>OX344795.1:40789986-42167001 GCA_947034925.1 Eudemis profundana
ACGGATTTTGATGCGGTTTTTTTAATAGATAGAATGATTCAAGAGGAAAGTTTATATGTATAATACATGCATTTAGTATCAACATTGCACCCGTGCAAAGCCGGGGCGGGTCGCTAGTTTACAATATAGGTTACACAGCAGGGTGTCAAATAATAACCAAATCAAAATAATAACATTAAAACTATGAAAATACCAAACAGACGGAAATATCCTATCCGTAAACTTAAAAACAAATATCCTTGGTCTCCCAGTTAATGTTTTTTAAACGCTTTCTGCATGACTACTTTTGGGCCCTGATTGTGACCATATACTTTTTTACATAATATTATATTTTCTCTCACGAGGTTTTGCGTTTGTCCTGGTACTAGATCAAATAGGTTTAACGACTGTCGTATCCTGGTTTATTCCTGGGTGAAGTCACTGCTTTTAACTTAACACGTAGTATTGACCGGATTTCTACTGTCTGTAACAGAAATCAAAAAGAAAAACGTTCTTTGTTCGTTGAAAGCTTCCCCGATTTGTCAAAGAGAGCTGGACCAATTTGAAAAACTATTTTTCTTATGCCACACCTGGCCATAAAGTGGCTTTTACCGCACGCTACGCGTACGGAAAAAGCCGCTCTATGGGCAAGTGTAAACATAAAATAATGTACACAACACGGGAGGAAATAAAGAAAGGCCTCGATCGCATATTTACGTCCCTCGCTTGCAGCTCGGGCCGTAAATATCTAAGGATCTCGGCCTTTCTTTGTTTTACCACCCTAGTTGTGTAATGTACTAGTTTGAAAGAGTGTACCTCAGAGGTGGTATCACTGTTGCCAGGTCAGGATCTGCTGAGAAAACTCTCCAATATGCTATTTTACTGAACCTGAAATTTGTTAGAGATCCTGTTAAAATAAGCAAAATAAGGAAATTATGTTGAAGTTTTGAGTTTGATACTTAAAGTGTAACTTGTTTTCTGAGCATTCAAAAGTGGGTGGGAAAGTCTATTTGAAAAGTATGAACATAATAAAAACTATTAATACCATTCAGTAGTCCATAAAATGTATGGCAACTTTGTTATGAAACCGATAGGATAAACATTACAAGCTTTTATTTAATTTGCCATGTTACCATGTATGTATGTTTGTATGAGTCAAATCTTGGAAGTTAAATAAGAAACACTGCCTGCAGTTGCAGCACTCTAGTTTGGTATTCTTGCGTATGTGGTGACAATGCCATAATATGATACCCTGGAGCTGGTCTGATGATGGAGTCGGAAGGTAGCCATAGGGTCATTTAAATTACATAAAGTAAACCCACTGTGTTTTTGCTCATTTGATTGGAATAGGCTACTTGATGACAATTCAAATCAGCTTCTTTTTATGAAGTGTCAAAACGCTCCGAAAGTATGCAGTTTAGTATGAAATACTATCTTGTGACGTCATGCTCAACATGGTGCCTTATTTTTAGTTTTCGTCATTGTAAAATCGTTGATGGCACGAAAATAAGTTTGAATGATTTTATCCGGGCTGTTTTGGAAGCGTAATTTGCTGGTTAGAGTTAATGAATTTATTTTGATTGTTGTCAAATACCCTATTGACGCGCAGTTTGCGATTATATAAAAAAAAACCGTCGGCAATAACAAGCTTTTTTTTTTCATTACAGGTCGATCCCCGAGCTGTGGCGAGTCTATTGGGCAACGGCTAGTGGTAATAGGCTAGACGACAAAAAAAAACTCTTTAGTCCGTCAGTTAGATTATTAAAAAATATTGTACACGTTTTTTTTCTTTTGTTTGATGACAAACAGAAAATTACGAGGATAGAGTGCTTAGAAGTTTCGAGTGACGTCACTCCTAGGTACAATTTTCACCTAGGAGTTACGTCACAACCCCCCACTCCAGAAGTTGATTGAAGTTGGTTGAGTTGTTGCTTGAGTTGTGTCTTTGTCGATTTTTTATATTTTGATAAACCAAAAAATACGTGTCCCCTATTTTTCCATAATCTAACTGACGGACTATATAGAATTATATAGTTTTAACCCAGTCGTCATCCCTATTGTGGTTAAAACTAAAAAAAACGACAAATAACTACGACTACGACATCTAATTTTAACATTTGATTATAATATAACATGACGATGATGAAATAAATGTAGTTTTACTTACCCTGGTAAGATTTCGGTCCTCAAATGACCATTAGAAAGTTCTAACTAGAATAGTACATTACACAACTAGGGTGGTAATAAAAAGAAAGGCCGAGATCGCAGAAGTTTGCGGCCCGAGCTGCAAACGAGGGACGTAAATATGCGATCAAGGGCTTTCTTTATTACCTCCCGTGCTGTGTACATCATTTTATGTCTACACTTGGCCAGAAAGCGGCTTTTTCCGTACGCACAGCGTACGGAAAAGTCACTTTATGGCCAGGTGTGGCATAAAAATATTTATCTACATCCAGATTATAATTTCCCTACAATATGTTCAGGAACGATAAGCAAATGGCCTATTAATAATAATAATAGTAAATACTACTGTCCTGGACCGGTCATGCGAGTTTCTCGGCATGACGTCGCCCCTACCTGGTTCCACCGGAAGACCAGCGCTGGCTCTAAGGTTTTGCTGAGGTGGGACCGTTTTGTGGCAGCGTATCTTAAGTTTAATTTATAATATTTTTTGTTGTTTTTACCTTGTCCTGTCATAAATAAATGTATTTTTTTTTCTTTCTTTCTATTATTAAGAAATCCGCGCCTGTGGTTGCGTCTTAATGTTTACATTAAAGCACGCTGTATCTCTTAATATTTACATTAAAGTATCGATATAACAAACAATACCGCGCGGAGGTCATTCATTCTGGAAAAATCATAACACCGCGATGCAGCCTGTAGATTTCACAGACGTAACAGCGCCATCTGCCGGGGTATTACTACACTAAAGTTTATATAGAAAACTAAACTTAACTAAATGTTATACACAGTTAAATGTAAAGTTTTAACTTCTTATTATTTGTGTTTTATTCAAACTTGGGTTCTATACCTACAAGTAAGTTAATAGTACCACTTGAAAATGCAGACCATATTTGTACACATTGTAGAAAACTTATGATATGCATGTAGATAAAGTTATGTATGCGACAGCATAAATAACAGACATATATAAATAATTAGGCATTAAATCACTCGTGTATTAATGCGTCTCATTACGCACCAGTCACATAAATCTGGGGGCAAGGCAGTGCCCCCGCCAAGTCGAGCAAAACAAAGGCACGGCCGTACCATCCTTTTCTCGAAGCCATTCAGGCCATTTTCAGCCTCCCGTAATTTTGTACTGGCTAAACATAGTTAGTTTTTAGCTTATCAAGTCCTTAAAAACCTAATTATGTTGTAATTTCAGTCACAACTGCACACATAAGTTTGTAATCCTATACAAATACATGCGATTACAAAGTTTTTGTTTTAAATTGAAAAGAATGGATTGGAATGTAATAATTAAAGGAAGACCACTTACAAAAAGAAATGAGATCCCATCAAAAACATTACATGTAAAAAGATGCAAGTCTCGCAACGCAGTTCTTCTACAACAAAAAAGTATTGAGATGTAAAGTTAAACCAAGTCAGTACCGGGGGGGGTATCGACAGAACTCGATTTCCACCGACTTGCCTATTATTTAACCGTGGAGGAACATTATAGATCTAATAATAGGCAAGTCGGTGGAAATCGCGTTTTGTGGACACCCCGCCGGTACTGACTTGGTTTAACTTTACATCTCAAAACTTTTTTGTTGTAGGAGAACTGCGTTGCCAGACTTGCATCTTTTTTCAATGTAATGTTTTTTATGGGATAACTATTCTTCAACCGGGGTCATAATGTACCTGTTCACATAGATATGATGATGCGCACAAACTGACAAGCCGACAAACAGGCTTTAAAATCTCTAAACTTTTTTTTTCCTTTTTTTTACATATGATTAACACTTTCCAGTTACGTTTTAGAAAAATCTTTAACTTATAATAAAAACGAAAATATTGCCTTGCTTATCGGCGACTTTGCCCACTATTCTTCTACTAAGAGGTGTACGGACATTTTTAGACGTGGTAAGTAACGCTTAGTCAGTAAGTGTCCGTAAACTTTGGTAAAACATTTTTATGCTACACCTGGCCATAAAGTGGCTTTTACCGCACGCTACGCGTAAAAACCCGCTTTCTGGCCACGTTTAAGCATAAAATGTTGTACACAACACGGGAGGTAATAAAGAAAGCCCTCGATCGCATATTTACGTCCCTCGCTTGCAGCTCGGGCCGCAAACATCTACGATCTCGGCCTTTCTTTGTTTTACCACCCTAGTTGTGTAGGGTCTACCTTATTTCGTATAAAACTAAATGGTATAAAATCAAAACGTATAAATTCAAAACGTATAAATTCAAAACGTATAAAATCACTTCGTATAATCATTCATTTCGGTTAAAATTCATTTTGTATAACATTTAAAAGCTCTAAATACGAAATCTCTATTCTTCAATATGTCTAACATTCAAAATGTATAAAATCATTATGCATAACATTTAAGATGTATAAAATTATTACGCATAATATTCATTTTGTATAACAATTACTTGATCGCATATTTAAAACGTAGAACATTCAAAATATCTAATCATCACAATGTATACAAAACAGTCGGTCGGGCTCCGCAACCGCTCCGCCGCTGCGGGAAGAGCAGCCCCTTCGCCCTTGCGTATCAAAGCATATACAGGCTGCTCCATATACAGGGCATATACAGGGTGTCACTGTTTTATATACAGGTTGTAACTGTGATAGATACAGGGTGTCACTGTGATAGGTACAGGGTGTCACCGTGTTATATACAGGGTGTCACTATGTTATATACAGGATGTCACTGTAATGTATACAGGATGTCACTGTGATAGATACAGGATGTCGTCGAAAACCTACCTATTTTTGGGAGCCGTTTCGTTTTTAGGGTCATCAAAAAAAAATAACCCTAACCTACCTATTTTTGGGAGCCGTTTCGTTTTTAGGGCCATTAAAAAAATAACCCTAACCTACCTATTTTTGGGAGCCGTTTCGTTTTTAGGGTCATCAAAAAAAATAACCCTAACCTATCTATTTTGGGAACCGTTTCGTTTTTAGGGTCATCAAAAAAAATAACCCTAACCTACCTATTTTTGGGAGCCGTTTCGTTTTTAGGGTCATCAAAACAAATAACCCTATCTTACCTATTTTTGGAAGTCGTTTCGTTTTTAATGCCATTAAAAAAAATAACCCTAACCTACCTATTTTTGGGAGCCGTTTCGTTTTTAGGGTCATCAAAAAAAATAACCCTAACCTACCTATTTTTGGGAGCCGTTTCGTTTTTAGGGCCATTAAAAAAATAACCCTAACCTACCTATTTTTGGGAGCCGTTTCGTTTTTAGGGTCATCAAAAAAAAATAACCCTAACCTACCTATTTTGGGAGCCGTTTTGTTTTTAGGGTCATCAAAAAAAAAACCCCTAACCTACCTATTTTTGGGAGCCGTTTCGTTTTTAGGGTCATAAAAAAAAATAACCCTAACCTACCTATTTTGGGAGCCGTTTCGTTTTTAGGGTCATCAAAAAAAAAATAACCCTAACCTACCTATTTTTGGGAGCCGTTTCGTTTTTAGGGTCATCAAAACAAATAACCCTATCTTACCTATTTTTGGAAGTCGTTTCGTTTTTAAGGCCATTAAAAAAAATAACCCTAACCTACCTATTTTTGGGACCCGTTTCGTTTTTAGGGTCATCAAAAAAAAAAAACCCTAACCTACCTATTTTTGGGAGCCGTTTCGTTTTTAGGGCCATTAAAAAAATAACCCTAACCTACCTATTTTGGGAGCCGTTTCGTTTTTAGGGTCATCAAAAAAAATAACCCTAACCTACCTATTTTTGGGAGCCGTTTCGTTTTTAGGGTCATAAAAAAAAATAACCCTAACCTACCTATTTTGGGAGCCGTTTCGTTTTTAGGGTCATCAAAAAAAATAACCCTAACCTACCTATTTTTGGGAGCTGTTTCGTTTTTAGGGTCATCAAAAAAAATAACCCTAACCTACCTATTTTTGGGAGCTGTTTCGTTTTTAGGGTCATTCATAAACAGCAGTATAATTTGGAAAAGCTTATTGCTTAAAAATGTGAACTTGGAAAAATATATATGACTAGATTATGACTAAGCTGCGATATATTTTGAAATATACATTACCTACACCAAATATTACTTAAAATACATTACAGTGACACCCTGTATATCTCAATTAAACTGCTTACAGACATGTTTTCTCTGCTGACAGTGACACCCTGTATATAACACAATGGCACCCTGTATATATCACAATGACATTTTGTATATATCACAGTGACATCCTGTATACATTACAGTGAAACCTGGGCCTCATATTTCAATAATATTAAGGGTTTACAAAAATTAGAGCTTTTAACAGTTATACCCCGTGAATGTTATACCTTATAATACTTATAACAAATAACGTTTCGAGCAAATGAATGTTATACCTTATAATACTTATAACAAATAACGTTTCGATCAAATGAATGTTATATCATACGAAATTATACAAGATGACTTTAGAGCATTTGAATTTTATACGAAATGTAATTATACACTTTAATTTTTATGCCATCTGAATTTATACGAAATGAATTATTATCCGAAATGAATTTCGACGAAGTGATTTTATACGGATTGATTTTATACCAAATAAGGGGATACCTAGTTGGGTAATGTACTATTTAAATTCAAGACCAGTATACCAAAAATGGTTATCGTCGTTAAATAACAAGTTTTTGACAAGTTTTATCGATAGTCTATTTATATCGTCGCATCATTATAAAATGTCCATCGTTATCCACTTCGCCTCTTCGCTGTAAAAAGTCGTATCCGACGATAATGCTCATAGCGAGATGATTTTTTGTTTTTTCAACAGTACGAATAGTTGAATTGTGTAGTGTCAATGACTTGGACAGGTCCTTGTGGCTCAGGAATGAAGTCCAGACGTGGCATTCTTGAGGAACTGGATATAAGGTGTAGGTAGAGGTGTCGTGGTCGCAGTTCACACGGGCGGCGACAGAATAAAAACCTTGACCGAAATGGTAAGTCATTCAGGTTCTCCTATTCATCGTTTAATGGGGGGTCTAATGCTCATATTTTATCATAACACAATGACTATATTTGACTGTATTATCGGTATTTTATCTATTAACGGCTTTGCAGAATTAAGTATAGTTTTTTTTATTATGTGTTTTCTCAGACATTTTATGTTCTAATGAATACCGATCCAATATTGCTATACCATTTTAATAACTAGTTTTATCATTTAACCGCTTGAGAACTCAATTTCGCTTAGGATTGACTAATGTCCGCTAACTTTACTGCTGTGTCATTTTGATCGAGCAACGCTTAAGAGGCCCGTATACTCGACGTACGTTTGTATATGTATGCTCGACGCTAGCGCTACTTATAATTGGGAAAGTCAAGATTTTCAAAAGTGTGCCATTTATATATTTTTTCATCACACTTGCTCGAAAATGGTGCATTACACGTAGGTTTTGCGGGCCGTAAATGAGCTATTACGCCCTAGGGCGTAATGGTTTTCTTTTTAAATTTGAAACGCTGGTTCTGTTTTACTCTTATTTGTCATGTTCAAAGGAAACGCCAACTTACTTTTTTAACTTTTATCACTGAAATATTTATTTAAAGAGAACTGGTATTGCAAATACATGTAAACACATATTTCTGTAACATTAATTAAATGTTTCAATAGTGTATTTCAGTATTTTGCAATTATAAAATCAACCGTTTTAGGTCTGTACCGCTATGGTTTCCGAACATTGCGCATTGTCTATGGATATGTCACTAATGTCACTGTCAGTTTTACAATTTTATTTAGGTTAAGTAAGGTTAATTTTAATTAGATTTCCTCACAAGTGTGATGAAAAACATTGTGTGTGCCACGGGCGGTAAAGGAATTACAAACTCGTGTTATTAAAGCCCTCGGCTTCGCCTCGGCCTTGTAACAAACACTCGTTTGTAATTCCTTACCTACCGCCCTTGATACACAATGTACTATTTCGATAGTTCCCGACGTAATGATCTAGAAAGTACCCCTATTGCATTTTTATTCCCTGTAATTCTTTCAAAATGTCGGGTTAAACTCACATAAAAAAATCCCTTTTTTTAAGTGAATTTAACACGATATTTTCGAAGAATCACAGGAAATAAAAATGCATCAAAGGGGTATTTTCTAGATCACTACGTCGGGAACTAGCGAAACAATATATAAATTGCACACTTTTGAGAAACTTGACTTACCCAATTATCTCGACTAGGGCCACTTCCAATGGTGGTATTATTTTTATGGTTAGTATCGGAATCTCGGTACTTTCCACACAGTGTGTAAACTTAAAGAAACGGGCCCTAGCGCTGTTACTTTTACACCCTAACAATAAATGGAGACAGCTCTACGAAACGCGCGTCAACGGCGCATTTAAAAGACGCAGTGTGCTAGTCAAACTATAGCTTGGCAACTTCGTTGGTGACACTCACACGTGTGCTTTTTGTTATGTGCAGCCGTAACTACTCACGCAAGTTGCCGGCAACGCGAACGACGACCGACAGAGGCAGCCTCCGGAGGTCCCCGTTCGTGTTGGCGGTAACTTGCGTGAGTAGTTACGGCTGCACATAAAAAGCACACATGTGAGTGTCACCAACGAAGTTGCCAAGCTATAGTAAGTAGGCTCTAATTATTAAGACCCGTTAGGGTCACATAGAAACTTCAAGAAAATAACTGCATTGAAATGGCGTGACGTTTGAAGCGAGTTCCCAACGGGTTGGGTTAAAAAAAAACCAAGTAGGTACATTTTCTTTTAACCTGTCTTTTGTATAGTCTAGCATACGAAGTTTCTTAAGCGCTTAAGATATGAGTATTACCAGTTTGATAAGGTATTATCTGATATAGCCTTCTATGGTTATCGTAAAAAGTAGCTAAGTATTATGTTACTCCATTTTCCTTACTACAGTGTGTTATTACAGTGTAACAAAGTCACATTACGCATATCGATTTTAGTGCAAAATTGGTACCTACATAACCTACATCGATGATTTCACTAATAAAACATCTATATTGAATATTAATGTTGAATTAAAAACGGATCACACACATTGTAAAAAGACGAGATTTTAATATGTTAGAATTTGAGTCTCACGCTAGTTTTCTGAGTAAAATATTAAAGATGATAATTTACTAATTGTAGATTTTTAGCAATAAAATAGATGAGGCTGAGTATACGTCAAAAATCCCTTACGACTAGTAATAAAACCACATATGCCAAGCTGCTTATGACGACTCAAAAATGATAGATAGATCTATATTATATTGATCAAACATTGTCATTATACATTTGAGGAAAAATAATTGAAATTAAAATCCAAATGAAAATCAACATAAAATTAAATCAAATCAAAAGTCGAGTCTAAATTAAAATTATAAATATTTTATTACATGCCCGTATTTAACAACCGACATGCATTACCTAAAGGCATATGGAATGGTGTATGTATCAGTGGCGTGGCGTAAAAGATATCCTTGGGCAAGCCGGTGCAGATTTGGCGTACATTTTCCTTAAGAGCTGTAGAATAAGGTGCTAAAATGCCTCATAATAGGCAAGCCTGTAGAAATCGAGTTCTTTGGACGCCACGCCACTGGTATGTATACAGATTATTAAAATAACGTAACAAGTGAATACAATCTAAACGCTGTACCATTAAATATTTAATTCAAATTACATATCAATAGGTTAATGGCCGTGTTGCTGTTGATCCCGTAAATTGGCCTATCATGCAATGTCGGATCGACAAATGAGTTTCGTTAGGCATCGATGTTATAGCATATTTGTTAAGCGGTTGACCTTGACGTATGATTTGCTCAGGCGCAGGTAAAAGCGAGCTTCTTCATCGTTGCGGTTGCCTTGTGTCTACAGCCGACGTGCTGCGGCCTCGAGGGACAATTAAAAAAATACGTGTTCAACAACAATGGACTGGGAACATACAGCTTTGAGTAAGTGGGAAAGAATAGTACATTACACGACTAGGGTGGTAATACAAAGAAAGGCCGATATCGCAGAAGTTTGCGGCCCGAGCTGCAAGCGAGGACACCTCCCGTGTTGTGTACATCATTTTATGTCTACACTTGGCCAGAAAGCGGCTTTTTCCGTACGCGCAGCGTGCGGAAAAAGCCACTTTATGGCCAGGTGTGGTATAAATACCTTTTCTCAAACATGCAATGAATTATTGACATCAGTAGGTTTATGATGTTCGCTTTGTCACGCGATAAATAAATGATAAAGCATCCGTCACTCTCACACACTATTTGTCGGAACGTGACGGATGCTTTATTATTTATTTATCGCGTGACAAACCGTAGCATCATAAGCCTTCTGGTGCCTTATAATAGGCCGCAAAGTACCTCGTTTCCGGTGCGGCTAGATTCATACGACATTGCCGGCCTAGGCCTGCAGGATGGTTTTTTTTATTTTCCATTCCACATTTATTTGGAAACAGTATCATGTATCATATTTTGCAGTTTTATTTTTATAAAATTGAAATGAACATAACAAATAACACATTATAAACAGTTTGCTATATTTTTAAATTGCGATTTAAGTACACGAATACACATTTAAAATATTCCATCTTTATAAAAATTCCCATACGGTAGCTGGCTACGAAATGGTTCGAAGGGAAATATTCGCGGTAATAAGGTGTACTGAAACAGTTTTTGGAAAGGAAATTGAAATTTTTTAATTCTGTAATTCTATTTTTTGTCTAGTTAGTTTTAGTGTCTGTAGAAGTTTGATTTCAATTGATGATAATAAATGACGCTGACTTCAAACGGCAAATTGAAACAAAAAACGGCTAATTCTAGTTTAGTGTGACTTCTCGTGTCAATTTTCGCTGACAAAATGTATGAAGCTATAAGATGATACACATTTTCACCTCGATTGATGTCGTGGAAGCAAATGACACGCATCACCTTAACGCAACTAAAATAGAAATACAATAAGTTTCCGATTATGACTATAATATCGTTATAATAAGGTATTTTTGGTATTTGTATGGCACTTGAATTATATAAAGATCAGGAAACCACAACAGCAGTTGGGGAAGAAAGGGGAAGTGCGAGGATAAGAAATGAAATGAAATGAAATAAAAATAAAAGAAAAAAATGATGTTTCATCGTATAGAGAAGTGGAAGAAAAGGCAGAATGTAGATTAAGCTGCAAATTACTCCACGGACAAGAGCTAAGCTGTTAAATATTATGATATGATGTATGGCACTAACCACGTTTAAACTTGACCGCTGAACTGTTGTGCCAATTCTAAAACATTTTGTGACCTAATGAGCGTCATTGGTTCGAACAGTGGTACAGTCAACAGTGACGTCAACTAATCGAGTGTTGCCTTCCTTTTTTGGTAAACGAGTAAAGTACCTTTTATGAAGTACTCCTACTAGAATGGAAGTGCTTGTAATACAAGTCACCAGGATATACAGGCTGGTTTTTTATTTAATTTTTACAGTGTTGTACGTACGGAACAATGAACATCCACTTCATACCCACACAATTGTTAGTCAATCTGATTATAGGGAACGTGCACGAACTATAGGTGGCATGACTAAACGACAAAAGAGACACGGGCGGACAATAAAGGAAACTATCGCCCCTGCTGTCAATGTCAATGATAATATGTAAGTGTCAATGTCAAATACAGTAAGTCGTAGCTACACTGACGTTAATCGTCCTTCAACGCGATAAATTAACGTTATTAACGGCGTTTTCGTCAATGTGGCCCCAGCATGAGAGGGTATGTGATTTAGTTTGGCGGCACCAGTTTGCAGCACCTTCGTCATGCACGTTCCCTATTTTCTTACAGCTCATACTTCACATAAAAAAATAAGTTACTGTCAGTTGCTGTCCATCCTAAACCTGCGCAGTCCAATTTGTAAAAAAAACACATTGCAATACGAGTACCGAATCAGCTGCCTAGATAGGTACTTTGACTATATATTTAGCGCGTGCTGCCGTTATAAACTAGTAAGTCCTATACATATATAGGATGTTTTTATCAACACGTTCGTAGCTAAAAATAAGCGTTATGCTCCCTTATTTTTGGGACCATGTCATGATGACGTCATCGCGACTCTATTGTTGGGGTAAGAGTGAGATACGCTTCGTTCCTTAGGAACTATTGCTGCTAACTGTACATCTTAACTGACATTTACGGTGAACTTGAATTTACCTTGATTTTAATGTCATCTATTGTCAAAGTTATATAATGTGGAATTAAAGAATACGTGAATTTACCAGAGACGATAATAAATAGGAACTCATGGCTGACCTTTTTGTTAGGGCCGATACAGACGGACTGCAACCCAACTGCAACTCCCTACGATTTGTATGGGAACTGCATCACAACTGCGCAGTCGGCGTGCAGTTGTGATGCAGTTCCCATGCAAATCGTAGGGAGTTGCAGTTGGGTTGCAGTCCGTCTGTATCGGCCCTTAGAGCGTTAACTCATTCATTACATCTACTTCGAACCTGCATTTGAGAATCGTGTTAAGGGAATATTAGGGCCGATACAGACAGACTGCACGCCAGCTGCGATTTGTATGGGATCTGCATCACAACTGCGCAGCTGGCATGCAGTCCGTCTGTATCGGTCCTAAGGGTTAACACTTTCGCAACCAAGTAGCGCTACTCTTTATGTTCGTAACCGATAACACGGCAAAAGCCGTATGTAGTCCGTAGACGCTACGGGCCTAGCGCCCACAGAGCGGGTTCCCGGTGTTGGAAGTCTTAATAAGAGCCTCCGCACATTGGGCCACTAGGGGATCATCCACAAAGTACGTCACACGATTTTTCAGACTTTTAGACCCCCCCTCCCCCATGTCACACTTTTTCCTAACATATTTGACCTTGTTAGTATAGGCTGTCACATTTGGCTAGACCCCCCCCCCCCCCCCCCATTGGTGTGACGTACTATATGGATGACCCCTAGTGGCGGGCACGGTCCGGTCTACCAACGGCCACGGTAGGGCAACTATTTTCTATAAATTCTATGTTAGTGTGTGGTGGCCTAGCCCCCCACTTAATTATTTCCTATCCTGTTGGACACCCTGCTTGCAGAGCCTACATGCAGTCAGCATTATAAAAAAAAGGGCACGGTCCGGTCACTGGTGGCTAGGGTTGCCAGGTGAGTCGCGAAAAAATACCGGACAACCCCAAAAAGGGGGGAAAAATACGTTTTTTTTTATACTAATACATTGTTCTGTCCGGTATGACCATTTATTTTTTACCGGACAGGCCTCGAAAATAACGGACTGTACGCTTAAATACCGGACATCTGGCAACCCTACTGGTGGCCGCCACAAGCAAAGTATAAAGACGAACAAGTAGCCCAACTTCGGCCGTTCAGGAGCGCGCTACACGTATTCGCATAGACGCGCAATAGCACGTCTGTGTGAGTGCGATACATACTGAAGCATTCTTACGCATTCTTGAAACTGCTTGTCGGGCGCTCGTACACGGCGCGCACATATTCAAGCGATGTAATTTTTGTAGGAAGAAAAATTACTGCTATTATAGTGTGCCACAAGCTGCAGGCGAGTTTTTTATACATTTTTCATCACACTTGCTCGAAAACGGTGTCATTACACCTAGGTTTTGCGGGCCGTAAATGACCTATTTATTACACTAATGTCACTTTCTGTTTTAATATTTTCTTGTCATACTGGGACCATTAGTAAGATTATATTTTATTATTAAGATTTCCTCACAAATGTGATGAAAAACATTGCGTGTGCCACGGGCTGTAAAGGAATTACAAAGTCGTGTTATTAAAGCCCTCGGTTTCACCTAAGGCTTATAACAAACACTCGTTTGTAATTCCTTACCTTACTTACCGCCCTAGATACACAATGTACTATTTCATGGCACCGGCTCACACGAGGCGTTCGAGTGGCCGCGTGGTCGCCAGCGGCACTAGTGGCCCGAGTGGCGTTCGACGTTCGAGTGGCCTCATTTAGTGGTCGCCACTAGTGGCCCGAGTGGCCTCACTTAGTGGTCGCCACTAGTGGCCCGAGTGGCGTTCGAGTGGCCTCATTTAGTGGTCGCCACTAGTGGCCCGAGTGGCGTTCGACGTTCGAGTGGCCTCATTTAGTGGTCGCCACTAGTGGCCCGAGTGGCGTTCGACGTTCGAGTGGCCTCATTTAGTGGTCGCCACTAGTGGCCAGAGTGGCGTTCGAGTGGCCTCATTTAGTGGTCGCCACTAGTGGCCCGAGTGGCGTTCGAGTGGCCTCATTTAGTGGTCGCCACTAGTGGCCCGAGTGGCGTTCGAGTGGCCTCATTTAGTTGTCGCCACTAGTGGCCCGAGTGGCGTTCGACGTTCGAGTGGCCTCATTTAGTGGTCACCACTAGTGGCCCGAGTGGCGTTCGAGTGGCCTCATTTAGTGGTCGCCACTAGTGGCCAGAGTGGCGTTCGAGTGGCCTCATTTAGTGGTCGCCACTAGTGGGCAGAGTGGCGTTCGAGTGGCCTCATTTAGTGGTCGCCACTAGTGGCCCGAGTGGCGTTCGAGTGGCCTCATTTAGTTGTCGCCACTAGTGGCCCGAGTGGCGTTCGACGTTCGAGTGGCCTCATTTAGTGGTCACCACTAGTGGCCCGAGTGGCCTCACTTAGTGGTCGCCACTAGTGGCCCGAGTGGCCTCACTTAGTGGTCGCCACTAGTGGCCCGAGTGGCGTTCGAGTGGCCTCATTTAGTGGTCGCCACTAGTGGCCCGAGTGGCGTTCGACGTTCGAGTGGCCTCATTTAGTGGTCGCCACTAGTGGCCCGAGTGGCCTCACTTAGTGGTCGCCACTAGTGGCCCGAGTGGCGTTCGAGTGGCCTCATTTAGTGGTCGCCACTAGTGGCCCGAGTGGCGTTCGACGTTCGAGTGGCCTCATTTAGTGGTCGCCACTAGTGGCCAGAGTGGCGTTCGAGTGGCCTCATTTAGTGGTCGCCACTAGTGGGCAGAGTGGCGTTCGAGTGGCCTCATTTAGTGGTCGCCACTAGTGGCCCGAGTGGCGTTCGAGTGGCCTCATTTAGTTGTCGCCACTAGTGGCCCGAGTGGCGTTCGACGTTCGAGTGGCCTCATTTAGTGGTCACCACTAGTGGCCCGAGTGGCGTTCGAGTGGCCTCATTTAGTGGTCGCCACTAGTGGCCAGAGTGGCGTTCGAGTGGCCTCATTTAGTGGTCGCCACTAGTGGCCCGAGTGGCGTTTGACGTTCGAGTGGCCTCATTTAGTGGTCGCCACTAGTGGCCCGAGTGGCGTTCGAGTGGCCTCATTTAGTGGTCGCCACTAGTGGCCCGAGTGGCGTTCGAGTGGCCTCATTTAGTGGTCGCCACTAGTGGCCCGAGTGGCGTTCGAGTGGCCTCATTCAGTGGTTGCCTCTAGTGGCCCAATGTGCGCGCGCTCTTAGTTGCTGTTTTTAGTTTATTTTATTTCTTTTCGACATCCCAGTCTGGCCCACTCATGGACAAAGCTATTTTTTCCCAGGTATGAGACACAAGACGGCACATTTAGAAGAGAAGACGGCGGTATAATAAGTACACCCGGGAGCCTAGTGGTACGGGGTGAATACGGCTACATTGACCCTAGCGGTCGCCCCTTCGCTCTGCGGTACATTGCTGACGCCAACGGCTTCCGACCCCAAATAGATGAAGACACGAGGTTTAATGACAGGAAAATCTATTAAACACATTTTAAGAATAATAAACATTTGTTACATATCTTTTTTCAATTTGAATTCATCATCATTTTATCTTGAAGACTTTGATCTTAATCTTAAGTCATTAACTTACTTTCATTTTCTAGTTCCAATTACTTAGCATGTTTTGAAATAGGATATACCTATAGTGGCGGTCTTATTTTCGGTATCACATCACATCTATTGGCAAAAAAAAACAGAAGAAGAATTAATTGAATGTGTGATGATATAGTTAAAAAGAAAGAGTTATGTAAATTTTTCTTGCTGACTGTACAACGAATATGGGGCTATGATCTTCGCCATTGCTACCGCTTTCTCCCACACGTTTGGCGGGTATATTGAAATATGTTCAGGAATCCTCCTCGTGACCAGTTAGAACTGTTTGACGGGATGACGAATATGAACACATTTGCAGTGAGACCAATAGCTACAAAATGACGATGTGACTTAATAGAACTAAATCTACTTGTGACGGGTTGAAACAAATAATACTGCTTTTGGCGGCATGACCGGTAAGGGCCGATACAGACGGACTGCAACCCAACTGCAACTCCCTATGATTTGTATGGGAACTGCATCACAACTGCACGCCGACTGGCCCTAAGAACAAAATTTTGGTGTGACGAGTTGATGCCGGAATCAATCTGGGATGGGTGGAAGAGTGGCAGAACAGAACTGATTTGAGTGAGTGTTAAAAGTGTTATTTGATAGGCCTTTTTTCCAACATTTCCGATTTGTTACATTAGTGCTATTATATAAAAATTCAATAACTTATTTACTATTAAAACTTAGACACCGATCTCAGGTCCCAATTATTTCATACTTGCAGCCTAACTCGAGAGCGCCATCAGGGCTGAGTACAGTTCATTAACACGATCCCTGTCCCGGTGCCCCCAATAAAGGTCATGAAGGTTTTTTTTCAGGAGTCCGGGCTTACACTATGGGGTCACTTTCCCAAACTGATTGCACAGTTGGGACTTGTGATATTGTCCGATAGTTTTGTATGGCGACAGTGAACATGTTAATACAGTTTAAGAACCTTGGAAAATTTTAAGCACTCCCACTCAAGTATCGTCCATCCATCCGCAAACAAGAGAATTGCAGTTAACAAGATTCGGTTCGCAAACGCTGCTCGTATGCTGCCCTGGCCACGAGCTCCTGAGGACTTCCAAGGTGCAGCAACGGGCTGCGGACGCAGGCTCCGCTGCAGAGGCTCCATCACCAGTGTGGTTTAAGTGGGTATGCCTCCTCCTTTTGAGGGGTGAGTCCTACATCCTAAGGGTCCTATTAAGCATGCGTAATCCAATCCAAACTATTACCAAAAAAAAATGCAGGACCAGTCTCGACAGTCTCGACCCTGAACCTTTGTGAACATTAATAGGCACATTATTAATTTCCACCTGCAACCATTCCATCCATCAATTACATAACGACATCTTTTGACAACGCTATATAGAAACCGGCGTAATTCACCCAAATTCTTGGACTAAGGGCCTGTGCACACGGCGTCTTTTAAACGCGCCGTCGATGCGCGTTTCGTAGCGCTGTCCCTTTGACACCTTAAAAATAAACAGAGACACTGCTACGAAACGCGCGTCGACGGCGCGTTTAAAATACGCCGTGTGCACAGTGCCTAAGTTTCACTTTTATTTTTAAATTTATTTATTTGCATTTTATTACAGGTGATAAAGTTTCCTTCATTCGATTTGATAGCTTTATTCCATATTTCACAATGCTATATGGTATTACATAGGTTTCGAATCGTATTTCTGTAGATTTAACACGTTGTAAAGATTCCTTCTATTTTAGTTCTCTTACGCATAGAAATAAAATGATCAATGAACATTTCATTAGTTAAATGAACCGACGAAGTTACCCGTATTTTGATCATTAAACTGACTAAGTGTTATAACAACGAATGATTAATAATGATTAAAGTTAAAAGCGTGGTTTATCTTGCTACGTTTATGGTAAGTAAAACATAAATACAGGACAAGTAAGACGATAGGGCGTTTCAGAAGAGACTTTTTGTACTATTTTTTGCAAAAAGAATGCAATGACTAAAAACAGAATACAAATGTTTGTATGATTCGATGATAATACAGATATCTTACATATTATTTTGACAAGATAACATTGGGAGGAATTTTTATCATCAACGAATTTCTGACATTATTACAAGTTGGTCATATTTTAACTAATCGTATCACACACAACATCGCATTGCATCGCTTTCGGAACATCAGATTTTTCATGTTTGTTGACATAAAATAAATGCAATTCCGAAGTAAGAACACTGGTTATGTGTTTTTGTAATTTTTCCCAATTTTAGGGTGTCAAAATAAAATGTAACAAACTTTGTGTGGCTGTCATTTATCGATGTATTATGTTGTATCAACATATTAAATGTTGAAGAAAATCAGCCAATAAGTTACTTGCCGCCTTAAGTAAGTATAATGTCAAAACAATGCACACGTAGGTGCGGCAGCTTCTGTCAGACGTATTGCTTACCTAGTGTCAATACCCTGTTGGGTTTAGAAACCATACCATCCATTACGAAAAGTTCAAGTTGATGACATTTTCTATGTCATCATCAATTTGACTTCTTTGGGCTTTCGAATATATAATGCTTGTAGGAGCTACAAAACGTAAACGTATTAATGAGTAAACAAGATTTAAAATATTATTGCACCGTTCTGTGGGTCTAGTGTAAAGAGGTACAAGGCACGCATCAACTAAGTAAAAAGTCGCAAGTCTATTCTAAGAGTTAAGCTCCTGTTGTACTTAGATTAGGTTAGTACTAGGTGTGGCTTGTACCACAGTATAGGTAATAGTAGTAATATGTCTTCTTACAAAAGGTACATCGCGCGCTTGTATGTGTACGCGCCGTGAACAAACGCACTACAAGCAAAGTTTTAAAAATGCCTAAGAATGCTCCAGTACGGATCGCACTGTCTGCGCCTTGACCTTGAATACGCATCGTGCGCTCCTAAACGTCCGAAGTTTGACTACTTGTCTGTCTTTATACTTTGACTAGGCCTACAATATAGTAACAGTATAATAAAAACAACATAGACTTAGCCAAGGACCATTAAAACGAGAGGACTGTCATTCTCCATACTTTGGATCGTGCCCCGACCGCAAGGGAATATCCGGGCAAAAACTAGATGGCGCTAAAAAACTAAACATTTAACGATGTTATAATTGAACAAAGAGACATAGTACAGTAACAACTAGTTCGTAAACAGCGAAAAATAAATAAATTCTAACATTTAAATACTGTGTTACACTTTTAAAGTTCAATAATTGTAAATAATATAATTCTTATACCAAGCTTATAGATAGATGGCGTTGTAAATATCGGGGAACAGCTTTTTGTATGGAGAATGACAGTCCTCATGTTTTAATGGTCCTTGGACTTAGCTAATTATAACTCTTGAGTTTAGTTAAAGACTGTATATCTTTTTAACTCATTAAATATGAGTAGTCTTTAATCATTGTAACCTCTAACTTTTTATTCAATACGCCCTTTATTTGTAATTGATTAATTCTGACAATTAAATCGAATGTTATTGGACCGCATACAAATACAAAATGTCTATTTGCTGTACCTTTTCACGAAGATGATTATCCCATCAAAAACATTACATGTAAAAAGATGCAAGTCTCGCAACGCAGTTCTCCTACAACAAAAAAGTTTTGAGATGTAAAGTTAAACCAAGTCAGTACCGGGAGGGTGTGAACAGAACTCGATTTCCACCGACTTGCCTATTATTTAACTGTGGAGGAACACATTTTATAGATCTAATAATAGGCAAGTCGGTGGAAATCGAGTTCTGTTGACACCCTCCCGGTACTGACTTGGTTTAACTTTACATCTCAAAACTTTTTTGTTGTAGGAGAACTGCGTTGCGAGACTTGCATCTTTTTACATGTAATGTTTTTGATGGGATCTCACTTCTTTATGTAAGTGGTCTTCCTTTAATTATTACATTCCAATCCATTCTTTTCCAATTTGAACTGCAAAACTAACTTTGTAATCGCATGTATTTGTATAGGATTACAGTTGTGACTGAAATTACAACATATTTAGGTTTTTAAGGACTTGATAGGCTAAAAACTAACTATGTTTAAAATTTGGAGCTTGTAGGTCTGCTAGAAGTACCTTAGAATTATGATGATCAGTGAGTCAGTGACAAAACTAAGGAACTTTGACATGCAATAGTTCATAAACTACACGTTCAAATTGAATGATATTGAGAATATATATAAGTCTTACTGAGCCCTATATGTCCCTGAAATTTCAGGGTTCTAGCTTTAGCCAGTACAAAATTACGGGAGGCTGAAAATCGCCTGAATGGCTTCGAGAAAAGGATGGTACGGCTGTGCCTTTGTTTTGCTCGACTTGGCGGGGGCACTACCGTGCCCCCAGATTTGATGAGGGATCTGGTTAACACTACGTGTTCTCTAACGATCATGCCAATTATACTGGCATTATACAATTTTGGACCTTATGTCATGGACATAAGTTTTAGACCGAATACATATAGCTATATGCAAATACATAATCATTCTGCTATTTTAGGTTCTTTACTGCCTCATAGCACCGAGCGATGCTGTTATTTACACATAGTAAGTGGTATTGCGTAAATTGAACATAGTGTGTTAAGTTTGTTTTTCTTAAAGTTAAGGTCACCACTTGTTTCCACTTTAGCGAAGATGTTGAGCTGCGAAGGATCTTTCCGAGCGAGTTCCCCCAAGATACTATAAGAAAAACTGGGAATATAGATGCCGAGGTAAGTTTTATTATGAAATTTTCTTAAAACCGATTCGTTTACTAACGAAATGAAAAGATTTTTACAAGCTTTTATTCCACATGGCGCGTTTATGTGGGTCAAATCTTGGGCGATAAATTAGAACCACTTCATGAAGTTCGATTGGGCTCATATTCAGTGGCAATGCAATAATATGGTACCATGGAGTTGGTCTGATTATGGAGTCAGAAGGTGGCTATAGGATTTCCTAAATTACATAAAATAAACTCATAGTCTTTGGGCTCCTTTAATCGGTTTTGACATGCAATTTACAACTATACAAAAAAGGTACGTTCGGTAATAAAAACCTAATTTCAAAAATGTAAAAAAGGCTTGTTATTCATAAGAATATTACATTTTATCTTAAACCGATACTGGGAAAATAAAGTCATGAGCAAACGTAGGACAGCACCTCCACCACTAATGAACGAAAACGGACGCGGGTTCGAGTCCCCAAGGAACTCATAACTGTATATAAAGTGAGTTTTTCGGCACGCTGTGCGTACGGAAAAAGCCGCTTTCTGGCCAAGTGTAGCTATAAAATGATGTACACAACACGGGAGGTAATAAAGAAAGCCCTCGATCGCATATTTACGTCCCTCGCTTGCAGCTCGGGCCGCAAACTTCTGCGATCTCGGCCTTCCTTTGTATTACCACCCTAGTCATGTAATATAATATAACTAGATGCCAAACAACATTTATAACTTGATGATAAGTCGTTTAGTGCACATTTGCATTGGATTCAAATAACAACAAAAATATTACGATAAAATACGTGTCCTCAACATTACAATATTAATAGAATATTTAGTCAAGACTCTTGTCAGTGGAGCAATTCTCATTACCCGACTGTGGCGAAGCCCAAAGGAGGTATGATGTATGTATGTATGTATGTATGTCCGTTCCTATGTCCGCTTGTAACTACTCAACGGCACATCCGATTTTGATAAATGATACTTATATTCGTCTTGATGGAGCGAGTGTCACTGGGTATGATTTTATGCAGTTTCAAAGTGCACCGCGATCGGGTTTTTTTTAATAAAAATGTGGTTATTTATATCTGTCTTCCGCCATTCCCTTACGTCGAATAACCGCTTATGATAATTTATGGCATTCCTTACTTCACTGCTGAAACAGTGACGTAAACACAGCCAAAGAAGCAATACTTAGCTGTCGTGTATTGTAAAAGAAACATCTAGTCTTGTTAGGTTTCGTTATTGGATAATTCATAATTCTAACTATTATTGGTTTTCTACTGCCACATATAGAAATACATACTGATAATCAAAGAAATATATTGACTATAAGTTTATTTAATATTTTTATATCTTTTCAAGCATTTAGGTCGCTATGCAGAACTTACGCATTATTTTATGGCCCCGAAGTCCAAGTTAAATAGCCATTTTGAGGAACTGAACTGCTACGAACATCAAGGAAAAAAGGTAAATAACAACCGTGTTAATGACAATTTGTAAGCCGACATTTATGGATTGAAATTTCAGATTACATTTCAGGATTCAGTTTTTCGCAAGTGCCATTTTTTATGTTCAACTGACTCACACGAATGAACCACATGATTTCATGAAAGGATGAGGTTTTTAATTAAGCCATATTTTTAACGTCACATTAAATATGACAAAGCAATCGATCATTACATTATCATCATTGACCTTTTGCATCGATAAAAGGTCATTCAAGCAGTCTATTAGAAGTATCAAAAACCAGAATTAACGTGCAATTGGGCTTTAAAGGTCAGCGCCATCTACCGGTATCATTTGAAACTATTTTTTTATCTTTTTTTATGTATGTCATGGGAAAGGCAATCGAGCACACAGGTCATCTGATGGTTAGTGACTTCTGAGGCCCATGGACATTTGCAATCTTAATATTAATTGATTGGATCAGGCGTTACTTTGCGGAAATCCATGTTAATTAAAACAAAAATATTGCTTTGCTAATCCGCGATATGATAACGTGTTAAGTAGTTAGTCAATTCTGTGGGTCTAGTGAAAAGGGGTATACGGTCGGCCTCAAAAGTTGCTGAACATATTTGTATCGTAACGTAGTACTAAAGTGTCCAGCTAGTTTTGAGACCGACTGTACATGTCACATTTATACCAGGACCATAAGGTCGCAACTCTATTGTATGACTTAAGCCCTTTTGCTCCTAGTGTTGTGTATATGCATACATAGGTATGCACCTAAGTATGGCGAAAAATAAAGAGTTTGTCTATGGCTGTCATGGCGTTGTTTGATTTATAATATTGGCGACTGAAGGAAAATAAAATTGTTTTAACTGTAAAAATGGCTTCAAGTGCTAATTTGTTGCTTCCCGGACCGTTTGATCAAGCAAAAGACAATTGGACTGTGTACAAAGAACAGATGTTATTTGCGTTACAAGCATTAGGAGTGCAAGATAACCTAGAAAGTGCGCGTGCGATTTTTCTATCACAGTGCGGGAAAGAAACTTATGCGTTTCTAAGTTCTTTAGTGGCACCGAAAAAACTGATTGATGTGAATTTCAAAGACATTTTGGCAGTGTTGGACAGTTTTTACGCTCCAGAAAAAAGTGAAATTCTCGAAGCGGGAAAATTTCATGCGCGGTGTCAACAAAAAGGCGAATCAGTTCAAACCTTTGTTTCGGCCATAAAATCATTAGCAGTGCATTGCAACTTCGTCGACCTCGAAAGACAATTACGTGACAGACTGGTGTTGGGGGTGAGAGATGTGCGCTTGCGGCGAGAGCTGTTAAAAACGGAAAATTTGACATATAACCAAGCGTTGCTACGATGCGTCAACTACGAGCAAACAGTACTCGCGTTGTACCCGGAGACCCCAACGCCTCTGGAGACCGAACCTATGGACACGAACAACGTGAACGTCGGCTCGCGGAAGCGCGAGACCGCCTGTCGCCACTGCGGGGCGAACCACAACCCGAGGGGTTGTAAATTTGCTAAAGCAAACTGTAACTACTGCAAGCGTGTTGGTCATACAGTGGCTGTCTGCTGGAATCGGAAGAAAAGAATAAATCTGGTAGAAGTGCAAGAACAGGAAGACTATCCTGAGGAGGATTTTTCGAACATGAATGAGATATTGCAGGTGCAATCTAAATCACAGTTGCACCAACCTTCGGACAAAATTTTAACCTCAGTCAAGTTGAATGAGATGGAGGTTCAATTTGAAGTCGACTCAGGCGCTGCGAGAACGATAATATCGAATGATACCTGGATGAAGCTGCACCAGAAAACTGAGCTACAACAAGCAAAAATTAATTTGATTACATGGACACGCCAGCCCATAAAATTAAAGGGGTCTGTTGATGTATCAGTCCAATACAAAGGGTCTAAACATATATTGCCCATATTAGTTGCAGAGGGTAGAGGCCCCAACATATTAGGAAGAGATTGGTTTGAGACCCTAGGCATCATAGTACAGGGACTTTGTTGGACAGACCAGAGCGCTGAAGCATTACAGTTCAAACATCCTAAAGTTTTTAGTGATCAGCTGGGATGTTATACTGGACCACCAGTAAAATTAATGTTGAAGCCGCAAGCCCAACCGAGATTTTTGAAATGTAGACCCATTCCCTATGCGTTACGGGATGAAGTCAAAACAGAGCTGAGGCGACTTGAGACATTGGGAGTATTGACTCCAGTGCGCTATTCTGACTGGGCTACACCGCTACGTATAGTTAGAAAAGAAGATGGGACGCTTCGAATCTGTGGCGACTACCGTTCAACAGTAAATATTTCAATCAACTGTGATGTTTATCCGTTACCAACATCATCAGAAGCATTTCAGTTACTAGCAGGAGGACAGATATTCTCAAAGCTGGATCTGAAACAAGCATATACACAGTTATTGGTTGACAAGGATACTGCAGAGATACTGACATGGAATACACCGCTGGGTCTAATGAAAGTAAACAGGTTGCCGTTCGGAGTCAGTTCAGCGCCAGGTATATTCCAGAGGCTGATGTCAAGCCAATTTGCTGATATGGAGGGTGTGGCAATCTTGCTAGATGATATTGTTGTGACAGGAGTAAATGAGGCTGAGCATGCAACCAGGCTGGACAAGGTACTCCAACGAATTGAGGAACTGGGATTTACACTGAATATAAACAAATGTCACTTTGGAGTACCATCTGTGACATTCCTCGGATATATATTAGATGCCAATGGTATACATCCATGCCCAAAGAAGATAAAGGAAATCCAAGAAAAGCCAAGTCCATCAGACCAGAAAGAATTAAGAGCATTCTTAGGATTGATTAACTTCTATGAGAGGTTCTATAGCTCTAGATCAGATACACTAGAACCTCTGCACCAACTTTTAAAAAAGAATGTGACTTGGAAATGGGGAGATCTGGAGGAGCAAGCATTTCAGAAGGCCAAACAGCTGTTAACATCAGATCTCACATTGATACAATTTGACAAGAATAAAGAAGTAAGACTTACTTGTGATGCTTCAGAGTATGGTGTCGGGGCAGTAATCAGCCATATCCTGGAAGAGGGACAAGAAAAACCTATTGCAATGGCATCACGCACCATGCAGCCACATGAGAGGAAATATAGTCAGTTGGACAAGGAGGCCTTGGCCATAATATTTGCCTTAAAAAAATTTCGTGAGTACCTCATTGGTGTAAGGTTTACAATAATCACTGATCATAAACCATTGATCGGGCTCCTGAACCCTAGGAAGCCAATCCCAGACCAGATTTCCCCACGACTGCTACGTTGGTCATTAATATTGGCTAGCTACAATTATGACATTGTGTATAGACCAGGCCAGGAGATTCAGAATGCTGATGGATTAAGTAGGTGGTGCAGCCCAGAGCCACTGAAGACTGAAGCTCCACTGCCAGAAGTATTACTACTAGAGGAAACACCAGAGGGATGGACAGTTTCTGTAGAAGACATAGTCCGGGAGACAAAAAAGGATGAGCTTTTGCAAAAAGTTATGTTTTTCGTGCTGCACGGCTGGCCAGCAGAAGCCAATGACAAGGCATTGGAGCCCTATCTACGAAGAAAAGATGCCATTTCAATTAGCAAAGATTGCTTATTATATTCTAACAGGGTGATCATACCGGAAAAATTGAAAAGTCAAGTTTTGAAAGCGGTACATGCACCGCATGCTGGCATGGTGCAATCGAAAGCCTACGCACGAACCTATGTATATTGGCCAGGCATGGACGGTGACATTACTGATATAGTCGAAGAGTGTGAAAGCTGTCAACTGACACGCAACAATCCTCCTGCCACGCTGCGAGAATGGCCAACTCCAGAGAGAGCATGGCAGCGCCTACACATCGATTTCGCCGGACCATTCTTAAATAAGACATTTCTTATCGTTATCGATGCATACTCTAAATGGCCAGAAGTTGAAATGATTCCTAACATGTCTAGCTCACAGGTTATACATTGCTTAAGGAAGATTTTTGCTACACAAGGACTTCCAGACTTAATTGTCTCAGATAATGGTACAGCCTTTGTCTCGGAGGAATTTGAGACCTTCTTAAAGAAAAATGCTATAAAACATTTGACATCACCACCATATCATCCTTGTTCCAATGGCCAGGCCGAGCGGACTGTGCAGACTATAAAAAACAAAATTAAGCGACACAGTGACCTATCATGGCCAGAGAGACTTGCGAAACTTCTATACCACCTGCGGACTACACCAAGTACAGTGACGGGCAAAACTCCAGCAGAAATGTTGAATAATAGAAAATTTCGAACTGCACTATCAACACTGCATCCAGAAACAGCATGCAATAAAAAAATCCCTCAAGTACCAAATAACAAGCTGAGGCAGTTCTCTACTGGGCAAACCGTTTACATAAGAAAATATAATAACAACGTGGAGAAATGGATGAAAGGGATAGTTATAAAGCAAAGAGGCGCAACCGTGTATGAAGTAAAGACTGAAGATGGATTGGTGCAACAGCGACATGTGGATCAAATGAGGACAAGGAGAGATAAGAGTGTGGATCAAGATTCCCACTCGGAGCCAACACAAGATCCCATGAGAGGGTTGGCCCATGAGAGATGGGTTAGAGAGCCATCGCAGGAAATTGATCCACCTATTGTTATACCACCTGAAAGTGAGTGGAGTGAAATACTGGGATTCTGAGTGATGATTAAATTTAATGGTTAAAAACTGTTATTTTTGGTAACATTAATTAGTTCTAGATTATTGGTTTTGTAGTAATTGATTAATTAAAATTGATTGATAATGCCAGTCTTGATGGAGAGGTGTTGTGTATATGCATACATAGGTATGCACCTAAGTATGGCGAAAAATAAAGAGTTTGTCTATGGCTGTCATGGCGTTGTTTGATTTATAATACCTAGATTAAATACGACTTGTACCGTACCTCTTTTCACTAAAACCACAGAATTAGTGATAGCCCGTTATACTGACTTGCGTTTTCCATCCACGGAAGCCGGACTGGCAACATCTCCAGCCCTGAGGATGCCTCGTAGAGAGGCGAAATACGTGTCGAATTTTGTATTTTTGCTGGTGGTATGTTATATTTATTTGCATGTTTATTTATTTTGCATGTGAATGCATGATAAGGCGGATCTCACACTGCAGCGAAAATCGCGGCGACACGCGACTCTGCGATTTTCAACTATGTATGTAGAATCATCGATTTGTATAGAAAAATCGCGGGGTGGCGCACACTGGCGCGTAAATCGCGGCGACTCGCAACTGCTATGCGCAGCTACACGGAAAAAATCGCGGCGACGGGCGATTTCAGTGTGTTCTTCGCCTAAAATACGCCAGTCAGTATAACTGGCTAGCACTAATTGACTAATACGTTATCATATCGCGGATAAAATAAGACATCTCGATCGTAATTGATGCCGTAGAAGCAAATATCATTATTTGCTTCTACTCTTTTATAGTCTTCCTACAAAGTCATAAATAAAATTTCATTGATTGATATGGACGAGAAGGATCAAGCGATTTTTTTATATTTTTTCTTTAATAGTTTTGAATTATTGATTATATTATGTTAAATACGATTATAGGCCCAACAATAAACATTTGTTTAATTGAGGATAGCTTAACCTTATAATATTATGAAAATTAACCCGGTGCCACGGGCCCATGACGAAATCTAGCAATATGATGGAATAGTTTTATTATTCAAAGAGCTATGACCATGAATTAAGTTTTATGACAAATTGCATATAACGCGGGTTTAATGTCTTATAGGTGTTCGTTAATTTTATTTGACTTATTCTCATTGTTTGCTAATATAGCCGCCATAGACCTTGGGTGATTTTAGGACATTTCCTTTTACTTGCAAACTTGGCAGGGTTATTAAATATCAATTATATATTCGTACTTGATTTAATACAATGCGGAAACTTCTGAGGAGTTGTGAACGAGACTTAACTAAGTGAAAAATTAAAAATATATTGATTGTTCTTTGCTTTAAGCAGCATTACTCCATTTTAATGAAGGTTGTCTTTTTTAATTTCATTGCACATACAAAAGTTTATTTTATGGACATGTTATTTTCAAAACCGGCCAAGTGCGAATCGGATTTGCACGTCGTACGTCGTATCACCGTCGAGCAAAAAAAAACACTTTTCTTGTATATTGAATGCTGAGTTGAGCTGTTATTTACTGATATTAATTTATTCAACACATAATAAATAGAAAAAATAAAATACCACCACATAAGATTAAATCCGCAACGCAGGTCAGGTCAGGTGGGTACAACTTCAAATCGGCAACAGGCTTCGTCACACTCACCAACAGAAGTAATCCGCAACAGGATAGATTTAGATAGATTTATTTATTTCATAACACAACATTACATAATAAATAAAATAATACATGACAATTTATATGAATTTGTATTATGATCGTCAAAAACAATTACTATTATAATTAAAATTAATAACAATCGAATTAAATACCACATTAAATAAATACACCAACATCCACAAATAAATTAAGCAAAATAGAATGAATTACTTAAGTACTTAAGACGATCCATTATTGGGGACAGTATAGTACGTACTATACTGTCCCCAGTAACGGATCGCCAGTCTATCCTAAAATTTAAATAAAATACAATGTCTACAAATAATTAAGCAAAATACAATTAATGAATGACTAGATTGTCCCCAATAATGGATCGTCAGTCCATGTTATTAAGATACAACAGTTTAATTTTTAATAATTATTACTGGTTACATGTCCACAAATTCATTAACAGAGTATAATGCTTTATCCAACAAAAAGTTTCTCAGCCGACGTTTGAAGGTGTGATCGGATGTTTCGTTTCGGATGTCAGCAGGAAGACGTTCATAATACGTAGGCCCAATAACTCGCGGGTTTTTTTGCTGCTAAGGCCATGCGACGAGGAACAGTACATAGTCGCCCTGTTGAACGTATATTTATGCCAGAGACATTAACGCGTTTAAACGTTGCAAGATTGTCTCTGACATACATTAATACTTCATAGAGGTACTGGGAATAGTGCGTCAGAATGTTTTGCTTCGCGAAAAGATCTCTGCAAGAGTGTCTGGGTTTCACTCCAACAAGAGTGCAAAGTGCACGTTTTTGTATAATAAACACCCGTTTTGCGTCAGTTGAATTTCCCCAGATTACTGTTCCATACGACATCAACGAGTGGAAGTGGACAAAGTAGACTTCGTCACTTCAGCTTACGTTAAAAAGGATCGCCCCGAATCCGTAGATGGCCCAAAAGTGCCCATGGCGCTGGCGGCGTTGCCACGCTGAAGCTGTTATTTGTTGTTTGTGGCAACAGATATACACATGTGACTTTGAAAGAAAGCTTAGTAATAGGGCATTCAATTGGCACCGTTTGTGTACGAAACTCTAAAAAAGATCCCAACTGTGTTTGTATGGATTGTTCAGATAACAAGCCCAAATATAGCGAAATTACTCACAAACCTGTAATGTGTATTGTAAGAATTATCGAAGGTATCCGAATGTTTGTTCATTCTCTTTACGAACATTCGGATGCCTTAGATCAGTGGTTCCTAACCTTTATTATCACATCACCTACATTCTCATCGAGATTTTTTTTATTGCCCCTCCAAAAAAATAGATATTATAAGCTTATAAGAAACTGCTCAAAGTAAAACGGCTAACATTCACGTATTACACCTGAGAAAACTTCGTCTTACCCCCCCTGGAGGGGTAATTACCCCCAGGTTCGGAACCACTGCCTTAGATTGATTGTAAACTGGACTACCCTATAGCTAGGCACTGCGACAGCCTGCACACTCGTCGTGATAGTCAGCCTCAGCGTAATATTGTTCGTTAACATTGCTATTTTCATGTCACTGTTTCGGCACCAATTGTTATTTTATTCGTTCCTAATTTTAAATAATTCTGTTTACCTAATTTAATTTTGTTTTTATTTTATTTGTTTTTGACCTTGTGCCGTTTTCATCATTATTATTTCGTTAGTATCGTTAATAGATAGCTCGGACATTATTAATTCATTAATTATACTCATTTAAATTTTATTATAACTTTTATTTATTTTTTATGTTTATTACGATGATTTATTGCGCTGCGACTGACATTTACATGATTAGATAATGTAATGATCCGCTCAACTTTGTTGGTGAAAGAAAGAAAGAAAGAAGAAAGAAAGAAAGAAGAAAGAAAATGCATTTATGTATGATGGTGACACTCCCATGTGTGCTTTTTGTTATGTGCAGCCGTAACTACTTACACAAGTTATCACTAACACGAACGGCGACCGACAGAGGCTGCCTCCGTTACGGCTGCACATAACAAAGGGAGTGTCACCAACGAAGTTGCCAAGCTAACATAGGCTCTAAGTTAATATGTTACTAATACTCTGTATGGATCTTGTTATCCGAAACAAACGGTTTATTATGATTATTATTAGGTAATTCTTACTATACACATTATATTAAGAAATGGTTCAGAGTTTGAGAGGCAAGATGATAGGACTTTTGGTATGGAATGAAGCTTCATCCAGGCAGAAAGGCTTCAAGTGAAGGAGAAAGTCGGCACCGTGTCGTATCAGACACGTAATGAGCGTCTCCTCACCGACTGAAGCCAGTACTAATGTGTCGTCACCAACACTCACTGTCCCTTTCACACTATGTCAATGGAGAGAAAAGGATAGGGGATATCGAGCCGGTAATAGAGAAGCGCCCACTGGTGGAGAACAGGGAAGAATGGCGACTATGGCGAGCTACATCCTTGTCGGTGGAGCCCGAAAATAACGTAGCTCCTAAGCACATTACATATTATAATAGCAGTCATTTTTCTTACTACAAAAGGCACATCGCGCGGCTTGTATGTTGTGCGCGCCGTGAACGAATGCACTACAAGCAAAATTTAACACGTTGACTGTCCCCATACAAAACTATCGGACAATGTCACAAGTCCCAACTGTGCAATCAGTGTGTCGAAGTGACCACATAGTGGAAGCGCGGACTTCTGAAAAAAAAAATCATGACCCCACATTGGGGGCACCGGGACAGCGAACGTGTTAAGAATGCTGTAGTATGGATCGCACCGTCTGCGGCTCGACCTTAAATAGGTATCGCACGCTCCTGAACGGCCGAAGAGAAACTATTACCTACTTGTCAGTCTTTACACTTGGTCCTACCTAAGTTTGATAATGATGCTTGACTATCATATTTCAGCTCTGCAATCTGGCCTTAGACCGCTATTCCGCTGCTGAGAATGCCTACTTCATGTCAAAAGAACCAGAGAGTCATACAGACCCCAGAAGAGTCTACTGCATATTCATCCTCTGTTTCACTCAAGACGAACTTGACACAGTTGTTAAAGCGTTCTAAAATGACATAAAACTCTTACCATTTTATAGAATTGCTTTTTTACTCCTTACATAACACATCCTCCTTACATTTTTATACACATATGGAATAAACTGACAGTGTGTGCATATGACGTGTGCACACATGGTGATAGATAAATTATACAGGGTGTTTGGCAGATGGATGGACAAACTTACACAGGGGATAGGTGGGACCATTTGCTGTGTGGTCCACCCAAAAAAATTTTTTTTTAGGCCCTATGATTTTTTTTTCATTTTCTTCAATTTACTTCGTGTGCACCAATTTATTAAATTTGTAAGACTCTAGTGTCAGTTTAGATAAAAATAAAATAAAGATAAGTCCGTTTCATCATTTTTGAAAAAGGTATGGAGGTTTTAAGTTTTGAAAACGGAAAATTTTTAAATAATAAAAAAAATGTAAAAAAAATCATAGGGGGTGAAAGTTTTGGGGTGGGCCACGTAGCAAATGGTCCTACCTATCCCCTGTGTAAGTTTGTTCATCCATCTGCCAAACACCCTGTATATCTAAAGCGCGGGAGCAAAGTTCAACATTACTTTTGCTGTCATGCCCGTCCGTCCGTCTGTCACTAAGCCTGCAAAGATACAGGCTGATAGGACTTCTGTACCTCTAGCGCAACTGTGACTCGCGACTCTTTGTGGCGCGACAAATGCTATAGCTATCTCTTTCCACTCAATATAGTGTGACAGTGGTGACGTTCTGTCGCGTGAGTTATGCTAGCTTCAAGTGAAGGAGAAAGCCTGTAAAGATACAGGCTTAGTGAGAATAATAGAGTGGCTCACTTCGCGATATCGCTGCACGGCTACTGATACCAAATTTTGCCCCCCCCCCCCCCCCCCCCCAGAACGGCTTAAGCAGAAACCAAAAGAACACGCGTTATGCAATAGAAAGAGACGATCGGATGCGGTGCGTTCCGTCGGAATAGAGGTAACAACTATTATATTAAAATTTCGCAGTTTACGCTGTGTTTTTACAACCGCAATTTTTATATTCTCCTATTTCGACCTTTCAGTATATGACAGAGACAGCAAAAATTCTAAACTTTAACAGTCTTGCAAGCCAATCTGTTTACTATTTACCGCCAAGGCCTTAGAACCTTTTACAATACCAGAACAAGTATAGTACATTGTGTATCAAGGGCGGTAGGTAAGGAATTACAAACGAGTGTTTGTTACAAGGCCGAGGCGAAGCCGAGGGCTTTAATAACACGAGTTTGTAATTCCTTTACCGCCCGTGGCACACACAATGTTTTTCATCACACTTGTGAGGTAATCTAATTAAAATTAACCTTACTTAACCTAATTAAAATTGTAAAACTGACAGTGACATTAGTGACATATCCATAGACAATGCGCAACGTTCGGAAACCATAGCGGTACAGACCTAAAACGGTTGATTTTATAATTGCAAAATACTGAAATACACTATTGAAACATTTAATTAATGTTACAGAAATATGTGTTTACATGTATTTGCAATACCAGTTCTCTTTAAATAAATATTTCAGTGATAAAAGTTAAAAAAGTAAGTTGGCGTTTCCTTTGAACATGACAAATAAGAGTAAAACAGAACCAGCGTTTCAAATTTAAAAAGAAAACCATTACGCCCTAGGGCGTAATAGCTCATTTACGGCCCGCAAAACCTACGTGTAATGCACCATTTTCGAGCAAGTGTGATGAAAAACATATTACGTATAGAAGTCTCTCTCTATTTAACGAAACTGTTGTTCGGGCTCGACCATCAGACGGAACGCACCGCAACCAATCGTCTCTGTTTATCGCATAATGCGTGCCAACGCGAGCTCTTTCTGGTCGCTGTCTGAAGCCTCCACGCGAGGCCTCAAGGCCGCGCGGCGATAACGAGGAGTGAGTCACTCCTGGCAATACTTAGACGATACAGTCAAACTTATCTCATTCTATGTCCCCAACAACACCCCACCCATGTTAAATAATAATCAGAATCCTAAATAGTTATGCAAATTCGCAATAATCGATTCGTGATCTCGGACGTGACAGGTCCGCCGGTCCGATTACAGCACCCATTTCGCTTTCGATATATTATCGACGCGTCTTTGATAGAATAGGTCCCCAGACAATGGGTTACATAAGCTAATCATACGTCTTCACCCGGACATTCGTCCAGTTATTCAGATATCTGATCAAAAACGTTACCATTTACGATTCTCATTCCCATGACCAAGTGACCTGATCTTGTGACGTATGTTCAGTACAATGACAGTGTCACTTACGTCGTTTTGTGGCACTAAGGCGAATCGATCTTGCACTCATCCTCTCTCTCTGTGCATATTGCTTCATGATTAAAGATAGTGGTCATCCGACGAATTCGTTTTAAAAAGGATGGTTCACTTACATTGTGTTTGGTTGATGTTATTCGTCTGAATCGACTGCATAAAGCAAAATGATCTTCAATTTGACCACGTATATTTTTATGAAAAGTAAACAACTACAAAACAAAAGAACTGTATAAGTTATAAGAAAAAGTAATACACTGCAGCTTTAGTTTAATAACGGCACGAACATTAGATCCATGGCTGGATAAGTATCGGAAGCCAACACAATTCATGAGTATGAAATGAATAGGAAATCTTTGCGGTGTCTATAGTGCCTATCCGTTATATACCTTTTTTTTAAACTGACCTGCAAATAAGCTCAGTAGCGGTCGATGGTAAGCGACTACGAGGCCGAAGATGTAGCTCACCGGTTTAGTAGATGTAGAGTCTCGGAAACTTTATCAGTTTTGTATCGGAAATGTTCTCGAGATATTTACTCGTGTCTGGAAGAGTCCTAAGTTGTACTTGTCAGCAAATATAATCGAATATAGGCAAAATACTATGGCAAAATAGACACACTACATTAATTTAGACTTTCACTATTTTCTTAAGATTGTATAAGGTCATAATTATTGGGTTGGGTATCATTAACGAACTGTCAACTAAGATAATAGGGTTAATGCCATATTTCGACTAAATAGCAGGGATCGGAAACCGTTCCGAGTAGAATACCGGTTTTGTTCATTGACACGAGAACGGAAAGGTTCTGGTTTTTGTTTGTGATCACCGGTTAAAGAACCGTTCTTTTGCGATACCGTTTTTTACTAAGTTCCGTTTCTGTGGAACGAAATTAAACGTTTTTCTCGTTGCGTAACAAGATAGAACGAGTTGCTATTTCTAATTTTACCTTGAGTTTGCCTGCGGGATATTTTGTTTTTCGGTATGCTGCGCACAATGATTTTGTATTTTTTGCTTTTGTGCGTTGCTTAGGTTGTTGTGTTGTTTTGTTACGGATTCATTCGGATTATAAAAGTAGTTTCGGACAATTAACCATTTTTCGTAGATAATTTAGTTAGCAAGTGTCTAGCGCGATGTATTTGGTATATGGTATACATATAACGAGATTAATTACACTCACGGTCAATTAATTCGGGTCATTTTCTAAGGACAATTATAATAGGAAATGACCAGAATTCATTGTTCGTGAGTGTATTTAATTATTTGTAGGTATAATTTTAATTTATATTACCGAGTGAAAAACAAGCATTCTGTCGACCTGATAGAACAAATTAACGTTCAAACTGTTCAAAGCAAAAGATTACACATGGGTGGTCAGTCTGGGGACTAAGATGTAGTGTCTGATGCACTGTTATACCTAATACATACTTATATTTAATTTGGATAAATTTAATGATTAGAGGCAGGTACATTTGTTTCGTCTTGACGAGTACTCTGTACCGAAATAATATCCAGGGTCTGATGATGGAGCCGGAAGGTCGGCATGGGAATTCCGTAATAAAACGTCGGAACCCCATCGTGTCTAGGCTCATTTGTTTTGTCTTGACGAGTACTCTAAACCGAAATGATATCCAGGGTCTGATGATGGAGCCGGAAGGTGGGCATGGGAACTCCGTAATAAAACGTCAGAACCCCGTCGTGTTTGGGCTCATTTGTTTTGTCTTGACGAGTACTCTGAACCGAAATGATATCCAGGGTCTGATGATGGAGCCGGAAGGTGGGCATGGGAACTCCGTAATAAAACGTTAGAACCCCATCGTGTTTGGGCTCATTTGTTTTGTCTTGACGAGTACTCTAAACCGAAATGATATCCAGGGTCTGATGATGGAGCCGGAAGGTGGGCATGGGAACTCCGTAATAAAACGTCAGAACCCCATCGTGTTTGGGCTCATTTGTTTTGTCTTGACGAGTACTCTGAACCGAAATGATATCCAGGGTCTGATGATGGAGCCGGAAGGTGGGCAAGGGAACTCCGTAATAAAACGTCAGAACCCCGTCGTGTTTGGGCTCATTTGTTTTGTCTTGACGAGTACTCTGAACCGAAATGATATCCAGGGTCTGATGATGGAGCCGGAAGGTGGGCATGGGAACTCCGTAATAAAACGTCGGAACCCCATCGTGTTTGGGCTCATTTGTTTTGTCTTGACGAGTACTCTGAATCGAAATGATATCTAGGGTCTGATGATGGAGCCGGAATGTGGCCATGGGAACTCCGTAATAAAACGACGGAACCCCATCGTGTTTGAGCTCATTTATTTTGTCTTGACGAGTACTCGGAACCAGAATGATATCCAGGGTCTGATGATGGAGCCGGAAGGTGGGCATGGGAACTCCGTAATAAAACGTCAGAACCCCATCGTGTTTGGGCTCATTTGTTTTGTCTTGACGAGTACTCTGAACCGAAATGATATCCAGGGTCTGATGATGGAGCCGGAAGGTGGGCAAGGGAACTCCGTAATAAAACGTCAGAACCCCGTCGTGTTTGGGCTCATTTGTTTTGTCTTGACGAGTACTCTGAACCGAAATGATATCCAGGGTCTGATGATGGAGCCGGAAGGTGGGCATGGGAACTCCGTAATAAAACGTCAGAACCCCATCGTGTTTGGGCTCATTTGTTTTGTCTTGACGAGTACTCTGAACCGAAATGATATCCAGGGTCTGATGATGGAGCCGGAAGGTGGGCATGGGAACTCCGTAATAAAACGTCAGAACCCCATCGTGTTTGGGCTCATTTGTTTTGTCTTGACGAGTACTCTAAACCGAAATGATATCCAGGGTCTGATGATGGAGCCGAAAGGTGGGCAAGGGAACTCCGTAATAAAACGTCGGAACCCCATCGTGTTTGGGCTCATTTGTTTTGTCTTGACGAATACTCTGAACCGAAATGATATCCAGGGTCTGATGATGGAGCCGAAAGGTGGCCATGGGAACTCCGTAATAAAATGTCGGAACCCCATCGTGTTTGGGCTCCATCATCAGACCCTGGATATCATCTCACTTTAGAGTACTCGTCAAGACAAAACAAATGAGCCCAAACACGAAGGGGTTCCGACATTTTATTACGGAGTTCCCATGCCCACCTTCCGGCTCCATCATCAGACCCTGGATATCATTTCGGTTCAAAGTATTCGTCAAGACAAAACAAATGAGCCCAAACACGAAGGGGTTCCGACATTTTATTACGGAGTTCCCATGGCCACATTCCGGCTCCATCATCAGACCCTAGATATCATTTCGATTCAGAGTACTCGTCAAGACAAAACAAATGAGCCCAAACACGATGGGGTTCCGACGTTTTATTACGGAGTTCCCATGCCCACCTTCCGGCTCCATCATCAGACCCTGGATATCATTCTGGTTCAGAGTACTTGTCAAGACAAAATAAATGAGCTCAAACACGATGGGGTTCCGACGTTTTATTACGGAGTTCCCATGGCCACATTCCGGCTCCATCATCAGAACCTGGATATTATTTCGGTTCAGAGTACTCGTCAAGACGAAATAAATGTACTTGCCTCTAATCATTAAATTTATCCAAATTAAATATAAGTATGTATTAGGTAGGTATACCAGTGCATCAGACACTACATCTTTGTCCCTAGACTGACTTTTGCTTTGAAGAGTTTGAACGTTAATTAAACAAAAATATCAATAACGCGGTAATAATATAAGTAACGCCTGACTCAATCAATCAGTTTGATTGAACGTTTTTTTTTTGACAGTGACTTCTTTATTGAAAGAAAGTACAGTAAACTAACAAATACATAGAAGATAAAATTTAAATTTCCTAAAACTAAATAAACCTAAAAACTAAATTAAACTACCTAAATTAAAATACCTAAAATACAATAAAAATATTGCAAAAAGAAGAACGTTATTTGTATTATTTAATTTTGCATTCAGTTTGTTCTGTCAGGTAGACAGAATGCTTGTTTGTCACTCGGTAGTATAGAAATACCTGCAAATAATTAATCTAGTTAAAAAATTACTATGTATCATCTTTAAAAACTTAATATCACAAAACAAACAATATTATAATAAAGAGCGTGCGCGCTTCAACACTCAGAATTTAAACTTTCCCGACAAAAATTGAAAATAAATACATCGCGCTATGCGACGCGCTACAAAACACGGAATTTGACCTTGTAAATGCCGGCGCACATCGTCACCACCCCTGCGAGCCCCTCGGCGAGCTCGGCTCGTCGAGAATACCGGTTTTTATTCTCATCAGGAACGTTATCATTTCGTTCTTCATCACTTAGCGATCACCGAAATATTCCGTTCCGTTCCATCAAAATACCGGTTGTAGCACGAACGGAGTAAAATAACGGTATTTCAACGAAATAAAACGGTAATTCGATACCGGTTCCGATCCCTGCTAAATAGTACCTAATAAAATCTATTATCGCTTTATTGATCAATCAAATGAAATTAGCTCTTAAATATTTGCCAAATTCAGTATTGCAGCATTGTTTTCTCAAACAACAGAAAACCACGACAACACACTAAGCAAAAGCTTAGAACGACTCTAATAGTTAACTATACTGTGGATTTCCATTTGTGAATGATGATTTGATGATGAATTAACACGTGCCTATATAAACATTTATGATACTGTTATTGATATACCAGTCGTTAAGTCGATGATCTGTGTCGCAATTCGCAAGCGAAATATATAAGCGAGTAATTGAACTTGCTACCAAATTCTTGGCATCATTACATAAGCCGATGTCATCGACATCTGTGTCACGTAACCTTGTGAACCTTGTACGACATAATACTATTTACATTGTTAAATATTGAGCCATCGCGACTTTGTTTGAACTTATCAAGAGGCTAATTTGACCTGAAAAAAGACAGATCGTAAGGAAAGCTTTTCTGCCGACGCTCCGAAGAAAAGGGACGTAAGTGCAAATGGAACTGGAAAGTCGTTACTGCATGTTATTATTGTGTGTGTGTGTGATGTCGGAGGTCATCGGGCGACTTCGGCAGTCTTCGGGTGATGTAACCCGACCGGTCGGGCGACCCGTCGTCGGCGCAATATGGTGATGATAGAACCTTAAATTTAAATAAGCGTTTGCGAATTTTGTAAGATGCAACAGTAGCAGGTTCTGGGAAACAACATCATACAATGTATTAGATTGTTATGAGAATACAGACTTCCTTTTAAATAAATAGTTTATTGTTTAGAAAATTGTAGATTGCTTATTTTGTTTACGGAAAATGCATGCATTTAACATAATCAAACAAAATTAACATTTTATGGTTTGAATTCGGAACACCTACTTAATGCTCTTGGGTAACTTAAACGACGGAGTTCTGAGGTAACAAACAAATAAAAACAGCTACCTACAACCTAAAAATAACACGAGGAATAAAATAATCTCTCTAGGAATATAATAATATCTACTTAAGCGAAAAAAAGGGAAAAAGGGAGTTTTGTCGGCTCCAGACTTGTTCGGTTGGTTAATTTACCAGCTACCTTAAAGCAACCAGTTAACCTTTGCAGTAGGTTATCAAATATGCCAAAGCGTTAAAGACAAGACCAGATCTAAACGGGTTTAATTAGTGCATACTTTATTACGAATCTCAAAATTTATAATTACGTGCAAAATGCAAAAACTTAAAATTAATGCTAAAGTCATTCGAGAAAATTGAGAAAATTACCAACTTATGTATACTGCGTCGTATACGAGTATTTAAAACGGAGATTATAATACACAGTAAGTATTATACTTACCTTACTGTGTATTATTATAATCCCATCAAAAACATTACATGTAAAAAGATGCAAGTCTCGCAACGCAGTTCTTTTACAACAAAGTAAGGTTTGAAATGTAACGTTAAACCAAGTCAGTACCGGGGGAGTGTCCACAGAACTCGATTTCCACCGACGCCTATTATTTCGTGGAGGATTGCTTATTTGAGAACTTTACAATGTGTTCCTTTTACATGTAATGTTTTTGATGGGATCTCATTTCTTTTTGTAAGTGATCTACCTTAATTTATTACATTCCAGTAGGTACATTCTATTTTCCATTTCAACTACAAAAGTAACTTTAAGATTTTTGAAGTCAGGCTTTAAAGAGTTGTAGAAAATTGAATTTAAAAACCGCCCTCTGATCCAGCCGTGGCCGTTTTTACCTGACCAAACTCGGAAATACATAATAAAAGAAAATAGTTTAGACCTCGAGTACTGCACCGTTTATCAAATCTTCTTGAAATTCTCAGACGTGACTCCTGAAATAATTATCCCCGGCCAAACTTTGGAAGGAGCAAATACAGTACTTGAGTAATTGGAGTCGTGAGGTCACTGTACGCTACGAACTGCGAGTACATACCTACTAGTAAATATGAAGATGTGTAAGTACTACATTTAAAGGACGTTATTGCGAGACCAAGTCCCCCACGTGACCAAGTGTCTACAAGAACTTAGGAATGTGTAATGAGCAAAGCTCTTAAACACCCATCCCATCAAAAACCAATTGGACACAAATTATTCAGCGCCAAACGCCAAACCTTGACCTTTTCTACTTGATTACCGACTTTGCGGTCGCTGCGCGGACGAGTCTTAATCTACGAGACGCGCAAAAATAAACACCATAATACATAAACCAAAAGGGTCATTATTGCTTGTGCGCGGTAACAAAATGCATCATCTTCCGAATAACTCCAGTCGATAGAAAATGTTAAAGGCCGAATTACTAGCTCGAGCTGATTGACGTTCCCATAACCTTATGAGAACTATCTTGATATAAACATAGTCATGGCTTCCTAATTTCATTAACTTTGCTACAACATTTTTAGCAAGACATTTGACCTTTTAATGACATGAACAGTGTGGAGGTCAATTAAATGGAATATATGGTTTAGAATGGATACAAATGGTTGTTATTAAAATGATGAGGATCATATTTATATTTTGAACTTTATGTAAACTGTAACTTAATTCTTTTTAGGGTTCAATAAGGGTGCCAGAGGAACCCTATTGCTAAGCCTCCGCTGTCTGTCCTTCTGCCCGTCTGTCACAGGGAATCACGTGCCTTTGGAACCGTAATAAATAGAACCTTGAAATTTTCACAACATGTGTATTTTTATTTGTATTAATAAAAAATTTAAATCAAAAATTAAAGGACCCCTTTAATTCATCTGGAATTGACGGAAACGCCGTTAATTTATTGCGATGAAGGACGATTAACGTCAGTGTAGCTACGACTTACTATATTTGACATTGACACTTAGATACTGTCATTGACATTGACAGGGGTGATAGTTTCCTTTATTGTCCACCCGTGTCGCTTTTGTCGTTTAGTGCTGCCGCCTATAGTTCGTGCACGTTCCCTATATTTGGCGCCTTTTTGCTCGCCGGTCGTACGGGACCCTTCCTGTGCGAATCCGACTCGCACTTGGCCGGTTTTTAATAACCAAGATAAAAAAAACCTATTTAATACCAAATCACAGACCACTATTAGTGGTCTGTGTACCAAATTCACGCTGTGCCTAATATTTTAAGGATTTCCTCGATTTCTGCAAGATCGCTGCGTCTGATTGCATTGGGGTGGTTTTTTGGTCCAATAAGGATCCTAGGAAAAAGTGTTCAATGCCTTAAAATTAGTAGAGTGTTTGTTCCTTGGTCATAGACGTTTTCTATATATATGAGTATGTATTTATCTATGTAAGTATTTATTATATCGTCGTCTAGTACCCCGCATAATACAAGCATTGCTTAGTTTGGTACTATGCCGATTTGTGTGTGATCTAGGCCGATTTGTGTATTTATTTAACTAGGCACCCTGGTGAATATCTCCGATCGTTCCAGATTCATTTGACGTGTTCATCGTCATCTAACTTGATCTTGTCGGCCTTGGCGCCCTCTTTTGTGGATCTGTGACATCAATTTTGTAAGCATTTCATTGTTTCTGATCAGTTCTGCGAACACTGAGTATCCCGCTCTTTATTACGATAAGTCTGATGTCAGGTGGCGCCTCCTTATCGATGTTGTCGATTGCGTCCGCACGTCACTAGACATCAACAGCCATCATGCCGGTATACAAAAGGACATAAAAAAGAGTGTTTCTGTAGTCTCTTACATACTTTATGTTAATGAAAGAGATGCAAATATCAATCTTCGCGTTATTGCGTTAAAATAGGCCCAAACAAAATAGGAAGTAGGACAGCATAGTACGAGTATACTCGTATTGTTGAAATATAATAAATTAGGGGTGGGGCGAGACGAGGTTGGGTTCAGATTATTGTTTAGAAATAATGACATAGATTCATTGACTCGAATTTATTATAACACAAATCGCTGAAACCATCACCCCCAGCCTGTAGGTGACTTTTTTCTACCCGCTACATTAAATCCCAATACTTCGGTTCGGGTCACAAACACTTAGCGATCAGGGACGTTTTTTATTACTACACCCTCGGTGTATAATATAATATACTATTTTCAGTCAGTAGGGAGATTACTAATTATTACGTACATTATATGAGACTAGCAATAGACCCATAGAAGTGGCATGAGGTAGATTCATTTACAGTGCTGTGGGTGGACGCTGTATGGATTAAGGACGATTTTAATAATAATAAATATCATGCCCATCTGTAAATATTATTTAAAAAAATAACAGCGTAAACGAAAAAAACGTTCTAGAACGTTAGTTCAATGTTCAGCCTTAATATTACATTAAAACAGTTAACAACTAACATTAAGATCTCATGATAAAAGGATAATGAATGTCCGTGATTGATTTTATTTTGTTTGTAATTTTAAAATTCAGAGTCTCAATCAATTAATTCTACAAATGCCCAAAACTGATGCATCCTTTCGTGGTAAAAGTCTTTGTGAGACCTAACAGGTTGGAATTATGTGATGATAATAAAAGCGCATTACAATAATTATTAGCGATATTATTATGCCACTTAATACAAACTACACGTACCTTATAGACGCAAACGAACGACGCGTATACATAATACCATCATGTCTAACATATTGCACATAAAATTATACAGTCCAATAAACGTTTAATAATGAAATATTTCTGTGCAGCAGAGTAAATTACAACCTTTTGAAATTCCTATTAACATTGACATTTGTACTGATTAGACGTTACTTAACAAAACGTTCACAGGTCATGCCGTGTCCATACACATAGTTACACAGATGAACAATGCTTGCATGTATGCCCGTTCACCCGCCGCGACAGATGCCGTCTTGAGCCCACAGGCAATTGAACGCCGTGTTGTAATCCGGCATTAGAAGAAATATATAAGGTAACTGCAGGGCGCATAACCCACACACTTGCAGTACATTGCAGAGGACAGTCGTCGAAAACACAAAACAAAAAAAAAACAAAATGAAACTGGTCAGTTAAGTGAAGTGATTGTTTAAGTGAAGTGTTAGTGACTTTTGGGATGCGTTTTAAATTTACACGATTGGTTTCAGCTGGTGGTGTTAGCTCTCGTCGCTGCTTGCTCCGCAGCTCCGCAGGTGAACCCTCAGGATGTCCAAATCACCCGTTACGAATCCGATAACTCTGGATTGGGTGGTTACAGTTTCGCGTAAGTTACATTACATCATAGAAATTTGACACAACAGCGTTAAGATTGTCTGTTCTGCCGGGATCTCAAAAGCTTGGTCAAGGACCTACCCTAACGAATTAGTTAATTATGACGACGTTAACCTTATCAGCACTTGTGTTAACCCTAGTTTGTAAAATTAAGAATATAGTATGCACTGTCATCAATACGTGGAAATAATGGATGTTTGTTTGCAGGTGGGAGTTATCGGACGGAAGCAAGCACGAAGAGCAAGGCCAACTCCGAAACGAAGGCACTGAGAATGAGAGCATCGCTGTCCGTGGCCAGTACGCCTGGGTGGGCCCCGATGGTGTCCTGTACACCGTGACTTACGTCGCTGACGAGAACGGCTTCCAACCCACCATCGAGCAAGGTCCTGGTGGAGCGGTGCCCCCGGGCGTGGTCGCTTCCCTCCTGGGTTAACTTAGCTAATAAACTATCTGTAAATAGCAAATTTATGAAGCTGTATATAATATTTATATACTGATTCAATAGTTTAATAAAAAAATTAAAATATGCATTTGTTTTATTCAATAGCGGAAGGACTTCATTTGATGATTTGGTCTGATCATAAATTACCTATTATACATATCTACCTGAACACAAATTATCTTTATACAGTATAAGAGTAGTCATACATTTTGCTACCGGAAAACTTTTAATTCGATTTTCGTGTTCCATTTGCAACATGTCAAAGAAAATATCGACCGACGACCTCTTTAGCTTAGTTGGTAGTGACCCTGCCTACGAAGTAGGAGGTCCTGGGTTCGAATCCCGGTAAGGGCATTTATTTGTGTGATGAACACGAATATTTGTTCCTGAGTCATGGATGTTTTCTATGTATTTAAGTATTTGTATCTATTAAATATATCGTCGTCTAGTATCCATAACACAAGCCTTATTGAGCTTACTATGGGACTAGTTCGATTTGTGTAAGATTGTCCCCTAATATTTATTTAAAAAAAAAAAAAAGAAAAAAAAAAAATATCGGAAAACTTTCCATCATGGGACTTCTCACTTTAACAGCATTAACGCAATCCTTCCGGTTCGGGTCTGGTAACACAGCAGATGCATACATTTTGCAGCACTCGTCCACGCTCTTGTGGTGAACCCGTCATTAGATAGAGCTGATGCAGAAGCGCTGCCAGGGTGCCAATAATAACACTAATAGGGACCGAAAATAATAGAATGAAAACAAGTCCAAATATGTTCTACATTAACATGTGCCGCCTCGCCAGGTTGAGGAAGTCCGTTCAAGTTGTTGGGTTAAAATTATATAGTATACTGAATAATAAGATAAAGCAGTCCCCGAGCGATACTGACTTTGTCAACAAATTGGAAGTTATATTACTGAAAATGGCTTGCTATAATATCAACGAGTTTTTTTAATGCTACAAGTCATTTGCCCTATCAGAAGATAGATAAATTAATCACAAATTGTTATTCTATAGACATCCAACGGTATACCTATAATAATTGTAATTATTCAAATTTAAACGCTTAAATATAATATATTTAAATACAATAACTTTATTATATAATTGAATTGTAAACATTTTCTACCAATAGGTAAACGCAATGAACAATGAACAATGAAAGACAAAAAAACGTTCTCACTATTCATTTCTGTTATGCGTCGAACATAACACAAATGACCTAGTAACTCTGAACCCATCTCTAAACAAGCCTAAATACCGGGCAAGTGCGAGTCGGATTCGCGCATGAAGGGTTCCGTACCACCGCCGTTTATTGCATGGGGACCCCTTTTTATTGTTAACTTTACTTTGACTTTATTATTTGCTGTTATAGCGGCAATATAAATACAGATCCTGTGAACATATCAAGCATCTACTTATTACCATTATTAAAATCGAGCAAAAAGACGCCGAAAACGTGTTTTTCGCAGAATGTGTAATTTCTATTGCCACTATAAAAACAAATAATATAATCAAAATAGAGTTAAAAGTAAAAGGGAACCCCCCCCCCCCCCCCCCCATACAAGAAACGTGTTCTTTTGGCGTCTTTTTGTTCGACTGTGGTACGAAACCCTCCGTGTGCGAATCCAACTCGCATTTGGCCGGGTTTTTTTGCCTACATGTATCTCACTGCTGGCCAAAGGCCTTCCTTCTACTTTTTTTATAGATGATGCGTTTGCGTTCGTCATTGATGGGTTTGTTTGGGCTCTACTCAGGGCTCGGATACCGGTATTTTCTCCATACAAAAATACCGGTATTTTCCCTTCTTTTCGTTCTTTGGTTTATTATTTAATTTTTTAATTGGACAATCTAATAATACGAAGTAATTACTTAAATACATTATTGAGCCCTACATAAAAACATAAAATAATTCAAACTATTGGGCTATTCGGAGTTTTTGCGAAATACCGGTTCCGAACCCTGGCTCTTCTTATTCTGCTACTCGATTAGGCTCAACTCAACGTGTGTTCTTGCCACCTGCTTATGATATGCGTCCACGTCATCCCGCCATCTCTTTTTTGGTCTGCCTCTGTTCTTGTTACTCGTACTCATATTTTACAGAAATAAAATCAAGTCGCCTTTCTTCGTTGCAGTTTGAAAGAAACAATTAAATGACAAACTAATCCCATCAAGCAGATGAAAGCTTTTTTGTTGTAGAAGAACTGTCTTCTTCAGCAAAAAAGCTTTGAGATGTAATGTTAAACCAAGTCAGTACCGAGGGAGTGTCAACAGAGCAGTGGAGGATTCTTTATTTGCGAACTATAATGTGTGTTATCTCTAAATCCTAATATATAACCGTGTAACACACTTTATAGTTCTCAACTGAATTGGTTTAACATTACATATCAAAACGAGACTTGCATCTTTTTACATGTAATGTTTTTGATGGGATTTAATTCTACAGTACCTACATGCCAATTAGATGTTAGTTATCCATTTTATGATCGTAGGAAAAACAAAACACTAAGTGCTTAACAAATTGGAATCACGATTAATAAATATGCATGTATTAATATGCCTAGTAAATTATGAACATAATAATTACGAATAGCAAAATATTAACACGTGCATTAGGAAAATAACCACATTTTTACTAAAAAAAACCCGACCGCGGTGCACTTTGAAACTGCATAAAATCCGCCATTTTGTTTATTTTAACAAAGTTCATACCTAGTGACACTCGCACCATCAAGACGAATCTAATGATGTATCATTTATCAAAATCGGATGTGCCGTTGAGTAGTTACGAGCGGACACAGGAACGGACATACATACATACTTACATACATACAGGTCAAACACATAACCCTCCTTTGGGCTTCGCCGCAGTCGGGTAAAAAAGCAAAAAGCTCAATTATATGGTCGTATTACGGACGGTAATACTAGTATAAATTATTTTTTATTCATATTTCTTATATTGCAAAACCAAACTTATGGCCTTCAACTTTGTCAGTAGTACCGTCTTAAGCAATATTAACATATTGTTCTTATTATAGCTAGATTAGATCACATATAAAAAGGATGTAGTTTCAAGATGACCTAACATTTGGCCGTATCAAGCCACCTTACAGCACCAATATGAAACCGGTGAGTCAACTTTATCTAAGGGAAACTGTTCAGTCATATTAACCTTCCCAGTAAGCGCATCAATTGCACTTGACATTTACGTGTAATAACATTTCAAAAATTATTTATCAATAAATATAAGTAAGTTCAACTCCATAAAAAAAACTGCATTAAAACTATAGTAGATTAAATGCCACCCTGCGACTTCGACCGCCTTGAATGTCCTTTCTTGTCTTTCTTGAGAACCATTTCATACAAGTATCATGGTCCAAGAGAACCATGTATGCTCTTCCCGAGACTGACATTATTGACCTCTTTTGACCACAGACATGCTGATGTCACAAGCTTGATATGTTGCCATTTTTGTGAAAAGAAATTATCCGTGTAAAATGCGTTGCTTCACTTACTTGTTTCTAAAAAAAGGAATTATTGAGCTATAACATTAGATAGTCGGTGGGAATCGAGTTCTGTGGACACCTCCCCGGTACTGACTTGGTCTAACATTACATCTCAAAACTTTTTTGTTGTAAAAGGACTGCGTTGCGAGACTTGCATCTTTTTACATGTAATTTTTTTGATGGGATATGTTATTCTACAATAGGTAATAAATATTATTTTTTTGTGTGTACAGTTCAAAATAAATACAATAAACAAATTAATAAATGCTTTTAGAGCCAAATCACATTGCTTCGCGTATTTGTATATAAGGATATCCATGAGTTAATACAATATTCACGTGTTTTTCTCTTGGTACATCCTCATTCCTCATCTTTATAGTAGTACGGGACTTATAATGCGCACATGTACGTACATATAGAATCTATTTACCTATATATCGACATTTTATTTATAGATATCAAATCCCTACAACGTGCCCCAAGTTAGCACACGTATGATGGTATCAAGGACCATTAAAACAAGAGGACTGTCATTCTGCATACTAAAAGCTGTACCCCGATATTTACAACGCCATCTATGTATTTATAAGCTTAGTATAAGATAACAATTATATTATTTACAATTATTCAACTTTGCACGCGTGACACGACACAGTATTTAAATGTTAGAATTTATTTATTATTAGCTGTTTACGAAGTAATTGTTACTATACTAAGTTTCTTTGTTCAATTATAACATCGTTAAATATTTAGTTTTTTAGCGCCATCTCGTTTTTGCCTGGATATCCCCTTGCGGTCGGGTCACGATCCAAAGTATGGAGAATGACAGTCCTCTTGTTTTAATGGTCCTTGATGGTATGTAATATTTCCAGTGGATCCTCTATTGTTTGGTGGCTGCAGTGGCCGCAAAATCCCTGGATGGTAACCTTGGAAACGTGGAGGTCTTAAGTTACGACAATTACATGGACGCTGATGGCTTTAGATATGAGTAAGTTTCTTAATTAATATTGACTTATTACGCAAAGCCCGCCGAAAGTCGATGGAGGCAAAAAAGTGCGACCGTTTGTTGTGGAAGTCTTTGGAGGAGACCTATGTTCAAGAGTGGACGCCTCAAGGTTCAAAGTACGATGATGATGACTCTAAGCTAGCCTAGAATTGATAATTTCTGAAGTCAATTCTAGTATATTACACAACTAGGGTGGTAATACAAAGAAAGGCCGAGATCGAAGAAGTTTGCGGCCCGAGCTGCAAGCGAGGGACGTAAATATGCGATCGAGGGCTTTCTTTATTACCTCCCGTCTCCTCCCATCATTTTATGTCTACACTTGGCCAGAGAGCGGCTTTTTCCGTACGCGCAGCGTGCGGAAAAAGTCACTTTATGACCAGGTGTGGCATAAACAATATTATGCCTCTCTTTTAATCTAAAAAAGAAAAGAAATGCCTTATTATGGCAATAAGTTCGCCATTTGGACTTTCCTGTATTGTGCAATAAAGTTTAAATAAATAAATATTAGTCGGTACTGATATACTTGATTACTTGAAACATTGACCGAAAACCTGCGATTTGAGGTAACTAAGGCGCCATTTAGACGAAACGAGAACTCGTATGCGAATTTCATTTTATTGCGGCGTTTAATCGATCGAATAAACTCATTGTATCTAGGAAGCCTGCAATGTAATGCAACTCGCATGCGAGTTCTCGCCCCGTCTAAATGGGGCCTAAAAGTATAGCCATTAACTCACCGGTCTAGTCTATCGCAGGTCGCACAAGATACCCTAGAGACCGTAAAATACTGTATGGTAATGATTTATTAATTTAAATAAATTTATTGATCATTATGATTATGACAAATGCCTTATAACTTGCAGCCGAATATTTAAAGAATGTACCTTAACCTCGAAGAATAAATTCAACTGTCAACTAAACTGGTTTTACAACACGTTATTTTACTTGATCTGAAATAAAGAATAAGATACGTTCTGATTTATTTAGACTATACCTAATCATTATATTAGAAGAGAAAAATTGAAAAATTATATGCCTCTGGAAGGATTTGAAGCTGCGCCTGCCCTTCCAATGGCCCTCCGAGCCAACATAGGCGCACTATTTAGAACTCGTTGGCAGACTTTATTGCTATAACAAAATTTCATATACCTAATCAATTTACAGGTTCCAGCAAAGCGATGAAACTAAAGTCCAGGCGCAAGGAGACCTGGTTAAAGTGGCTAACGAGGGCAAAGAAGTGTCTGCGCTAGTCATCAAAGGCCTGTTCTCGTATGTCATCGACGGTGTTAGATACACGGTGCGGTACGTGGCCGACCAGGATGGGTACCGGCCCACAATCGACCAGGGGCCCAGTGAGGCGGCTCCCGGTTATGCTCCTATTTCTCCCGCAGTTCTCAGTTCTCTGTTAGGTTCCGGGTGATTGGAAACCGGTATGCGTCTGATTCCATAATTATTTAAAGTCATAATGTTTTGTTCCCTCTAAAACCGTAAAATTTCAGGACTTTTTAATATATCATTCTTTACGTTAGGTTTGTTTTTAAATTATATTCTGATAAATAAGGTAACGGTTTCAGACAAAACAAATTATGACAAATGATACATTATGGAAAACATCACATCACATTATGCCTTTTTTATGCAAGCCAATATGGACCCCTTGGAACCATAATAGGTAAGTGTAAAAAGAAACCAACGAGGCTTGTCTGAGACTGCTATAACCGGTATTGCAATGAACTTGTGAACTTTACCGTCGTGACATTACACTGTGGACGAGCTAGCCTGTTAGTTAAAGGTTTGGCAGTAAAGACATAAGTCATATAACAAAAAAATGTAGGACTCACTTCATTGCAAAATATTTTTTGTAGTCATTTCATGAGATATTTGATTATTTTCATTATAATAAATATACGCACCCAAAGAGGTCATAAGTATCAAAAATCCCATCAAAAACATTACATGTAAAAAGACGCAAGTCTCTCAACACAGTTCTTCTACAAAAAAAAGTTTTGAGATGTAACGCTAAACCAAGTCGGTTATTTTAGTCAGTACCGGTTTGTGGCCCAAGCCACAGGCGAGGGCCATAAATATGCTATCTGGGGCTTCACTAACTACCCTACTATGGTGTAACCACAATTTTAGGTCTTCCTTTGGCCAGGAAGCCGTATTTTCTTCCCGCGCAGAGGGTAGAAATTGCCACTTTCGGCCTAGGGTAACGTAAATAATGTTCTCTTGACGTACCCAAAATTAACATTTCTGCACGTATGTATCATGCAGAAATTTATTTTGAGTCTGTAGGAAATAAGACTCGAAAACTAGCTTTTTGTGTATATTAAGGAAGTTAATCAACAAATTAAGCAATTATGTTGTCCATTTGAGAAGGTTGTAATAATTCATAAAACTTATAAATACGCATGCTCGTTGCACGCGTGCATTATTACGCACTTAATTCCGCAAATAGCTCAAATTAATCAATTGGTTAGTAAAATATAAGCTCATTGGATAATAAAATATACCTCACGATATCTGAAATAAAATTAATTTGTATAACCTTGGTTTGTATATCGACTTACATAGGTTTATAATAAATTAGTGCCATTAATAGAATAATAATTTTCATCATTATTCATACACATTTTTGAGTGTATTATAGTATTTTATGCAACAGTTGTATAAGTGGGTTCAAAAAATGCGAATTGCGTGAGTTGCGATACGAGCCGCGAATGCGGCGAGTATCGCAAATAGAGACGCAATGAGCATTGTTTGACTTAATTATACAACGTTGCATACAATACTTTTTATACGACGAGGTTTTAAATTATAAAATACAAAATTAATAATAACCTGGAAACAAGGCAAATATGAAGTTTGACTGACAGTATGTGTCTATGGTAAACTTTTTTTTTTTAATTTAAAATATACTTAAATTAAAAATACTTTTTTTATGTTGGCATCAATGAATTTAGTTCGGAAAGTTTTGTTTTTCTTAAAAACCGTAGGAATTTAATTGTTTGTTAAGTTGGTAGTTGTGCATTTTTACCGTAAAGTTAAAATTGAGCGCTTAATCCTTGACCTAAGTTTAACCTAGATTTAGAAGTCTGTGGCTGCTAGCAATAACGTAAAGTGACTATAACGACCCTAGTGTTGTTATGGGGAATAGAGTATAGACTTCTCTGAACTCATATTATGTATGTTCTTATATTAGTGTTCGTGACCAAGTAAAAGACAGATAACAGTACAGGAGTAGAAAAAGAGCTTTATCACACTTGCGATTTGCGAGCGAGCTGCGAGCGAGTACTCCGCGAGTTCTTTTTTTATGAAATAGGGGGCAAACTAGCAGACGGGTCGCCTGATGGTAAGCAATCACCGTCGCCGACACCAACACCAAAAGAGTCACAAGTGCGTTGCCGGCCTTTCAGGTGGGAGTACGTTCTTTTCTTGAAGGTTTGAAAGTCGATACTAGTTTTGTATCAAAACTGGCCCCCAGCTCGCCCGCAAAACGCAAGTGTGATAAGGCCCTAAAGGTCGAGCGATGGAAATACGCAACTAGTTTCTTGATGCTACCCGATTATGTTAAGTTTCATCAGGTCGCTTATGCCACAATATAATGACTTTATTTTCAATAAAATGCAGAGTTTTCCGAATCAAGCTGTTTTATTTTAAACTGAAATTAGTTTATAGTTATGAGCAGACAAAGACAAAATCATAGACAAGACCATTAGTAACAAAAAAAAAACGCGACAGAAACAAGTACTGCCAACCTTAAATAACATTGCACATATTTATTAACACCCCCTCTCAATGTTATTCATTTACTTAAACAAAATATTCTAATATACTTAAGAGAAAAAGAATATTGACAACAATAGTAGCTTTAGTTTACATTACCTACACCACACTCTTTCAAAATCCTTACAATTAATTCTTTGCTTAGAGATTTTGTTAACATATCTGCGGGTTGTTTTGAAGTACATATGTACTTAAGGCAAATTCTATTGTTCTTAATTAAGTCCTTGACAAAGTGGTATCTAATATCCACATGTTTCAAGCGTTTTACAGACTCTGTGCTTGCATTCATTATTGCTGACTGATTGTCACAAAACATAGTTACTGGACACACATTTTTAAAATCAAAATCTTTTAACAAATTAACTAGCCAACATGCTTCACACTGGCAGCCATACTCATTGAAATATATTCAGATTCTGTCGAAGACAGACTTACAGATGATTGTTTCTTTGAACACCATACTATTAAGCAATTTGCAAAAGTAAACAGGTACCCCGAAGTAGACTTTCGGTCTTTTTGGTCTCCTGCCCAATCAGCGTCACAAAATCCTTGCAACATTGTATCATTACACTTATATACTAAGTTATAATCAATAGTATACTTAACATAGCGCAATACTCTCTTAAGTGCACTCAATAATGCACTATTGGCAGATTTCTGGAATCTACTTAACATAGAGATGGCAAAACACAGGTCAGGCCTAGTGCCTGAAACAGCATACATAAGACAGCCAATTATTTGCCTACAAGTTTCTTCAAGCTTTTTATCACATTTCACATCAGAGTCTAGTATCTTACTGTTAAAGTTTTGATCCATGGGGGTCATCATCGGCTTACAATTTTCCATACTAAATCTTTTAATTACATTTTCTAAATAATTTTTCTGTGATAATACAGTTGTGCCGGTTTGCAAATTTTGTTTGACATTTATTCCTAAAAAATCTGATATGAACCCCAGATCCTTCATCTTAAATTCTTTATTCAATACAGTCTTTAGTTTTATAATCTCTTGTTCATCTGTCCCAAAGATTAACAAATCATCCACATAAATTAACACAAAGATTTTATTAGGGCCATTATACTTTGTATACAAACATGAGTCACACTTTGATCTCACAAAACCTTCGTTAGTTATTACAGTATTAAACTTTTGATTCCAACACTTAGGAGAACTTTTCAATCCATATAACGACTTCTTTAGTTTTACTATATTATTATTTCCTGAGTAGGCCCCTTTAGGTAAACTTACATACACTTCTTCTTTTATCTCCCCGTATAAGAAGGCCCCCGTGACATCCATTTGAAAGATAGGCACATTTAATTTTGTTGCTACTGCTACGAATAGTCTAAATGTCGACAACTTCGCAACTGGAGCATAAATATCACACAAATCAAATGACTCCTGTTGTTCAAACCCTCGGGCAACAAGCCTAGCTTTATACTGTAAAACATTATTTACATTTTTAATCCTAAAGACCCATTTACTGCTAACTGTGTTCACATTCACTTTAAGAGTCTGTAGTTCCCTAGCGATAGCTTCATTCCACTTACTCGCATCACTTCTGTTCATAGCCTCAGTGTATGTAATTGGTTCACACTCACTCTCGTCCAACTGCGCATTATTGCACTTATAAAAAGATGTTTGTTTTCTTACCCGCCTGCTTCTTTCTTCTCTAGGTGAACTACTTTCTTCCAATAGGTGTTCCTCATCACTGCATGGTAAGTACTCACTGTCACAGTCATGTTCTGATCCATCCTCACCAATACTGCTTGTATGGGTCACCTCCATTGTTTCATCTAAGTTAGTAGGTTGTTCATTCACAGGGTTGGGTTCTGTCTCTGGGTTACTTTGTCCCATAGGTTCTTCTTCCAGGTTTATAGATGTTGTAGAATCCTTTTCTTCGCCTTCCTTCACTTGAAGTTTCTCCTTACAGTCTCGGTTTAGAAATACAACATCTCTCTTTGTCTCCACTGTATTAGTTTCTGGAAAATAAATTCTATATCCCTTCACATTTTCCTCATAACCCACCATCAACCCTTTTTCACCTTTCTTGTCCCATTTCTTCCTTCGTTCCTTCGGAATGTGAGCATACACTTCAGTGCCGAATACTTTCAACTGGTGAATGTCAAACTTTTTATTTGTCCAAACTTCAAATGGAGATCTCCCATTTTCACGACTTTTCCCTGTTCTGTTTAAGACAAATACTCCGGTATTAATAGCCTCTGCCCACAGAATCTTTGGAAAGTTTCCTTCATGTAACATTGTCCGTGCCGCTTCCACCAATGTTCTATTTTCTCTCTCAGCCTTTCCGTTCTGTTCTGGCGTATAGGGTACGGTTGTTTGGTGTGTTATCCCACGTTTTGAAAACAAATCTTTCACTTCTTTATTCAGGTTTTCTGAGCCGTTGTCACTTCTAAACGTTTTCACTGTATTTCCTGTTATGTTTTCAGCCTTATTGATGAAGTCCTCAATGCAGTATTTGATCTCATATTTTGTTTTAACAAAATACACACTCCTATAGTTAGAATAGTCGTCCTTCAGTATGACAAAATATCTCGAACCTCCAATAGACGCTTCTTCCATTGGGCCGCAAGTATCGGCATGGATCAGCTCGCAAGTCCTTGTACTTACGTTTTCACTCTTGCTGAACGGTAATCGGTGTATTTTACCAACTAAACAACTCTCACACTCAGGTTGAGTGGTTTGTTTAACATCAATATTATGTTTTCGCAGAATATCTTTTACGTAAGTAAAGTTTTGATGCGCGAGTTTTCTGTGCCACTCATTTAAGTCATTCTGTGCTAATGCTGCAGTACTTGCGGTCTCGTAATTATATTTATACCGCAATTCCAAATAATACGAATCGCCAATTCTTTCCGCCATTGCACAAACTTCGTTATCCTTGTAGAATTTGCATGAGCTGTCATCTGTCATCATAGCGTAACCTTTATCTGTGGCGCGAATGACTGAAAACAGATTGTTATTCAGTTCCGGAACGTACAGAACATTGTCTATGACCGTATCAATCCATTCGGTCCCGTTCGATATTTGCACCGCCACCTGCCCGCGGCCGAGGACACTAATTGTCGCACCATTGCCGACAATCACTGATTGTTCCGTTGCACTAATGAAAGTTGTAAACAATGCGCGATTTCGACACATATGTTCACTCGCACCAGAATCCACCAGAAACTTTGATTTATGCAGTTCATGTGACGAATTAGACACTACAAACGCATTACTCTTCGTTTTGTTCTCAGCCTTACTAACTTTTTGTTTACGAAACCTACACTGCGCCTTAAAATGTCCGAACTTTCCACAATAGAAACAGTTATTGTTGTTTACGTTTTCTTCACTGCCGTTTTTATTATGTCTACAGTCACTTTGAAAATGTCCGATTTTGCCACACTTAAAGCACTTTATTTGTCTTTTATTTTTCACAACGAACGCAGAGGATGAAGATTGCTGGGACTCTTCAATCTTGCCTTTCACCCTCTCTTCTTCAATTAATAATCTGGCCACCAAGTTATCAATGGTTTGCTTGTCGTCAGGTGCCGACTCCCACGCCGACACAAAATGCTTATATTCATCAGGCAACGACATCAACACTTTTGTGATAACAAACTTATCAGAAATCTCCTCGCCCATCTGTTTTAACAAGTTTCGCATCTCTTGGATCTTGGACAAGAAAACTGACATATCGATGCCCTTTTCATACTTATACTGGAAAAAACATTGTTGTATAATGTGTATACTAGTTTCAGTCTTCTGTTCATACACGCTTTGAAGTTTTCTCCACATTTCAGCAGAACTCGTGCATGTGATGATGTGTAACATTGCCTCTTCCGTCATCCGTGTGACTAACAACGTTTGCGCCTTGGCATCTTTACCTTCCCATTTGGTTATTTCAGCAGCAGCTTCAGGCTTAACACACTTTCCCTCCACAACCTCCAGCAAACCTTGGCCTCTCAACAACACCGTTGTCTGAAATTTCCAGATGTTCCAATTTCTGGAACCCTCCAGCTTGATCACGTTCACATTATTGTTACTCTCCATCTTCCGACCTTGTTCACAACCCAGAACAAGTTATCCTTAGCTGAGGATATACCGCGCCACACCGCGCGCCGCCGTGAGACTTAACCTCACTTTCTTTCCCGCCGACGAGTAACTGTTAACGCCGTACTTTTCTTGATTGTAATTAACTCACAATACAGAATTATGTGTCTGAGTCCATAACCTGACTTTATTTTCAATAAAATGCAGAGTTTTCCGAATCAAGCTGTTTTATTTTAAACTGAAATTAGTTTATAGTTATGAGCAGACAAAGACAAAAATCATAGACAAGACCATTAGTAACAAAAAAAAACGCGACAGAAACAAGTACTGCCAACCTTAAATAACATTGCACATATTTATTAACATATAATAGCAGTAATTTTTAATAGGTACGAGAAATAAACCGAGAAAAAGTGTATGTGTGTAAGTGGCGGCGACCTACTTTCCACGCCGTTAACTTCAGTTGCCATCAATATTACTATCAGATTTGAAATTCTAATATTAATGCTATAATTAATTGTTCAAATACCACCAAATGAAATGAAAATTTATGTTTTCCACCACAAAATTACACTTTTGGCGTCAAACGCCAAGTGAAAACCGTTACACGCTTGGTTGCCATAAAAATCGACGAATTATTTCCTTCTTCCTTATATCTCGATATATTTCTAGTCTATCCACAGGATACTTTTTATCTACTTAGCCAAAGCAAAAAAGAGACATTGAACTTATTCACGAACGAAGCCTCGAGTGAGTCCACTTGCGACGTTTATTCGCCTATGATGTGACCTTTAGTCCAGTGCCATTTGAATTCATTTGGTTATTGATTCTACAAACTTAAATATTTAAATAAACATAAATATTTGCCTAACATGAAATAATTTGATTCCTCCTTTTCGTCTCCGTTTTCATCAGCGAAGGTATTTAGCGTGGACTAAATTTGTATGGTTGTTCATTATTATCGGTTTCATTCTTAAGGTGATTCGAGTAACTCGGTTCTTTAACTTTATACAAAAAGAGGGTTAACAATCCAGTTTAGCCAGATCAAGAAGAGAATGAAATAGAACCAATGAAACTTAAATCCACATCTAAAGAGTTAGATGTGGATACTCTTTTAAGAGAGAGAGTAAGAGTTAGGAGTGGAGGATTATGTTTCTATGATTTTTAAATGGGATAGTATATAATTATGTCGCGAGGATGTGATAAAAACAAGGATTTCACCAAATCTCTCAGGGAGATGATCAACACCCGGGAGTTGTTAAATTACTCGTTTTATAGTTTCACTTAAACAGCTTAGGCATTTGGTGAAATCGCTATGGGACTCAAGTACGTGGACACTCCAGTGGCCATTGGTATACATTTTTCATTTCCCTTAAATGGCTTGGAGATTCGATTAAATCCCTGGAATTGGCCCGGTGCATCAAGATTTTATTAGTATCTCCCGGCAGATGATCACCTCCCTAAGGGATTCGGTCAAATCCCTATTTTTATCATATCGCTGTGACACAAAGACACTAGTGTAGATAAATAATCGACCCGCAACTATTCTAGTAAAGGGTACCTACTTAGTTCTGAACAACCTATAGGTACGACATCTCAGCAGGATTCGAAACAATCATCGCTGCGAAGTCGCCAGCGGGATCGACCTCCTCGCGACAACAGCACACAAGGGCCGCGTCCCGATTTGCCCCAGGACCCGAATGTCCTAGATTAACTTCAATCCGACCTAGCTCGGGCACAGCTAAGCCGGAGTCTTCTTAGCTGGGCTAGGTTTAGCGAACTGGCAACTAAAACTACCATTAGTTCGATTTACACACTCTACACTACATAAGGACAGGTTGATCCGTTTCAACCTTCCCGCTGGTCCACTGCTCACTTTGAATAATCAGCGTAACTTCAAGGTGGCCTTGGCCTAGCATCCATCGGTCCCAGGGGTTTCGGCCCCCACCTAGTCCGACCCTCTCAAAGTGGTCCGGGCTTAGCGACCTGGTTCGATCCCAGCTCCCCCCCCCGCCCTACCTAGTCCGATTTTTGCAACAGTCAGTGAGGCTTCAAAAAAAAAACTACATATAAGAATAAGATAATAAAGAATAAGAAATCACTTATGGTCACACTGAACACGGAACAATTATAACTACGTATTTAGAACTACCCTATATTGGGAACCCAGTAAGTAACTAAAGCTAATGATTAATTGAAACGAGGTTAATGGAAATATAATGTTTGCACTAAGATCATCTATTTTCGTTGAGCAGTCAGTAAGTATAGCCGTTCTCTGGCATATTGAACAGTGAAGCCGAAGCCACACTCATTAAAGCTTCAATAATGAAGAAATAGTGCGTAGGTATGAATGATTTTTTAATTAAAACAGAAACGCTTGCTATGATTGAATTTCCGTTTCAATAAAACACGAAGGTATGTATATACATATCGTCATTAACACTTTATGTAAATATATGTCGGCGGCCGATCGTATAATTCGCCAAATCATGAAATTCTCAGGTATATCATGAAATGCCGCCATTTCATGATATGTCTAAGACTTGGCCAGGTATATCGTGAAATGCCGGCATATCATGATATGCCGATATTTCGTGATATGCCTAGGCTAGGAATATCATGATATGGCCAATTATACGATCGGGCGACGACATATTATTTACGGTACGGCGGCGCAGGGCGCTGCGTCACTGAATCACGCAGATTCTGTGTACGATGTGAAACAACCATGTATTCGGGTCGTATTTTAGAGGTTAGTATTTTGTTGATTAACAAGGTTTACACAAGTTACTAATTATCGTGGTAACATCTATTATGGATTGATATAAAATTTGGCATGCAACATGAAATATACAAGATACTTTTTATACCGGTAAAGCGTTCCCTTATGACAGAAATGGGAATAACGCAGGTGAAGCTACAGGTAGATGTAAAATGTAAATTTTGTTAGTGTGGCGTATGATTCAAGAAGAATATAGTCTAATTAATCGATTTGCCTAAACGTTGCTAGGCAAATCGTCAAACGATGTGCTTTGAACGATATGGCGGATGTTAGCTAGCCAAATCATGAAATGGCGGCGTTTCATGATATGCATAGGAATTTCACGATTTGGCAAATTATAGGATCGGCTGCCGATATATATATACAGGATACATTTTATAAGTAATGATCTTGAAAGAAAATAGTAAGACTCGTTTTTTTTATGTTTCTCACTATTAAAATATCAAACTATGGTGCCCAAGGACTTTAAAATAAATACCCATACGGAGCCTCGCCAACAGATAACTGAAACATTTGCAGTGGGACGGTTACTTTGTACTTACGAGCCACATGCACACATCAACAAGATTTTTCCAACTACCCGCAGCACGCACACATTGACCTGACCAACCATCGTTAAAGCAACGCGCGGACTAGAGGTGATTCAGTTATTTGTTGGCGAAGCTACGTCCGGCTATTTATTTTAAGGTCCTTGATAGTGCCTCGAAGATGCCTTAAAATGCCCTTTTCTGCTGCCTGCTAGCTGTTCTGCTGTCACGACGCACTAGATCAGAGCAATCACAGCAGTTCAGCTCAATCAGTTCACAAAAATATGTTCAAATTAAATAATAAAATACTTTGTTTTTACCAAGGACCATTAAAACAAGAGGACTGTCATTCTCCATACAAAAAGCTGTTCCCCGAATTTACAACGCCATCTATGTATAAGCTTGGTATAAGAATTATATTATTTACAATTATTCAACTTTGCAAGCGGGAAACAGTATTTAAATGTTAGAATTTATATATTATTAGCTGTTTACGAACTAATCGTTACTGTACTATGTTTCTTTGTTCAATTATAACATCGTTAAATGTTTAGTTTTTTAGCGCCATCTAGTTTTTGCCTGGATATACCCTTGCGGTCGGGGTACGGTACGATCCAAAGTATGGAGAATGACAGTCCTCTTCTTTTAATGGTCCTAGGTGGTATGTAATATTTCCAGTGGATCCTCTATTGCTATTGTTTGGTGGCTGCAGTGGCCGCAAAATCCCTGGATGGTAACCTTGGAAACGTGGAGGTCTTAAGTTACGACAATTACATGGACGCTGATGGCTTTAGATATGAGTAAGTTTCTTAATTAATATTGACTTATTTTATTACGCAAAGCCCGCCGAAAGTCGATGGAGGCAAAAAAGTGCGACCGTTTGTTGTGGAAGTCTTTGGAGGAGACCTATGTTCAAGAGTGGACGCCTTAAGGTTCAAAGTACGATGATGATGACTCTAAGCTAGCTCGTTACTGTACTATGTTTCTTTGTTCAATTATAACATCGTTAAATGTTTAGTTTTTTAGCGCCATCTAGTTTTTGCCTGGATATCCCCTTGCGGTCGGGGTACGGTACGGTCCAAAGTATGGAGAATGAGAGTCCTCTTGTTTTAATGGTCCTTGGTTTTTACCAAGGTTTTCCTGCAGCAACGATCATGCATTGAATTGAATATAGATTCAGTTTTAATTTTGTTGGTAACTTTGTAATGTTGGGTAGTTAAAAATAACAAGCCTTAAAGTTTTGCATATGTAATGTTTATTATGATATAAAATTTAATTAAAAATTACTTTCTGAATACTTCCGTTATCATAAAAAAAATATTCTATAGCGAGTATTTACTTGACCAGTATTTTGCACGGTTAAAATTACTTTAATTTCTTGTTTGTCGATACATTTATATTACATTCGGTGGCATCTTGGAGCGTTACATCTTGTTTTCAATTTGTGGGAGATGTTTTCAACTTTAAGTATGAAATTTTGTGAGCGTGGTGTCCTTTTTCTCAGTCGGTCGGACTCTAGAAAAATAGTGGGGCTAGCCCAAAATTCTATATTCCCAGTTTAAATCCCGGCGTTTCTCTTGCTCTTCGGTAAACCTATATTTGACTGGACGGGGCGACATGATGATGTATAAACTTCCCATTTCGAAAAAGACCAGAGTCGCTCCAAGAAAAAACAGGCTTACATTACCAGTAGCGATTTTTTTAGCTTTAGTAGAAAACTAAAACTATCTAAAAATATTCAGCTGTGCTTTTTTCTCCTTGTATAGTCCTACTAACTCAATGCAATTGATAATAAAGTTTGGAAAAACGTGCTCAAAATATTAATACACAATATATATAATTACATTACCTACTACGAGATATTAGGTACTTAGGTAGTATAAAAATGTGTGGACAACATAGAGACGCTAAAGCGTCTAGACTTACAGCAAAAATTAGTTATGCGATTTAACCTTATCGGTATGTAATGCGTTTGTGCTGTAACATACTTATTTACTACGTTGGCTCAACGATTAAAAAGATCGTGGCCTCTGACACAAAATATCACCAATCTTTCCTTTTCTGTGTCACTTCACGCAATTTGGTCCGGATCTGATTATAGGATCTTTGAGGTAACGAGGAGCTCTTCAAACATTATAGCGACACCTTTAGCCATTTGGATTATTTTATAGTGACTACTGTTCAAATTCAATCAAAGCCGAGTTTTGAGTTCTACCACGTTGTCAGGGACTAAATTCTTACATCCGGTAATTAAAACTATAATTATCATTATCGCCGACGGTTTCTCAGCGTCAACACGGGCAGGATCTGCGGTCGAAAGCCAGTCAGAATGTCAAAGTTAACATCAGCAGACCAGCTCCAAGTTGGCCAACGAGCTCCAAGTATGTACAAGCGCACTCCCGAGAAAACAATACGGCACGTACAGAAATAACATAATGAACGCTTAAAATTACAGGGCTCCAACAAATAGATTACCCAAATTCAAATTAACTTTCACTTAGGCAAGACACTCAATCCACTACCATGAGGCTAAGCGAAGCGACCCGTTTGCTTCAAAAAGTAACAAGACAGTGTCAAACTGACATATGAAAAGTCTTAAGCCATTCGGAAAGTAGTTATTGAATAGACTAATTACCAATTGATAGACTACTTCAAACTTGGTTAAGTATTAAAAAATGATTCAATTATTAGTATAAAATCAGGTAAGAGTGCTAATTAAAGTTGGGTTATTCTTGTAAGTGAATAATAAATATGACGTGAAAAAATGTACTGCCGGCGCGCGCGGACTAAATATTATGGGATGTTTGAGGAAACGAGGAGATCTTCAAATATTATATGCACACTTTCAGCGATTTAGATAACTTTAGAGTGACTACTATTACTAATTGAATAGACCAGTTACTAATTACTAATTGATAGGCTAATTTGAAATAGATAAAAAAAAATCAATTACTATTAGCATAAAATTAGGTAGGGGTGCTTTTTGCTTTGGTATCAGCGTTATTCGTCCCATTAGCTTTTCGTTCAATTCGTATTTCGTCTCATTCTATATTCGTCACACATTCCTTATTCGTCTTGTTCGCTATATGTCTCTATCTTCCTAAGTCTAATTCTGTAACTTGTCTTTTTCTTAATAAGTCTTAATCGTATTTCGTCACGGTCTTCCTACGACTATGTCTTTGTTTGTCTCTCTCGTTTTTAGTATCATTCGCACTTTATCTTTAGTCACATTCGTTATTGGTCTCTCTCTTTTTTTGTCGTTATTAGCAACTCGTCTCGTTCTTTTTTGGGAACGTTTTCTACTCGTCCCGTACGACTTACGTCTTAGCCGCTATATTCATATCTTTTTGGCCGGATCGTGTATTCATAGTTTAATAAACAAATTAAAATTTAGTAATTTACGGCTTTTGACCGCTATTTTTAGAACTCTTATGCTAAAAAATGAGTTAATAATAATAATTTAAGATTGACGGGAAAAGATAGTTACAAATAGCGACCAAGACGCAAAACGAATGAAACGAACTTAGAATTGGACTGAAAACGAATGAGACTAATTACGAATGTGACCAACATGGAACGTATGCAAAAAATTTAGGCGAATAATTGAATGAGACCAAAATCGAAAAGGAATAATGAAGAATGAGCCCTAGGAAGACAGTGACGAAATACGATTAAGACTTATTAAGAATAAGACAAGTTACAGAATTAGACTTAGGAAGATAGAGACATATAGCGAGCAAGACGAATAAAGAATGTGTGACGAATATAGAATGAGACGAAATACGAATTTAACGAAAAGCTAATGGGCCGAATAACGCTGATACCTCTGCTTTCACGTATATTATTCGTACATTCTTGCAAGTGAATAACAAAAATGGCACGAAAAAAAATCATGGCCAAGGCGTGCGGACTGTAAGCTCGAAAATACAATCTCGAGCCTATAAAATACCTAATTTCAATCTACTGCATTTGCTGATGAGTGTCATTGAATCGATTATTAAGCTCGTAATCGAAAAATAGATACACCACTTTAATAAAATAAAATTAAAATTTATCATTACATTATGAATGACATTTCAGTAATACGCGCTAATTTTAATATTACGCATTATTATTACACAACACACGCTAAGGCTTTACTATTTCCTTCATTAATTAACATCAATCAAAGCACATTTAAGTTCCAAAGTATATTATAATTAAATGTGATGAAACCGCCATCATAGTTGTCCTCCGATGATACGAAGAGGTCGCGAGTGTGTAGGAGTGGTCAAAGGTACAAAACCTTGTAGCTGGATACACGTCGGTAAATATCGATGTTGTAATAAATACATCTGCTATATAAGATGCTTAGATGCATCTAACAAGCACAGTTGCGATTAACACGGCTTACGTTAAATATCAAATTTAAACATGAAACTGGTTAGTAAACTGATAAATGAAAACGGAATAGAATATTCACATGTTTTAAAAGTTCTTTTTTGTGATAAAAAGTGTTGACTTTGTGTGTACAGTGAAATGTGTTGTTCACGGATTGTATTGTTTTCAGTTCGTTGTTCTCGCTTTGGTGGCAGTGGCGGCGGCGGCCCCCCAGCAGAGACCCCAAAGGCAACTTGCAAGTGGTATTCGTCAAGCCCTGGGGACCGTGGCCGAGATTTTGAGATTTGACTCTGATAACGACGGACTTGGCAACTTCAATTATGCGTAAGTATCATCAAATGAATTGATTAAATAAAACTCTTTGTATCGCCTTCTAATTCGCCGCCCTCCAAATTCTAATTCCTGAGGTTAATTATATGCCTAATATTTAAAAACAAAAGTGCCATTGACATATCGATGAACTTTAAAATCTCGACAAATGCTATCAACGTAAACTGTTTACCATACCGTTAGGTAGTGTTGTTTTAATTTATAGTAACAAAAAATTTGAAGAACCGTCTTGAAAATACATACAAAGTCGCTGTAAAACCTGCTATTTTCCAGGGTCGAGCAGAGCGATGGCCAAAAGCAACAGGCGCAGGGTGAGTTGAGGAACGCTGGCACCGACAACGAGGCTCTCGCTGTAAAGGGCTCGTACGAATGGGTGGGCCCCGATGGCGTCACCTACACCGTTAACTACGTTGCTGACGAGAACGGATACCAGCCCACCATCGAGCAGGGACCTGGAGGTGGAGTGCCTCCGGGCGTCGTCGCCTCTCTCCTGGGTTAACTTCCACAATAAATCAATACTAGTCAAATTTCTATACCATCTACTTATTGCATTTTAATCTCCTCCATATTTCTAGTTGATACACTTTTATCCTAATATATAAATACTATGTTCCAGGCTCGAATATAGTTATTACACATTAAGTTAGGAGGGCAGGAAAGCCAGAGCGCTTGTAGAAATGGCCAAAAACAGTAATTTCTTCAAAGCTATATTTTTCAAGATATTTATTACTGTAGTTCGACTCCTAACTCATAATTTTTAATCACGGGAGTAATTTGACATTGATTTGCCAGTATTCATCATAAATATCTCGTTATTTCCACATTATTTCATAAAAGCAGCAGCAGGTATAACGACAGAAAATTAGGAAAATATTAATTACCTTTTACTGATGATTAGATTAGGTTAGTATGTATGTAAACACTTTATTGCACATAAAATTATACAGAAACAATACAAAGATCAGATCAGGTTAGATTTATGAATTCAAATTACAAAATAATATGATAATGACACATCAATTCCGTATTATCCGATGAAAAGTTTTATATTTAAAGCATAATGCATTAGTTACATTAGATCAGGGGTGTTCAAACTACGACCCGTAGGCCAAATCCGGCCAAATATTTTGCCAAGGTGCAATGTAGCCTTTTACTAAAAAAGTTTGGAGACCCCCATTAAATGAACACCCGCAACTTACAATATTCAGAAAAGTAAATTTTTCAAACAAAAAATAAAAACCGACTTCCAAAAACATAAACTAAAACCAAAAAATAATATGTTAATCACCATAAAGAAATGGATAATCAACGATTCATATATACATATACAGATATTTATAGTTTTTAACCTGTTGTTTTTGAAGTCGGTGCCTGCCACTGCCACGCAAAGCTGGCTATGCTGAGCTCCTCCTTAGCTGGCACCGACTTCAAAATCAACAGGTTAAAAACTATAAATATCTGTATATGTATATATGAATCGTTGATTATCCATTTCTTTGGGGCGATTAACATATTATTTTTTGGTTTTTAGTTTAAGTTTTTGGAAGTCGGTTTTTATTTTTTGTTTGAAAAATTTACTTTATTTTTTAATTTTTAGTGGCGCTGGAAAAATATTGTTTGAACAAATAGACTTAAGTCTATTTAGTAAAAAGAAAAAAAATCCAAAACGGTCTAGCCGTTTTCAAGTAATCGGGGAACAAACCTACATAAAAATTGCTCTTTGTTTTGAAGTCGGTGAACACTAAAAACTTGTTGCTACTAAGAAATGGACGAGAAACTAAGAAAAATACCAAAATCGCTATATTTGTGCCTATGATATTTGAAGACTTCCCTCGATTTCTCCAAGATCCCATCATCAGATCCTGATTTGGTTACAATGGGACCACCTCGGAAGTCTACCCTTTTAAACAAAAAAAAATTCCAAATCGGTCCAGCCGTCTTCAAGTAATCGGTGAACAAACACAAAAAATAAAAATAAAAAAAAACATACAGACGAATTGAGAGCCGTCCTTCTTTTGGAAGTCGGTTAAAAAGTGCATCTCACCAATAATGTTATGAATGAAGCTGAGCTCTGTTTACCCAGACTTAGAGGTACCTAGCCTAGCTCTGAGGCTGAAATGTAACAGTATTTATTATATAGCATTTCTTTATTTTTACACGACTGCCAAAAGAAAGGAGTGTTATTAGTCTACTACTACTCTCGAAAAGGCACTAAGCGACACCAAGATTAATTGTATTTTTCATCACACTTGCTCGAAAATGGTGTCATTACACGTAGGTTTTGCGGGCCGTAAATGACCTATTACGCCCTAGGGCGTAATGGTTTTCTTTTTAAATTTGAAACGCTGGTTCTGTTTTACTCTTAATTGTCATGATCAAAGGAAACGCCAACTTACTTTTTTAACTTTTATTACTGAAATATTCATTTAAAGAGAACTGTTATTGCAAATACATGTAAACACATATTTCTGTAACATTAATTAAATGTTTAAATAGTGTATTTCAGTATTTTGCAAATATAAAATCAACCATTTTAAGTCTTTACCGCTATGGTTTCCGAACGTGACTTGTCGTCTTGATATACGTCACTAATGTCACTGTCAGTTTTACAATTTTATTTAGGTTAAGTAAGGTTATTTTAATCAGATTTCCTCACAAGTGTGATGAAAAACATTGTGTGTGTCACGGGCGGTAAAGGAATTACAAACTCGTGTTGTTAAAGCCCTCGGCTTCGCCTCGGCCTTGTAACAAACACTCGTTTGTAATTCCTTACTTACCGCCCTTGATACACAATGTACTATTATATTCCTTTAGGCTACATTTTGTCTTGTTATATAAATGTATATTTTTCTGGAAAAATACTAAGAAGATTTCTTTGGGCAAACCTTTTTGCGTGGCTTACGTAGACACAATAATTTTACTTCTCAATACAAAATGTAGTTTGGTTGTTACAATTATATCTGGGGGTACGGCAGTGCCCCCGCCAAGTCGAGGAAAACAAAGGCACGTCCGTGCCATCCTTTTCTCGAAGCCATTCAGGCCATTTTCAACCTCCTGTAATTTTGTGCTGGCTAAAGCTAGAACCCTGAATGTTCAGGGATATATAGGGCTCAATATAAGCTATTTAACCTCCACAGGTAAATAATAGGCAAGTCGGTGGGAATCGAGTTCTGTGGACACCACCTCGGTACTGACTTGGTTTAACATTGTATTGTACATCTCAAAACTGTTTTGTTGTAAAAGGACTGCGTTGCAAGACTTGCATGTTTTTACCCGACTGCGGCGAATCCCAATGGAGGGTTATGTGTTTGACCTGTATGTCCGTTCTTATGTCCGCTCGTAACTACTCAACGGCACAACCGATTTTGATAAATGGTACATCATTAGATTCGTCTTGATGGCGCGAGTGTCACTGGGTATGAAGTTCGTTAAAATAAACAAAATGGCGGATTTTATGCACTTTTAAAGTGCACCGTGGTCGGGTTATTTTTACCCGACTGCGGCGAAGCCCAAAGGAGGGTTATGTGTTTGGCCTGTATGTATGTATGTATGTCTGTATGTCCGTTCCTGTGTCCGCTCGTGACTACTCAACGACGCATCCGATTTTGATAAATGATACATCATTAGATTCGTCTTGATGGTGCGAGTGTCACTGGGCATGAAGTTCGTTAAAATAAACAAAATGGCGGATTTAATGCAGTTTCAAAGTGCACCGCGGTCGGGTTTTTTTTATAAAAATATGGTTATTAGTAAAAATATTTTTACATGTAATGTTTTTGATGGGATGGGAAACTTCATAAACAATGCAAGCTTATTTATACCAGAATTTTGCATCAAATGTTTTAATCGTGATTGAAAAATATAAAATAAGTAAACTTTTTATACGGAAAACTTTACTTCACTCAAAGTATTTATTTAAAACTTCGTTTGACGTAGGTACCTACCCACCTAAAAAAATTAAACAGATAATTATGCCTCATTCTATTATAACATCAAAATAATAATTATTCCCACAATAGGCGAGGTCGTCGTGCGATTCAAGATCAGTAAGAATTATCACACAATGTATATATGCTAACTTTTATATAATCTACAGTGTCATTTAAAACACTAAATCACAACAACAAGTCTGGGGCAACTTTGGGTTGGGCAGGGTCGACATCGTCTAGTAACTTGATTTTATTGCAATACATTTTTCAACTATATAAGATGCCAAGATAGATGCCATAAGTTTAGTCCAGTGCTGATTAGCTGGCTGAATGTATGCCAGATATAAAATGAAACTGGTAAGTTAATAATATATAAACTAAAAAATTAAATACATTATTTATCAATAGTGAAATAGAAGTGTTGACAAGTAAAGTGTTCAGTGAAAGTGCCACTCGTTATTGTTTTCAGTTGATTGTTCTCGTTTTGGCGGCGGTGGCGGCGGCGGCCCCCCAGCAGAGAGCGCAAAAGCAAAGCCTGCTTGAAAGGGGCGTGGGGCGCCTAGCCCAGCTCTTGGGATATGACTCGACAAACGATGGAAGCGGCAATTTTCGTTACTCGTAAGTGTTTCATCTAAAATGTTAGCTGATTGCAGTTACTACATTAAACTTTGATAACTGAAATGTGCATGAAATCTAAACAATAGCTTAATTCAAAAAACCTATAGAAATATTAATATTGTTATTCCTATTAATGAAAATATCTGGGGGCATGGTAGTGCCCCCGCCAAGTCGAGCATTAATATTTCCAAGAAGAGGAATAAATAATAGAGTAAATAGAAGAGATTATTTCTAAATAAGACCATCGACTTTGTCGTAATTAATTTGTTTGTCCAGAGTGCGGCAGAATCATATTATAAAACCTGGAAATGCCGACAAAATTTTATAATATTTGTTATTTTTCTAGATACGAACAGGACGATGGCCGTAAGCAAGCGGAGCAGGGTGAAGTGAGGAATCCTGGAGCCGAAAATCAGTATACTGCCGTGAAGGGTTCATACGCTTGGGTGGACCCTGACGGAGTCGGCTACAACGTCAAGTATACTGCAGATGAGAACGGTTACAGACCTGAGTACGAGCAGGGCCCGGGCGGTGGCATCCCTCCGGGAATCATTGCATCCCTCACCGGCGGATAAACTTGGCCATAAAATACACAATTAAAAAGTTAAAAATAACCAATTAAAGACTTTTTTCTGTGTACATAATTATACACCGTGGGCCCGAATAACCCGATCAACTTTAACTATAGATTCTAACAACTATTAGAAGTAAAAAAGTTACGTGACGTATAATCGATTACCGCTTACTTTCCGAGATATTCATTATTTTTTAAATGAAAACTCCCAAGTATGTAACAAGCCCTAATAAATGTGACTATGATACTTTTACTGATTTTTCAAAATCCTTTAACTAAACAGCAATTAACCTTCGCAGTATTTGATGGTAAGCGATTACGAGGCCAAAAAATTGACCTTTCGTTTCCATTTTAGCTTTTTTTTCCTTTTTGATAACTTTTCCTCCAGTAAGGGCATGTTTATAACGAGGGGCTGAATTTACTGATTTATTTTGTTCCATAAGACATAAGACATAAGAATGTAAAATGACAAAATTTGACCTATGTTGATATAACGTTATTTACTTGTATACCATCAGGAATACGTGGTTAAAATTGGTCGGGTTATTCGGGCCCACGGTGTATAAATATATATTATATGTATGTATCGTATATAAGTATCTATGTATTCTTGTGTACGTCATATCACAGTCCAATCCAATCCAAAGGTTGTCTGGAAGAGATTCTATGTATTTTTGGTGAACAACAAAGAGCATTATATTGTAAAGACAAAGCTGCACGAGTTACTGTACAAAATGTCCACATTGCTTCATCTTCTTCGTAAATATAATTCACAATAACAATAAATAATAGGTGGGCTAGAAGAGATCCCTCACAGGGATAAGTTCACCTTTGTACATATATATTATTGTTTTTGTTTGATTACATAAGCAGTGATTACATATAATAATAGTTTAATATATTTTCCACATATTATTTACACCTTGTTTTGTAAGTAAGTACAATTTTAGATTCTGGAAAGGGGGGTGTTACTTTTAACGGGGAAAAACTTCAATTTATACGATTCGCCGACGATATAGCTGCCTTAGCAGAAAATTCATCACAACTAGAACAGTTGAAATGGATAACATATTTACAGAATTCGGTCTCAAAATCAATATAAAGAAAACTAAAACTTTAACTACATCAAAGCGCAGTAAAGTAGCACAGCCCATACAATTGAGAAATTCACCCATTGAACAAGTCAATAGTTTTAAATATTTAGGCAGCCTAATAACGCATGACTCCAGATGCACTTCGGATATAATTGCTCGCATAGCCATGGCCAAGAAAGCTTATAATGCCAGAAAACACCTTTTTAGATCAAAAATTTCACGGAAGACCAAAAAGAGTTTTATCAAGACATACATCTGGAGCATAGCGTTGTATGAAAGCGAGACGTGGACATTAACCCAAAGAGATAGAGAGAGATTGAATGCATTTGAAATGTGGTGCTGACGAAGGATGGAAGGTATTAGCTGGACGGAAAAGCAAACGCATGATGATGTGCTGCAACTATTGCGAATAGAAGAAGAAATATGTTGGGGCACCTGATACGACACGACAACTATATAAAAACTATAATTGAAGGCAAAATAGAAGGAAAAAGAGGCAGAGGAAGACCGTGGCGTGCGTTTGTGGATCAAGCTAAAGAGAAAATCAATGTGACGTCGTATCGGGAGCTCAAGATGGTAGCAGAAAAGAGAACGGAATGGCGATTACTCCACCGACAAGAGCAAGTCTCTTAAAATTATGATGATGACAATTTTGCATTCTTTAAAGGACATGTACTCGTATCTACGTTAAACAATTATTTGCTGATTAAAATCAGCGACTTAGCCTCTGCATTACCTGTTCAGACAGAAAAGAAAACGCGGAAAAAGTCACGGTCAGTCAAAACGGTTATTAGCCATAAAAAAACTGCCGGCTAAAGTCAAAGGATAGACATACAGTAAACGGCCATAAAGAATGCACATCGGCAATCATCGCTTTTCCGAATACAAACGAATACTAATTTCCATGTACATCAATTATTAGATTAATCGTTCATCAGAATTTGAATTTAGAACTAAGTACTTTATTGTTGTTTTGATTTGATTTCACGTGGAATATATAGAGCTGTGAAACACGATGTAATTATATTTAATTATTGCTTGTTGGGGAAAAATAATATACATACATGGGGTTGACTGAGCATTAGCAACTGATGCTAGCATATTTAAATGTGGGTTTAAAGATCGACAAAAAGTGTAATATTGCGGTGACAAATTGCTAGGCCTTCGCCCACAACACGGTTTAACCCTCATGTCTAGTCGGCTCATGCGACACCCCCGGGAAGAAAAGGTTGGTGTTATTCTAATGTGGTGTTATGCTATAGTACAAATTTAATTTTGTAAAAGTTTTAGCAACTCTATATATATATTGACTTGGATATGCGACTGCACTCTCTTGCATTTGAACCACGACTGACAAAACAAACGTCATGGTGTGTGCGACACAGATATCGCTATACGAAGTCGAAATTAGCCGATTGCCTCTTTCCAAAGATCGATGTGCATTCTTTATCGCCGTTTACTGTACAGGCATATATATTTGGTGCTTAACAAAATAGTATTTTTTTTACAGTATCTTAACTTTAATAATTTAAATAAAACAAGTGAAACATAATTAAGCTAGGTGGAAAAATAAACTATAGACATAAATTTAAGAACCTACCCAAGACCCCCGAGACGCCAACCATGGCCTAAGAGTAGCCCATACATAAATAATGCTCCCCAGGTGATTTTCTGTTAAAGTGGTGCCCAGAAGGCTGTCAGCGTTGGCCCGTTAAATGGCAGCTAATCCTTTTTTTTTTTATTCACGATAGGTAAGCATTTGACTTTGATCTCACCTGTTGGTAAGTGACGATAAAGTCGATGATGGAGCATGCTTACCTAGATAGTGCCTATTCACTCTCGACTTGAAGAGATCCAAGTTATATTTTTCCGGGAAGAGGTCTGCTGGAAGAGAGTTCCACTCCTTAGCTGTCCTAATAAGGAAAGTGGAAGCAAAGCTCTCTATCCAAAATTGCTGCCAGCCGATCACCCGACACGTCTCGATTTTAGTATTTATGCCCCGAGTTAGTACACGTAGGTAATGTTAATCAGTAATACAAATTCAAATAATATTCCGAAATTATGCACTTGCACGCGCAGTGAAACTTTCCCCAACGGTTAAAATGTATATTATGGGTCTACATTGTTTCTAATAAATTAAACAATGATGCCTTCGTTTTTAATAAGGGTTACATTTTTTTGGATTTTTATAGATGACAACAAGCTAAACGTAGTATTTTAATAAAAATACAACTTTTTTCTTTCTGTAGGTATTTCGAACGAACCCACTTATTTAAAAATTATACAATCTAAAGTATAGTTTAATTGTTTATATTTTTTTATTCTGCAAACAAAGTGAATTACTCGATGCGTATCTGTTTTACTGATCACGTGCTGACTCTATCACTAGACCCTCGTTACCAAGTTAAACTTATCATAGGTACTGTTGTATTGTCACGGAAATTCAATGTGTGTGTAAAGTTTCATAAGAATCTAGTTACAGAACATACAGATTCAAACTAAATAAAACCAAAGCAGATAAAGTCAAAGTAGATGGTAAAATTGAAGGGACTTGCTGGGTGCTCCGGTGGACGAATGGTAAAGACGCTGGGCCGGAAATCCAGAGGGATACCTCTGGATTTCCGGCCTACGGGTCATATTATTCGGTCATATTAACCTTTATCTAACCCTTTTATAAGAATAAAAGCAGTGATGGCCGAATTCTCTTATAAACAACTATTATAAGTTATGCTGTAGTCGTATTACTCGGTCATACTAATCTTTATACAACTTAATTATAAGAATGAAGGCCGTATTAGCTAAAATCTCTCATAATTTCAATTTTATAAGGCTATTTTGCTGGTTGGGCTTACCTTTTGTGGAACTCAGGCTGAACAATCAACTGTACGTTAGGATCCGATTCCTTTGTTGGAATAACTGTGTTTTCCGATCACAAGCACAATTTAATATTTTTATGCCACTCCGCATTGAGCTGCGGCATGTCAGGAGTACTCTTCGAGCCTGGTCTCAGGATACCTCGTGCCAGTCAGAAACCACGTGTGAAGACCCCGACGGTTGAGCGGAAACCTGCTGTGTTACCTTTTGTCAAAGGGGTTACAGATAAGATCGGGGTCTATATTAAAACGCATACAGTAAAACGTCCTATTTTGACAATGCATACCGTTGTTACGCATAATTGTATATTCGTATAATATTAAAATGTATATTTTAAAACGCATATTTTAATTTGCATACTATTAAAACGTCTAACAATTATTTGGTATAACATTAGTGTTCATAAATACTAAAAAGTATAATTTTAATATGTCTAATCAGACATTTTAATTTTAGATGCTTAATCGAATAATTGGTATCGCAGAGGTTGTACAAGTATGTTTACAGTGACATATCCATACTTGATTTGAAAACTAACTGTCGCTTCCAGTTTAATTACGTAAAGTACTTTCTCTCGAATTTATTTATTAAAATACCTACACTATTATAGTTAGGGATGTAACGATACATAGTTTTGCCGATACCGATATCTTAGCTAAAGAATGAAGTATGAACTTCAGATATTTGTATGTCCTTATTATACCTAAGACTTGGCTATATTTAACAGAGAGTCAACCTTGAAAGTGTAAAGTAAAAATAAATAAATTGTCAACTCATAATTCAGTTTTTTTTTATTAAGAAAGAAAGAAAGATTTAATTAACATAGTAAGTCAGTAATTGAAATTACTTTTTGCAGATTTATTCATACAGCAAATTCTTTTCGCGCTCTTCAAATATCGGTCATATACATACTGTCCCAAAACTCAACGATAAGCCGGCACCAGAGGATGGAGCTACTTATGATTAGTCGAGAAAAAATAAGGAAAAAAATATATATCTCAATTATTTTTTCTCGACTAATCATAAGTAGCTCCATCCACTGGTGCCGGCTTATCGTTGAGTTTTGGGACACGTTGTATAATCGGCGATACCGATATTATATCGGTATCGGTATCGTTACATCCCTAATTATAGTTGTGTAATATACTATATATTATAACTAATATACTATATACTACCTAAATTTAAAGTGATAGATGACGTGATAGAAATAAATTTAATGTTGATTCAATAATGTGTGTTTTATTAAATACTAGCATTTTCCGCGGCTTCGCCCGCGCAGATCCCGTTATTGTCCTAAAGGAACTCTTTACCGCCGGAATATAAAGTTTTCTATGTTTCAATCCAGGACTTGGTATACTTACATGCCAAAAATAAAATAGTTGATGCGAAGGGTAACAAAAGCGAGAGCTAATTACCAAAAGTAAATAATCGCAGGGGCAAATATAAACCTACATATACATGCATAAAAACAAATGAATAAATAGGGGGAAAATATTAATCACAAAATCTTAAAAAAACATCGTAAAAATGGGAACATATTTTATTGTAGGTATTATAAACAATAGTACTAGTTGATAAATCCCAAAAAGTAGGGATTCTGTAGACAACAAGGACCAATTAAGTTATTTTTTTCCAAGTAACGCCCCACGTATACCGAACGCATAAAAGTATGCGTTCGTTATGCTTAATAACATTATGCGGATTTCAGGTATGCCAATTCAATCGGTATGTAAATTAACTAGTATGCGTTTTTATGATTATGCCATCTAATCTGTATGCTTAATCATCGTATGCCTAAACTGTTATGCATTTTAATATTAGGCTTATTAAGTTATGCCTAATAAGGGACACCCATAAGATCGGCCATATTTTGAAGCGCGCTTCTATCAAGCCGCTGAAGAAGATGTCACAATACTTCAGACCCGTGAAGTGCAGTGTCCCTTTGCAAAGTGCAGGTATATACAAGCTTGATTGTCAGTGTGGTCTTTCATACATTGGCCAGACGAAACGAAGTGTTTCCACTCGGGTGAAGGAGCACGCGGCTGATGTCCAACACCGTCGCTGTAAAAGGTCTGCGAGCATGTCATGGACAAACCTAACCACTCGATCGAGTTTGATGATGCTTCGATCCTCGCTAAGGAGAAGCGCTATTTTCCAAGGATGCTTCGGGAGGCTATTGAAATCAAGAAGTATCCTAATTTCAATAGAGAAGATGGTTTGTCTCTACCACCTGCCTGTGATCCTGTATTACATCTCATCAAGGGACGGGCGAGACACAGCACTGTAAAATCTTAACACTGAACGGCGGTTGTTTCTTCTAAAAATAGCATACCTAGAGTCTTTTTGTTTAAAATATGTTATTTTTTGCATAAGGCGAGGCTGATAAGTTTTCTTGGCGTCTTCTTTCTTATCCAGTATGCCTTTTGGAAGCGCCGCTAGTTTCTAAAGTTAGGATAGTAAGCCCTTCTGGCATGTGTGTGAACGTCTTTACACATTAGGCCCGTCTGGCAACACTAATATTGAATTTGTATTTTTAAAGTGGGTAGGTTTGCACAACTGTAATTTTGACAGAGGAAATTTATGATTTTCTCAGTCTACCCGCGACCACGAACGCTGAAAAGGGTTACGAAACGTTGGGACTTAAAATGTAGTAATATACGCGATTTAATTCGTTTAAGTTGTTTTATTACTATGTATTATATTAGTTAAAAATAAATAAATAACATTATCCCAATAATTTTATAAAAGTGGAAGTTTCTGAAGATGGCTAGATGTAGGTTACTAAATACCGTGATAACGATTGACCGGATTGAAATCAAATTTGACATAAAAGTAGATCGAGTCCTGTAGGCTTATGATGCTACGCTTTGTCGCGCGATAAATAAATGATAATGCATCCGTCACTCTCACAGACTATTTGTCAGAACGTGACGGATGCTTTATCATTTATATATCGCGCGACAAAGCGTAGCATCATAAGATTCATAAGCCTACTGGTCTGGACCGTAGGTGAGCGGCATTTAAGTTTTCTATGTACTTTGATTTTTTGTTTGTATTGTAACATAAAAATGTGGTGTAATTTACCCGCATTAAAAACTAATAAGCATCATGTTTCTTTCAAATAGGTAGTAAATAATACCGCATGATTAAACGAAAAGTTGAGATACTGCATAAATAATTTAATGCGCTACCCCTCCGGACCCCGCTTGCCGCCTGCCCAGACGCAGCCTGTCACCTCGTAAGTGGAGCAACGAGCGCAAATAAGTGAACTTAAGCTAATACTATATAAGATCCCGAGTAAGACCAAGCTAGCACGGTTAAGACAGCTAACGAACTACGAAATTAAATAATGAAATTGGTTAGTAAAAAACAAGTTTCACATTTTTAAATTTAATTTGATTTCATAATTAAGTGTCAAATGAGAGTGTAGTCTAAGTAGTGTATTGTTTTTGTGAAATGTGTTCCTCACGGATTGCATTATTTTCAGTTGGTTGTTCTCGCTTTGGTGGCGTTGGTGGTGGCGGCCCCCAATCAGAGGGAAAAGCGACAAAGCCTTTTAGGGAAAGGCGTGGGCGCCCTGTCCAAACTCTTGAGATTTGATTCGAATAATGACGGAAGTGGCAATTATCATTACTCGTAAGTAAACGTAAAATGATTACATTGGGCAGCCAATAAAATTCCAGTCATATAAGTATTATGCATCCAGGACAGTAACATAAAGAATTACTCAGATTGCAGATACTTGTGACCCAAGGCGCGGCCATAAGTATGTGACCTGGGATTTTCTTTTTTACCACCCGTGGAGTGAACACAATTTTACGTCTTCCCCTGGCCAAGAAGCGGAATTTCCTCCTGCGTAGCTTATGAAAAAGCCACTTGCGGCCTAATATGACGTAAAAATATGTAAAGAAAGAACTAAAGACAGCACTTTGACTTAAGCGGTTGAAATTGTTTTATTACAGTTTAGTTTCTCTATAATTTAAAACTTTTATTTGTTGTCATTATTTGTCAAATTTACATATAATTCAACTGGTTTAAATCTTGAGTCAGTCATGCGTTGCAGGTTACGTAGTTACCTACTACCTATAATGAGTTTTGTGAGTAGCAACTACATAAAACTAGCCAAACGAATGTAAAAAATATTGCCAGGTACTTTCAACGCATACAAAATAATATGCGATTACATTGTAACATTCTTAATGTAATACATTACAATCTGACAACTAACAAAACTGTGTTAATTGTCAGATTTTTTGAAACTATTACTACTACTGTTGGTAAAGAATTAAATCTCCGGAGTCTTGATTTCTAAGAATAGAGAGTTTTTTAGATTGTGACCAGTTTAGCTAAAAGACTCTAGTATAGGCAGGAGTGGCTCACTCCGAGATTTTACCGCGCGGCCTTGAGACCCCCGGGGCCTTAGCCAGCGACCAGAAAGTACACGCATTAGCACACGTTATGCGATAGAAAGCGACGGTCGGACTTGAACGACAGTTTTGTTAGAGAGAGAGACTGCTGTAAGTAGAGTCAGTGCAGAAAGACAATAGAATTAATTTTGGGGGGCGCTGTAATGCTTTTCTACCGTATGTGCCGTATTTTCTGTTTTGTGGCCATACTGGTTAGGTTAGTTCCGTTTTTCGCCACGCCTATTCTCTTTCCGAACAGACTCTAGTACTATCGCAGAATAAGTATTAGTAGGTACTACGCACAGACCTCGCACAGTCTAACAAAGCCTCGTTCTGGTTACAAAAATGCGTCGAATCCTACCGTCTCACTTTAGCTCATAAAGCGCGCTGTTTCTGGTCGCCACGCTCACTCTGGGTAGGGTTATCGACAAAAATAAAATCTAGACACGCGGCAGCGTATCAAGCCAAGTTCAAGCAAACCTGGCTAGCCAGCGCCGAGTGTAATATTACACAAACCACTCGGTGCCACTTTTCACCCTTCTATAACTCAAAACCTCTAACGTAAACACATAAAACTACGTGTGTTTAATTATATCCATAAGGACATCTAGAAGCCCAAATTTCATGACGCTAGCTCAAACGGTTATAAAGATATGAAGGTCAAAAAGTCGTAAATTTTAGCACTGACTGACTGACTCATTGACCTACTTCCTAGATGATCTAGAAGGATGAAATTTGGAATCCAGCTCTGTAATTGTGTATAAGCGTAGGAAAAAATCTAAAAATAATAAAAAGTTAAAAAATTGGGGGGTCCCCATACAATTTTTTTAATTGTATCGTTGGAACCGTTACAAGCAGATATTTGAAACTATCTCAATATATGTATTATTATATTTGCTATATAACAGAAATATAAAAATAAAGCTAAGTCAAGAAATAAGTGGTGTCCCCATACAAAAAACTTGTAATACGCGCTAAGCAACCGGCCAACGGTGTGTCGTCGGCGGCGTGCGGCACCACATAATTTTACGCTATCTCTAACATTCAAGAGAATGTAGACAATAGCATAAAAAAGAAAACCATGCAGCGGAAACGCAAGAAAAAACATTAAATCTCAATACAGAAAACTAGGCAGGTATGCCTAGTTTTTTGTATTGAGATTTAATGTTTTTTATAGTCAGGTATGCCTAGTTTTCTTTACAAAAAGTAATGATATCCCACCAAAAACATAAATGTAAAAAAGGAGAGCTAAGTTCAATACAAAAATTATGCTAGGCTGTGGGCTTCGCCGCAAAAAGAATGGAGATCTAAATGTGTGCCAAGTCCTATGCAAAATCCAAATATGTATTTATAGGAACAAAATAACATTTTGAACAAGTATTAAACTCTATTTCTTTGCTTTATTGGATACCTCTATAACAATTGCTGTTATTTAAAAATGTGAGATCTTAAAGTAGGTTAGATTTGACTTGGCCAGTTTTTATCAGAATTAAAATATATATGACGAAGCGTGGATTTAATTAGTAGTCAAAATCCAATTTAAAATGGTAATCAATAATGGAAACATGTTATAATCATTTGAGAGCGGGTAATTCAGTAGCCCGAATGGAGTTTTTTCGTTGAACATTTGACAGTGGTTTTGACAGCTAGAGAAACGCGCGCGTTCTTGGCGCGATATGTTGAGACAGAAGCTGTGGTGTTCGCGAACTAATCCATTGGCTCTTAAACTGGTTTTAAATCACAGTAATTTAGTGGCAAGTGTGTTCACATAAACCTAAGTGATTAGTTGACGTAGCGGAGTGTGTCCATTTCCGAATGTTTCCTTGATATATGCGCCCAAATAGTAACAATGATTGAGACCGGTCGGCTAAGCTATTTGTTCACTTCGTCATCAGAAGTGGGATTACCCAAGGAATCTCGGAAGTCATACAGATCAGAGTGAACATATTTCACATAAGTATGAGTGCAAACGATGGGAATCTCCTTTTGGTATGCAACAAGGAAAGTTGACTTGATTCAAGCGATACATTACAAGATTCATACGTTGCTGATCCAGAAATAGCATAATCCAAGTGTTATCTTGATAATCATCTGGCTGTCGACTACAGTAGAGGTTGGGAAATCGAGTCACTAAGAAATCTTCTGTTGGTAAGGTTGTGGAATTATCATACTTGATGATTGAGCACTTGGATAATAGTAAGTAATTAACTTCTCTCTCTCTCTCTCTGATAACTCTTAATAGAAATGGTCAGTAGGTACATAATCATTGCCCGTGAGTGTGCCCATCAGCCCCGGGCTTGGTGCGGGCTAGTTCTCGGATGGGAGTGAGCGGGCTGTGGTCCCCGTACTGGCACTGTGCAGTGGTACATGATTATTTGCATACCCTATGTCAAGTACATTATGAGTTCATCATCAGCTTAGGAGTTCTTATAAATTAAATTAAAACGGAAGTTCTAAATACAGCAATGTGGAACCGGTAAGTAATAATTACATGTTTAGATGTAATGTACTCTCCTCTTTTCTATGTCTGTGATCATGATTAAATCTAATTAGATTATTACTCAAATTATAATTGCAGTATAAGTTGCATTTCATGTTAGGAAAATTGAGACATTTAATGGAATAAGTGAAGTAAACTTTTACATGTCAATATCTAAATTCCCTAGCTTTGATAATTCACACATGGTATAATGAAAGAGTATTCTAAAAGGCAATGACTATGGGTCAATAAATTCATAGGGTTAGTATACACTATACACATGTGTCAGAGTAATGGGAGTGCATAGGATAACAGTCATGTTAGTAAATAATAACAGGTATAGTCCATTGATTCACCATGTCATATCTTAAAATAAAATTAGATTAAAATGTGTTTGACAATAGGGTGGTATTAACCAATCTAATGGACCTGTGTGGTACTGACAAGCCTGTGTGGCACCGACAAGCCTGTGTGGCACCGACAAGCCTGTGTGGCACCGACGAGCCTGTGTGGCACCAACAAGCCTGTGTGGCACTGTAAGCCTGTGTGGCGTGACAAGCCTGTGTGGCGTGACAAGCCTGTGTGGCGTAACAAGCCTGTGTGGCATTAACGAGCCTTTGTGGCATATGAAGCCTGTGTGGCATTAACGAGCCTTTGTGGCATTTACAAGCCTGTGTGGCATTGAGTGGCCTGTGTGGCATTGAGTGGCCTGTGTGGCATTGAGCGGCCTGTATGGCATTGAGTGGCCTGTGTGGCATTGAACGGCCTGTGTGGCATTGAACGGCCTGTGTGGCATTGAACGGCCTGTGTGGCATTTACAAGCCTGTGTGGCATTGAGCGGCCTGTGTGGCATTGAGCGGCCTGTGTGGCATTGAACGGCCTGTGTGGCATTGAATGGCCTGTGTGGCAGTGAACGGCCTGTGTGGCATTTACAAGCCGGTGTGGCATTGAGTGGCCTGTGTGGCATTTACATGCCTGTGAGGCATTGACGAGCCTGTGTGGCATATGAAGCCTGTGTGGCATTTACAAGCCTGTGTGGTATTGAGTGGCCTGTGTGGCATTTACATGCCTGTGTGGCATTGACGAGCCTGTGTGGCATATGAAGCCTGTGTGGCATATGAAGCCTGTGTGGCATATGAAGCCTGTGTGGCATATGAAGCCTGTGTGGCATATGAAGCCTGTGTGGCATTTACATGCCTGTGTGGCATTGACGAGCCTGTGTGGCATATGAAGCCTGTGTAGCATTTACATGCCTGTGTGGCATTGATGAGCCTGTGTGGCCTTTACATGCTTGTGTGGCATTGATGAGCCTGTGTGGCATTGATGAGCCTAAGTGGCATTGATGAGCTTGAGTGGCATTGATGAGCCTGTGTGGCATTGATGAGCCTGTGTGGAATTGATGAGCCTGTGTGGCATTGATGAGCCTGTGTGGCATTTATGAGCCTGTGTGGCATTAATGAGCCTGCGTGGCATTGATGAGCCTGTGTGGCATTAATGAGCCTGTGTGGCATTGCTGAACCTGTGTGTCACTGATGAGCCTGTGTGGCATTTACGAGCCTGTTTGACATTTACGAGCATGTTTGACATTGACAAGCCTGTTTGACATTGACATGACTGTGTGATTGGTGTACAAATTGATCTAAGGGGTAAAATGAATTTAGTCGAATGTTAGTCAGGGTGACCGAGTGGCGTATGGTATAAACCATTGTCTATTATTCAGTCATAAATGCTAAGTGTACGGGAAATAGATTTACACACGAGGACGTGTGACTATGCAGGGTGGCCGTGACGAAGCGTGGATTTAATTAGTAGTCAAAATCCAATTTAAAATGGTAATCAATAATGGAAACATGTTATAATCATTTGAGAGCGGGTAATTCAGTAGCCCGAATGGAGTTTTTTCGTTGAACATTTGACAGTGGTTTTGACAGCTAGAGAAACGCGCGCGTTCTTGGCGCGATATGTTGAGACAGAAGCTGTGGTGTTCGCGAACTAATCCATTGGCTCTTAAACTGGTTTTAAATCACAGTAATTTAGTGGCAAGTGTGTTCACATAAACCTAAGTGATTAGTTGACGTAGCGGAGTGTGTCCATTTCCGAATGTTTCCTTGATATATGCGCCCAAATAGTAACAATGATTGAGACCGGTCGGCTAAGCTATTTGTTCACTTCGTCATATATATGTTGAATAACTTTATAAAATGACTGATGTAATAAAAACTGGCCAAGTCAAATCTAACCTACTCTCTACTCCATTCTTTTTGCGGACAGCCTAGCATAATTTTTGTATTGAACTTGGCTCTCCTTTTTTACATTTATGTTTTTGGTGGTTTCTTATTACAGATTGAGTTTCATGGTAAACAAAGTTAATTTCTCCAAGAAACTAATGTTGTTACTTATACCGTTTTTTACCGTTTTCAAAATATTCCTAATCTCAATTTGATCACCAACCAGTATAAATGAGCTGTCATAATTCCAACACTGTCATAGTTGATATTAACGTTTGACTAACTCTAAAGTGTCTTTTAAAATGGTCATCAACTCAATATTAATTTATTGTGTATGAAAATTTTATTTTTCAATTTAACTAGCTTAGCGTAGCTTCTGTTAACGTACGAAGCAACGTGTCGAATTTAACTGAAATAAAAAAACACGGTGTATATGTTCCTACTTATGATACAGATAATGCAGAAGACGCGACCACTGCTTTGCCTAATGTATTAGGCAAGAAATAATAATAATTACCGCGCAACAGAATCGCGGAGTGACGTACGCCTGGTACTATTACCTACTTATTATGTGGCATAAGTTGATTAGAGCTTGTTTATTGACACTCAAGATTTTTTTAACAAGCTGAGTAAGTGAGGATCAGTAAAACGCGGCCATCTTTACTTTTATCTGTCTCAAGTGTGTTTACTGTTTTTTTAGATACGAGCAGAGTGATGGCCGCAAGCAAGAGGAGCAGGGTGAACTGAAAAAGACTGCAGCTGGAAACGACGCCATTGCCGTGAAGGGCTCGTACTCCTGGGTGGGACCCGATGGCGTCACATATGACGTCAACTACACAGCTGATGAAAACGGTTACCAGCCTGAGATCGAGCAGGGCCCGGGTGGTGCCGTTCCTTCCGCAATCATAGCGTCCCTCACCGGTGGTTAATATTGCCCGATGGTCAATACCATTTCAATTAAAACACCGTTTGTTACTACCGCATTTATTTATTTCTGGACTCGCAGATTTTTCTCCTGGTCTGCTTGTTGCTTTACATTATGCCTGACGTGGGCGAACTGAAAGAACTTATTTATGCACTATTGCATACAATACAAGTAATCCCGTTTCACACGTGTAAATACGCGAACCAAACGTTCACCGCGTTTGATGTGGCGCGGGTGTTGTGCCCAGACCATTCAAAATGGATGACAGTAATTAATGATTTGGTTGGTGGTTGTTCTTTCCTCGCAATCATAGTGAATAGAGTATTTAACGTGGTACTAAAACTCATTTTGACAGTAAGATCAGATCTGTCCTTGCCCTCTTTATTCGGTCGCATAAATAATTATTTTATATCAAAATAAATTATTTTAGTTCCTTCTACTCGTATGTATAACATATTAAATTTGCTATTTTTGGGCATGTCGCGAGATTACTAATAAATACACTATATAGAACAAAATAATACGTTGTTGTACAGGCCAGAAAGGACTTACTTTTCTTTCTCTACTTACTTGTCTTATGTAGTATAAGTAGCATTTTACTTCTAGCGCTTTTTGCTGCTACTCGGAGAGAAAGGTCCTCTTCCTGGCCAGAGAAAGACGTGAAATTATGAACAGGCAAAATCTTACTAGATTTTTGACACGCGATCTCATTAAAAATATCACTAATTACTTCTGACGCTTTAATAAAATGTTTGTTTATTATGAATTATTTAATTTATTTAACCAATACTTCGGCACGACTGTGCATTCAGGTATTTTTTATTTATTTATTTTATTTATTAAAACATTGTTTAACATACATTTATGAACAGTGTCCCACAAAATCTATAATAAGGTTTGTCTGTGGTATCAGGAGTCTCTATATAAACTACTTAGTATACTAAGTTAATGTGCTTAAATAGTGTTTTTTTAACAGTCTTTTAAATCGATTTTTGTTAGGCTCACGTCTAATTTCTGCCGGCAAACTATTGATTAAATGCGGGATACGTTTTTAGGGGACAGATCCCTAATAATTATTAACTTTGCCAGCAGCAATAGATTTGGTGTTGTAAACATGTTCTATCGGTTTGACTAGAGATTCCTCTGATCTGTGCTCCAGGTAAGGCACACACTTTTCTTTTGATGTGATTAACTTGAATTTTTGGGAAAAAAACATATTGCAAAACTGCTTTTGTATATTTAATTGCTAAAATAGGCCAAAAACTACAACACGCAACCACGAGAAATGTGATCCTTACACGTACGTTAGTCAAATTGTATGCGCAATTACATTTGGTTGGAAATACATAGGTTACAATACCATTATGCCCACTTGCAGATACACAGGTGTAAGTAAAGTGACGATACATCGTTGTATATAACTCGTTTGTGGATTACTGACAAGTGAATTATTTGGAACCGAAGTTTGCTTTTTTTAAGTATTAGTTCCAGAAGGTATAAATATGTAACACCTAACACACCGACATTTGACATTGTAAAACGGGAGGCCGTGACATGTCTGGCACCGATTGCTGAAAAGGCACACTAATAATGAAATAAGGATCGGTAATAATTCAGGCATAAATTCACAGCTAACTTGAGGCGGTCCGATGCTATGGTCTTATCAAACCTGTAGGCGTATGATGCTACGCTTTGTCGCGCGATAAATAAAAGATAAGGCATCCGTGACGTTCTGACAAATAGTGTGTGAGAGTGACGGATTTTTTATAATTTATTTATACCGGGTGTGGCCTGTAATACGATAAAAAAATTTAACCGTAGATTCTACTCCTCAAATAATAAAACTTTTGTTCAACCACTTTTTAAAAATACGTAGTCCTCAAGGACCTTTAAATAATAGCCGGACGTAGCGTCGCTAACAGATAAGTGAAGCACGTATAGTAAGCCGGCGCTTTGTACTTACGAGCAGCACGCACACGTCCACCAGCAAAGCGGGCCGGTCGGCTGCCATAACGCGGCGCACTTCCCCGAATGCAGACGTTGACGTTTGAAATTTATATGATAAAAATATGCCTTCTTGCGTAGTAAAAGTCTGTCGAAACAACACTTGTAGCAGCAAAAAATATCAAGGAATCACTTTTCACACGTAACATAATCTTTAAAGCACAAAATTACATCGATTTACTATTTTAAATTATAACATCAAATTGATTGTCAAAAGTCAAAGCCAGAGCCAGTGTGACCAATTAATAAATGGGGCAATTACCTGAAATGTCGGGATTTTCTTGTAACAGAATATGATTTTTTATTAAAATAGTATCATTATTTAAGGTTACGGATGTACAATGAATCCTTATTCATAAAACATACATGATATTTAAATTAAAAAGGTTATATAAAAAACAGACTTCAAAAACTAAAAAAAGAAGATTTTTTTTTTATTTAAAGTTAATATACCATTTTTTTGAGCTCTGTGCTATTTGAAGTCAGTTAAATAAATTTTTCTGTACTTTTATTTATTTTAGCTATAGCGACTTAATCGTTTACCCTGTTAAACTCACGACAAGTTTTACTTTTGAAATTAAAAGTATAGTTTAAACGTATACGCTTAAAATATTGTTTATTTTTACCTGCCTGAACCGAAACAAAAAAAAGCATTTAAAATATTCCTCCTCCGTGACAAACTTACAAGTGTAAAAATGTTAATAAAACATTCTGTGTTTTTATTTCCTGTCAAACACGTTTATTTCTAATGATGATGTGACATTGATATTTGATAGACATAAATAAATATATAACGAATATTTCTTACATTGGGGAAAATTTGATTTACATGGCAACACTCTATCAACGCAAACATGTTTACTCGGCGGCCATTGCTAAGCTTCACTCGCGTGTTAGACCGCGCGGTATCCTTCTTTTTTATACATCCATGGTAGTCCTTAAATTGTCTCTTTTTCATACATAGTAATTAGTATTTTCAATGTAATTGACATTGCTTGTCAATCTTGTCACCCTATAGACGTAATCAATTTCGCAATACATTGCGTGTTCGTATAAACTTTAACGTAACTAGCTAAAAATCTAAAAATCAAAAGAAGCTAAAAATCAAACCACAAGTTATTTTTAAAAGTCGCTGAATAAAAGTTGTCTAGTATGAGGAGTAGAACCTACGTTTAACTTTTTTGCTCATATTACAGGCCACGGCCTGTATATTGAATCCGCCCTTGTAGGACAAACTCATCAGACAGAGTGACATGCTCAATGAGACATGAAAGGAAATAATAATTATACATTGACACATTTTGACCTGCGCCCAGCACGCTCAAACCAACTGAGCTATCATATAGGTAATTTAGTTGTCATGTCGATTCGTTCATTCGTCCTCATGTTTCACCAGTAGGTACAAGACTGCTGACTGTTGGCTTAAGAGGAAACAATAAGGTCGAGTGAATTAAAAATTAGGTATTTGTAAAATGTGTCGCTATCCCGCACTGCCCGCCTCTCCCCCGCAGAGCGCGATAGAGACAACTGCAGCTTGGACCGAAAATAGCTATTAAAATTTCATGAAAACAACGTTTCGTAGTCCCCTGATTTCTTTCCCAAAACTTAACCTATTTAACTATTTTTTTCATTAAACATTAAAGAAAGGCTTTGGCCGTGTTCCTATGTCTTCCTTTTTTTTAATAATCTAATCAAATTTGTTTTCTGGATGTGTGAACACAGCGGAAAATCTGGCATTTTTTTTTAGGTTTTTGAAGGTTAATCTATAAAATCTCTTTTGAGAATCAATTTATCGTAAAAAGGAAAACATAGGAACATATCAATAGTAGCCATAGCTTTTTGGACAAAAAATGATTGCTCGACTGGCATTATCCAGGGAGGAAACAGGGGGCTACGTTTTTATGGAAAAACTGCCCTCCTGTTTCCTCTTAAACGCGTAGGCTGGAACCACAGTATAAAAGCAGTAATTTTTCTTTCAAGAAAAGGTACATCGCGCGGCTTGTATTATTTGCGCGCTGCAAACGAACACACTACAAGCAAAGTTAAAGTTAAAGAATACGTAAGAATGTTGCAATACGAATCGCACCGTATGCGCATCGACCTTGAATAGGTACTATTAAGTCACAGTATAATAGCAGTCAGTAATTAGGGTTCCGTACCAAAATGGTAAAAAAGGAACCCTTATGGTGCGACTCTGTCTGTCTGTCTGTCTGTCTGTCTGTCTGTCTGTCTGTCTGTCCGTCTGTCACAGCCAGATATCTCAGGAACTACTGATGCTATCGATTTGAAATTTGGAATAGTGTTAAAAGTAGCTAACCCGAGCCTATTGGACATAAAAAATATCTTGTACCTTTATTACTTTTTTTTTAAAAGGCTCCGTAATGGGACTTTGAAAATTGAAAGTAGGGCTATTATATTGAGTGGGGTATCAAATGAAAGGGCTTAATTTGTAGATTAAACAGCATTTTTATTTTTTTTCTTAAATAAGTAGTTTTTGATTTATACATTTTTATGTACCATTCCCCCCCTATTATCTCCGAAGTTACTGATCAGAAAAATGTGTCATAATTACTAATTATAAATATCAACCTGAATATTACAGGAAAAATAGAACGGTCTTGCTAACTTTAATACCTTTTTAGAAATTTACAAAACTTGAAATCCCTAGCGGCGAGTAGCAAAACTAAGCGATGGCATGTTTCACGCTAGGGGATTTCCGGGCAAAACTAGAAGGCGCTAAAACACTAAACATTTAACGATGTTATAATTAAACAAAGAAACATAGTATAGTACCAATTAGTTCGTAAACAGCTAATAATAAATAAATTTAAATACATTTAAATACTGTGTCACGTTTGCAAAGTTAAATAATTGTAAATAATATTATAATTATTTTACCAAGCTTATACATAGATGGCGTTGTAAATTCGGGGAACAGCTTTTTGTATGGAGAATGACAGTCCTCTTGATTTAATGGTCCTTGCTATTAAATAGAATCATTACACGTCAGGTTCTCAATATTAGAGGGAAAATATAACTGTTTTCCTAACTTGCACTGTGTTTTAGAAATTTGCAAAAATCATAACATATACTTATTTGCTTCTTCTAAACAAATCGACATACAGTTTTTCTTGAACTATTCGCGTATCTACTTATGAGTTTGTACGGAACCCTCGGTGCGCGAGTCCGACTCGCACTTGACCGGTTTTTTTTTTTCCTACAAAAGGTACCTACATCGCGCGCTTGAACTACACTACAAGACATAAGAATGCTCCAGTATGCATCGCACTCACACAGACGTGCTCTCGAGTGTTTGTGTGAATACGTGTCGCGCGCGGCCGAAGAGGGACTACTAGTATGTCTTTATACTTTGCTTGATGCCGTAGCGGTAACGGCGGACAAATGAGTTTATCCCAAGTAAAGCCGAGCGCATCGGCCCCGAAAGTATGTAAATGAAAATTAAAGTTCGAATAAAATACTTATATTGAACCAAAGTTGCAAAGTCAGGCAAAGATTAAGTCATCTTAAACAGTACCGAGGACAAAATGGATATGGGCTCCCTGGCTGGCTTAGCTGGCTTTGCTTGGCTTGATACACAGATCGTCACGGATGCTAATGGGAGCCAGAAAATGTTCTGGGAACAAAACTGATGAACAAAGTCATAAAACTAGGCGAGAGCATATTTTATGGGCACCGTGACTAAATTAGGCTGTCATGGTTGTACCACATGCGCAGTAATTAATGAGATTTTACTGATAGTATTATCACAGTTTAACAATCCATACTGTTTGGAAACGCCTCTGATGTCACGCGCTGATGCGCAAGGGTTGTTACAAAGTGGGAAAGAAAATAAACGTGATTTATTAGGACGTAAACATTTATTTTACATTTTTAAGTATCAAACTAATACACATTTACAAGTGTTATACCCATCAAAACATTACGTGTAAAAAGATGCAAGTCTCGCAACGCTGTTCTTCAACAACAAAAAAGTTTTGAGATGAAATGTTAGACTAAACCAAGTCGATTATTTTTAGTCAGTAACGGGGGGTTCCACCGACTTGCCTATTATTAAATTTAACCGTAGAGGATTCCTTACTTGAAAACAATAAAATGTGTTCATCGTAAATTTCGTTCCAAAAGGACTGCAGATGTGTACAAATTACATATACAAATGTAAATTTACCTGGAGTCACGGGGAACTCTATGAAATTTTAATTTCTTGAAAAAATAGGGTATTTGACAACAATCAAAATAAATTCATTAACTCTAACCAGCAAATTACGCTTCCAAAACAGCCCGGATAAAATCATTCAAACTTATTTTCGTGCCAACAACGATTTTACAATGACGAAAACTAAAAATAAGGCACCATGTTGAGCATGACGTCACAAGCACGTCACAAGATAGTATTTCATACTAAACTGCATACTTTCGGAGCGTTTTGACACTTCATAAAAAGAAGCTGATTTGAACTGTCATCAAGTAGCCTATTAAAACATAATAAAAGTTTTGATTACACCTTATGTGGTATGGTCTTCGAAACCATAACTACCTACAATAAAATATCATAATTTTGATTTGTTAGATAATTTTTTTAACTAATTTTGTAAAAAAAATCCTCAGTAATTTTTGAAATTAGTTACTTGCTTCATTATACCTGGCTTTTAAAGCTGGTAAAATTAGCGTTCCTCAGTGAACTTAATATTCAGCGGTTTAGGCTGCGTCCGGCCTGTTCAGTCAGGAATAAACCTATTTATGGACGCGAGTAAAAGTCATGGTCAGTCAAGACAGTTGAAGAACGGCTATTCACCGAAACACAACTGCCGGTTAATGTAAAATGATAGGCATGTCTGTGGTATTTAACAAACTAGTCATTTTGAACAGTATTTTAACATAACTTTAACCTAACGATACCTCGCAAAAGGTACCGGGTAATACAGCATAATTAAAAACTATGGTACCGAACCGAGCCGAGTGGTTCGGATATGCGCTTTTCATGCAGATTCGATCGAATCCTGGCACGTACCAATGAATTTTCGGTTTCATATTTAAAGTTTTCAAGATTTTGAGGGTACCGTGCCAAAAATGGTAACTAAGGAACCTTTATGTTTATGTGAAATTTGGAATATTAGTTTTAAAAGTCACTAGCCCGAGCCTTCTGGACATACAAAAAATCTTATACCTTTTTTTACTTTTTTTAAAGGGGGCCAAAACGGGACGTCGAACATTTAAGGTTTTGCTATTAGGTATATCAAGTGGAGTATCAAGTGAAAGGGCTTAATTTGTAGATTCCAAAATCATTTTTATTCTTAATTATGTACCTTTTGTTTTGATTTAGAACGAAAAACGTTAAAAAAAATACCATTATATTCCTTATACCTACTATATTCGAAATTACTGAACAGAAAAATCCGTGATAATTACCAATTAAGTATTAATATCATCCATAATAATACAGGAAAAATATAACGCTTTTCCAAACTTGCATAGTTTTTTTTAAAAATCGTAACACAAAATTATTTGCTGCTACTAAAATAACCGCGACCTATGTCGATGTATGGGGGTAACAGATTTTCAGCAGTAAAGTTTATCCCGCCATAAAGTTTTTCTTGAACTATTTACGTATCTACTTACAAGTTTGTACGGAATGCTCGGTGCGCGAGTCCAACTCGCACTTGACTGGTTTTTTTTCTGACTACACGGACCGCGTGTCTGTTCCATAGGCTGAAATAAAGTGTCCTCAATGTTGACCAGCATAATTAAGGATTACTTGTACATCAATTCTATTTGCGTCGTGTTCAAATAAACTCACAAGCCTCGCAATGTCTAAGATTTTACTGACGACCGAGGGAACGAAGTGAGTGAAGTTATGAGTAAGGAGGTTGCGTCGGTGCTCTATGTTTGTATATTTGAAGGTGTTTATTTCTTCGACGATAACTCAAGTCATCATCAGCCCACTTCCATCCACTGCTGGACATACTCAAATAGTAATTAATATCCTCTATGCCACACCTGGCCATAAAGTGGCTTTTTCCGCACGCTACGCGTAAGGAAAAAGCCGCTTTCTGGCCAAGTGTAGACATAAAATTATGTACACAACACGGGAGGTAATAAAGAAAGCCCTCGATCGCATATTTACGTCCCTAGCTTGCAGCTCGGGCCACAAAACTCTGCGATCTCGGCCTTTCTTTGTATTACCACCCTAGTTGTGTAATGTACTATTACTACTCTGCGATCAAATTTCGGAGGGAGTAAAGGAGAAAATTGCGAGGACAGTGTTAAACTACTAGTTATGTTATAAAGTACAATTTTTTTAGAAATGTTGATATGTTCAAAAACGTATTATCACTACAATATTTTTGTCGAAAACTTCAGAATGTTTCCATTTTTATTAAATGTTCCAGTTCCAGGATTACAAAAATAATTTAATAATGTATATTTATTGATCAAGCGATTGTACTGAGCATGTTTATTAATCAATTAAGAGCGCGCATCAGCGTTCTATGTTTTTATGTTATTTGCTGGAAGATAACTTGAGTACTTTTTTTTTCGAAATTTGGTTTGAGGGAACAAACATAAAGTTTAATTTTGAAAATGAACATAACTGTTTCAGGGATTACGTACTTCGTAAAAACAGTACCTACTAGTACAATCACCACACGGGAATGTTACACCACTTGCCATTGTTTTTAATTTAGCTGTGTAGTCATAATTCGTTAGCAGTCGTGTGCCCGAGTAAGGCCCAATTTGCATTACACAGCTACATTAAGAACAGTGGCATAACATTTCCATGTGGTCACTGTATCTAATACCGAAGTCGAGTCGAGAGAGAAAGAAGAGTAAGTAGAGTCTGTGCGGAAAGAGAATAGGCGTGGCGAAAAACAGAACTAACCTAACCAGTATGGCAAATACGGCAAATACGGTAGAAAAGCATTACAGCGCCCCCAAATCTAAATCCTATTCTCTTTCCGCACAGACTCTAGTAGGACTTTGATCACTTTACAAAAAATAATACTAGCAGCCCTAAATACAGCGTAGCTAATTATCGCAACGCAAGTTAAGATACTCCACTGACTAATAAATATAGTAATGTCGCTTAGCGCACGCCCTCCGGTCAGCCCCCGCCACAACCTCGAAACTGGAGCAACGAAAGCAAATAAGACAATTGAAGTTACTACTATATAAGATCCCAGGCCACACCAAGTACGCACAGTTGAAATTAACGATCTCGATCTACAAAATTCAAAAATGAAATTGGTTAGTACAATCGTAAATAACAAACAGTACAATAAGAAGTTTCATTTTCGTAAAGGTTTTTAAGTTTTTTTTTGACTCTTCAATAATAGATTTTGAAATTAAAGTGTACCTACCGTCCGAACTTAGAATATTTTTTTAGAAATGTACCTACCTGAAATATGTTCCAGAAATATTTCCCAAAAATCTTCCTAGGATATTTCCTTCCTGGGCAAAGATCGGACACTGGGCAGAGTTGGATTCGACGGTAGCCTAAATATTTAGTGTGCGTTTAGTGATGTGTTCTGTACGGATTGTATTGTTTCCAGTTAATTGTTCTGGCTTTGGTGACGGTGGCGGCGGCAGCTCCTCAGCAGAGGGAGAAGCGACAGAACTTGTTTGGGAGCGGCGTGGGGGCCCTGGCTCAACTTTTAAGATTTGATTCGACGAATGACGGAAGCGGAAATTATCGTTATGCGTAAGTGCCCGTTGAGATCTTCAAAAACTTGGAGCATCGGTAGTTAAATAATATATTTGAAAAAAAAGGTACTGTCATTTTTTTTATTTATTCGATGTAATAAAACAATATAAAATCACACTAATATTAAACTATAACCCTAAAGTAGAAACAATATACACCTAAAATAAAAGCCTAAATTAAAAATTAAAATGTAACTACCGGTAAACCGGGGTTACTTTAAAATGCAGAGGTGACTTTGCAAAAGCAGTTTTTCTGTTATATAATCGATTTTTCCTTTACTAAACTCAATATACGAAATAAATTTGGTTGATTTTGCAACTAACTATTAAACTACATCCAAATAAAGAAGTATAAATACCATGTTATAACCATATTAAATCTATCAAAGTAGCCCCATTTTTTCCTAAAGTCACCCCGTTTTACTCTAAAACTAAATTATATCTAAAAAATTAGGCCCCTTTGGCATGGTGCCGAAGATACTGGCAGCGTTTCCTCGCTGTATCGCTATACTTATGCGCTGAGCGAGGAAACTGCCAGCTCTTCGGTCCCTTGTGACGTCAACCAGCTTTTTGGCAATTTCTTTTGAACTTGCATCCGGGGTCTCCAAATCATCTTGCTCCTAAAATTTATTAAGGAAATAAATTATTCGGAATGGTTAAAATAGGTTTTTAAATTAATAACTTATTTATTAAAGCAAGTTGTTAAATGAATCAAAAAGACATGACAGTTTTCTTCTGTTTCAACGTTGAATATCTTCAAAATTCCGAGAAAAATTATTAAAGGTCACCAAAACATTTTTTTGATGTTGTCTCGTTTCAAAAAAATTGCATCCGATTATTTCATTGTTTTTTTTTTTCTTTTATCTATCTCTATAACATAAAACAAAGTCGTGTTAGTTAAACCATTTATAACTCGAGAACGGGTACGGGTAGACCGATTTTTATGATTTTTGATCTTTTGGGCTTGTCTCTGGCCCGAATAACAGAATAACTATTAAAAAGTCTAAAAAAAAACTCAGGCGGAACGACGTTCACAAAAAACGTTCACAGAAAAAATACCTGGACTTATATCTACAAACGAAATTTATATCATAAAGTATACACATGGTTTAATAAAAGTTTTAAAGCATCTTAATAAAATTAGGACAAAATAACTTTACAGCTATAATACAGGGTGATTGGAAATTCGACCTATTCCTTGAAAGGGGTTATTCTAGAGCTTATTTGCAATGATTTAAGGCCAATCAACCGGGGGTCAAAACTCAATGGTTATCAAGTTATTTGACTTTTAACTTATTTTTTTTAAAACCCGCCTTTCGATCTAAAACTGCTTATTGTGAAAAAACTACTTAAATTACGAACGAAAAAGAGCCATCATCTAATAGCCAATAAATGGTTGATTACGAAAAATCCAAAAAACATGCCAAAACCTTTGAAAATGTTACCAATAAAAGAATTTGAAGTCAAAAGTTTTTGGATTTTGTTCAAAATTTTGTAATTCTTTGAGGCATTACTTAAAAAAAAATTACGACACTTCGCGTAAAAATTACTAAAATTAGTTCCTCAGTTCATAAGCTTTCTAAAAAGGTAGAATTGTTGACATTTTTTGCATAACTTTTTAAAATAACATTAATAATAAGAGAGGGGGTAGGGAATATCACCTAGCGTACCGACCGGACCCTTAATCAGTTTGTTTGTGTCACTTTAATAGTTTATCGGTGGGTTTTGTTTGTCTTCGGTTTTTTATTTTATTTCATCTTCTTAGGCTTGGAATCACTAAAAGTTGCCTTCGGTGATATTTCAATAAGTAATTTATCAATCAGTTCCCGGTTGCGTTAAGTTTGCACCTAATTTGTAAGTTACACCAAGGAAACCAGGTGCAAACTTAAGGCAACCGGGAACTTACAGATAAATTACTAACCAAAATATCACGGAAGGTTACTTTTAGTGACTTCTAACCTAAGAAGATGAGATAAAATAAGAAACCGAAGACAAACAAAGCCCACGGAGAAACTAAAGTGACACAAACAAACTGATTAAGGGTCCGGTACGCTAGGCGAAATTCTCTACCACCTCTCTTATTATTAATGTTATTTTAAAAAGTTATGCAAAAAATGTCAACAATTCTACCTTTTTAGAAAGCTTATGAACTGAGGAACTAATTTTAGTAATTTTTACGCGAAGAGTCGTAATTTTTTTTTAAGTAATGCCTCAAAGAATTGCAAAATTTTTAACAAAATCCAAAAACGTTTGACTTTAAATTCTTTTATTGGTAACATTTTAAAAGGTTTTGGCATGTTTTTTGGATTTTTCGTAATCAACCATTTATTGGCTATTAGATGATGGCTCTTTTTCATTACTAATTTAAGTAGTTTTTTCACAATAAGCAGTTTTAGATCGAAAGGCGGGTTTTAAAAAAAATAAGTTAAAAGTCAAATAACTTGATAACCATTGAGTTTTGACCCCCGGTTGATTGGACTTAAATCATTGCAAATAAGCTCTAGAATAACCCCTTTCAAGGGATAGGTCGAATTTCCAATCACCCTGTATTAACAGATAAGACTCAATTACCTTATTGTGAAATTTCTCTTAAAGCGTGGTCTATTAAATAAACATTTGTTTTATACTATAATTTCAACTCATTTAACTTTTAATAAAAACCAAACGAGTTACCTGCAACGAGATTAGTAGGTGCCAATTTACATAAAACGAGCTTAGCTACTTCAAAAAAAAAACACGTGTACTGGTACATGGTAACCTTCTTACTTCCGATTCTCGATGGCCGCCACCAAAGATTAAGGCCATAGAAATTAATTTATAAATACGTAATTGGTATCAACATGTTGTTTTCTTATTTTTCTGTCTCTGATTATATTTTTGTTTACATTAAATCGGTTAACTCTTAACTTGAATCCTGTCCGATGGTGAGCATTTATAAAGCCTATAATGGAAATGTTTATGGTGATTCCATTTATTATCTGTACCGAAATAGTGCCACCATTTAATCTAGGAAAAGCATAAAGCAGCTATCTTCACATTTAAGATTTCCTAACATTCGTTGTCATCCTCACCAGCAAAAAGACGAGTACTGCTGGGCATAATCCTCCTCCAAATAACGCCACCAAGATCAATCCAGCGCCGCATCTCACCAGCAACCTTCACACCAGTTCCATTTTCTTCCTAACATTATTTACTGTTTTTCCAGATACGAACAGAGTGATGGCCAAAGGAAAGAGGAGCAAGGTGAACTGAAGAAGACTGCAGCTGGAAACGATGTTATGTCCGTGAAGGGCTCGTACTCCTGGGTTGGTCCCGACGGCGTCACGTATGACGTCAACTACATAGCTGACGAGAACGGCTACCAGCCTGACGTGGAGCAGGGCCCGGGTGGTGGCGTCCCGCCGGCAATCATCGCTACTCTCACAGGTTAACACGTTAAACGCCAGACCAAAATTTTGAATTTTCAAAAAAAGTTAAATTGGTATACATTGGTTCATTAGGTTAAGAAACATATGGAAACTCTTTTATTTTGTAATAAGAACAATATTTTAGCAGTTATTGAAAAAAAAAACCTGCGGTCATCAATGACCCCCACGGCGCCCTAAAATCAAAATTTGAAAAACCGTCACAGTGGCGCCACACCGGTCACTTCGCCGCCCACTCGATCCCCTCGGAGATTTTAGTGCGCTTGCGACGGTTGAACAGAGCAGCGCTGCATTTTTGCCGTTGCGTTAGTTTTAAAAAATTACAAATAATTTAGTCTTCTTTAATACGGTCACCGGTGACCCCCACGGCGCCCAACGATAAAAAATTAAAAAACCGTTATCTTGACACCACGCCGGCCACCCTGCCGCCCACTCTTACGCATTGGTACTAACCAATAGAATTAAAAAATATACACATTATCGGAAGATTTTCATTAAATCAGTATAATGCTGGAATTACTATTTTTGTGCTGTTTGAAAAGCGTTCAAAGCCACTGATGTTTTTTTCAATTTTCAGTTTTTTTCGATTTTTCGTTTTGCATGTGGTTGGTTTGCCCATTACTACATTATGTTTTTTTATTTTTGATTAATTTTTGTGATTGTGCATGTCATTGCATAATAATTAATGTTGCTAAGAGCATTTTCATAACTATTTTGGTAGTTTATCTGTGTCGAAAATACAAATAAACATATTTGATTGTAATTTTTAGCAGTTCTTTTTTAATTACCCATGGTAAATTTATTTACAGTCATTGTACTTAAGTCCCATGCAAAAAATTATCTTAACAGCGCCTTGCCGGTCACGTCAAAGCATAAAATCTCTTATAACTGCTAAGCACGGCGCAGGCGAGCGTCTTAAAAACAGGTTTATCTTGAGGTTACTGGTGACCCCCATGGCGCTATGGAAGATATCACATGAGGTCCCCAATGACCCCCATGGCGTTTAATGTGTTAAGCGAAAATTGATCAATCCTGTTTGGATTAGTATTAAAGCCTCTCCGCTATACAGTATTTTCATTTACAGCTCCATATCCGAGTTTTAATCTGTTAGTAAACACATTTATTACATCAACAACCACTTTTTGCCTTATTTTCTCGTGAATAAAATCTCCTTGAATATTACCGATTGATAATATTTTATAAATTAATAATATTGCACTTTATTAAAGGTTATTAATGCGTTTACTAAATAAAACATTAAGAATTGGTTAAGGTATACATCGTCGGCTAAAGACTCAAACCTCGTAACGTTCCATGGGTGCCATACAACGTTATGTGACTTTAGCCGACGACACGTACACTACGAATTCAGCTGACTTAAATCAGTCCTCAACATGAGTGATATCTAAGTAACATGACGAAGATCGGGTGGTTTGCTTGTTATCTTGTTGATTAAAAATGATTGAATAAAGGTGAACAAAACAATTTCAATGCCAGCATCTTCGTATGCAAAAGTAAGGAAAAACCGATTGTAGGACGAGGACGATAGTGAAAGGAAAATATAATAGACCGTGAAACGAGCTTAATTGCAAAAAAATACTCCGACATCTTCGAATTTTTTTCGGTTTCGGCGATTATCACTAATTCTAATAAAACAACTTCAAACGGACTAAAACACCTACTCACGACCACTAAGGCCGTAAAAGGTTACAAAACGTCGGATGGTAAAATTAAGTAATGCGACATTTAATTTGTTTATACAGTATTATTATGATCTTCGAATTACCTGATTTGATAATCAGAGATGACACAAGCTATATAATTAAATATGCCATGCCATGAAACTGTAGTGGAAGTGGGCAGGTCACATAGATACCACGATGAAAGATGGACACTACAAACAACGAAGTGGCTTGGCCCCATTGGAAAAAGAAAAAGGGGAAGGCAAAAGAAAAGATCGGTCGACGAAAACGTAAAAATAGCTGGAAACATTTAAAAAAATCTACAACCAAATGTCAAACCGGCTAAACAATTTAACACACATAGATTGTTTCCAAACGAAACTTTCAACCTAAAAAAATAAACACCGAGTCATTGATGGCCAATCAGCGATCAGTGCAGCTTTAAGATCTGACACCACCGGCCACACTATGCCCCGCGGTAAGTAAATCCAGTTTTATCTCACCGAAAGTCTAATTATAATGTATATTTTTGTTTTATTTTGATTAGTAAATTTTTGTTATATTTCATATGTTAGTAAGTTGATTTTCTCCAGAAAATTAAAAAACTTTAGCTAAAAACAGCTCTGAAGTTTATGTACTCGTGCGAGTACAATCGGTCTTAACATGTATGTTTATGTTCTCGTACGAGTACAAACGGTCTGAACAATGTCAATTTTTTTGATCTTAGATGAAAGTTATGTATGTTTTATTTGTGATTTTTAGGCTCAAAGGACTGTGAAATGGAGTAGTACCTTTACTTCGACGAACCCGACGGTTTTTCCGGGGGCGATGATGTTTAAATCTCAGAAATAATCTTGAATGAAATGGTTCCGTTATATGTGAATCTGAAAGCAACGACGAACATAGATATATTTTTGAAAATATTCAAAGGATAACAGAAGTTATAACTTCGGCGGTTCCTAGTCCAGCCTTGGAAATAAAATTAGAGGATCAAGATTTTTACAAGCTTTTATTTAACTTGCAATGTATGTATACTGTATGTATGTGGAATCTTGCAACTCAATTCTCAACCAGATATTTTCAACCGAATGATCAGACATTTTGCAAAAATACGTAAATTAATACAATACAATACAATATTATAATGACATGGAGCTGACCTGATGATGGAGCAGAATGGTAGCTATAGGATCATCTAAATTACATAAGATAAATTCACCGTGTTTGGGTTCATTTGATTAGTTGTGACGTGCAGTTTGCGACTGTACAAAAAAAGTACAACCGGCAATGAAAGCTTAGGTATATAATAAAAAAAAACAATTTTCGACAGAAACTTATTCAAGTCCAAGATTACGGAGTATGCATCAGCAGCTCCTAGTCCAATTTTGTCATATGATTGTGATAATGCAGATGTGCACAGATTATCTTTTCCACCACCAGGTATATTCAGTCAAGAGGAAAATTGCAACTGTGATTTCTAGAATATAGAAATTTACTTATTACGCAACTTACGTTTTATTGTTACTTTTGTACTCATACATAGTTTATTTCAGAGTTTATTTTTGTTTCTGCCTAAAAAAATTATTATGATACTGAATTTATAAGCCTGTCCTATAATGCGTATAAATAAGTACTTTTTGGATATGTACTTGCAAATAAAGTTGATTAATGATTGTATTTCTGTTTATTTGATACTGTTCTTGAGTGAGGACAAAGTCCCCATGTACTCGCCTGAGGACTTAAGGAAAAATCGAGGAGGAAAGAAAATCTTTTTTTTTACTAATTTTCCGACATTAAGGGGCACTTACTAAATCGATTTATTGAAAAAAGTATCAGCTTCGGCAAAATCAATACCTCCAGGACCCAGTAGGGTAGTATGGATAATATAGCTATAATAATAATATTCTAAAAAAACCTTAATTCAAAAGGTTCTAAGAGCTACAAAATCAAAACCAATCGGCCTAAAGCAATAGTGGGTTCCTTAGCTGGAACTGAAAGTTCACCACATTTTTAGGGTTCCGTAGCCAAAATGGGAAAAACGGAACCCTTATAGTTTCGTCATGTCCGTCCGTCCGTCCGTATGTCACGGGCATTTTACTAAAAAACTGCATGACGTAAATAGATGAAATTTGGAATGTAGGTGTGTTGTGTGAGCCGCTACTTAAGTAGTTTGGTAGTTAAATACGAGTATCAAAAATAAATATTTATAGAGGGGGTACTATACTATACATGAAACAGAAGGTGATTTTTTTTTTCATCAAACATCAACATGTGGTACTTACATAGTTCAACAGCTTTTTTAAGAACACTTTAAGGTTCTTAAGTAATATTTTTAAATAAGTGAATACTTTCGGAAATAATCGCTCCGAAAGTTGCAAACATAATTTTTACAACTTTCGGAGCGATTATTTCCGAAAGTATTGTATGATTAGATTTTAATTGCATCTTCCTTAAAGAAGCCCATTGCTTTTATGTGAAATACCTATAGATGAGGATGAAGTATTTCATTTCTTTTAAATTGGTGCTATTAACAACCAGATATTTTGTTTCTTTTGCTTGAAAATTACACAGTTTAATTACACCATAGAATTTTCATACCTGGCATCTAAAACACCTTTTGTTACAGTTAAATACCAGTTGGTAAAATTATGATTGGGAAACGCTACTTTAACTGGATTTAATTTTAAACATTCTGTCTCAACTATTTCTGTTTGAGTACCTTTTTGTTCATACGATTAGCCACATCTAACCGAAATGTTAGTAAAGTATTACTGTTAGTAATAAGGAAGTAAAATTTTGACATAAGTTAGATCTACTCATATCCGCCGCCCACCAAAATCTTTAACGCCTTAAAAATTATTACAAGCAAATATTACCATAAGATAACTTGCTCCTTTTACCCGACTGCGGCGAAGACCAAAAGGAAAGTTATATGTTTGACTTGTATGTATGTATGTAAGTATGTCCATAACTACTCAACGACACACCCGATTTTGATGCTTTGGGCTCTATTAAATTGTATTTTACCTCTTTATCAATATTCCCAGCTCTCAAAACTTCTTGGTCTCAAAGTACCTAAATTGCAGAACGCCTAATTTTTTTTCTTAAAATACCGGAATTTTAATATGGCCGAAATTCAAAATAGCTTAGTCTCATAATGTCTTAACTTCAAAACACTTTCATGGCAAAACAGCATAATGATTAAAACAACCGAATCTCTAAATGCCTAAATTTGCATTACACAGAGATTGTCAATTTTTACATAAGATGAATGTTCCTTTTCCTCGACGGCAATCTTTTGGCACAAACTCTATAGCTAACCGGACCGGGCACGTTGAACAGGAACTATACTAAAGTCATAATATCAATATCAAAGCATTCTCAAAAAACACTAGTAAAAAAATGAGGAATTTTGTCATTTAGGTGTTTTCAGTTTGAGTTATTTTAATATTTTGTCATTTTTGTATTTCGGTATTTAAAGGAATATCATAGAAAATAAGATGATTTTACTTCGGTTTTACATAGAAATAACATGATAACTAGAAATCATCCAACTTCTGTTGTCTCGTCAACATGTTGACAAGTTGAGATGTATACTGGAAATAATTGGAATTCCAACAAGTTATTCAATAAGGAAACATATTTTTAATTTGACTCGTCCTATGAATGTAAGTACTACTAAGATAACAATAGATGTCATATTCCGTGCATAGTGCGAAAAACTTGATAAGTCGAAATATACATTCAGAGAAATTTGAATTTAGGACATAAGTCTTATGATTTACTGTGTTCATGAAGGTGAAAAAGTATAAGTTGACATATCAAGTCACGTACTTTTTATCGGTAATTGAGTATAAGTAGGTAAAACGATATATTCATTTGTTAACGTAAAAGTGCGTTAGTCGGCCCGTTGATATCTTGTTTTGTCAATTTATGTACGGTACGTTCGGTCGGTACCATGCCGCAAGGGCCATTTTTAGATTTATTTTAGTTTTAGTTTATAGTATATTTAATTATAATTTAGTTCTAGTTCCTTTGTATTGTTATTATTTTGAATTAAATGCTTTTACAATTTATGTACGTTATTTCGGTTTTTCAGTAAGTATAATTTGATATAAGGATGTACGATATTTTTTTGTGACTCATCGCGTTGATATCTTGATTTGTTAAATAAAAAACGCTATATATCAAGTTATTCATATATACTACCACAAGCCAAATCTCTAAAAGTTACCTAGATATCGAGTTGTCAATTTTTTTCCTACAAAATCAATGCCGTAAAAAGCCATTTCCGCGATTTAAGAAAATCATGCAAGTCGAGTTAACAAAATATTATGTGATGCATCTTTCTATAGCATTGAAGAATTTTTTAATCATAAGTTTTAATTTAGGATAAGTCATTGTAACTTTAATTTAATAATCATTATTGTTCAATGTAGGTAACATGCCTCAGACATTTTCACATGCCTAACGTAACGGCCGAATATATTACGGATCAATAATGTCTTAATGTCTTCTATATAAGATCTCGTGTACCATATGTTCATCTAAAATAAATTTTCATTCATTCATTCATTCAAGTTCTTCACGCCATGCTTATTAGAAAGAAAGAAAGAAAATACATTTATTTATGACAGCAAAAGGTTACAAAAAATAGGAAAAATAAACAAGAAAACACAAAAAAAATCTCGCTAAACCCTAAATACACACCAGACCGGGTTCTAGTCTAGCTTTAGCCAGCACAAAATTACAGGAGGTTGAAAATGGCCTGAATGGCTTCGAGAAAAGGATGGTTCGGCCGTGCCTTTGTTTTGCTCGATTTGGCGATAGATAGGTAGATAAAGGTTTTCTCTACCTGCACCAAAGCTATTTATAATATATCCGGTCCGCATAGAGACTGCCCGCTCAGCGAGAATGCTGCAGACTTTTAGCTTATTCGTGCAGTTAAACTTAACCAAATTATAACTTTCGAACGGTAACTGCTCTTAATCAGATCTTGACTTTGAATCGAAATGTGACATCATACGGAGCTTATAAAATATGTGAGAGTAAAATAAATTAGTAATTACTCATGTAACACAAAATAACTTAGCTATAATTACCAAATTTAACGTAGTTATTCATCAACGGGTCAGTAAGTCATTACGAATACAATTACTTGCGGTGTAGGTAAACAAAAAGCAAAATCTACGTTCTTAGAAAATTGCCAGACATAAGAAGATTAAAAACACCACTAGTCAGTCATGTACGTGTAAACTTTAAGACGGAGACGACGTCACTGCAAGAAGTATTTTTTATCGTGTGGTTGTGTTTGTGACTTTATTAAATTTAAACCCGAAATGGATCAAGTTCCTATGGCGGTCAAGGTAAGAAGTTCATATATTTTTATGTTGCGTACAAGTTAAAAATGATACGGGTAGCTTTAGAGGGAAACTTCGTTCCCCTGATCATACATTGTTATGAATTCTCTGTCCAATTTCTGTGAATCAGCCATCGCAGTAAAAATGTATTTGCTTTAGTAGCTAGCCACTATCACACGTTTGTAATACCTACTGAAAAATGCAGTAGGGTAGGATACTATATACTATCTTTGTGATGGCCAAGGAACAAAATGGTAAAAGTAAGTAATAGGAGTTGAAAAGGATACCAGACCCAACTCTATACGATCTCGTAACTTTTTACATGAGATAAATTTAGGCCGTAATCTTGTTTGTTGTAAAACATGCCTTGGATACCTCTGCTGCTATTCAAGACTGCAATTCAAATTAGAGTATAAAAATAGCGTATTGCTTCGAATCGAATTACGCAGTTGGACCACTTAAAGTCATAAAATAACGTTGTAACAAAACAACCAGAAACTACTTAACTATGCCAATTTTGGCCAAACAACGAAGTGCGGCTAGGATAAGTTGCATTTCTATCTTCTTTTCCTGTTTGAGGGATTAGAAATCTTCAGCGTTAAATTTATGAATCAGCAAGGAGGAAGAATTATTTGGGCGGCGCACACTTTGGGAATCCCTGCGTTAGATGATAACTCGAGTACGGTCTGGCTAAAACTTGGTGGAAAACTATTCATCTGAAGAAGACAAGGCTAACGTGAGGCCGATAATTTTTTTAAGTTCGAATATGAGTAGTTTGTGTAAGACCCATATCAAAATAACACAAAAATATAAATCCCTTCGTTTCAATCACTTAGGCACCTACCCTTTATCTCCCTTTAGAGTTTAAAATTTCAGCGAGTGTTGATACCAGTGACACATTTTGCTCATGTCTTTTGAACAGTTTAAATAAAAAAAACTGTTGGCGTAACTGTTCTTGCTCATCAACCAAATTTTGGAACGAGAAAAGCGAAAAGCGGTGAAGTAGAACTACTATTAATTACTGCGTTATTTTCAGGTTCTACGTCTTATGATAACGTGTTACTTGTTCGGCACAGCATTCAATGCACCTCTCTTTGCATTCGATTTCCCTGCACCGCCAAAAGCTATAAACACTGGATTTGATGGAATGTAAGTACACCTGTATTTAAAATAAATACAGTGATTCGAGTTACTCGGTTCGCCATACAGACAAAAATAAGAATCGACTTTAAAAACAACAAGTTTGGTTGAAATGCGTTTTATTTTACATCCGAATACTTTTTATCCGCGCGAAACAGTATGAGGAATCGCAAGAAATGAAAAAAAAACACCTAGCATGGGGACTACAGCCCGTTCACTCTCTTCTGTGAGAGGCCTGTGCCCAGCGGCGTGACGAATATAGGCAGATGATGTGTATGTGTGGTCAACACCGTCTACATTAGCATCATTCGATTCAACACTAAAGTTTTATTCACTAAAACACGTTTTTTGGCTTTTTGAGACTTTTTTGGTGTTTTGCGTAGAAAAAAAGAATTTAGCTAAAGAAAAGCATTTTTACCTACTTGGTGTCGTCAAAGTAGTTCTCCTCTTTTCCTAAGTATAGAAAGCTCCATTCACCTTACCATGTTTTACCAAATTTTGTTTTTGGGAATTTCGTATTTTGATTTTTAATTTTCGAAAATTTGCTACGCATCCGTTCGGTTCTATGCATTTCATGTCAAACTCTATCAAAGCTGAAGTGTTAACAGACTGTTTCATTTATAGAAATTTTTTTGGAACCTCGGTTGTATCGTATCTCTTAATATTCAATTTTATCAATTGTTTATACTGTGTTTTTTGTTTGCAGGTCTCAAGCTATTAGGCCTAACAATAAAAATGAGAGAACAAGCAGTCCTTTTGATTCGTCTAACCCATTTTCTTACGAGGACAATAGCCGCAACAAACCAAAGGAGAACTTCTTCAGCCCTGCACCAATAGACTTCATTACTTCACCTATCGGATTTGTTGAAAAGTTGAAGTAAGTTCTCTATAGACTACTGGTTCGGTTCCTTAATCATACTCGTAGATCCTTGTTTAATCATAGCCATTCTACAAAACCAGGTAAAATTGGGATAAAATTTACCAGTGTTGGCATTAATCCAATACAAATGTAATTGGATTATCAATCCCATTACATTTGTAATGAATACATTTGTATTTCATTAACTCGTTAATTCCAATTACTTTAATTGGGATTAACGAGTTAATTGTTAATTGCAATTACTGTAATTGTTAATCCCAATTAACCATAGCTTCAATTACTTTGGTATGACGGTTATATCGAGGGTGCCTTTCAATGTTTTCATAAAAGGTCTCCAGGGTCTGATGACGGAGCCGGAAGGTGGCCATGGGAACTTCGTAATAAAACGTCGGAACCCCATCGTGTTTGGGCTCATTAGTTTCGTATTGACGAGTACTCTGAACCGAAATGGTATCCAGGGTCAGATGATGGAGCCGGAAGGTGGCCATGGGAACTACGTAAAAAAACGACGCAACCCCATCGTGTTTGGGCTCATTTCTTTCGCCTTGACGAGTACTCTGAACCGAAATGATATCCAGGGTCAGATGATGGAGCCGGAATGTGGCCATGGGAACTACGTAAAAAAACGACGCAACCCCATCGTGTTTGGGCTCATTTCTTTCGCCTTGACGAGTACTCTGAACCGAAATGATATCCAGGGTCTGATGATGGAGCCGGAAGGTGGCCATGGGAACTCCGTAATAAAACGTTGGAACCCCATCGTGTTTGGGCTCATTTGTTTTGTCTTGACGAGTTCTCTGAACCGAAATGATATCTAGGGTCTGATGATGGAGCCGGAAGGTGGCCATGGGAACTCCGTAATAAAACGTTGGAACCCCATCGTGTTTGGGCTCATTTGTTTTGTCTTGACGAGTTCTCTGAACCGAAATGATATCTAGGGTCTGATGATGGAGCCGGAAGGTGGCCATGGGAACTCCGTAATAAAACGTCGGAACCCCATCGTGTTTGGGCTCATTTGTTTTGTCTTGACGAGTACTCTGAACCGAAATGATATCCAGGGTCCGATGATGGAGCCGGAAGGTGCCCATGGGAACTCCGTAATAAAACGTCGGAACCCCATCGTGTTTGGGCTCATTTGTTTTGTCTTGACGAGTACTCTGAACCGAAATGATATCCAGGGTCTGATGATGGAGCCGGAAGGTGGCCATGGGAACTCCGTAATAAAACGTCGGAACCCCATCGTGTTTGGGCTCATTTGTTTTGTCTTGACGAGTACTCTGAACCGAAATGATATCCAGGGTCTGATGATGTAGCCGGAAGGTGGCCATGGGAACTCCGTAATAAAACGTCGGAACCCCATCGTGTTTGGGCTGATTTGTTTTGTCTTGACGATTCCTCTGAACCGAAATGATATCCCCCTGGATATCATTTCGGTTCGTCAAGACAAAACAAATGAGCCCAAACACGATGGGGTTCCGACGTTTTATTACGGAGTTCCCATGGCCACCTTCCGGCTCCATCATCAGACCCTGTATATCATTTCGTTTCAGAGTACTCGTCAAGACGAAACAAATAAGCCCAAACACGATGGGGTTCCGACGTTTTATTACGGAGTTCCCATGGCCACCTTCCGGCTCCATCATCAGACCCTGGATATCATTTCGGTTCAGAGTACTCGTCAAGACAAAACAAATGAGCCCAAACACGATGGCGTTCCGACGTTTTATTACGGAGTTCCCATGGCCACCTTCCGGCTCCATCATCAGACCCTGGATATCATCTCGGTTCAGAGTACTCGTCAAGACAAAACAAATGAGCCCAAACACGATGGGGTTGCGACGTTTTATTACGAAGTTCCCATGGCCACATTCCGGCTCCATCATCAGACCCTGGATATCATTTCGGTTCAGAGTACTCGTCAAGACGAAACAAATGAGCCCAAACACGATGGGGTTCCGACGTTTTATTACGGAGTTCCCACGGCCACCTTCCGGCTCCATTATCAGACCCTGGATATCATTTCAGTTCAGAGTACTCGTCAAGACGAAACAAATGAGCCCAAACACGATGGGGTTCCGACGTTTTATTACGGAGTTCCCATGGCCACCTCCCGGCTCCATCATCAGACCCTGATCATCATTTAAGACATATCTAAGTGGATGTGAGCTCTGCTGTTCCTATTTTTCAAAAAGATGTCTTGCCTACTTATGATGCGTAGCTAAATCAATTGTTAATCTCAATTAACGATTAACGATTAACAATTACGTAATGGTTAATTGCAATTAACCATTACTTTTCAGTAATCGTTAATGGTTAATTGCAATTAACAGATCAATCGTTAATCGTTAATTGTTAATTGGGATTACATTTTTGCCAACACTGAAATTTACCATTTGTACTTTTAACTAATTAGCGATTTTTTTCTAACAGGCCCGAACCCGAAGAGCCTATTGTTTTCATAGATAAATTAACGCAAGACATTAACAAGAACTCTGGCACTGAAGCACCTGTCAGACGTGAGCACCGTAAATCTTTTGCCAATAATAAAGTAACCGAGCCGAAGGCCTCAACAGAGCCAGCAAGCGAAAAGACTGGTCTATCAGAAGAAGGTGATTCTTACTTCACGTTTTCATGGTCGGAAAACGGTACCGACTTTACCACTGAAACATCGGAGTATGAGGTACTTATTCTTCTTACTACTATCTATACATACAAAGATTAAATACATAGAAAAAATCAAACATACGTATTAGCAGTAATTTCTCTTCTTACAAACGGTACATCGCGCGGTTTGGATGTGTGCGTTCTGTGTACGAACGCAGAACCCAGAAATTTTAGTATGAGAACCGGGAATTACCGGTACTGCCATACTAAAATTTCCCGGTTCTGCACGCCCTAGAACGATCCCACTCAGTGTTGCCAATTTAGCAGTTTCAGTGCTAAATTTAGCATAATTTGGACTGGTTTAGCAGAAAATTTTTACATTTAGCAGTTAGCATCATTTTTGGCATAATTTTGTAAATAATAGAAATGTTGCTGACAAACACACACATCAGTGGTAAATTTAGAAACATACAAGTTGGTGATGACATAAGTTTACCTTAACCTTAGTTAACCTTCGATTGCATGGTTGACAATAATATAACTATCTAAGTCGTAATAAACATGTAATAAAAGCGTAAATTTTTTGCCACTTTCATTTTTAACATATTTTACTATGATTCTTTGTATACTGTATTAAAACAGTTAATTTGACTGTACTATAAAAAATGTCGATTAACACATTGACATTCTTAATTTACTTATCTTTAGCAATTTTTTAGCTGAAAGTTTAGTATGGGCCACAAAAAGGATTATTGTAAAGCTGTAATAATCACAATACATTAAATTTGAAAGAATAATGCTTTTTTTTATTTAGCACATTTTTTAACAGAATTTATTAAGTTTTAGCATTGAATGAAAATCGGAGTTGGCAACACTGATTCCCACTACAAGAAAAGTTTTATGAATGCGTAAGAATGCCCCAGTATGGAACGCACTGTCTGCGCTTCTACCTTGAATACGTATCACGCACTCTTAAACGGCCGAAGTTTGAATACTTTACTTAGTTTTAAGTCTTGATACTTTGACACAACATGCACGGGCAAGAATAAATAAAGCCTCAGGTCGTATATGTATAACTCCTGCGATCTGGCTCATTTTTTATTTTATCCCCTTAGGTATATACTAGGTGTTGCCTGTACTAGAAGCAAATAATTAAAACGTAGATTGTACTCTTCAAACTAAATAACAATTTTTCAGCGACATTTAAAAATAACTTATGTTTTAATTTTTATTAAACTTAAACGGTTATTTGAAACTCTGATGTTTTTTTATGTTTGTAGAGTGTCAACCGACGTTAATTAGACTGATGTTAATGTACATTGAAAATACTATTTAATTTGTATGAAAAATATAAAATCTAAAGATTATATAATTTTTAAAAGTTGTTGAACCAAAGTTTTATTGTTTGATGAGTAGAATCTGCGTTTTAATTATTTGCTCCTGTTACAGGCAACACCCGGTATAGTACAGGTAGCTACACTGTTTTTCGAACGTTGATATGGAAAAGTTGATAAAAAAAAATTATAAGTAAATGTATTTCAGACGACTACGGATGATTTGCTGAACCGCGTCGGAGGTGCTCCACCGGCAGTTATAGCATCGCTCCTTGGTGGCTGAAATATGTCTACAGGAGGCAGGACTTGTAGATAATATTGCCAGATCCGCTTGTACTGTATATATTCCTACCTACCTTAACCTACTCTTAACCTAACCCTAAATATTATACTAACACTAAGGCCTAACTTACCTAGCTCTTAAACTACATATCCTACCTACTCCTCTGATCTGACCTGATACTCTTCTTATTTTTTTTAAACACTCACAATAAACGTTTATCTAATACCTACTTAAGTTTAGGAACAAAATCTAGCTATGACCTAACAAAGACCTAGATAATATTCTAATAAGACTATTGATGACCTAACGTAAATTTTGCTTTGTTTGGATCGTTGATTAGGCCAAGTAATCGTCTAGTGATCTCAAAGGAACCCACGTTATGTCTGGAGCTAGTAACTCTTAGTTCTTTTCGCATAATAGGATGGAATTATTTGTCTTTCTAAACGTATACTTATATAATCTAACATCTAAAATATATAACTTCGCCTATAATATCAGTAATTAAGTCAGACAAGATAAACTACAGCTAACTTAAAAACTACGATTGCGTGACATGCGTGAGATGTCACTGCTGCAAATAATTTACGTTCCCGAATACATCATAGAGAGCTCATAATTATGTGTGCAGATAAAGCAGTGTATGTAACTTTACATACGTAGGCATGTTAGGCATTAAGACACTCGTGTGATATTATTATGAAACTCGCCTGTGGGCTCGTGTCATAAACCCACACTCGTATTTTAATGCCTTTCACGCTGTAATAGTCACATAAACTACTATAAACAAACAAGTAACATTGTATGAAAATGTAATCATTCATGTCATCACTAGGGTTTATGTTGAAAAATAAGTATGGCCGGCTGCAGGCCCTTACTACAATAGACTAAGATTCCTTAGATTTAACTTTAGTGGCTAAGATTACTTATAAAGAGTGTGTTAATTTATAATTATTAAGGACGCATTTCAAAATATTTTCACTTTTAGACACTTTTAAAATTCGTTGATATCTCGCAAGTTTACACGACACTTTGAGATTAATGTCTTTTGATTGTAATTTTTATCGTGAAATATATCGTATACCTAGAAACTATTTATTTACTTAAATGTACTCAATTGTAATCAATGTAAGCACGCATATACTGTTCATGGGCGAATATCATTTTAAAACATATTTCAGGCCACTCCTGAAATATACAACAACATTATAATCGAACGACATGGCTTAATTTGTACTTGTATTCAATTTAGGAAACGTTTTTGAAGTAGGTATAAAGGCATTTTCATTTAAAAAGGACCTGTTAACTAACAGTTTAGTAATCGTCACAAAACTGACGATTAGAATCAAACTGCATTTCGTCACCAACTGACAAATAAGACGTTATTTAAACATAAGTTTCGCTTAGCCGTTAGTTTTAAAATGAAAATGCCCACAAACTCTTGTCAGCTTTATAATGCACGTATTATGTATATTATCCCAAACCTGTGTAAGTTACGATGTTTACTTTATCTTAAAACATTGGATTACTGGAATGCCATCTATTAAACGGCTTAAAAAAACAAAAAGGCTCTCAGTTCGTCAAAACATTGTCATTAATTTTTATGTATGTTCCCTGATTATTAGAAGACGGTTAGAGTTGGACCGATTTGGTATATAACTTTTTTGTATGAAAGGGTAGAATCTTCTAGGTGGTCCCATTGGCACCAGGTCAGAAATAAATAAGTTTCTAATATCGTCTTCGGTTTTCGCGTTTATCACTTATTGTAATAAAAATGCGTTCGTGGTTTCGACCACGAACGTTAAAAAAGGTTACGAAACTTGAAGTTGTAAAAATGAAGTGATAGGTATAGGCGATTACCTATCAATCACTTAATTTTTACTGACTTTAAATTTTCTTTAAGACGATAAAAAAAAACGTTCTTTTTTAAACTTTGTGGTCTCATGTCTTTATATTTTTATACATTTTTTGTTTATTTCTTTTGTGTTATGGTAATTTATTATTTTCCAATCCATGTGACTATATTATGTTGTAAAATTCAACATTAGTCAACATCCCTATTGTATAGTGTCAACAACAACTTAGTCAAAGTAAAAAACGAACAAGTAGTCCAACTCCGGCCGCTTAGGAGCGCGCGACACGTATTCACACCGACGCTCGATAGCACGTCTGTGTGAGTACGATCCATTCTGGAGCATTCTTATTTCTTTGCTTGTAGAGCGTTCATACGCGGCGCGCACACATTCAAGCGCGCGATGTACCTTTTGTAGGAAAAAAATACTGCTATTATACTGTGACTTAATAGTAGGGTACGCAGTATCTTGACACACTACCTACCCTTTTTTTATGACCTGGTTTGCCTGTAGGGCTCCTGCTATGGGCCCTCCAACAGGACTGTACATTGTTGCACGGCGGGGGTGAAACCACCGGCGCGTGCGGATAGATAGCAAATTTATATAAAGCAACAACTTACAAGTTGAGGTGTATGAGTGTATTTGTATAAGTTAAGTCCTAAACTACCTACCCTGTTAATTTCTACCTCATACCCTTAATATGGTAGAAATTAGAGGGTAAGCAGTGTCTTTATGGAGTGCACGTCATTGGTGTCAAACACTAGGAAGTTTACCTTAATTGTTATTACCTACGTTCACTCAACTTTGTGTCCGGGTATAGTTATAAAATTTCCCCGAATAGACAATAAATAATAAGTTACCTATTTCTTGTGAGATAATGATTTCATACTCATTTTCCGTTTCTTATATATCTGTGCATTTTCCTCAATCTTCTCATAACAGTCATGACGAAGTTAATGATTTTCCGTGACCAGTACTTCTATGTTATTGTGTGTTCGAGGTCATGGCTAAATTGTTTTTATTTTATAAAAATGAGGGTTTTTAGAAATCATAATTCCACGAGTTAGCATGGCAGCGGTTTGGCAAGAGGCCTTTGTGGCTGCAGTGTGACGAGAGGTATTATTGACACCAGTAGGCTTATGATGCTTTGTCACGTGATAAATAAATGATAAAGCATTCGTCACGTTCTGACAATATGTGTGTAAAAGTGACGGATGCGTTATCATTTATTTATCGCGCAACAAAACGTATCATCATAAGCCTACAGGTTTTATTAAACCACCAATCAATTGTCACGTTGTGAGACTATCTGTCTAAGGTAGTCGGTTCAGGGTGCTGAGCTAGATGGTGTTGTTATAGAGTCTGTGCGGAAAGAGAATAGGCGTGGCGAAAAACGGAACTAACCTAACCAGTATGGCCACAGATCAGAAAATACGGCACATACGGTAGAAAAGCATTACAGCGCCCCCCAAAATTAATCCTATTCTCTTTCCGCACAGACTCTATAAATGTATTAGATCTCGATTTATTTATTTTTTAAAAACGTTTAGAATCTATAATAAGTATTTTAATTAGTAAAAGTAGATGCTTAGTTTTTCTTTGTAAAAAGGTTGTTTATTTATTTATTTATTAAAGCCTGACTAACTCGCAACGGCGTTCCCTGGGGTCGAACCAGCCCGACCACCCCGAGTGAATCTGACTGGGTGGGTGCATGCCGGGGGCGCCTGGGGTCGAACCAGGTTGCCTTGTCCCGGTCCACTTCGATAGGAATATTGTTGGAGGGACTAGGAATAGTGTTTACGTTACGCTTGGGTTATATTCGACGCGTAACGGGATTTTCTTTTTCCCGCGCGTTATCAGTTGCCTATCGAGTTTGGCGCAGATGTTAGTTGCCAAACCAGTTCTTATGACGCTTCACGTCGAGATAGCTACCGTTACATACTTATCTATTTGTTGTTTATTTACTTAATTACCGAATTCTAGTATTTTTGCGATCCATATATAAATAGCACCTTTTAATTTTAATGTAACGGCTTAATAATCTCGTTGTATCTTCCGTATTAAATTGTATTGTTTGTTCGCTACCGGACACGTAGTTTTTCTGTTTGGTAAGATCAAAAGCCTACGCCGCTGCCGGAGTGGTGCATAATTCGTTAAATAAGCCTTTATGTCTCTCACTAGGTAATTATGTAAGTACGTCGAGCGCTTAGTACCTAACTCGTAAAATAAGCCCTTAACTGTATATAATGCCAGGTAAACTTTAATATAGGACGGGTGGTGATCCTATGTCCAAATCAGAAAATAGGTGCGAATATCAATCATTCGCGATTACATTTTGCCTTTTTTTTCGGAAGGGTCAAATTTTATTCATTAAGGAGTTGACCTACTTTAGTTTGCCAACCACAACGTAATTAAAATATTGTGTTCTTTTATGTTTGGTGAAGTATGTTAGCGTGATTTATGTTTCTTATTACGATTAGGTTTCTTAGGCGGATTTCTACTTCCAGGCAGTAAAAATCCTTACTTGGGAGAAACGGGATTCTGTCATGTTGTGAGGTCTAAGGTAGTCGTTACAGGGTGCTGTGCTAGATGGCGTTGTTATAATTATAAATGTATAAGATCTCGATTTATTTATTTTTTCAAAACTTTTAGAATCTATAATAGGTAAGTATTTTAATTAGTAAAAGTAGAGGGTAACCTATCGCAAACACTAAAAACCATTCACCGAATTTCATTTGGCCAAAAACTATTCGAATTATTATCGTTTGTCCGATGACAGGTTTCGTATTTTTTTCTGTTCACCATTTCACGTTTAGTAAAAGTTTCGTTTGTCCGAAAAACGTTTCCCATCTCATTCACTTGCCCTATGAATTGTTACGTATTTTGTTTCGTTGCCCATTTTTCATTTACCCAATGATACTTTTCGCACTGGATACGTTTAGACATATTTTCAGTTCACCTTTTAACGATATCCCAAGTTATTTCTCGGCAGAGGTATGTTTCCCTAAATCTAAAATAAATGTTATTTTAGAAAAGAAAATTAGTTTTTTAGAGAAAGGTCAGTAGGTTAGGTTGGTTCATAAAAAAGTGGCCGTTTGGGGAAGTGACTTTCACAGAAAACTTATATAGGCAGAAGGACAAAGGGGGACCGGGGGGGCGGAGCCCCCCACAAGGGGGGCTCGGGGGGCGAAGCCCCCCGCATGGAAAAAAACTCAAAACAAAGGTTCAATTAGGTAAAAAAGTAGGTTAGGTTAGGTTTGAACTGCGTCCCCCAACAAAAACGAACTGCTACCAGAAAAATAGGTTAGGTTAGGTTTGAACTGCGTCCCTCAACAAAAACGAACTGCTACCAGAAAAATAGGTTAGGTTTGAACTGCGTCCCCCAACAAAAACGAATTGCTAGGAAAAAAGTAGGTTAGGTCAGACATATTTAAATAAGTTTTCACTATCGCACTGTACTACTCAGTATTAGCTTTAATAATACACTATAACAAGTTATGTGGCGGGTAAGGTTATCTTTATCAAAGTACAAAGCGGGTTGATTCTTGCAGACTAGTTTGCCAGGTATAAGAATAAATAATTGTAAATTGTAATGCCAGCTGTACACATGTCGAATAGTTAAAAATCGAATCGTTACATCGGACAAATGAAATCAAAGTCAATCGAAAAAAGTCGAATGGTGAATAAATCGAAACGTTACTTCGGGGAACTGATATTACGGTGAAACGAGATTTAGGGCAAACCGTAATTTGTCGAATGATTAAAAAACCGAACCAATAAATGCCGAATCGTAATAATTCGAAATGAAAATTCGGACAAACGAAAAAAAATTGAAAAGATATTTGTCGAATAGTTTTTGCCGAAACGAAATTCGGACTAACGTTTTTAGTGTTTCAGATAGGTAACCCCATTAAAACATGAGGACTGTCATTCTCCATACAAAAATCTGTTCCCCGATATTTACAACGCTATCTATGTAAAAGCTTGGTATAAGAATTATATTATTTACAATTATTCAACTTTGCAAGCGTGACACAGTATTTAAATGTTAGAATTTATTTATTATTAACTGTTTACGAACTATTTGTTACTGTACTATGTTTCTTTGTTCAATTATAACATCGTTAAATGTTAAGTTTTTTAGTGCCATCTAGTGTTTGCCTGGATATCCCCTTGCGGTCGGGGCACGATCCAAAGTATGGAGAATGGCAGTCCTCTTGTTTTAATGGTCCTTGGCTATTATATAAATCTATAAACACACAACATCTCACAGGTGTCGCTTTAAGGAAAAAAAACATCACGATGCAGGTTTCTTTTTCATATAAATCTCTTGGACAGTTCGCAAACGAAGATGGGCAGTGTTTAGTATTTTAAAAGAAACCTCAAAATTATTTTTAACACAAAAAAATACCTAGGAAATGTCTCTTTCGACTGCGTAATTCTAGTTTTCTAATCCCTCCGAAATTATCGATTCCCCATACAAAGATTCTACTTCTTTTCTATTCTATGTCTTTTCCAGAGTTTTTTATCTAAGTACCTACAGCGCATTAAGCATGAAAAGGTAACAGACAGACGGAGTTACTTTCGCATTTATAATATTAAAATTTTGGTAAAAAGACAAAATTTACAAAAACAACGCCTGATGAATATTTGTAGCAAATGCGAGTTGAAATAGTAGTCTATGTTTCAAGCATGGATTAATAAAATAGAAGGATACCGCGCGGTCTAAGACGCGAGTGAAGCCGAGTAATGGCCGCCGAGTGAGCATGTGTGCGTTGACGCAGTGTTGCCATGTAAATCAGATTTTCCCCATCTAAAAAATATTCGTAATATATTTATTTATGACTATCAAATATCAATGTCACATCGTCATTAGGAAAAAAATGTGATTGACAGGAAATAATAAAAACAGAATGAATATCCAGTATGTTTTATAACATTTTGGACACTTGTTTGTCATTCGCGGAGATGAAATAATTTAAATGTCTTTTTTTGCTTCGGTTTATAGGCAGGCAAAATAATTAATATTAAATGCGTATATTTTATACTGTATATTTAATCAACTTCAACAGGAAAACTTATCGGGAGTTTAACAGGGTAAAAGATTAAGTCGCTACGGTTGAAATAAACAAAAGTACAAAATGAAAAAGTAATTTAAAGAAATTTCGACTTCAAAATACATATTTAAACGAGAAGCACCGATCTAAAAAAAATTCCATATTTACTTAAGATTAAAAACAAATTTTACTTATCTTTCTTTTTCTCCGTTTTTGAAGTCTGTTTATTTTTTTATATAAACTTTTTAATTCTGTAACAAGAAAATCAATCTCCCGAAATTTCAGGTAATTACCCCATTTATTAATTGGTCACACTGGCTCCGGCTTTGACTTTTGGCTATGGCATTTGATGTTATAATTTAAAATAGTAAATCGATGTAAAATTGTGATTTAAATATTATTTTACCTGTGAAAAGTGATTCCTTGATTTTTTTGCTGTTACAAGTGTTGTTTCGACAGACTTTTACTATGCAAGAAGGCATATTTTTATTATACAAATTTCAAACGTCAACGTTTGCATTCGACGGAGTACGGCGCATTATGGCAGCCGACTGGCCCGTTATGCTGGTTGATGTGTGCGTGCTGCTCGTAAGTACAAAATATCTGTTCGCGACGCTACGTCCGGCTATTTATTTTAAGGTCCTTGGTTTCAAGTAGGTCCTTCCACCACTTTTCAAAAGAATATCGCGTTGCGAACATGCGAGCCAATATTGCTGCGATGCGACATTCCGCGCGCGACACAGTTTGTAGAAGCCAATGAGAACGCGCATACATTGTACAGAGGTGCATTTTTTTTTAAAGACAATAAGAAGCCTTACTGGCTGTTGCTAAAATCGAGCAGGGTGGGGGCTTGGGGCGTTCCGTGAAATTGAACCAGGTCGCTTAGCCACGGATCACCTCGGAAGTTTCGCTGATTGCTCAAAGTGACAAACGGACGCCGGCAGAGGTTGAAGCGGATCAACCTTATGTAGAGTATGTAAATCGAACTAATGACCGTTTTAGTTGTTGGTTCGCTAAAACCTAGCCCAGCTAAAAATAAAACCTAGCCCAGCTAAGAAGACAGAGCCGCGTTTCCATGGGCTATGACATACGTATGACGTGAGATAGGGAACGTACAGGAACTATATAGGTTCAGCGGTGTCGGTGGTGACAGGCTGGTTATAAATGTCAATATCTAGTAACTCATGGCTACACTAACGTAAATCGTCCTTCATCGCGATATATAATGGCTTTTCCCGTTGATGCGTGGCCCCAGTATGATAGAGTACAAGATTTTGATTGGCAGCACCAGTTGGCAGCACCTTCGTTGTGCACGTTCATTATAGGGGAAAGTAGGTACCTATGGACTGTTTTACCCGTGGACACCATTGATAAATTAAAAAATAAAAATCAAAACGTATTCTTTAAGTCATTTGCATGTGTGGCAGTAGCGTGGGGTCCAAAGAACTCGATTACTACCGGCTTGCCTAATATCAGGCATTTGAGCACCTTATTCTACAGCTCTTAAGGAAAATGTACGCCAAATCTGCACCGGCTTGCCCAAGGATATCTTTTACGCCACGCCACTGATGTGTGGTATCACTGATTTTCTGTAATTTTGTTTTTGAATTTATTAAGCTCGTTGTCTAAGTTATCAATGGTGTCCACAGGTAAAACTGTCCTTATGTATAACAATTATACTGCTGCCCCGTTGTCCTAGCTGTGCAGATCATTGTCCATCGGTAAGTAAATCAGATGAGTTTAATCAGAGTCCACTTCAACGTCCCTAAATCTGTTTCTGAACAACCTTGCCACTTCTCGGAGACTACACAAACGCGTTACAAAAGTCGTTCGACCATCCCTATCGTGCTCAGAATAACGCAAGCATATGTCCCTCCATCTGCCTCTACATCTTCTCCTTCTATACCTTCTTCTTGAGTTCTGAGCTGGATTCTTGGGATCTGTGTTTAAAAAGGAAAGTAATATTGGACTTGAAGAATAGCTACTGCGTCTTTCTTCATATTCTACGAGAGATACTCGGATTCCTTCATCGGAGTATCCAAAGTATATTAGCGTATTAAATACGAGGAACAGTAGTAATATTATCATCTGTAACAAAAATCAAGATTTTTTAAATATGTCACAACTTCAGGCACTGAAACATACAAAATTAAACATAAGCAAATATAGGAATTTGAGAAGATCTATATGAGTATGTATATAATTATTTGATTTACCTTCATCTTAGAGGAGGAATATTTTATCCAGAGTATTCAGGCCTACGGGCATTTGGTTGAGCTAATGACTTTTACTTAATGCTTGTGTGGGGTTCACTTATTCACGTTTTGTCAGCACCTGTTATTATAATTGTATTTGTTAATTTACATACAACTCTTGGTTTCGATATGATTCCGATTAGGATACAGGATACTAAAACCAAAACCACTTACACATAAAGTCGCGAAATAATTGCTAAAAAACGTGATATGAAGTCACAAAGGTATTATTAACCCAACAGATGGGTTTTTCAAGCAGATAATCGATTAGTACCAATTCAGTCATTCGTGATTATTCTCGTGTATGTACATACCGTCAGTCAAAGGACTAGGGTGTATGATAAAATAATTATCACGTGATACAAAGACGTGTACAAAATAAAATAACCAACTTCAAATGAACACATACGATAAAAAATGCACGAGTCACAATGAATGCTATATGTGTCCCTATAGTATGTCAAGAGATTTCTCCAAGATCTCATCATCAGATTTTGATTTCTAGTTACAGTTGCAATGGAAGGTGGTTGGTACCAATGGGGGTTTCAAACAAAAAAATAATTTCCCAAATCAGTCCAGCCGTCTTCGAGTAATCGCTTAACAGACGAATTAAGATCATTCATTCTTTTGGAAGTCTGTAAAAAAACCATTAAAACACGAAAATCCGGCATGTTTGTGATGAAGTAATTGTCTTGCTCTTCTTTTTATACTCGTAAGTAAACACATCATTTTTACAATTTATAATTCCAAGTAGGTAAACATTTCAAATGTAGGTCGTTTGGCGTGCTGCCAAAACCTTTGGAATATATCAAGTTCAGTGCCAAGTTTGAGTAAAATATGGGCGGTTTTTAATGAGACTTTCACTGGACCTTTCCAAGTATAATGTAGAGGAGTCAGTAGGAAAACCCCACTTTATTATGCTACAGCTAACGCACTGGCGGCGACTTAACGTGGCGCGTGATACTGTCTCTCTTGCAATATACTGCATTGAAAGAGAACGGTAGCATCTGTCGTAGTATGATATCACCATCGGTAGTGGCGTAGTATAATATTGTAGTCTTAGAGTGGCGTAGAGGAGTATACGTATACGTCTAGAATATTATAGCACACATGTGCCCTGCGACTCCGTGTCGCGCGACAAAGAATATCACCCTTACCTAGAAGGCATACCTTTCTCTTTCTATTCAACATTAGTGAGAAGGTTCATGCTTTATCGCGCTAGTCCCGCAGGCGCAGTTGTGCTAGTCCCGCAGGTTAGATAGTAGTAGTTTCTATAATACCAACCTAAATATATCGGATAAACATCTCATACGGAACTAATTTATAATGTTAAAAATCACTACGACAAAATAAAAAAAATTAAACCTCTATTCAAAACAAACGCAAAAGTCGCTTTAGATCTGCCTTCAATATTTGAAGTAGACTTCGCTTGATTTCTCCAGGAACCCATCATCAGATGACTTAATACAATGAGCCTGGGAGGTGTATTCCTTCAAAGAAAAAAAATCAAATCGGATCAGCCGTCTAGTAAGTCAGGGAACATACAAAAAAAAACCGACAAACTGATACTCTGTCTTTTCTAAAGTAGGTTAAAAACAAAGCTAGGCAGAGGCACTTATAGGTGAACGTTTACGTTCGTAATATAATTTTGAATTCAGATAAGCATACGTGTGCTAACTTGGGGCATGCATACTAAAGTGATGTAGCAAAATATTTTGTCGTCAAAAAATGATATCGATGTTACTGTCAAGATTAAGAATATCAAGAAGTTATTTTACAATAATAAATATAATTCATTCTATATACATTTTAAAATAAGAATAAGAATAATACAATAAACAAATTAAACAATCATTTAGAGTTAATTAACTTTGCTACACATATTTGTAAATCAGGATATTCACTAATCCTTGAGTAAATTCAATACTCACGTGTTTTTGTTTTAAGCAGCATAACTAACACAATAGGGTCAATTGCAGAAAAAAATTACCTTTTACTTTTTTTGTCTGATCATGGTGTGTCTTACTCGTACAAACAGCAACACAGTTAACTATACACTTCAAAAATGGGAAATACTGCAAGAAAGAGAATCACACTTGAAGGCGTCGTGTTATGCATGTGTGCGTGTGTTTATGAGTATAAATTAGTTTATTTCATCCCAAAGTTCGTCTGAAAGCTAAATCATAATTTTGACAAATTCACCTGTCTTGTTGAAATAAAAAACTTTGCCCAAACAACTACAATGACAAAGATCAAAGGCACATTACACATACGCAAACGTTATTTGATTTGGCCTATGTAAGGTACGAGAACTTTAAGAGCTAATTATGTAACTATTGTATACAATACTTTTTCTATGAGTCAACTAAAACAACATACCACACTATTTCAGAAAAAGAGGAAACGTTCTTCTTCATCCGCCATTCCATTAAGTTCGAATAACTTTTATCGTACAGCTTTCTTGACTTCTTTGGCAACAAGTTGATAGTTGCTTGCTCTGCAATGTTCGTTACTTCTTCAGGAGTGGAGGTTAAATTGTCGCTCATTCTTATTTGTATTGTAAGTCAAATAAACTATCACAATCACCGCACTTCCACTAAAACTATTCATTCAAAGTTTTATTTAAAGGCCGAAAACAATTGAGCGGCAGCATTGGTTGTAAAGCGGTTTGTGATTGGCTCATTACAGGACTAATTGCACCAATCGCGTGGCAGGAGCGTGTTTAAGTAGAGGCAAATTTGACAGGTGTTACGTTCTGAAACGCATTTAATCATCGAATTTGCATTAAAAGGAGGTTTTTACACAAGGATACACTTTTTTAAATTTGAAAGTTCTATTTTCAAAATTATTATATTTGTCTAAAGCATATTATAATAAATATTATAGTTGAGTAGAGAGTGTCATAGACTAAATAACATTGAAAAGTTAGCATTTATAGTTTAGTCTATGGGATCCTAATGGAAAGATTAAAGTCGACGAGTAGAAAAACAAATATATATATCTCTTTCAATCGTTATAATTTTCTCTCTGCTCTGTCTTTAATGGGCAGTTAAGTGTGTTGCTGTTTGTATGTATCTATTGAGAAACAATTAAATCTCAGGTTACGATTTCCCCCTATATTTAGTTAGGGCGTAACGAAACTGAGAAATTCAAAATTTGTACGGAAAAGTTGGGACATTTTGTACTACTTTTTTATTTCATAAATGAAAAGTGCTCGTGATTCTGAATAAATGGTATAAGACACACCATGATCAGATAAAAAAGTAAAAGTAAAAGGTAATTGTTTTCTGCTATTGACCCAATATTGAACGTCTTTATAGCAGTAGAGGATCTTAATGAGCACATGTACATATAAAATGTTTTAACTAATACATCGATATTTTATTCATCGATATCAAATCCCTACAACGTGCCCCGAGTTACAGCTATGCAGATAAGTAGTTGAAGCTCATAAACAACTTGCTCAATCCTGGCAATTATTATTCCGCGCCGAGACTCCAAGTTCCGGCTGTTACGTTCTGGTGCCCTGCTCGTTACACCCATAAAACGTACGCTAAACGCCTTCGAATGACTATGTTACTCTTGTTGACTAATTCTTCATACACCCGAGGCTTCTATTCGACATGCGCGTCATATGGCGATTATATTACCAACAATTTTCTAAATGCCGCAGCGTGCAGCGCTAAGCCTGAAAGCACAAGACAAGAGTTGACAAAACGGTTGGTAAGTACTTAGTACAACTGCAAATTGCAAACCTACCAAGACGTAGCATAATCATAAACAAAACTAAAACGTATCGTCTTGAACATAAATGATAGATAAATAAGGAGTTATGGGGGAAAAGGAGATGAATGATCATCCGTTGTAATGACAACAGAAAGGAATTTTTTTGGACGCATTTATTTAAATGGTAATAACAATCCAGAATTATATACCAATTTTTATATTTCATGACTATAAGACACATTATTGAGGTCGACAACATGTCGAAAAATACTTCAATAAGATATCAAATTCTATTCCGGATAAATCAGCTTCGTGGTTAAGCCTAGAGTTTTATTATTGAATACATCATTATTTTGATCATAATAACTTAACATATAGGCACTACATTATTCGTAACTGAACATGAAATATTTTAATGACATGCAAGAGAGATCGCTTAAGAAGCAGAGTACACGAACATGAATGACAATTCATGCTAGACAATCAATGGCACAGGTAAGCGAAATCTGTGCATTACCGTTGTGACGTAATGGTTGTACTATACCCTGTCCATTCATATGTCGATCACCAGATAATTGACTCAGTTTCAGCTGTGACTGGGCGAGGTGCACTTCGCTTGCGGCGCGTCCATATATAAGGAGATCTTACAAAATCGTCGCACATTCGACCAACAACCTGTCCAGGAAGTCTGTACCTTTCGGAATTCGACATGTTTTTAATACTGGTAGGTACGCTTTGACCAAGGCTCAATGCCGAAAAGTCTTGACGGATCGGGTGTCAACAAACAAACGTGGTTTTGCAATAATTGAGGATTAGTGTGTGAATATTTAACGTGCGAATCTTTAGTTTCAAAGCAAGTGACCTTTGCTTTATCGTCAGTCCTAGCTTAGGTGTTCAAGGTAATGTCATAGTTCCCGTCTCCTCGTCATTCAATACATTTGTATTTTTGTCGTCTGCAGCGTAACTAGTCATTATCATGAGGTCAAGCACCTGAAATCATTAGGCGAATCATCAAAGCGAAGTTCAAATTATTCACTCGATTTCTTAATTTTATTTTCATAAATGTGCACGTACGCACTAGTTCCATTTGGTCTCACCGCTTAGGTAGTGGAGATCGACGATGGAGCATACTTACCTAGAAGATGCCTGTTCACTATTGCCAGAAAGTACAGTCAACAATAAACATAATAAACGTCACACAGCTAATCTTCACATGTTTTTATCGAAACATTCACATTCAAATGTAACTCCTCTTCTTCCTTGCTATCACTCTCAGATTGATTCTGGTCGTCATTTTAGGTGTTGCTAAAAATGGTTCAATGTTTTAGATCCTTGGAGCGATGGTAACGCAGTGTACAGCCAGCCCTGTCGTCGACGGAAAGGCTAAACCACAAGTCCTACGATACGAAATGGAAACTGCTGACATGCCTAATTCCTACAATTTCTTGTAAGTAACATTTAATTATATTACTTCAAGCCATTTTAGTAACCAAACTTTTTACCTATGTAAAGAAAAACTGGTGAAATTAAACTAACGTTTCTGCTCTGTGTGATCTATATCACACAGAGCAGAAACGTTAGTTTAATTTCATATCGCTGCTTCAAGCACCATATTTCTCTCAGTGCACTAAACTTGAATGCAATAGGCATTATCTATTATCTCATCATTGTTGGTGCAATTGTAGGCAAGAAGCTTTCATACATTTCACATCATAACATTATATCTAGTAAAATTACGACATACTTGCTTATACATCCTGAGTCATTAGATTGGAATGTGTTAATATTGGTATTACTGCTAAATATAGAAAATTACGGGATGCATTAGAGATATTGTTTTAAAAGATCAATTATCCGATTCATCATTCTGTAAATATTTACAAGGATGTCATAAACTCATATGGCCAATCAATTAACAAGTAAATTCTGATACCTATGACGATTCTTAAATCTGTCAATTGTCACATTTAAATGTCAGTTATATTTACTGTGGTGAGGTAAAGAAACCGAAATGCATCCAAGAAGTCTCATTCGAAATTGTATGTACGAACTGGCTGATATACCTAATCGTACTAAATCACATAAAATTAAATAATGATACAACATCCAAGCTCGGACACATAATTACAAACTTGTCAAAACGTGGCGGATGTTCTTAAGCCCATTATTGCTTTCAAACGAAATTTCGTTAGGTACATGTACCTATATTAGTACCTTAAGAGGAAACAGGAGGGTAGTTTTTCCATACAAACGTAGTCCCCTGTTTCCTCCCTGGATAATGCAAGTAGAGCAATATTTTTTTGTCCAAAAATCTATGGCTACTATTGATATGTTCCTATGTTTTCCTTTTTACGATAAATTGATTCTCAAAAGAGATATTAACCTTCAAAAACCTAAAAAATGCCAGATTTTCCGCTGTGTTCACACATCCAGAAAACAAATTTGACTAGATTATTAAAAAAAAAGAAAACATAGAAACACGGCCAAAGCCTTTCTTTAATGTTTAATGAAAAAATTAGTTAAATAGGTTAAGTTTTGGGGAAGAAATCAGGGGACTACGAAACGTTGTTTTCATGAAATTTTAAAAGGTATTTTCGGTCCAAGCCGCAGTTGTCTCTATCGCGCTCTGCGCGGGTGAGACGGGCAGTGCGGGACAGCGACACATTTTACAAATACCTAATTTTCAATTCTCTCCACCTTACTGTTTCCTTTTAAATGAGGGCTACTTTAGACCTGAGGGCTAACATTGTCAACCCATAAAGAGAGCTTTTCCTGTTTTTTTGTCATAATGTAGATAACTATAATATGGGTACTCTGAAGAATATAATTTTTATGTAAAATATTGCAAAGGATAAGTAGATACATTTTAGAGGTGGACAAAGGGCTAGGGCTAAAACCCGCATTTACGATACTCAATAAATATGTAGTAAAATTTAAAATTGTCCAATTTTAGTGAAAGAGGATATTGAATTTATCTTTCAAAATTCCTGTAGCCTTGAAAAATTAACTTTTGAATTTGGTTTGGGATTCGATGATCACACAATAACAAATACCATAAAAGATCGGTATTCAAATTTCGTTTCTTTTTTTAAACAATATTGAAAGTATCCGTAGTAGGGATATTTGCAATTGTGCGAGAATTAAAATAATAACAAAATTAATAAAATTTACGCAGTGAACCCAGACCGATTCGCATATACAAGATTCCAATGTCAGAATGTCCCTTTATTTAATATGCCGTTGTCTCCTTTTGTTTCTGGGTGTAGATTGTTTGGCCTCATCGGCCTCACGTGCAGGTGCAATCACATAACCCGATTATGGACGTGCTCGGAACGTCGGAACTTGGCCGGCTTTGTTTTTGGCGAAAGCAAATATTTTTGAACCGGCCTTCCGTGGGCATAGGTAGTCCGGTCAATTAAAAAATGGAACTTGGAATTTTTGTGCTCGTAGTTTACAGTGCAATTTACTGTAACTGAGATAGATGACTTTTAAAGTAAAATGGAATTGTAGTAGGTTACTCGTTTTAAAATGACATTTAAAAATTATATAACCAAGTAAGTGTTATTAATCCCTTCAATGATGTAGAGAACGCTATTTCGACACTTATGAAAATTTAAAATATCAACTCGTTCGCACTGTATTTCGCACTGATCATAAAATGTACTGAAATATAAACCCTACAAGTATAATCATTTTTAATAACCAACTCACCTGTCAGTAAAATCGAAACATCACAGTTGCAATATTTTTTCAACGTTACCCACAACTGGCAAACAAACAGACGTTGCAATTTTTTTATCACATTCGTTTAGTTATAAATTTTGGGAACTTAATTTTTTTATTATATTATGATGTCGCAGTATTGGAGTTCTTCTTCCGAGGGAATGTCAACTTTGTCTATGCTTGAGTGTCTTTGGATGCAATACAATGACCTTTATTCAAAATTCACTTGGTTCTGTTATTGATTTGTCAAGTTTTTTACATGGCTGCAAAACACATTCACAGTATTCACAATTTTTCAGACATTGTCAGAAAAATGGTGAATACTGTTAATAGTGTTGGACAAGGAATTGGAGTCAGTGATGGTTGAACTGGTCCACTTAGTATCGCAGCCAACGTCACTGCATTCCCTCGTCTATTATGACTAGCTAGTTGATACTATTGACGTCCAATCGATGGAAACCTTACGCTCGAGTGCGAATTATCGGCAATCTGATGGACATCATGTCGTCCCATTTCCGTCCACGCCGACATATATATGTGGGTATTAATATTGATGATTCTGTTATTAAACATATTATACGTGTTCGCAGAATACTATCTCCACAGGGCATGTGATAATCACCTGCTTTCCGAGTCGTCTTACTTTACTCTACTGGCTTTTTGCCAAATGTACTCAAAACATCCAAAGTATTGTATTCGGGGCAAATAAGTGCATATCAATCGAATTCTGTTAAATATTTGTTTATGCATTAGTTGTATTTGTTTACAAATTAAGCATGGAATTGTAATTAGCCGCGACCAAGCCGCCACTAGGAAAACATGGTAGGCGAGCGAGAGTGGATCACGTGGGTTATGGTCACTTTTAGAGCGACGCAGATTTTGTAAGGAGGAGCTTTAGCCAGACATTCCTTTCTGCCAAGTAACCGTCAAACAACAAGACCAGTAGCGTTTCACAAAGCTAGAAAGAAGTTTAACTTATTGTTAGTGAGACGGGTCACTGTTGGGTTGGTCGTGAAATATACAGAATGATTTCTAAGTAGTGAACAGAAATTAGTACATTACACAACTAGGGTGGTAATACAAAGGGCTTTCTTTATTACCTCCCGTGTTATGTACATCATTTTATGTCTACACTTGGCCAGAAAGCGGCTTTTACCGTACGCGCAGCGTGCGGAAAAAGTCACTTTATGGCCAGGTGTGGCATAAAAATGTTTCTAACGGTAACGCAGCATTTCCAAGTAAATTTATTGCATTCACTTTAGAAGCAAACGGTTAAACTTTGGTGTTAATTTTACTTTAAAAAAGAAAAACTGAATAACCGTAATAGTCATTATCCTACAAGTCTAATTCGCAGTAGAATGTCACTACCCGCCAAAAGAAACGAATAGAATCAGACAAGTAAAAAAACCCTTGAGGGCCTACATGCAGAAATAAATTATTTTTTTTTTTTTTTGAGTTCCTATGTAATGTTTATTAACGTTGTTAGAGTTAAATAGCTCTTTTCTCTCTGAATGGTTATCTTTTTGACTAAGAGTGTCTCTCTTACTCTTACTCTTTCGAGAGTCGGATAAAAGATCTAATGAAAATATGTTTGTTTATAACGACCAAATCACAAAAATTTAGGGACATGATAGTTTAAATTGCACATACAATCTTAACGATGGTAGCACATTGCATCTAATCGGTGTCTTCAATCTTAACGAGTGGAGGCACCAGGATGTTTCGTTCCGCTGGATGCCTACACAAACAAAGATCTCTTTTTTTTTAATTTGCTTTAGCCGAGTACTAAGTACACTACAATCCTTATACTATTAAGATAACACGGTTACTGTCAAAATTTGTTGGAAACAGGAAATATGCATGATTTTTTTTTAACAGATTTCTTAACAAAATTTAAAAATACCGTTAAAAAGATGACATACAGTCAAGATAAAATTGAAATCGACCGAGAAATACGGAAGATATAAACATTTTAAAGCACAAATCAGACAGCGATTAGAGAGAGAGATCCGATATGGACTATGACGTCATAGTACACGGCCGCCATAGAATCTCCATACTATATTCTGTTTTGCGAGAAAGAGATAGAGATAAATCTTTGTTGTGTTATATCTTGGTTATTTTTATGGTTATTCGAAAAATATTTTTTTCCTACGGTTTTTTATATGAATGAGGTTTTATTAAAGTAAATAAAAAATATCATGCATATTCCCTATTGGAAGATGGGTAATATTCCTCGTCTTATACAGAAACTAGTATTTATTTACCATCGAAATAAGTTTAAATGGTGGGTACAACTTTAAATCGGCAACAGAATTCGTCACACTTACCAACAAAAGTAATCCGCAACAAACACTACATACTATAAATATTGAACTTGGCTGTGAAGAGCCATTTAAAAGACCAACATAGATTAGCATGAATAACCCATGATTTCTTAAATATTAACTTACCAATTAATTAAGGCCGAAAATTAGCAATTAGCTAGTTTAACGGTAAATAGCGAGTAATATGTGGCAACACTATTTTAAACTGAAATAATCATGAAGCGGAGCGACGGAGTCCAAAGGAAAATATCCGTCATGAAAATTGTTATCCAATGCGAGTTAATGCATGGTCGAATCGGAGAAACATAGGGTCCTGCTATAAAATATTACGAAGGTATTTCACTGTAAAAAACTCAAGTGTTTTTACTGTTTAATTCCGTCAGGTACTAATCTTTGATCTTGTACCTGTCAAATACCAATTTAAATATGAATCGAAGCTGATACATGTCATGGTACATTGGCGCCATAAAAAAATAAAGTAGAACATTAAACGGTGCTGTAGGTAGGATAAAAGAGACAAAAACATGATCGCCCGCGCCGAGTTGAATGTCCGTTTTTGGGCGGTATGCCCAGTCAACAATTATTTAAATATCAATGTTAACGGTATGAAAACCCTTTTTAGAGTTCCGTATTCAAAGGGTGCCGATGGAACCCTATTACTAAGCCTCCGTAAGTCACACGGCCCTATCTTTTGAACCGTAATAGGTAGAGACTTGAAAAACAAAATGAAAAACGTGTTTCTGTCGGTCTGTCACAGGGCTCTATCTTTTAAATCCTAATAGATAGAGACTTCTGTGAAATGCGAATCCGACTCGCACTTGGCCGGTTTTTTAAATGTACGATTAACAAATAATATGTCAATTATAAGAATTACTTTTTGCATCTACTTTTTATCCCTACAGAAGTCTTAACTGTGTTTTGATTCAAAACACAGTTAAGACTTCTGTAGTTCAAAACTTTTGAATAAATTATATAAGTACTTATCGGTAATTTGTCCATAATTGTTATCGTTTGTACTGTAAATACAAAAGTTGCATAAGCACGAAGTGCTAAGTCGTTTATCATTGCGCATGCACTGGTCATGATGCGGTCATCAGAAACGTATCACTAATATTTATAAAATGCACGACTTTGTTATTACGTAGGATCGTTAAACAATGCACAATAAGCTAGTAATACAACGTATAAATCCAATACGGGCGAATCTTTAAACGGTGGTTAGCACAGGACCAAAAAGTATATTTAAAAAGTTTTTGCTCAATACTGCGAAGAAAATGTTAACCCTGTGTCGGATTTAACTGTTTGCTCGTATTGGATTTCCAGGCTGAATATCTGTATGGATAAATAGCTCAATATTATTTTAATCCACACATTTTTGACAAGGGTATTGTGAAGGCTTTTAGTAGGTTCTTCTTTGCCACCGATTCTTACATAGATATTTTAAAAATGTCTAGTTCACCAAACACAATTATGGTATTATTTTTAGAAAATATTGAATCACACTCAATGGCATTATGCAGCCGTTTTGCAAAAAAAGTTTTGGTTCCGTGTTCGTATAATTTCAACGGAAACTTGTATTGTATCACTGTAAATATTTTCTTTTAAAGGCGCTTGAAATTTGGATAAAAATAAAGCCACAGAGTAAATAAGTATAATATAATCACCAAGACAAACTTCATAATTTTAGATTAGAGTGAGGAATCCTAAGTGTGAAGTACTAATATTTGCCATGACGTGACACTTAATATCTAACGGTACTTGTGACAACTCATCGTTAAGGTTACATTAAAGGACATCTTCCATGTTTTTGTAACGGTAAATTGTAAACGAAACAATTTCGCCACAAAGATTCAGAATGTATAAAAAGTAATCCATAGGTAATCTTCTATCAAATAGGTAAATCCTAAGGGCCGATACAGACGGCCTCACAACCGGCCGGCCGGCTTTGTATGGGAACTGCATCACAACTGCACGCCGACTGCGCAGTTGTGATGCAGTTCCCATACAAATCGTAGGGAGTTGCAGTTGGGTTGCAGTCCCTCTGTATCGGCCCTAAGAACCGACTGAAATCTTAATTTCGGTCTCGGCTATATTGGCTAAAAAAGTTCTAAGTTTCTCGGCCCAACCGAGACTCCACGAACACTATAAAAGCAGTTTTGAATGCTTGAGAAATTACTCGTATCTATAATTTCTACAAGTCAGTTATAACATCAATCGCATAAGTAAGTTACTTAAGAATTTATGTTTCATTTACTGAAACATAAATTCCCATTAGGAATATATCTTCATATTATTATGCTCTCTCCTGATGAGAATCATGGCATTCTCGTCCTATATAGTAACGAAAAAATTTCATTTTCACAACATTTTTCCCCAAATCTCCCACCCATGATACCTACTTGAGTGAGGAATTGGGTAAGTCAAGAATTTTAAAAGTGTGCAATTTATATATTTTTTCGATAGTTCCCGACGTAATGATCTAGAAAATACCCCTATTGCATTTTTATTCCCTGTAATTCTTCCAAAATGTCGTGTTAAACTCGCTTAAAAAAAGGGACGCCGGCCGGACTGACAAAATTAGTGCCTAAATTCGTAAAAAAAAACAAACGTATCTGTGTGAAGTTTGGTCTGTCACAATTGTCAGCTGACACAGACTTCACACAGATACGTTTGTTTTTTTTTACGAATTTGGGCACTAATTTTGTCAGACCGGCGTCCCTTTTTAGGGTTCCGTACCAAAATGGTAAAAAAGGAACCCTTATGGTGCGACTCTGTCTGTCTGTCCGTCTGTCACAGCAAGATATCTCAGGATTTACTGATGCTATCGACTTGAAATTTGGAATAGTTTTAAAAACCGCTAATCCGAGCCTACGGAACAACAAAAAAATCTTATACCTTTTTTACTTTTTTTTTAAAGGGGACCGAAATGGGATATCGTAAATCAAAAGTTGAGCTAATATATCGAGTGGGGTATCAAATGAAAGGGCTTAACATGTAGATTCCAAAACCGTTTTTATTTCTTTTCTTAAACATGTAGTTTTTGATTGAAGACAAAAAACGTTAAAAAAAATACCATTCCCCCCCCTATTATCTCCGAAGATACTGAACAGAAAAATCTGTAATAATTACCGATTATTAATATTATCCTAAATATTACAGAAAAAATAAAACGGTTTTCCTAACTTGCAGCGTTTTTTAGAAATTCGCAAAAATCGTAAGACAACCTTATTTGCTCCTACTAAACTAACCGCGGCCTATGTCGATGTATGGGGACAACAGTTTTACAAGAGCAAAGTTAAGTTTGTCCCACCATACAATTTTACTTGAATTGTTCACGTATCTACTGACGACTTTGTACAGAACCCTCGGTGCGCGAGTCCGACTCGCACTTGACCGGTTTTTTTAAATGAGTTTAACACGATATTTTGGAAGAATTACAGGGAATAAAAATGCAATAGGGGTATTTTCTAGATCATTACGTCGGGAACTATCGAAAAAATATATAAATTGCACACTTTTGAATAACTTGACTTACCCAATTGTATTTTCAAAGTAGGTACTTACCAGAATTATTTGATATGATATAAATAATGATGCTTGTCTGTCAGTGTAATGGTTATATTAAATGACAAGTTTCCTTGTTATTCTAAAAAGTTACTTTCACCACAAAGTTCCACGAATTTATTATTTTTATTGACATTTCCAGTTACGACACGAGCGACGGGTCGTCCCGGACGGAGCACGGCGTTATTTTGAATCCGGGCACGAAGGAAGCCGCTCTCGACGTGCTGGGGACAGTGCGTTGGTACGACAATAAGGGCCAGCTGTACGAGATGTCGTACAAAGCCGGGAAGAGAGGCTATAGAACTGTTATTAAAAAAGTAGCCCAACGTTAACATGACGAAACGAAATTTAATAATGTATTACGTTACGGTCATAGTCTAAGAGGTTTATCACACTTGCGATTTGCTTTCGCTCGGTTTTTATGGAAACTCGCCCGCAGCTCGCCCACAAGTCACAAGTTTGATAAGGCCCTAAGTGTTATGAGTGCGGTCAAATCTAACAATATGTTTATGTATGCTTTTGAGTCTTTTTTCATAGACTGATACCTTTAAGTTCAGAAAGGTATAGGTACATATCTTTAGACGTGACAGTATTAGGCATTTCCTGTATAACGTTTTAATCTGAATGAGAAACACGTATTGGTACATTCAATTCTGTGGGTCTAGTGAAAAATGGTACAAATCAAATGTATACCAAGACCAAAAGGTCACAACTCTATAGTATGACTTAAGCTCTTTTGCACCTAGGTTAAATGTGACTTGTACCCCTTTTCACTAGACCCACAGAATTTTATACAGCAAATAATGTTTAGTCTTTCATAAACGATTCGACACCGATCCGAACGATTTACATGTGATTTTTTCCAATGATAGAAATAACCACATTTTTACTAAAAAAAACCCGACCGCGGGGCACTTTGAAACTGCATAAAATCCGCCATTTTGTTTATTTTAACGAACTTCATATCCAGTGACACTCGCACCATCAAGACGAATCTAATGATGTGTCATTTATCAAAATCGGATGTGCCGTTGAGTACCTAGTTACGAGCGGACACAGGAACGGACATACATACATACAGGTCAAACACATAACCCTCCTTTGGGCTTCGCCGCAGTCGGGTAAAAATGTATACTTAGTGTAATTTAAAACTATCTGTACCTAAATAGGAGCATCCCATGAAAAGATCTTTTTGTCGCTTACGTAACGCGGCGGTAGCTACCCTAATAAAACACTACCAATCTTAAAGTCAAGTTATGATATTACCATATCGATATTCAACTTCCTAATTTTACATGTCAGTATTAAGAAGTTAGTGTCGCTTACGGAACTTTTCCACGGAATGCTCCAATAGCGCACAAAAAGTAGTTATTAGTTATGATTTTGTGATCTTATTTGTTTTGTTTGAAACTAAAATACATAAAAAGTTGAATAAGACTGGGAAACTTTTTATGGAGAGGTTTCATTCGAAGGTCGAAATAGCTGTTAAGTCTTAATGTTAATGGTTTGATACTTTATTAAGTAAATAAGTTATTTATTTTTCTTTGATGTATTTATTAAATTATTTTGGTGTGAAAAATTCGTTTTAATATGAATCAACTAAAATACTTATTATAAAATTCAAAAATAGTAATAATATGTAGGAAAATCATACACCGATTTGTAAGTTAAACTGAATCTATTGACATAAAATAGTTCCGTAACTTAGGTACCGACAGACAATATAGCCTAAACCACTACATGTAGTGAGATTAAATTTGGAACGCATGTTTTTTAAGGGGCAGAGGACTGAGAAATATTTTTTGGTAATTGTACCCGTAAAGGAAGATGAAAGTTTTAATTAAGAACTTGCGAGTCAAAGTTTTTACAAAGAATGTAAAGTCTTGAAATGAAATTAACTTTAGGTAGGTATACCGTGTTTTTGTCACTGAATTGTAAAATATTGGTTTTGATTAGTTAAAGCTTTAAGCATGTAATTCCGGTTTACAATTAAAATTTCTTCAATTAATTCAATTGTGTAAATAATACTTACAAAAATTTTAACTATATGAAATTGTATTATATCGTTGCCAAAATGGTCACTTGACATCATGAATCCTTGGCACAATGCAAGCCGCGACATTTCATAACTTGATTCGAGTTATCACCTCGTACTGACATTTTCACTTTGTCAATCGCTGTAACATTCGCAAACAACAACTCTATTTAAGGAAAATATTTTCAAATTTCATTCAGTATTCAGTTGCGTCTTCTGATCATCATGTTCGCCTTGGTAAGTTTAAAATTTCTTCTACTAATAAAAAAAAAATTGAACCGAATAGACATGCGCATAATGTGTCACTAAAGTGAAAAGAGTGATTTAAATCTTTAAAGCTCTCAAAGATATTGTATCACTCTTTTAGCTCAGTAACTCTTTAACTCAGTAACTCCGCTTCAACAGTTCATTAGCCCTTATAAGCTCATTAACTCCGTAGTGTGTCAACGGCTCACTAGCTCTTATAGCTCAGTAGCTCCAAATCCGAATATTTCCGAACGCAAGAGAGAGCATTTAGGTATACGGTGACAAGACAGAAACGAAAAGTTCGTGTATTTTCTTGCAGCTCACGGCTCAATAGAGCTACTTAAGGCGAGGTGAGACCAGAATCGGGCACGGAAGCCTAGTTTCCAAATCATTTTTAGAGCACTTATTTGACTCTTAGGTCACTGTAAAACATATATAATAATATTCAGAACTGTATCTAGGGCTTCCTCTCACTTAGAACACGATAGCGAACACTTCGCTCGATAGAAAAGTAGCGCGAAAACACTATAAAATAAAGTATTTTTTTCATTTTTTTTCATTTTGTTCATCACCAGTTACCTTTTCTGACAAAATTAATACCTGACAATCATGATTTCACAAAAATGCAGGGCATCCTGTCATGTTTGGGTTGATAACGTATACTTTTATGTTAGAAATCGAAGATAATCTGCAATAATCTGCATTCCGCCCGACCCTAGTTTGTATGTGAAATGCGAGCCAGGTCCTACCGCGCCTTAAGAGTGAGTGAGCGAGTTAGTTAAATATAGACTGAGTTGTTTGAATCGGAACTGAGCTAGTGAGCCGGTGAGCTAGACCAACTGATACAGCTCTTTTAAATCACTCACTCGCGAGCTACACAGGTCTAGAACCGAAAGTGACCATGATTATTCCAATGCAACTCTGATGTACAGTGTACTCAAAATTGATGTACTTAAAACTGATATTATGATACAGATAAAAATATTTGGTTATTGTTATATGTATACTGGAGTATCATTTAAGACATGTTTCTGTAATTTTGCAGAAAGTAGTATTCCTTGCCTTCGTGGTAGCCGCCTTCGCGGCTGATGATGCTGCTAAACCAGACGTAGAGGTCCTCACTGAAAAGGCCTTCGTGAGAGAAGACGGATACAATTTCCAGTAAGTAGAACAGTTTTACTAACTTATTATTTATTATGATGAGCAAGTTATCATTACAAACCGCTCACTGCCATGGACTAGCCCACGTTATACACCGTGAGCCCGAGTAACCCGAAAAACTTTAACTATAGATTCTAACAACTATTAGGAGGAAAAGAAGTTATATGATGTATAGTTGAAAAGCGGTTACTTTCCGATATATTAATAATTTTTTTAATGAAAACTCCCAAGTGTGTAACAAGCCCTTATAAATGTGACTAAGATACTTTTACCATTTTTTTTAAATCTTGTAACTAAACAACAATTAATATAAGTTCAGTATTTGATAGTAAGCGACTACGAGTCCAAAAAATTACCATCTGTTTCCATTTTAGCTCTTTTTCCTTTTTGATATCTTTTCCTCAAGTAAGGACATGTATATAAGGAGGGGCTGAATTTACTGATTTATTTTGTTTCATAAGACTATTAACGTAAAATGACAAAATTCGACCTGGCATGATATAACGTTATTTACTTGTCATAATACCATCAAGAATACATGGTTAACATTTTTCGAGTAATTCGGGCTCACGGTGTATATACACTTGCGTAAACAAAATTTATTTGTTTTTCACGTCCTCAAATTCAATGTTCATGTTAGACGGCAATGACCTTCAACTAGAGATTATCATCTCTAATGTAGGTACCTATATAGCTATTTTACGATTATTTGCAACGTCTGTACAAACGAGAAAATTATATTTATTTTGCAGGTATGTTTATTGTAACCTTATGTGAATATTGTTGTGAGCGTCTGCATTATGACACACACACAATTGAATTTGATGGGTCATTCTTCGGGAATCTGATTATTCTATCCACAAATGTTGGCAGATTCCCTGTAGATTATAACCCAGCAGCATGCATTTTTGGTTATTGTATAGAACTTGGCAAGTGTTAGACAATTACCAAAAAAAATGCTAATGAAACAGAATATACAAAGAATTCAACTGTATTTCTGGACAGGGGAATAAGATTCTCTAAGAATGGCCCTCTTGAAAAGTAAGACACTATAATTGTAACTCATTAATCTGGACAAAAATTGCTCTCTTACGCCATGCAGTAGGTACATTCCTTCGAAATATCCGATTTAATTCAATTTATTTTACCGTGAAAACAATGATGCCTTAAAAAACCCTTCCATAAAGTGTCAGTTCCCAGTTATTACTTTAGTAGATCCTAAAGTTCACTTGTATTCAAACAACCACCAATAATATCCTCCAACCGTCCGTCAAGATTTCAATTAATTTCATTTTTATTTTATTCAATAGCAGTCTATTTACATTGTGTATCAATATCCTAACGTATCCAGTTATAAATAATAAACTAATTTAAACAATAGGTTCTAATATATCCTATTTTAATTCACGTGGTCATGATGACCACAACTCTTTACCAAGAATGCATGAAAGAATAATAAGTTTCCAAAAAGCGTATTTCTTTTTAATTGCAGATATAAGTTAAGCGACGGCGTATCTCGTCAGGAAGAAGGGCAGCTCATCACGGTTGGTGACCACCAGGGCATCGGCGTGAAGGGCTCGTATTCGTACGTGGCGCCCGACGGGCAAGAGTACACCGTCACCTTCACCGCCGACGACAAGGGCTTCAACCCCGTCATCCGCGCCTCGCCTGCTAAGGGACAATAAAATGTTGTAAACTATTCACAACGTTTCCTTTTTTTCAACCTACTGAAATATGTGCAGATATCCAATTTCTTTTATTTTGCCAGTCAAATGCAGTTTTCGGTCCAATCAAGCCATTAAGTTCTTCAATAGCGAGAAAACATGGCACTCAAATGTCTGAAAGGCCTAGACAGTTCATCAGGTGTATAGGGCGAGGAGTGCAGGTTCGTCTGCTTATTTGTCCGTTATAACGCGCTATAACCTTTCCATTCCACACAATTATCAACGGTGGAATTTAAAATCTTATTTATACAGAACAGAAAAAAAAGATCTTATGATCTTAACCTTCGATAGCACATTTCTGTTGTTTTGTGTCAGACGAAGAAGAAAAAGAGCTCATTAGATACTTGTGTCCTATCAAGAGGAAGTGTATTTTTACGGCGTTGCTTGTCAGAAAGAAGGGCAACTCATCACGGTCGGTGGCCACCAGGGCATCGTCGTGAAGGGCTTGTACTCGTACATGGCACCCGACGGGTAGGAGTACACCGTCATCTACACCGCCGACAACAAGGGCTTCAACCCCGTCATCCGCATCTCGCCTGCTAGAAGACAATAAAGTTTTCTAAGCTGTCTTATGCAGTTTTAGATCCCGATAAACAGACTGGAAATCTTCAAAATTCTATAAAACTTGCCACTCAAACGCTTAAAAGACCTAGGCAGCCTCTTGCGGCTCTTATGTCGATGAGTAAGCTAGACATACATCGGAATTTCAAATCAATAATCCTCAGGAATGATATAGACATACACAGGGCTGCGCCGCCCCTGTGTGCGAAGTGTGCAACGCACACAGGCGCCAAGGCAATAGGGGCGCCGGAAGTCGAAACACGACGACAAAAAAGAGGTTGCTTCATAGGTTTGCACACAGGCGCTGCCGGGGGTCGGCGCGGGCCTGGACATACTACAATCTCGTCCATTGAGAGCACAATTGAAACGAGAACACATTTTTGTTGTTTTAGAAAGCTCTTATCAGTTATCACAGTTAGCAACCAATGACGTGTAGGTTCGTTCCAATCTATTTAAAACGACTCCTTCTTTTGACGTCACAACTTTTTGAAGACACGGTTAAGTAAAATACCTATACGACCCAGTTATAGATCCTGTAAGACTTAGAAGTGATTTATTTTTCAAAGTGTGAAAACTTGGCCTACAAATGCGACAAAAGGCCCATGGGCAAGTTACTACGTTAGCATTGGGCATCAGCATTGCTAGTACCAGTAGATCTGAACCTGCTTAGAATTGACCGACATCCGGGTGAGCTTCTGATTTGTTACCATCGAGGAAAAACAAGCCGTTAAATACAATACTATTTTTTTTACATTAATCTTGGAAGGAAAGTTTACAGATAAATAGCAGACGGCTTGCGAAAATATTCATATTGCAGCCTAAAGCAAAGATATCGTTGTTACTGGATCTAGAGAGCTTAGTCGAGAGCCAAACGAAATGGCGCCTAGTCTAGTGGGAATAGCAAAGTTCTAAAATTGTGACGTCGGTTTGAATACGAGTTAAGGTCACGGTCATGGGTTTTCGTGCCGATAAAATGTTTTAAAATAGAGGTCTTTTCCCTATTTGAGTTTATCTTGGACGTTTTAAAATTATGGGTTATTAGGTTAAATAAAACACTGCCCAGTGAGTAATGGACAGTAAGTGATGGTGCGGTTCGTAACTGGTTCAGTTACAGCTGTTAAGAAAAGATCACACGCTAGCAGCACGGCTAGCACAAGATGAACGCGACATATTTCGCGCGCGATACAGTATGTGACATACAACCAATGGGAACGCACATCTGTAAAGCAGCTCAATTTACGCGTATTCTCGTTGGCTGTTACATCTGTTTCGCTGTGATATGTCACGGCCGCTTTGTGTTAATCGTGCTTAGGGCTACAACATTTGTCAATAATAGGGATACAATAGGCTAGATGACTAAAAAAACTGTTTAGTCCGTCTGTTACATTATGAAAAAATATTGTACACGTATTTTTTGTTTTGTTTGACAAACAAAAACTGACGAGGATAGAGTGCTTAGAAGTTTCGAGTGACGTCACTCCAGAAGTTTGATGATCTATAACTTTGTCGATTTTTAATATTTTGATAAACCAAAAAATACGTGTCCCATATTTTTCCATAATCTAACTGACGGACTAAATAGAATTACATATTTTTAACCCAGTCATCATCCCTATTATGAGTAGGCGCCTGAGGGAGGCGACAGGGGACCCTCGCGCCAAAGTATAAAGAGGAACAAGTAGTCCCACTTCGGCCGATTAGGAGCGCGCGACACGTATTCACAGTCACACAGACGCGCGATAGCACGTCTGTGTGAGTGCGATCGATACTGGAGCATTCTTACGCATTTTTAAAACTTTGCTTGTAGTAGTTCTAGTACGTTCGTACACAGCTCGCACACATTCAAGCGCGCGATGTACTTTTTGTAGGAAGAAAAATTACTTCCTAATTGGGTACTGCTATTATACTGTGCTTGCGCAGGCAGCTTTCTCACGCTGACTCGCCATAGCGATGCAGCGCGGGAATGCTGCCTGCGTGATGGGCACTCTGCCGAGGAGCCCAACCTTAACTTGTAATTTTTTCTGTTAGTTTTATTATTGGGTTTAGTTTATTAATTTTAGATTTAATTTCAAATGAATTTACCTTTAATTAATTGTAGATAATATTCGGTTATGTAGGTTTTCATTATAAATATTTACTTTTAAACAACATTTAAAAGAAAAGATGTGGGTTCCCTATTTCAACCCTTTTTTTATTATGTACATATGTACCTACCAATTTATCCAATGATTACGCTGATTACTATACATATTTATAAACCGTTATTTTCCTATCATGCAGAAGAAACTTTCCAAGTGGTTTCTCATACATTCATTTCATCAACTGCGGTTCAGTATTTCTGTTGATATCTCATAAAAATAACAATATATTATTTTGATCGAGCATCTGTTGACCTTAATTAAGATCGATTTATTTAAGTACAGGGAACCAGTTATTGGGTGAATCAACTTTTTTTTTATTGCTCTTTCTCCCTATTTGTTCACCTTTTGCATGTTTTAACATGATTTAAATGGAAAAAGATCTTACATCTAGAGATAGATTAGGATAAAATAAAACTCATTTTTAACAAATAAATAGTGTGACCCCGCGGACGAACCCTTATTTTCATACAAAAGTGGGGGACAGCTATGTCCGCTGGGTCACTGCATATAAACAAGTTATAATAAACAAATATTTCCATTACGTAGCTTTATTATCTGTCTTTTAAATGCGCATATATTATATTCAAAAAATATCCGAATAAAGATTTTCTTTCAATTTTAGTCGGAGAAGGTGAAATTTTGTAGACAAAGAAAAGTTGATTCACCCTATTTGAAAAATAATGTTATACGTACAATTTTCGCCTAAATTGTCATAGATATTTAGGAGTTCATATTATGACCAGGTTCCGATTCAATGAAATCCATGCAATGAGATGTTGATAAATCTTTATTATAGTCAACAGCGTCACAAATAGTGTAGTCACTATTTTACAAATGATAAATTTCTTAAAAAAATAAACATGTACATATTTGGTTACAGCGGTACAAATGTTGTATTCACAGTCACAGCAACTGGTCGCACAATAGGTCGACCAAGTTGTTAGTAAAGCCTTATAAAAAAACAAATGTTGTACTTCGAATTGGCTCTTTTATCCTAGCTAAATTTGCACCTTTGTACGGAATGTCAGACCTAGGTTCAAACTTAGCCAACTGGACACAGTGGCGTAGCATAAACACGTTCACTGTCCCCATACAAAACTATCGGACAATGTCACAAGTCCCAACTGTGCAAACAGTATGGGGAAGTGACCCCATAGTGGAAGCACGGACTCTTGAAAGAAACTTTCATGACCCCACATTGGGGGCAACGGGACAGGGAACATGTTAAATAAACTGGCACTAAAACTAATATGGCTCGCTTTGTCTCCTAGGGCACTTAAGGTGTTGAAATTACTAAAAATGTTAAAATCCCAAGTAAAAGGTACTTTGTCGCTTGCCTTAAGGACGCATTAACAGGTTACTGGTATTTTATACAAAATTGGGTTTGCATTTTATTTGTCACCGGATGGGAAGTGGAGACAAGGTCTATGATGAAGTCATAGGAAACAAATAAATTTCGTCTTTAATAACGAGCGGCAATTTTTAGCTTGGGAACGACACATTTTAAGGCATCGTCCTAATAGAACGCGAATGCGCGATCAGATCATCGTAAGTTCGCGCGAATTTTACTCGTACGAACGCGCGATCAAACATATTGAACTCGAATAGGTATCCTAACTTACGATGATCGCGCATTCGCGTTCTATTAGGACGATGCCTAAGACATTCAAGCACTTTAAATTAGACGAGGCGAGAACTCATATGCGACTTTGATTACATTGCGGGCTACCTAGGTACGATGAGTACAGTTAATCGCCGTAGTGAAATGAAAATCGCATACGAGTTCTCGCCCCGTCTGCCTGAACTGTCCTAGACGAAAAATCAAAGGAGTAGAGAGGAGTCGAGTTCTGCCACGCCACTGCTAAAAAGTTAACGGCAGGGTTTAGGAGCTAGGGGCAGGTTGGTCTTCACCGAGGTGTTGGGTTGGCTGGTAACCATTCTTATCGGCGACGAAGGAGACAGAGATGTGCTGACCATCAGGAGCGACGTACTTGTAGCTGCCCTTCACGGACAGGCCTTGCTGGTCGGTGTCGTTCTTGTACTCTCCCTGCTCTTGTCTGACCGTGCCGTCGCTTGTTTCGAAGCTGTAAATATGAGGATTAATATTGTGATTTAAAAGTTTGCACCCTATAATTGTAATGAGTGCGAAGAATTTCAAAGGTGTATGTGAAGTCCTGAAATCACAGTGGGCTAGCGTGGGGACTACAGCCCATTCACTCTCGTCTAAGAGACTAGGCCTGTACCCAACAGTGGGACGTATATTGGCTGATGATAATGATGATGACCCTATAAATGGTGAGTACTCTAAGTACTTCAATAGTATATCACCCCCCTAGGACGGTAAAATAAGAGTGACCCGAATCTCAGCTGTTTGTGTGCCGTCCGTGGTGTAAATATTTTACGTCTTTGCTCTGGCAAAGAGGTGGGGTGGGGTACCCGCGTAGCGGAAAATGTCCTATTGTAATAGTTCACTGTTATAATGTTTTAATGACAATCAATGATAGGACATGGTTCATGAGTTCAGTAGGTAGAACCACTACTTGACACCGTTTATTACATGATCCTTGATCCTTGCTAATTAACCCATGTTATTCATTGTTTCCGACAGTTAGTAATTTGTTTATTAAATCAGTGCCAATCAGTGTCCAGTAGGCTTATGATGCTACGCTTTGTCACGCGATAAATAAGCGATAAAGCATCAGTCACTCTCATACACTATATGTCAGAACGTGACGGATGCTTTATCACTTATTTATCGCGTGACAAAGCGTAGCATCATAAGCCTACAGATATAAGATTAACCGGTTGCAAGCACTGTGTATGTGGGTTTAAGTCATAATACTTACATATTACTTAAATGCTTGTAACAAGTTTATAATTAACGTCCATAAGTTAAACATTATCATGAACACATACAACTTTGAAATGGAATTGTTACTTTAGCTTTGTAGCTGCTTTGGTTAATACTTATTATTGTACTGTACACTTAAATAGAATATTCTGCCATGAGTATGTGCGTGCATGGAAAAAAATAGTTAATATATTACCTATAGAAAAAATACAGTGATAATAAACTGTTCATACTTACTCAAAATTGTATCCATTGACGTCAACTTCAGAGTCCTGCTTGACGATTGATACGGGGGCGGCTTGCGGCTTGTCCTGTGGCACAGCGCACACGAGCGCCAGCGCAGCCAGAGCGAACAAAGTCTGTAACAAAACGAGGAATTTTTCAAGAGTGAGCTTTCTTTTTATTCACTTGCTTGATAATAATTGACAGATTTTTTGGTCGTTGCATATTGACATCATTGAACATGACAGGCCGTAGCTAATTATGTGGAATCTTGTCATCAAAACAGATTAATATTATTATTGTGTTTAACATCCCAGACAATTACTGTCTTTCTAGCAATTCAATGATTTTACAAGACATAAAATCTGTGGGCGTACATAAATGCAACATAGATTTTTACTGCTGCCCATGTACATTTTTCTATGTAAATGTATTATGTTAAATAAAAATATAATTGTATATAATATGATCTTAACTATAGGTATGTATATTCACTGCATTAAGCACTAATACATTAGAAAACATATATCTTGGTTCCTATATCCCCAAGACTATATAAAACCCCGTACTATGGAACCAGATAAAATACTCATTTAAACATTTTTCAAGACATAACTTATATTATAAACTACACTGCACTAAACTTACAATCTTCATCATCTTGCTGTTGTTTCCGTTTTTTGCGGGAATGTGTTGACGGTTCGAAGATTCCCGAATGTCTACTGTTTCGAGTGTTGTCTTCGACTATAAGTACGGTCGGTATAGTATTGACAATGACAAGTGTCGAAGTTTCATTGGCAAGAGGTGTTAATCACAATCATGCTAACAGTGTGTTTGAGGTGATCCATGAAAACGTTACGAGGATTTTGTCAATTGTGTAAATTGTTTGCAGGCGAGTGAAGCGTGCATCACTTAACCTACATTGTATCGTGCGGTGTTTTTGTAAACATTGTCATGCGTAAAACCAAGGAACTTCTTGCCCGTATTGGTGATTCCGTTCAATTACAAATCGGACACATTTAAGCACCTACGATGGAGCAAGACCGCGAATATGCTTATGCACTTAGGAATGCAGCAGGACCCAGCGTAGGTCGGCCTTCCATAAGATCGTCTGACAACCTGGTTAGGGTCGCCGGCAGTCGATGGAGACAGGCGGCTGCGACCGTTCCGTACAATCGACCTGCTATGTAAAGCTTTGCTATGTAAAAGTATGTTTGGGTGAATCAACTTTTCTTTGTCAGCAAAATTTCACCTTCTCCGACTAAAATTGAAAGGAAATCTTTATTCGGATATTTTTTGAATTAAGTTATTCTCACTTAAAAGACAGATAATAAAGCTACGTAATGCAAATATTTTTTATTATAACTTGTTTATAAGCAGTGACCCAACGGACATAGCTATCCCCCACTTTTGTATGAATATAAGGGTTCGTCCGCTGGTTCACACTATTTATTTGTTAAAAACGGGTTATATTTTTATTTTTACCTAATCTATCTCTAGACGTAAGATCTTGTTCCATTTAAATCATGTTAAAACATGCAAAAGGTGATAAAACAACTTAAACGGATTAAATCGCGTATATTACTACATTTTAAGTCCCCTAGGCCCTATAGTGAGCCAGATTGATGCTCCGACTTACAGATTAGCTAAGCACTTAGCGGGGGTACTGTCGTCACTTCGGGGCAAGACGGAAGCGTACACACGTGATTCCTACCATTTCGTCAGTGAATTACAACATCTACGTTTGTCTGACGATGAGACTATGGTCAGTTTCGATGTACAGTCACTGTTCACATGCCTACCGGTACCGGACTGCATTGAAATTGTGAGAAGGAGATTGAATGATGAGAATATGCCAATGGAATACGCTGAGCTTTTAGAACACTGCCTTACATCTGGCTATATGCTATGGAATGGTGAATTCTACGTGCAAGTCGATGGTGTGGCAATGGGGTCTCCAGTGTCTCCTGTGGTCGCTGATATCTTCATGGAGGACTTCGAGGAGAGAGCACTTGCATTGGCACCTGTCCGACCGAGGATCTTTAAAAGATACGTAGATGACACTTTTACTATTTTACCTAAATCTAGTGTTTCAGCATTCTTAGACCACCTTAATTCCATCCATGGTAAAATCAAATTTACTATGGAGTTAGAAAATCATTGTTCTCTCGCTTTCTTGGATGTCAAAGTTCTAAGGAAATCCGATAACACCTTGGGTCATACTGTGTATAGGAAACCTACTCATACTGATAGGTATCTGAATGGTAAATCTCACCACCATCCCTGTCAACTTGCTACAGTAGGCAAATCTTTGTTTCAGAGGGCCAGGGGTATCTGCGATAGCCAGCACTTGGATGCTGAGCTGCGGCATGTCAGGGGTACTCTTCGAGCCAATGGTCTCAGGATACCTCGTGCCAGTCAGAAACCGCGTGTGAAGACCCCGACAGTTGAGCGGAAGCCTGCTGTGTTACCTTTTGTCAAAGGGGTTACAGATAAGATCGGCCACATTTTGAAGCGTGCTTCTATCAAGACATATTTTAAGCCGCTGAAGAAGATGTCACAATACCTCAGACCCGTGAAGTGTAACATCCCTTTGCAAAGTGCAGGTGTATATAAGCTTGATTGTCAATGTGGTCTTTCATACATTGGCCAGACGAAACGAAGTGTTTCCACTCGGGTGAAGGAGCACGCGGCTGATGTCAAACACCGTCGCTGTAACAGGTCTGCAGTCTGCGAGCATGTCATGGACAAACCTAGCCACTCAATCAAGTTTGATGATGCTTCGATCCTCGCTAAGGAGAAGCGCTATTTTCCAAGGATGCTTCGCGAGGCTATTGAAATCAAGAAGTATCCTAATTTCAATAGAGAAGATGGTTTGTCTCTACCACCTGCCTGGGATCCTGTATTACATCTCATCAAGGGCGGGCGAGACACGGCACTGTAAAACCTTAACACTGAACGGTGTTTGTTTCTTCTAAAAATAGCATACCTAGAGTCTTTTTGTTTAAAATATGTTCTTTTTTGCATAAGGCGAGGCTGATAAGTTTTCTTGGCGTCTTCTTTCTTATCCAGTATGCCTTTTGGAAGCGCCGCTAGTTTCTAAGGTTAGGATAGTAAGCCCTTCTGGCATGTGTGTGAACGTCTTTACACATTAGGCCCGTCTGGCAACACTAAAAATTTTTTTCTGATTTGTTTTACCAAAAATAGCATACCTAGAGTCTTTTGCTTAAATTATTTTCTTATTTTGCATAAGGCGTGGCTGATAAGTTTCCTTGGCCTTCTTTCTTATCAAGTATGCCTTTTGGAAGTGCCGCTAGTTTTTTCTAAGGTTAGGTTTTTAAGCCCTTCTGGCATGTGTGTGAACATCTTTACACATTAGGCCCATCTGGCAACACTAATATTGAATTTGTATTTTTTAAAGTGGGTAGGTTTGCACAACAGTAATTTTGACAGAGGAAATTTATGATTTTCTCAGTCTACCCGCGACCACGAACGCTGAAAAGGGTTACGAAACGTCGGGACTTAAAATGTAGTAATATACGCGATTTAATCCGTTTAAGTTGTTTTATTACTATGAGTGATAATCGCGGAAACCGAAGACAATATTATGCAAAAGGTGAACAAATAAGGAGAAAAGGCAATCTTTGCATAAAGCAAAAAAAGTTTATTCGCCCGTTTACATAAAGGTATTAAATAACTGTAAATAGGGTTGTTATATACATGAAAAATCAATAAGCAATCACTTTAAAACGGCGACAGATATTAACATAGTTTATTTTGAGAAAATAATGTACTAAGGTTAAGCAATGCCACATTTGCAGCAAAGTCCTTCGGTCCATTCCACCCTATATGTATAATACGGATTAGGAACTAATATTTACTTCACGGCTCAAATCATATTAGTGACAAAATACACGATGTGGTTTTTAATTCTGAATCAGCCTACTGAAGATACCTAGTCGTATATATTAGCAAAAAAAATGCCTTTGTAATATATGGCTCAGTAAAGTACACCCAAATTAATGTTTTACGCGTAATGTATAGATAACTATGTAAAGATTCTCATGTGTCCCAAATTCCTGTAGTCATGTATTAAACTTACTTATTATTCAATGAATTGAGTGTCACATTAACATATCAGGTGCGGATTTTGATACGTGCTAAGCCAAAGGCCAATACCTACAAAATTGATGCGTAGCGTAGCCTAACACTTCTTGATTAGGATCGTCATTTATTCAGACACAGCTACGAATCACCAGGCAAAACAATTCGTTATTTATTTTAAATTTTATTGCACATTTCACAATACAAAATAGTACATTACTACAGAGGCCGGGAAGTGAGGAGTTGCCGGCCGAGTATACAGGGTGGCCCATTTCGATCGGTCAGTATGGGAAAGTCTGAAACTATAAGACATACGAAGATCTGCTCTTAGGAACCATGTCATCAATTTTAGGGACCAGAAAAACTGCATACATAGATTTAAAAAAAAACTTGTACTTTAACCGGGAATCGAACCCGGTCGTTTTGAAAAATAAAACTTACATTATTTCTATTTGGATATCCATTATTGTGTAGGTCATAAGCAGTAAATGTTACTGGGAAACACGATATCTAAAACGAATTAAATCCATTGTATTTTAATATCTTTAATGCAATTCAGTTTTATTTTCCAAAACGAGCGGGTTCGATTCCCGGTTAAAGTACAAGTTTTTTTTTTTAATCTGTGTATGCAGTTTTTCTTGTCCCTAAAATCGATGATATGGTTTAGGAACATGGTTCTTAAGAGAACAGATCTTCGTATGTCTTATAGTTTCAGACTTTCTCATACTGACCGATCGAAATGGGCCACTCTGATGGCCCAGCGAACACGAGGCCAGATAGTTACGAGACTGGCAACCCCATTTCACGCCGAGGTATGTTTAGTGCTATAATAAACAACACTTCAAAAAGTTAAACTTTATTTTCTAGAGACAATAAAAGTAAAGTAGACAAAAAATTTAATCTGCTCTTTCTGGTTCCTGGCTAAGGCCTACAGGGGGCCTCAAAGCCAAGCGGCGAAATCGCGGAGTGAGTCACTCCTCCTAAGACACTCACGGACAATGAATTTGGGTAATTTTCTACATAATTATTTATAGAAAATGACCCAAATTCATTGCCCGTGAGCGTATGAGGAAAATTACGTATTGAGCAAATAAATCCGTACAAGCTAATATCGTCGACCGTAGGCTGAATTACGGTAAGGGACAGGCAAAACAATGTCCCTTACCGTAATGCAGCCTACGGTCGACGATATAACATGAGCGAACTATCTGCAAAATCCAGACATCGACCGGAACTTAAAAATTCATAGTAAAGTCCTTGAGCAGGAAATTACCACTTTGATCCGTCCCAAAAGGAAATATAATGTTTTTTTCTGAATTGGAGCTGTGAAAAAGGGATAATGTTTTTATTTGATCGACCAATCAATGGAGCCAATCGATCGGGACGCAGCTATATGTAGGTGTAAGTAAAATAACGAGAGATGTGCAAGCCGCGTCCCTATCGTTTTTTGCCAAACTAATCACATGAAATTCTTCCGAGTTGTAAACCGCACCGAGCTGAAATACTATCAAATTATACTCGTATTTCTCAGACTGTATACGAGTTCCTCAAATTAAAATTCAAGTTTGTATATATCCAATAGAAATTGGCCGCGGCCATCGAATCTCGTAGCTACATGCTAAAGTAAACTTTAAGTACGAAGTTAGAAAGTTTACTTTTTCTTAATCTTTATTACAAACTTGTGCTCTTAATGTAAACTGTACAGTGGGGAGCGCGTCGCGAATAAAACAGTTGGACAGAGCTATGCAATTCACATTCCGCTTTGCTTGTTCCATGCTAGAACGGGTACGTAGGAAAAAATCGAATATTTAAATTCCTACGTACGAAATTCCTAAAGTCAACCAGAGTAATTACGTCCCCATAGACCCCATAGACCCCCATAGACGCAATAGGGATGACGACTGGGTTAAAAATATATAATTCTATTTAGTACGTCAGTGAGATTATGGAAAAATTGGGACACGTATTTTTTGGTTTATCAAAATATTAAAAATCGACAAAGTTATAGATCATCAAACTTCTGGAGTGGGAGCTTGTGACGTCACTCCTAAGTGAAAATTGTACCAAGAAGTGACGTCACTCGAAACTTTTGGTCCCTGGATATAATATACAGGGAGCCTAAGTTTCGTGCCGATGACAGGCAAATGACGTCAACCTACATACAGGCTGATTTAGTTAAGGCTGTACATTGATTTACCGTTACCGTAAATTACCGGTATCGTAAAAGCTATGAATCAAATCAATCTAAAACCTAAAGTGAATCATGCTGTATGTACCTTGACGTCATTTTTACGTCATCGGCACGAAACTTACGCTCCCTGATAATATATTTCTGTGGTTTGGATGCACTGCTGTAATGTAAACCGTCCATAACCGTAGTTTTGATTATTGTCTCTTATATAAATTGTCCTGTGAACTAGTACATAATAAAAACAGGAGTGGCCCACTCCGTTAATTTGCCGCGGGGCCATAGCCAGCGACCAGAAAGAGCACCAGAGAGATAGAGTCTGTGCGGAAAGAGAAGAGGATTTAAATGGGGGGCCGCTGTAATGCTTTTCTACCGTATTTGCAAAAAAAAGCCACACTGGTTAGGTTAGTTCCGTTTTTCGCCACGCTTATTCTCTTTCCGCACAGACTCTACGGTCGGACCCGAACGACAGTTTTTAGAAAGAGAAACCTTTTACGTAGTAGGTACTATTACTTATTCTGTGATTTAATGACACGTGGGCATTTCTCCAGAAATATGTCTGCGGTCACCTCATTCATCTGGCCCTTTTTCATACTAAATGTATGGAGACAGATGAATGAGTCGCAGACATATTTCTGGAGAAATGTCCACATAATTATTTGATACGATATGCACTAAAGGGAGAAATAAACGGTCCGCAATCATAATAATTCATTTGTAAAATCAATTGATGTATCCGGTAGAAAATGTACCTTTACGTCAGGCATAGCGGCGTAAAGGTTTTGCAACATACAATCTACACACTGACCATTACACATTCTCTCCATGATCCAGGTATCAATGAGAAGATTTGACAGCCACATTAAATATTTAAATAATACGCATTATATAATGCAGCATCATAAATTAATACGGGAGAGCAGGAAAGTACTGTATACGTTAAAACAGTGTTTTTCAAAGTGTGGGTCGCGACCCCCTGGGGGGTCGTAGAGCCTTTAGAAGGGGGTCACAAGGGTCAAGAATCCACAGGCAAAGTGAAAAAAAAACAAAAAGGCTCAAAAGTGTAACGGAATAAAATTCAGATTGGAAATCACTGCGTTAGAAAACACGAAAAGAAAATTGTTTCGACACCTTATACGGTATGACGCGTTTATAAAAATAATTATTGAAGGAAAGATTGAAGACAAGCGGAGAAGGGGTAGTCCAAAGATAGCTACATGAACCAAATAAGAAAGAGGAATAGCCGCCATGTCGTATAAGCAGATCAAGTGGCTCAGGGGATCAGGTGGCGAGAGCTACGTCATCGGCTCTACCTTAAATTTAGGAGAATAGGAGTTTTAAGGCACCGGCCACCCGGCTGACGAATTTGAATTTATTTAGTTTAGAGTACGGTCCACTTTCTTTTTTATATTTTTCTTTTTTTCTGACGAAGTTTAGTCTTACTTAGTTTAGATACCTGTTTTTGTTATGTAGGGTGTCCTAATAGGTTCTTGTTGTATTTAATAAATCCGATTTAGGAGAATGATGATATCATAATGGCACTTCTTCATTTATATTTAAAAACTAGTGAACCCTGTCGTAACTTCATTCACTGAGGTGGAAAAGTTAAGTGTTTTGCTCCAGTTTAGTTGCGTAAAAAGTATCCTATATAACCACTGTAGGGTGGAGCGAAAAATCTTTTTTGACGTGATAACGTCTTATAATTCGATGGAGCCGGCTGCACGCACGAAAAAGTGTGACGTCATTTGCCGTTACCTTGCGGGGCCGTTACCTTATCAACTCGAAAAAACAGTAAGCGCCGCAGGATTTCATACATCTTACGCGTTATTGCGCAAACTAACTTTATCAACTCGAAAAAACAGTAAGCGCCGCAGGATTTCATACATCTTACGCGTTTTTGCGCAAACTAACTTTATCAACTCGAAAAAACAGTAAGCGCCGCAGGATTTCATACATCTTACGCGTTTTTGCGCAAAATAGGTACTTTATATTATTCCAGCACTAATGTCGTTAAGGCGATAGTTTCTTACAAATTGTTAATAAATTAGGCCTTATTCCCTAAGATACGGCTGTCAAAATCTCTATTGTATGACAAGAAGTCAACGTTATCACGTTCGACTATCGTCAGTAAACCGACTTTACAGACAACCGATTTTTTATTTTTTTTATTATAATATTCCTGTATTTTCAATCAATGTTCCACAGTATCAGGAGTGTTCGTGCAAAATATTAGCTTTTAAAGTGAACATCTCAGGGTGGCGCACGAGGTTTGAATTTTTGTCATTTTCATACAAATGAAATTTTCTTGGGTCGCCCAATAGTATCTTTTTCGCCATTTTGATACGTAACATCACTAATACAATTAATAACAGCATATAATACACATTTAATCAGTTTAATCACAGTAAAAATTACGAAAACAAAATCTTTATATTTATAATACTACTATTTTTAACACAAATTTACTAGATCACGTTGGGAAACAATTTCATTACATTCTACACGTGAAATAAGACTTCCAAGAAAGCAAAAATAGTATGTTTATGAGAACACATTGCATAATAAATTTAATTTGCGAGTACAACTGAGGAGTAAAATCTCCATGGCGCGCCACCTCAAAATAAAGTCATAGATTTTTTTATATTTCACAAAAATGTACCTTTTTCATAGGAACATCGATTACACAGAGCATCGATCGAGAGGATCGATGATATAGGAGATTAAAAAAAATTAAAAAATGTTTCTTCGCTCCACCCCATTAACCAGGGTCATAATCTACCTGTACCTATACCTAATTTCATATAATTCGGTACCTACAGTAGTTTTGCGTGGTACACGCACAAACAATTTGGTGACGATTTTATCATATGTAATATATGCATAGATAGATTAAACGGCATTTAAAAGCAATGCGTAACTGAGCAACTTTTCATATCTCGAATTTTTGACGCAATGTTTCTGTCGCGCTGCTGTGGGTGGGATTCCAATTCGTGCGATAAGGACAACTGCAGCTCGGAATAAAAATCCCACGCAAAAAACTCAAAAATCGAGGTTTCGCTCTCGACTGTTTCCTCCTCCAAAACGCAACCAATCATTATAAAATTTTAGGAACTGCAAGAAGAAGAAATAATCTACGCCGCTATGTTTTAATTTTTTTGATATTTGTTGTCATATTTGTATACTGCGCCTTTTTGGCAGTCAATTCAATTAAGCCGTTTTTGCGATTTTCAAGGCGCTGTAAGTTTCTTTAAAATAAAAATATCCAAAAAAGCAAAACATAGCGGCATAGATATTGATAATATTGATCTTATTTGAAAAATTCATTGCTCTGTGTTTAAAAACCAGAGAGGAAACAGTCGAGAGCTTTTGTATGGGAAAATCGCAGGTAGGCATTCCTCTTAAGGATAACCGTCCTTCTTTTGAAAGTGGGAAAAAGTGGTTGCCGCAATTGGTACATGTATGGAAATTATGTGCTTCATGTTTCTAAACCCACTGTTGTTTAATGTATGTAATGTAAGCAGATATTTATCATTACTCCTTTCTAGTGTGTATACCGTCAAGCTAAATTTGAAAGTAAAGGACCACGTTAAAATAAAATGCATTTTGAAAAACTGTTTGCTAAGCACTTCGAGCCTCCTACCTAAGCTAAGGTTGCGTGTACGCAACGACGCATCAACAATGGTTATGTAACCACCACTGTGCAATCTACCGTGTCGTTGTAATACTGTTTTCAATAACATTCACAATAATATTAATGAATAGGAGAGTTTTATAGATATTTATATGTCAAAGTTCGTATGGATAGACCTTTGTGCCAGTTTTCATCTCCGTTGTCAAAATATTATGTTTTGGAGGTGTAAAGGATCTCCAAACGTCAAAATACAAATCGAGAATACTTATTTACTAAATATCTTACAGAAATGTAAAAAAATCTGTGACTCACATGATGTACCTAACTAAAAAAAACAAAAAAAAATCTTAGGGATGTAAATGGTCTCTAAGTGTCAAAACAATTGGCAAGTACAAAAACAGAAAAAGACAAAATCAAACATTGTTTTAAAATATATCTATTTCAGTCGCAGGTAATCCCACGGTGTTTCATCATTCATGTTGTGTGCTGTAATAAGCCTCAGACATGAGTTTATGCTTTACACAATTCTTGAATTTGTTAATAGATAATTCAGTTATATTCCCTGGCAGCTTATTACAGAATACACATTTAAAATATTTCATCTAAATATTCGCGGTAAAAATGTAAACTGAAACAGCTTTTGGTTTCCGAACGTGACATTTGCATTGTCTATGGATATAATATGTCAGTGTCACTAACGTCACTTTCTGATAGAAAGTTTCTGATTAAAATAATATTTAGGATAAGTAAGGATATTAGTAAGTTTATTTATTTCATTATATATTTGAGAAAAGCACTATACATACCTCGGCGGGAAATGGGGTTGCCGGCCTCGTATATGTACTCGGCCGGCAACCCCTTATTTCCCGGCCTCTGCAGTAATGTACTATTAAACTGTTGAGATGTCAAGTGAAAACTTATACATATCTGTAATATTAAAAACTGAATGATTTTACAGCATCTGAAATACTCGGAAACCATGTGTAAGAATGAAAAGTTTCGTCACTTTTAATCCTTAACTTATTAAAGTAGTAATATTGTCTTCGGTTTCCGCGATTATCACTCATTTTAATAAAACAAGTTAAACGTTATATTACTACATTTAATTTCGCGTCGCGGGTGTCTACCCGACCACGAACACTAAAAGGGTTACCAAACGTCGGAAGTTAAAATGTAGTAATATACGCGATTTAATCCGTTTAAGTTGTTTTATTGCAATTATTGACGTACCTAGTGTCGAAAAGTGACGAACCTTATCGTACTTATCAATGAATGATGTATTTATGTCAATGAAATAATTACTACGTCATTCAATGCACGATTTATAATTGAAAATTGAAGAATGCAAATCTGCTTGTTTGTAAAATAAATAAATAAATTATAAAATTTGTGGGATTAGTAAATCGATGGAAGGAAACCACTTTAACAATTTAAGACAATTTATTTAAATACAAACCAAAAAAAATCGAATCAGAGATCGCCACGGCGTCTTACAACTAAAAAAGCTTATGTCATTCATACTATCTCTTTTACACTCGTTTAGGTCGCATCATGCTATCTCTCTTCACCTTTCATTCGTCATTCTTACGTTCCTTTTCACTAAGTCCTACATAAGAATTATTAAAATAAATTATGCTTCTCAAAACTTTATCATCCATTGAAAAAAATACATTATAAATGCACAAAGCATTACCATTCAACGCGGCAATGTCACCAGCCTTCTGAACACCCAACCGCCAGGGCGAAACTTGGCGGCGCGGTAGGACCTGGCTCGCATTTTACATACAAACTAGGGTCGGGCGGAATGCAGATTATTGCAGATTATCTTCGATTTCTAACATAAAAGTATACGTTATCAACCCAAACATGAGAGGATGCCCTGCATGACTGTGAAATCATGATTGTCAGGTATTAATTTTGTCAGAAAAGGTAACTGGTGATGAACAAAATGAAAAAAAATGAAAAAAATACTTTATTTTATAGTGTTTTCGCGCTACTTTTCTATCGAGCGAAGTGTTCGCTATCGTGTTCTAAGTGAGAGGAAACCCTAGATACAGTTCTGAATATTATTATATATGTTTTACAGTGACCTAAGAGTCAAATAAGTGCTCTAAAAATGATTTGGAAACTAGGCTTCCGTGCCCGATTCTGGTCTCACCTCGCCTTAAGATACATTTTAATGCGTGTAAATTCTTAGTACACAACCATTATTTTCTAAGTAACGATGTTTTCAAAATCTCTCGATTTAAACGCTCATAATAATAATAATAATAAATCATTTATTTCAGATAACTAGGATCCATACAATTGTGTTAGTTCATTGACTTAAAAAACTATGTTAGTATGTGTATAGCTAATGGTCTATTCAATATGTAGATTTCCCCAGTGTCTTGCTATAGGACAATCAAGTCTATCTGCAATGACTCTCAGTATGCTGTTGGTGCTATCTCGTACGCGGTGCATGATAGATGCGGCCCGTTTTCTTAGGATGGCGTGAAACCCATCAATTCCTGTTTCAGCAAACATACCAGAGGCACTGCAGTACCTAGGTAGACCCAACAGCATCCTAAGAGTATTATTATACTGAACACGTAGCGCATTGACTGCCCTCTGAGTATAGTTGACCCACAGACTACACGTATAAAACGACTGACAGTACGCTCTAAAAAGGGTCAGTTTTACGTTTGTCGTGCAACGTTTAAATCTGCGAGCCAACATATTCCCACGGACAGCCAAAGCCCTACGCTCCCGCTCTATGTCGATGTCATCTGAAAGGCACTCCGAGACCCAGTGACCCAGGTACTTGAACTTCGAGACCCTGTTGAGAGGCACCCCGTACAGAGTAATTTGTGGTACACTATGTACTTTGTGCTCTCGCGGCTGGAAAACAAGGATCTCACTTTTAGCCGTATTGTACCTGAGTCCATGGGCTCCAGCATACTCCTCACACTTCTTTAACAGTATTTTGCCCGCACACACAGAGGGCCCCAGCAGAACCATATCATCGGCGTAGCTGATATTATTGACCATGTCACCTGCAATGTTACAGCCGACCCTGGTTCCGCTGAGATCCTCTATGAGCGCGTTTATGTATAGGTTGAAGAGCCGCGGTGACGTCAACCCCCCCTGCCGCACCCCGCACCTCAACCTATACTCCTCAGAGAATGCCTCGGCCCATTTAACAACATTTCTTTGGTTGTTGTACCAATATTCAAAAATGCTGATGATCTCTTCTGGCAAGTCTGTTTCAGTGCGTAATTTACGCCAGAGAAGGTCATAGGCCACCATATCAAAAGCTTTCGATAGATCAAGAAAACAGGCGTATACAGGCGTTTTCCTGTCTGTATAGTGCCGGACAGTGTGCTTGAGACCTAAAATTGCCGTGTCAGTCGATAGCCCAGCTTGAAAACCAAACTGGGCGTCGTGCAACTTAAGGTGTTTACATAGCAGTCGATCAAGCAAACTATCCAGCACTTTCGCTATCGTCGTTGCTAATGATATGGGTCTATAATTGGCCTTGTCAGATGCATCTCCCGTTTTATTTTTAATTATTGGTACAACTACCGTTTTCATGCAATCACTAGGTAGATAGGAGTGGCGGACGCACAATGTAAAAAACATTGATAGCACGCGAGGCAGGTGCACGCCGGCATGCTTAAGATGCTCAATACTGATGCCGTCGTGCCCGGGAGATTTCCCTCTCGTCATGCTACGTATGACCGAGGCGACATCTGCCGCACCGAATTTAATCGGCGACCCCGCCCCTCCACTGCGCCATAAAACCTCCTGCGAAACCTCCCCAGTTCTTATAAGCGGTTCGACTGTAAAGTTACTTCTAAACATATTTGCTACATCTACGGGCTCGCTAATACCATCGACATTGACGGGTATACGCGGCCTAGGATTGAGCTTGTTTGTCTCTTTCCAAAAATTACTAAAATCCTTTTTTGCATGGCTGGCGGCTAGAATATCCATGCGTATCTGGTCAGCATTGTCCTGGCACCACTTCAACCTTGACTTGAAAATGCGTTTGGTTTCTACCATGCGTGCGTAGATATCCCCACTAGACGGCTTACCATACGCAAGCCATTGCTGAAAATGATACCTAGCCTCCTTATGGACCTGACACACATGTTTATTCCAGCCCACCACTACATTCCTTTTATTATTACCACGAGACTCACAGGCGCTCTCCTCGGCCGCGCATTTCAGTGTGTTTATAATTCTAAAATATAAATTGTCAAGAACCCCTCCATGCTCAGGTTGACTGCACAAACCATCACAACAACTATGCAACTCTTCAGGGAAGTCTATGTCCCTCAGGCCTTCATTACAAAGAGAGTGGTATTGCTCTATTTGTGCAGCATCCCTATGTCCCCACAACACCTTGTTGTGACCACTAGGTACCCGAACACGCAAGGGTTTCAAAACTTCTATATTACAATTAATTTCTAACGCTAGATGATCCGACCAATCCGTGCCATAGTGCACCTTGGTATTTATAACTGATTGCATCGCCGCTTCTGTCACTAGGCAGTGGTCAAGCCAGCGAGTGCAACCGTGCGCGTCACTCAAAAAAGTGAATGTATCGGACGTCACACCCAGCTTCAAAATATCAGCACACATCCACCTTTGATCGTCACAAAATTTTTGCATTTCTCTACCAAACAGACTATCAGGGTGAGCGTTAAAATCACCTAACATATACACAGATGAAATTTGTACATTCTCTATAATAGCACACATCTCGCTCAGGCACTCTGTGAATTCCGTCAAATTGTCGGAATGATTTACTGGCATATAAACAGAGAATATTAAAAGCTGACGTTCGCGAACCTTAACACTAATAGCTGCGAGACGGTTACTGGCACAATCTATCACCTTAACTGAATCAAAAGCATTTTTCCTCCATAAAAGCGCAACGCCACCATATGGCCTCCCACGCACTATACCTACTGAGTCATCGATAGCAGACTTGCCCGTAGAAGCATAGTTATCGTCAATATTCCCTAGAAAGTTTAAATTGTGAGGAAAAAGCCAAATCTCTTGTAACGCTATTATTTCGGCTTGTTCATAAACCATTACTAATCCGACCAACGCCAAAAAGTGGGGTTGTGTTATGATACAATCTAACGATGCGGTCAAGGTTGCTCAGTGCTGGTCGCATCAAGTAACCGTACATCGTGCCACTTTTTAGACATAACTGACCTCTAGTGTTGCTTCAAAACAAACATCGATAAAATGCATTGGTTTATGCATAATTCCGATGGACACTGAACGCAATCAATTTAATATTTACACCCTAATTATTATACAGTGCAATGACAAGCTGGAAGCATTATATAAAATTTACTAGTTTTATTATTTATCTTCACGTGCCTTACGGTTTATAAGTAGAAAAATATCTTAAAAGATACCAATAGGTGCATAAATAATACAAAAGTTTTCGTTATACATTTTTATGTAATTTCTTATTACCTACATACCTACTTAAGGTATACAAAATTAAACCCACCATGAGATTGAGTTTTATGGTCGTTTTAAAATAGTACATTACTGCAGAGGCCGGGAAGTAAGGAATTGCCGGCCGAGTACATATAGCTGGCCGAGCGAAGCGAGGCCAGATAGTTACGAGGCCGGCAACCCCATTTCCCGCCGAGGTATGTATAGTGCTTTTCTCAAACATGCAATGAAATAAATAAACTTACTATAATAATCTTACTTAATATTTTATAACACAAACAAACTGGCTGTCAGAAAGTGACATTATATCCATAGACAATGCAAATTCGGTCAAGCTGTTTCAGTTCACATTTTTACCGCGAATATTTAGATGAAATATTTTAAATGTGTATTTTTGTGGTTTAGTTTGCAATGTATAATAATTGGAAATTGTTTATAATGTGTTATTTGTTATGTTCATGTCAATTTTAAATAAATAAAACTGCAAAATATAGCAAAAATCGTTTTTTTTTTTAATGGCTGAATGCCGTGATGCTGGGGCCCTAATAAATGTGGAATGGAAATTAAAATAACTGGCCAAGAGCATGTCGGACCATGCTCAGTTTAGGGTTCCATAGCCGTAACTATACGGTAAAAAATAATAATAATAATAATATAGCCTCTTTATTTCCATAATGAATGGTTTACATGATAACTTGGAAGTATTCATGTGCATGCAAAACAGGAATACTTTTTAAAACATAGATATATAAATTCAATATGGACCCCTCAACGGGTAAAGGCCTCCTCCATTTTCCTCCATGTCTGTCTGTCCTTAGCTTTCATCATCCAGTTTTCACCCGCTTTTCTTACTATCTCATCAACCCATTTTTCTCTTGGTCTACCTCTTTTCCTTAAACGGTAAAAAATACGATGTAAAAAAAGTACAACAACAAAAGAGCGTATCTTCATAGCAATTACGTCCTTTTGTTGAGAAGCGCAGTTTATCGGCAATATCTCAAAAACGGTTAATCCGATCGTGTTGAAAATAATTTTCGTTGAAAGTATTAATTAAGCGTTATCTTTGTAATTTTTTTTATATTTTTCGGACACACGGTTTAGAAGATAGAGGGGGGGGGACACAATTTTCACAACTTTCGGAGCGATTATTTCCAAAGGTATTCACTTAATCAAAAACATTACTTAAGAACCTTAAAATATTTTCAAAAGAGCTGTCGAACTATGTACCACACGTTGACATTTTGTGAAAAAAAATTTTTTTAGCTTCTGTTACATGTATAGAGTGCCCCCCCTAGATTTTTTTATTTTTATTATTTAACTACCAAACTTAGTTGCGGCATCTACAAGACATCTATATTCCAAATTTCATCAGTATAGGTCTTGTAGTTTTTGAGTAAAATGCCTGTGACATACGGACGGACGGACGGACGGACGGACGGACGGACGTGACGAAACTATAAGGGTTCCTTTTTAGCCATTTTGGCTCCATTAAGAGTCACGTTGAGTATCCTGACCACATTGTAGATGCCTGATATTTCTTAGATAATTCAAGAAAGTAGGCCATAAGTACATTTTCTGAGAATGACGCCGTTCGATTTTCTCGTTTCCAGTCAATGAATTGCTCATAGACGGCCAGATATTCCTCCTTCGACTTCTCTGGTAAAATAATGAATAGTAGTTGCCGTTGACACCTTTGCTAGTATATCTCGTGGTGTTGAATTTATTTCAAAATCGTCTGAATCGCTCATTTTTCACAAAAGTGTTATCAAACTAATGCGTGATAATTAATAATTACAAAATTACAATCATGAATGAAAATGGCGGGAATAAAACAAAATGTGTTACTTTTAATTGCGAACTTTTTCCAACGTGGCAGCGTTTGTCACCATTCAGCCAAATAAAAATAAACTATTTTGGGAACAGACAAACGTTCTAAGATAATTTAACTGCATTTAAAAATGGAAAAAAGCAATAAATATTTAAATACTTAATAGCTCATTAATTTCCAAGTAAAATGTAATCTTTAGTGCCGGAAAGCTAGTTGTCATTTATAAAACTCGAACAGCCTGCACCATATTATCTTATCTGTGACAATTTTTATTTTTTGGGTCTCGCATAATACTAGTATTATGCGAGACCGCTGACTAAACTACTCATTGGTAATACTCAAGAAGCATACTTTTTAAACTTTTTTAATATTAGATAACAGTTTAATTGTTTATAATAAAAACAATCAAACGTTATATATGTGGATTTAATATTTTAAACGTATCAAATGTATACTTTCATTCAATGTCCACTGACGTAATAAAAACAAAGAACGTATTTGACCATTAGTTGGATGTATGTATTTGAACAACAGTAAATTAAAAAAAATGGGAAATAAAAAGCACTAGTTCGCAAAATCGAACTTTGCGCACGATATACAGCTACAAAAAGTACCACTTTTTGAGCAAGTGTATTAAAAAAGTAATTTATTTAATAATGCCCTTGTATGATCTAATGCATTACTTATTATTTAACAATCAACTGCTCTCCACTATCATGTTGCAGCGTAAGCGAAACACCATTAAAATGATGTTCTATTTCTTGCAAAGTTTTCCCTTCAGTTTCTGGCAAGAAGAAGTGTAACTTTTTCTATGAAGGGCTGATTCCAAATTATACACGCAGACAGAGTAGCACTGATTTTAATGACTTTTTATATTTTTAAAACTAATTAACAAACAGGAGCGACGTGCATGGCTCAGACGCCATGATGAGAGAGAGACGGCAATAGCTTCCGTCCTATTCGGAACATTCTCCCGGGCTTTGTTAGTAGAAACTTACCTTCTAAAGTTAGTTACAGACAGACTTAGGAAGAGAGCTTTAAATCCAAAGTACTAAGTCATATCCTACATAGAGCTTTAAATCTAAAGTACTAAGTCATATCTTACACAATCGTACATCGTACATTAGCATTTCAAATGCATTAAGCCAGAATCAATAAGAAACTCAAATGCGAGGTTACTCCTATAAAATGAGCATTTAACTAGCATGAAAATCCTTGACAAGATATAGCACTTATAAATAGTCTAATCTAAACTGATCCAATGCTAGGTAACAAAATAAGTTTGTGAATAGGCCTCGTGTACTCACCCTTGGCCGTCTTTATTAGCACAGATCTTACTAAACCATCCTTAGAATTTGTATTTACAGCTATTACTTTTCCTAATGGCCAACAAGAGGGGGGAGTAGCCTCATCTTTAACAATTATCATATCACCCACTTTTAAGTTAGATCTAGCTTGTAACCACTTATTTCTAGGTAGCAATTCCGATAAATAATTACTGTAGAATTGTTTCCAAATTCTTTGTCTCATTTGCATTACCTTCTGATACATGTTTAACCTTCTATCATTCATTTCTAACATGTTTGGTTCAGGTAAATCCGTAATTGCGGATCCTATCGCAAAATGTGAAGGTGTGAGGCATTCCAAATCATTTGGTGAATCTGAAATCGCACAAAGTGGCCTCGAGTTAAGGATTCCTTCCACCTGCACAAGTAGCGTGTACATAAGTTCGTAGGTTAATTTAGCATTGCAAAGCTGTCGTTTTAACAAAGCCTTTACTGATTTAATGCCAGCTTCGTAGAGTCCACCCATGTGGCTTGCTAAGGGAATAGTAAATTTCCATTGAATGTTATTCATAGCACAATAGTTTACAATTTCAGAATAGCTCTTATCATTCTTAAACATTTTATTAAGCTCAGCCAATTCATTATTAGCACCCTTAAAATTAGAAGCATTATCTGAGTACAAGTATTTGCAACCTCCTCTTCTAGCAATAAGCCGTTTAAGCGCACAAATGAAAGCTTGTGAGGTTAAATCGCTTACAAGCTCAAGGTGTAAAAGTTTTGTAGCTAAACACACAAACAGACATATGTATGCCTTCTGATACCTGCAGTTGCGAGACATCGAGCTACGTAAGTAAATAGCTCCACTAAAATCGACACCTGTATGTACAAAGGGACGATCCAAGGTTACCCTAGGGGCTGGTAGATCAGCCATTTGCTGTCCACAAGCTTGCGCTCGGAATCTAATACAACGGATGCATCGGAGAATAACCTTATTTACCTCACTTCGTCCGTTGATAGGCCAATACTTGAATCGGATAGTAGATAGTGTAGTCGAGGTACCAGTGTGTAAAAGCATGTGATGATAATACCTGATTATCAGCGTAGTAATGTGTTCTCTTGCTGGTAGAATGATTGGGTGAGCGTGATTGTAAGAAATGTTAGATTGAGTTATACGACCACCAGCACGGATGAGTCTGTCGTTATCCAGAAATACATTAAGTTTTCTCAATGGACTGGACTTTGTTACTAAATGAGTCTTTGAGCTAGCGCTGTTTTTATTTTGTGATTTTAATTCGGCTAAGTCTTTAGGAAATGCTTGTTCTTGAACCACTCTAACAATAAACTTACTCGCAGAGTCCAACTCTACTACTGTCAAGTGTGAGGATAAAGTGTTTTGCCTGTTTTTTAAATTATGTATGAATCTCAGCACAAATGCAATAATTCTCACTACCTTGCCGAAACTTGAATATTTCTCAAACACATCATAAAAGTAACTATGCTTATCCTTGTTTACAACATGAAGGCAACTTTTAGATGTGGTTTCTATTGGTTCAATATTAGACGGGATAGCGGGGTCCGTTAAAGGCCATGTGGAGCGGTCCTCAAGCAACCAAGCTGGGCCATTCCACCAAAGTTTTAGTTCTGGTAATTTGTCAGGATAAACGCCTCTAGTAAGCAAATCGGCGGGGTTCTCTTTAGTGTTGACATAATGCCATTTTTCACTGTTAGTAGTTTCAACGATTTCCATGAGCCTATTCGAAACAAAGGGGTTCAATTTACGGCTGAATGGTGTCCTTATCCAGTTCAGGACTACTAACGAATCTGTAAACAATGTTGTATCATTAATATGCAATTTGTTAGCTGTCGCTTTTTGAAATTTAACCGTGAGCCGCGCAAGTAAAAGTGCGCTGCAGAGTTCAAGACGGGGCACGGATTGCGATTTAATAGGCGCCACGCGTGTCTTAGCTGTGATCAGGGTACAGGTCGGTTCCCTGTTATTGTATAAAGCATGTAAATACAAACATCCTCCAAATGATTTCACCGAACTGTCACAGAAACCTACCAATATGATAGTTAACGGAAGATCCGTGAAATAGCATCGGGGTATCTGTATAGATCTTAAATCATCTAACCTATTACGAAACTCAAACCAAGTGTTTTGAATATGTAAAGGTAGCTCGTCGTCCCACGCTAGCTTGAGCTTCCAAATATCCTGCATTAGTATTTTAGCTATAGTGGTAGACGGTGCTAAGATGCCTAAGGGATCGAAAATTTGGGATATCTGTGACAACACATTTCTTTTTGTGGGTCTCAGTTTTTTGAAGTCAGGTATATGAATCTGAAAATAGTCGCTCGATGGTATCCATCTTAAGCCTAACGTTTTGACTATATGATCAGGTGTAAAATCGTACGTATTGCTGTCTGAATTTGCATCTAACAAACATGCTTGAATGTGAACATGTTCGAGTATACTACTGTGATTTGCCGACCATTTATGCAATTCAAAATTAGCAGTTTTTAGCAAATCAATGAGTTGCGTGCACACTTCTTTGGTGTGTTGTAATGACTGTCCGCCAGACAGGAAGTCGTCCATGTAACAATCTGACTGAATGCATTCCGCGGCGAGTGGGTATGTATCTTTATGTTTTTCAGCCAAATCGCGTAAGACGCGACAAGCAAGGTAAGGTGCACTTTTTGTACCGTAAGCGACAGTTGTTAGTTGTATACATTGTAATGCGTCCGACTTTGAGTCTCTCCACAACAGCCGTTGTAGGGGCCGTTGGTCAGGGTTGATAAAAATATTCCTGAACATTTTCACGATGTCAGTAATAAAAACATATTTATGTAATCTAAACCTTAATATTATATCTAGCAGATCATTGTAAATGTTTGGACCTTCTAACAGTATATCATTGAGTGACACACCGGTGTCCGTCTTAGAGCTGCCATTGACCACTGTCCGAAGCTTCGTTGTATGGCTGTCAGGCTTTAGAACAGCCAAATGTGGAAGATAGAATGACTTGTTGTGACTTGTGATCTGATTAAAATCTGTAACATATTCTGCATGTCCTAAATCAATAAACTCATGAATGAACTTTTTATATTCTGTATGCAACTTTGGATTCTTTTGAAATCTGGATTCAAGATGCAACAAGCAGCGGTAAGCAGTATTAAATGAATTACCTAACTCCGCTACCTTATTTTCTATCAGTGGTAAATTTACCATGTAATGACCTGATTCTGTTCGGGATGTAGTGTTTTGAAATAACTGCTCACAATATTTTTGTTCTGGAGACAGGAATTTCCTAGGTGCGGTGACCTCCTCTTGTTCCCAAAATCTACACAAAAGGTCATCAGTCCGCTGGGATGAAACAAATAAACTCACTTGTGATGTGTTTATAGCCCTTTTGTCTGTTATATAAGTGCCCGACACTATCCATCCAAACCTAGTTTCGATTATCTGTGGCATATTAGCTCCTAGCCTAATATGGCCCGACTGCAAAATGTCATAGAATATTTCGGCTCCTAAAAGCAAATCTATGTCGCTAGGTATGAAAAAGGTAGGGTCTGCCAGCTTGAGAGCTTGAGAAGTTGGAATATTCCATTGCTGTGTGTTGATAAAGGCCGTAGCAGGATAAGGGAGGAAAAAATGCCCTTGAATGATTAAGAGCTGTTTATTTTTTCTATAGTTGTTTGCATTTAGTTGTATAACTGTGCAAAGTTTAGTTGAAAAATTCCCAGTGGTTCAGCCGGAAAAAAATAAAAACAAAATTTATGAAATTTGACGTATCTCTAAAACTATAAATCTTTATCATAATATCTTTAATTCGTTTTGGTTAATTAAATAGTATGTATGCTTTAAAAGAACATTGAGTCTGTATCTTTACAATTTCTGTAAAAAACATGTAAGTCAAAATTTAAAAAAAACGTTTTTTTGATTCCTGAAGGAGTGACCACTCTAAGTGACATTTCTAAAGAAGCCTTATTTAACGATCTGTCTGTCATATAAGTTTGACGGTTAAAATCGAAAAGCAACAGTGTCAAAATTTAAAAACGATGTTGGTCGGATTCTGTTACATTTTATTCCTATACTATTCTAAAACTGCCAAAGAACTTAAACATAAATATTCTTTGTAAAGAACTAAAAATAAAATAAATTTATGGCATTTACTCGAAAATGTATCAACTTAAAAATGTCTTTTACTTCTTATTTTAATAAAATATTTGGTAAAACGATAAGTAAGGCTTAATTAGAAATGATGATGATTACCTATTTGAAAAAAAAATTTTATAAGTTAAAAGGCGACAATTAATACAAATATATTTTTAAGCCAAAATTAATGGAAATATCAAAAATTTATTTATTTTTAATTCTTTACAAAGAAGATTTATTTTTAAGTTCTTTAGCTGTATTAGAATAGTATAAGAATAAAATAAAAACCGACTTCCAAAAACTTAAACTAAAAATCAAAAAATAATATGTTAATTACCCCAAAGAAATGGATAATCAACGATTCATATATACACATACAGATATTTATAGTTTTTAACCTGTTATTTTTGAAATTGGTGCCTGCCACGCAAAGCTGAGTTGAGCTCCTTAGCTGGCACCGACTTCAATCGTCGGTTTTTATTTTTTGTTTTAAAAATTTACTTTATTTTTAAATTATTAGTTTACTTTATTTTTAAATTTTAACTAAATAGACTTAAAAAGAAAAAAAAATCCAAATCGGTTTAGACGTTTTCAAGTAACCGAGGAACACACCTACATAAAAATTGCTCTTTGTTTTAAAGTCGGTTAAGACTGGAAACTTATTTGTAATAAGAAATGCACGAAAAAGTAAGAAAAATACCAAAATCGCTATATGTGTGCCTATGATATTTGAAGAGTTCCCTCGATTTCTCCAAGATCCCATCATCAGATCCTGACTTGGTTGCAATGGGACCACCTCGGAAGTCTGCCCTTTCAAACAAAAAAGGAATTTTCCAAATCGGTTAAAAATATAACAAAATCCGACCAACATAGTTTTTTAATTTTGACACTGTTGCTTTTCGATTTTAACCGTCAAACTTATATGACTGACAGATTGTTAAATAAGGCTTCTTTAGAAATGTCATTTAAAGTGGTCACTCCTTCAGAAATTAAAAAAACTTTTTTTTGAAAATTTGACTTACGTGTTTTTTACAGAAATTGTAAAGATACAGACTCAATTTTCTTTTAAGGCATACATACTATTTAATTAACCAAAATGAATTAAAGATATTATGATAAAGATTTATAGTTTTAGAGATACGTCAAATTTCATAAATTTCGTTTTTATTTTTTTCCGGCTGAACCACTGGGAATTTTTCAACCAAACTTTGCACAATTATACAACTAAATGCAAGCAACTATAGAAAAAATAAACAGCTCTTAATCATTCAAGGGCATTTTTTCCTCCCTTATCCTGCTACGGCCTTTATGAGGCAAAGGAACTGTTATGTTGTCCATCACTACAAAATTAAGTCTACGTTTATAGTCATCTGTCCTAGAGGATATATCAGCTGTTACACTCACTTGTGTATGTTTGTGTGTTTTTCCAATTCCCTGTATATGGCATGCGCTATAATAAACCTTGTGCTGTAGCAATGTAGCAATCCGATGTGACATAATGTTGACCTCACTGCCGGAATCGAGTAGAATGCGTGCTTTGTGCCAGCAGCCCGCCGCATCTCGGATGTTTATAACAGCTGTCGAGAGTAAAATTTGTGGTACATTAGTGCTTGCTAACATGACCGTAGACGTTGAAGCAGTTTTTATATCGATATTAGGCATAAGCGAATGATTTTGTGATTGTGCATGAGTGCTATGTGCTTGTTGGCAAGCTTGGCTTGCATGTGCTGGGTGCAGCATGCATGAAGAAGTGCTTATAGGTATGTCTGTTGACTGTTGATTGAATGATTGTATGCAAGGTAGGTTTGTCTGTTGACTGAATGTCTGTACGCTAGGTGTGCTAGTCTGTTGACTGAATGTCTGTACGCTAGGTGTGCTAGTCTGTTGACTGAACAGCTGAGTGTTAGGTATGCTAGGTGTCTGTTGACTGTAAGTAGGTAAGTTATGCATGTCCTGAGTATGTGTCTGCATCTGTTGGTAGCAATTGTCTGCAACTGCGGCATAGTTTACCTTCCGCAGAGGGTTGTCCATGTGAATGCTTGTGTGGTGCTTTCCATGACAAGTAAAGCAACTAGTTTTAGAACAATTATGTTTAGGTTGATATATCTGTAAACAGTTAAAACACAAAGATTTAGATTTTATAAATTCAATTCTTTTAGGTATAGGTAGCTCGAGATAATTGGGGCATTTATGTAGCCGATGTGAACCGTTGCACATTAAACATATATAGTCAGTATTTGAAACTGATGTGAGATGTGACATTCTAGTTTGGGAAGTGGGTTTCTCAAATTGTTTGTCAGTTAACATTTCAAAGGCAGTAACTCTTAAATTAAGAAATTCTAGTAGGTCCTCGAATTTGGGAATTGTTGTCTCCTTACGACTCATTTCCCACGCAGCTCTCAGGGAATTATCAAGCTTTTGAGTGATTAAAAACACTAACAATACATCCCAGGAATCTACCGGCAAATCCAAAGACCGCAAGGAGTCTAAGCTCTGCTGTAACGCTACTAGAAATTCTTTTAAGTTATATCTAGTCACAGTTGAATAATTTACAAATGTTTTTATATGATGGTTTACAATTATTGTCTTATTTTCATACCTCTTAATTAGTATGTCCCATGCTTTATGATAGTTAGCTTCTGAAATTATAAGAGAGCTGACTAGACCAGCAGCTTCACCCTTTAGCGATGACTTCAAGTACTGAAACTTCTGCAGAACTGGAACGTTAGCAGTGTCAACCGCCGACTTGAAAATATTCTTGAACACCGGCCATTCCTTTATGGCGCCGTCGAATGAAGGCAGCTGCAGCTGAGGCAGTCTGACATGCGCCTGTACAATTTGCGAATGTTGAGAGTCATTCATCGAACTGTTATGTGTCGAGGGATTAAGTATACGCTCCATGGCCGCTTTTGTTTCGTAAAACTTCTGCTCGTTTGCGTCCCTCTCGTGTTCGTGGACAGCGTTTCTCTCCGGTTTGTTGTCCAAAGCTTCAATCTGATCCTGTATGTTCTCGATTTTGTCGAAAGTAGTAGCTAAATCATCGTAACGCACCTTTAAATCTGATATCTCGTCCGTTAATGTGTTAAATGTTAGCACGTAGTTATAAATTCGCGTTAATTTTCCTTTAAGACTTCCTCTTTGGGTAATTAAAGCTGGTAATTCCATTGTACGAACTGAACTTGAGGTTATTTTCTGATTGAATTCTTCTTTCATATATTATCGATAATGTATTATTTGCTGAAATAAAGACTGTAGCCCGTAATTTACTACGAACTAATTGTAATCCGTTGTATAACTTGTTTATTTTCGTATAATATTGTGTATTGCACGTGAATGATAAAGATTTTCTTTGTTCGATCGAATATGACAGTCGAAAATTGTTAGCAAAACCAATACGTCTATGTCTGTATTTAGTGTTGCCAGTCAGTCGATCCTGTGTTAAGCTTGCTATGCACGATCGGACCGGCAGGCTCTCTCTCCTGCAACGTTATTGTTATGTTGGCAAGATTGTTGTTATGAAGTCCGCTGTTGCGGCAGCTCGATGCTTGTCTGTGGAAGTTCCGATGTGTTGTGCTTTGTACTCACGTTCACGAACTGTCAACGCGTCTATGTAAAATGGCGATCCCAATATCTTCTTGATACGGATTTCACGAAGTTTCTTCTCGCCACCGAACGAAGGACCACAAAAATGTAACTTTTTCTATGAAGGGCTGATTCCAAATTATACACGCAGACAGAGTAGCACTGATTTTAATGACTTTTTATATTTTTAAAACTAATTAACAAACAGGAGCGACGTGCATGGCTCAGACGCCATGATGAGAGAGAGACGGCAATAGCTTCCGTCCTATTCGGAACAAGAAGTACAAATAGACGAGTGAGCCCATCATACACAATGAGTAAACAAAAAACGTCCCATATACATCTATGTTTCTAATCAAAGCAGGTGTTACCTTTAATGCTACTAATAAAGTCAAAGAAAAGAATAATCCCGAAACCATGCTTCCTAGACCTTTATGGTCTAAAGGAAACACTTCACCCAATAACGACATAGCTATAGGTGTAACACCGATGTTAAGAATAATAGAATACAAAAATAAGAGGGACATTGATAACCAGGAAGTAACATCAGGGGCTATATCTTGAGATTTCAAACATAAAAATACACTAACAGATATTAACAGGGCACACGATATCCCACCACAAGTAAATAGTATCAACCTACGACGAAATAACTTCACAATTCCACAAGAACACGCATTAGATACAAATACAAGAGCATCTACAGCAAGCACGTAATACAAAATGGTGGCATTGTTATTAGTGAAGGTAAACATGAACTTAACAGCATAAGCCGAGAATGAGTGCCGTCCACACGCCTCTATAATAACAAAGACAAAAAACACAATCAATGAAGGTTTAAGAAAATCTTTCCGACCAAATTTAGATAAATTTTGCCTAAAAATGCTTAACTTAGAACTATCATTGATTTTACTAAGTCTCCTATGCTTTTGAGTTTGTATTAAAAGTAACAATTCTTCTGTTGCCTTAAAACTGTCGCCTCGTAACCATTTAAACGATGCTTTACAGGCTTCATATCTTCCTTTATAAGCTAACCATGCGGGGCTTTCTGGCCAAGTCAATGTGTTCAAAAGGGACAGTACTGAGGGTATTAATCCAATCAGGGCAGTCGTTCTCCAGTCAAAAAACGTGCCAACAAAATGCACCAGTAGCATACCGAATGTGACGCTAGCCGCTTTTCCGTTTAAGAATACACCCCGATACTTAGAGCTTGAATACTCTCCGATGATGACCGCAGCTACAGGCATAGATGAGCCACTGGTGAAACCGCAGACTAGTCGAGCTATCACCAGGGCTGTCACATCCTGAGCGAAGTACAGGATCAGGCACGCGATGAGACCAGGCAGCACGATAAATATGTGTGCTACTTTTCGGCCCAAAAGCTGTAGTATAGGCGCGACCAGCAGCATTGACGGAAACGTCGTCACTGCCAGTGCAGATACTGAAAATAAGGCATAAATAATATACTTAATCTAATATCTTATTTTTTTTGTTTACTTAAATTATACATTTCGCAACGCAGTTCTTCTACAGCAAAAAAGTATTGAGATGTTGTAATGTTAAACCAAGTCGGTTATTTTAGTCAGTACCGGGGGCTTCCACCGACTGGCCTATTATTTAACCTTGAAGGATTCTTTACTTGAGAACTATAAAATGTGTTTGTCCACTGTTATATAATAGGCAAGTAGGTGGAAATCGAGTTCTGTGGACACCCCCCTCCCCCGTCCCGGTACTGATCATTACATCGTAAGTGGTCTTCCTTTATTTATTACATTCCAATCCATTCTATTTCCCATTTGAACTACAACAGTGGTTTTGTAATCACATGTATTTGTATAGGATTACAAACTTACGTATGCAGTTCGTTATCTTAGAAAGGTAATATTTTTAGGTTTTGTATGACTTGATAGGCTAAAAACTAAATATGTTTAAAATTTGGAGCTTGTGGGTCTGCTAGAAGTAGGTACCTTAAAATTATGATAATCAGTGAAGATGAAGGTTAAAAATAGCCTAAATGGCTTCGAGAAAAGGATGGTACGGCCGTGCCTTTGTTTTGCTCGACTTGGCGGGGGCACTTCCGTGCCCCGAGATGTATTATGTGTCAATATTTTTTTAATCGGATGCATTTTGGTATAAATTGCTGTATTTACTTACTATTGAATTTGAAAGTTTTGTCGACTTTATACTTGTCTTTAGGACAAATCTGTCAGGTTAATAAAATTAATTCAATGGTGTTTGTATTTGAATATGTGGTTGCGAAATATAAGGAAAATCTTGATACTTTTCTATTCGTCTTAGTGTATTCATACACTTCTCATTTCACACACTATCTGGGGGCACGGCAGTGCCCCCGCCAAGTCGAGCAAAACAAAGGCACGGCCGTACCATCCTTTTCTCGAAGCCATTCAGGCCATTTTCAGCCTCCCGTAATTTTGTACTGGCTAAAGCTAGAACCCTGAAATTCCAGGAATATATAGGGCACAATAAGACTTATACACCGTGGGCCAGTATAACCCGACCAACTTTAACCATAGATTCTAACAACTATTATGAGTAAAAAAAATTATGTGACCTTCGCAATATTAGATGGTAAGCGATTACAAAGCCAAAATATGGACCTTTCGTTTCCATTTTAGCTTTTTTTTACCTTTTTAATAACTTTTCCTCCAGTAAGGACATGTTTATAACGAGGGACTGAATTTATTGATTTGTTTTGTTCCATAAGACTATTAATGTAAAATGACAAAATTCGACCTATGTTGATATAACGTTATTTACTTGTAATACCAACAAGGAATACGTGGTTAAAGTTGGTCGGGTTGTACGGGCCCACGGTGTATGTATTCTCAATATCATTCAATTTGAACGTGTAGTTTAAGAACTATTGCATGTCAAAGTTCCTTAGTTTTGTCACTGACTCACTGATCATCATAATTCTAAGGTACTTCTAGCAGACCTACAAGCTCCAAATTTTAAACATAGTGTTTAGCCTATCAATTCCTTGAAAACCTAAATATGTTGTAATTTCAGTCACAACTGCACACATACACGTTTGTAATCCTATACAAATACATGCGATTACAAAGTTAGTTTTGCAGTTTAAATTGAAAAGAATGGATTGGAATGTAATAATTAAAGGAAGACAAATTACATAAAGAAATAAGATCCCATCAAAAACATTACATGTAAAGAGATGCAAGTCTCGCAACGCAGTTCTCCTACAACAAAAAAGTTTTGAGATGTAAAGTTAAACCAAGTCAGTCGGAACCGGGGGGGAATCAACAGAACTCGATTTCCACCGACTTGCCTATTATTTAACCGTGGAGGAACACATTTTATAGATCTAATAATCAAGAGGTCCTGGGTTCGAATCCCGGTAAGGGCATTTATTTGTGCGATGAGCACGAATATTTGTTCCTGAGTCATGGATGTTTTCTATGTATTTAAGTATTTGTATCTATTAAATATATCGTCGTCTAGTATCCATAACACAAGCCCTATTGAGCTTACTATGGGGCTAGTTCGATTTGTGTAAGATTGTCCCCTAATATTTATTGATTTATTTAATAATAGGCAAGTCGGTGGAAATCGAGTTCTGTTGATTCCCCCCCGGTACTGACTTGGTTTAACTTTACATCTCAAAACTTTTTTGTTGTAGGAGAACTGCGTTGCGAGACTTGCATCTTTTTACATTAATGTTTTTGATGGGATCATGATGTTATAAATTAAGTCTGGTACCCAAGAATTTTTTTCCTATATTATATCAAGGCTTGTACGAAAAGTACGCTAGGAAAAAGATACAATTAATGTGTACATAGAATATAAATAAAATAAAAAAACTAAAACTGGGCGTGTCGACGGACTGATTTTCAATGACTCAACAAAACCTTAAACTAATAGAGAGCTAACTTCAAACTCCTGTTCCCCTGTTCAAGATAGCGTACACCGTAAAGATATTCAGAATCTGATGCAGCCAATAAATAGTACCCAAATAGTACCGACGAAATACCTAGGTGAAAAAAATAGTACCCTTAAACTTTTCGAAATATAAGGCCTGTTCACGGTGTACGCTACCGGGCGTCAAGCTGGCGTACACCGTTTGTATCTCTGGAACGGCTTTGTTTTTGGAAACGCTTTATTTCTCAAAAAATAGTACCCAAATAGTACCCTAGGGCCCTAAAATTTCATTTCTCTAGCTATAGTAGAAGCCGAGATATTCCCTGACAAAACGGTGTACAAAATTTCACACCGTCAAGCTGGCGTACCCGGGAATTTCTTATAGAAAGAGCTCACTATATCTCGGTTATAGTTAAGGGAATCAAAATTTATAGGTTACTTTAATATGTGACGTTCCACGGCTAAAGGTATCTTATGGATATAGTCGCTTGCGTCCTTCTATCTTGATGTCCTACAGTAACGGAGTCGGATACAACGCAAGCGACAATATCCATGAGGTACCTTTACCGCGAAACGTCACATATGTACCTATAAATTTGTATGGAACCCTCGGTAGGCGAGTTCGACTCGCACTTGTCCGGTTTTTTTTAATCTGTTGAAAAATAACTGGATTGTCAGCTTACCCACCCACGACTCAGCCTCTAAGCTCAGTTCTATATCGGACCCGGGTGCTCCCAGATCCCGAAATAGGATAGTAGAGTACCCGCCGTGATATCCACACGCCACTAAGTTCAGGAACGCTCCGCATATCATCCAATTCTGTCAAAATGTATTGGTAAGTGAATAAGAGTACTGTCTAGGCTTATGATGCTACGCTTTGTCGCGTGATAAATAAATGATAAAGCACCCGTCACGTTCTGACAATATGCGTGTGAGAGTGACGGATGCTTCATCATTTATTTATCACGCGACAAAGCGTAGCATCCTAAGCGTACAGAACGTGACGGATACTTTATCATTTATTTGTCGCGTGACAAAGCGTAGCATCATAAGCCTACAGAATGTGACGGATTATTTGTCACGTGACAAAGCGTAGCATCATAAGCCTACAGTACTTCGCAACTACGCCGTAATCACGGACTAAAATATTTGACCCGTGCACATAATAGGAGGTAACGCTGCAGTAATCCGGCCCGATTTTTTTTTTAAATATTGTTAACTCAAAAAGTTATGTTTCGAAAAAGTTATAATTCGGGAAAACTTTTGCATTCTGCATTAGAAAATGATTTCTTTCTCGAAGATTATCGTCACGAGTAAGAAATTATGCGTTTTATTTAATGTACAAAGGACTGTTTTTTAGGCATCACAAAGAATTTTGGTCGTAATCTAAGGGCCTTATTACACTTGCGATTTGCGGGCGAGCTGCGGATGAGTTTCCATACAAAACCAGTCGCGGCAAACTCGACATCGAGCGAAATTTGTATGGAACTTAGCTTCTAGCTTCACTCATCCCCGATTAAGAACTGTTATTACTAGTTCACGGATCAAATTATATTAGGGACAGGATTGGCGGCGAAGTTTTAACCCTGCAGTATGTGTCATGCATTCATTCTGAGGCAAAACGTCAACCAAACGGAACGTGGGTAGGTAGGTTTATTTTCTTATTTAGAAAAAAAATCAATTTGATCTTCGTAGGAGATACGAAACTACGAAAAAACTGCGAAATGTATGAAAAAAAATTTAGATAAATTGCTACGTACCTGATTCAATACGGCTCTCATTTCTGTGTGTTTATAAGTTATCTTTAATATTAATTTATTCACGAATACAAATATTAAATAGGTAATGTTTTTTGTGTATTATTTAGTTTCTAGAATTCTCCCAAATACCTGCAAACAGCAAAACACTTTAAGTTGTTTAAACACTTAGAGTTGTATGATAAACTGGATTAATGATGAAGAATAAGATCTTGCAAATTTTGAGGAAAATTAGACTCTGCGTGTTTTATTCTAAACTGAACCGTTATCAACTTAGTGGGGTTAAATTTTCTATACGTATAATATAATCGTAGAAAGGCTGTGCTTGTCAATTCGCCTGTTGACTCGGTTTTTTTTTCTGTCGTAAATCGATTCTACTATTTGTGAGGAACAAATATCTATATGACACCTAATAGATTTGTATAAGTATAACAGCCACAAATTGTAATCAAAAGTAGCAGATCGCACTGAGCATTGAAAACGCTCTATACAAAACGGGAGGAACCTATGACGTCATCGGTTCCATCGCTGTACTAAGTTGTATGAAAAAATTGCATTTTGCCATTTTGAGCACGAAAAAGTGCATTTAAGCACATAGATAGTTGTCACACATTTATTTTTTCAGTGTTATTTATGCATTCAGAAATTGATTTAATTTTTCTTTAAGACGATAAAAAAAATATAGTTTTTTTTTTAATTTTGTGGTCTCATAACTTTGTATTTTTTATACATCTTTGGTTTATTTCTTTTGTGTTATGATAATTTAGTATTTTCCAATCCATATGACTATATATTATGTTGTAAAATTCAAAATGACATGAAATTTGGTATACGTGTGGATTATGACCCCGGTAAACACATAGGATATTTTTTGTCCACCTAACCCGTAACTATAGTACGATTTATAATTAAATTCCAACGAATCTACCAAAACATGTCAATGTTACAATGACATCTACCATTGTCAGTGTGTCGTGTCAGATATAACCAACATTTTCATGATTATAAAAAAATATAATTAACCTGCTACTACTGAAAATCAAGCATTGTCTTGAGTTTTAAATGTTTGACAAACGTCTACATGTGTATTTATTTCATTATTTGCCCACGACCAAGCTCCTGGCTGGTTAAGAAATGAAAGAGATGCACTTAAACAGAATTCTACGCGAGGAAATTTAGCACGATGTATAATATTTTTTCGTTTAATGATTGTTTTATTTGAATTTTGACATAAAATGCGGTATGGATACCGAACCGATTTTTCTAATAAAAAAAAACTGTTTTATTACGTTGTGAGTCGCTTGAGTCATTTCCTTCTCGCCAAGTGTGTACATCAGTCGCAGTAAAAGTAGCATGCTACATGCCCCTTCACTTATTGTATGTACACGTTGTATAAAAAAAAACTAAAATACGTCAGTTTCTGAACGCAATCGAATTGACGTAAACAAACATATCTGACTGTTTTTGTCGTTATTTAAGTTTTTATGCATTCTTAGATGGGTATGTATATATTGTCGATTCAAAAGTGTTATTTTTTACGCTTTATTTTTTGTGGCGCATTTTGGTCAGTTTTACCGTAGACCCCAGCTAAATTATTAATATAGATGTACACAAATCTTCAGATTGGACTAAAACTGATACCAAATGTTGACGAAACCTGAAGTGTTATCATTGCAATATGAATGTTTCTACCACAAAATAGTTATATTTGAATATTTATTAACGTGACCTGTATGAATAGAAGTATGTTTATTTGGACAGTACATTTAAATTTTACTTGTAAAATTACTCACAAATATATTATTTACGAGCAACTTTTCTCTAGGTGATAATTTACTATAAATTTAATGGCAACACAGTGGTAGATTTGTTGGAATTTAATTATAAATCGTACTATAAAAAGAGGTATTGACTTATTTTACCTTAACGAAGGAAGTTTTGTGGGTCCAGTGAAAAGGGGCTACAAGTCAAATATATACATACTAGATACAAAAGGTCACAACTAAACTCTAACTTAAAACTCTATTGTAAGACTGAAGTTCTTTTGCACTTAGATTATAGTATAAGTATTATGGCGGTAGGATGATACAGAAGTAGTACGAACGATGTTACTTTTACCAACCGATAAATTTAGAACTGTCTTTTTAGGGTTCCGTACCAAATGGTAAAAAAGGAACCATTATGGTGCGACTTTGTATGACTGTCTGTCCGTCTGTCACAGCGAGATATCTCAGGAACTACCGCTGCCATCGAATTGAAATTTGGAATAGTTTTAAAAATCACTAACCCGACTCTATTGAACATAATAAAAATCTTATAAGTAACGTTTTTTACTTTTTTTTAAAGAGGGTTGAAATGGGTGGTCGAAAATTTAAAGTTGGGCTATTATATCAAGTGGGGTGTGAAATGAAAGGGCTTAATTTGTAGATTCCAAAATTATTTTATTTCTTTTCTTAATCATCTACTTTTTTATTTAGTTCGAAAGACGTTAAAAAAAATACCATTCCCCTTATTATCATCGAAGTTACTGAGCATAAAATCAGTAATAATTACCAATTATCAATATCATCATAAATATTACACAAAAAAATATAACGGTTTTCCTAACCTGCATCGTTTTTTCGAAATTCGCAAAAATCGTAACAACCTTATTGGACCCATTTTTTTAAAAGTTGTACACTGACTTTCTCTTTTGATCTGTGAAATTTTACATCATTTCTACTCTGACTTAATAAACATGTCTGTCTTTATTTTAAAAACCTACATTCTTTGTAAAGCTAGTAGCCTCATTAGAAAGCTTATTAGCAATCTAGGATTATCTTTTCACTAAATGTACGTATGTCCTATTTTTTTATTTAATTACCGTATTACAGTAGTAATTACTCAATTGTAAGATTTTTATATTATATCTTTTTGTGAGAATGTGAATTATATATTATTTTCCTTCTGGAATGTAACACAACATGTTATTTAAGGGAAGGGTCCAAAATTCCATAGTCATTATACCGAAATGTTATAATTCTGAAGGCTATTTTCTGCTGTAAGGTGATTTTGCCACAGACAGTGTAGTAGAAAATATAATTTATGCCACACCTGGCCATAAAATGATGTACACAACACGGGAGGTAATAAAGGTAACCCTCGATCGCATATTTACATCCCTCGCTTGCAGCTCGGGCCGCAAACTTCTGCGATCTCGGCCTTTCTTTGTATTACCACCCTAGTTGTGTAATGTACTATATCCAATTAGATTCAGAAATAATATAAAATATTTTAGCGCAACATGTGTTTCCGAAAAATAACATTCGGTATTTTGACTCTTCAGAATAATGTAATGTACTCGTGTATCCGGTATTTTATCTCGGCTCTCCGACAAAATCGTGATTTTGCACTTACCTCAGAAAGTTCCTAAAGAAAATCCTAATTTTCGGTACTTATTATAATTTTGTTAGAATGACGACACGGTACGTATAGTTCTTTAAAAGGTCTTGCTAGCACAGGAATACATTTTAGTATGATGAATCTTACCTACTGCGGTGTTGTAAGAAATATACCTTCAGTCGATATTTACTCAGCCTGTAACTGTTTGTCAAAAAAGGTGATAAGAGAAAATGATTTCATCAGGTAATTATATGTTTTAATTTGTATGGTTATTACTGCCCAAGGTTGAAATAAATAGGTAACTATTGTTATTTATTGTTAATAATATACGATTAAATTTAAAACTACAGACATTAAATCTAAGTAAGCCCTAAAATAAATCATATCCTGAAAAACTAAAATTAAGTAAAATACATTTTAAATATGATTGATGCCGTGAAAGCAGTCGATGATCCTCTACATGTATGTGACAAAAGGACCACTTTGCGGCTATGGGGTAATTAGCAGTTCCTAAAATACATAACATTAGCTATCTTTATCTATTGACGATAGAATCAAGTCTTTAGGTTCAATAGTTTTTTTTAAATATTTAAAGGTGTACTAGTCAAAAACCGGTTTCTGAGATAATACTGTTAAAAGTTTTCGGTACCAAAAACAAACTTTTACTCGGAAGTTATAGAAAGGTGGGTATTAAAACAATCTGCATACTTTTGTGATTCTAAATTTATCAAAGTGGCGACCAGACCGTGAACAATGGCAACTTTTTTTTAAAGTAAATATTAACCATCGTGTTTTCTCAATATATAGTTATATCATCTAGACCAAAAAAAAGACAAAAAGTTAGTATGAAATTGTTTAATTGATAATAATTTTTAATAGTTAAAATAAGGCTCAGCAACTTTTCTATAAAAAATCAACAATACGACCATGTGTGACTATATATATAACACGAAATATTATCTCAATAAGTATCCTTTGAGTGTGAAAATCATCAATAAACTAATGTTTAGGCCTTAATTTAAACATCGAGAAATATTGTCTTCGGTTTCCGCGATTATCATTCATAGTAATAAAACAACTAAACGGATTAAATCGCGTATATTACTACATACCCGCGACCACGAACGCTGAAAAGGGTTACGAAAGGTCGGGACTTAACATTTTTAAAAATTAAATTATTATTTTTTATCTAATGATTCATAGGCAGGATACCACTTTGTCGGTTAACTAAACTGTGTCAAATTACACAATTTTATGTGTATCTTACATTACTCTCACTAGTTAGTTCATATAAAGATTAAATATTATTAAAATAATACTTATCTATAATTTAGACAACCAGTTATGCTTTGCAGACCAATTTGAAAATCGGATGCCAGTTTGAAGTCGCTATCTTGAAAAGACATGCCAATCTGCTCCTCTCCCTGCCAAATCGTCCGCTCATCCGACGCGAACGGCAGTTTTGTTAGGGAGAGAGGTTTCTCTACGTAGTACTAATTCTTATTCTGTGATATCGACGTCGTTGAAGTTGCTGACGCGACAGAGCGAACTAAAAGTAAAATTATCGTCGTAGTATTTAGACACCGGTAAAGTGGTACCCTATGCACTAAACTTCAAGCGTTCAAAAAGGTGCTCAAATTAAAAATCGTTCAAGTTCTAAATTCAAAATAACATAACATTGTGGCTTGGTCTTAGAACTGCACTAAAAATATTATGAGACATCTGCAATGTAAAAGTGTATTTAAATTTTCATCTCCATTTTAATCATTAAAAAGAACTTTGGCACAGGTACTCTATTGACATCATATCGTAAGAATTTGGACTTTCTAGCATTGTCCTGTTAAAATACTATTTAATAACCGTCTAACTTTTCGTTACGACACGAAAGTGTATTAATTTAACACTAACTTTCAGTTTCGACACGTCTCTTAACTGCTATCACATACCTACACTTACTTTTTTGAAAAGCGTTCATAAATAATCGGCTCCAACTGTACACAGACTAGTTTCTTTTAATGTTTGTTTTGTGCTATATTATTCGCAACAGAGCCAAAGGTCAAAGTTATCTTTTTCGTGTATCTGCAAAACAGCAATTTGAATATTAAATGTCTATTAATTTTACCTATTAGACTAGTAAATAAATTGCAAATGAAGTATACATTCGTGTGTTTTAGTTATTATAATTGCAAAAAATACGCAAACGTCTACTTAGGCAGGTATTCAGCACATTCCCCTCTGTAGCCCCCACGCTGGATCGCTATTGGCCTTTAAAGGCGTGGGAAATTATCTTAGAGCATAGAATACTAGAGAGAGGACAAGCCGCCGGCGACCGTGTCGCAGCTGTAAGCTCATTGTGCATACTCTGCCGCCAGTACACCGTCCGTTGTTAGCGAGTGTGCCCGCGTGCTGATCACAGTGAAAGTTTTGTTTTCTGCCAAAATGCCGAGTTGTGCAATAATTACTTGCAAACATCGCAGTGATTTAATTAATTTCCACACCAATGGGATCACTTTTCACAGGTAAATACTATTTATTTCTAATAAAACCATGAATTTAACTAATAATCTGACTTGTATCCATATAAGCTTATACATGTTTGTCATTTAATATATTGTATTACATTGCTGCTGTACAAGTTACATTATTGCGAAGCACAGTGTTTACGCCGCAATGAACGGGGTACAAAACGATACATTCAATGACAAAGTTTCTCATAGTGCAGCAGCGATGTCCGCCATATTGTGCGCTGCGGATAGTGCTGCGCGGCACCTATACCACGTATCGATAAAACCAGCCCAGGATTAGTGGATGCTAAAAATAATTTAAAAATGAAAGGATGGATACTGTCTTTAATATAATATTAGGTATGAAGTATAAATGTTGTGTAATTGTTTAGCTAATGATTTGTACGTATGCAATGCGTTGATAAAAAAACTCTATGAGTGAATTTCGACATTTTAAAATATTTTTTTGTGCAAAATAAGCAATTCCTTTTCTTTAGCTACATACTTTTTTTATAATACTAGTAATACCTTTAGCTATTTTAACTGGCGATTAAACGTATAGAAAATACAATACAATTGTGGAGTTATTATATTTTTTTTAGTATTTTATGTGGTAAAAATCAAATATTATATACCTAAGTTTACAAAGGGTTTGAATTGTATGGCATACTAGATTTTGCTCCCCGCGTTGCCCGCGTAGAAATCGTATTTCGCATATCCCTCAGGAACCGTATTTTTTCCGGAATAAAAAGTATCCTATGTGTTCCCATTTAAAACTTGAACATCAGATCGATAAGGTTAAGTTGGTTAGTCAATAGTCTACTCGGTCCACGATATCGAGTTAGTATAGCGTTCTCCCTGTATAGTGTCAAATTAACCGCTTGCCTTTACCTGCACAGTAAAAATGCAAAATGAGATAAGAGAGTAGTAAATAATAAAGGCAATAAATGCATTATTTGGGTTCGACCAGGTGTAAAATATAACATGCAACAATAATGTCCATTGTTGTTGGCGCACGTGTAATTACAAAAAAAAACTGTACAAGGACTTTAGCTAGTGTCCTTATCATATTTTGAGTTCTTTGTATTACCGACTACAACAAAGCCTATTTTACTGACTTAACAAATTACTAGCGTACCAGAGACAGATGTTGACTGAACTTTTAACGCTATGTAAATCCATCCTTTGTGCGTTCGTTACCCTTATCGCTGACCATATATATACATAGCATGCTATCTCAGATTTCTAGTACTCACTCGACGTGTATCGAGTGTAATTTAAACTAATAATAGAGTTTTTATAGATTTCCAAGTGATCCCGAAATTAAAGAAAAATGGATAGCAGCAACATGCAGAGGACCTGTTTGGTGGCCATAAAAAGAAGCACAATATGCTCTATACACTTCACAGAAAATCAATTTCGACCGTTACCAAAAAGTCGCCGGCTTTTTGAATGGGCAGTGCCGAGTGGATTGAATTGAAATTTGTATGAAATTTTCAATCCAATGCAATCGCTAGGAGAGGATTAAAAATTTCATACAAATTTTAATTCAATCCGCGTCGCGTCGCGTCGCGCCCTGCAGGTGGAAAACCACCTTTAGTCAATGAAATATTAATAAAAAAATATCCCAAATATGCATTACTGAAAACGTAGTATATAGTCTGTTCTTTTAGGCATTAAAGAAAAGGTAAAGAAACCACGTGACTCGGATGATTCAGCCAATAAAGGTTACTTTATGTATCTGCGGCACAATGCCACTGATTGAAGGACCCGAGTTACGTGGTTTCTTTGTTTTTTTTTAATTGCCTAATAGAACAGACTAGTTATTTTATTGTTATTAGTGGAAGTGTAAATCAGAATTGAGAAGAAATTATTTAAGGCATTTGTCAACAAAATATGAATCATAATAATTAGTAAGTAAACATTTGAAAACCCAAGGTGATAAATATTACGAATTATTAGTCATTAACTAAATTAAATATTACGAATTATTAGACATCTACTTAATAAATCAAATGTCTTTAACATTTTGATTGCCATAAATAATTATTATAAGCAATTATTAACAATGATTCCGAATATTTCAATAGGTACATTAAATTATCGACAGATACTCTTTTTTCGACAATTCTTCAATATCGATATCACGGTATCGCTGGCCTAGTACCCGCAATTATCGTTGTGTGCGTGCGTACTGACACGACTCGCTGCTCATCCGCATGTACACAGACATGGAAATGATGCGCGTGTATTCTGCAATAGGAGCGCCGATATACAAGTGTGTGTGATTTAGGTGTGTGCGTGCTTTGTCTTTACAATTACTGGTTCTTTGTGTTGGTTAAAGAACTTGCGACAGGCGGATTCAATACTAAATCGACCGCATGTCCGATCTCCTTATATTCTTACATCTGTGGAAATTATATTTAAGTCACACTTGGCCATAAAGTGGCTTTTTCTGCACGCTGCGCGTACGGAAAAAGCCGCTTTCTGGCCAAGTGTAGACATAAAATTATGTACACAACACGGGAGGTAATAAAGAAAGCCCTAGATCGCATATTTACGTCCCTCGCTTGCAGCTCGGGCCGCAAACATCTGCAATCTCGGGCTTTCTTTATATTACCACCCTAGTTGTGTAATGTACTATTTTACACTCAAAACTTGATACGATGACTAGTTTAGGCGATAATCATTGAAAAGTGAGTTTTCCGACTTACAAAAGTTCAGTTATTTTTATATTCCGTTGTCTGATAATGTGATTGATAAATAATAACATTAAGAAGGGATTATTATACAGTAAATAACCAAGATTTTACCTTGACATTACAGCAATAACTTTTCTTAGTACAAGTGGAAATTTACTTATGCACATTAGTTCCACCTGACATTGAAATGCCAGCGGATAAATAATCTCCGAAGCAAATCGTACAAACTTTTTTATCTGATGAAAGCCCTTGAATGTACAGACTCATCAACCGGCGGAATATTGTACAAGTAATGATCGTTAACAGAAACTAGATAGATAAGTGGATTAGAGGCCTCAGGCGTTTGAAACGCTGCATTTAGGCAATTTAATTGATTCAAGATGATTTATTATGTTTTCAATGTTACTGTTCAGTTTAAGACTCACAGTTGACATGTATTTTATTTATTTTTCACTAAAAATATCGTGTCACACTCCTCGTCAAATTGCCAAAATTCAAGCTCGAAAAGCATTTTTTCCTCTTGTACTACATACCCCCCAAAACCTCAATAATAATTCAATCAGTTGCATGATAAACGAACAATGTGATAAACGAACTGATAACTGACATCATCAATTCGTAGTCTCAATTGTAAACATTTCAAAATTTGTAAAGTCTTTAGATCCAAATTCGCGTTGGAGCATCTTCACAGCGGAGCTTGCTGCAAGCCACAGTATAATACAGTAATTTTTACCCGACTGCGGCGAAGCCCACAAAGAGGGTTATGTGTTTGACTTGTATGTATGTCTGTTTCTATGTCCGCTCGTATCTACTCAACGACACACCCGATTTTGATAAGTGATACATCATTAGATTCGTCTTGATGACGCGAGTGTCACTGGACTGGGTATAAAAAAATCGTAAAAAAGGCAAAATGGCGGATTAACACACTTTAATGCACGGTACTTTTTACCGCAGTCGGGTCTTTTAAAGTAAAAATGTGGTTATTCTTCCTACCTGTGCTTATTCTTTCAATCCAGGATTTGGTCTATTTGCGTGCCAAATAATATCACCTCAAACCATTCAGTTACTACCGTGTTATTTAGTTACATAACTTTCTCATTTATAAGGCAGGGAGACGCCACTTTGCCTTATTTGCCAAACATTTTTAGTTGTGTCTTTGTAATTTTCTATATGAAACAAAATAGACAGATGGGATATTTGGCAAATAAGGCGAAGTGTGGATTAGTAGGTTAGTAATAGTATCTCCAGCGTAGTCAAAACGCATACGTCAGTGCAGCCACTCCCACCACGGTATACGGTAGTTTTTTTTCCTACAAAAGGAACATTGGGAGCGCGCATGTGTGCGCGCCGTGTACGGACGTAACACAGGCAAGGATTTGAGCATGCGCCAGCATGCCATAGAGACGCGCGTCGTGCGTAAATAGGTACGTGTCGCGCGCTCCTAAACAAACGGCCGAAGTCGTACTACTTGGTTGTCTTTATACTTTGCTCCCACGTCCAGCACACATTGCAATTAGGTAACTAGGCATAGGTCATCCTCAACCTGAGACGGCTGTAGAACTTTCTCGAAGTAAAGTCACAATAACACGCCACTTAAGAGGCTGACAAGACCTACTTTTGTTGAAATTGATGTTATTTAAGCAGTTTTTTAAGAAAAACCATTTGTTCTAGCACATAAAAAAAAATATATGTTAATATTCATCATATTTCGAAGACCGTGGACGGACGCGATACATAATTTCACGAAATCGGCTCGATAGAAAAAAATTGCAAAGATTGGTCTTAAAATCATCATTAAACGGTTCTATGTCTTTATTTTTTTAACGTATGGGTCTGCAAATAAAAACATGAAGTCAACATATTCATACCTAAACCGCTAACGAGTCACATTTCACAAATAGTCCACAATTTTTTTTTAATTCAATTTTTATTTATTATTATCTTCTAAGACCCGGCTGCCCAGAAACAGTGACAGTAGGCTCTCGTTTACTCCGATACAAATAGACAGTGTGCGCTGACGCGCCGTGCTAGACGGACTTATGCTTCTCGTTTGCGCATCGAAAACATCGCAAAAATTTGTTTAACCTTGTGTTAAAAATCTAAAATACTGTATACGTACTTATATAAATCAAAGTTATAATATAAGAAGTGTAAATATTTAGTTAAGTGTGTTAAATGTATGATCACCGCAATAGCCGCTGGCCTGTCCAAATGAATACTCATTCAGTTTTACACCTTCATAGCGTTGAAATGTGGACCTTATGTCACTGGATATAAGGTCCATATTTCAACGCTTCTTCAGATGCGGTTTTGGCTACGCCCATCGAGAAACGTTTTGTTTGCATAGATCTATAAAGTTTTGGAGTCGACGGTAATAGTTATGTATTATGGGAGGCATCAATACACGAGTGTGGTTTTAGGAAACGAGCCGAAGCAGGCATGTCTCACTCCGCGATTTTATTTTGACGTAATTATTATTCTTCCTTGCCTAATGCATTAGGCAAGCTCAGGGCTGCGCCCACACCCGGCAGCGCCTGTGTGCGAAACCCTGTGTATGAAGGCCTAAGGTGTATGTATGTATGTACCTATGTACGTATGTACGTATGTATGTATGTACGTATGTATGTATGTATGTATATGTATGTATGTATGTATGTATATATGTATGTATGTATGTATGTATGTATGTATTATCATACACCGCACTCCAGGGTAATTTTTCGGGCACGTCAGTTAGTAAGGTTTACAAATAAACCAATCAATTTTCGATTTGACAGTATAAGGTATTTGTACTAAGTATTTATTATATTGTATATTATATTCAATCTCATTTAATTTAATTACCTACGTAACATACATTATCATTAGCTACTAAAGGTACTCGGAGTTGCATGGTACATATCTGGGGGCACGGCAGTGGCCCCGCCAAGTCGAGCGCGAAGCAAACACTGCCGTACCATCCTTTACTGGAACCATTTCGCCGCATTTTCAGGCCCCTATTTGAGAACCTCTAGATAAGACCAGAACGCAGAAATTTTCGTCATCCAATAAGCTATAATCACATACTTAAAATCCAAAATTTCAAGTCTGTAGGTCATTTAGTTCCGAAGTTAAGCGAAAGCAAAGTTTCGCATTTACGACAGACACTCACTGACTCATGATCATCAGAATAGAACTAGTACTTCCCATAAACTCAGAGAGCTGAAATTTTAAACATAGTTAGTTTTTAGCCTATCAAGTCCTAAAAAACCTCCAAATATTGCAACTGCACACATAAGTTTGTAATCCTATACAAATACATGCGATTACAAAGTTTCTTTGTTGACTTGTACCTACTATAACGAATAAAGAATGTTCAACGGCCAAGTCACACAACATTAAGTATAATAATAAAGAAATCGCAGTAAGGTACCTTAAACTTGACACGATTTTGTCTAGATTTCATTACTTTTTAGAGATAAACAAGCAGCTCCATCGAGACTTGGCTAGTTTTTTACAGAATGTTTTTGATGGGATACCAGGTTACGGATACTAAGTATAAATACCTTATACTGTCAAATCGAAAATCGATTGATTTATTTGTAAACCTTACCTTACCTTTATGTTTTTTCTAGATGACCTTACATTGCAGGTCATCAATAAAAACATAAAGGACGTGCTGTATATTTTAATTCAATATAATCGTACTTACAAAAATACTGTATTTTTTTCTAATAAATCTTAACTACTTATATTACATATCCAAAATTCATTAAATGTGTTTGAAAGTTTTCATTACTTATTTACGTATTACATATCCAAATTTCATTCTATCTGTTCACGCTTTAATTATGAAAATAAATTAAAAACCAACTATATTATTTTAACGACGCCCTGTCTATTTTATTCTGCGCTCTATGGGAAACCTACAGGAGTTTAACGCCATCTACCGGCAGGCGTGTTTATTTCGATCGCGATCGCAAGCCGAATGCAAACAGTTACGCTTCTCACCGCTCACTTGTGAATAGCGCTGGGAGCAATTAGGCGGGGCTAGGGGATGGGCCAAAATCCTGAATCCTCAAGGGCATTTTGCTGTTGACAGCGTCTTAAGCTGTGCCACATTAGTTGAAGTGACTGTTTGAGTCCAAAACAGGGCACCGTCTATACCAGGGGTCTCCAAAATACGGTCCGCGGGCTGGATCCGGCCCGCGAGCATTTTCAAAGTGCTGTATGGCCCCCTGGGAAAAAAATCTCCCGTCTATTTATAATTAAATTCCAACAAATCTACCACTGTGTTTCCATTAAAATTGAACATTCCATTTATAGTAAATTATCACCTAGCTAGAGAAAAGTTGCTCGTAAATAATATATTTGTTAGTAATTTTACACGTAAGATTTAAATGTACTGTCCAAATAAACATACTTCTATTCATACAGGTCAGGTTAATAAATATTCAAATATAACTATTTTGTGGTAGAAACATTCATATTGCAATGATAACACTTCAGGTTTCGTCAACATTTGGTATCAGTTTTAGCCCAATCTGAAGATTTGTGTACATCTATATTAATAATTTAGCTGGGGTCTACGGTAAAACTGACCATAATGCATCACAAAAAATCGGGCGGTATCCATACCGCATATTATGTCAAAATTCAAATAAAAAAATCATTAAACGAAAAAATATGATGCATTGTGCTAAAGTTCCTCGCGTAGAATTCTGTATAGATAAGTGCATCTCTTTCATTTTTTTGCCTGTCATTCCAATGCCAGGATCTTGGTCGTGGGCAAATAATGAAATAAATACCTACGCATTTAGACGGTTGTCAAACATTTAAAACTCAATCAAGACAATGGTTGATTTTCAGTAGTAGCAGGTTAATTATATTTTTTTATAATCATGAAAATGTTGGTTATATCTGACACGACACACTGACAATGGTAGATGTCATTATAACATTGACATGTTTTGGTAGATTTGTTGGAATTTAATTATAAATCTTACTATAGAAACAGGGTCTTTCTTATTTCTCGCCTCCACTTCGCTTTATCCCGAACATCGTCTTCGTTCAACCCGCAGCTGTTCAAGTCCTTGTTTAAGACACTGACCCCCCGCAGCTTAGACACCGTATATCCCAAATGAAATGATTGATGCACTGATTGCTATAAGACAATTGCAAGACAAGGCGTAAATGGATAAAATCTCAAAATATTTATAGTTTTTGCCGGTTTCGTCATTATGTTATACATACATATAACATTTTTTACTCCTAATGACTTCAGGAATGCGTGCTTAAATTCCTTACGAGGCACCCTGTATAATTTCATAGAGCGCTGAACGTAACAAAAGTGATTATCGAATCTTATCGTACCTCCTTCTTGTATCTATTTTTTACTCAACTGCCCAAAGAAAAGAGTGTTATTGATGGAGCCTAGTATATCATTAATACAAAAATACATTATTCTAAAAATTGTAAATCTTAACAATTATGCTTCCAATTATTGTACAGTAACAAACATATTATTATTATTTCTATAACACATTACATGATCTATAATTACTGCCAAGGTGTTAACTATGTAAATAATGAGCGCAGTTTGTTGTGTTAATTATTACCTACTTAAGGGGATTATAACCGCCAACGATCTTGACAACAATGACTTAGCAGACAAGAGTTAAAAAAACCTCCGGTTCCAAAGCACAATCAGCCACATACATTATTTACCTAGGGAGGTAAAACAAAGAATGTCTGAGATCGCAGACGCCCGAGCCGAAGGCAAGGGCGATAAATAAGCGACCTGAGGCTTTCTTTATTACCTCCCGTGGTAAGTACCTACAAAATTTTACGTCTCCCCTAGGCCAGGAAGCGGGATTTTCCGCACGCGTAGCGTGCGATAATTGCCACATTATGGCCAGGTGTGACGTAAAGTTTATTTTCATTGATGTAAGGAGAGCGGTATGCCATGCTTTTTTCGCAGATCTTACGGGGTGTAGTTACGCTTACACGACGAGCAGTTTAACGACATTGTTTAATTGTCTTAATCATAAAAAAAAATAGCAGCCAGGCTATTTTAACAACAACAATTAGTAAACATTATTGGAAAAAATATCAAAAATAAGTAAATGCGTTTTGGGTTAGGTTAGTAGTCTTGTCATTGAAAATTTATAAATAAAATAATAACTGGTCAAGAGCATGTCGGACCATGCTCAGTGTAGGGTTCCATAGCCGTATCTATAAGGAAATGTGCTACAGGTAAAAATAAAGCTAAAAATAAACAACTGGCAAAAGGTCTTAAATGCCGTGTAAATCAATGGCACTTAAAACCTTTTGGTTGGGATGTTTTTCACCAATAAATTCAAAACGGTTTATTCGTTACTATTCAAAATAATTTTCGTTGAATGTATTTATTAAGCGTTACCTTCCTGATTTTTTTCATATTTTTTTGGATTTACGGTTTAAAAGTTAAAGGGGGGACACAATTTATGCAACTTTCGGAGCAATTATTTCCGAAAGTATTCACTTAATCAAAAAAAAGTACATAAAAGCCTTATAATGTTTATAAAACAACTGTCGAATTATGTACCTCACGTTATTGTCTGCTGAAAAAAATTTTTTTTAGCTTCTGTTACATGTATGGAGTGCCCCCCCCCCCTAGATTTTTTTTTTTTATTATTTATCTACCAAACTTAGTAGCGGCATCTACAAGACATCTATATTCCAAATTTCATCGGTATACGTCTTGTATTTTTTGAGTAAAATGCCTGTGACATACGGACGGACGGACGGACGGACGGACATGACGAAACTATAAGGGTTCCTTTTTAGCCATTTTGGCTACGGAACCCTAAAAAACGGGTTATTATAATTTTCACCACACTTGCTCGAAAATTGTGTCATTACACGTAGGTTCTGCGGGCCGTAAATGACCTATTACACCCTAGGGCGTAATTTTTTCTTTTTAAATTTGAAACGCTGCTTCTGTTTTACTCTTATAAATTTGTCATGTTCAAAGGAAGCGCCAACTTACTTTTTTAACTTTTATTACTGAAATATTTATTTAAAGAGAACTGTTATTGCAAATACATGTAAACACATATTTCTGTAACATTAATAAAATGTTTAAATAGTGTATTTCAGTATTTTGCAAATATAAAATCAACCATTTTAACTCTTTACCGCTATGGTTTCCGAACATGACTTGTCGTCTTGATATATGTCACTAATGTCACTGTCAGTTTTACAGTTTTATTTAGGTTAAGTAAGGTTATTTTAATCAGATTTCCTCACAAGTGTGATGAAAAACATTGTGTGTGCCACGGGCGGTAAAGGAATTACAAACTCGTGTTGTTAAAGCCCTCGGCTTCGCCTCGGCCTTGTAACAAACACTCGTTTGTAATTCCTTACTTACCGCCCTTGATACACAATGTACTATTACGAATTCATGACTGTTTTTGTCCATGTTTCGTTACCAAACACAAATGAAAATAAAGTCCTCCTTCAAGGTCATCAGGCATAAAATCACTTTAACTAAAAACCCCATATATTGTGTTCGTGATCATGACCAGCATAGCATACCGATTGTAAATCTATAGATTATCTCGTTTTACTCGCATTGATATTCCTATTGCTGTCCTTGAGCATCTAAATTATAATAAAAAAAATGCTTAGTGATATTCGAAAGTTGAGCATTTTTAGCAATACTGCTGTTGCTATGTATATAAGGTATGTTGCGGAAAGATTGGTTTTGTGACAAGTTAGGTAGATTACATTATTTTATGTCTACACTTGGCCATAAAGTGACTTTTTCCGCACGCTGCGCGTACGGAAAAAGCCGCTTTCTGGCCAAGTGTAGACATAAAATAATGTACACAACACGGGACGTAATAAAGAAAGCCCTCGATAGCATATTTACGTCCCTCGCTTGCAGCTCGGGCCGCAAACTTCTGCGATCTCGGCCTTTCTTTGTATTACCACCCTAGTTATCTAATGTATCTATTACTCGATGATTGCTTGCCATCAGGTTATTTACAAGTAATGAATGAAATGTAGGTACACATTTTTATGACTTTATTTACCTAAACTACTGTAGGTATCGTTTTTAAAGGTGGTCATTTTTTTATTTTTGTCCATTTTTAGGGTTCCCTAGCCAAAATGGCTAAAAAGGAACCCTTATAGTTTCGTCATGTCCGTCCGTCCGTCCGTCTGTATATCACAGGCATTTTACTCAAAAACTATAAGACGTAGGTATACCGATGAAATTTGGAATATAGATATCTTGTAGATGCCGCTACTAAGTTTGGTAGTTAAATAATAAAAATAAAAAAATCTAGGGGGGGCACTCCATACATGTAACAGAAGCTAAAAAAAATTTTTTTCAGCAGACGTCAACGTGAGGTACATATTTCGACAGTTCTTTTAAAAACATTTTAAGGCTTTTATGTACTTTTTTTTGATTAAGTGAATACTTTCGGAAATAATCGCTCCGAAAGTTGCATAAATTGTGTCCCCCCTTTAACTTTTAAACCATAAATCCAAAATATATGAAAAAAATCAGGAAGGTAACGCTTAATAAATACATTCAACGAAAATTATTTTGAATAGTAACGAATAAACCGTTTTGAAGTTATTGGTGAAAAACTTCCCAACCAACAGGTTTTAAGTGCCATTGATTTAAACGGCATTTAAGACTTTTTGCCAGTTGTTTATTTTTAGCTTTATTTTTATCTGTAGCACATTTCCTTATAGATACGGCTATGGAACCCTACACTGAGCATGGTCCGACATGCTCTTGACCAGTTATTTTTTTTTATATCTGTATCCTTTTGACCGCAATTGATCACTTAGGCGAACCGCAAAAAATAATTGAATGCGATGTTGACCGGTTAAATTCGAATATTTAAGGTGTATCATCGGATTGTTCAAATTTCAACACCAAATTATCTACCTACTTACACCAGTGGGTCCTGAAATTTGAAAAAATGCTCTTCTGCCTCTCAATCTACAAACAGATCGTCCTCACAATTTATAACTGTATATAACGTCATGTGCGACCTATCGCATCAATCGAACCGAGATATGGTTAAATTAGTAGTAAATTTGAGTATACAATTTTATTCAAATGCACCTTTAGCTATGAATAAATAATGTGTAATTTGATACATATAGCCGGACTTCGCTAAGTTTGCAGAGGTCGAAATTTTTTTCTAAAAAAAAAAATATATATGTATGGTAACATGGGCAAGAAACTACAGCAAGAGGAATTTTTAATCTTGGTACTTGGCAATAATTCTTTCCTTTATTACAAAATCTGTCTACATACCTATACTGAAATAAATATCTAGGTCAGTCTTGCACACATCGATCTAGTTCCAACAAAACGAAGTGATTTGTTCCAGGTTCTTGGATAAATTATATGTATTTAAGCATTATATTTAAATATGTACATGTAAACAAGCATTGCTTAGTTTGGTTGGGACTAGATCGATTTGTGCAATACTGTCCTGAATATTTATTTCAGTGGGTATGTAGACACAATATATGCTTATTAAACGGGAAGATAGTATCAAGACTAATTAATCCTCTTTCTTGTGATGTTGCCATATGTTTTTTTTTAATAAAAACCTTCTTTTGACCTCTGCAAACTTAGCGTAGTCGCACTCTAACTTACCAAACAACAATAAAATATGGATATACACATACGTTAGCTAATAGTAAATTTGTTCGTACAGATTCGCTTTATAGTTCTTACCCACGGATGACATTGTATCAATGCAGTACCAACTGCAAGCGTCGTTGCGTGTCGCCGACACTTAAAGCGACAGTGGCACCAGTGACACTCGACGACAAGCTTTGTTGGCAACTAGCGACGCGCTAAAGTCACGATACGCAGCGACAGTTGCCGCTGGCGCGTTGTGAAACTAACGACGACGCGTGTCGTTGAGTGTCGCTGACTGCTGTCGACGCGCCGACGGCATTTGTCGCAGAGTGTTGTTGAGCGCGACAAAGCCTTTAGGGCTTAGTTGGCGCTATTGTTGGTAGATGTAGTCCGTATCTCGCTGGTCGTCTAAAATCGTCGTTGTGCTCTTAGTGTTTTTGCCTAATGTATTTTGAAACAGTGTCTTATGTATTTGAATGACGGAATGAAGAAGGAAAGTTACCTAGTTAGTTGTGTGCATCGATAAAGGTCGGGGGTTAACAAGTAATGGTCACTATGTTCCATTCCTTATTTAACCATTATATAGAAGGTTTTAAGTCATTGACCCAGCTGCATCTAATATAAAAGATGTACGCTAAAGGAGTCATACAAATTATCAATAAACGTCTTTCTTATGGACATTGCAATGAAAAAAACCGGCCTGAATACTACGTTTCGATAGATATGAAGGCAAAATCACGCAACAGTTCGTTGTGGAAGTCTATGGACGTTTCCGTGTTGAAAAAATAAATATCTAATGATAAGAGGGCATTTCTCCAGAAATATGTCTGCGGTCACCTCATTCATCTGGCCCTTTTTCATACTAAATGTATGGAGACAGATGAATGAGTCGCAGACATATTTCTGGAGAAATGCCCAAGAATGATTTTCCACCACAGCTGTGCTATGCACGTGTGAAAGCTACACTACGAAACTATGTGATCGTTTCCACTAATGCTAAGCTATGTTGCTGTACGAGGAAGATGCGTTATGAAGATGCGCACCCGCGACCTAGCTGTGCGAAGAAGATGCGGGTGAACAGCAGCTCATCTTCCTCCATGAGTTCCTTTTCGCACATTGCGAGATATAAAATTACTTTATGCCACACCTGGCTAAGTGTAGACATAAAATGATGTACACAATACGGGAGGTAATAAAGAAAGCCCTCGATCGCATATTTACGTCCCTCGCTTGCAGCTCGGGCCGCAAACATCTGCGATCTCGGGCTTGCTTTGTATTACCACCCTAGTTGTGTAATGTACTATTATGCCACACCTGGCCATAAAGTAAAGCCGCTTTCTGGCCCAGTGTAGACATAAAATGATGTACACAATACGGGAGGTAATAAAGAAAGCCCTCGATCGCATATTTACGTCCCTCGCATGCAGCTCGGGCCGCAAACATCTGCGATCTCGGCCAGTTGTGTAATGTACTATTTTGCTTCCACGATGGCATGTCTACTTTCGGTTACAAACGCACGCCTACTGAAGGTACTCTGCTCTGCACATAGCTACACCACTCGCGACCATCCATAGCATGCATCCAGAGCTCTAGGGCATGCAATAACGGTATTACTTGTATGGGCCTATACCGGAATCCCGGTATTAGCAATACAAAAAAATACCGGTATGCATGCTCTACAGAGCACGCATCTTTCCATAAAAAGCATTGATTAGTTGAACCCCTTTCGACCAATGCTATGCTATGTGAACCAATAATGTAATTAATGGATATCAAACGCATCCATAGCAACGTAGCATAGCACAACTTTGGTGGAAAGGCACCCGAAAACCGTAAAAATTGTGATAGACGAGAAGAAAAAACCCAGTAATTTCAATGAAGAATTATAACTGACACGTGAATTAGCCTCAAAGAAAGGTAAATCCCTTCAAAACATAATCGTAAAAAATTGCCCAAGTTCACGTATGCACCAAATATCAGAAAGAGCGCAAGTTTATGTAGTTTATATATTAAAACTTTTTTTTAATCCTGACAAACTTGCAAGCCTTGCTGACTGTTGCAAAAATCCGGACCAGGTGGGAGCCGTGTCGTTCCCTGGGATCGCACCAGGTCGCTTAGCCCGGACCACCTTGGGAGGGTCGGACTAGGTGGGGGCCGGAGCGCCTGAGATCGAACCAGGTCGCTAAGCCCGGACCACCTTGAGTGAGCACTTAATAGGTACGTTATTTGCAACGCGAATTTGGTTGACACGCTATCATGGTACTAAGATTAAAATTTGGCTTGTAGCTTTATAACAAATTATCGACGAAATGCATCGTGAATACAATTTCATAATGTTTCTTAAAGTACAAATAATCGCTTGGACATAACTTTTGCAAACGCTGTGCCCAATACACCGATTGAGAATCCAAACGAGTCTATTGTGTTTTCACATACGCTCTCTTGGCTAATCAGAATCACAGTCGCTAATTCAATGTCCTGACTTTTTACTGACTGAGCGAGCGAAGCGTCCCCGTTTCAGTTTGGGCAAAGATTACATATATTTGTTTGTCGGACTGTCCGGCTGTCCGGCTGTTTTCCTTTTCAGGTCGTATTTCTTAACCGTTCTCGTGAGCAAGTTCGATAATTATATATTTTTTGCCTATTCAGTTTTTGGTTTTTTATCTAAAGGGTTGACAGACTCGCGAAGTCTAATATAAGCTCACAGACCCACTATTATTTTAAGTTGATACTAGTCGATCGGATTTGAATAAAAAAAAACGAGGGTCATCATTCGCTTCCATGACATTAGGTACCTAAACTGTCCTGTCACTCAAGATTACTCGTCACCCAAGGTATGTCGTAGCTTTGTTAAAATCAACTTATTATAATTCTAACTCTAAAGCAAAATTTTTGCTCGTACAAACAAAGTCAGGAAAAAATGCTAGTGTTATGTTATTATAATCTTTTATTACATGTAAATTCCATAAAATAAAAAGAACATTCAATGGCGATTAAATCTAATGATGTCGCATTTATTTTTAGGTGAGAAACAGCATAATTAATATAGGTAAGGTAGTACATAACATAACATGTATGGAAATTTTAGCTTGATCAGGAGGAACATTTATTCCTCTTTGACCAACCACGCTGTTATCGGGTCCATAATATATTTGTCTTGACACTATTTTGAGATTAGGGCATTATAATTTCAGTATGTTTTAACAGCAAACTTCTTCATGGGGTGGGGGCAGAAAAATAATAAAATTCCAGAGGGGGCCAGAATTAAAATAAATAAATATCGGGATATAATCTTACACAAATCGAGCTAGTCCCAAACTAAGCAATACTATGGGTACTAGATGACGATATACATACTTATATAGATAAAAATATACTTTTCTGCCCTCCGGCCGGCAAGCGTCACCTTGCCGATTTCAAGATGCCGCTTTCTGGCTCCGTCGAACAGAAAAATAGTATACAAACCTTGGCCAGTAAATAAGAAAGCCTCAGATCACATGTTTGTCGTCCTCGGCTTCGCCTCGGCCGACAATTCCATGAGATCTGAGGCATTTCTTACTCTACGGCCTCGGTATGTAATGTACTAGATGTAGATAGAAAACATTCATTACTGAGGAACAAATACTCGTGCTCATCACACAAATATTTACCCTCACCAGGATTTGAACCCGGGATCTCTAGCTTCGTAGGCGGTAGCACTCCCACTGAGCTAAACGTATCGTCATCATAGCAAAAGTTAGGCTAATCTAGCTACCTTCTTTGCCTATTCATTTATTACTACCGTCAGAGGCTCGAGAAGGCCTGCGGGCCGTACTTTGCCCGCCAGCGAGTGGTTTAAAGGTTCCTTCTGAAAAAGTATATGTTACTCGAAGGACGCAACCAACATCAAGGGCAACCGGTCGGTAGGCAAAACAGTGGACGAGGTTAAGGCCAGGCTCTCCAAGCACATCAGCCATTTAGAGCTCCCTCCCACCCGCAGATGCCAAATCGCGCAGGCGCGTAGAAATAATACATTACATACCGAGGCCAGTAAAGTAAGAAATGTTTAATGAAATGAACATGTGACCTGAGGCCTTCTTATTTACTGGCCAAGGTTTGTATACTATTTTTCTGTTCGACAAAACCAGAAAGCGGCATCTTCGCTTAGCGCAGCGGCCGGCAAGGTGACGGTTTGCGGCTGCAGGGCAGAAAATGACCTTTACTGATCCCGGATTGAAGAGAGTTGCATAACAAAGTAACCTAAACACAGCATTGGGTAGAATGATGGAATGGTAGGAACGCTGTATCGTCAGTTACCGACCTAACGTCACTGACGAAGTCTTGAAAAAGGCCAATACAAGGTTACAAAAAGCTAAAGCCTTATACCCTATAAGGAAAAAAACTTTACTCTGCTGCACTTAAATAAAATACAAGCCATGGTCTGGCTTTCTTCAAAGGTATATATTTTTACGTCATGCCACTTTTGCCCATAGAAACTTTACCATGCTTACAATCCCTTGTAAAACACGCATATTATCCCTGCGCTCTAAAACAAGCATATTAAACGTTAGAGCAGAAACCAGGCTCAAGTGACGCTGGACGCTATCTAACGTAAGCAATAAGTACTTGATCAGATATTGCGTACCTATAGTTATCAAATAGGTGCCGCAGGATGGGCGATAAGGGAATGCAGACTGAGGCAGAGCTGGCAGGACGGTTTAGGTGCCTCCCTAGCCAACAGGCCGTAAACTACTACAAATAGGGAGTTGTGGAAATATAATGGACCAACTTGTAGGTTAAAAAAAAACTCCGCCAATGCATTGAATGACTTTTGCATTAGTGCTTGTAACATTCTGGCAACATTACCTAATTCAACTTTACTTTAGACTTCAGCGCGCTAAAGTCTTATGTTTCATATTTCAGCCAAGTTTATTTCTTGGCTTGAGACATTATTTATCGTGTATTCTTAACTACTTGGTCTTTAATTTAAGGTTAGGTACCTAAAGTGTTACGTAACAGAGGTAAACAATTAATTCAAAGTTGACATTTAATTATAATCTTGACACTCAACATAATAGAATGCATAGACTCATCACGGGGTCCAGTACAAAAAACGAAATGTGAGGAGTCGAGTGGAGTGTGAAACATACCGGCCGCCCGTATGATGTCACCGCAAGTGCAGCATCTCTGAATATATAAAATGAACGATCTTACACCAGTTAGTCATTCGTTAGTCTACTCACCACGAATAAGCATCATGATTAAATACGTGAGTTAAATATTTTTCGTTAAATCTTAAAGGTCACGCTTTGTTGTTTGAATGCATAATTGTTGTTGATTGCATAAGTGTTTTGACTTTCAGCCGACTTTTGAGCCGGGTCGTAAACAATGTAATAAAATTGCAATACGTTTGGTTAGGGCTGTCTCGTTTTAAGTATCTGATTTATCTATGATACACTGAATATATAACCACTTATATCTACAATTGTTCTTATATTTTTAAATATTTTTTTATCGCAGATATTTTAACACAGTTTGTAATTAAAGAAAGATATGTAATTTTAGGATATAATTTTGTTTTTAAACAAGTGGATTACTGCATTTTGAAATGTTATCGAAGTAAAAACACCTTACCAATACGACATTACATTTTCAACACAGCACTAAACTACTACACTAGTTGTACTAAATACATTTTTTTTTAAATACTATACTACAAGCTAATCCAATCAAATTAAAAAAATGCAAGAGGTACTATATAAAGCATTCTAAATCACTAAATGTAGGAACCTATGTCTATAATATTTGAAAAGCTCCCTCGATTTTATCATCAGATTCTAACCTGGTTACCACTAAACAGAACCGCCTGGGAAGTTTAAACAAAACCCCCTTAACATTTAAACAAAGCACCCTTTCAAACAAAACAATAATCTTCCAAAAATTCTATGGTGATTAGATCCCAGGATGCTAGTTGTGCTAACAACTTTGAAAATTAAATTAAATAAGAAAGTTTATAAAGCACGGTAGGTACCAAGTAAAATATCTTGTCTGGAGGTTGGAACATCATCTAGTTCGTTATAATCATGATCAGCTTCGAGAACCTATGCGCCCCGTCTGCCGTCGGATTTCTGGAGATGATAAATTCATCTATTTGTCAAATAATCATACAATATGAGGATTTTGAGAAATAATTTGTATGTGAATTGAATAGTTTCTATATTATTTGTTAATTGATCATAAATGAAATGATTTTTTGTGAAGTGACGGTAAACCGCCCTTACAAAGTACCATCAACTTTTCGCTCAACTCAACTTTAAGCTCTTGACTGTTGTGTTGTGAATTTTACCATGTAGCGCCATTACCTCCCCCATGTATGCTAGGTAGCTCAATACGGCAACGACATCTCGAGTGGCCAGTAGGAACGTGCATCTGTAACGCAGTGCAATATACGCATTATTCATTGGCTGATACATGCTGAGTCGCACCGAGACATGTTGCAGCCCAGCCATGTTGTACTTGCCGTGCAAAGAGGAATGCGATTCGACCTTAATTTGGTCAACATCATAAAGAACAGGCCGCGTGGGACTCTTGAATCTATCCTGAACAACTAGGCGTTCTATAAGTAGCTGGCTCTCTGAGAACTTCCTCGTAGATTAACCATCATCATCATCATCATTATTTGAGCCATAGGACGTCCACTGCTGGACACAAGCCTCCTCAATAGATTCCCACATGGGCCGGATAGAAGCGACCCGCACCCAGCGAGTCCCCGCAACCTTAACCAGGTCATCCGACTACCTTGCGGGTGGCCGTCCCACGCTGCGCTTGCTTTGCTTGGTTCTCGAATGGAGACTACGTACTGGCAAGCGCAGCGTAGATTAATAACGTCAATGAATTACAGTATGGTGTCTTAATCGGATCATTAGGTCTGAAATACAAGGCTTCAGCCAGAATATTTTGAAACTCAAATATTTGTAATGTTCACTGAAAAGTCAAGTAACGCTACCGCATGGGTAAGATCACGGAACGTTTCAACCGCCCTTTTACGTGTGGTACTGGTACCAAATATTATTATATACCATAACAAATACATTAACTTTAAATGAGAATAACAATATCCGCTAATATTTTATGTACGTTTCTCAAAAGTGCACTTTTCATCGTACGAGTATATAAACATTAATATTTGATAACACGGGAAAGGACAACAGGAAACAATTGCAACCGAAACATGCGAGTGATTATATAGGTAAAATCTGCATGAGCCAAATAAGCAATTCTAACTTGATTTACATTTTATGGTTCTGGTTGCAGCTGACTGTTGTTTGCGTGCTGGCCGCGGTGTGCGCCGCTGCCCCGCAGAACCCCCAGGATGTGCAGATCCTGCGGTTTGACAGTGATGTCCAACCTGACGGATACAGCTTCGCGTAAGTTTTACCCTAGATTTAACCTGATTGGGGAGTCGCTCCCAGAAGTCGTTGCCTTCATCAAGGGTTTGACTGCTATTTTAGATCGCGAGGGGTAGCTCCCAAAAGTCGTCGGCAATATAAACTGCTGTATGGTTTGCTAGCTTTTTGGGAGAATTGGGTTGGCAAGAGCCTTCCTCCCATACACCTTAAACCCACGACACAAACCATGCACATATCAGACATCGAGTTGCGGAGAACTAACCGCGTGATCCTGTAATCTGTACTTCTTTGATGTGATCTTAATAGTGTGTGGCGTGAGTTGCAGGTGACCTTATGATGAGTCCCTTATTGTCTCTCATCATTGTAAAAAGTAATATTTTTTGTCAAAATTACCGAAAGCCATATTTATATTTTCTCTACAATGAATCAGTTTTCAGAATGGTAATAAAATAAACCTAACCTATTGATTTTATACTTCTGAAAATTTTACAGTTTTCGAAATATAAATACTTCATGTCTTACGATAATTATGTCAAATAATACATCATTACGACTTTTCCGCCTTAAAATTTTGAATGTTAATCAAAAATACGTTTTTGAAACAAGTAGGCAGTAGTCACCCTCCATGAATTTAAGTACCAGGAAGGCTAAAAAAAATCGATCAAGAAGCGATTTAAAAGTGACTTGATATAAATCTCAATTTACTATATCGAAAGTTAGACAACAATTCAACAAATGATGGTTACGATTATCCTTTTACCCCATTTTAATAAGAGGTAATTTTAAATCCTCCAGGTACGAGACCAGCGATGGTACCTCCCGTCAAGAACAAGGCAAGCTTGACAACCCTCAGTCGGAAGACGCGGCCCTAACCGTCACCGGAGAGTACGCGTACACCGCCCCTGACGGCAAACACTACAAAGTTACCTTCACCGCTGGCCCCAACGGTTTCCAACCCAAGACCTCCCTGGGTCAGAAATAAGAACCAACCACCTCCTCTGTCGCGCAAATTCAAAAAGTGACGGGAATTTCGATCACGCTGCTTTTTGAAACTGATCGATAGTACTGGACAAGCGCTGACCTATGTAAATACTCCTTCAACTTTATGGTCGTTACCAGTGCAAAAGCCTTCATTGAAAAGCGTTAACGCATTTCAATTGTGATGTTCTGGGCCGAAACTGCTCGATAATAACTTTCCAGTGAATTCAGATCTCATTTATCCAACTGGAGCATTAAGAATGAGGAAACACTGAATCTAAATTCTTGTGCCATAAGACCATCTTGTACCTTTTTTTAATTTTGTACGCTTTTTGAGCATCATTGCTCAAATAATAAAATATTTTATTTAATGGGTTGTTTATTTTGCCTGTTATCGTGTTCACAACATAATTGTACTCTTTCGCATGACAAAATTCGTATCTAACACATATAACAACAATGCAAAATTAAATTTTATTATATAAAAAATTACAAAACTAATTCAAGTCACATTAACAATACTTGTTGGCTCTGTCGCAAAAGGAAGAGATAGTCTTTATTTTTGGATATACCTACATTGAAAATGAAACAGAACGTAGCGTAGGAGTACATTCAAAATTAAACCAAACCTAAGACTAAAGTCAAATAATGTCCTCCAGGTCCGGTCCCTGCGGCAGGGTCCCCATTAGGCTAGCTGCGTTCCTCCTCTGGATAGCTATACTGATGAGGAACGAGCCAGCTCTGTGGTCCCAACATCTTTATTTAAGTTTGTAAATATGAACATTCTTGTTAACCTTTAGGACCGGCAATAGAGACCTTATCCTTGAAGTGAACACAAAAGCAATGCTTAGGTAATAAAGCAAATCGTGAATTCACTTAGCACAAAGGTCATATCTGCTCAATATATTCATGTTTACTTGCATGATAGAACTGCGACGTAGCAAAAACCAGTCATTATAGGTACTAGTAAATACCTCTGTCTTAATCGTCAACATATTGTTGTAATACTCGTTGGTCGAAAAGAGAAACTGGTGAGTTTCTTCCGGCGCTTCTTCTCACCAGAAGGTCAATTACCCGAAGCGCCAAAAGAAAATAATTAGAGATGAGACATGTAAAAGAGCCCTTGAGGGCCTACTTACACAAATAAATTATTTTATTTTATTTTATTATTTTAATAGTTATGACTTTACTAGCTTTTACTCGCGACTTTATCGGCGTATAATTAGAGTTTCATATACATATATGTATATATAGTCATCATCATCATCATCATCATCAGCCTATAAACGCCCCACTGCTGGGCACAGGCCTACTCTCATATGAGAGTGAATGGGCTGTAGTTTCCACGCTAGCCTTCTGCAGATTGGAGACTTCACAATACACCTTTGAATTTGAATATGATGAAATGAAATGAAAAAGAATGGTTTCATTACGATGTTTTTCGTTCACCGAAAAGCTATAGTAAATATCTAATAATATTTTGTACATAAGTTCGAAAAACACATTGGTACGATTCAGGATTCGAATCTGCGACCGCTACTTGAAAGGCACATGTCTGAACTCGGACCACTCGGTTACCATAGCTTCAAAATTTAAAGTCATTTATACACAGTCATTGACAGCGGGTCAAAGTTTATATCGCCACCGCATCTGACCCTCTAATTTATGGGATAATAACCACATTTTACTAAAAAAAACCCGACCGCGGTGCACTTTGAAACTGCATAAAATCCGCTATTTTGTTTATTTTAACGAACTTCATACCCAGTGACACTCGCACCATCAAGACGAATCTAATGATGTATCATTTATCAAAATCGGATGTGCCGTTGAGTAGTTACGAGCGGACATGGGAACGGACATACATACATACATACTTACATACATCAGGTCAAACACATAAACCTCCTTTGGGCTTCGCCGCAGTCGGGTAAAAAAGTGTTCTATGTCCTTCACGACGTCTCTATCTCCATACTATTATGACATCTAAGGGCCGATACAGACGGACTGCAACCCAACTGCAACTCCCTACGATTTTTTGGGAACTGCATCACAACTGCGCAGTCGGCGTGCAGTTGTGATGCAGTTCCCATACAAATCGCAGGGAGTTGCAGTTGGGTTGCAGTCCGTCTGTATCGGCCCTTAAGGAGTATTCCCCGGAAACGTTATGTAATCGACACCATTTTTTTAATACTTTCGGTATGGTAATATCATACCTTGTTTTTAAGATTGATAGTGTTTCTTAGCAGCTAATAAGTTTTATTCGCGATATTATGGAACGTAATAGTTAACATTAATAATACCTAACTGAGAAGATATCAGCAACGATAACAAAAAAACCAACATAAACAAATGTTGTTTCGCAAAATATCAATATTGACGTTTCAATTGGTTTATTTTTAAACCGCATGATTTAAGCCACAAGCAGCCAATTAACTGAAGACGTCTACACAAAAGCTTAAAAAACACTAGTAATAAAAAGTTATTTTTGCAATGACGGGCAAACAGTCAAGGTGGTCCGGTGTCGTAATTTGATTGTTACTAAAATATAATGACGCATGTCTAAGCTGTAACGAATGGCAAAATAAACAAAATGCCACGTGCCATTTATCAAAAAAAAACTTTTTACCTTGAATCACTAAAAACTAAAACCCCATGTTTCAGAACTAGTGTTTCAACAAAATGGTCACCAAAACCAATCTGGCAGGAAGTATTAAGAAAAAAATCCGTTTATAGATTTGGATTTTTTGGAGTTACAATATAAATTACACTATGTCAATTTACATGATTCTTATACTATGACCGTCAATTAAAATTAAAATAAGAAATATAATATGCTAACATTTAAAAGATACAATGTTAGAAATACAATACAAAATAATTGAAATGTATAATAAAAATATGTAGTAACAAAATTAATAATGTCAATATTACAGTAAAATTACATAAGTTCCATCAGTTCCATGTACTCGTTTACTGAGGGTTTTCCAACAAAAGGTTTCTCAGTCGGCGCCGTGATGTTTCGTCACATGGTTGTTCCTTAAATCATCCTTAAATTCGCCTGTTGATTCGACTTTTTTTCTGTCGTAAATAGATTCTACTATTTGTGAGGAACAAATATCTATATGACACCTAATACAATTGTATAAGTATAACAGCCACAAATTGTAATCAAAAGTAGCAGATCGCACTGAGCATTGAAAACGCTCTTTACAAAACGGGAGTCATCATAGGTGACGTCATCGCTTCTATCGCTGTACTAAGTTGTATGAAAAAAAAATAGCATTTTGCCATTTCATCACGAAAAAGTGCGTTTAAGCACATAGTTGTCGTACATTTATTTTTTCAGTGTTATTTAATCATTCCGAAATTGACTTTAATTTTTCTTTAAGACGATAAAAAATATCGGTTTTTCTCGTCTCATAACTTTATACTTTTTATTTCTTTTGTGTTATGATAATTTAGTATTTTCCAATCCATGTGACTATATTATGTTGTAAAATTAAACATTAGTCAACATCCGAATTAGCCGCGTTAATTTTACAAAATCAAACTCATCATCATGTCCGTTGCAGTCCACTGCTGGACATAGGCCTCTTCCAAGGTACGCCACAGAGACCTGACTACTGCTTTATGCATCCCGCAGGAGACGCAGCGATGCAGCTATACTCGGAGTGTCTCTGAAGGACAAAATTCGAAGTGATCCGTCAGAGAACCAAGGTGACCGCCATAGCTTGCAACGTTAGTAGGTTGAAGAGGCAATGGACTATAGCTTGGCAAATTAGTTGGTGCATGGGACTCCCATCCACGGTCCGCGGGCGACAGGGACGAAGTACAGCGGGGCGGTATTAACTGTGCGCGCGGCGGGGGCCGTGTGACAGGAGCGTGCAGTAAGGACCGGGACAAGCGACTTGGTTCGACCCCAGGTGCCCCCGGCCCCCACCCAGTTCGATCCACTCACGGTGGGCCGGCTAGCGACTTGGTTCGATCCCAGGCACTAGTGGTCTGTGATCCCAGGGGACGCCACGGTCGACCACCCGTTCAAACTATCGTTATGCCCAAATTGCCCAATAAGTGGCGCGAGTTAGTCAGTCTTCAGAAAAAAAAAAGAGCGTGCAGTCGGAGGCCAGTCACGAAGGCGGTAACTTGTGTCTGGCTGCAAAAGTGCAGTTGGAAGGCAGTTATTTTCCTGGTGTAATAACTGCATCAACATCTTAAACCAACTGCGCAGTCCGCTTGCAGTCGGCGTGCAGTTATTTTAACTGCGAAGGTAGATTGCCTTCAAACTGCATTTGCAGCTAGAAAACATCGAAAATCTGCTTCGGCATTTAAGGATATCGGCAGACATATCCGTACGTAATTCGCAACGTGTATAGCGGAGTACCGCTAGCTAGTAGCGGTGCTCAATAGGTACCAAGGACCATGGGACTGTCACCAACGAAGTTGCCAAGCTATAGTCACATATGTCGCAGAACTGATAACCGCTGGAGTAAGTGTGTTCTGGAGTGGAGTGGAGACCGCGTCTTGGCAAACGTAGCGTGGGACGCTCTCTGGCCAGATGGGGGGCAACTTGCATAAGAGAGCCGGCAGCGACTAGATCCATAAAATCAAACTGTCGTTACTTTGCTTGATTATGTCTGCAAATTGATGATATTAGAGAATATGACTGTACTGAAGCGTAAAAATAACTTAATTTGGCTATGCTTTAAGTGAATACATAGGCAATATAAATACAAAACGCATTTTTTTATGAATCTATTCACCACGTATCCATCTTTACCAATTCATTAACCTACTGATAGTTGTGTTTGGACAAACAAGACGTCAATCACAAATAAATGATATTCTGATGAGCAAAAACTCCAATCGTAATATCTGCAGTTTGCAAAAAAAAGTCGTATTCGAGTAAGCAAATTACTACATTTACGGCCTTTTAGAAATAACGATAGATCCAAAGTAATTTTCTTATTGTATTACGAATACTAGTTTTTGCTCGTGACTCCATCAGCGTAGAATTTAGTTTAGTTTTATATATCCCATGCTTCAAAAAGCCAGCCGATTCTACATACAAACTTTCACCCCATTTTCGCCTCTTTTCCCTCCTTTCAGTGATGATTTCTAGAGAAAGAAATGTCCTACGTCATTCCCGAGGTCTCAGTTTGAGACTCTCCATACCAAATTTCATCTAAGTAGTCGGTCCGGCGGTTTAAGTTCAAAAAGCAAGCAGACAGAGAGATCGAGTTTCTTTCTAGAATATTAGTGGATATTGTAATAAAATAACTTAAGCGGATTAAATCGCGTATATTACCTACTTGCCTCGGTGTCTACCCGCACCCAAGAACGCTGAAAATGTTTTAAAAATTTGGTTCTAGTAACCGAGTGCGGAAATCGTGGAGCGAGCCAATCCTTACGGTCACTCCTTAATTAGCGGTTTATAAGCGCAGAACTTCGACATATTTATTGCGTTGTTATCAAGCCTAATGTCATCGTTATTGGTTTTGCGATAATGTGGTTTTTCCACTCCTGTACTTTTATCTGTCTTTTACTTGATCATGATCACGAACACTAATATAAGAACATACATAATATGAGTTCAGAGAAGTCTATACTCTATTCCCCATAAAAGCACTAGTGTCGTTATAGTCGCAAAACGATACTGCTATCAGCCACAGACTTCTAAATCTAGGTTAAACTTAGGTCAAGGTTTCCGAACTAAATTCATTGATGCCAATATAAAAAAAAGTATTTTTAATATCGTTACTGCGTGTCACTAGCGAGTATACGTCAAATTAAAAAAAGTTTACCATATACACATACTGTCAGTAGTCATATGTCATATTTGCCTTGTTTAATTTAATTTTGTATTTTATATTTTAAGACCTAGTCGTAGAAAAAGTATTGTATGCAACGTTGTATAATTAAGTTAAAAAACGCTCATGGCGTCTCTATTTGCGATCCTCGCCGCCGCGCCATTCGCATTTTTTGAGCCTACTTATACAACTGTTGCATAAAATACTATTAAATAGGTACATGAATATAAAGTAAATTTTACTGTGACCTGAATAATTAGTTGGTTGATTAACAATACTTTTGTCATAGACTTGATTAATAGGTAACATTTCAAATTATCTAAGGCCTACTACACCAGAACGATTGTCGATCGACCATACAAAACTAATGTCAATGGATGAATTTCGTATAGTTGACTGACGACCAAGGCATCTCTTAGTTGAGCGAGCGTATACCTTTAAGTACCTACACAGGTTCCTAATTTTCCTGTTGGACGGTTTGCGTGGTCGTTTGACTACATTTACATACATCTTGATACCCGAGAGTTCGGCCATTAAAAGCCGTTTTACGTTCAGTTATTTCACACCGGTGGGTGATGCATGTTTCGTAAACGCAGTTAAATGCCAGCGCGCACGCATGAGCCGGGTGATCGACCCATCATCTAAAGATGTCCCTAACTACGTTTGTGTGTCAATTCATATAAAAAAAAAGTCCTTGAAATTTGGCATGTCATTTTGAAGTTTCTTTTTTTCCAAAGGACTTCAAAAAGATAAAGGTTCTCAGTTTGGCGGTCTTTTTTAGGATTCCGTAGCCAAAATAGCTAAAAAGGAACCCTTATAGTTTCGTCATGTCCGTCCGTCCGTCCGTCCGTATGTCACAGGCATTTTACTCAAAAACTACAAGACGTATACTGATGAAATTTCGAATATAGATGTCTTGTAGCTGCCGCTACTAAGTTTGCTAGTTAAATAATAAAAATATAAAATCTAGGGGGTGCACTCCATACATGTAACAGAAGCTAAAAAAAATTTTTTTAAGCAAAGGTCAACGTAAGGTACATAATTCGATAGTTCTCTTAAAAACATTATAAGGCTTTTTTGTACTTTTTTCGATTAAGTGAATACTTTCGGAAATAATCGCTCCGAAAGTTGCATAAATTGTGCCCCCCCTCCTTTAACTTTTGAACCGTAAATCCAAAAAATATGAAAAAAATCAGGGAGGTAAAATTATTTTGAATAGTAACGCATAAACAGTTTTGAAGTTATTGCCGAAAAACTTCTCAACCAAAAGGTCTTAAGTGCCATTGATTTACACGGCATTTAAGACCTTTTGCCAGTTGTTTATTAAGACGTTTTTTTTGTACGGTGGTACGGCACCCTTCGTATGCGAGTCCCACTCCCACTTGGCCGGTTTTTATGTAAGTATGTTCGCCGAACACTTCGAAGACGGACTGACTGGATAGGTGGGACAAACGGGATTAGGAAAATATATTTATTTTCATCACACTTGCTCGAAAATGGTGTTGTGTATGAAGGAGGTTTTCCACCGGCAAGGCGAGACGAGACGAGGATTGAATTGAAATTTGTATGAAGTTTTCAATCCTCTCCTCGCGCATCGCCTCTCGCGCCTCTTTGCCTCGCGCAACTTGATACAAATTTCAATTCAATCCTCGTCTCGCCCTGCCGGTGGAAAACCACCATGATAAGGCCCTTAATAAAAGGGTACCTCTACTTTCCATATGGTCCAATTGTCATAACGTCAGGATGTGTTGATGGAAGCTCGATGAAATCGACAAAATAAGTCGCTTCCCTCGCCGCTTAGATTTAGACGGACACAGCAGCTTGACCTCCGTTAACGAACTGTTGACGAGTCAACACAACACACGATTGAAACACAAGATTGAAAGTGAAGTTATGAATTACAATTGCACACCAGAATAACACATTACAAGACGTACATTACATAATTAAAACAATTTAAAAATGTAGACAACAGGCGGTCTTATCGCTAAAAGGCCAGACAAGTAGGTGGTGCGAAGGGTAACAAAAGCGAGAGCTGGTTAGGTAGGTACCAAAAATAAATAGCCACGGGGGCAAGCATAAACATACACAAATAGATAGATAATATAAACCATTTCGCTACTGCACCAGGTTATAATTTTTGTCTTAATGCTAATAATTAGAGAAACTTGTTATTTTCAATCTATGAATGGAAAAAAAGCGTTACTACAAGACAGAGAGAGAGAGAGAGTTCACGATGATAGATATGGCAACTCTTTCTCTTTGGGGTTGGTCCCTCATGTCTGAGGATCGTGGCCAGTATCAGGGTTGCATCTGGACCGGATGATCTGCCTCCAACGGTTTCTGGGGATATGGCAACATAATATCGATAATTCTTTATTACATATTTAAGAGTAGGTACCGTACATATTTTGCACAAAGTAAAACTTGCCACTTATTTATACACACATTGCGCAATCGTGCACATTGTGGCTGGCGATGTTTGGGGACCTTCGTTATGTCAGATTTGTTTAAAATACTCACAACGCGTTGCAACATGTAACCTTTAGTGCTTGTCAAACGGCAGTGCGTGGCTCTGACTAGCGTTAGTTTCACTTAGTCTCTATATGCATAAGTAGTGTAGTAACTTACCAACCTAGTGATAAGTCCTAATGTTCCAAAGAATCAGCATTGCCATCCAGCGTGGCACACTCTTCCCTGACAGCGATTTGGAACAAATTTATTATCTTTAGTTTGTATATTTAGTCATAGTTCTATTGTTATTGCTTTATTTAAATTTTATTGTTTACAAAATAAAGAAAATGGTACTAACCAACTATGGATTAAGTCCGAAATAAACGGAATTCAATTCAATATTAAATTGAATTGAATAATCTACTAGATACAACTTCGACTTAGTCCGCGCGAATTTCCGACCTTTTACATAGTTTGTATGTATGTATGTAGTTACTAATTCCTAAGGTCGAATTTCATACAGCAAAATGTAGGTATACCATACGTATCAATTGTAGATTGTTTACAGGTTACTAAACGATTTTATGGCATGTTTAATGTTCAAAGAACAATTATGGGAAATTGGTCACAAAAAGATCGTAAGTAAATCATAATGACGTTGTATCTAATTCACAATGTATTTTAAATGAAGTAAATGTGATTTGTATGTTAAATCATGTTCGAATTAAATGTTAGTAAACACTCATCACATATATATTTTACCATAAATGCAGTAAGTGTGATGGTTTGTTTTTTACCCGACTGCGGCGAAGCCCAAAGGAGGGTTATGTGTTTGACCTGTATGTATGTATGTATGTATGTATGTCCGTTCCTGTGTCCGCTCGTAACTACTCAACGGCACATCCGATTTTGATAAATGATACATCATTAGATTCGTCATGATGGTGCGAGTGTCACTGGGTATGAAGTTTGTTAAAATAAACAAAATGGCGGCTTTTATGCAGTTTCAAAGTGCATCGCGGTCGGGTTTTTTTTAGTAAAAATGTGGTTATTTACTACATGCGTAAATGCTGTACCCGCCACGGCTCTAATGAATATCGTATTTCCCTTGTAAGTTAATCTGGAAAGAAATTGATAGTTATTTTTTTTAGATATATTTTAGTTTCAGGTAGTTACATTTAAATTTTTAATTTAGGCTTTTATTTTAGGTGTATATTGTTTCTACTTTAGGGTTTTAGTTTAATATAAGTGTGATGTGATATTAGTGTGATTTTATATTGTTTTTTCTACTCATGTACTTTTATCTGCGTTTTACTTGGTCACGAACACTAATATAAGAACATACATAATATGAGTTCAGAGAAGTCTATACTCTATTCCCCATAACAGCACTAGTGTCGTTATAGTCACATTACGATACTGTTAGCAGCCACAGACTTCTAAATCTAGGTTAAACTTAGGTCAAGGATTAAGCGCTCAATTTTAACTTTACGATAAAAATGCACAACTACCAACTTAGCAAACAATTAAATTCCTACGGTTTTTAAGAAAAACACAACTTTCCGAACTAAATTCATTGATGCCAACATAAAAAAATGTATTTTTAATATCATCACTGCGTGTCACTAGCGAGTATACCTACGTCAAATAAAAAAAAAGTTTACCATAGACACATACTGTCAGTCATATGTCATATTTGCCTTGTTTGCGAGCTATACTTAATTTTGTATTTTATATTTTAAAACCTAGTCGTAGAAAAAGTATTGTATGCAACGTTGTATAAGTAATTAAGTCAAAAAACGCTCATTGCGTCTCTATTTGCGATACTCGCCGCTACGGCGGCTCGTATCGCAACTCACGCAATTCGCATTTTTTGAGCCTACTTATACAACTGTTGCATAAAATACTATTATTACATCGAATAAACCCCCATTCATTATTATCAAAATCTGGAAAGCAGTCACCCCTAAGTGAAACATCCCTGGTCGATCAACCCACGCTCAATCTACACACGGATCGCGCATTAAACAGTGAAAAGTCATCAATTATCATCATCAATCAATGGACCGTTAAATTTTGTTTGCCTCCAAATTACTATTTACACTGTCATAAATGTTTTACTTATTATTGAGGGAGAATTTATGTTAATACACCAACATAAATTCTGTCATTCGATTTTTAAGTGACTATTTCATCAAGCGTACTCAAATATTATGTTCAGCAAAAACTTAGTGTCTCCATGGAATCCAGATAATGACGAAGATGGTAAGTTTAATGACATCGAAAAGCAACATTTCATACGTCCAAAAACATTCACCATTCATCATCATTTCAACCTTAAGATGTCCACTGCTGAACCTAGATTTCCCCCAAAATTTCGATAACAAACGGCCGCACGCCTCCTGACTCCACCGACCTTCGGTGACCCAAAAGATTGAAAATTGTACTAAGACAAGGTTAAAGGACGTCAAAGCACTTTGACGATAGCTGCCATCTTTAATGTTTAGTTATAAGCAATACAGGTGGCAGCAAGGTATAAGTACAAGCAAGTAGTCCAACTTCGGCCGTTTAGGAGCGCGCGACACGTATTTGAGTGCGATCCATAATGGAGCATTCTTGTACATTTAAAAAAAAAAAAAAAAAAAAAAAACTAACACTAGGACCTTACTTCTTGATATAAAATTCCAAAAGCCGGTTTAAACCAAAAGTTTTTTCCATGGTGACTTCTAAGATATTATTTTACTAACGAACTGGTGCTCTATGACCTGTGTTCTTCAGCGTGTCTTAGTCACTCTTACTGCCTAGTTTCTACAGGATATCATTTATAAGGCAGAAGTTACGCAACAAGTACGTATCTAGGGCGGTAATACAAAGAATTACCGAGATCGCAGATATTGCCCGAACGGGTGAGGGCCATAGATATGTGATCTGGGGCTTTCTTTATTACCTCTTGTGGTGTATACAGAATATTACGTATTCCCCTGGCCAGCAGGTAGCTTTTTCTCCCTGCGCAACGGGCGGGAAATGGCACTTACGGCCTGGTGTGATGTAAAAATAATTTCTCCGGCAGAGCGATAGATTCTCGCCAGTCTGTATAATGAATATCATTCGTAACTCAAATCTAAAATGTAGGTACTTGGTTCGTTATTTTTAGGGTTCCGTACCAAAATGGTAAAATAGGAACCCTTATGGTGCGACTCTGGCTGTCTGTCTGTCCGTCTGTCACAGCACGATATCTCAGGATCTACTGATCCTATCGACTTGAAATTTGGAAGTGTTAAAAGTCGCTAACTCGAGCCTATTGAATAGAAAAAAAAATTTATAACTTTTTACTTTTTTTGAAAGGGGTCCGAAATGGGATGTGGAAAAACAAAAGTAGAGCTATTATATCGAGTGGGATATCAAATGACAGGGCTTAATTTGTAGATTTTGTATTTTTTGATTGATGACCAAAAACGCTCAAAAAAATACCATCCCCCCCTATTATCTTCGAAGTTACTGAACAGAAAAATCTGTAATAATTACCAATTATTAATATCATCCTAAATATTACAGGAAAAATAAAACGGTTTTCCTAAATTGCATAGTTTTTTAGAAATTTTAAAAAATCGTAACACATACTTATTTGCTCCTACTAAGCTAACCGCCATACAGTTTTTCTTGCACTACTTACGAGTTTGTACGGAACCCTCGGTGCGCGAGTCCGACTCGCACTTGACCGGTTTTTTTAACCTACATTAAATCTTTCCCCTCTTAATCGTAAATACGGTACATTCTAATTTTTTATGTAATTAATAAGTGTTAAATTATTATTATTACATCGTTTCATATGATACCTAGTGTTTGCTTTTCGTTTATATTTTCACGCGTTATCTCAAAGTTAGCATACCTATGGGTTTTCAGTACGGAGCCATTAACGGCGTTAAACAACCTTCCAACGTTCAGATTTAATAATTTAGGTTTTGTTTGGCACAGAAGTATTGGTGCCGCTGTTGTTGAGTACCACACTGCGTGTCTCGCGCGCTAGTTGGGCATTTCTCCAGAAATATGTCTGCGGTCACCTCATTCATCTGACCCTTTTTCATACTTAATGTATGAAAACAGATGAATGAGTTGGAGAAATGCCCAGTTGGTGCGTCGCTTTGTCACGTCCACTGGCTATACTACAGCGCCTGACCGTCTTTATTACCAGTAAGATTTGTTACCCGTGTCTATTATTTATTCTTAGGCGCTAATAATTAATGAACGTTAATAAAAAAACATACACGCAAGTTTTTAGTCTAGAGTAATTCACAATCACATTCTTTATTAATGTGCACTATAAACTAATATTATTAATAGTTCAAGTTCAATCGGAAGTACGAGTAACAGTTAGCTACCCAGGACCAGGGAAGAGTGAAGCTAAAAAGCTTGTTTACCCAAAACACCATCAACTACCAAAATATGCATGGATAGTACATGAAGACTGCGTATTTTAAGCACTAGTCTTGAACCCACGCTTCAAAAAAGTGACTTACGTTACTGCGTTGGCGGCGAGTCAGCGATTTTTGAACAGTAGTTTGAGCACACCTTTACGTCAACTATGTTCTTTTTTATTTCAGCTCATCAGTGGCGTCGCTACGTACTTAATAATTAGTCAGATTTCACCTGAATAATCTCATGTAAAATACGTAAATTTACGTTGAACACAAGTACAATTTTACTATACATATTTTTACACCATCACTTAATAGTACATTGTGTATCAAGGGCGGTAAGTAAGGAATTACAAACGAGTGTTTGTTGAGAGGCCGAGGCGAAGCCGAGGGCTTTAATAACACGAGTTTGTAATTCCTTTACCGCCCGTGGCACACACAATGTTTTTCACCACACTTGTGAGTAAATCTAATTAAAATAACTTTACTTAACCTAAATAAAATTGTAAAACTGACAGTGACATTAGTGACATACATAGAAAATGCGAATACTTATCAAGTCACGTTCGGAAACCATAACGGTAAAGACCTAAAACGGTTGGTTTTATATTTGCAAAATACTGAAATACACTATTTAAACATTAAATTAATGTAACAGAAATATGTGTTTATATGTATTTTCAATAACAGTTCTCTTTAAATAAATATTTCAGTGATAAAAGTTAAAAAAGTAAATTGGCATTTCCTTTGAACACGACAAATAAGAGTAAAACAAAACCATCGTTTCAAATTTAAAAAGAAAACCATTACGCCCTAGGGCGTAATAGGTCATTTATGGCCCGCAGAACCTACGTGTAATGACACCATTTTCGAGCAAGTGTGATGAAAAGTGTCTTTACGACGTAGGTATCTTAAATAACAAATTATTTACTTAGTAGACTTTTAAAACGGCGCATTGATTCCCCCGATACCTGCTTCATAAATGAATGTAATACACAACACCAATGGCGTAGTGTAAAAGATATGCTTGGGCAAGCCGGTACAGGTTTGGCGTACATTTTCCTTGAGAGCTGTAGAATAAGTAGCTCAAATGCCTGATATTAGGCAAGTCGGTAGGAATCGAGTTCTTTGGACGCTACGCTACTGCACAACACTTGACTTCACTGTAAATAAAAATCGAAGTGAAGAACGTTTTTTGATCCCCGGCTACGAATTGTTACTTATTACTGATTCGCTGGTCAAAACATATTAGAGGTGATATTGCCAATGAAGTTGTGAATCTACTGTCGGTTAAAGTGCCCATTTTTCCAAGGCAACTAATGGAAATGCATTTTCTATATTCGCTATGAAGTAAGCTATTGTGGAATATTCGCCAATTTAACCCCAGTCATTATTTATTGTCAATTTCCCAGTACTATATTAAATATTAGGTCAAATAATTACATTTCTAAACTTAAGTAGAATATTAAAATAAACCTAAATTAAAACTAAGAATATACTAAAAACTAGATTAAAAATGTGAAATTGATATAAAGGTAGAAATAAATGAATCTATAAATAATGTACGGGCTCCAGATCGGTGCCCAGAGGGAGGGTGCCCAGAAGGCTGGCCGCATTACCTCGCTGAATAGCTAAAGCTATCCTTTGGCATAGGTATGAGCCAGCCCTCTGGTCACCAGTCGCCTCAATTAGCCGCTTTGCTATGTCTTTGTACGTTTTTAGGGCACTTTGTCCCCAAGGCCCGAGCGTTTCTACCCCAAACGGCTCAAACATGTAGCCAGTGTCTATGGCTGCATATTTGCGCCGCTTGAGGTGTTCGGCTGCGTCCGCAGCGGCTCCGGCTTTGGTAGAGGTCACTGGAAGATGGGACGGCGCTAATGTATCCACGCACGTGGCATCCCAGACCAGCGGCCGTCCCAACTTCCAGGGGACGAGGGTCATACCATCCGGCCTCTTTCCATCGTCCCGCGCCAGGCCTGTTGGTTCTAGGACGGCTGGTGTTCCTGCACTGGCGAGCGCTCGGCGCAAGATTTCGTTAAGGCTGGCATGCCGCGCGATGCGCCCAGCGCTCCTGGTGCAGGGCAGGCCATGGAGTCCAGTTTGGGCGACGTTGGTACCACATTGGCACCGATGCGGGGCAACACATGCCGCTCCCAGGCGCAGCGATACTGCAAGCCTGAAGGTCTCATTGCTGAGGAGCGTGCCAATATTTTTGGAGGGAAGAGCCTGTAGCCACGCGCCGGACTCCCATTTAGAACTGGCAAGGAGACGAGCTCGCTCCGCGGGGCTGGTAGACGTTTCGTATAAATTATCCCGTACCAGCACGCAGAGCGGCTCGTCCCATTGTCGCTGTGAATGGGGGATCGAAGGCGGATCACTATTGGGGCAGTTTGCCCTCCAAGAAATAACGGCGTCTGACAAAAAAGGGATCTCCAAATTAGTGCGGTTATCTTTTAGAATTTTAAGGATTAAATTTTGAGTACTGTTAACAGAAGAAAGGAATGCGGGTAGAGAGATGCTGGTAACTTTGCGAATCCCAATGCCTCCATGCCTGATAGGCAAGGTGGCTTGGGTCCACTGGTCGTTGTCCAGATGAATGTTAATGACCGATGAAATTATGGATTTTATAATTTCGTCGAGTTTTCCTAAAAGTGTGGGGTACTTCCAGAGGTGACTGCATCTAAGTGCGTAGGTGAATTTGGGCACGAAGAGGCAGTATTTGATGATTGTATAAGCCATGTGAGCGTTAATTTTGAGCAAGCGGTCCGAAAATGTGCTGAAAATTTTACATTTTTCGTCGATGAAGCCCGGAAAAGATTCATCGAGAATTGGTGAACCTAGGAGCTGGAGAGAGGTGTTATCGACCTCTTTGATGGCTGGTGCAATTGCACGGAATTTAGACAAGGCAAGGTTTTTTTGATTGTATGTATCCGAAAAAAATATCTCACATTTGGAAAAATTAAGGTCGAGTCCCATCTCTGAAAATTTTTCAGTAAGGGTTTGTAGATCTTCGGTAACCGTGTCAACATCGCCGCCCAAGCTACCATCGTCCAGATACCAGACGTTAAATTTCGAATTTAGATTTTTGATTATGGGATGAATTGCTAAACTGAATAGGGCCGGGCCTAGTGGATCGCCCTGTTGACACCCCACCGCGGACAGTAGAGGGTTATTTTTGTAGAGTAATTTTGATGGGGTACTATAACATTGCCAAACAAAATTAAAAAGTTCCGGTACCTTTTCTTTAACCTGTGCCAAGAGGGTACCTCGGTCGACGGAGTTAAACGCATTTTTAACGTCCACTTTCAGTAGAACCTCACATTCCTTTCTTGTGATAAAAGTACGTAGAGCGTGTACCGCTGCTTCGCTGCCACCCTTAGAGCCGAAACCTAATTGAACAGGTTGGAAATATTTAGAAAGGTCGTTTGAAACAGCGCTACAGCTGCATTTAGCAGCCAAGCGGCGGTAGGTAGTTCCTACCGCTATTGGCCTAATCCCGCCGTCTTTCTTTATAAGTGCACAGAGGTTGGCACCGTACAAAATGCTGACTATCTCCGTGTTAACGTTACCTGACAGCATAAGGTTAGTCAGTGCCGTAAGCTCTCTTAAGAGAGAGTCACCGGCTTCACCGCATGCGTGGCTCAAAAGATCTTTTAAATGCTGGGGGGAAAGCCCGTCGAGACCACCAGCTGAGCCGTTTGGGAAGGAGGATACAGCCTTAAGGATTTCCTCGGCGCATATGCGGAGATAGGGATCAGAAGGATCGGGAGGATCAGGGAGAGATATGTTAACATTGGGATTAGGGTGTTTACTTTGTAGGGCTGTAAGGGTGTCAGCTGTATTAGGTGCAGTGGTGTCACTGGAGAATAAGAGCCGAGCAGCGCCCTTAATGTTACCTTCCCCTACTTTTGTCTCTACACGCCGCGCTAAAGAAAAATCTTGTTTTAACGTGGCATTTGGCAATTAATTTGTGGAATTAATTATTATAAACGTTATTTTTACGTAGTGTTTACTGGAGATAACCGTTTTATTGTTCGCGTGTTTTTTTTTTATAAATAAATAATAAATATCAAAACAATGTGTTTCTTTCATTTATTCCCAATATTTCAACAGAACTGTTCGATCTCCTCTATCGTTACATGTTTGCAGGAGTGAGCTGGCCGTAATGTTGTGGATTGTAAGCTTTAGGAGAAAATCTTAAATTCTATTAGTTAATTTTGGCCCTCTTCACTAAGTTCCTCTCCAGTGGACGAGCAGCTTTACCTTTCCCCATCATGTGTGTGCGCCTGGTGCTCGCGCAGGAAGCAATTCATTAAGGCCTTTTTTTGGTCGATCCACTTTATGTGAGACCTGCCAACTGGTCTGGCTTCCTCAATTCTACCCTAAACTTCTTCCTTCTTGTCGTTCCCTCATTTCTGAGGATCGGGACCAACTGTGATGTCCTCCACGTAACGCGGTCAAGGGCCATATTGGCTGCCCTCTGCATGGTACCACAAGCATTTCTTATGGTGTCAGACTATCTTGTCGGGATTCTGAACTAACAGGCGTCAGAAAGAAAGGTGCTCACGTCGAAACACACGTCCGAACAATGTCGTTATTGTTAAAGTCCACTTAAGATGATTCGAGTCGGTCAGTTTTACACATAAACAAGAGGAAGGTCATTATTTACTTCCATGCCATCAACTAGGTTTGAAATGTGTGTGTGTGATGAGAACTCTTATTACCTTAATCCCGAGTATTCTCCTCCTCCACATATTCAATTCAGTGCATCTATTGTCGCTGGGCCTGCAAAAGTAGCTTAGTATGTGACTTTTTTGCAGTTTTGGTTTTTAAACCATAACACAGTAGACACTCAATATTTAGCTAACTTTGCCATGAAGTAGATAGTTTGAGAAAGGAGATTGCCGACTTTTGGTACCAATATCGTCATTAAATTGTGTCACAACCAAAACGATACCAAAAACTTAGTTTAATTTTTTTAGCCAGAGGGATTTTTTTATTACTAAATTTAAAATGGGAAATCTGAGATCAATTAAAAAAGAATGTCTTGTACGATTTCCGCCGCCACCATGAAAAATGTATGATTTCCTTAAAACTGTATTTGACAGACAAAATCGGTCAAAATCTAAAAGGCCTATGACAGTGGCACCACCGTCTACACAAATGTATACAAAAATTTTAATTCCATAAAACTCCGCGGTTATTTCTTATACGAACTGCATCCAGCTGTCCTATACCCTGGAAAGTAACATGTTTGTCTCGTTCTTCCTTAAGACTACTTCTCACATGAGTGTAAAAGACAAAGCTAACATCATAGATACGTCTTAATACAATTAATTATGTATGTAGTTTTCTTGATCTTAGCACGAAAATTGACAGCTTGACATTCTGTCTTATTCTAAGTTTAAATATTAGGTACTTTATAAGACACGTCTTTTCAGTTTTGTGTCGAAGGTCGTAAATCATTTTAAATTCTTATTTATTCTATTTGGTACAAATAACTAGTGATATTTCGCTGATACTTCACTATACGAGACATTGAGCGTAAATGTAATGTTACAATATTTTTTATCTCACGATGTATCAAAATAGTTTCAAATAACTTTTTTTATAATAATATTTTAACAATCTGAATAGGCACAATAAAAAACCTAAAACAGGTATCCGAAATGGCATGTCATACGACTAAGTTAAGTGAAGTCTCGTCAACGTCAGGAATTAAAGTTATTAGGTGATTTTGTATTTGGCCGGTTGACAAATACTTTGACGATTTGCTACGCAAAAACTCACTTCGAAATCTGGAAATCAATCTCAATTTCCTATGGATCCCCGAATACGATTTTAATGGGATTTAGTGATTAGGAAAGGCAGTTTCTTGTTCTTTAAGATACAGTCGGTTTCGTGTTGACACAATGACTTTTGATTTGGTACGAGGCCCCATAGACGCGTCGGCAATCTCCTTTCCAGTTCTTACATAAAGATTCAAATATTTTTGAGCTCAGATTTACTCTAGTTTAATATTAACAATCAGGTCGCCTGTAATGAATTTACTTATATCCTATTTCCCATTTCCATAGATACCTTACCTTTTACCTGGTTGATTAACAAGATGTTTTTATCGATTAGGCGTAATACTTTTAAACATCAATCACTTGTCGGAGAGACATTACATTTAGATCAACCTTGGGGAATAGTGTACACTAAAGTATTTGTTAAACATACACGATGTTTATGTAACGACATATTACTGAAAGCATTAAAATCAAATTGTTCAATACGTACCCTGCTGTACCTGTTGTTAGTGTGTTTCAAAACAAAACAATACATATTGTAAGAAAAAACATCGAGATGCCATGGCAACCAGAAAATGAAGTTAATGGTAAGTTTCCCATGGTCTAATTTAAAATCTTGGTGTCAATATTCAGCTTAAGTCTACTTCAGTTTTAATTTAATTTAATTTTAGATGTAAGTTCTTTTCAATATCCCTATAGGTAATAATGATTATGGTCACAGAAACTGTTAAATAAGACAAATGCATGTATTTCAGACCAATGTTGTCCATAAATATTTTGTTAATTTACTGAATCTGTAGAATTGATCCTGCTCACGCGTCTCCCTAATTACCCTGTATATAGGAAATTTTGGGTCTACAACTTTAGTAATTGTGGGTTTTGACCTAAATGCTCTAAGGTTTTGACCCCCGACGGAAAACAAACGGAGGGTGTTTGTTTGCAATTTGCACTAATTCGGCTTAACGCAGAATACAATACAACAAATTGTATTCATTACTTTATTTCGCCATTTGCGAATTTGGCATTTTTTTTAATAGGTACTTACTAAATTTCTTGTAACCCCCTCCCCCCCCTGTTATATAAGTTAAGATAAGTGCGCGCTACAGTATGGAGTTTTATTACAAAGTGGCATGAGCTAGGCTACCGTCGTTCCGGTGCCGAGCTGTAGCATGAAATAAAACTTAAATTAGTTGGGAGATTTAATTTTTTTTAGCTAAGATTTATCGTAATCTTACTTCAGTCAGTTCCTTAAATAAATTAAAAAGAAACCTTAAATGAAACGAGGTATTCATTACATTGTTTGAAACAGAGGCGACAGTGCCGTTACCGTTGCGCATCACGCTGTGTGCGTCGCGCGCGCTGGGCGTGGCGCCGGCGCGGCTGTGGCGCGCCCGCGCCGGCTGGCGGCTCGCCGTGTCGCCGCCGCTGGCTATACTGCAGCGTCTATTCGCCGCCATCGTCAGTAAGGGCCTTATCACACTAGCGATTTGCGAGCGAGCTGCGGGCGAGCCACGAGCGAGTTTCCGTACAAACCCAATCGCGACGAACTCGCAGCGAGTTTGCCGCGAGCGACATTTGTATGGAAACTCGCCTGCGGCTCGTCCGCAGCTCGCTCGCAAACCGCTAGTATAATCACAAATAGCTCTAAGATTGTACCCATGGTACAAGAAAACCAAGTATGTTCTTCCTGAGACTGGCATTATCGACCTCTTCTGACCTCCGACATGCTGACGTCACAAGCTTGATATGTTGCCATTTTGTGAAAATAAATTATTTGTGTAAAATGCGTTTCTTTTATTTGCTTTTTAATAAAAGGAATATTAAACTAGTAACATTAGATAGGCAGTTTTTTGTCAGCCGTGTAAAAAATTATATGTACCTAATCTAATAACAAATAATTTCGCGGGCCGGTAGGTAATTTATTTCACTCTTGATTATGGGTGGAACATTTTATTAAATTATGGAAGTTCTTAATCAATGGCAACATTGACGTATCATCAGCATGTAACATTTTGGGAAGAAAATACCTGGTTTTCTTGTACCATGATTGTACCTACTCATAAATTTTCGTGACTGATAGGCGCTCGCTCGTCTTAGCGGACATTTATGAATGAGATATTTGCAGGAACACTTTTTACTGTTATATAACTGTCAAAATTTTACAGGTCAGTAATTCTAACCCTGACAGCACTGCAAGACTCAGAACTGTGTTAAGCACTATTGCTTGTGTCTATACACAAAATCAAAATGAATATAAATACATTAAACTAAATAATAGGTGATTACATTTTCAGGTGTTTTGCTCTTGTCAAAAATGTTAATATATTTCATAGAAGAAAATAAACGTCAATACACTCGAATCACGTTTCTTGGTAGCAGTGAGTTGTGTCTGACATTGTTTGCGTACTTGAGTGGAATCTGGACAGCGCCGCGAAGGCTAAACCAACTGATATCTCTGTTAAATAAAATGGAAAAGGTACTTATAAAAACGTAAATTTGCTAGCATTTAAAGCAGTGGTTCTTAACCGGTGGTCCGCAGACCACTGGTGGTCCCTAGAAGCACCCGAAGTGGTCCTCGAAGCCATCCGAAAAAATACTGTATTACATCCAAACCTACATTTACTACTACTTTATAAACCTAGTGTATTACATCTAAACACTTTATATTAACTCCAAACATTTGGTGGTCCGTGGCAAGCAAGGACCATTAAAACAAGAGGAATGTCATTCTCCATACAAAAAGCTGTTCCCCGATATTTACAACGCCATCTACGTATAAGCTTGGTATAAGAATGATATTTTTTACAATGATTCAACTTTGCAAGCGTGACACAGTATTTAAATGTTATAACAACGTTCAATGTTTAGTTTTTTAGCGCCATCTAGTTTTTGCATGGCGGCCGGGGTACGATCCAAGGTATGGAGAATGACAGTCCTCTTGTTTTAATGGTCCTTGGTGGCAAGACATTAATTTTGTCAAATGGTCCCTCATCGCTAAAAGGTAAGAACCACTGATATAAAGAGTGACAAATTAGCAAGGTTCGGAAAGTCGGGAGTTATTATACCTAAACTTTGGGCTCAGTGCCTACGCCGCGTCGATGTTGACTAGTATACTACACACACATACATACTACACAATACACATACGTCAACATCGACGCGGCGTAGGCACTGAGCCCAAAGTTTAGGTATAAGGCGGATCTCACACTGCAGCGAAAATCGCGGCGACGCGCGACTCAGCGATTTTCAACTTTGTATGTAGAATTATCGATTTGTATAGAAAAATCGCGGAGTGGCGCACACTGGCGCGTAAATTGCGGCGATTTTTTCCGTGTAGCTGCGCATAGTACGAAAAAATCGCAGCGACGGGCATTTTCAGTGTGTTCTTCGCCTAATAGCTCCCGAGTTTCCGAACCTTGCAAATTAGTCAAAAAAGCTAAAACTAATTTACCTCATAAAACTCACTCAACTCACTGACGCTCAAAATCGGCCCCAAGGCCTACGTGCTAACGGGGTCGGAGCCAGTACTTAGTGCTGAAGACAAAGCTATAAGGCGGATCTCACACTGCAGCGAAAATCGCGGCGACACGCGACTCAGCGATTTTCTACTTTGTATGTAGAATCATCGATTTGTATAGAAAAAATCGCGGGGTGGCGCACACTGGCGCGTAAATCGCGGCGACGGGCGATTTCAGTGTGTTCTTCGCCTAACGTCAAATTAATTTCTCACGTCAGTAGTTTTGTAACCAATCACAGGTTTTTCTCTTTTAAACGATATGCAACCTATCCGAAATTCTCGTCTACTGAAACTTTGTAAGAATATTTTTCATATATGACTTTCGACTCACACATAGGAAATATTAAGTTAGAGTCTGTGCGGAAAGAGAATAGGCGTGACGAAAAACGGAACTAACCTAACCAGTATGGCCACCGAACAGAAAATACGGCACATACGGTAAAAAAGCATTACAGCGCCCCCCAATCTAAATCCTATTCTCTTTCCGCACAGACTATAGTGGTTATCAACATCGCTTGATACATAAGACGTATTGATTTACAAAGTGGGCGGAGGCCTATCAATACATAAGTTTTGATAGGCCTCTAAAGTCACTTAAATATGCCTATGTTTCAAAACACTTTTTTTACTTTTCAGATCAGTACCAGTTTTAATTGCGAATCTGTAATAATCAGACCTAAAAAAATTAATGTGAAGTTTCTTATTGCTTATATGATTTGGCAATCACTATCCTGTCTTCAAGATTTCACATTAAATTTTTATAAAATTTCTGAAGAGAATGTACAAAGTGGTAAGATTAAAAACGCTGGAAACGCTTCACAATCTTTCACATTTATAATAATAGTAGGATAGGATTATACTATGTTTACTTACTGACAATTGTTGCAGCGGTTATTGTTACGAGTTACGTATATTACGGATCGTTGTTCTACCAGTTTATGGTGGGGTTTATGATACTAATGCAATGGAGTGTGACTATATATGAGATAAAGTCTACGCTCACTTTACTAAACGACTACCTCGAGCATCTGTTATTGAGTAAGTGCAATAATAAGCAACGTACATAATAATTAAAGGAAAGTCATTTCAAATCTGTATACTGAAGCCAAAAGAAACTATTAAAGTTGAGCTTAGTTTTTCATGGCAATCGATCTGATAGTTTTTGCGTGATGTGCTGAGAAACAACCCAACAAATTGAAAAAAAAAACAGACAGACAGTCTTTTCTTATAGGCGAGTTTTTATTTGAAGCAGATCCAACTTTACGTTATTTACTTTTTTTATTTAAAACTATAAATTGTTATACGTAGGTATATGTCAAATTTAAAGATTTTTTTATCACAGATACCAAAGTACCAGAAAGTATTATTGGCCGTATTTACCACTACAACCACTGCCACGAGGTGATTTGTGACACGGTCGCTGAAATAAATAAGACCAACGGGCCTCTATTGCTGACCGTCTTTTCGTTGTTATTGCTGCATTTACTAAAAATTCCACACAATATGATAACAGAGTTAGGTAAAACATTAACTCACCTTATTGCAATTTGCTGTCTGCAATTAAGGACCTGCTAGTATACTACAAAATTTGTTTTTTCCTACGCCAAGGTACTGTTAAATACTTTGTGAAAGAAATAATAAAGAAGACTTATTGGATTATGGTCCATTTCACTCAGTTGCTGATGTTTGTAGAACCATGCCACCGACTTCAGGATGAGGTATCGTTATACTCCGGTATTGTATTGTTTAAGACTTCGTGCGTGACTAAATAGGATAAAAGAACCTTTTATGCCACACCTGGCCATAAAGTGACTTTTACCGCACGCTGCGCGTACGGAAAAAGCCGCTTTCTGGCCAAGTGTAGACATAAAATGATGTACACAACACGGGAGGTAATAAAGAAAGCCCTAGTTATGTAATGTACTATTTCCTTGACGTTGTTTTAGAAATACTGCTTTATCGATGGCAGTAGCGTGCACTCAATATAGACAAAAAGACGCTGCATACCCTCTAATTTTATTCTCTAGTAAGGAAACCTAGTATCCTAGTATCTAGTAGGGTAGAAACTAGTAAGGTAACACGCTACCTACCTACTAATTTCTATTCTCCTACCTTTGATCCTAACTAAACTACCTAGTGTATTTTTGTATTTATGGAGTGCACGTCACTGATCGTTGGATTTACTCTTTCATGGGTGCTAACATATATACTAAAATTGATGTTGGCAAAAAAATATTAAAAAGGGAAGCGATTTAGTTATGCACTCATTCGATGGAAATAAAATAACGCAATACAACTTATTCAATTAATGTGAAATTGAGTGAGAGTTCCCTTTACAATTTTAAAGGGAACTCTTCGTTTCACAAAAGCCACTTTATATATATATATATATATATATATAGGTTATAGGTTTACGCGGGCTTGTTTTCCGCAACTCGACGACAAACATGCGCCTATTTTGCGTGATGGGTTGATGGCACTACTCTTGCCAACCCAACTCTACCAGAAAGCCTAGCAGACCCTTGACGTTGCCGATAATATACAGGGTGTTTGGTTCATCGTTTGCCAAATTAAAATGGTAGATAGGTGGGGTTATTTTCTATCCCTCTACGCTCTTTAAAATTTTTTTTAACCCACGTGTATTTTCTTTTGCTTTCTTTTGTTGTTTTTGAAGAATTTACAGGGCCGACGCGTTTAAATTTGAATTAAAAAAAAAGTAAGTGGAAAAGAGGTGAAATGTTTTTTGCATCGTGATGTGTAACGTGTCACGGTTGTATCAGAGTCAAAATTACTGACATTTTACTGCTAGTTTTTTTTTATTGACCCTGAAATATTTTACAACATGTAAAAATTTAGTCAAAGATCAATTTTGATTTGCAATTAAAAAAAAAGCTAAATGAGATCACGTTCTTAAAATTGTTTTACAAAATTCTGTGCTCTATCTTCTTTCTAATGATGTACAATAATCCCAAAGAACCTTTCAGGAACTTCATTTTTTCCCGATTTTTGTAACGGATGCAACAGGTAAATTAACGATGCCCAAACATTTACGCTGTATCTTCTTTGGAATTTCCTTTGTCTTTTCGCGGGTTTTAATTTTTGGCGACCAGGTTTGCAGGTTGTGAAGATTTAAAACTTATCTTTTGTAAATTTGGACTTGGAGTTAAAGGTCAACTTTCACAAACTTGAGCGAAATCGATTATGCATGACAAGAAAATGTTCGTGAAAACAACACGTGCGAAGAGGTAAAGACTGCTATCTGCTGCATTTATTGTCCTGTGTAAGAGCAGGACAATAAGTGCAGCTATCTCTCTCTCTATGAGTTATGGGTTAAATGTCAACCCAGGCGAGCTGTGGGGCCGGTGCTGGGATCAGATTCATTCAGTCATTTGACTGTCTCTGGTGGCTAACGTATTTTTAATTCTGATACTGTTGTCTTTTGTTAAGTTTGTTTTAGTGTTTTTGTTAATCTCTGTTTTGTTGAATTTGGATCATTCAGTCGTTCGTTAGCCATTTTCAAATGATCAAAACTCAACAAAACAGAGATTAACAAAAGCACTAAACGATCGACTGAATGATTAAAACTCAACAAAACAGAGATTATCAAAACCAATAAACGAACGACTGGAAAACACTAAAAAAACTTAACAAAAGACAACAGTATCAGAATTACAAATGCGTTAGCCACCAGAGACAGTCAAATGACTGAATGAATCTGATCCCAGCACCGGCTCCACGGCTCGCTTGGGTTGACATTTAACCCATAACCCATGAAAGAGAGAGACAGCTGCACTTATTGTCCTGCGCTTACACAGGACAATAAATGCAGCAGATAGCAGTCTTTACCTCTTCGCACGTGTTGTTTTCAAGAACATTTTCTTGTCATGCATAATCGATTTCGCTCAAGTTTGTGAAAGTTGACCTTCAACTCCAAGTCCAAATTTACAAAAGATAAGTTTTAAATCTTCACAACCTGCAAACCTGGTCGCCGAAAAATGAAAACCCGCGAAAAGACAAAGGAAATTCCAAAGAAGATACAGCGTAAATGTTTGGGCATCGTTAATTTACCTGTTGCGTTCGTTACAAAAATCGGAAAAAAATTAAGTTCCTGAAAGGTTCTTTGGGATTATTGTACATTATTAGAAAGAAGATAGAGCACAGAATTTTGTAAAACAATTTTAAGAACGTGGTCTCATTTAGTTTTTTTTTTAATTGCAAATCAAAATTGATCTTTGACTAAATTTTTACATGTTGTAAAACATTTCAGGGTCAATAAAAAAAAACTAGCAGTAAAATGTCAGTAATTTTGACTCTGATACAACCGTGACACGTTACACATCACAATGCAACAAACATTTCATCTCTTTTCTACTTACTTTTTTTTTAATTCAAATTTAAACGCGTCGGCCCTGTAAATTCTTCAAAAACAACAAAAGAAAGCAAAAGAAAATACACGTGGGTTAAAAAAAATTTTAAAGAGCGTAGAGGGATAGAAAATAACCCCACCTATCTACCATTTTAATTTGGCAAACGATGAACCAAACACCCTGTATATATCTAATATTTTCAGATGGACAGATTCCGTACTTTAATCAGCAAAGTGGTTGGAATCGCAGGTCGTAGCGGCTACGACCCAGCGCAGCTGCAACTATTGGTTCTTCAAATTGAGATGCGGGACGCTGCTCTGGCACCTATGGGCATGTTTACTCTCGCGAGACCGCTCGTAGCTTCGGTATGACCGATACCGCCATATCTACCCTATTAAGCTCTGTGCTAACTAGGGCGTGCAGGATCGGGAAATTTTAGTATGAGAGAACCGGGAATTCCCGGTACTACCATACTAACATTTCCCGGTTCTGCACGCCTTAGTCCTAACGTAATATTAATTTAATATTAATCTAAACACGCAAACTAATGTGAATCAACTTTTCTTTGTCAACAAAAGTTTACCTTCTCGGACTAAAATTGAAAGAAAATCTTTATTCGGATATTTTTAGAATAAAGTGTATGCTCATTTAAAAGACAGATAATAAAGCTACGTAATGCAAATATTTTTTATTATAACTTATTTATAAGCAGTGACCCAGGGGACATAGCTGTCCCTCACTTTTGTATGAAAATAAGGATTCGTCCGCTAGGTCACCCTATTTATTTATTAAAAACGATTTTCTTTTTTACCTTAATCTATGTCTAGATGTAAGATCTTGTTAGATTTAAATAATGTTAAAACATGCAAAAGGTGAACAAATAAGGAGAAAGGGCAATCTTTGCATAAAGCAAAGAAAAGTTGATTCACCCAAATACGCCCCGCGTTTAATCATCACGATATCATTACCAATATCACGGTCCTTGTTAGTTAGGCTTTTATGTGAAAATAATTATCTTTGTAGGTATAGAGTTCTAATGACAGCGCAGAACTCTATAAAGTTAGATTGAAATTAATACTTATCAACCGTTAAGCACGTTTGGTTTGGCACTTGAGAGTTCTAAAATTATGAATGAAATTCACATTTCGACATGCTACTGTAACTACACTTGATAGCAAATACTCCACGTTGCTAACATATCGATACCTTTAGACTCAAACGGCGTAAACGCCATTAGAACCTACGGCGTTTACGCCCTTTGAGTCTAAAGGTATCGATATAATGTAATTATAATTTAGTCATATTTTGCTCTCCAGTTTATATTTGTATATTTGATTGCAGGTAATTGGCAGCATGTCGACATACTTAATCATTTTAATCCAAATTCAAAACACACCTGATTTTGTGTAGGACTATTCCTATGTGACTATTCACATTTACTTACATAAAGTATGCATGCATCATTGTGAGTCAATTTCAGGACTAGTTGTGTTATGTGATCTTATAAAAAATGCACAATAGGCACAGAACGACGACTAGAAAGAACACGAGATTTGAGCGAGCGCATCATAAGTCCTATTATGGGTCTAAAGTTTCTTGTATTCAATATTGATTTTATATTTACATGTATTCGACGTTGAACATAAATAAACGCTCTTTCAACGAGTGTACAAAGATTTTTTTTTCTCAATTAGTGCAGCGTCAATTTCACTGATTCACCAGTTTTACTCATTAGACAGTTTCGCAAATAAATAAATAGCAAAACTGACAACCTAAATTAACTGACAAATAAAGATGTTTGCGAACCAGGAAAATTACTTAAGGTGACGCATCGCTAAACAATGAATCCGTTTTCGGAGCATTTGCGCCCCGCAACCCGCTCACCCCCCTATATTTTTACGCGGTATACCGTATATCACACACAATCAGTCGCAAAAATGACATTTCAAGTTACATTATAATCGATGCTAATAACGCTCACTTATAACCTGTGTCTATAAAAACTGTCATTCTATAAAGAACTCAATTCCATAACCCTATATGTCAAATTTGCAAACGCACATTGAAAACTTTACATTAATATTACCTATCGAAAAGTGCCTACATTGTTTATGTCAAAAGTGAACAGAAAATAAATGGAGTCGCTTCCTATATTTTTAAATTTTTTATTTGTTAAATCGATACACAAAACTTAGTAATGATAATGTATTCTACAGATCTACTCAAATCAATAAAACACTACCTTGTTTTCTGTACTGTTTGTATGGGAAAAAGTAAAGTGAAATTGATAAATATATGTACTGTAAAAACGAGTAATTCTAAATATTATTTGTGTTATTTATTTGAATGGAATAATCAAAAAACTTAAAATAATTTCCGTGGATTTTCCGAATACGATCCTTACTAATATTATAAATGTGAAAATTTGTGAAGATGTTTGGATGTCTGTTACTAAATACGGGGTAACAACTGAATGGATTGATCTGAAATTTGGCATGTAAGTAGATCAAGTACTGGATTGAAACATAGGATCTATGCCGGTAATTAGTTCCCTTGGCACTATAACGGGAACAACGCGGGTAAATGCTAGTAAAGAATAAATAATTAATCATTTGAAAAGTGGTCGAATGATTCATTCGCGGATATGCTATTCACGAATAAATAATTCAGCAATAAAAATATCGTGTTATTGTTTAGTCGAATAATTATAAGTCCTGATAATTATCCGAATAATCTTTTGTACTCGGATAATTATTAGGACAAAAGATTATTCCAATAATGCTAATCTTTGGTTAAGAACTGGTAATGTATAGATAGGTACTACTGCAAATTATAGCACAAACATAAATTAATTCGAGCATGGTGTTTTTACGGGCAATATATTGAACAATTTTTACATTTTAAATTTACAATATATTTACAATTTTACATATTTGTCGGGAAGCACTCTCAAGTACTTCGGGGCGCGGGTTGCGGGAGGAAAGACCGGGAGGCAGAGATTGGGCGAGCCCTTGTCGTGCGCGGACGCACATGCGTGTTGACGAGTGATTGATTTGATAATTGGACTAATTACCTAGTGTTAGAGATTTATTAAGGACAATCGACCTGTAATATTGTCTAACCTAATTAAATCGTGTATTGGACTAATTTGACTGTTTTTATCATCTCGGGGAAACCACTGGCGATTTACCCATCAAAATGCCCACAGATGACGAAATATCGGACTTGCAGAATGAAATTGCGACATACGAGTATTTATATTTCAATCTACGTCCATGTCAAAAAACCTCTGTCAGGCGTTTGGAAACAGTATAAAATGACCACCATTAGCCATATATGTACCTAAGGTCAGTGCGTTGTCTGTGCCAGCCAGTGGTAAAAAATGTTTAAAAAGTTATTAAAACATCTTTATCGATACTAGATATAATGACAATCTAGTTGGCCTTTGAGTGTTTATAATAACATGTGTAGATAGTAGATGTATGCAACTTTACATAATTAAGCCTTAAATACTCGTGTGATCTTATAATGGTTATGTTGCTATCGTGTTTTAAGACCTCTCGCTATGTATCAGTAGTATACCCTTCTTACATATTTACATTTTGTAAGCGGATAGTTCTCATATTGTTTTACGAATCCATCACAGACGTGGTTAAATTGTTGAGGTTTTATGAGGCAAACATTGATTTAATATACCAGCGAGTGATATGTATTATACATTACCTAGGTACTAAGTATTGGCTACTCACTAATGCATTCAAGAAAAACCGACTTATGAGCCATCCTGTATATTTACACTATTATAGTTTTCCTTATTTTAATTTAATACAATGGGTATATTACAAATGTTTCTATTTACGTACACCAAAATAATATTTAATTGTACAATTGAAAGTCTCGACGACGCCGCTGTTCCAATGTCAACATTAGTTGTCATTTTCCCGCAGCGTAAACTAGACTTATTTGTGGTATAAATATGACGATTACTTACTTTCTCTTAGTCATATAGTTACATTTTTCAAGTAATAGTGCTTTCCTTTTCCTTTTGGAAAAACCAACACGCTTTTTTCCCATTATTAAATAAGATTTCTCACAGGTTTTGTTTACGGCGCGGCCAGTCAACTGTCACAGACCTGTCGTTGGCAACGGCCGTCGGCGGACTGAGGGGAGACTGATTTCATACAAATACGCGCTTGTGCTAGCTTATATGAAAAGGTCGTATACGTAGAAACGGTTTTTTTCGTTTCAATTACAAACTACAATTAATTTTCAAGAATCTGGTCTCAGATATTAAAGTATAGGTTAAAACTATGTTACTCAGAGAATTTAGGGGCTTAAATAGGTCTGGTTTGCCTGTACAGTGCAAATTCCGCTTTTGAAAGAGGTATCTTTGACATACAAAAGTCTGTTACAAAAGTTAGCAAATCGTGTTTCTGCGTCTCAAAAAATGGAGTAGATGATCCCAATAATCAGGTTATCAAATGTTACTTTCATATGTTTTATGATTCCTGAGAAAAATCGAAATCCCTGCCACCAAAATTTCCGATTCGTCATCTTAATAGAGAAACCGGAAACTTAGTGAAACTGGTAAATAAAGAAATTGTCAACCTAGCGAAACTGTCTAATGAGTAAACTAGTGAATCAGTGAAATTTACGAGTAAGGAAACTGATCAGTGGTACTCTAACTCAAAAAAAGTGCTGAGCTACAGAATGGTCAATTACGGAGCGAACCAGGAAAATGACTTAATAGAGAAACCGAAAACTTAGTGAAACTGGTAAAGAAGGAAATTGTCAACCTAGCGAAACTGTCTAATGAGTAAACTAGTGAATCAGTGAAATTGACGAGTAAGGAAACTGATCAGTGGTACGCTAACTCAAAAAAAGTGCTGACCTAGAGAATGGTCAATTACGGTAATAAATTGAAAAATTATCTCTGTCACATTTAAACTTAATTGTGACCTTTACATAAAGCCACTTGATCATTACATTGTTGGGATTGTGTAAATAAAGACATTCCACGCCCGCCCGTCCGTAAATAAAAATTACTCGCATGAACATAAAGTACGCCAGACATTAAAAAGAGATCAATCTTGTCAAAATACGTGTCATTAGTAAATTTTGAAGCAACAAATAAAATCATTTGCATATCGACACATTCCTTCATCGCACTGTCAAAGTAAAACGACATGTTAACAGAGCAATAATTACATTTCCATTTCAACTCAATCTGGATTCTTGTGCCATTCTAACTCACGTGCCGTATTAATATGTCAAAAAAAAACGTAAAACGCACTTGCAAAAATAGTAACGACGTTGATGGTAAGCTTCGGTACCTTTCTTAATTTATAATTGGGCCTGGCTAAACTTAAATATATTGACTAATATGCTTATATAGTCAATATATTTAAGTTTAGTAATTAATAAATATTTATTGACTAATGAATAATGAATGTATTCCAAAATTAGAAATTATGTATATAAAGTGTCATTTAATCTCTAAAAAAATCTTGGTACTTGTTTGGCGTTGATATTAATGTTATTAATAGGATTTATTGTTTAAATACATTAACAAAGAGCCCGGTTGTTGCTACAATGCTGCAAAACTAAATGATATAATACTGCCGTCCGATCACTAAAAGTAGTCTAAGCCACAAAACGTACTTTCGAGTTATTAACAAAAAACTCCAAAATAAATATTTCTAAAAAATGTGAAGATTTATGTAGGTTTTTTTTATACACCAAATAGAGCTATGTCTATACTTGTCATATTAATGTACTTCCTTGTAAAATAATGCTTATATATTTATATAAATAGCCTTTTGTGTTTTAGACGTGCAATTAAATACCAAAAAATATAGTATTTGCATACTAAAACGTGGCTAAGTATACCTTAACTATGTTATAGTGTAATATTTTATCATACTTTTACTAACATTTCCAATTTGTTTTAGTTTGCATACTTAAAATATGGCTAAGTTACTTATTCGGTTTATAGCTATGTATTTATGGCTAAATAAAATGAAAATAACTTAACAATAAACACATTATCAGCCATTAGTCATTTTCTAACCACGGACTTGCGAAAAAAATGTCGCTGTACTACCACGGTACGGAATATTGCTTACTTTAAAACACGTTAAATGACAAACCGCCATAGCTAACTATGTTTAAGAGTAGTAAACTTATTCGATAAAGTTACAGTTTCCACAAAATCAATTGATATTCCACTATAAAGCAAGATTATTGAGAAGTTGAGGTAAGTTAATAAAATGAGAAAAGATAAATGATTTATTTTTTTAAACTAATAAATACCTACATAAAGATAAAATTATCATAATACTTATAAGTTCATACGACCATACTCCATATGATATAAGTCTAAACTAATGTTTGGTAGCTTTTTCTATTCCGTTCGATTAACCGTGCAAAATTAAGTTGTTTTTATAAGCGTTTCATTTTTTGACTCTAAGTATGCATGGGCAATTTAGTGTTATGGGAAACTAGATAAAAATTCTATTCTACTTTAAATGGGAAACATTTCAAAATTAAAAAAAACGCGTCTTTGGCAATGGAATGACAAGCAAATAAATGAAAGAGATACACCCATAGAAAATTTCATGCGTGGAAGCAAGTGAGATACACTGTCAAATTTCCTTTTTTGCTTTTGAAGCCTGCCACCATTGGCCCGTTTCACAAAGTTACTAATTAATAAGTTGTAATTTTACAATTCTACTAGTAAACTAGCAACATTGGTCCATTATAACAACACCACTGGTTGGTTTGACTTGTAAAATTGGAACTGGCACCTTCCTGGAATGGGCCACAGCTTGTTAATGTCCAATTGGGCTTGTTATTGTCCAACAATCCTGCACCAACTAAAATCTCTGTTTTACCCAATGGTTGACTGGTAGAGAATGCCTTAAATAAATAAATAAAATTGGGCCAGACTATGGAGCAAACTCGATCAAATCGGATGACATAACAATGCCGAATTCCGGTTTTTGGTAAAATTAATTTTATCGGGTAATACAATTTCAGGGTGGCAAGTAAATAAAATATATTTACCAATAAAAGTGGTATTTGGTGGTTTTTATTAAAGAGCTGTACCTATGTGAGGAATTAAACATAACTTTTATTATAGAATTAATAATGCTGCCTAAACTAAGCTGATTGTTCCCTTCTAAACAAAAATAATATTTTTTCTGTTTATTCTTTGAAAATGAATAATGGAATAAACGAAAAATATTTTTCTCTTGTTGTTCATTGTCTTCTACAATAATTATGTAACTTGCTAAAAATATTGAACTTTGTGTTATTGAGAGTTTAGTTCAATGTGGGTATCCTGAATAGAATTGTCAATCTCCATTGCAAAGGTGCGCGGACGCATTGTCCTTCTTATGTTCCATCTAGGGTGACATACCTACATAATTATACAACGTATTTAATATGACATTTCTAGTGTTTGCGTATTTATGGTTTCACGCAGCGATTAATTTGTTAAGCCGCAGATTTTGGAAAAGATGTAATATTGATAAACAGTTCAATCTGCACATTGTTGCCAGAATTCAACCGTTTTAATCGACTGTTTTTATAGACACAAGAAGTATAGTTTAAAGAATACAGAGTAACGTTATGTCAATAAAATTTTATCGGGATTGACCTACGAGTATAAATTTTTCGTATTCATGGCAACAGTAGTATCTGGTTAACTAGTTTTCTTAATTAAAGTGTTCGCTGTATATTGTTGAGTTCACGCAGCCAGTACGTCCGCATAGAATAACCTACTCGAATGCACCGTCCCACCAACAAACGACTCCGCTGCAGGCGCCGAGCATATGACTGGGCGTACATATCATAGGTTTTCGCGTTAGATTTCCAAATTAATCCAAAATAATTAATTACCGAATCGAGGATAGGTTCAATATTTACTGTATAAGCTTTGGCACTCGACTGGGGTGTGTAAAAACCGAATACGATCAACCATCCGTGTGCAGAGCTCATCTGATCGAAGAACCATACTAACATGTACGCCCAGCCTTAGAGAATGTGACCTGAACATAGCCAGCTTTTAGTGTAGCGATGCTGGTTAGTCTGGTTCAAGTGTAGTATTATTTTTTTTTTAAGCAATGTATGCATAGCTTTAACATAGTGACGTGTTTTTAGCGTAGCACTTGTAATGGGAATCACAATAAATTTCCTACAAAAACACGGTTAAAGTAGTTTAGCGTTGTAATTTCTGAATGATTCACACAAAAATACATTGTTATAAAGAGGCAAAAGTATGTTAACCAGGAATTTGTTAAGGTTTTGTGCATAACGAGCTTATAGCCATGTACCTAGAGAGAGGATTTTGGATGAATCCAACAGTTAACCATTCTTAGACAGGTTGTAGTCTAGCAATGATGGTTAGTCATGTTTTAATTGTGGAAACTCCGAAAAATCATGCACTTAGCCGTGTTGGACGATTCTGTATCTTAAAAACTACATAAGATAGAAAAATAAAACCAAGATACGTCGATGCGGCTTTTTTTTCTCTCTTAGCCTATATAGAAAATTAAAAATTGGCCATATGTGGCTTAGACTACTTTTAGTGATCGGACGGCAGAATAACCAGCTAATTTTGACTATTGGCAACCGGTGTCCTCCTATCCCCTTAGAGCATTTAGACTGGAGAAGCCTTTCATATTATTTCCCCTCTGCCAAAGGCGCAAGCACAATGTGCATGCAGATTATAAAAACTACTTCAATTAATCGATTATACGCAGTCTCGAAATCGTTCTCAGCGCATGACGAGCTCCGTGAAAATGCCGTTATGTGCTGTTTTTGGGTGCAAAAAACGTTCCACCACATCAAATCTACAAAAAGATGGAATATCATTTCACATGTTAGTAAATATTTGCTTTAACTTCACTATATTTACATTATTTTCGTATTAAACGCTTTATTTAAAGTTCGAAGCCAAGTATCGATTATATAAAATCGATTTGAAGACATTCATTTAGATCCTTACGGAAAGAACAAAATGGCGTCTATTTTGACGTTTGACGTCTCACCGTATTTCAGGTAATAAGGACTACTGTCTTCAACATTTTGTATGCAAACACAAGCCAATATGACACTTCGCAACATTTGTAGGGAAGCCAACTCTTACTTAATTGAAAAATGAACCTTGTGTCTACGGCTATAAGGTCGATTCGTTAAAAATTATATCAACTGTTTTAAAGTGTACGTGAAGTCATAAATCTGCCACAGTAGTGCTACGCTATTTGACGAATATTTTTTCGATAAAAAGTGAATAATTTAATTTACTGTAAATATACAGTACTACATTAAATTGTTACCACTGAGCTTATTGATATCGGGTTTTACTCGTAAAGTATTATCATAGTAGTGATGTTTATTTTTACTGACAGAAAACAATTCTTGTGAATAAATTGTACATAGTACCTAAACGTTATGTAGTCTTATTTTGATAAGCTCTATGGTGCTGAATTTAAAAATACATAAATAGATAAAAAAAATTCACAATATAATTGTTATTTATGTGGCATTAATACGAGCGTGGTTTTATGAAACGAGCCGAAGGCGAGTTTCATAATAAGATCACATGAGTGATTTAATGCCTTATTAAGTACAGTCGCATACATAACTTTATTTACATGCATATCATAAGTTTTTTACAATATTAACAAATATGGATGGCCTGCGTTTTCAAGTGGTACCTACTATTAACTTATTTGTAGGTATAAAACCTAAGTTTGAATAAAACACAAATAACTAATAAGAATTTAAAACTTTCATGTTTAACGGTGTATAGCATTTAGTTAAGTTTAGTTTTCTATATAAACTTTATTTGGCGTATGCCTCAGAGTGTGTGATTTTACTTTGTCAGCAATGTGAGAAAATCATTAGACAAGGCCTAGATGAAAAGAAGCGAATTAATTCGAAGTATATAGCTTCTTACGTGACCTTAAAAACCCTACCGTATTTTGTAGGTAAAGATTTGTTTTCAAATATTGAAAACCATGACTCTAACATTTTTGTCAATCATAAAGTAGAGTTGGCCAAATCAGTCATAACAAAATACACAAATACAAGACTGTCTTACCTTTCCAAAAAAAGTGACCCGAAAAAGTGTATTCGCCACATATATAATAAGTTAATTCATTTTAAGAATCAATAAATACGTATACTTCAACATACACAATTGTTTTTATCGCATGGCTTAACGATATATGCAATGAAGTAAAAAAGGGTGGATTTTCATCCGTGATATTTGTATGCCACACAAATGTCGCGGACAAAAATCCACCCAAAAAGATGACAGAACGTGAAATTTAAACAAAATTGACCAAGAAATACGGAGAATTAATATCTTCCGTATTTCTTGCATTTTAAACTAGACGGCCATTAGACGAAGAGATTCGATATGGACTGCGATGTCAAAGTCTACGATGGCCATAATAAGCTTCATAGTGTATTTTGTTTTGCGTGAAAGAGATAGATATACATCTATGAAGGCATATGTTGGTTATTTTTATAGTCACTCAAAAAATATTTGTTCTTTCTGTTTCTTATATGAATGGTGAGGTTTTATTAAAGCAAAGAAAAAAACCATGCATATTCCCTATTGTACTTAAAGGTATTCTATAAAACGTAACCTTGGTGGTACCTATTAGATATGTTAAATAGTGTTCATTTCGGATCCACCTAATTTCCTATAACCTAATTTATTACTGGTTTGATATTATTACGTTAAAGTAAACTGCTCCAGCTCTAGCAGGTTATTCCTCGAAATAGTTTTCGAAGTAGACCACATTGTAAAAATTTAACCAAACCTAATTGTGTAAGTATCGATAAAGAATACCTAGTCATATTGGTTTTTTATTTCTAATCAATTTTTATTATAACACTTTAATTAAAATTATACTTCGACTTAGTTGTTTAAAGTATAATGTTCATTTTTTAAATATAATTTTTTGAGATTCTAAGTGAAATAGAATACCGAATTAAATGCAGTAGTAGCATATTTATAGTAGTATATTCAATTTTATAATCCAGTAAATTATTCCATAATTGACGAAATATTTTTATACGTACACCAAGGCGCCATCTTCACCGTCTCGAAAAAATATCGATATCGATATACGCCAACCACTTCGCAGCCCAATAATCGGTTCGAATTTTAGGCGATTACGCCTACATCCTATGAAGCGAGTTGTGTATTTACTTGCTTTTTATTGCATTTTTTTGCATTAGTGTGAAAAGTTAAATTTGTGTTGTTGTATTTTTTTAGTATGAGTGCGTAGCAATGAGAGAGACTTTTGCATTTGTGGGTAGTTTTTTTATATGTGTGTTACCCTGCCCCCCTCTGAATGTGGCAGACTTTTTTGTTCGGAAAGATGCGTTGAAGGCGCCTCCTGTCTAAATGCTCTAAGCCTATCCCGTTTAAAACACAGAAGCGTTTGCGCCGTTGTTATTGCGGATCACGGTGTACGTGTCGCGTGCGCTGGGCGTGGCGCCGGTGCGACTGTGGCGCGCACACGCCGGTTGGCGGCTCGCCGTGTGGCCGCCATTGGTTATACTGCAACGCCTGATCGCCGTCATCACCAGTAAGTGTTTATTGGTAGTAGTAGGTAGTAGGTGATTCTCCCAGCGTTTTGACGGCGCACTTCGAACGTCATTGTTGTTTCGCGATTATTACCAGAATGAAAAAGTAGCTGCCATAACTATCCTCAAAGTAGACTCAGCCTCGGGACTACCTTTATGTTTCGTAAAAAGTTTACCTTGACCATTACCTATTTCAACAATATTTGCTCAAATTATAATGACGAAGAAAAACGCAGTTAAAACGCAGAATATTCAGTTCATTCGGTAGCCTTATAACTTGGTCTTACGACAAAAATTAGCATACAAACGGTCTTATTACAACACCTATTTATTAGTTATTTGTTAAAAACTATGAAACTGGGCGGCAGTCTACACTTTCACAGAGCATGAGAGTGCAAGAGGATAAAGGCCGATAAAGAACGCAAGAAAGGGTATTCCTCTCAGAGGAAACGAGAGCCACTGACTGCCTCGGTATTTCCACCCTGTCAGCCCAGTCAGACCATAGGGTTACCAAAGGTACCCATCTCGATCTATAACTACTACGCTTATTTAGCTTCAGGGTTTAATAATAACTCCAAAGTCTATGATACACAAAATATTCCAATTGGAGATATAAGGAGAGGAGTGGAAATATCACAGTTGCCTATCGAAGTTAACAGACAAATACGCAAAGTCGTGAAATCGCCTGTCGATTGTTGCAGTCAATCCGATGCAAAAACTTCATGGTAACGAAACTTTTCAGGTACCATCGCAGTTTTGACTGTAATACTTGATTTTCAAGTGGACATAAATCATCGAGTACGTGTGGGGGCAACAACGTTAACCAATTGTAGCAGCATCGTTAGAACGTCCCTTGTAATACTCATTTACAACCTCGGCGTGTTGACTGCGAAACAGCAAATAAAACGAGTAGTCCATATTTTGCAACAGATACATAAGGTACAATATTTCCTTTAAAGCTCTTCTTAACTGTAATTCGGTAATATTTTAGTATAAATCAAAGTGTGGGACTATAATTGTAGTTAAAACAAGAATATTGCTTTACTAATCCGCGATATGATAGCGTGTTAGTCAATTAGTGATAGCCCATTACAAATACTTGCGTATTTTTTTCATGCATTCACATGCAAAATAAAAAAAAAACATTAATATAACAACCCACCATCAACAATACAAAAATCGACACGTCTTTCGCCTCTCTACGTGGCCTCCTCAGGAGAAAAGCTGGAGATGTTGACAGTCGCGTCCGTTGATGAAATTGTAGTATCACAGTTTTCATGCAGCCATTTTACAAGTCATATAATCGCGATTTCCCGAGTGCATCTTTAAAGCCAAGTTCAGAGGTTGCTTCCAAATTACAAAATCAAAGTGCGTATTGCGATATCCCTCATGCCTTTCCTCCTGTAAATTAATATTTGGGAAAATGGGTAGCACAGTGTGAACTTTCGATCTTCGGAGCAGATACATACATTTGTACCTAATATTCTTTCGTTTCGTATTCGTATATTTTTTGTCCTACAACATGCGTATTCAAGCGTTAAAAAAACGCTCTGTGAGCTTAATGATGTTATTTTTTCAGATTAAAGTCAGCCTCAGCCGCAACACTACGCGGATAACATACAATAGGCTTAAACATCGTTTGCTAATATTTTATATTATTTGGCAAATTTTAACATATATTGGGTCGTTTGCAGCGTTTTTTTACGATAGAGTCAAGCAAGCAGGGGCATCTGGTAAGTTTTAAGATATGTCGTTCTAGCTCAGGCAAAAAGTGCTGCTATGAAGACGCGGCATGTGATGGTTTTTGCCTGAAAACGTCATCAATAAACAAAAACTAATAGAAGTAGTGGTGGTTTACCGTAAAAAATGTGAGATCTCAAAAAGCAAACAAATATGTATACATATTTTGTGTTATTATAGTAAGTTTACATATTTTCGAATGATGCGCTTAAAGTCTGTGCGGAAAGAGAATAGGCGTGGCGAAAAACGGAACTAACCTAACCAGTATGGCCACAGAACAGAAAATACGGCACATACGGTAGAAAAGCATTACAGCGCCACCCAAAATTAATCCTATTCTCTTTCCTGACAGACTCTACCTTGATGGCACTGACGCGTATAATTATGGTCGTTTGCATGTTTTTGTAGTTTTTTTTGGGACCCCAGCTATAATATTAATAAATTTCAATCAAAGACTTCGTTAAAACAAATTAGTAACCCTCTTTTCGTTTGTGGATAGGGCATGCTCCCGGTACTAAGTTTGTATGGCGAGAACCGGGAATTCCCGGTTCCGGTACCGTATTTGTATGGAAATCCAGTACCGGGAGCATGCCCTATTTGTGGAGCATTCCATGGAAACATTACGTAAGCGACACTACCTTTTAATACTCTTGACATGTCAAATTAAGGCGCGGACCCATGTCCACGGCACGGCCAAGTACGCCGTAAAACGGCAGCCGCGCTCGCCATACAGTTTTTTTCATGGAACGCTCCTTGTATGGAGAACAGGGCTACTTGAATCCCCTTAATGTAATAAAAATATAATAATTGTGCTTTCTTTCTATGAGGTGTATAGTGTATAATTATGTACAATGTACATACATGTACTGTACATGTTTACTGTCTTTAGTATGTGACATACTATTATTTTCACAATATTCTAATATTCTTCTTTAATGTAATTCTGACCAAAAACTGAATAGATTACAGTTTTAATTTCTAGTTTGTATGCGTCTTCCCACTACCAATGTTTGGTGATCGCCCTTGTTCAACTACAATGGAACATGGTTTTGATTGAGATAAATTCCGCACTCGCCTCGGTCAATGAAAAACTGGAGTTTCTGCGTAAAAGTAAGTTTTCTTTACCGATTTTGTACAAGTTTTTACGTAAATAAATTTTTACCTTGTAAGCTTTAACCTTGTTCTTTACTAATGAGTTGGCCGATTCTATATTGGGAATGTAGATATACACTGTCTATATGAGAATGAACTGAACAAGAGGAGTAGAGGACGACCATCTTTTACTCACAATACGATACTTAAACGGTTGAATCTTGGGGCGAAGAAATTCTTGGTGGAAGGCATTCATAGCTCAAAGGCCTGTACATTAAATAGCATTTATAAAAGACAAGCATTTACTTGCGGTTTCGTCTGCGTTATTGTTATTATCCCAAGGGAACTCTTTACCGGGATATAAATCCTATGCTTCGACCTAGGTGTTAGGCAACTTGTATGCCAAATTCTTCTCGATCCTTTCAATGTTACCGCGATATTTATTTATTTATTTAAACTTTATTGCACAATACAAGAAATTACAAACGGTGGACTTAATGCCGTAAGGTAGGTATTTTTAGTAAATATCCAAAAATCTTCACTAACAATGGTATCCCGGACCTTTGGGATGAGTGCGCGGAGTGCCGCGGAGCCGAAGCCTTTGCGTCAAAGAAAGGCAAAGTGTACACCCAGTGGATGTTATCTCTGTCCGTGTGATGGAACGCACACAGAGACAGCCTCCGATCTAGAGAATCTAAAGCTACTGGGCTATGAGGGGCTGGAAATATGGACCGAAAACTGGGCTATTGATTCTGGGCTCACCTTGACACTGACAGACTGTGACTTGCCCTCAGCTAGATGGGCCCCTGTTAGATTTCGACATGATAAAATGGCCTAGGGGCAACATCGGTGTGGGGGCTTCAGGGCGTCCAAAGATGGACTGTGCTTTCTCTGAGGGTACTCGCGGTGTTATGCCCTTTAACACTATCACGCCTGGAGCATAAAGCTCTAACGTTCTTCTCTGGACGGCCAATGAAGACAAGCCAGAGCTGAGAGTCCCCTTGGGTTTCCACTCCGGCATGCAGGCACACCGGAAGCGAGGGTCCTGACCAACTCTCTGGAGATCTCGGGTCCGTGAGGACGTCACTCCTAATAATAACACGTTCTAATGATATATTAAACCGCAGAGCAGCTGCCCTGCGGTTTAATTTTATTAGGAGAATAGTATAAAAAATTTAAAACGAAGGAAAAGTTTTTTCAATCGTGACCGTATCAATAATGCGTTTTTTTTCTTCCTAGATACAGTAACCGCTCCACGGTTTAGGCTCAAGTCCCTCCGCCTACTCCACCTCTGCTACGGTACGATATGTGACTTAGCGAGACAGGTGAACAACGATAACGGACACTTTTTGACACTGGATTCCCTCTTGCTGTTCCTGCATCTAATAATTACTCCATACAACTTCATTGTGATTTTCGGTATGTTACACCAACTGTGCATTTTAAATAACCACATTTTTGCTAAATAAATCCCGACTGCGATGCAAAATATACCGCGCATTAAAGTGCATAAATCCGCAATTTTCTTCTTTTTTTACGAACTTTACGTACTTTGTGACACTCGCACGATTAAGACGAATCTAATGATGTATCATTTATTAAAAGCGGGTGTGTCCTGGAGTAGTTACGAGTGGACATACTTACATACATACAGGTCAAACACATAAGCCTCCTTTTGGGATTCGCCGCAGTCGGGTAATAACGTAGGCCATCATTATTTTGGCCAGCAGCGATGCAAGCGACATAACTCTAGCAATGACATTACTTATTATAGCTTAAAGTATATACGAAGTTTGGATCTTTCTTGAAAATCGCCCGTCTCAGCACAGTGTGAATTTTGATTAAATGTCGGGGAAGTTTTGTGGAGCTAGTTAACTGGCTAGTTAAAGCCAGTTTGAGCTGGCTAGTTAAAGCCAGTTAGAACTGGCTAGTTAAAGCCAGTTAGAGCTGGCTAGTTAAAGCCAGTTCTAGCTGGCTAGTTAAAGCCAGTTCGAGCTGGCTAGAAAAAGATTTTTCTCAAACATGCAATGAAATGTTGACTTTACGTGTCTTATAATAGGTCGCAAAGTACTTACTTCGTTTCCGGTGCGGCTTGACACTTGGCATTTAATGGAATTTCATACAACATTGCCGGCCGTGTGTTTTTTTTATTTACATTCCACATTTATTTGTGACACGGCATCACGGCGTTCAGCCATTAAAAAAACAATAAACGAAGTTTGCTATATTTTGCAATTTTATTTATAATATAAAATCGACATCAACATAACAAATAACACATTATAAACAATTTCCAATCATTTTAAATTGTGAACTTAACTGCAAGAATATACATTTAAAATATTTCATCTAAATATTCGCGGTATAAATGTATACTGAAACAGTTATTGGAAAGGAAATTGAAAATGTTTCATTCTGTAATTCTATTTTTTGTCTAATTTACTTTTAGTGTTTCTATTTATTTAGTGTATCTATATGTACTCGGCCGGCAACCCGTCACTTCCCGGCCTCAGTAGTAATGTACAAACAGCAACACAGTTAACTATACACTTCAAAAATGGGAAATACTGCAAGAAAGAGAATCACACTTGAAGGCGTCGTGTTATGCATGTGTGCGTGTGTTTAAATTAGCTATTATTCAAAAGAGTTTTGAAACAATAATTTTTCTTTTATGGCTGATCCAACGTCATTATTGACATTAATGCCATATTATTGAATTCGTGGAAAATAATGAATGAATAATAAATATAAATTACATTATATTGGTGCATCATATCAAAAATATGAAGCACCAATAAAAGCATTAGCAATATAATTAGTTTATTTCATCCCAACGTTTGTCTGAAAGCTAAATCATAATTTTGACAAATTCACCTGTCTTGTTGAAATAAAACCTTTATTTACAGTATGGAAAAAAAACTTTGCCCAAACAACTAGGTACAATGACAAAGCTCAAAGGCACATTACACATACGCAAACGTTATTTGATTTGAAGTTGACATAATACAAATATATATATATCTCTTTCAATCGTTATATTTTCTCTCTGCTCTGTCTTTAATGGGCAGTTAAGTGTGTTGCTGTTTGTACTATTAGCCAAATAACTCTTGTTTCGTTCGGCGTCTCGGTGGCCTACTTGACACGACCAGTAGGTTTATGATGCTACGCTTTGTCACGCGATAAATAAATGATAAAGTATTCGTCACGTTCTGACAATAAGTGTGTGAGAGTGACGGATGCTTCAACATTTATTTATCACGCGATAAAGCGTAGCATCATAAGCCTACAGGAGTAGCTGACTGAATTTTGCCGCGCGGCTACTAGTACCAAATTTTGACCCCCCCCCCCCCCGGGAGGGGTTTAGCCAGCGACCAGAAAGAGGACGCGTTATGTGATAGAGCCGATCGGATGCGACGCGTTCCGTTCGGTGGTCGGACCCGAACGTCAGTTTTGATAGAAAGAGAAACTTCTGTACGTAGTTCTATTACTTATTCTATGACACCAACGAACTCACGCAATACATGGCAGTTTATACAGCGTGTAAGTCTAATACGGGCGATAAATTAAATCGGACATAGTATTCATTAGTGTAATCATGAAAAAAAAGGTTTTTTTAAGTTGCAGTTCATTACGACCCCATAATTATTTTTTTTTAAATTTCTCAGCAGCAATGTACTGTAAACATGGTTGCGGTACGGCGGTACCGAAATGTCAACGTAACTGTCAGCCAGCGAGCGTTTAACGTGAGTGTGTTTGCATTATATTGCGGGCTGAATTATTTTGTATGGACAAAATAATTGTTGCAACTTTAAGTAAATGTTATCTGATTACCTTCACTTTGTCCTTTACTAACCACCGTTAAGAGATTCGCCCGTATTAGACTTACACACTGTATATGTGACATAATCACGAATCGGAAATTCAGGTGCTTTTATACCTAAAGTTGGCAAAATCTCGGAAAAAGTTGAGCAAATATGGAATCTGCTTCTTAAAATTATGATTTTAATAATGTAGACTCCGCGATTATACAAAACGTCACGATAATGTAGTTACCTTAAAAATATATTAAGGTTTTGGCTATTTTAACCCAACTTCAAAAAACGAGTACATGGAAAATAACTTCAAATAAATAGTTCAATTAAATACTCAAATGTGACGGTTTTTAGTAAAATGTCCCACTTTGTCGATTCTAGTTACGGAGTTACGGGCAGTTTAGTGAAATATGGCAAAACTTACCGAAAATCAACTTTCGATGAAAACTGATAGAACATACTGTAATAAACCTATGATTTTGATGATGACGCATAAATCTCCATTTTAAGCACCTTTTTAGGGACTCAAAGTTTAGTGCCCAGCGACCCACTTTGTCGCATACAGAAAAAATCGTCGATATCATATTTGTACCTGTTATTAGAGAACAATTTATACTTTGCCGATATGGCGTTATGAGTAATTTGTAATATGTGGTCATCCAAAATGAAAGGGACCTTCTGGCCGCAGACACACACGCAATTTCATTCGATTTCTGCATTAAAGATAAGGCATTAACTTCGTAAGCACCTGCCGAAGCTGCAGAAGGTTCCTTTCGTTTTGGATTACCACATAAAACACAGTCTCTTAGAGCTATAGTTATTTATTGAAAATTCTTTAAACTTGCAATAGTGAAAATATAAACGTAATAACGTAAACATAAACGTTACGATGAGTTCGATCCGTTTGCTACATTTCATAGGTTCAATACGTTCACCATTTTTGGTTTGTAATTATACTGTTTTTGGTTCAGCGAATTACACCTGTTTATAAATTATGATTTTATACTTGTAGTAATTTTTTAACGTATGATCCACCAACAAACCGTCAAAGTGGGTCACTAAACTTGAGTCGAAAAGAAATTTCGTTCAATTACGTTAAAAAAGTTTAAACAAACGACGTTAGTATCAAAGACTCTTAGATTAACAATAACAAACCATTATCTCATACATAAAACTGAAAAATATACCAAACACAAATACTTTCAATGAAGAAGCACTAAAGTTTAGTAAACCGACCAAGTGGGACGCTCCCTATATAAAATCACTAAACTTTATACACACAAAAAGTACTTATAATTTGATATTTTACATACTTTCTATGCTTGATAAGTATGTTTTTTAAGTAATCTCATGTTATATATTAAGAGACACATGTATTTTAATTTTTATGCATGGCACTCTTCAAATCATTTGTTATTAACTTTTTGACATAATAACTAAATAAAAGGATCCACAGAATTATTTTTGTCTTTTTAAGCATGGGAAACCATTTATAAATACAACTTTAATGATATATCTGCGTGCCGTATAATAGAATATAGAAATATTCAGGATTTACATATTTTCGTCCTGTTTTTATGTTCAAGCCTCCATAACATTCAAAATAATAAGGTTACATACATGATTTTAACTAATTTAAAATCCCTAAAGTATGCCCATTCATTTAATACCAACCACTCCATAACTTCAAAGTAGAAGTGTGTTTTCTGCCATCCCAAACTTTAACCAACGTTTTCTCAATTGTCGCTTTTTCACTTCTGCATCTTTGCAGAATTTTTAAAAAATAACTATAGCACCTAGAGACATGAATCTTTCACCAAAAGATAGCGTATGATCTGTAGTATTAGGAACTACTCCTAACTCCATATCGACGAAGTGGGACGTTTTCCCAAAAACCGTCACAAATAGCGTTTGTTACTGTTTAATAATAATAAGTTAATTTAGGAATTCCGGGAAATTGTATAATAAAATAAATTGAGTCCGCTTCTACACTAATCAACACCGACATCGACGCCAAAGTTTAGGTATATAAGCCTCCGAATTTCTGATGCCTGGACATAATTTTTATTTTTTTAATAGGTACAATCGAAGACACTGCTAACTGACCACTTGTCACGCTTATTACAATGTAATAAGGTCTACTGATGGTCACTTAGCTGTGTCTTTGTTTGTACGATGTATGCAACATGTTTTTGTTCATGTTCCAGACTCTGAAAGCGTTATATCTGTTGTGGAACAGGCCAATTGGAGTTTATTGTACTTTTGCCAGTTAGTCGTTCTGGTAGAACCCTACCACTTGCTGCAGGAACAGGTATAAATAACTATGTACTCGATTAACATACATATACACACTCGCCCATACACCACTTTGAAAAAACAGTTAGGCTAAATTAAACACCTACACTATACATATAGTTCTGTTAGTTTCCTTTTATTAAACACAAGGACTAGCCCCGCCTTTTTTTGTGTTTGTAGCGTGACAAGCCGCTTGTCAAGAATTAAAATTTTCTCATTTTCATACTAATTAAATAACGTCGCTTGTGACAAGCGACGTCAATTAGACTGATGTTAACATACATTGAAAATATTATTTAATTAGTATGAAAATGAGAAAAATTTAATTCTACATCATTTTTAAAAGTGTTTGAACAAAAGTTACATTGTTTGAGGAGTAGAATCTACGTTTTAATTGGGATCGTGTTACAGGGCCCACGGTGTATAAAATAAAATCGTAGAAAGGCTGTTTATACATTCAATTTTTTTATCTTAACATCGTTTTATTTTTCTTATTTGTTGTTATAGTGTCAATAGGAATACAAATTCTGTGGATAAGTATATCAAGCATCTACCTATAACCATTATTAAAATCGAGCAAAAAAAGCCAAAAAAATACGTTGTTTGTATGGGGACCCCTTAATTTCAAGGCTCTATCTATTACAGTTCCAAAGATAGAGCCATGTCACAGACCGACAGAAACGCTTTTCTTGTGTGGAGACCACCTTTTCTTTTTTCTTTTATTTTCTTTTTATTATCTGTTGTTATATTGGCAATAAAAATACACATTCTGTGAAAATTTCAAGTATCTACCTGTGCAAGACTGCATATCCTTTTTGTAAGAATTTATACCTTTTCCTTTGTTTTTGACTTATATTATTTATGTCATTAATTTTTTGTTTTGCTAAAAGAATGTGTATACTACCTATTACGGTTCCAAAGATAGAGCCCTGTGACAGACGGTCAGACAGCAGAGGCTTAGCAATAGGGTTCCGTTGGCACCCTTTTGGTACGAAACCTTTTAATCTACACCTTACGGAACCTATTACTTTTTAGAGTTCCGTACCCAACCTCACCTAACCTTTCGGTACGAAACCCTAAAAAGTAATAAAACGTAAATAAATAGTTTTAAAACAATTGTCTGTCGGTTTGTGTGTTTGTCTAATTTTCTGTTTATTTGTTTGCGCATCACGCTAAAACAACTGGACCGATTTCCATGAAATTTAGTGTAAAGGTTATGACCCCGGATATATGGGTTTAGGGTTATTCTTCAGAAATACGTCTGCGGTCACCTTATTCCTCTGGTCCTTTTTCATACTAAATGTATGGAGACAGAGAAATAAGTCGCAGACATATTTCTGAAGAAAAACCCTTTACCCACAGACCACTAAACCCCTTTACCCAACTAAGGAGAAGTAAAAAAGATACATTTAACTTATTTCGTCTCGTCGAAGTAGCGAGGCAGCCAACCCAGGGCATTTCTCTAGAAATATGTCTGCGGTCAGGTGACCGCAGACATATTTCTAGAGAAATGGCCAGATGAATGAGGTCATTCATCTGGCCCTTTTTCATACTAAATGTATGGAGACAGATGAATGAGTCGCAGACATATTTCTGGAGAAATGCCCCCCAGCACATCTGGGCGCGACTTCGCTCGTCGCGCGATAGAGCATGACCTGTTACTGTCACACTATATTAAATGGAAAGGGTATTTATCGCGCGACAAAGAGTCGCGCGTCAAAGTTGGGCTAGAGGGACAGCTTATCTACTACTATCTAGCATAACTGGCCGCGACTTCGTTTCTCGCGCGACAGAGCATCACCTGTCACTGTCACACGATATTGAGTGAAAAGAGATAGGTAGCATTTGTCGCGCGACAAAGAGTCGCCTGTCAAAGTTGGACTAGAGGTACAGGCTCACTAGTATGCAAATATATTTTAGAAAGAATACACTAAGCGCGTGTTGAGCGGGTTGGCGAACCACGCCACTCGGCACCGGCTGGCCCCAACACACCTGAGGCTGTTTCTGCTGCACGTACAATTGCTGGACTCCACGCTGGCGCCGTGTTACTTGTTTACATTCGCAAGACCTCTAATAGCCTCGGTAACTATCTAATAACAAAAATAAATATCTGTCAAAAAATATTTTTAAGATAAACTTATCTTGCTGACTATACTTTTTTGTACAGTCGCAAACTGCTTGTCAAAATCAATGAAATGAGCGCAAACGCTGTGGGTTTATCTTATGTAAGGTCAACCGAGGTAATTGCGTCTATGGGGGAAATGCGTCTTTTAATGATTTCATTAAATCCGAACTCATCCAAACTACCTGCCTGTAAAGTAGGTACAGCGTATACTACAGGCAGGTAGGGTAGGGGTAGTTTTAAAGAGACATAAGTGTAGACATAAAATGATGTAGGTACACAACACGGGAGGTAATAAAGAAAGCCTTTGTATTACCACCCTAGTTGTATAATGTACTATTACGTCACACCTGGCCATAAACTGGCAATAACCGCCCGCTACGCGTGTGGTAAATCCCACTTCGTGGTCTGGGGAGACGAAAAATGTTGTACTTACCACGGGGGGTAATAAAGAAAGCCTCAGATCGCATATTTATCAAATACCCGCGATCTGAGACATTCTTTGTTTTACCGCCTTACCTAGGTAAGCTACCTAATTACCTTTTTGTAAACTTTGTTCACAGGTCATAGGCAGCGTCGCTACCTACTTAATTATTTTAGTTCAGTTTCAGAAAATGACTGAACGAATTTAACCAAGTATGTAAATTTATGTGTATTGTAAACAAGATACAATTCGTAGAATATATAGAACTGACACGTTTTATTATTATAATTACATACTTTAACATTTTGGTGTGTTATACTTTTGTATGACCGGATCACGCCGGGCAAAGAGCACTTGAATTGTTTAAACTTTTAGATTGAAAATGTATATAGACAAGTGTGTGAAAGTGATTGAAATATTATTTCAACTGAAATAAAACAATACTAATAAAAAAAGGGACTAAAAATAACGAAATGTATGGAATGATAGTGCCCAACAAAAATGACATTGAAATTTGCCCCACTTTTTAAAACCAATATGTCTTAATTTATGTATCAGTGGGACTGATAAACAACTTAATGTTTACTATGTTTGAGTCTAAAGTCACTTATAAGAAATATTAATATTATGTTTGAAAAGAGACAATTTCAAAAAGCTTGCATATCGTTTAAAAGACAAAGGATTGTGATTGGTTACAAACACGTTACAAACCAAAGAAATTCATATGATAGAGTCTGTGCGGAAAGAGAATAGGCGTGGCGAAAAACGGAACTAACCTAACCAGTATGGCCACAGAACAGAAAATACGGCACATACGGTAGAAAAGCATTACAGCGCCCCCCAAAATTAATCCTATTCTCTTTCCGCACTGACTCTACTATAGTATTTTCTTAAAGACTAAATACCTATATAGTCTGTACTTTTAGGTATTTAAAAAAAGGTAAACAAAAAAACCACGTGACTCGGGTCGTTCAGCCCATCGAACTAAAGTTTTGTATCTGTGGCACAATACCACTGGCTGGACGACCCGAGTCACATGGTATACGCTTACGCGTCAGTTACGCTTCCATACTTATTATATTTCGATGTTATTTTCACAAAATGGAAACTTCAAGCTTGTGACGTCAGCATGTCAGTGGTCAACAGAGGTCACTAATGTCAGTCTCAGGAAGAACATACATGGTTTTCTTGTACCATGGTCGCCGTCCACGGGCCATACTGCAGCGCCTGATCGCGCTCGTTACCAGTAAGTTTCGTTCACGTTTATCGTGTTGATAATTTGTAGGCGTAAGGATTGATTTTTTTATTAATAAAATTATATCTGTGATGAAAGGAGTATCTTAATCAGATGTCATTTTTGTTAATATTTCCAGTGTCATGTTTATCATTTTTTTCATTTTCGGTGTTAATAATTGCACAAGTTGATACAGACGCAAGAAATAAGAGTATTTTATTTACAACTGGTAACAATTAGGTACATGAAAGTTTAACGGCATTTACCAGCCATTGGTAGTTTTTAACATCACTTTCGAACTCCGAGCTGGCACCGTGCGGCGTGTTACTCGTATACAGGGTGACTTCGAATTGGTAATACAAAATGAATGTTTTACGTACAATCGAACCAACTGAATCATGACCCACCATAAGCTCATTTTGCTAATACTCCTAAATGCAAGTAGGTCGAAATTTGCTTAAAGATAGATTTCCATGGTGAGGAACTTGTTATCATTTTATTAGACACTGACATTTATGGAGTGCACTGTCACTGTATTCCGAGATATATTCTATTCGCGTGATTTTTTTCGTATGCCATAGCCTTCCTGACTTGAGACTATAATCCGAGCTCTCTGTTCTTTTAAATTGGCCATCATTTAAAATGATTAAGCATTTTACAATTTAGTTTCTATTCTTTCACATTGACTGACAACTGATAACTTGACATTTGACGCACATTTAGAACATTGTATTTATGAAATATTATTTTTACATCATCAAAAAGTTAAGGTTATCTAAGCGAGAGCTAGCTCGAGATTCAAACATTGACTGTAAAATGTGTTTCTATTGCAATGATAACAAAGGTTAAAATTGTCTCCGACCTATATTGACGTAATTTTGCTAGGATCTAAAACGTCCTAAGTGTGTCGATAGACCTTACAAGTTGGAAAGTTTCAAACGAATTGTCAGCAAAGTGGGTCATGATTCAGTTGGTTCGATTGTACATATCCCCTAAACGTAGCCCCTCAATTAAGTCTCATACTTTTAAAATAATCAGAAGTATGTTTTTTTTAATTATTAATCTATCCCATTTTTGTTGGCTTAACATGGTTATCCTACCATAATAATAAACAAAGAGGTTTAAAGATTTTCAAATGAACTTTCCTCTTTGGTTATCGTCACATCCCGCAATATTTATGAAGAAAACGTGTTTTGATTAGTAATTGTCAGTTGTCAAAGAAAATACGAGTGACAGGTATGACACTTAGGTATTTAATGGAGTGTAACCACACTTTAGGACTTTAATTATTTGTTTTGTTAGAAAATTGGCAATAATTAAATACAGCAAATTTAAACATAGGGGTTAATGTGTTACACTACATGGCATTAACTGAGCCATAATCAAGTGTTTTGTATTACTAATTTGAAGTCGCCCATTCTTTGAACTAAGAGTACACAATTAAAATATGTAATCTCATTTAATGTGATACAGGTAACATTAGTTGCAACTACTAATATAGCCAGTAAGACCCTTGTTACTAACACATACTATGGATATCTAATCCGAAATAAATTATTTTGAATTGAATTGAATAAAATCAGCCCAGATCTATACATTTACAGGTCATCGGCTGCGCATCGCGTGTTCAGTTTACAGCAGAGCTAATGTTATAAATTATAATTATATATAGTAAGGTAATTAGGTAGTCAAAGTTTAGTATGACACGAGCGAGCAGTAAAATTGCTATAGTTTATCACCTATAAATACTGTACTATACAATGCAATAATACTTTATTACATACCAAAAAAACACCTATAATTTATAAGCATTATTATACCTAGAAAACAATAATATAAGTTAGCGTTTTTATGAATCATTGTGTGAATACCTAATTATAAAAATTAAATACCCGCTTTTAAGTATTTGGATACCTTAATTATACATGATACGACGTTTATTTTAATTTTTACCGACTTCCTTTGTCCTAGATTGGTCCCATTTTTTCAGTCCAGTTCTGTTAATGATATCCATGACGTATATAAGGACTTCCTTAAATATTATTATGGGCACATGAGTAACAATGTCAGTAGGTATATTTTATATTAACTTGTGTATTTGCTTCAAGATTAAGGTCTGATGATCAATGAGGAATTGAGGGAACTCTGTAGACATATGTCAGTATTTTTTTATAGTACCTAGCTTGACTTTTAATGTCGGCATCTTTTACAAATAACATCGTCTACTTCTTGAAATTATGATTTAGATTTTTTGTTGGGTTGGTATTGCTTCTAAGCTATTTGTTGGCTTAACCTCATTCGTTCTCAGGTATTATAATACGGTATAATACTCGTAAGTTATGCACTACTGTTTTAAATACAATGCACCCGTTATCATAAAAGTGATTTTTCCTGCGTCGTGAATAAGCAGCCGACGTCGTGACCAGCCAGTGTTCCTGAAGGCAATAAATAAAACAACGCCTCCAACATTTAAATAACTTTATGCAAAAAGAACCAAAGTCACTATGGAGCCAATAAAGACTTTGGTCGTTTTCGAACTAACCGATTCGTTTATAGCTTCTGTATTTTATTCGATAACTTGAGAAGATTATAATTATCATCCTCGATCTATAAATACTTCATCCTTAAATACGTAAGCAATAATCATGTTAAACGCCGTATAGTGTTATTTTAATGTTGTTAGATCAGTCAGCAATGTTTCGTGAAATTGATGTTTTCGTTCACGACGGCCTATCATATAACCCGCGTTGAATCAAGACGAATCTAACGATGCCCCACGTGTATGAATCGGTTCAGTAGTTTTTGAGTTATGAGGGAACAGACGAATATACAAATTTATACATATAGTGTCCGACCGAAACTAGTTTTCACGGCAGAAACCGAAACCGAAACAGAATTAGTCTGAAATGTACAAATTAAGCCCTTTCATTTGATACCCCACTTGATATACTAGCCCAACCATAATTTTTCAACCTCCCATTACAGCTCCCTTTAAAATAAATTAAATAAAAAAGGTATAAGATTTTTTTCATGTCCTGTAAGCTAGGGTCAGCGATTTTTTAAATTATTTCAAATTTCAAATCGATAGCAGCAGTAGCTCCTGAGATATCTGGCTGTGACAGACGGACAGACAGACAGAGTCGCACCATAAGGGTTCCTTATTTACCATTTTGGTATGGAACCCTAAAAATGACACTCATAATCAATCAGTCTTCATTTTTAAATAACATATTAAGCAATCGATTGAATCAGGCGTTACTTTGCGGAAGTCCATGTTAAATAAAAACAAAAATATTGCTTTACTAATCATTTAATCTCCGATATTTATTAATTAATTATAACATATTATAACTTCTTATTTCAAATATGACTGTGCTTTTTAACCGACTTCCAAAAGAAGGACGGTTCTCAATTCGTCTGTATGTTTTTTTTTTTTTTTTTTGTGTGTGTGTGACTTCAAAAAAAACAGGTTCAAAACTATAAATATCTGTATATGTATATATGAATCGTTGATTATCCATTTCTTTGGGGTAATTAACATATAGTTTTTTGGTTTTTAGTTTAAGTTTTTGGAAGTCGGTTTTTATTTTTTGGTTTAAAAATTTACTTTATTGAAATAAAGACTGTCCGATCGCAGCACGAAACCTCTCAAATTCAGTTTCGGTTTCGGCCGTAGTTTCGGCCGGATGGCAGCCGAAACCGAAACTAAGCCGAAACCCGTTTTGTGGCCGAAACTATGTATGATACATATATACAAACGATACTAAAATAAAGATAATTGAAAATAAATTCAAAGTTGGGTCACCACTGGGTACCACACTACAGTCCTGTAATGCTGAATTCGGTACTGAGTTCACCGTGTTCACATGTAAGGAAGTGTCTGATGTGATCCGTCACATGACGCGCGGAAAGTCACCGGGGCACGATGGGCTCAGTATCGAGCATCTGCAGGCCGCTGGGGTACACTTACCCAGATTGTTAACTATGCTGTTTTTACCCGGCTGCGGCGAAGCCCAAAGGAGGGTTATGTGTTTGACCTGTATGTATGTATGTCCGTTCCTGTGTCCGCTCGTAACTACTCAACGGCACATCCGATTTTGATAAATGATACATCATTAGATTCGTCTTGATGGTGCGACGAGTGTCACTGGGTATGAAATTCGTTAAAATAAACAAAGTGCACCGCGGTCGGGTTTTTTTTTGTAAAAATGTGGTTATTTCGTTGTGTATTGGTGTGTGTTGGTCATGCCTATTTGCCGGATGAAATGTTGCGGACAATTGTCGTACCAATAGTTAAAAATAAAACCGGGGACGTGTCTGACGCAGGTAACTATAGACCCATCTCTTTGGCTACAATAATAGCGAAAGTACTTGACGGCGTGCTTGACTTGCGACTTGGTAGATATCTAAACTTAGATGACGCGCAGTTTGGTTTTAGAGCAGGATTATCTACCGAGACGGTCATTTTAAGTCTAAAGCACACCGTCAAGTATTACACAGACAGGAGCACGCCTGTATATGCGTGCTTCCTAGATTTGTCTAAAGCTTTTGACATGGTGTCATATGGTGTCCTGTGGGATAAACTATCGTCAAGTAAGGTCCCGCGTGAAATAACAGATATTTTTAAATATTGGTACGGCAACCAGACCAATACTGTTAGGTGGGGGGTAGTACAGTCGGAGGCATATAGGTTGGAATGCGGGGTGAGGCAGGGAGGTTTAACCTCACCGAAGCTTTTCAACCTATATGTTAACGGGCTGATAGAGGAGCTCAGCAGAATGCCGGTGGGGTGTTATGTCGACGGCGTTAGTGTGAACAACATACGCCGACGATATAGTGCTGCTGGCCCCGTCTGTCAGTGCACTCAGAAAAATGCTTAGTGTCTGTGAGGCCTACGCTGAAACTCACGGTCTCGTGTACATCTCTAAAAAGAGCGAAGTCTTAGTCTTCAGGTCAAACAAAATGAACCCTAAGCATGTGCCTTCTATAGCGTTGAAAGGTAATGACCTACAGAGGGTCTCACAGTTTAAATACCTTGGGCACTATGTGACGGAAGACCTTAAAGATGATCTCGATATGGAGAGGGAACGGAGAGCATTAGCAGTCAGAAGCAATATATTGGCACGTAGGTTCGCCCGTTGTTCAAAACAAGTTAAAGTACTGTCAAGTATTTTACACGGGTAGCCTATGGGTCAACCACACGCTAGAATGCTCTTCGTATCCAGTACAATGATGCCTTCAGAGTCCTGTTGAGGTTGCCACGGTTCTGTAGCGCGTCAGGAATGTTCGCCGAGGCGCGTACCGACGACTTTTATGCGATCAGGCGAAAGCGGATCGCATCTTTTCTAAACCGCATCCGACACAGCAACAACAGGATACTGAAGGTTATCGCCGATAGACCAGACAGTTCCATCGTGTGTACTTGGGTTAAAATTATTAATTAAAATACCTTGCCATTGACATGTACCTATTGCTTTTTGACATGAAATCATGATTTATATAAATAAAAATTATTATTTTTGACATTTCATTCTTCTAGTCCATTTTATTGTGAATTTTACGCATTTGTTATTATTATAATAATTATTTAATTCAATTTTAATTTTATTAAGTCAATTTTAATTCTATTATAAATTTTGGTTTCATTGTTAAATATATTACGAATGACAACTTTTTTATTTTGTGTAATCTAATCTTAGAAAATCAATTTAATTTAATGTACTAACATAATTAAAGTGTAACGTAGGGTACTAATAACGTATGGAATGCTCAATGTTATGAAATAAAGATTTTTTTTTTACATTATAACCCACCTTTTTGCTTCGCGTACTCGGGAAAAAAATGTGTACCCAGATGAATGTCATTATATCCATCATCATCATTAATTTAAGAGTTACGCTCTTGTCGGTGGAGTAGTTTCCAATCTTGCCTGATGTACGCCAGTTTCTTGACATTTTGATAAGACACGACACCAACTTTTTCCTTCACTTGGTCCATGTAACTGCGTCTAGGTCTTCCTCCATCTCTTTTTCCTTCTATCTTTCCTTCCAGTATAGTTTTAAAGAAGTTGTCCTGTCTTATCAAATCTCCTATCATTTTTAGGGTTACGTTGCCAAAATGGCAAAAACGGAACCCTTAGTTTCGTCATGTCCGTCCGTTTGTCCGTCTGTCCGTATGTCACAGGTATTTTACTCAAAAACTACTTGATGTATATTGGTGAAATTTGGAATATAGGCGTCTTGTATGAGCCGCTACTTTCTTTTATTCTTTTAGCAATTGTGTTGTGTGCAGGTCATGTTCAAAAGGTTCACTCATCGGCGCAGCTATTTTGCAGTTGGCCATACTTTTTGCATGGGAGCGAAGCTTTTTTAATTGTGGCTTTTTTACTCGTTTTCGAAAAAATGGCCAAGCGCGAGACAGTGCTGCAAAATAGTTCGAATTATGAAGGTTTGTATCTGTGAGGGGAAATGGTGTTTTCTTACGAAGTACGGTCCCTAAACGGTACATTTTACCTTTAATGGATTAAGGGTCAATTGCAGAAAAAATGTAGGTACATTGTAACTAAATTTAGGAGAAAATGGTAACGAAACTGAGATTTTATTTTTTCTCAGTTTCATTACGATTATCCCCTATATTTAGTTTGGGCGTAACGAAACTGAGAAATTCAAAATTTTTACGGAAAAGTTGGAACATTTTGCACTACTTTTTTTATTTCATAAATGAAAAGTGCTCGGGATTCTGAGTAAAATGGTATAAGACACACCATGATCAGACAAAAAAAGTAAAAGGTAAATTTTATCTGCAATAGGGTACTTTCCTGACAGATCAAATCAGTTACTTTTTATGAATTGTCAAAACGCTCGGATAGTATGAAGTTTCTATGAGAAAAAGAATAATGACGTCATTGTGCTCAAACATCAAATCATGTCCTCATTTATAGCTTTTGGTCTTTAAAATCGTTTAAAACGTTAAATAGGTGAATTTTAGTTGATTTTTGCAAATTTTCGAAAGCAGATTTCAAGGCTAGCGTGAAGTAATTTATATTGACTACAGGCAAGTACCCTATTGACCCTTAAGTGATACTGATATGAATAAAAAAGCTCAATTCCGACCAAAAGACTCGCTGGATTCATGGGAATATTGGGGGTTGGTTTTTTAATCGATTTGTATCGGTATTGAATTACAAAATCCTTTAAATCTTATCTGATCTAATGAACGATAGTTGCCTCATCGTAAATAATTCCCCTTTTTATTTATTCAATGCAAAAGCGCGCGATTTATTACCCTAATGTATGTTCTAAGCTTTTGTTTTTTTAGGTCCCTGCAATTTTAAATGCATTTAAAATTCTATCACATATTTTCATTTAGGTAAGCTTCGGCAAAGCTGGTGCACATACACATATTAATGGCTATGTTTTCAAACTAAAGGCACAGAAAAGAGAGAAGGGAGAGAGATGAGAGGCCTGTGAATAAGCAGTAATTTTTGTAAGGACACACCACTGAATACAACTGGTTTTAGTAGTAGCAATGAAAGGTTAAAGAATTGAAATAGTATTACTTCAAAACAAAAAAAAAACCAGGACAAGTGCTAGTCGGATTCGCTGACCGAGGGATCCGTGCAAATTGGTAGGTACATATTATTAAAGTACCCTATACTGGGTGTGGCCTGTAATACGAGCAAAAAATTAAACCGTAGATTCTATTCCTCAAATAATAAAACTTTTGTACAACCACTTTTTAAAAATATGTAGCCCTTAGATTGTCTCTTTTTCATACAAAGTAATTAGTATTTTCAATGTACATCAAAATCCGTCTAATTGACATTGCTTGTCAATCTTGTCACCCTACAGACTTAATCAATTTCGCAATACATTGCGTGTTCGGATAAACTTTAAAGTGTGCTAAAAATCAAACCACAAGTTATTTTTAAAAGTCGCTGAATAAAAGTTGTCTAGTTTGAGGAGTAGAACCTACCGTTTAATTTTTTGCTCGTATTACAGGCCACACCCGGTATAAGTTTTGATTCCCTTAGTAATCTATTTTTTTATGATTTAATTAAAAACGTATAATTTTCAGATGTTTCCCTTAGCTTTAGTATAACACGAGTATTACTTGCCAAATTTCATAGTTTTAAGTTTAATATTGGTTTCCTTGAGAGTGTCAAAATTTAGGTTTTTTGCAGCATAAACGGCCGTATCTTCTTTTCACGTTAACTCAGAAGTTAGATTTTTTCACAGCTTCAAACCTAAAACCTGAGTTTATTTTCAACTCGATACCTCCACTAGTTCCCGAGATAAATTGTCTTGACAGACGGACAGACAAACGACCGGACAGACGGACAACAAAGTGATGGTACAAGGGTTCCGTTTTTAGGGTTCCGTACCAAAATGGTAAAAAAGGAACCCTTATGGTGCTACTCTGTCTGTCTGTCTGTCTGTCTGTCCGTCTGTCACAGCAAGATATCTCAGGATCTACTGATGCTATCGACTTGAAATTTGGAATAGTGTTAAAAACCGCTAATTTGAGCCTATGGAAATGAAAAAAAATCCTATACCTTCTTTACTTTTTTTTTAAAGGGGGCCAAAATGGGATGTCGAAAATCAAAAGTTGAGCTAATATATCGAGTGGGATATCAAATGAAAGGGCTTAATATGAAGATTTCAAAACTGTTTTTATTTTTTTTCTTAGACGTGTAGTTTTTGATTAAAGACCAAAAACGTTTAAAAAAATACCATTCCCCCCCTATTATCTCCGAAGTTACTGAACAGAAAAATCTGTAATAATTACCAATTATTAATATTATCCTAAATATTACAGGAAAAATAAAACGGTTTTCCTAACTTGCAGCGTTTTTTAAAAATTCGCAAAAATCGTAAGACAACCTTATTTGCTCCTACTAAACTAACCGCGGCATATGTCGATGTATGGGGACAACAGTTTTACAAGAGCAAAGTTAAGTTTGTCCCGCCATACAATTTTTCTTGAATTATTCACATATCTACTGACGATTTTGTACGGAACCCTCGGTGCGCGAGTCCGACTCGCACTTGACCGGTTTTTTTTGTTGAGGTGCGGAACCATTTTTAAATGGTTCCAATACGGCTGCAAAACCAGTTGGTTTGGTAGTCATTCATTAAATCAGATGTGAGACGAGAATGATTATATCTTCATAATATTATTTTATTATATTATTACGCAGTCGGCGTGCAGTTGTGATGCAGTTCCCATACAAATCGTAGGGAGTTGCAGTTGGGTTGCAGTCCGTCTGTATCGGCCCTTAGATAGAGCCAACAATGGAACATTGTTCGTTCTTGATAGGTAGCTGCCTATCATGCCTACAAGTACGCCAAAGTTATAATTATAAATCCGGAAATACGCGCAAAGTACTTTTGAAATAATTAGGATGTTGACTCATGTTGAATTCTCAAATACAATCATTTACTGTGGTTTCGATCGCAAAACAACAACTTATCATAAATCATAACAATATAAACAGTTAAGTTAATCAAATATTAAATTGATACAATAATATTTTAGGGCCACTATACAACTACATAAGTGAGCGTATTCACAATCAATCTTACTTCAAATTCCACACATCCAACGCCTACAGACAGTAGCATCTTGTGGTAACTTACTATCAATTCCTATGAGATATTTTAAATATCTCAAATACTATAAATTCCTATGAAATATTGACATTACGTGCCTTACAATAGCCCGCAAAGTACCTCGTTTCCGGTGCGGTTAGACGAGAGGTCTTTAATGGAATGTCATACCACATTGCCGGCCTAGGCCTGCAAGATGATTTTCTTCTACCCTCCCGCCGGAAAGCGTCACCTTGCCGGCCGCTGCGCTAAACGAATATGCCGCTTTCTGGCTCTATCGAATAGAAAAATACCTACAAACCTTACCCAGTAAATAAGAAAGCCTCAGATCACATGTTTGTTACGTGTGATTTGAGACATTTCTGACCTCGGTATGTAATATACTATTTTTTTTACATGAACATAACAAATTATAAACAATTTCCAATAATTTTAAATTACGAATTTGCTACACAAATACACATTTAAAATATTTCATCTCAATATTCGCGACAAAAATGTGTACTGAAACAGTTTTTGGAAACAAAATTGAAAATGTTTGATTCTGTAATTATGTTTTTGTCTACTTTACTTTAAGTGTCTCTAACTAGAAAATAAAGTTAGATTTTTTGGAGTGCTATTAATTTATTTCATTGCATATTTGAGAAAAGTACTTTACATACATCGGCGTGAAAAGGGGTTGCCAGCCTCGTAACTAACTGGCCTCGCTTTCGCTCGGCCATCTAAGTATATGTACTCGGCCAGCAACCCTCACAAGTGTGATACGCAACATTAATTACAAGTAAAAGAAGGAGTAAAAACTCGATTCCTACCGGCTTGCCTATTTACAAATATAATAAGTACTCTATTCTTCCCGCTCACAAAGAAAAAGTACACTAAAGTACTCTGGCTTACCTTCGATGAAGTTAAACGCCACGCCACTGGTACCTATAGGTACTTACCTATCTATGACACTTTATAAGATAAGTTGAAATATTTTGTTTGCTCTCGGGGGACCTTCTGTTATGGAATTGCATGTAAATAGGTTCCCCGATAGGTAGGTATACCTCTTCTGGAATATTATTTTTTACTTTTTAGTGCGGAGTTTTAAAATTTGTTATTTTAAGTTTCATGATTTTTTAATATTAATTTTGTACTAAATGCCGTTTGTACAATATTATTACATAAAAACTTCCGACCTTTTAATTTCAAATTAATATTATCTCATAAACGGATGAACCGTGAAATCTACCTAAGAAGCTTTGTTTCATCAAAATCGGTTCACTAGTTCTTTATAGATAGAAAGAATACCCTTTATTTGAATAATGATTCTATTAGAGATCCTCTCATTAATTTAATACGCACCTGCCGTATTACTCTTGTTTAATATACCAAAAAACACGGAAGACATTATGGAGAATCACCATAAAAATTAATCATCTCAATGCTTAATAGTAAGCGAAATCGACAGGCAACTGTTGTGAATCCATTCATCTTACAAACGACCTTGATTGTAGTGATAATTGTAAAATAAACACTGAACACTCAACACTGACCTTTGTCAATTAGTTGGAGCTATAACAGTTTAATAGATACGTGAGGAGCGTATTGACATATTTGACATAATTTAGGCTTTTAGTATTTTCATGACAATGACAGTACATTGACCGGTCTTTACACTTTTTAACCGACTTCAAAAAAGGAGGTTATCAATTCGATGCGTGTGTATGTAATATTGTCAGAATTGCACATTTTTTATACCTATACCTATGTTAGTCTGTACCAGCTTCTAAACATGTGTGTGTAATAAATTTCGTAAATGTATGTAACGATGTTTGTCCACGCATATCTTAAAAACTATAAATCGGATTACAAAACATATTTTTAGTTGGACTAGGTACCTACAGTCGGACTTAGGGAATTGTGCAATTTTCATCAAAATCGGTTCAGTAGTTTTTGAGATAGCGAGTTAGTCGCTAGGAAAACGTGTCATTGGATTAACAGCGTAATTCAGCTTACTACTGAAATTAAGGAAATAAAGAAATAAAAAAGTATTTAAAAGAAAGTCCCTTTGAGATTTTATGAAAAGCTTTAAAATTAATTACTTATGTCATTGACCGTTCATACAATATCGCCTAAGGTTATTCCTCTTTCTGTTTTCTTCCCCATATTTTTATTATTATTCATAGCAAAGTAACTTCCACCTGCTTTATTTATAACTTCGGGCCTAATTTTTGATTCAAATGAGGTTTTCGTGAGATTGTATAAAATATATTGACATTCGAGATTTCTATATACCTAAGTAATTATACTATTGGGAAGGTACTTCTAGAAATTTCGAATAGACATAGTACCTAATCTGTATCAAGCTCAAGATTTATTAGATCAATATAGTTACATTTAATGGTTTTCTAATGACACGCCTAAATTAAAATAAAAGGTTAATTCACTTAAAAAACAAGAGACTTTTAATTAATTAATCAAATATGTTAGAAATGCATGAACATCAGAACATTAGACTTGAACTTTACAGATCGTGCAAAATGCGTAATAAGGGTATCCATTTTATGGCTCAATCGAGCGAAGCGTATAATACCTATTTACTACCGAAAATAGTCCCAATAAACGTATAAAAATTAACAACTTTGTAATTAGTAATTTTACGGTTTGTAGAATATTAGATTGTAAAATAAAGACTGTATCTACAGTCGAGTTCATTTACATCTACACACTTACGGGAACAAAAATATCTGAACACGACCCTACTGTCAGGAGCATAAAAGCGTGTTCAGATATTTTTACCCGACTGCGGCGAAGCCCAAAGGTTTAACCTGTATGTATGTATGTATTTATGTATGTATGTATGTCCGTTCCTGTGTCCGCTCATAACTACTCAACGGCACAACCGATTTTGATAAAATGATACATCATTAGATTTGTCTTGATGGCGCGAGAGTCACTGGGTATGAAGTTTGTTAAAATAAACAAAATGGCGGATTTTATGCACTTTTAAAGTGCACCGCGGTCGGGCTTTTTTTAGTAAAAATATTTATAGCTTGGCAACTTTGTTGGTGACACCCACATGTCTGCTTTTTGTTATGTGCAGCCGTAACTACTCACACAAGTTACCGCCAACATAAACGGCGACCGACGGAGACAGCCTCCGGAGGCCCCCGTTCGTGTTGGCGGTAATTTGTGTAAGTAGTTACGGCTGCACATTACAAAAAGCACAGATGTGAGTGTCACCAACGAAGTTGCCAAGCTATAGTTATTGTTCTCTTATCCTGCAATACAGCCACATCACAATTTTTTTTTTTTTAGATTATTTTTGATTACTGTCACGCACTTAAATCTCACAACTTTGACACGCAGTTTCCTAAAAATTTTGGCACTTTGAGATGTGGCCCTATTGCAGTCAATAGACGTATATGTGTAGATGTAAATTAACTCGACTGTACCTCGTTAGCTGTCATTTCCTTGGTAATAAATATTACTCACTTAAGTATTACACTAGAGACATGCGCGATGGGTAGGTTCTAGTTTATGTAGCGGTTGTGAATAATTTTCATACACAACACACTTAGTATATCTGAACAAGAATGAGACTGATTCTACTGAAGGCAGCGAACTTGTCAAAGATTAAAAACACGTTCTTCCACAAAAATCTACATATGTGACTAATTTATCTCTCTGAGGCTCGCAAATACATTTTTATCTCAGTTTAAAAAAGTTGTCAGCATTATAAAAAAAAATTAATTACGCTGCAAAGCACATTTATTTACAAAATATTATAAACTTAATTATGAATTCATTAAGTATAACAAATGACTTGAACGAAATAATTTAAGATTAAAAATTTACTACTTAATTCAATTAAAAATTTGCAAATGTATTTTTCTTTATAGACCATTACCTAAATAAAGCTACAAGCGTGTCAAATCAAATTGACACCGTGTCTGATACATAGTAACTATCTGACATTTTGCCAATTTGTTTTGAAACATACTAATGCTCTAATTTCACGCGTTGATTTTATTGCTTCGATTATAATAACTAAAATATGCACAATATCGCGGAATGCGGAGTCTATCTGGGTCATAAAGATTTTTTAGTATGAATTTTTGCTTCTTTCCTATTAATATCACGAAAGGGCTTTAAAAGTCAAATTTTCTAAGAGGACCCTTATGCATGCATGTACAAACATTTACTACGACTACTTGTATGATACTAAATAAATAAATAGGTATTAGGGGACAATTTTACACAAATCGAACTAGTCCCATTGTAAACTCAATAAGGTTCGTGTTATGGATAGACGCCGATATATTGAATAGATACAAATACTTAATAGTACATTGTGTATCAAGGGCGGTAAGTAAGGAATTACAAACGAGTGTTTGTTACAAGGCCGAGGCAAAGCCGAGGGCTTTAATAACACGAGTTTGTAATTCCTTTACCGCCCGTGGCACACACAATGTTTTTCATCACACTTGTGAGGAAATCTGATTAAAATAACCTTACTTAACCTAAATAAAATTGTAAAACTGACAGTGACATTATCCGTAGACAATGCGTATGTCAACTCACGTTCGGAAACCATAGCGGTAAAAACTTAAAATGTGTGTTTTTATTTTTGCAATATACTGAAATGCACTATTTAAACATTTAATTAATGTTACAGAAATATGTGTTTACATGTATTTGCAATAACAGTTCTCTTTAAATAAATATTTCAGTAATAAAAGTTAAAAAAGTACGTTGGCGTTTCCTTTGAACATGACAAATAAGAGTAAAACAGAACCAGCGTTTCAAATTTAAAAAGAAAACCATTACGCCCTAGGGCGTAATAGGTCATTTACGGCCCGCAAAACCTACGTGTAATGACACCATTTTCGAGCAAGTGTGATGAAAAATAATTTAGTGCTACGTATCCTCACCGTATATACCGTTGTATATACTAGGAAATACGATTATTTTCTGAAATCTGAGTGACCCATCTGTGTGTTGGCTGGTGTATGATCTGTGCGGGAGTATTAATAAATTACGTGTTAGAAAGAATCGGCACAGTCTCGTGCGAACTCTTGCGCAACAGGCCGGACGGGCCTCTTCATCTTCACCGACGCATCTCCATATCACACACGAGGTAAATATCCGTCTAAACCTTGACATTACAAAGAAAACTGTTATTGATAATTCCCATAAAAGCCCGCCATTAAAAGACATACGTAAAACTTAAAAAAGTCTCTTTAGTATTTTTAATAAATTATAATCAAAAATTGTAATATGCAACAATATAAAATAATTGAAAAAAAAAATTGTTACAAACATAGCTCAATTTGCCTATTATTTAAATTAAACAGTTGTTTGTGTGACGATTTCGGTATTCTAATGGCTATATTTGCTCTAATTTAGGCGGTGTTGTGATAGAATAAGTTATTGTGATTTAAATCAGCACCTTTTAAATTAACTATTAAGATCACTCAAACACCCATTACGCATTATTTAACTTAATTAAGTAGCCTTATTTCCATGATATATTCACTTATTAAAAAATGTAATGCAGCAGTTTTAGGTAAAAAGATACCTACACTTATTTATGTATTTGTGCAATAATTCAACAATGTGCATACTTAACAAAGCTTCCATATTAATATGGAAAATTATTACATGAGCTTTCTAAAAATTTACAAATTTAATTTCATTTAAAACTAACCTATAACATTATGCCACCTAATTTTATCATATTTTGATTATGACGAGAGAAAGCAAATTACGCCGAACATATTTATAACCTTTTTCTTGCAGTTTTCCACACATTTTCATGCATCATCTTAAGTACGAGTAACTACTTTTACAGTCACTGCCAGTAACTTACTAAATAAATGCCTTAAAATACATATTTACCCATATTTTATTGATATTATAATTTACACTAAAAATTCTGCTACTAAAGCCTCTGTTTTACTCAATGGTTTACTTGTAGAGAATACCTTAAGGCATTAAGTCCACCTATGATACTTTTTTATTATTGTCCAATAAAGTCCAAATAAATAAAAAGAAATGGATTCAGAAAAATAAACTTAATATACTTTAAATTTAAGTTAAATTAATAAAAAACTTAAATATAATCTTTAAGCTTTAATTACAAAATATATAATTATTAAAAATTGTATATAAGTTCATAATATCAACATTTTTTAAGAAAAATAAAGGCAGACAAAAGACAAATACTACCTATCCCTTTCCATTGAACATAATTATAGTGCGAATGCGACAGATCATTAATAAAATTTAAGTAGGTATTATTTTTCATTTAACTTCAATTTTATTTATTTTAGTTTATCTTTCTGCATCCAATTGATTTGGAAATTTTTGCTGTTTATTTTTACTCCACTTAACTAAAACCAAAGTTTGCCTAGCCGTTTGACAGAAGGGCTAGACGGCCCGATGTTCATCCAGGCACTTAACTAAAAGCCGCCGTTTAGTGAAAAGGCTAGGCAGTTAACCAAATGGATAATTAAGCTAGTTGGCAGCAACATAACGACTATTATTAGGGACCACTCCACTTATCTAAAACCATGTACATTTTAACCTTTTAAAGCCATGTGAAGACTCAATTAAGTAAATATGCACGTACAATAAATATCACAGTAGTATCAATAAATCACAAACTAAAACCGGTACTAATAAATATCGATTACTCACAAGGCCTATATGAACTAGTTGATTATTCTAACTTAGGTAGGTACCAGTGGCGTGGCGTCCATAGAACCCGATTCCCACCGGCTTGCCTATTTTAAAGCATATGCCCTACTTACTAATGAAGAAAAAGTAATCCAAATCTGCTTCGGCTTTACTAAAAATAAGGGTTCCTTTTTTACCATTTTGGTACGGAACCCTAATGACGCCACGCCACTAATAGCCTACTACAGATTAAGGTGATTCAAATCGGTCTGTTTTCCATAAAAAACGTAAGAGGATCATTGTTCGCTTCCACGGCATCAATTTCGTTTAAAATGTGTTTTATTTTATAGCTTGATACTTGTTGTCTACATGACCTCTCTAGCACAACTGTAACACGCGACTCTTTGTCGCGCGACAAATGCTACCTATCTCTATCCACCCAATATAGTGTGACAGTGACAGGTGATGCTTTGTCGCGCGAGAAACGAAGTCGCGGCCAGTTATGCTAGACGTACAGAATTATTTCGCAATTGGGCTTTTAAGGTCCGCGCCATCTACTAATATCATTTGAAACTAGACGTTTTTGCTACAATTATATACTCTTTTGGCTTTTTGTCAATATGTACATGGTACTATTAAAACTTAAAAACCGGTCAAGTGCGAGTCGGACTCGCGCACCGAGGGTTCCGTACAAACTCATAAGTAGATACGCGAATAGTTCAAGAAAAACTGTATGTCGATTTGTTTAGTAGAAGCAAATAAGTATATGTTATGATTTTTGCAAATTTCTAAAAAACAGTGCAAGTTAGGAAAACAGTTATATTTTCCCTCTAATATTGAGAACCTGACGTGTAATGATTCTATTTAATAGCAAGGACCATTAAATCAAGAGGACTGTCATTCTCCATACAAAAAGCTGTTCCCCGAATTTACAACGCCATCTATGTATAAGCTTGGTAAAATAATTATAATATTATTTACAATTATTTAACTTTGCAAACATGACACAGTATTTAAATGTATTTGAATTTATTTATTATTAGCTGTTTACGAACTAATTGTTACTATACTATGTTTCTTTGTTTAATTATAACATCGTTAAATGTTTAGTGTTTTAGCGCCATCTAGTTTTGCCCGGAAATCCCCTAGCGTGAAACATGCCATCGCTTAGTTTTGCTACTCGCCGCTAGGGATTTCAAGTTTTGTAAATTTCTAAAAAGGTATTAAAGTTAGCAAGACCGTTCTATTTTTCCTGTAATATTCAGGTTGATATTTATAATTAGTAATTATGACACATTTTTTTGATCAGTAACTTCGGAGATAATAGGGGGGGAATGGTACATAAAAATGTATAAATCAAAAACTACTTATTTAAGAAAAAAAATTAAAATGCTGTTTTAATCTACAAATTAAGCCCTTTCATTTGATACCCCACTCAATATAATAGCCCTACTTTCAATTTTCAAAGTCCCATTACGGAGCCTTTTAAAAAAAAAGTAAAAAAGGTACAAGATATTTTTTATGTCCAATAGGCTCGGGCTAGCTACTTTTAACACTATTCCAAATTTCAAATCGATAGCATCAGTAGTTCCTGAGATATCTGGCTGTGACAGACGGACAGACAGACAGACAGACAGACAGACAGACAGACAGACAGACAGAGTCGCACCATAAGGGTTCCTTTTTTACCATTTTGGTACGGAACCCTAATAGTGGTAGTGGTGGTGGTGGCTGATATTTTTATTTCTAAAAGGAGATTTACATACTCATTAACTTTGCTCAAGTGGATGTAACTCTTAAACTAAATCCCGTAGGGCTTTGTTAATATTTTTAGGAAATTATATGAAGACGTCCCTCGTTCAATTTTTTTTATCCTTAGATAGATCATTTATTTCATTACAAAACAATAATACCCATCAAAAACATTACATGTAAAAAGATGCAAGTCTCGCAACGCAGTTCTCCTACAGCAAAAAAGTTTAGAGATGTAAAGTTAAACCAAGTCAGTACCGGGGGGGGTATCAACAGAACTCGATTTCCACCGACTTGCCTATTATTAGATCTATAAAATGTGTTCCTCCATGGTTAAATACTTAATGACTTGGTTTAACTTTACATCTCAAAACTTTTTTGTTGTAGGGGAACTGCATTGCGAGACTTGCATCTTTTTACATGTAATGTTTTTGATGGGATCTCATTTCTTTTTGTAAGTGGTCTTCCTTTAATTATTACATTCCAATCCATTCTTTTCAATTTGAACTGCAAAACTAACTTTGTAATCGCATGTATTTGTATAGGATTACAAACTTATGTGTGCAGTTGTGACTGAAATTACAACATATTTAGGTTTTTAAGGACTTTATAGGCTAAAAACTAACTATGTTTAAAATTTGGAGCTTGTAGGTCTGCTAGAAGTACCTTAGAATTATGATGATCATCAGTCAGTCAGTGAGTGAGGCAGTGACAAAACTAAGGAACTTTGACATGCAATAAATAGTTCTTAAACTACACGTTCAAATTGAATGATATTAAGAATATATATAAGTCTTATTGTGCCCTATATAATATATTCCTGAAATTTCAGGGTTCTAACTTTACCCAGTACAAAATTACGGGAGGCTGAAAATCGCCTGAATGGCTTCGAGAAAAGGATGGTATGGCCGTGCCTTTGTTTTGCTCGACTTGGCGGGGCCCCAGATAAATTTAAATACAAAGTTAAAAGTATTCTCCCCATGATCATCAAAATACAAAAAAAATATGCATAAACGTGTATTGGTTTAACGTCAATGTTCGATTGGCGACAAAATTAGTTTGCAGTCGTAAAAATAAATATATTCTGTTTAGCTATAAAATCTTAATTAAAGTTATACATATGTATGCTTTTGTTTATTTACATAATGATAAAATATGAACAGACGAAGTAAGACATGTCTAATGAGGCTGATAGTCCGCTAAATCGACTATGTGGGAGACTATTCTGGGTTATTCTTCAAAAATATGTCTGCGGTCACCTTATTCCTCTGGCCCTTTTTCATACTAAATTTATGGAAACAGAGAAATAAGTCGCAGACATATTTCTGAAGAATAACCCTTCTACTCCGGTCAAACAATAGGTTTGCCTTTCGATAATTTTTAAGTTTTTCTGCGAAGTGGATGAATAATGCGAAGAGCTATTTTAATAAAAAGAACCAGCGAGGTGCGAGTTGGATTCGCACACGAAGGTTTCCGTACTGCCGTCGAGCAATAAACGCCAAAAACACGATCCCCTTTTATTTTTAATTTAATTTTGTTATTTGTCAATATAGCGGCAATAAAAATATACATTCTGTGGAAATTTCATGTTTCTTCCTATCCCAGTCTGTCCAGACGGACAGGACCAGGCATCCTTTGGGTACGGAACCCTAAAAAGGTCTAGTCGCATTGTACTATAACCGAAGTAGTTTTAAATTATTATTTCTACTTAGTTCGATCGTAGATTCAATACTTAACTCATATTTAATTAGTAATTACCTTCCCAAATGTTGATTATTTTTATTTGTTACAAAACGTACAATTATAACTGACAAGCATTGTAAGTCATTTAGGTTAAGTTACGATGGAGCTGCATTATCTTTAGTGATTCAATTGCCCCTAAACAATAAATAGAAAAACGTGCAATGGGCATTTCTCCAAAATAATAAACGCCTAGATCATACCTAACACACATCGCCTCCATTGTCTATCTTTTTGAACATAGGTCTAAATTAAAATTATCCACTGAGAAAAAAAAATAGATTAAAATTACCAAATGTTTAAGTATGATTTTACTTTAATATGACTGAACTATACGTGGAAGTTCATTTAGGATCTTTCACGTGTGTCACAAAACGTGCAGTGACCATTCTCAAATTTGAAAAAAACCGGAATAGCAGGTGATATACGAATAAAGTGGTTAGTAACCGACACCATTGACACCACTAACGACCATACGTCACATTCGGGGCTTAGCGGGTTTTCTCTGGTAACCTTTCATATTCTAATTCGCCATTTAAATTAAATTCCAACGAGATTTATTTTCGTTAAAAAATTCTTTAGAGAAAAAATTAAAACGATAGCTTTTTACTGTTAAGGGTGAATGAACTTTCATCGTTTTCACTCCGTCTAAAAATACTTTACAGGTTATAATTATATAGATATACATTTTATTTTGCACCTATACGATTGAAGTAACTATGAGAAAATAATGTATTTCGTTATTTATTTGAAAGTTAACTTTTTGAAATTACGAATGATTATGAAGTGGTATACTTACTTGCTTTTGTAATCAATAACTATTAAAAGCCTATTACATTAAATTTAAAACATTTTATGTTTACTGTCTTAATTTCATTTGCCACAATATTCAGTAGCAGAATTGAACGTTATTAATATGGGAGAAGTTTCCAACTTCAAAAACGAAAACAATATATGGGTATATAAAAAAATAACAGACCGTTTGTCACCGGATTATATATAAATAACTGCAGAATTGTATGGGTGGTCACATTCAATGACGCGTAATACGGAACCTCCATGATAAAGGCGAATTATTAAAATAATTTAATTAGTTATAAATAAAATATAAGCAAACATTCATTTGATTATGTATTATAAATTACTTCATATCAACGCCTAATAAAGTGTGGCGCACCATAAAAGAAGTAGATGGGTACTAAGATTACATTTGAATAAATTTTTAATTTACTTATTGAATTTTCAATCATTATAAAACTATAAACTGGTTGATAATACATCGTTAATAATTGCCTTTATTATAATATTTTTCAAGGCTTCCGTGGTGAAAAACATTTAAAAAAATACGCTAACGAATGATATTGTGATAAATAATAATATTATTTATTATGTTGTGAGTCGCGCCGATACTTTGGATTCATATTAAAAACATTTTGTTATTTGTAAGATTTATTTAACACCTGCCTTGAACCTCGATCTAACAAGTAACACGGTAAGTGATTGTTGCAGAATATGAAGTTTAAACGGTAGTCTTCGTTCTGTCAAAGGTCAAAGTTTTGTTAAAAACAAAACAACTTTATGTCAATAACTATAAGGTTTAGATTCAAGTGTCGCAGGTCGTGATAAGAGGCAAAACTGATTGCGTCCACTGTTACCTATTAGAAACATAGGAACGTAGTGGCGCATGCGAATGACATAAGTATTTCACAAAATGCGTACTTTAAAAGACTTCACAATTCAAAGTGTCATCAAATCATCTCAACAGTTAAACAAGGTCGATTAGACTAAAAAATATTCTTATGTAAATAAACTAAAATACTTGATTCGGTGTCAATCGTTGACGTATTCGGTCAATTTTACAAACCGTCGTTTTAGCGAATCGTAACTAAGCAAATATCCGGGTGAGCGTTGATAATTTTATGGATATGTCAATATTCAACGTCAAAATCTATACGTTCAGATTAATATGAAGTACTTAACGTTAATCTAAACATATTGCATTACAAAATTATGTATGCATGTATTCCGCTTTGTTTAAGCATTTATCATAAACCATCTTGTGACTTTTAGAGTTGCCTATAAATTAGCACCTTATTTATAAGCCGTGATTCATTAACCGCTGATCTGTTTCTCATATTTTATTTATCAATTTGTCTATTTGAGATACATTGCATAGCTACTAAGTAATGGTTTCCTTCAGAAAACTTCCGTGAGTCTCAAACATATTGTATTAAAAACGGATCACTCACGTCGTAGAACTCACTCGACATGTTTCGGGAGCATTCGGCTCAAACCTCGGCTTTTTACAACGTGAGTGATCAGTTTTTAATTCCAAAATGGTTTCCCTGTTTGACGCTGGGATCGTTCAGACTCCTATGCTTTCGGTTTTTGCAAACATAAGACTGCCTGGTTATGGTTTACCTACAAAAAACATAACACTCCTTTTTGGGTTATAAAAATTAGGTAACCTACTTCCATGATTAACTTCCGAATTTGTGTACTCTCAAGTACACAAACAACAACAGGAACAGCAACGGGAAACAGTCGACAGCATTTATATAGAAATAATACTGACTGGTAGCAACCCCTCCTAACTCGACCTTGGCATTGACCGCGACAGCGAAAAGTTACCCAATAAACTAGTATTAATTAAAGTTTATTGGGAGTTAAGGAAAGCAATGACAAACAGTAAATTATTGTCGAAAAATTGGGATATTTTTGTTCAGAATCATGATTAAATAAAGACGTGTGACCTTATCAGTTTTTTCATCCTCTACGGAGGTGTAGATGTAAAAAATTGAGCGCCTATCGTATTAATTTACGTAACACCGCTTTATTTTTCCAAGGACTTTAATATGTACTGAAAACATTTAAATGTCAAAACTTAGAAGCACTTTTTCAATTAATAAGAACAGGTCGTGCTCTAGGTCCTAAGCAGAAATAAACCAAAATGTCTAAAATCCTATCCTCCTACTATTTATGAACATGAAAGGTTGTGAAAATATTTGGTTGTTTATTATTACATAAATAACACGGTAGCAAGAGAATGGCTTGAATTGAAATAAAGGTGTTCCCTTGGGATAATATCATGAATCACTCATGCAGAGCCGCGGGCAAATACTCGTAGAATAAAATATATAAGTAGTGTGCATTTTTTAAATTTCCCACCATAATGTTTCAGATGCATCAATTAAGAAGACTGTTCGTGTTGATGACCATCGTCACCTGCTGTCTGGAGGCTCAGGGCGCCGACAAGTACACTGATGAGAATAGACCCTACGAATTTGGGTTCACTATTGATGGAGAACAACACAGACACGAGAAAAAAGGTAAGAAAATAACATTTTTTTCATTTGTTTTAACCGTGGAAGGGTCTCAGCTTCAGCTTGGCCAAAAATGTCTGTCTCGCAATGATTTCAAAAGTAAGGATAGGCCCATCCGAACAGTTGGGTGGATCGATTTTCGGCCGGCAAACTAAATGTATGGCATACAAATGTCGCGGACGAAAATCCACCCGGGTCTATATTCCCCGAAACAGTAATCGGAGCCTTTTACCACGCAATTAGGCATTTTTATAACGTCCGGCTGTGCTGTGCGCTGCGTGTCCCACTGCCGCGTTGGTCCTAAAACTGATTTTTAGGACCAACGCGTTGGAACCGTCTGCGCGCTCGTTAGCCCTGTCCTTTATTAACGTCAATGCTGTCTCGCGTTTGTCCGGCTGTTCCCCTCTACAGGTAGTACAGGTAGCATTTTTCAACCGATTCTCGTGAAATTTTGTGACTAGGTTCGATAATTTAATGTGGATTTTTTGTCGATTCTGTTTTTGGAAATGTTTCAAAATGGAAGACCAATGGGGGTTGACAAACTCGCGAGATTTACATGTCATAGTGCTACTTGTGGTTATTTTACGTAGTAATTAGACGCTTACCCTAGCCCTTGATTAGAATCGAGCTCGATTGTTTTCGGCGGCCGTTGGTCAATGTTTTCACATCACACACATTTTATTTCAGTTCATGTTATGTGTATTTAGCGTTTTTGTACTTATTATCACTAGGCGACTAGCCTAGTGATCATGAGCGCAACTAACCTAACCTTACCTACCCTAGAACCGAGCCCCATAAAGCTAGTTAGTGCCATAATAGATCTTAAAGTTTAGGTAACCTTTTTACTACCCAACGTGTTACTTTACAAAAGATATCTATAGGTTTCATTACCGAAAGTATGAGAAAAAAAAAACCATTTTATTTTTATATTTAAACAGAAAACTTTATAAAAAACATAATATACAAAGATACCTTGAACTATAATACAAGGTGTTTTATTGAACGTAATACTCATGTTTTTTAAACTCCTCTCCCTGGCGCTAAAACCCTGTGCTGAAATTAATTAATATCACTGTTTTAATTATTCATGTTATTTTTGGTCTCATCGTGGTTAACCTACTTAGAGTTAAGAGAAAAAAGTTTGAATCTAATTTTGTAGTGAAAACTTACCTTTTTGCTTATCTAGGTCGATAATTTATGAATAAAATGCATGCATTCTGACACATTATTCAAGTTATTGGTCATAACAAACAAACAGGTCACGTAAGCGTGACGTCATGAGGGGCCCACACCACGAGATTATAATTTCTTAATTCTGTTAGCAAACTAGGAATAGTTATTTATGACGTATTTTAATAAATCAATTTGTGCATTTTGTTCTCGGTCGTTAACTGAGCCGGAATCGCTTAATTTGTATTAAGTTGAATGAAACATCCTGTATGTACTCTTCTAGGATCTTGATATTTCCACGTAAAATACAAGATTTAAAATAAAATTATAACAAATTAGTTTCTCACCCATTCACATCCAAACAAATAATTAGCATATATCCTGATGAAGCAACGGTATTATAACGATACAAACGGTTAAACATAACTTTAGATTTAATTATAATGTCTGACCATTCACCGGATATAATGGAGACAATTTATATGAGACTAGTGGACGCCAGAAACAAACCGGTCTACGGTGACATTAACATGATTACATCATAAATATCCTGTATATTGGATATTATCAAAACGTTTTGATTTGTCTACCGTTAACAATAAAACAATATGCCGGTTTTGTTCTTGGGACACTGAGTTTGCCAATCTAAAAGCTATAAAACGTTATCTTCAATTTTATGCTAATTTGGTTAATTTACTGCATAGTGCGAGGATCATTTGAGTAAGCCGTAAGAGCAGGTACGCGGATGTTAAATTTGACGACAACATCTTCATATTTATCAAACCAAAGACTGCTGAACATAGGCATCTCCCCAGACGACTATAGTGAGCGTGCAGGAACTATCTATCGGTGGCAGTACTAAATCGACATAAAAGACAGTAAAAGAAACTTATCAGGCCTGAAAAAAATAGTACATTGTGCACCGAGGGTATTAAGAAGGGGATTACTAACGAGTATATTAGAAGCCCGACGCCGTAGGCAGTTTAATGAGTCGAGTTGGTGATCCCCTCGCTGCCCGTGATACACACAATGTTATTCATCACATTTGCGAGGAAAAAAATAAGACAAAAATCAAATTATTTACTGTCAATTTTTTCAATATAGTCTTCCATAGATAATGCTAAACTGCGTTTAGGTTTCAAAGTTGACAGGCAATACCGCCAGATTGTACAGATTTTCAATATAAAATTTTAAACTACTTAAATTAATGTAAATTGCATTAAATTGATTGCAAAAATTTCTGAAATAAAAGTAAAATATACCATATATAAAGTTTTATATACAGTAAAAATGGTTTTGTAACCAAGTTTTGAAGGTGGTAAATAAGCCTTGGCTGAATTGAAACCTCGATCCTTAGTCTGAAATGACGTGCGGGTAGGTTCAATATTTTAAAACTAAACTCATAACTCCCTCGGGAGTTATAGATTTTCATACAGTTTTCCTCCCGTGGGAGTTATAGATTTTTATTACTCACGGGAGGTAAATCAGCTTGAGATGATCTATAAGCCCGTGTATTATGACACCCTTTACCTACCAGCAACTGTGATGAAAAATATGTAAATGTCAATGTGAAGTATAGTAAGTCGTGGCCACACTAACATTAGTCATCGATCATCGCGATATTAAGGGCAGGATTTCCGAAATCGACCTCCGGGAGAATCAAAATTAAGTAACGAAATATTCATATTTTTGGATCGAAAAAGAAATATATTATAGTTCAAGAGTGCTTCTGTGTTTCTGTGCGGTTCAAAACACGATACTTTCAACTTCGCTCGATCATAATTCGTCACGAAAACAGGTAATTTTTTAGCAGTTTTTCCAGTTTTACTCGAGTTCTATCACACTTATATCACTAAAAAACATGTCAATCGATAGATAATGACATTTTACCGGGACCTGTGCGGTTCAGTTTTTTTTAAATTACTTATTTTTTAGTAGCTCAGTACTATATAACAAAGTAGCCCACGCGCTGTGGCTTCAGATGCCCGCCGGGCGTGTCCGAGGCCGGACCTGTGTCGCTTTCGAGCTCGTGACAGCTCTCCTCACTCAACGGACAAAATAAACGTCACGCTAGAATCACAGCGTATACACTCTAACAGTAATCCAACGCCTTTGATATCGAATGATTAGCTGAATATTAACCCTTAATTCGACAACGGGTAAAATACTAGACGTCCTATAAACAAAAATCTACACAAAATACTAATATACAGGGTGATTGGAAATTCGACCTATTCCTTGAAAGGGGTTATTCTAGAGCTTATTTGCAATGATTTAAGTCCAATCAACCGGGGGTCAAAACTCAATGGTTATCAAGTTATTTGACTTTTAACTTATTTTTTTTAAAACCCGCCTTTCGATCTAAAACTGCTAATTGTGAAAAAACTACTAAAATTAGGAATGAAAAAGAGCCATCATCTAATAGCCAATAAATGGTTGATTACGAAAAATCCAAAAACATGCCAAAACCTTTGAAAATGTTACCAATAAAAGAATTTGAAGTCAAAAGTTTTTGGATTTTGTTCAAAATTCTGTAATTCTTTGAGGCATTACTTAAAAAAAAATCATGACACTTCGCGTAAAAATTACTGAAATTAGTTCCTCAGTTCATAAGCTTTCTAAAAAGGTAGAATTGTTGAAATTTTTTGCATAACTTTTTAAAATAACATTAATAATAAGAGAAGTGGTAGGGAATTTCACCTAGCGTACCGGACCCTTAATCAGTTTGTTTGTGTCACTTTAGTTTCTCCGTGGGCTTTGTTTGTCTTCGGTTTCTTATTTTATCTCATCTTCTTAGGATTGGAATCACTAAAAGTTGCCTTCGGTGATATTTCAATAAGTAATTTATCAATCAGTTCCCGGTTGCGTTAAGTATGCACCTAAGTTGTAAGTTGCAGCAAGGAAACCAGGTGCAAACTTAAGGCAACCGGGAACTTACAGATAAATTACTTATCGAAATATCACGGAAGGTTACTTTTCGTGACTTCTATCCTAAGAAGATGAGATAAAATAAGAAACCGAAGACAAACAAAGCCCACGGAGAAACTAAAGTGACACAAACAAACTGATTAAGGGTCCGGTACGCTAGGTGAAATTCCCTACCACTTCTCTTATTATTAATGTTATTTTAAAAAGTTATGCAAAAAATTTCAACAATTCTATCTTTTTAGAAAGCTTATGAACTGAGGAACTAATTTCAGTAATTTTTACGCGAAGTGTCATGATTTTTTTTTAAGTAATGCCTCAAAGAATTACAGAATTTTGAACAAAATCCAAAAACTTTTGACTTTAAATTCTTTTATTGGTAACATTTTCAAAGGTTTTGGCATGTTTTTGGATTTTTCGTAATCAACCATTTATTGGCTATTAGATGATGGCTCTTTTTCATTCCTAATTTTAGTAGTTTTTTCACAATTAGCAGTTTTAGATCGAAAAGCGGGTTTTAAAAAAAATAAGTTAAAAGTCAAATAACTTGATAACCATTGAGTTTTGACCCCCGGTTGATTGAACTTAAATCATTGCAAATAAGCTCTAAAATAACTCCTTTCAAGGAATAGGTCGAATTTCCAATCACCCTGTATTTAGGTTTTTTTTAAATGTTGTAAGTGAATGGAATATTATTGTTTTTTACCACAAAAAATACGCCAAGGGCACTGGAACGCTTTTCTGTGCGCAGTGGCCGCCAAGATGCTGAGAGGAAAAATCCCGTCTCGCGGAGTTTCGGGAAGTAAATATTTTGACATAATTTTGTATGACAACACCGAAATTAATTTGCATATGTTTTTGATTAACAATTGAAAAATGTGTTTCTCTTTAATTGACATTCAAAAGTTGTTCTATTGATGTGTTATATGCTGGCATATTATAACGTCCAGTATTTTTCCCGTTGCCAATGATGCGGCGTTTTAAGTCGTTATTTCTATGTCCAACATTTTTCCCGTTGCCAATATTGCTGTGTTTCAGTAAACTTTTATCATGTCAACTAAAATACACATTGCCAATGATGCATGTAATAACATTAATGACATAACTTCCTTATCTATTTATATTATTATGAAATAACTGAATTGGTCGTAGCTTTTTGGACTCCGTACATAATGGATATCAATGAGAACCAATTGTACTGAGGCTCTGCTTGTAATTTCGTCCGTCTGCCTGTCCATCCACCGCTCTGCCTGTCTGTTACAGGATATATTGAACCATAACAGATTGAAACTTTAAATATTCAATAAGTGTATGCTGTATTTGACCCAGTGTCGCCATACATGAAATATGGTTCTTTTTGGAGTTTTTTGCACACGATGGTACGGAACTCTTTGTACGTAAGTCCCCATTTAGCCGATTGGTTGGTGGTATCATTCTGGTAAGCACGATCTAATCAGAATCATACCACCAAACAATCGGCTCTCAGGTTATGCAAAAGTATTTGAGAGGCCGAAAACTTGTTGAATTGGTTTCACAATGCAATGCACTATCAGATATAGAAAGCTCCAGTTCGTCACTGGAACGACTTAATTTACTTGGAGCTTAAAGAAGATTCAGACAATGATATTTATAAATGAAGATGAAGAAAATCTTCTATCTCCTATAATAAAAGCGGTCGTAACGGTGAAGTTAATTATAAGATATTGAAGCGACGTCTTCATCTCACCGACTTAATCCTGCCATAACTTCGCGTGTAGTGTCAAATAGCGTACCTACATCTGCCGTGCGTTCACTTGTCGACACTTTTTTTAAGGCTGGGAAAATACATTATTACGTATACCCACTACAAACCCATCAATTCGCTTTCTGCCTCGTGTTTTTCTATCGGCTACAATATCGTTTGTCTATGGGTTTTCATGGGTGGCAGACGGGACCCCATCCCTGCCACTCGACCCGTTACGGTGGAGGGAGCAGATGCGCAAATCGCCAGCGTGCACGCCCTACCCTCCGTCTGTTGGGAATAGTAAGAGGATTGTCCTCCTGTCTCCGCTCCGCTGCCGCCTTCTGCATCATAACAGATGTGCAGAAGGCGACTATTGCTTTCCAGCACCTCTCGTTGTCGAGCATATTAGTAACGATGGTCAACAGCGAGAGATCTGAACCCACTGCTGCGGTAAGCTCGTGCAGTTGAGGCTCCCATGCCACGCATTCCTCTACTGTCTGACGCACAATATTAACCGGCGCAATGCATTCGTAGCATGAGGGTGTCTCTCAGTGGTGTGGCGTAAAAGATATCCTTGGGCAAGCCGATGCAGATTTAGTGTACATTTTCCTTAAGAGCTGTAGAATAAGGTGCTCAAATGCCTGATATTAGGCAAGCCGATAGGAATCGAGTTCTTTGGACACCACGCTAGTGGTGTCTCTTCTCTGCACGCAACTCGGTGCAGGTCTCACCGAAGCAGCCGTGGTGGGTGAGAACCTGCACCAGATGGTATTTGGGCATTCCCCACTTTCGGGTAACCCACCGGTCTAAACTGGGCACGAATGCATCTAGGGCCCCCCAGCCCGCAGCTGCCGCTGCTAAATCTTCCGTCCACCTCTGACGCACCTCTGCCTGTCCTCTCCTTCGCACCTCTTCAACTTCCTTCGGAGTCGAGAACTCCCCCCGGGTCCTCAGGTCCGGGCGGTATTTAGGCTTTCGCGAGGACCTCCGCCTGGAGTTCCCAAGGGAGATCGCCGGCTAAGAGGGTTGCCGCCACCCAGGATACCCTGCACGCCCTCAATGTGAACGCCCGCTAAGGTTTTTCTTTTATATAAATGTAAATTTAACAAATATAAGTAAGATTCCTTTAGTAAAGTAACAAACCATATATTCGGCAATGTCCAAAATACTGTACATTCAAACTACCCTCCTATTCTTTACATAATTGGCAATGTCCAACATACTTGACATACGATTTCTTGAAAAGTATCAACAACAAATTTTTTTAGTTATTTTTCCATTACATATAAACATACAAATGTCCATAAAAACGATAACACTAACTGAATTTCAATATTTTTTTTCCTTGTCGAATTAAGGGTTAAAATGATAGGTTATTTAACTTATCACTGTTATTTCTTCATCATGATTAGTAAATTTTAGTCTTGTGCAAAACATAGGCTTCTTCAACTATATGCCATTGCACACATTTCGTCGCTGGAAAGCAATAATGCTGTAACCCTCAAAAAGTAAACTTTTCACTAGAGCCAAAAAACGTTTGCATTTTAAAAAAAAAAAATCATAACTCTCAAACAAAAAGAGATTATTAAACCCCCTTTGATAGACTCGTTGTAAAAAAATCGAAGTTTATAATTTTGGTAGTAAAATTACTATAAACTCGTTTTTAATATGACTTTTGTCATTTACAGCATTTCGATATTTCTAATCATGGCACGCAATAATGCTGTAACCTACAACATTTTTGTATAGAAACAATATTTTTACCAAATCTCACAGTCGTTTTAAAATGCTGTAAGTCTAAAAAGTGGTTCGTAATACAATTTTTGGGAGATGAAAACTTAAATTGACAAGATTTTTGTACTGCAATGTTGCTGTAACTGAATGAATGAAAGGAAACAGGTATGAATGAAGCAGTTTAAGTGCGAATGGTAGTTTATGTCGATCCATTTTAAAATGTCAGTGGTAAATAATTGTTGATCTGTAGTAATAATATTTTCTGAACTACTTAATTAATATGCCACACATACATATCTTTAAGCTTAGAATGTTATGTTTTGGCTATTAAAAAGTTATCATTACGTATTGTTATATTTATGTTGTTGGACTGTATGTATGTAGATGCAGCAGCACTATGTAATCGCCTAAACAAATTTTTATCATTTGGTTTGGACGATGATTGAGAACGGAAGTATGGTATTTATCAGGCTATAAGTACACAGTATTAAAAAAACTTATTTTTATTACAAAATAAAGAAATCGAAAGACGTATCAGAAACGCCTGGAGGAGCTTGTGGTTGATGAAAACACTAATAGTGGGAAACCCCTTATATTCCTGAAATGTAAGCTCATGGAGATTTGGTGCATTCTACCCATTCTGACTTATGGCGCCCAGTTAAGGTCTAGGAGGACTTCAGAGGTAGAGGAAAGTATTAGAAGAGAGGCTCATGCACATCAGTGAGACACTAAATCTAGTTAAAACAATGGTTGTTTTAAGTTGACGTGTCATTTTATTCAAAAAAATGTTATTATTTATCAAATTGATAAATATATTCAATTCAATTCAAAAAATAATATAGATTGTTTTACAGAACAGTTATGATACACGTATAGTTTACATGCATTAAAGTTTAAACGAAAAAATAATTAACGTGTTTTTCTTTTAAAGTAGGTTATGTTTATATTACCTCTATAATCTAAAGGGAGCTTTGCAAACATTTACATTTAATTTAAATCATGATTAAATCTTTTAAAAAACGAAAACTAGCAAACTACAAATAAAAACGACCCTCAATACTATATACATACAAACTTACTATATATTTTAAAATGTATTTACTGTCATTATTCATTTATTACTGTATCTTTAAAATGCTGTACACTATAGTTTATTCACAACATCTCCCGACAAAATGCTGTAAATGACAAAAATTGGTCAAAAGTTGAAATTTACGGAAAGCAAAAATGCTGTACGTGATGACGGAGAACTAATTGCGGAAACCATTTTGCTGTAAACCACAACGCAGTTGAAAACACGGGATTTTATGTGGGTTACAGCGTTTCTTCATTCCGTGATTACAAATTTAAGTGAAAAAAAATATGCTGTATACATTTTATTTATCATCACAGACAAATAATAACTATACCAGCCGATGCAGAAAAAAAAACTGAATAAGAATATGCAAAAAAAGCATTTTCGATGGTGGTGCGGGTTACAGCATTATTGCTTTCCAGCGACGATTTGTTTTATTTTTAACCGACTTCCAAAAGAAGGACGGTTCTCTATTCGTCTGTATGTTTTTTTTACATGTTTGTTACGCGATTACTCGAAGACGGCTGGACCGATTTGGAAAACTCTTTTTTTGTTTGAAAGAGTATACTTCCGAGGTGGTCCCATTGCAACCAAATCCGGATCTGATGATGGGATCTTGGAGAAATCGAGGGAACTCTTCAAATATCATAGGCACACATTAGGGATTTTGGTATTTTTCTTTGTTTCTCGTGCATTTCTTATTAGAAATAAGTTTCCAGTCTTAACCGACTTCAAAACAAAGAGAAATTTTTATGTAGGTTTGTTCCCCGATTACTTGAAAACGGCTAGACCGATTCTGAAAATTTTTCTTTTAACTAAATAGACTGAAGTCTATTTGGTTAAAACAATATTTTTCCAGCGCTACTAAAAATTTAAAAATAAAGTAAATTTTTAAAACAAAAAATTAAAACCGACTTACAAAAACTGTTAGTAAATTAGGCCTTATTCCTTAAGATACGGCTGTCAAAATCTCTATTGTATGACAAGAGACACTGCTGAGTTTTCCGTTTCATAGGGTAAGGTTAGGGTTAGTACTTAGTACCTTATGACGTTGTCACGTTCAATTATCGTCAGTAAACCGACTTTACAGACAATCGAATATGTCAAAGTCGAAGTCAAAGTTGAAGTCAAAGTCAAAGTTGAAGTCAAAGTCAAAGTTGAAGTGAAAGTCAAAGTTGAAGTCAAAGTCAAAGTTGAAGTCAAAGTCAAAGTCAGAGTCAGAGTCCGAGTCCGAGTCCGAGACCGAGTCCGAGTCCGAGTCCGAGTCCGAGTCAAAGTCAAAGTTTGATCCCTATATGTGTGCCTATGATATTTGAAGAGTTCCCTCGATTTCTCCAAGATCCCATCATCAGATTCTGATTTGGTTGCAATGGGACCACCTCGGAGGTTTCCCTTTAACACAAAAAAGAATTGGTTCAGCCGTCTTCAAGTAATCGGGGAAGAAACCTAGATATAAATTTACTCTTTGTTTTGAAGTCGGCTAACACTAGAAACTTGTTGCTAATAAGACATGGACGAGAAATTACGAAAAATACCGAAATCGCTATATGTGTGCCTATAATATTTGAAGAGTTCCTTCGATTTCTCCAAGATTCCATCATCAGATCCTGATTTGGTTGCAATGGGACCATCTCGAAACTCTACCCTTTCAAACAAAAAAAGAATTTTCCAAATCGGTCCAGCCGTCTTCAAGTAATCGGTGAACAAACACACAAAAAAAACAGACGAATTGAGAACCGTCCTTCTTTTGGAAGTCGGTTAAAAACTAACTATGTTTAAAATTTGGAGCCTGTGAGTCTGCTAGAAGTACTTTAGAATTATGATGATCATCAGTCAGTGAATCAGTGAATCAGTCAGTCAGTCAGTGACAAAACTAAGGAACTTTGACATGCAATAGTTCTTAAACTACACGTTCAATTTGAATGATATTGAGAATATATATGTCTTATTGTGTATATATCCCTGAATTTTCAGGATTGTAGCTTTAGCCAGTACAAAATTACAGGAGGCTGAAATTAGCTTGAATGGCTTCGAGAAAAGGATGGTATGGCCGTGCCGTGCCTTTGTTTTGCTCGACTTGGCGGGGGCACTGCCGTGCCCCCAGATGAAATATGTACCTACCTTTCACATTGTACGACACGATGCCTGTTGGTCTAATTTATTTATAAGTAAATAATAAATCTACAATATCTCCCAACTGTAACCGGCAGTGATAATATTATCATGTTTAGTTTAAGTTTATTTATTAACTAAACGTTAGGTACCTATTAGAAAAACAACCGCTTTATTTTCTAACATTACGATGATCCTTTTATTTTAAGTGTTTCGATGTCATAGATAGGTATATCTACCTGATATAAACTTAACCAGAGAGTACGTAAGGTAGTAGACCTACTGTTACAATTTCGCTGCGGCATAAGTTGACACATTTACACAGGTTGGGGTCACGAAAGGTCATTTCGAACGGGATCGCGCCGCTTGTTCGTCTAAGGGGGGCGGGGAGCTCGAATTGCTTGTCGTCTTCGAACATCCCCGCCTTAACGGCGTTTCCTGTTAATGTGGGCCGTGAAAAGAGAATAGGCGTGGCGAAAAACGGAGCTAACCTAACGATTTACGGTACTTTTTTTGCAAATACGCTAGAAAAGCATTACAGCGCCCCCCATCTAAATCCTACTCTCTTTCCGCACAGTCTCTAGAGTACAAGATTCGGATTGGAAGCACCTTTGTTGTGTACATTCCCTATGAATAATTATGTGCCACCCGCATCCATGCCTCCAGCAACCTTAATCAAGCCGTCTAGCGGGGCCTTAAAGGGTGTAAATATCATGATTGGGCATTTAATTAGCTAATGAATAAAATGTGTAGATTATAGGCTAACGCGGGCTATTTTACTCCTACATACCTACCTTTAGAACATTATTATAATGCGTAATATTGATGTGAAATTATTGAAAACATTACTTATAGTTTTTCAAAATTTACAGAACTGACGGAGAACCAATTTTTCACCCATAAAGTAAGACCTGTCTTACTCCGAAACAACTTTTGTTCCGACTAAAATGAAATGTATTCTAGAGGATTTGCCTAATCGAACGTCATGGTCGTGAACAAATATTGATCCACATTATTGGTCTCAAGGCATTCCAAACAAACAATTCTGCTGTAATCTTAATACATTTACGTTTACTTACAGATGAGAATGGACTCATCATGGGAGAGTTCGGTTTCATCACAGCGGATGGCGTGTACCACGTCACTGTATACGCCACCGACGAAAATGGAAACTTCAAGATTATATCCATGAAGAATATTCGGGTCAAACCATGTAAGTTGCACAGTTGTTGCAAAAATCGTTTTAGTTGATATATTACACGTAAATTGTCAACTATTGGGCCAAACATCTTTATAAGGCGATGTGCGAAGATGTTGCTTAGTGGTTTCGAACTTGATTATGTAAACTCGAGCAAGTTTAGGAGATTTTTTTATCAATTGCCACGCCTTTAAATGTGGATATTACTCATAGCCACGCAATATCGTCGTGCAAGAAGCCATTATAATGTTATAACTGAATATATTATAATGATAATTAATATTTAATTCAAAGTTTAACCGGTGTACGACAATAAACGAGATTTTTTTTATACTTCTTTTCAGATCCCACGTCACCTGAAGTTCCTGCTAGAAAAGGTCAATCATTACCTTTCCCTCCGTCGCAGCAAGCACCAGTAACCGAGGGTCCCCGACCCCAGCAGCCATTGAAGCCAAATCCAAGCGCGCCCGCTAAGTCATGCTCTCACTGCCGTTTACCCGTAACCACCACACAAGCACCAAGATTGTCAGATGTAGCTGTAGTTTCCCGCGATCCGCTACCATCTTCAGTCCTGGGGACGAACCCGGCCACCCCACCTAAATACCCCCAGGCTGCTGATGGCTATCAAAACTTCCCACAAAAACAACCAGGTCAGCCAGCCCAAGGAGGCGCCGCGGCTGGTTCACCTAACTATCCTCAGCCGGGTGCGGCAGGACCTAATTATCCCCAACGTGAACAAGATTTCGCACAACCTGGACAAAACTCTCCTCAAGGTCCAGGCCAGAATCAACAGATCCCACCGAATTATCCCCAACCCGGACAAAATCCACCCCAACAGGGTCCCAGTTATAGTCCACAAGGTCAAGCTCCGGGACAAAGCCCGTCATATGGCAATGCTCCTCAAGGTCCAGGACAGGATATCCAACCACCGTACGGAGATAGAAATCCTAAACAAATTGAATCCCGTTTCGGTGAAACACCTGGGCAACAGAACAATCAGGTTAGCCCATCCGGTCCCAGAAAACCACAGCTTATTTCAGCTCAAATGCAAATTGTTGATAAAAATACTGATGTCAATTATAAAGCGCCTGGTGAGAGAGAAGGTTTGCCAGACGGATTGACAAAGGATGATATGACGACACTTTTGTACACCTTTAACTACACCGTCGGTTTCCATGGTCACCACGAAGAAGGCTATACGAATGGTGCAAAGAAGGGTTACTACTATGTCACCGGCAGGAACGGAGTCAGGACTAGGGTGGATTACGTCGCCGACAAAAATGGATTCCGTCCGAAAATAACACAAGAAGTTCTCGATCTTCTATCAGAAGATGTTCCTAAACCAGAAACAGAAAAAGACGAAAAATATGGTCTTAAGGGTTACGAATTTAAGTGGCTTTACTACCCAGTTGACTCTAAACCTCGGTAGAAATTTAGTTTAAAGAATTTTAGTATTTAATAACTAGCTAAAATACTAACTTACCATATTAGTATTACATTTGAGTACATTCCTTAGATTTGTAAAATAATGAAACATTCATTGTTATTGTAAATATGGTGATAATATGCAACCAAGCACTGCCAAGAAATCTGCCATAACGAAGGAAAATTATTATACTTAGGTAGTGAAAGTACCCGCCTACTAACCTACTTTATAAGATAATAATGTGTGTATAATTTATAAGGAATAAACATTATACGCTTTTGAAAAATCATTTTCATTGTAAAGTCTACTTTGTTGTTAATATTTTATTATATTTCCTGATCCTGACAACGAGCAATTCCGGTTTTTGGTCTCTTTGAATCACGTAAATCATCAACAGTCCACAGATGGTTAAAATTTGTTTTTTTTTTTATGAAATAGGGGGCAAACGAGCAGACGGGTCGCCTGATGGTAAACAATCACCGTCGCCCATAGACACCTGCAATACCAAAAGAGTCACAGGTGCGTTGCCGGCCTTTCAGGTGGGAGTACGCTCTTTTCTTGAAGGTTTGAAGGTCGACTCGGTCCGTAAACACTGCAGGCGACAATTTATTCCACAGTTCAGTCGTGCGAGGCAGGAAGTTTCTAGCAAAACGCACAGTTGTGGACTGCCAACCATCTAAGTGGTGAGGATGGTAATATTGTCGCGTAGGACGATGGCGGAAAGATGCGGCAGGGATTAATCCGAACAATTCCTCGGAGCATTCCCCGTTATATAGACGATAGAAGATGCAGAGCGAGGCTACATCTCTACGCAGTGCCAAGGAGTCGAGCCGATCTGAAATATCTTGGCAGCCGACTTTATTGATAATCGTATGTTTAATGAGATCCGTACCCGAAAAGCATAAGACTGTAAGAAAGTCTAATAGACAGAGGACTTAGTGGTACGCTTATCAGGTACGGAGTACGGAATACAGTAAGGGTCCTCTAATATCGACGTAGATTCGGAAAGCGTTATTTGTTTATCTTATTGCAAGCTGATACTTCGTCCATAATATTATTGAGACTCTACAGTGTTTGATATGTAAGATTGGTCACATCGTCAATGGCGTATTTAGAGATGAGGCTAATAATGTAAATCGATTGTTAAAATAAGCGATTACGATTGATGATGGCTACAAGAGGTAATCGATTGTATGATCAGAAATCTATACTAAATTCATGAAATACGAGCTCGGCTTGTTACGAGCTCATAATTCTTTCACTGTTGCTTTCAATGTATTTAATTTTGATCGCTAATGACATAATAGGTAAGTTATTAATTTCGAGATACGGTTTTTACTTTTATCAAATACCAACAGAATTTAAACAATGGTATTCGCTCTGCTCTACATTTAAAAAAAGTAGGTAGTCGTAAACGAAAAAAAATTGTTACGAGTTTTCAATTCAAAATATTACACTTTGTACCTATGCCAAAAAAAATATTCATTACAATAGTCGTAAAAAGAGTATAAATAGTGTTATAATTACAATGAGCATTGCTAATTTACATTGTATGGGTGTTATAATGCATCAAACGACCAATCTTACATATCAAACACTATAATAAGCTCACAAGAAAAGTCAAATTTTCTTGAGGGAAAACGTTACTAGATGGCGTTATGATGAGACTGCATCAAACTGCATACACTATTTGTAATAGCATACTCGCGCCATCTATGCTTGATATACTATACTACACTGGACATAACTTATTGAGCTGGCTCAGAGCTGACGTTAGATCCGAGAAAAACTTACAAAGTCGTAACATTAATAACAGATGGCTCTACGTTGCTTATATTCATTTGTATAACAAACTTGATTAGATAACCGTAACTGTTGTGATAACCAAGCGAGCGTGGTTAATGTTTTGATGCGGTAGAGTCTGTACGGAAAGAGAATAGGATTTAGATTTGGTTGGGTTAGTTCCGTTTTTCGCCACGCCTATTCTCTTTCCGCACTTCCGACTCTAACAAGCTATGACAATAATTGTACCATTTTTAACTATGACAGAAGATAACTCATGATGATATTATATGTGTAAGTTGGGTACCTCGCCTTGCAGATTGTAAGTACGAGTACACTTCATATTTCTAAGGCCCCAATTTTTTTACTTTTTTACATTCTGCTTGGTAAGAGGGAGTCAAAAATGTTTTTATATTTATTCTAAGATGAATAGTTATTTTCCTATAATTTTTATAACATGTACTTATTCTAAAATGGCGTATGTACCAAGTATACGACATAATAGAACACTACCTTAGTTCCTCTCAAATTAAAATAACTGGTCAAGAGCATGTCGGACCATGCTCAGTGTAGGGTTCCATAGCCGTATCTATAAGGAAATGTGCTACAGATAACAATAAAGCTAAAAATAAACAACTGGCAAAAGGTCTTAAATGCCGTCTAATTCGATGGCACTTAATACCTTTTGATCGAAAAGTATTACGGCAATAACATCAAAACGGTTTATTCGTTACTATTCAAAATAATTTTCGTTGAATGTATTTATTAAGCGTTACCTTCCTGATTTTTTTCATATTTTTTGGATTTACGGTTTAAAAGTTAAAGGGGGGGGGGGACACAATTTATGCAACTTTAGGGGCGATTATTTCCGAAAGTATTCACTTAATCAAAAAAAAGTACATAAAAGTCTTATAATGTTTTTAAAAGAACTATCGAATTATGTACATCACGTTGACGTTTGCTGAAAAAAAAATTTTTAGCTTCTGTTACAAGTGTGGAGTGCCCCCCCTAGATTTTTTTATTTTTATTATTTAACTAGCAAACTTAGTAGCGGCATCTACAAGACATCTATATTCCAAATTTCATCAGTATACGTTTTGTAGTTTTTGAGTAAAATGCCTGTGACATACGGACGGACGGACGGACGGACGGACGGACATGACGAAACTATAAGGGTTCCTTTTTTGCCATTTTGGCTACGGAACCCTAAAAAATCAGGTGAGTTTGTCATTGTCACAATGTTGTGAATGTGGTTTTCTGACATGGTTTGTTTGTTTCAGCTCTGCAATTTAAAATATACGATTTTACAACGGTTAAGAAATGAAACCTTGCCTACTTTTCGATAACAATCTACTTTATTTCCATGCGACACACGACAGAAATGTTTATTCCGAGAATTTACGAATAATTTTTCAGTTGGGCACAAAACAATTATTCAGTATATTTTTGCACCTCCAGAACATGTTTTGACAACGGAGACCCCTTTATTTTTCTTTTTAATTCATCTTGTTTTGGCGCCGTTTGTAGTGTACAAAAATGTAGTTTTATGTTTAATGAAATGTATATAAGTAAAGTATTTGTTTAATGCATTGTATTAATGAAATTACATGTAATATTTTCACAATTATTGTAATGCTCAATGTTTTTGAAAAGATTAACTGGGAGTTTCTTCCGGCGCTTCACCAGAATGTCATTTGCGAAAGCGCCAAAGGAAACAGACATGTCAAAGAGCCAGAGACAAACCCAAAAATATTAAAGATCATAAAAATCGGTCCACCCGTTCTCGAGTTATAAATGGTGTAACTTTCCTTTTTTATATACATATTGTATATAGATTTATAATTCGTTGGCAGACGTAAATGTTATAATAAAAAATTATTTTTAAAATACCTTGCACGAATGCCCTTTACAGTTAACAATACTTCATTCATAACTTGATTGCCTATTTCTGCCGGATTATTGAATAAACACTTCGTAACATCTTTTCCTTCCGATTATAGCACAAACGTCTACTAAATAGTACCTAGTAAGAACGGAAAGCCTTGAAATGCATTCTGACTCGTGACCCGGCAGCATTGATCCAATAGTAATACCTAAATAATAAGCAGTAGTCATAAAGAAAGGGTTATGTAATGATGCCATGAATGAGAACGGCGGACGCGCAGAAGAAGAAGGTTATGAGTGTTTTTGAGATTTGTATACGCTTGCGGTCTTTCTCTTTTAAAGGATACAGCTGGCGATCTGCACGTTTTGGCGGGAAACGCGCTCAGTTGCAGCAGAACCGACGCGTGCGTTCCACGCGTTCGTTCCAAGTTATTCCAAGCCCGATGCGATCGCGGACGCGACGTTTTGTCTCCTAGTCTTTTTGTTTTGACAATTTGTTTAAATGGAAGTATTGAGGACTAACCTCGTTTCCCATTGTCGTAATTCTCTTTAACATGGTGTGAATGTGCATTGTTGGCGTACAAAAGCGATGTTAGTTCTACTTTCCTAAATTATACAAAGCCCTGTGAATGTACATACATTTTCTAAAATACTAAAATCGAATTCTCTTCAGCCACAGAGCTTGTTGCGACCGTTAGTGTAGCTGTAGTTTGTATTGTTTAAAAAAATATGTAAGTACTTTAGCCTGAAAAATTTAAAGAAAAGCTGTTTAACAATCTAACTGCTTAATATCGTTTATTTCGTATATTTCGAAGACCATTGGATTAAATCTAATGTAACTAATCATTTGTGCGTATTTATTATCATCATTAACGATACACATAAACATTTAACTCATATGCACTTCATCTAGTAACCTAAATCAATTTTAAACAGGTGACATAATAACAAAGGACATTATTTGCAATAACAAATCATTAAACTAGCATATTGTTCCAAAAAAAATTAATGGTTTTGTAATACTACTGAATTAATATTACATCATGAAATGAACTGAAGTGTGAATGAAATTAATCAAGGCATTCCAGTATGTGTTCGATCAGGGTAGGTATAATCCTCTAATTATTATTATTTAGTTAAGTTATATTTACAACATAATGGATCTTAAACATAAGTAATAACTATTTAACTTATGTCCACTCGCAAGTACCTACTGATGTGTAAGTTGCGGAAAGTTTACAATTTTTTTTTTATATAAACTTAAAAAAATCTAGTAACACTTTTTAAATGTTTTTAGATTATATCAATTTTTTTTTCAAAGTTTCCGCAACTTGCACTTCAGTACTCGCAAGTCCGAGAAAGGCATATAAACGAAATTATCTTTGCTATCTAGTGTCGCTAGGAAGTTTGACGTAACTAGCCTCCCTTTACTAACGAAAAGTCCCTTGTTATTAAGAGACATTACATTCTTGAAACGCTCATTTATTTAGGATATTTTCTTTAAGATTCAAGTAAGTCTTGATGTTTTTTCAACGTTACCGGGGTTCAGGGTTCAAGGTTGCTGTGGTTTAATGCCTATAGTGAGCGTTAACATGTATTGTACCTACTTATTTTTCCTTATGAAACGTTGTGTCGAACATCTGTGTAATTACCAAAATCTAGGCTAAAATTTGGTTTTTTAGGGTTCCGTACAATACAATACAATACAATCATACTTTATTGCACACCAAAAGATAAATTCCAATGCAAACTTATACAAAAACAGTGGTAAACAGTAGGCGGTCTTATCGCTACCTCAAAAGGAAAAAACGAAATCCTTATAGGATCACTTGTTGTACGTCTGTCCGTCCGTCTGTCAGTGCCCTTTATCTCGGGAACGCGCAGAGGTATCGAGTTGAAAATAAAACCATATACTCAGGTGTACAGTCCTTTGAAGCTGTGAGTAAGAATCACACTTCTAAGTTAACGTGAAAAAAAAAGGTACGGCCGTTTATGCCGCAAAAAACGTAAATTTCGATTGACTTAGAACTATGAATTTTAGTAAGAAATACCAGCTTGTAGCCGAAATCTTTTCCACATAGGTATAATAATTAGTTTGCAGATATCTTCGACTTTTCCGAATATTTATAATAGAACTTTAACCTAACCTATCCTAATTGACTTACGTACAAAGAATCAGGAATGTCTCTAGTTTAAGGTAGGGAAAAAGTATGCGAATAAAAAAATTGGATAAATAAACTAACACCAAATCCCGTAGCTTGCATCTATCTGTGGATAAATCACGGATAAATGGTTCTCTCGTCAACTGCAAATTAGACCAGTATGGTATGAGCATGACAGACTTTGCAAGCTACGTTTAAAAAGTCCATTTTGCACTATTCATAAACACAGACTTAATAAAATAAAATAACCGTTTAAATAGCCGTTTAAGTTCCCAAGTCTCATTAGGAGTGAGAAGTCGGTAATGTCCTCAATATGGAACGCGGAAAGTCTTTACTCTTTGTAAAGTAATTTGGGTAAGTAGTTCCGACGCGATATACTCCACTCTTTTGTCGCGTGACGATTTATTATACAGTAACAGTTAGTAGTAAATAGTGTTGCACCATTGCACAGGCACCATTTTGTCTTATATGAAGAACCAACGAAACGAATCGTAATTCATTATCCACATACGATCTAAGTTTCTTTAGGCAATACAGCATTGTGTCGTTCTGAGACAAAAGGTACCACATTGTTGGTAGTCAATAAAGATAATGCTTCATTTTCTGGGCTTACCGTTGTGATGACAAACATTTCATCAAATGTTTTATTTCATCGATAACTTTTTCCCTGTAACGGTATTTTTATGATTTAAGAAAATTTCATCATATATAGTAACTATTACGTTATGTTTAGTTTATTTTATGGCAATCCCAAGAAAATGCTTTCGATTTGATGGTGGGTAAGGGTATATCGATATAATGGTCAAAAGGAATTCTATAAAACAAATCGACAGCTCACGGGGCATCGATGAAGCCTGTCAGTAGGTCCTTATTAACAATTTGGTACCGTCGAGCCCGAGAATTACGCCAACACAATGATTAATAAAACATAAAACCGTGCCGCCTATACACCTCTCTAAGGAAACTGCAGCATATCACTAAATATCATGCAATTTCCTTTAAGTGCTTTTGACATGACAATGCTTTTCACTGACGGTAAAATATCAGTTGCAAATGATGGCTCGGCGATTACAATAACATTTGAATTAATTATTGCTGCAAATGAAGCTTTATGCACTTCCGGGAAAACTGTTGTTATTGAATAACCTCTAAAACGGACAGAAATGTACACAATACTGTTTATTCATATAGCTGCCTAAATTTGAGGCAAACTTACGTACCGAGGGTTCCGCACCATTGTCTCTCCATGTTTTTTGTATTCAATAATTAATACTAAAAAAACAGGATCAATCCGTTATCACTAAGTAATTGAGTGTCTTGTTTTTTTGCCCGACATAAATATAAAATAACTTGCAAAAAATTGAATTCTTGCAGGGTATTTTAACGCAAAAAGAGGCGTTACCCAAACAAAATTCGAACATAAAACTACATTGACTCACGATTACTTAGAAACATATTTTCATGTAAAACTATCCAGACTTAGTCACCTGTCGTAACTTAGTCATCAGATAAATCCCATCCACTAGCGTGTGACATGCGCAAGAGATTACCGTGTTCACTTGACCGCGCATGCGTGCAAACGAGTTGTAATCGTCCCGCTGAAACATTGTACCATACCAGTGCTGCAGCTACGTCCGTTCGGAAGTGGTTTTTTATCATTGATTGTTTAACTCGTGAGGTAATAAGGAAACCATCTTCACTTTATGTAAGTTAAGAATCGTAGTATTCTGTGTTATAATTTAGTGGTTTATACGTTATAGCTATAGCACATAGAGATTGTACGCGGAACGGTATGGATTTAACATCAATCCCATCAGAAGATATAGGCATCCATATTTTTTTTGTAACAGATGAAAAATATATAGTTCTAATATTGATAAATTCAGCTTCTAATTATTTCTGCTTAAACTGAGACTATGCTGTATCTCTGAACACGGTTATAGTTAAAAAAAGTGACTAGAGAACTTCCTAGTTTTGTAAAGTCGGTTAAAAATGTATACGGTGTTATGTCTTTTGATTTGATTGCAAACTAGTTCACGCTAAATAAAAATAATAAATTACATTCGTTTAATCTTGTGGAAGTTCGATGAACGCCTTTAGTTTTTGTGCATCCGTAAAACAGCTTAATGGGATCATTGCCTTTTTGCGATTCTGGTTTATCACCAGTATAAATTGCTACTAATAGCCATAAAATCCCAATATTTACCATAATCAAGTAATATCATCATTTCGTACCTTTGGTCAAATGACGACGCATGTGACTTTACGTCAAAAGTTTTTTTGTTGCTCAAAAGTCATACTCATACAAATCATACGAACTACATGATACACACAGATCCTGAAAAGTTGTCATTTTGCAGATGCGTCGTCATTTGACCAAGAATACGATTTGATGAATTAATTAGAGATGCAATTTTGCCATTGAAATACTATTTACTATAGAGGTTTTGGCATGAAATACACGTTGGCATGAAATACTGTCAAGACATAGGTATCAGAAATATATATTTTTTAAAGGGAAACCTTTAACAAACAAAAAACAATGGTTTTACATATAAAGTATTACTGCCCATGTAAACAAACCCAAGCATTATCAATAATGGTGACTCAATATGGGTGCTCTCGTCATTTGATGAGTAAATATACCTATTAAAATGCAAAATAACGGTAAAATAAACATAGAATTAGTTCATTCAACCTAATATTTACATAGAAGGTGGCTTACAGTTTCCAATTATTTTGATATAATATTCAGCATAACGTTAATAACAAACTACTTACTAAAAGGAATCCCTAAATTATAATCGCAATGTTATAAATAAGGTTGAAAAAAAGGGTTTCCTGAAAGTCATTTATAGAATAGCAATAGAATAGGTAGGTATAACAGTAATAGTGTTCATGGGTAAGTAAGTATGTATAAATAAGCTGTCGAGACTGTTTTCAATGGCATTTCGGACACGCAGGTTTTTTCCTACGAAATAATTAAAATCCTGTTTTATAAGAAGTTGTTTTTGTTTATTTTGCTATAAAACAACTGCAATGCGCAAATAATCTGAAGGAAACCAGTTTCATAAATGCAACATAGAGAGATTATATGGTGGATCTTCCTTATCTTACTAGATTTACAATACTATAATAGGTACCTAGGTATTATAGTACTGTGATATATACCTAAAAGTATACATCACATAAATAAATAAAATATATATAAAAATCTAAAATACCACACAAATGAATGCGAGCTCTCATTGACTAATACATGTCACATCAGCACATCACACAAGAGACATGTCGCGGCCTTTTTGTGCTAGTCGTGCTGCTAGGTGTTATTACAACTGGTTAGACGCAAACCGCAATTGTTTCATACCACGCAAATGTGGATTGAGTTACCCATCCGCATTTCTCACGTTAATGTTTACTACAAGTCTGCATGATTACCCATATTTTATCGCATAGTTCTGCCAATCAATGACATTAGAATAGTTTACCTTAATTATATTTCACACTAACACTAACATTGAGCATTTCAGTTCTTGAGCAGCTTTATGAAGTTATATAAAGCTGCTCAAGAACTGAAAAGCTCCGTGTTTCTTCAATGTCCCAAGTGGTATATTATAACTCCAAGATATAATTATATTTTCTAGTTACTTTGTAGTGCAAAATGAACAACCACATTATGTAGTGCGTTTAATAAAATATATGTTTTACCTAAGCGGTTAGTTAATAATCCATTCGTTTGTCTTGTTAAAATAGTAATGTCATCAGCGCAAGTGTATTTTTAATCCGATTTTTGCAAAGTACCTAACCATTAAAAATAATTTTCCTTAACTGAAATTTCTCAAGTGAGCATGAATCATCCCTTACTACAGCGGAAACAAAAAATACAATATTTCCGATTTCCTTTGTACAAACCAGTTAAAACCAATCATCTAAAATTCCTTCATGACTCAGAAAAACCTGTCAGAACAAGAATTTGGGATTTTTCTGATCATTAAAATGTTTTGGTTCTTAGTTTATCTACGACGATATTACCTGTTTAACTTTTGCCTCATTTAATAGATTAAGATCAAAAATATACAACAATATATAAACGAAAAAAAACCAAGCGATTTATTTCCTTCAGTCAGTTTTTAACAATCCACGAATGATTTGGAATGAATTATATTCGTGAAAATATTTTTTATCCACATATATATTCTAAAACCGGCGCTTTCAGTGGCGTGGCGCCCAAAAAACTCGATTCCTACCGGCTTGCCTAATATTAGGCATTTGAGCACCTTATTATACAGCTCTTAAGGAAAATTAACGCCAAATCGGCTTGCCCAAGGATAATATTTTACGCCACGTCTCTGAGCGCTTTAGATGCTACAGACTATTTGACGGTGACTGTACATAACAGATGTTCTCATTTCTCAAGAGCTGTCTACTCCAGACAACCTTTTCGACTATCCCATTAAAATTCTCCTGGTTTCTTGAGTACCCATCAATTCAACTTTCGCGGTTAAAGCACCTCACAACTCTACGGCGCACGGCAAGGTTTTTTATTGGACACAGATGCTAAAACTTCACGTGAGCGCATGACACGTGAGTTTGATGAATACCTTATTGTCGATCAAGGCGAATGCCATCAGCGTCAGTATAAAATGCCTGCTTGGCATGCAGGACACGCCGGCGTTTTCACTATCGTTCAATGTCTCATTGTACGACACTTTCTTAAATTAACTTCACCATAACAAACTGAATTCAATTACGTATTTACTATTGTTCTAATAGTAATATGACACACAAGTATGTATCTCGCTAGCTATGTATTGTATAAGTCGGTTTTAAGGAAAAGTGAAACTATACGAGTATTCTTTTGAAATTTCGTGTCCGTCAAGATAGCGTACACCGTAAAGATATTCAGAATCTGATGCAGCCAATAAATAGTACCCAAATAGTACCGACGAAATACCTAGGTGAAAAAAATAGAACACGAAATTTCAACCTTTGATCAACTTGCTGCCGAAAAAAGCTCAAAATTGTATCCGTCGGATGTATTATTTTATTTTTCATTCTGTGCCTATATTTAACAAGGAGTATAAAATTAATTCAGCCATGGTCGGTGTGATGACAACGCCGAGATATGCGCAAGCGCAACATGCCAGTGCAAGCTTTGCCCACGCTTAACCTTGTCAAAACTAGACCGTCATACATCACGCTAAACAAATGCGTACAACCTCTTAAAAATAACTGCCGCAGATCTATCAAGTACTTAAAATAACAGATTTCACACTATTACACGGTGTTTAAAAGTAACCTTCACGCTACTACTGAAACGAATTGATTTGTAAATTATCCAAATCGACCTAATTACTGACAATGCGGAGCGAAAACACATTTAAAACAGAAGAATACAATAGAAGATAATATTTTCTTTTTTTTTTCAGTGCCTACTGCCCACCGCGACATTGTGATGAAAAATGTATAAGCAGGAACTTCTTCTTCTGGTGAGTAATTGACTTAAATTATTTTCTCTGTGTTGCGAATTTTGACGACCTTATAATTATACCTATTTTCTGCTTGAAACCTTCAGGGTGAAAGTTCAAAAATTATTTATCACAATATTACTCGAAGTTCTCTCGGATCTCCGAAAATAAGAGCACCAAACACATGGAAACATAAAATTAGTACATATTCGTATGAAAGTAGAATATGGTGTTGTCATCATTATGACACTAGATTTAACTAACATGGGATAAGCAAATGTATACTAACACTATAGACATGGTCTGAAAGAAATAATTGAAATGAATTTATATTTAGCTAGGTAAATAAGCTATAAATGGAAATTAAATTACTATAAATTTGGACGCAAGCGCCCTCTGATATTTTATTGCATAATTTCACTTTGTTCTACCGTGTATAAATCCACGTAGGCACTCAAAACAGGCGTTTTTATTATTGACCGACTTGTAAAACAGAGGACGTTCTCAGTTCGTATTTTTTTTTTATTATTATGTTCCCCAATTACTCGAACACGGTTAAACCGATTTGGAAAATTATTTTTGTTTTGTTTTAAGGCGTATATATTCCAAACCAATCCAATGAGACCACACTGGCACCAGATCAGGATCTATAATGTGCGATCTTGGAAAAATCAGAGGAACTTCTCAAATATTACAAGCACACCTATAGCGAGTTGGGTATTTTTATTATACTAACCGGTGCATTTGTTAATTTAATAGATTCGTTTTGAAATCGATTATTTTAACATTAAGTTATATTTTTACATGAGAAACATTTTTTGTCTCTTTATTGGTTTAATGCGGGTAATTTACACCACATTTAAGTCGTAAGTAAGTTCTATATATGTATTAAGTTATATTGTAGAGTTAGATTGAGTTTAAATAAATTGTACAATCAATTATTCTTAGATAATTTTCTTCCCTGACGGAAAAGAAATCGAGCATGTAACCAGCGTTACATGCACTTGTGCACTACGCGTTTCTGTACAAATTGGACGCATTCCTACTTTTTCTTGCAAAACCTTCACTTCCTAACTTCACTAATTCTAATCTAACTTTATTGACCATTCCGTAGCATTCCAATTAACTTATCAATTAAAAGGAAATCAGCGAAACAATAGTTTTTATTTTATTGGCGACTGCTAGATTTCGTTTGGATATTTTGCATTCATGTGATGTAAGGCGACGAATATGAGTTTCTCTTTATTTTGTTTAGTCATCACTATTAGTACTTGTTGCTATGAAGTTTTTGGGGTATTGTATGCCTTTCATTATATTTTGAGACGTAAAACTATCATTGATGTTTTACTAAAGTCGTTCTATAATTGTTTTACAGCTTTTTAACAAGGACGTATATTGCGTTTTGAATCAGGTACTTAAGAATTTTGGGGTAAATAAATATATTTTGAAATTTACTTATTGCTCATAATTTTAACAAAGGATATTTTTAGGGTGCTGCGGACCCTATATGTAAAACTCGTCGAAGAAATAATGAAAAGAAAGATGTGACGGACAAATTATCTCCAGTAAATGACCCTTACATACCAAGATCTAACGTAAGAATGTTCTCTTGTTCAGAAGTAGAATGCAAGTTGATCGAACTGAACTCCATATCTCAAGTCACATCGCCTGCTTTGAATCTGCAGACGTGTTACTTGAAAGCACCTGCAGAGTATAAATGCGAAAGAATAAGATACAACTATTTCAAAAACATCGATAAATTATTATTTTTATCACAAAATATACCAGACAAAAGCTTTTACATGGTCGATTGCTTAGTTTACGAAAAGGGTGATCGTATATGTCATGTTAAAGACAATACAGATTATCATACAGATTTAGTCGACACAGGAAATATTGCGAGACCCAACGAGTTGGCCATACTATCCCAGGATGAACTTATATGTCAGCAAAGCCCTAACGGAGAAGTACTCTGCGACCTTAATCCTTACATACCACTAGCTGACGGCCTTAAATTCAAAGAAACGCCTACAATCGCATCTGAGATTCTTCTAAAAACGGGAACTTACTTTGTAACACTTAAACTTAAGTGTCTTGATCATTGGTGCGGCTATGTAGGGCAAGTATCAAAGTCAAGAAGATCTTATAAGCCTCCTGGTGGTGACATATACCGTTGTTATTATGCCAACAGACAACAAATATGCAAGAAGATTTCCAACATATACGAAGAATCAGTTCTAAAATGGGACTAGTAAATAAAAGGAGTACAATCGTCTGTAATTTAGAATTGCCTTTTTGAACTAGCCCTAACCACATTTTCTTGATACAAATACCATAAGGCGGAGTGAAAGTGAATTGAGCCACGCTGGCCACCATAAAATTACATACGGTGGTCCCATTATATTATTATTACGATCGATTTCGTCATCGCAACAGAGGATTGCGTTTAAAGATCTTTCCCAAGAATTTTGTAATAGGTAAAGGTATGATAATGTAAGTAAACCAGACAATATTAGGGACTAAGTCAAAAAGTTGCAGTTAAAAAATACTTTACGTCACACCTGACCATAAAGTGGCAATAACAGCCCGCTACGCTTGCGGAAAATCCCACTTCATGGCCTAGGGGAGACGTAAAATGTTGTCTTACCACGGGCAGTAATAAAGACAGCCTCAGATCACATATTTATCGCCCTTGCCTTCGGCTCGGGCGTCAAATACCTGCGATCTGTGAGATTCTTTGTTTTCCCGTCCTAGCTAAGTAATGTACTATGGTGTCATTAGTTTCAATAAAGATAAATAGATATACCTTGAACCTAGCGAGTTTAATCTTAATAAGTTTTGTTACACAACATAACAGCCAACGAACGGTAATGGTTTCCTAATATGCCGAGATGAATTTCAGATAATGGGTCCCCTTTGTATTCCGAGCTGTACGAATGCAATCAATATATTAGATCTAGATATTTGTTAGTAAACACATCGTTATCGCATAATTAATAGCTATAATATTATAATAGCCACCTTATTTACTCGTGGCTGTATTTGATTGGGTCACGGACTTTTTTTTCATCATGATTTCAACCCGGAGACACAGACCTCTAAACTTCCATGATGAATGGCTACATATTTTTTGTCTCCATCGACTTCCGCCGACCTTAACCAGGTCATCAGATCACGCTACGTTTCCCGGTTATTAGTCTCCATTTCGATACCTTTAGACTCAAAGGGCGTAAACGCCGTAGGTTCTAATGGCATTTACGCCCTTTGAGTCTAAAGGTATTGATTTGAGAACCTGCACGCCCCACCGGCCGTCGGTTCTTCCAGCTCTATGCCCAGTAGGGTGTCCCAGAAAGCAAATCTCCATTCAAATTTTGAAGCCAAGTCGGCACGGGTTCCCATCATCACAGAGAACTGAAATTTTATATACCATAATATTTTAGTAGTTAGGTACAACTTCTTTACCTGGTATGCATTACAAAAAAATTAAATAAATCTTGCCCATACAACATACAACAAAAATATTTTTTTACTTATTTTGTAATGCATACCCCTCAAATATTTTTTAACTGCTCAAACATACTGGTAGGATTATATTAGGTTTATGCCATTATTGTTTCTTCTTAATTCTTCACAGTCGTTATTTCTACCCAATCTTGTTTCTTCCTAGTAGCGATTCTGCACAATATTAATTCCACACAACTGAATTTAATCACATGCGTTATACTTCACGATACTAGCTTTATCTTTTATTCTATATATCTTCTATACTATCTTGATTTTTCCTAGTCGAAATCTTCAAAAACATTTTTCTCTGCCCCAATTTCGACCGGGTTCGATTCCCGGTTATGTATGAGATTTTAAAAAAAATAATTACAGACTCGTGAAGTATAAATTCCACACAACTGAATTTAATCACAGTTAAATTCAGTTGTGTGGAATTCATATTGTGCAGAATCGCTACTAGGAAGAAACAAGATTGCGTAGAAATAACGACTGTGAAGAATTACGCATGTGATTAAATTCAGTTGTGTGGAATTTATTTTGTGTAGAATCGCGAATAGGAAGAAACAATAATGGCATAAACTTAATATAATCCTATAAAATCTCAACTCTCTGATGGTGGGAACGCGTGCCGACTTGGCTTCAAAGTTTGTATGGAGATTTGCTTTCTGGGACACCCTAATACCCAGCCCATTTCCACTGCAACTTACTTGTTGTTGTTGTTGTTCTTACTCTGCCAACTAGGTACTTACTCGGAGTTGTAGGTAACTCGGAGTTGACTTAAAATTATAAAACTGAGGATATTATACGTATAGTACATTATATACATATAGGGACGTAAAGCAAAGAATGTCTCAGATCGCAGGTATTTGACGCCCAAGCCGCAGGCAAGGGAGATAAATATGCGATCTGAGGCATTCTTTATTACCTTCCGTGGTAAGTATTAGTACATTTCATCACACTTGCTCGAAAATGGTGTCATTACACGTAGGTTTTGCGGGCCGTAAATGACCTATTACGCCCTAGGGCGTAATGGTTTTCTTTTTAAATTTGAAACGCTGGTTCTGTTTTACTCTTATTTGTCATGATCAAAGGAAACGCCAACTTACTTTTTTAACTTTTATTACTGAAATATTTATTTAAAGAGAACTGTTATTGCAAATACATGTAAACACATATTTCTGTAACATTAATTAAATGTTTAAATTGTGTATTTCAGTATTTTGCAAATATAAAATCAACCATTTTAAGTCTTTACCGCTATGGTTTCCAAACGTGACTTGTCGTCTTGATATATGTCACTAATGTCACTGTCAGTTTTACAATTTTATTTAGGTTAAGTAAGGTTATTTTCTCGGCTTCGCCTCGGCCTTGTAACAAACACTTGTTTTTAATTCCTTTACCGCCCGTGGCACACACATTTGTGAGGAAATCTGATTAAAATAACCTTACTTAACCTAACTAAAATTGTAAAACTGACAGTGACATTAGTGACATATCCATAGATAATGCGAATGTCAAGTCACGTTCGGAAACCATAGCGGTAAAGACTTAAAATGGTTCATGTTATATTTGCAAAATACTGAAATGCACTATTTAAACATTTAATTAATGTTACAGAAATATGTGTTTACACGTATTTGCAATAACAGTTCTCTTTAAATAAATATTTCAGTAATAAAAGTTAAAAAGGTAAGTTGGCGTTTCCTTTGAATATAACAAATAAGAGTAAAACAGAACCAGCGTTTCAAATTTAAAAAGAAAACCATTACGCCCTAGGGCGTAATAGGTCATTTACGGCCCGCAAAACTTGCGTGTAATAACACCATTTTCGAGCAAGTGTGATGAAAAAAATTTTACGTCTCCCCTAATAATAATAATAATGACACGGGCAGGGACAGCATCCGCTGGGTGTACACGTTGCCTTTCATTAAATTGTCGAAAGGGATTCTACGCGTTGGCTTCGGCTCCGCGCACGCCTCCCAAAGGGCCGGGACACTATTGTCTCGTGTACGGGAAAGACATACAGATAATAATAATAAAAGTGATAAAAGGCATAACGCCGCGAGTACCCTCGGAGAAAGCGCAGCACACCTCTCGACACCCTGCAGCCCTCGGCACTGGTGTTGCCCCTAGCTAGGCCATTGCTCATAATGTCGCTATTTATTTAACAGGGGCCCATCAGCGGAGGGCAAGTCACAGTCTGTCAGTGCCACGAAAGCCATGAGACACTTTTCCTGACAGGCGCCGTCATGTCTCAATCCATAACCCAGTAATTTAGTCCATATTTCCACCGCCATAGCCCAGTAGAGTTAGATTCCATCAATCAACAATAGTCCTTGCATTTGGCGGGGGCTGTCTCTGCGTGCGTCCCATGACACGGGCAGGGACAGCATCTGGGCTGGGTGTACACTTTGCCTCTCATTAAATTGTCGAAAGGGCCTCTAAGCGTTGGCTTCGGCTCCGCGCACGCCTCCCAAAGGGCCGAGACACCATTGTCTCGTGTACGGGAAAGACATACAACTAATAATAATAATAATTTGCAATAAAAGGTTACCGCCATGTGGAATGTTGATTCGGCGATCATTGTTCCGATAGTCGTTTCGGCGAACGGGCTTATAGCGAAGAGTCTCGATCACCATCTCAAGAGACTCTCGCTAGATGGCTGGATCAAGGGTCAGATACAGAAAGCGGTTCTTCTGGACACGGCGCGCATCGTCAGGAGGTTCCTCTCTCTGCGGCCCTAACCACCGGTAGCCTGGGCCCCGCCCCGCTGCCGGCGGCACCCTAGGTTAGGTTTTTTATAATGTGTTTATGTTTTGTAATTTCATTTTGTATTTTACTTTTTATATATATATTGTAAAAAACCTAACTTAAGCAAATAAAGATATACGAATAATAATAATATAACGTTTATTTCCAGATGTCACAGATCCATAGTTTGTTAGTACACACTTAAAAATTATGTTAGTACCATTAAATTCAATTCAATTGTGCAATACTTAAGTTAAATTAGACAGTACCTAGGCAATAAAATAATAAATGTATACAATTAAAAATTTAAATGAGATCAATATTCGATAATAAACCAGGAAGCCAGCCAGCCAAACCAGGCAGGCAGGGGCTAAGCCAGGAAGTGGGATTTTTCTCACGCGTAGCGTGCGGTAATTGCCACTTTATGGCCAGGTGTGACATTAAATATTTATAAGTCGTTTAAATTGTTGTTTATACCGACATATCAAGCGTCACTTTCATTTATCCTTAATTAGTTTATGACTACCTAATCGATGAATGTGTATGGTTGGATATGGTAAATTACTTATGGATACTATTGAAAAGCTAGCTGATTATGATTTAAAAGCATACAAGATTTTAATTGATATCTCTTTAATAATAGTAATATTACAGTACAATAAGACAAGGGAATACATCTAACTACAACCTATAGATAGGTAATAAAACTAAAAAATATGCAGGCAGCATTCCGGCGCTGGATCGCTTGATTTTGTTTCGATTTGACCCTAGGCCGGGCCGTAAGCGGCATTTTCAACCCGTTGCGCGGGAAGAAAACACTAACTTCCTGACCAAGGGAAGACGGAAAATTATGGACACACCACGGGCGGTAACTAATCAAGCCCCAGATCGCATATTTATGCATACAGACACCTGTGATCTGGGCCATTCATAAATATACGACCACCACCATGTATGTAATAATACTATTTCGGTTACAGCGTTTCATTCTCACATTCGCGTAATTTATATGCTTTTGGCACTTTTCAATAAGAATCACAGTTATTCGGTGAACTCAGTAGATTCGAAAAGAAATCATTTTCATATACATGCACCATAAGTGAATCCAAATCAGTTGTTTCGTACGTTCGCCAAGCGCCGAACAATAGGGACAAGAACCTTGCGCCTGCGCTGCTGTCCGGAGTAAAACGTCCTAACCACTTACGGTCATCATACATATTTACTGCATTGTTTACAACCAAAGAGAAATAAGAAACATCGTAAGTGACGTATAACGTAAAGGACATGTCTAGGCTCCTAAGTAACTTTTTGAGTTATAGCTGTTTTGAAAGTTATTCATCGGGAACAGTTACTAGGTAACTCTTTAAAACTGAAAAAAATATATATTACCTAATCTAAGATATTGGCCTGTAATCAAGTGGTATAAGTTATAGTTCATTGAGAGCTCTAAATTTTGAGATTAAAATCTCATTTTCAAAAAGGTGCCTAGACATATTCGTTCCCTGTACCCTTCATATGCAGTTAATGTCGTTTTAGATTGTTGTGTGGCTGCACCGATTGCTCTCGGTGTCGCTCGGAAGTGCGCGCACAAAAACACACAATACGCATTCTTACGAGATTGTTAACAGTGGGAATTATTAGCCACTGATATAATTACCAGATAATCAGTACCATTGTGAGGAGAACCGGAGTGTTAAAAAGAGAATTTGTCTTATTTCCCTGTGGAAAATTAAATAAAATGAATAAGGTGTCATGAGAACATTTAATAGAATTTGACGAGTATGACGAAATGAGTAATTAGGGACATCATGAGGCTGAGATAAAGAGTAAAAAAAATGTACATATATATTTTTTAGAAAATATTTGTTAAAAATATTCAACATTGTCCAACATTGAACTTAATAGACGTTGAGCATACTCAATACTGCGAATTATGAAGAGATTAAACTAGTTTTTTTTTGTTTTCGCAGTTGAGTACCCTACCACTGCAAAAAATAAGGTTAAGTAGTAGCATAGGTACTACTTAACCTTATTTTTTCCGTTAACCGTTTTAATCACGATATAAACTATTTTTTTCTAAAAACAGGTGTTTTCTCTTAAATAAATCAGCTCAAGACAACAGTGAAGGCACACCCAGGAATCCAGAAAAGTTTCATAAGTAACGACTGAAGAGAAAATCGTTATGTGGCCTAAGGTAGACGTCCCAGTGCTCGACACTGTCCCAGTACTCGCCATGTTGAATAATGACTTAACACTAGGAATAGTAGTGACAGCACTATTGGGCATTAGCGCGTCGAGCACTCGGACGTTTACCTTACCTCACTAGTTAGTTATTCAATATTTCGTAAACGACGATCACATTACTTATCTTCTTGCGCTAGATAATATCTATTAACATAAGCGATACATCCAAAATATACATAATTACGTACATCCAAAATGCTTATACCTAGCTTTAACGATTTCGTGTCGATTACATGTCGGCGATAAATTAAGTAAATTCGAATCAAGAAATATGCGTAGGCGGCTCACGTTATACAACTACCATATAAATGTAGCCTATCGTATTAAACAAAAAAAAACTAGATACTTACCTATCAATAGGCAGATTGTATGTAGTGGTAGTCCCTTAAGTTTACTACAGACAATCTTAAGGTCCTTCTGTCTGTAAAACACCTTTTCTGATAGCTAAATAGGCCAATATGAAGATCCCATATATTTTACCACAGACTTGACAAGAAATTATGGTAGTACACTACCATAATTTCTTGTCAGGTCTGTGTCTTGTAAAGTTTTTTTTTATTTAATTAAATTAAAGTAGTTAAATTATCCTAAGATTCCTAAGCCGCATTGTTACCGTTTATGCCTCTAATCAGCTAACGCACTAAACCAAGTTTTGTCGCAGGAATTGCGACCCTCCACCACAAGTTTGCGCTTATCCGCAAGTGTCTCCCAGTTTTGGTGGTTGATGGTAGCGATGGGTGAGTCGAGTTGTCTGGTTCGAATAACACGAATCAGACTCTAAACGAGTTGATTCAAATCGAGTTCATTCGCAACTCGAATCAACTCGCATTCCTAACTCTAGCTAGAATTGACACGGGCCGGATAACGAATGCACGCGAGTTAGTGATTTGCCAACTCGAAACTCAACTCGACGAATATTTCATTTGGTTACGAATACGCTAAACTCGACTCGACTCGCCGATCCGTTAGGCTGCTGCCGCGAAGCGGATCCCATCCGGTTGATGCGAGTGAACTCGAGTTTCGATTCGAGTTAGAGGCCGAGTCAACTCGAGTTATCCGAGTTGGAATAAAATCAACTCGTAACATCGCTAGTTGATGGTTTTATGTATTCTTGTTAGTCTCATTGCTGTGGATCATGCTACTCCTCAAATTAAAAGGCCGTAAAATAGTATGGGAAATCGAACAAATTAGCGGCCTTTTAGTTTGAGGACGGCAGCGTGACCAAATGCAACTGCACCCCATGCAGTTTTTTTTTGCATTGCCGGCCTTTCAGGTGGGAGTACGCTCTTTTCTAGAAGGTCGAATCGGTCCGAAAACACTGCAGGCGACAATTTATTCCACAGTTCAGTCGTGCGAGGCAGGAAGTTTCTAGCAAAACGCACAGTTTTTATGGCCCGCCTGATAGAGACCGCACATAGCAGCCCTTTTGTCCGCGTTTTGTTTTATGTAGATAAATCTAATTATACGTAATTTAGAGCTAGGTACAGAACTAATCCCTAGAATCCCTGACGAACTAGCACACCAGGCCGAATTTTCGCTTGTCACGCGACAGAGCATGACCTGTCTCTTTCAAATTATATTGAATTGAAAGGGATATATACTGCCGCCCTAGTGTAAAAGGCGACTTTTTGCTATGGAAGTTCATAGTAAAAAGTCGCCTTTTAGACTAGGACGGCAGTATAGTATTTGTACCGCGACAAAGAGTAACGCGGTACAGTTTTTATTCCTACAAGTTACTAAAATCAGTTAGAGACTGTGCGGAAAGAGAATAGGCGTGGCGAAAAACGAAACTAACCTACCCAGTATGGCAATTGACAACATTTCAAATTATATGAAGTGGGCTAAATCAAAAACCATTTCGGCAAATATGCTTCCCGTATGTAACGAGGCAGTTATTTTATTTTTTTACCCGTTAATTTCCAAGATAATCGCGAAAAACTGTAAACCGGAAATGTGACGTAGATAGTACGTACATAGACAATAGACCAAAGACAAAACTAAATCTATCATTTTTTTCATGTATCCGGTTGTCACACTCTGTCAAAAGTTTTCAAATGACATTGTCAGTTCTTACATTTCGGTGTTAACGACTATTCTTATATTACGATATTACTCTCGCTCCACTTGAAATACTTGACGACTTGGCTTTTATAACGGACACTGCTGCTTCTTTTCACGCTTACATCGCAATAAAAACGGATATCGCTGCTTCTTTAAACGAAAATTTGGCACTTGTATTTGGACTTATTGAACCTCATAAAAATGAAGACCTCAGATGGATTTGTGCAAGCATTTAGTACCAACTTGCCATGGGTTGATACTGCCATGATGTTAGAGTTCATACAAACGGACGATAAATATAATTTGGCTGGGATACGAGGTGCAAAAGCTGCCTTATCGTCTCGAACTTCGTATAGTGCCGCTTCGTACCGTATAGATAGTTTCTACCCCATATTGTGTGCCCTACATTGAGCCCTGTTTTTGCTTTACATATACCTGTACCTGTATATGAAACTAATAACATTATCCTAAGAAATAAAACTGTAAGGCTTAGTGCGAGTATATTTATTTTCCAAATATATAAGTTTGTGGTTCCAAATTACAATGTGTTGTTTTGTCTTTTGTCGCTACCTTAACTAGTATGTTTTGGGTTGTCATAATAGGGCAGCACATTACACCTCAGGATGCAGAAGATGGTGTAGGTTCATCATGAGAGGTTGACGGTGCTGCCTGGTTTGCTTCTTTTAACGGTCTTCTTGTGAGTGATGCTGGAAGACGAGGTTTCAGTTCTGCATTGACATTCATGACTTTCCAATATCTATAGTTTTCCATGTCTTTCTCCAACTGTGAAATGACAAATAGGTATAATAAGCATAAGCCTGAACACCGTGAGGGTGATTTCAATGCACACTGCAAGAATTTGTAAGTGCAAGTGCCAATAACTATTTAAGAAAGTCCTATATAAACAAGGTTATATTAGCTAGTTAAGTTAAATATCACAACACATGAGTACGTACAGTAAACTTTATCAGTAAATAGTCCACTACCAATCTAATACAAAGGTGGGCTAGGTTAAGTATATTATTCGGTTGTACTTACATCGAGATGATCTTCACAGATGAATAACTTCCTTTTAGAAACACGATCTAGCCCCGCCGCTCGACACCATGCCTCATTTTGCCCAGCAGGGACACAAAAAAACTTTTTTTGTGGTGTCAGTCTTGTGTTATTACTACACGTTCTTATGAAACAGTTTTTAGTTTCTTTTGATGCCATGTTTTCGTTTTTACTTGTAATTTTATTGAAGAAAATTTGTGTTGACAATTATATGACAATGACGTAAACCTCAAATCAATCAACCGTCACGAACATTTTTTTTTTTTAAAGCAAGGGGCAAAGGAAAATGCGTACTCGTGACGTCATATGTCGTTTACGACCTTTCAAACATTCGCTATTTTTTCACTTAATATTTTTGAATGAAAAATTGCTTTTCTGGGAAAATAAAAAAACACGTATACCTTAGAATTTGATTTTTTTTCAATACATAACATAAAATAGCCCACTTGAAAAAATGAAATGTTGTCAATTACGGCAAATATTTTTTTCTTCGGTAGAAAAGTATAACAGCGCCCCCCAATTTTAATCCTATTCTCTTTCCGCACTGACTCTAGCGTTTTGTCTTCCAAGTGGACATCATAAAGTTAAAGGCTCTTATGACAAATTTTCTTGCTGGACCTTATAGCTTATAGGTAGAGACAAAACTTCTACTATTTAACACCTGTATGATAAACAATGTAGTAATATGTACCGAAGCCGTTAATTATCGTATTTTTTCTTTAACTGACCTAGAATTGACCTCGCTAGCGCCTGATGGTAAGCGAGTAACAGCACTCTCGTCTTGAAGGGTCCAAAGTTATACATATTAAAGGAAATACAGATGGCAGCGAATGTTCACAGAAAAGGTGCTCACAAGCTTGAAATTTATCTAAATTCTCCATGTCCTAAAGGTATTCGGTAACTCTTTAACCGGAGGTTTTCTTAGTAGATGGAATGCCAATGGCTCTCGTCGCCGCGCGCCGAGACAAAGAGCGAATGTAGAGCGAGTTTAGTTTAGAGCTACTTATTAATACTTGCGTAAGTAACTTACGACGTATCTAATAGGGCTGGCACTTACACTCCTTAGAATGTCGGGTCTGATTTTAAATATTATTTTATTTTATTTTCCATTTTGGTGCTGTTAAACTTGATTCTACACTATGTAGTCAACCCTTACCGAAAACATCATTCTAAAACGCAAATCATGCTGAATTTTTTTTTTAATATAACGCTAACCTTTATATTTCCTATTTTACCGACTACGGCAAAATTACAGTTCAGTAGAAAATAGCAGTCGGAATTATGAAATTTCGGAATCGATGCTTCCAGAATTCTGACTCTTCGGTGTTTCTGAGTATTCCGATGAGACCACTACACTGCGACACCCTTCAATTCCCAGCTTCCCACCGAAGACCCAGTGGCAACCCTAACGCGCCGGCTGGTGCAACCGCCACTCTCACGCTGACCATTAGGATACACCCACTAATTCAAAGCTAACTCGTATAGACGGCTCCGTATTAAATCAACCCACTTGCAAAATCACCATTTTTGTGCAAGATTTTTATGATTAGTTTTCTCTAACATCTCAAAAGAGTCAATAACATGCGGATTTTGGCGCTGTGCATACTACAGCGCTTAGTGCTGTGGCTACTAGTAGAGATCAGGGCATATTTACTGACGGCTCCGAATTATATCAATTCACTTGCAAATCACGATTTTTGTGCAAGATTTTTATGGTTAGTTGTCGCTTTAACCACCCAAAAGTGCATTCAGATTGTGGCTCTCTGCGTATTATTAATATTTAATTGTTATGAAAATGATGATATTTTTCAACATTGTTCAGTTTGAGTCTTTGCGTGTTCGAACCGCATGATTGCATTGCACTTTCAGGGCCACGCCATATTTTATAACAATTAAGAAACCTACACGTTAAACAATATTAGTATTTTTTTTTTTGGTTAACAGATTACTTATAAGTACCTTATAAGTTTTTTCGAATTGGGTTAAAAAACAAGTTTAGTAGATTGACGATTCAAAAGTTGTTTGTTATGTAAGTATTGCTGCTATTACTCTTATCGTCAGCGCCCATTACAGCTTTAGGTATACTTAATTTTTGAGACCGCTGATACTTTATTGTTCACTAGCATTTACCCACGGCTCCGCCCGCGTTATTCACGTTATTATCACGACTCTGGGAACTCTTTATCGGGATATAGGACTTGGTCTAGTTACATGCCAAATTTCATCTCAACAGCGATAGCAGCTAAATGGTTACTATCGCGTTATTTAGCAAATTACAAACATCCGATTCCCCAACATCCAAACATCTTTGCAAACTTCAACATTTGTAATATTTATTAGTAGAGAACAAATAAAAATACACTATACAAGGTTATGAATTTATTATAGCATTAACGACTGCCGATGATTTTTAAATATTTTATTAGAAGAGAAAAGTTGACATTTAGATGGCTTGGGTATACTTTCGGTGGCGCAATTGGTAGCGCGCCTGTGTGGGCCCGGAAAGCCGTTGTAGATGTGGGTTTGAATCTTGCCCGAGGCATATCATTTTTCAACTTTTCTCTTCTAAGAAAATATACAAAGTTCAAGGACAAAGCACACATAACAGCTCAGCACTGGAATGGCACCGCCTCACCTCATCGTTTCGCCGTCAACCATACGCAAGTACGTAACGGAAGCGAATCAGCCCGTCCGAACTCGGCTGCCCCATATCAAAACCTAGTAAGTGCTCCAGACAATTTATTAAAAAAGAGCTTAAAAACATTCTTATGTTTATGTATTTACACCCTTTTTAAAATTTGATCTGGAGCACTTACTTGGACAGCTGCTGTCAACACGCGTACTGCTAGCCGACAGCGCGCTTACTGCAAGGCGGCAGTTAGGGCATGGGCATGCAATACCGGTTTTACTTGTATGGGCCAATACCGAAAAATCGGTTTTCCGGTATTGGCTCATACAAGTAAAACCGGTATTGCATGCCCTAGCGGCAGCTCGCCTCGGTACAAGCTAGTGAAGCGGTCACCACGCTTGCATCGCGCCACCGCCGCGCTTGCGGCTCGCCGCCGGCGTGGAGATTATAAATTCTTAAGACGTTATGCATAGGCTGAACTTAGTTTTGTTTTACTTTCCTATACCTCGTTTAATTTTGAAATAGAATTTTAAGTGTCATTTTAGAATCTAGTTCTTCGATTCCCTAAGATATTAGATGGTAAGTTCGCTTATTTCAGTACCTTATGACGTTTTAAAGATAGTATGAGTTATATTTTCCAGGCTCAATATTTTCCTTGATATCAAATGACGGATAACGCACTAACCTAATCCAATCTGAACTTTATCTAATCTAAAATGAAACGACACCTCGTAAATAATCCGAAAACCTTAATTTAAGAAAAAGAAAATCGTAATGAGTACTTAAACCACATAAAAACGAAGTTAAGTGAAACGGTTACTGCACTAAATTGCATTGCACTTTCAGGGCCACGCCATGTTTTATAACAATTAAGAAACCTACACGTTAAACAATTGCACTTTCTGTTTTAATTGAGATTGTTTGCAAATCGCAAAGATCTTACGAAGGTATTATGATTCATTAAAGTAGGCTTTAACAAGCTTTGAGACTTTACATTTAGTCACTAAAAAGTTTTAAAGATATCTAGAAGCCGCCACGAAGATGAAAAAGTCATAATCCTAATATTTGGTTCACTATTCAGATAATAGTACATTACACAACTAGGGTGGTAAAATAAACGGAAGGCCGAGCTGCAAGCAAGGGACGTAAATATGCGATCGAGGGCTTTCTTTATTACCTGCCGTGTAGTGTAAATTATTTTATGTCTACGTAGCGTGCGGTAAAAGCCACTTTATAGCCAGGTGTGGAATAAAAAGTATATGCAGTAGAAATATCTAACAAAGGGTGTCTACATCTCGACGTTCATTGTTTGCCGAATGAATGTTACCAAAATTAGTTGAAATCGGTGCAGCTGTTTTATTGTAATGTGGCTGAAGCACCCACATTATTTCTTCCACTTTTATTCAGAGACCTCCAAATAACCTTCTATTAGTTATTTTGATCAAAATATCTTCATTATACAGACATTTCTTTTTTTTTAGTTTATTAAAATCTTAGGTAAATAGAGAGATAGTTTAAAATTAGCTACACCTACACCCCGCTGGTAATGCGGTCGGAACGAGACCTACCAAACTGTGTCAAAATTTTACCAGTAGGTATGTGTGCGTATAAATGTTAGCTAATTTATTTTCAACATCTATGCATGCCTTGTCAGGCTTTGACATTATGATAACATGGTGTCAAAGTGACAATTTTATGTTTGGACATGCCGTCCTAAAGGTGGCTAAAGTAAACGTGCCTAGTACTAATGACCGTGGATATAAATAATGTTTACTGTTAGTTATTAACAGCATTAACATAATAGTGATGATGTGGCTACTATAACTACCGCAGCGCATCACTGAGCATTGCTAAGTCTTAGTGTCTGTACAATCTCAAAATGCCTCATTATTTTAACGCATGTAGATGACTAATTAGGCACAATACTTTTAGAACATTTAACTAAAAATCCTCAACAAAACGTGACACCCAAATTTTTCCGTTAGCTCCATTTTTTTGTCGCCAGTAAGTAACTGTCACTCCTGCATTAAAATTGACGTCACATTAGGAAAATTTCATGCATGTTTAATATAAATGCATAAACCGGATTTACGAATTGGTTATGTAATTTGTCGGTTGAGAGCTTTAATCTTTGAGAGCTTATAAACGTTTAGCCAAAGTATAAAGACAGACAAACACTCTTCGGCCGTTTAGGAGCGCGCGATACCTATTCAAAGTCGAGGCGCAAACGGTGCGATTCGTACCGGAGTATTGTTTCACAGAGTTGGGCAAAAATTTAGTTGACTAAGAATAAGAATAAAATTTGAAATTTTATTCTCAATCAAAATATTTGAGTAAGATTGAAAATCATGAGCAAGTTATTCTGATTTGATTTAAAATGATTAAATCATTTCATTTTTATTCTAAATGACGAATCGAATTTTGATTAATTTATTCAGACAGACTATTAGTTAAAGTAACGTTTTAGTTGACTAATCGATATTTAGAATAAGATTAATTTTATTTAGGTTCTTATACATTTACTTTTTTAACAGGCTTACATATAAGGCCTTGTAAATTTATTGAGACTCGAAAAGACAAGCCTTTTTTCGATAAATAAATCAATCAGAGGAATTCATTTTAACTAAAAAATCATGATTGAATTTATTTCATTGGTGATTAAGTTAGTTTTACTCAAATTTTTGAGTGAAGAATAAATCTTAAGTGATTTAATCCTTTCAAATTTATTCTGATTGAAACTGAAGTGATTTAATCATTTCAAATTTATTCTGATTGAAACTGAAATGATTTATTCTCACGAATTTTTATTCTGATTGACGGTTTTAGTCATGAGTGCCCAACACTGGTTACACATTCGTAAAACTTTACTTGTGGTGCGTTCGTTCACGGCGCGCACACATACAAGCGCGCGGTGTACCTTTTGTAGGACGTAACATTACTGTTATTATACTGTGGTTGAGCTTAGGAACGTAGAACGTATAGTTTAAGTTTCCTACGAAGTCCGTGTTGCTCTAAGCATTGAAACAACAACAAACTCGTCTTGAAATGGGTTGCAAATGTTTACCTCGCTAGCTGATAGGCGCATCGGTAATGCCGACAATTAGCCGCTAAACTTGCACTTGAAACCGAGTTGTCGTCCCTATATAAATTGAAAGCGACGACTATGACCGCCGATGTCGGTCAAGGCCGATCATCTGAACCGCGGCACAAGCGGTGGGCGGGAGCGGACCAACGGTTCGGTGCTCGCGATAGGAGCACCTAGTGAAGTAGTGCCTTTCTAAAAGTAAAGTACTTATCAGTTTATTCGTCAAGGCAGCGTAATGGCAGGCTTTGTCGTGCAATAAGTAAAATTTGCCCTTTAATTCTCGTTTGACAAAGCCTATCATCATAAATGCTAATAAAAATAAAATATTTTTCACATTAGTTGCAAACTATTACTGTATTTTTTCAGATTTTTGAACAATTTACTATTTTACAATTTTTATGGATAATATAGAGTAGTAGCTAACTAAAATATCCGCGTGTACTCTTACGTAAAATACATATAGCTCAGGCAGCTAGAAAAGAAGTTATATGTCGTGATACATAGCTAGCTTAGTAAATTAAGTTTAAACTTGGTAGTAAGTCATCGTGCTGCTGCACTGAAACGCGCAGCTGCGGCGCGTCGAATGTAAGTTTGTAAATAAATTAATGTTAGTATTTTCGTTTTTAACTTGGACCACCTGCGTCATGCAAGTGCGTGCACCCGCAAATCAGCGCTAACGTTTGACAAATTTGGGACTTACTTGTAGCCAACGAGGTCGCCTACTCCACTGCACAGTGCACAGTCTTAAATTAACCGACTTTAGTACTTTGTCACAGCAACCAAACAATACTGTGTTTGTCGGATTGTGTCAATTAGTTAAATTGACATAGTACCAAAACTGTCAGTTTTGTCTTTTTGTGTCCTCGGCACAGACGTACATGGGAATCAATTATTTTAATTACAAGACTATGTTACAGATAAATGTACCAATTAATTATGCCCTAAATTGTATACAAATGTAATTAAATTACATCAAAATTACAGACGAGGTTAAAATACTTCCTACGCGAAGTTAAATTTATATGTAGCTATGGTATGTTGAACGATATTTACGCAAAGTTGAACAATAATATGCAATCGTTTTGCAATAATACTTAGACGTTTTAAAGGACACACCTATATACTACATTTTGAAGAAAAATACTGACCGATCCACGTAAAGTAACTTATTGTGTAAAAAAAAGTTATCCCTAATATAATTTGACCTTAAACTAATAAATAACAGGTCTTAATTGGGGGCGAAAAATACGTCGACCCGCTTATTGCTTCCACTTTGACGAACCACACAACAGCATTGACGGCTAAATTGTGAATTGCCTTATTGAACTCTTAAAGATCTTACTTGCTAAAATTTTTTTTTTTTAACAATGAACGACTACATCTCTACAACACTAGAGAGATTGATACCACACTAAAGCAATGACGAACGTATCTGATAGAGCTTATACTTACTTACTGATTACTTTGATTGAATCAATTGTGATTTTATCTCAATACTCATTAATTCGTGTCGTTAGTAAACGACTAATTAGTATTCTAATCAACCAAGTGGCCATATGAGGCCTGTATACTCGTTATATAGTAAACGTCGCGTGTTGGATAAACAAAGACATTGCAAAAGCAAGGAAGTCAAGTTTTAAGGTGGCGCATCTGATGAGACACGCGACCACTCCAGCAGCGTGACTGAAACCATAGACCTGGTTAAACAGTAGGCACTATTGGTCTTTACCTACACAAGTACACGCACATGTTAACGTCTTAGAACCATTACATACACGCTAATATCATAGTGATTAAAGTATTGAAGTACTTTATAAAAATGATGAACATTATATTGATTTAGACTTCCACGAATTTCACTCATTATTTATAACAAAACGGGACTTAATTGCGTAACACATGATAATTATTATCTCGACGTTTCGGAGGTACTGTGACGTTCATGGTCGTAAAAGAACTCCGAAACGACACGCCGGAAACGTCTATAGGTAATATCATGTTTTTATTTTACGCGATAAGTCTGTTGTCTGTCTTCTGTTATAATAATTATGAACATAATTTCTTAATTATGTCATTCCTGCGGATTTTGGGCACAGTGACAATTTTAGAAATTAATTTGCGGCGAACTCGCTCCACATTGAGTCAGCATTTTGGGTCAAAATTACAGACTCTCGACAATTGATTACTTTGCTCACTTTTCCTTCCAATAACTTAGAACTTTCATTGTCAAATTTTGTCTATTACAATACTAAACATGCATATACCTATTTCAAATGTATTTTTGCTTACGAAATAATTAACGTTCCTTGTATGTTATGTCCATTGTGCAAAGACACACCCTTGTGTCGGATTGATCTAACTGTCACAGCACAAATGACACGATAAAACAGACACAAAGCTTGTAAACCCCAAACGGCTTCCACACTCTATCGAATTGAAGTAATTAACCATCAACTACTTAAATCTACGACCTTTTTGCGACGCCGTTTTTGCTGCATGTTAAAGCTCACGGCTAATTAAAATTTAATCCTGACACCTTGCGGAAAAAACATAAGTAGGTAAAATAATAGGCGACCTTGGTAATACCTGATATATCTGAGTGCAAACGCCTAACCAAGGATCACTCACAATGGATTAATTTGTATGCAAGGTCCCAGAAGTACCCACGTTCGGTTCGGAACATGACACTCGCAATTTGCCTGCGCCCCCGAATATACCTACACACTGATATGGTGATATGAAACATAACAATACAGCAAAACAACATGATTCATTCGCATTGAAACAAAACTTTTTGAGTCATTCAAGTTGAAAATGACATTGAAAAGTGCTTTACACAATATTGTTACGTCATATGTACTCATATTGCTTTTCTGGCGTAGTAGTTGACGCTAGTTTTCTAAGGTGGGCCTTATTTATATTAGGTCATGATACAGAATGCAGAAAATACATCAAGTAATGTTCTGCGTTAAGTAGTTTAAAACTAAAACAACTTAAGTGACTGAAAAACTTCTGTTATTGTTTTCATTCTCTTTACGGACATTCGTCCGAACCTTAGATAATTCTTACTATACCTATGTAAAGAACAAAAAAAAAGTAGCCTGAAATAACACAGATAGTAAATTCTACTTGCTTAGTTTTTTTACACCGTTATTTTTTTTTGAAGCAGGGCTTTATTTACCGAACCACAGTAAATTCTGATATTCATAAGTAAGTGCATTTTACTATGCGTAAATTGAAGACTAACGAACTTTGACTCTGATTCGCCAAACTAGGTAACTACAAAAAGATGTTTTGACGCAATTCCACATGGTTTTTTTGTCACGTGCCACATGAATTGGTAATTAGCTTATCGGCCAAAAACACAAACATACACAATTACCAATTCCCTCGATAATTAACTATAATTGCTCATTCGATATGCCTCCACCCACCACAGATAACAAACATGTTTCATTCTGGGCAATCTATATCCTCTCTTACCTTTTAATTAAAATGTTGTCCATGTTACTGATTAGATTGATGTAGTTCCGGCAAACCTCCGTGAGAAGCATGCCTTCCTTCCTATCAACAACTCGTTTGAACACAGAAGCCGCGAATGTTGTACACCTGATGAGCGTAAGCATGACAGACAGATTACGTGATCATTATGTCAAATCAACCACATTCAATACTTTTATCGCTAAGCAGAATCACTGAGGCAGTGAGGCAGTTACAGAAGCAAAGAGCATTAAATACTTGGGACCTTCAACAAGTCACCGTTTGATTTGTTTACCCAGATATCGCAGACAGGTAGAAATAAAACTTCTAATCTAATTGTCAAAAAACTCTCAAAATCAGGACATCTGACAATGACCGATTACAAAACTAAGGCTCTTTTTAGATTACTGAACCAACTTGATAATTAAGAAGGAAACAAGGTATACATAAAATACAAGATTGTACGATGGGACTTTTATAAGGTTGCAAAAAATACTGACACATTTCTTAAAATCTTGTTTTTAAATTCTTCTTCGACACTTTTTTTATTTTGCCTGCTCTATGAGGAAATTCATAAAAAATGGCTTTGCAAACAATTCGCGGAATCACTCCAGCAAAATTCAAAGAGGTTAACACCAACACAATAACTATCAAACCACGCCTAATAATCACCCATCTGTGTCTATGCAAGGCCTTACTTTAAAGTGAGAATGTCTACCTCAATGTCACTCAGAACTAATGATAAACACACACATCATCGCAATTCAATGTCAGTTATGACCGCGGGAAAGACACCCGGCTAATTGACAACATTTCATTTTAAGAACACTTTAAAATGTATATACTATTCGAAAGCATTTTGTCTCCTGAACACTACACTATTTTTATAATTTTTTTATATCGCTTAATATAAAAAATACAAATGAATAAAAAATATGTTCTCATTTTACCAGTTCTACGGCACAATAGATGAAATGCCAGTGCCTTTTGCCACAGAAAAAATAAGCTGTCATAATTTTGAATTTGACATTGTCAATGCATACTGTGAGATCGCTTATTTTTTTCGATCGCGATAAGACTAAAGTAATGGTTTATTCTGCCGTAGAACTGTAGTTACGCCCTTTTAGAATAAGTAAATATTAAAATATTAATTATAAATTAATTACAAATCCTGGTAAAACAAATAAACTATCAGCGTATTCGTCTTTTCAAACCAAATACAGTGAACCAATAAAATTAAAGGCTCAAAAAAATGAAAGGTTGTCAATTAAAATAAAGGAGACTAATTACTGTAAACGTCACGACGGAATTCATTTGTAATAAATTGTATTGTTTCTCCATTATAATGAGGTGTCACTAGCAGGAAGTTCAGAGGATGTTTGGCACAATTAAGATGTTCATCTTTGTACAGGATTTAAATCTTAAATAGCGGAGAGCAAGAAAACCAGCAGCTGACTTTTCCAATTTAATTTGACAACTAAACGTAAAACAAAAGGTGTAAAAATAGAACAAGAAATAAAGAATAAATAGACAACACAAAATACAGTATAAAACCTCAACAATCTTTTTTTCTGGACATGCTTCGACAGCTTCATGCGTCACTTTTTTACCTTGTATCCTAATTGCGTGTTTCTTCTACGATACGTCCGTTCTGTGCTTATCTTCAAGCCATTATCATTAGATTCCAAATTAGCCGAATAAACTATTCAATTTCCTTTGCAAACTTACTGTATAAGAAATTTGTTATACTTCAAAATTTATATTATGACTATAGAATAGAGGAATAGTATACATTATGAGAATGAATATCAAATGCAAGCCTGTTTGAGTTGAACCAAAACAACGACCTTAAATCTCTTGGATCATTTGTCATTCATGCCTATAATGATACCTAGTAAACTAATAGCCTCGTGTGTTACTACACCAGCCATTTTGATTTATTAGCCAACATTGCGATCTCTCGGGACAGTTACTACACTAAGCTACATTGTATTATGGCAATGGATTTAATTGGAGCAACCAGGAAAGTAGTGAAATATTGCGATAAACATTGCAATGTGACTAATGGTATTTTTAAGCGTAAGCTTAATGTTTATGGCATTGATAATTGTATGTTACAGATACTGAGCTATAAAATAGTTTCATTCACTTCGTAATCTTGCGTGTTTGCTGATCATTCTGATTCCGCCAAGGACTTAAAAACGAAAACCCACGCGGTAGACGATGTTGCTTAAACAAGCGTTCTGTTGTACGGATAACTGGATCCTTTTACGAAAAACTCTAGGCAGGTCACGATGTTTACGTAATGCAATGTCGTCGTCTGAGGCCGTGCTCTCCCCGGTCGCGTGGGTGAAAGCGGCCGGGCCTTCCTCAGAGTCGCCCTTATACGACCCGATTCGGTAACTTGTCTTAACACGGGGTGAAAATGTGGATTCCACTCTCACATGCTCCACAGTGCACTGCTCCTGCAATCATTATAAAATGACGCAACTGCATCCAATCAAACCAGCTCAAACGTCAACATAACTATTTATTTATTCACTGACGCACTTTTGTACATCATTAAAAGGCGCTGACCAAATGTGATTAAGAATTGGCGGTGAATACGAGATAACAGTTAAATAACCCGACTATTTAGATTGATTAGGAGAGAAGGTGACTAACGACGTGTTTTGTCTTCATTGAGTTATCCAGATGGAGATTTCAATTAGAAAGCGGATAAATTTTCGGCACATGCCGAAGTGTCGCATGTTATGTAACAGGTTGTGTAACGAGTATCCAACATGCTTAATGTATTGGACTTCCGATCGGACCTGACAACGTAAAGAGTCATGTTCTTTGGTTAGACAGGTACCTATTGCGAAACGTATCGCACTAAGCCTGGTACAATTGCTTTCGACGAAAACAAACAAACGTATTAGCGTTTTCATTAGATTCGCATTTCCGTCTGCTAAATCCGAACTCCGATAATTAGTACTAATTTTAGAAAGCACCAGTTTAGCAATAGGTATGTATGGACTCGTAAGAGAAGGATGTGAATTCATAACGATTTAGTTATCTAGTACAGAGGCAGGCGTGGCAGAAACCGACAGTTGGAATGGAAAGGCAACTTTGCACAAAAACTACTTTATGTGAACTATACCGGACGCCGGTCGCCACTTACTGACCCAAAAACGTCAAAAGTATTGAACAAGGTCTTTATCTTAATATAAACCATTGAGTGCTGGTTTCTGCTTTCCTTTATTTTTGTCTTTGTTTGGAGTTGAAAGACAGATTGATATTTTCCAGAGTAGTCAGTCTCCTAGAATTGTTGAATGTTATTGTGTATGTTGAGTAGTTAGTATGTAGCTTTTATTTTTCTTATTAACATTTTGTGTTAGTAATAATTTAGATCAAAGTTAGCATTTAACCTTTTTAAGAGTGGGACAAAAAATTATATATGAACTTATATTTTGACTAAGTAATTGATTTTTTTTTTCGAATTATGGGAATGGATGGCGATTGGCGCTAGTGCGATATTCAATTGTTGGTGGATTTTTAAGCTTCTAGTGTTGCTTTGCGCAGACAAAATGTATAAAGCTTTAAAATGAAACAAATTTTAACCAAATTTGGTATCTTTAAAGCGGATTGTTAACCCTCTTTTCGTTTGTGGACAATTGGGCGACACAAATCATCTTTAACATGTATTATGTGTACGTAAATTTCTAACAATACTTTTATATAAACACTCTCAGATAACGAGTAAGACCACAAAAAAAAACCATAAACCGCAACTCTTCAAGGCATATTTTGTGACGAATTAAATCCCCCATTACCATAATCCGATTGTCGTATCTCGTAGTTACAGTAAACGCCTGGTTAGCATAGCTGCTTACGATTACGTCAGCCTCGCGTGAGAACCTGCGCGTTGTGCGCGCGCGCGGCGTCACTTTCCTTGTCGACGGAACACGGCGGAACGAACGTCCAAACTTGCACCTGTACGTCTAGCATAACTGGCCGCGACTTCGTTTCTCGCGCGACTGAGCCATCACCTGTCACTGTCACACAATATTGAGTGGAAGAGATAGGTAGCATTTGTCGCGCGACAAAGAGTCGCCTGTCACAGTTGTGCTAGAGGTACTGGATTGATCCGCTTTACTTTTTGTTACCTTGGGACAAACTTTACTTTACTTATCGACAAGTCACGGTACCAGTAAGTATAAGCGCATACAAAGATAGTTATCCACCAGTGGCGTGGCGTCCATAGAACCCGATTCTCACCGGCTTGCCTATTTTAAAGCATATGGCCGGAGTATCCGCTACTCTTGAAGAAAAAGTAATCCAAATCTGCTTCAGCTTTACTGAGAATATATTTGACGCCACGCCACTGCTATTTAGCGTGATTTCTTATTGAAAATATGTTCATCGAATACCCGTCAAATAAATCTTCTCAAAATAGACACATACGTAAACCGTGGACTAAAAGTACAAAAAAAAACATAGGAGTGGTCCTTAAATGATGACAATCTGTAAATGCCAAGTATATAAATTACTTAAACTTAGTAAGAAATTAGAAAATGTGTAGCCGACTCCGTCATCGCTTGAATAATCCACATTTTATTCCGATATTAGTGCCTCTGTCACAGTCTAAAATTATGCAGTTGACCGACATCCGCTACTATTGGGTGATACAGTCTCCTATGACAGTACCGTCGCGACCCCTAACATCGCCTGCGGTTGTAAAAGTGGACCTGGTTATGTCAACTTATCCCCGCTGGTCCGTTGCTCACTTTAAGTAACCAGCGTAATTTCAAGGTGGCTCTGGCCTAGCGAGCTGGTTCGACCCTCTCTCCAAAGGGGACCGGGACTTGGTTGGACTCCAAGCGCCCCCGATCCCAGTGAACGCCACGGCTCCCACCTAGTACGACTTTTGCCACGCCCAATGAGGTTTGCAAGTTTGTCAGTTTTCAAAAAATAAATAAAGTCAACTTATCCTAGAGGATATTTAGGACATTCTACTTGGCAAAGATAGGCACCGCAGGCAAGGTTACGGATCGTGACGGTAAGCATTCAAGCCCTTAAGGTGATTCTAGTTACTCGGTTCTCCATAAACGAAAAACGGTTCCAGAATCCATTTCGACGTCATCAAATTTGATTGAAATTTGCTTCATTTTATAGCTTGATACATGTTGCCAGCGCATAACAAAATCAAAAGTCTCAAAAAACCACAACAACATGAAATCGCTCAGGAAATATCCTCGTGGACGGCTGGGAAGGGAGGCCCTCGAACAGCATAGAACTCTTGTCGACTAAAACCTAAGCGCGCATTCTTACAACTGGACGGCTGCGTATCTTCGCAATCAACTAGGTCTTCGTTTTATCCAGATCATCGCAGCGTCCCAGTTGTACAATTTAATCCGTGGACACAAGGTCCGCGACTTTGTCTGTTTTGGTGTTGATGGGAATGGAAAATCATGAGTCTAAGCCAAGTGGATTCCCACTCTCTGCATCTCTCGCATTCTCCTCAAGTTACAATATACTGCATATACAATGTTCTTAGACTGTGTCTGTGGATTGCAAGAATACAACCTCAGTTTATCGTGGTATCGTGGTCAATGTTAAATAGGTTCCTAGAAATAGTTTAGGCGGTTAACTATGAGATCATCAAGAATTCTCTAAATCTTGATTTGGCCGACCTTATGAGCAACAAATTAAATCTTAATTGCACAAGGGCGATTGGATACAGCTATTTCGATTTGATTTTGCATATATTTATTTTATGGCGATTTATTACATTAAATTTATTAATTACTTGTCCGTCAATGTGAGATATTGCATAAAATCACATAACTTCATTTACTTATGTCGTAAAACGATTTATGCCAAAGTCATTTTATCAAACCAGGATTGGACGTGTAAATTAATGGGATAAGATGTGATTTATAAATATACATTTCAAAAGAAAAGATGTGTAAATAAACAATTAAAACTAGACCAATTAAAACAAAATGCCAATAAATAGCATACATATTTTATTAGAATTTCATTAACTATGCAGCTTTAAGTTAAGAAAACGTTTCGTTTGAATTATATTCATGGATGTCTGTTTATCACAATTATCCATAGCTCTGTTACGTCTTATTGAGCATGTTCCGATAACGCTTAATTTTTTGCTTCTATAAATTAACGGTTAATTAAAAAAACACATGCAACTTACAATGAAGATCCGGCATTTCATTCAACATAGTCACGATTCTGATAATTGGTACAAATACCTAATCTGTAGTATAGTACACACCAAGGGCGGTAAATAAAGACTGTCCTAGGTGTCTGTGGCCCGTGCCTACGCCTTGAGGGCTACTAATGTGTGATCTGGTCAGGATGTGGGATATTCTTTCCAGAAAAACACCATTTACAGCCAACGGAAACATATATCTATCTATACATATAATAAATTAGTAGAATTACTGGATTTTTTAAAAATAAGGAAAAAGCCTATATATATATATATATATATATATATATATATATATATATAGTTTTTAAAATGTTTACCTGTTTGATTGTGCGCGCATCACGCAAAAATTGCCGGACCGATTCCGATGAAATTTAGTTTACAGGTAGATTATGATCCCGGTTAACACATAGGAACGTTTTATCCACCTAACCCGAAGCAAAAAAGAGACATTTAACTTATTTCACATCCGCGAACGAAATCGTACAGATGTAGGTAGTGCAAAATGATTTTCCTTCGTACTTTATCAGAAAAGTTCGTATTAATCGTACTCTCTCAATTAGCTTCAGGATCCATCTTACCCATTTAATATTTTCCAAAACGACCGGGTTCGATTCCCGGCTAACGCACAAGTTTCAAATCTATGTATGCAGTTTTTCTTGTCCCTAAAATCGATGGCATGGTTCCTAAGAACAGATCTTCGTTATGTCTTATAGTTTCAGACTTCCCCACACTGACCGATAGAAATGGGCCAGCTTGTATACAAGGTGCTCGTGAGGAATCCAAAAGATTTTAACCACGTATTCCTGAGGTCATTAGGAGTTATATAACATTATGTCAAAATCGGCAAATCGGATGCTCTATGTACAAATAAGACAAGTGCCAGCCAGGAGGCGACTGTCGCGATCACGGAGTCGCGATGCAATAGCGCGGTCACGAAACGCGCGCCTGCACCGCTACAAAAAGTCGCCGTGTGCTATCCTATCCCCCTTCCTTACATGCTGTGTCGCGTGCGAGATGTTCATTTGTCTTTTTTTTATTTTAACTTTATTGCACAAAAGAAAACTTATCTTACAAAAGGCTAATTTAATGCCAAAAGGCATTTTGTACCAGATATGTCACAGCCTTCTTGTATTAGGCGTGCTGTATGTATTATACTGTGACATAGCGGTGCATGGATGCAATGGAATGCCAACTGCCATACAAGGCATGCACTTAATGCCTTTGGGCAGATCTAATGAGTTTCTTCACATCTGTGAACTCTTTGAAGTTCAATGCGAACTTTCTACGTTGACAGTTAGGCTTTGTTTCATTGTTCAGTAACGTTTATTTTGCCCTTGTTTATAAAATTTCGCAAGTATGGAGGAGTTTTAATGACATAATGACTTTTTTGACTCGCAATGCTGTATATGAGAATGCACTGCTGTATATTGAATAACACATCACAACAGCCGGGATTACATTATTACAATACAACTAGAGGGGAAGAAAAATATTTTAAATCAGAGTAATCGAAAGTGAAAGACTACAAATATGAAGATTAGAATTTTTCGAACCAGTTTATGTCTTCCTCCTACAAGCCTGGGGCAAAAAAGTGAAGTACCGTAAACTGGTCCTACTTTGCTCCTACAGGGTTAACTATGCTCCAATCTCGAAAACATATTTAACGGGTTGTTCCTTGATATCTCTATGAATATAGATACCTATAAAATTAATAACGCATCCGAAACGAAAACAATGCAATACGATCACACCACTTTATTCTAGCTCTGTTATTTGTTTCTATTACGGTTCCCATTTGATGAGCGAATTCGGTCTAACTTTGCTCCAGAAACATTTAGTACCTATTTAGGAGCAAAGTCTTGCCGCGTCAATGTAATAATAAATAATAATATTTGACAAAATAGATAGTGGCGTATTCTTTAATTTATAACGCGTTAGGAAATATATATTTTTGGTTATATATAAATCCAGTTTGTATTAAAATTAAAAATTGCCAATTATGTCGGATTTTGGAGAAAAGTAATACTTATTATGGGGACTGACACTACATACTTCTCCCCGTACTTAATAGCTTAAATTGTTATTGTTAAAGTACACGTTGTATTTTAAGTGATGACTAAAATAAACCAGTTTTATTCTAAACATTCATTAATTTTTCAACGTTTCTAATACAGCTGAAAATGCAAATTTTATGGCGAACTCTTTTTTAGCTGCTATATGAATATTGCATTGCCATTGGAACAAGTTATTAGAGGCTACTAAAAAAATGAACTAAGTTCAATATTAACCTCACAGTTACGGTTTATCATTAGAATTTTTAATGTGGAAACACCACAATCTTTTTTTTTTCGATTATAGATACAAAGATTAAATACACAGAAAAAAATCAAACGTAATCCTCATAGTTACTCCCATCAATGCTGATTAGTAATTTAATTTGTGTCTTTCCACGAAAACACATACCAAATATAAAATGTAACATATACTGTATCGATGTTTTTATTATTAGATATGTATCAATATCATGATTAAAGCAACTTAATCATAGGCTCCAGATAAATGATACGTCAAATCATCTCAACTGTCAGTTTAAGCACAAACTTGTTGGTTTTTTGTGGGCAAAGATTAGCGCAAATTGCTGTCTGCGGTGCAAATGGGAGCTATTAGTTGAATGTTTGCGGTAATCTTCAATTAAGATAAAAAAAGTGTACCTATTTGTTCTGTTATTGTTTGTTTTTGATTCCAATCTCAATCTTATTTTTAATTGTTAGATCACGCCCGTAATAAGAAATTTGTTACATATTATGTATGCGTTATCGATATGTTATATTTAGTTCTCAAAGATTCAGTCTCGTATTTATGTAGGCAATTTTAATTTGTTTCTTTGTTTATGTTTATTGTGTTAGATATATACACTAATACACATTTATAAAGAACCTAAATTAGATACTTAACCTAGGAACCTGTGTAGGTATCAGTGGCGTGGGGTCAAATATATTCTTAGTAAAGCCGGAGCAGATTTGGATTAGGTACTTTTTCTTCAGGAGTAGTAGATACTCCGGTCATATGCTTTAAAATAGGCAAGCCGGTGGGAATCGGGTTCTATGGACACCACGCCACTGTCGTAGGTATATACACAAAAACTTAAAGTAATTCTTCATCTTGAGTTCCTAAACAACACAAAATACCAATAGATACAATACACACATTATCAGATCTCAAGACACAGCTACAAACTAGGTATACGCTCTGACGACCAAACTCTAATTTGCCACCATATCGGGATAATTATACTCCATACAAAGATTACCGAAACCATATTTCTAAGAAATACTCAAAGTCCAAACGGCTACAAAAACAATCCCATAACAGTGGCGTCATACAGATAAGCGACAAAAACATCTCGGATAATCCCACGTTAACTCAAAGTTAATTAAACAACAAGTTAAATAATTACGAAAACATTACCCACATGCGTTATCCAATAAGAAGCTCTTCAACCAAGAACCCACTAACCTAGATCATGTCGAAATCGACCGTTTAACGTAACAATAACTTGGCACCAAGGTGCACAGCACAAGGGAAAGGGGGAAGTCATTTTTGTCAAACTGACGAAATTCACTTTAACTGAATTACGTTATAATTGGAAATATTGCTAAACACACACCCGCCGTTATTAGTCTACGTGTTGATATCTGTAGCAGTATTCCAGGGCATTTCTCCAGAAATATGTCTGCGGTCACCTCATTCATCTGGCCTTTTTCATACTAAATGTATGGAGACAGATGAATGAGACGCAGACATATTTCTGGAGAAATGCCCTCCAATCTACGATATTGAAGTTTCAAATGTCCAGAAAGCCAGCACCGAACCGAAACCACAGAAGAAGTAATAGTACTATGTACAGAAGTTTCTCTTTCTAACAAAACTGACGTTCGGCTCCGACCACCGGACGGAACGCACCGCATCCGAACGTCTCTCTCTATCGCATAACGCGTGCTCTTTCCGGTCCCTTGCTAAGCCCGATCGGGGAGGCAAAATTTGGTGTTAGTAGCCGCGTAGCGAAATCGCGGAGTTAAGGCCGAGCCACACCGGCTGCGTGCGCACGCACTGTACGCTGCAGCTCCTTGACTTTGAGCGTGACTAGCCGCCATTTTGAAAAACATTCATACTATACAACGCGTACGCCACGCGCACGCAGACGTGTACGCAGCCGGTGTGGCTCGGCCTTTAACCATTCATGCCGAAACCCAATTCATATACAAGGTGAAATTTTAGTGGTTGTTTTCCGTTTAAGGGCATGTTCAGTATAGTGTTCTGATTAGGAAAAAGAAAAAAAAAATTGACGTATCAATTTGTCTTTTGTACGGAGGGTCGGCTAAGTTGAACGAACTGCTCCATAGAAAATATTTTTTTTTTCGCGTTAAAAAAAAATTTCTTCCACTTTTTCCTAATCAGAACACGATACTGAACAGGCCCTTAAACGGAAAACAACCCCTAAAATTTCACGGTGTATGTGGTAAGTGCAGTATTGTTATTAATACTGACCCATGTACACCCAAAGTGATGTAACCAAAAAAATAATGCTCATAGAGTGCCACTACGATAACTCTACAGTGGGATACTGGCAACACCTCCATTTAAAAGTCACATTTTCATAGAAATTTTACTTTTAAATGGAGGTGATGCTATGTACCCCACTGCAGAGTTATCGAAGTCGTACTCTACACGAAATTATCTTTGTTTTATGTATTCATTTATTTAAATGTTTCAAAATATACTCGACTTGAATCCGCTCTGAACATTATTAATGTAGTCAAAGTATTTTAAATTACAAATACGTCGATATTATCGATGTTATCTAGTGTACAAATCCCAAGTATAACATATGTCACTCGGAAGACTACTTATTATTAAAGTCCATCATCCACTTAAAAAGCCGCTTTGCGATATCTGTGAAGTGTTTAACCGAATTAATAAAAATGTACTTACCACTTTTATAGCTTTTTTTAAAGGCATTAAATAAAAAGTTTTATATGCGAATTTGTCTGTGCTTTGGTCGCAGTTACTTTGAAATTACAGCCCTGTATTTACTTGCACATTGTCATCTTTCTTCGTATGGTACCTATGTGATTACTTAGATCAATAGATAACAATAATCACACTAATATCATATAATCATATTAAAATTGGGTTTGCGTCCTCCAATTTTCTTTTGTACGTAATAGGAACGGTTTTATAAGTGAGGTAGAATTGTATAAAGTTATCTGTACTTTTAGACCACGACGTTAACTTGTAATGTACCTGACAATTATACATTTATTCAAGATTTTCTGCAACACACATTACGTGAATTAATAATACTTGTACATATGTCACTCGGAAGACTACTTGATATTAAAGTCCGTCATCCACTTAAAAAGCCGCTTTGCGATATCTGTGAAGTGACATACATTATTAATAGCGCTGCTTTGGTGTAGTGGATAATAGTATTGACTTTATATTTTTCAGTAGTGCCTTACATGGGCGTACATTAAAACTAATTGTTTAAAAAATATTAATTTGTATTAAAATATGATATACAAGGTTGGTACGTATTTCTCGCAATGCGGATTTGCGCCCTACCGCCCACAGAGGTGTGGGCGCCGCCCACGTCGCTGGACACGTGGAGACTCTTGACATTGTGAACCTTATGTTTATGGTAATAGGATTCAAAGCCTGGCCTAGTGTTACTAGGGCCTTAGGAGTTCATTGCTGCAGCCACCTTCAGTGCGAATTCCTATTCGCCGGCAGAGACATAAACATGCTGTCACCCACACAAAGTTCTGACGTTTACTCTATATCCGCTCTAGCTTAGAGCTGATATAGATAGAGTAGGTAAACAGACGTTTGTGATTACGGCAACTTACTTTTTAATTAACAATAGCGATGACAAACTTCTTTAGCTTAACTTCGTATATTTTTATATTGATTAAAGTCTTACGACAGCTTCTTCAACTATTTCTACTAAATCGATTCTTATGAAATTCTGCACATACATTGACTTCGCGTTGTAATGCAAGATTATGATAATTTTGGCTTGATGACCCATAATCTGGGTCTGATGATGGAGTCAGGAAGTGACCATTGGAACAGCTAATGAACAAAGAAGAAACTTAATTTTTATACGTTATTCAATTGTTATAATAGCTGTTTGAAGTTTCTGAAATTTATTAAATAGCGTTAAAAATACTGCGTGTAAGAGAATTTTATATCATGAACATTATGATGACTTAACTTCATTGCGATGGTTGTTTATAAATTTCAAGTTGAACACGATAAAGCTTTGATTTAATCACAACTGGTTCGACACTACTATTTTTGTATTTACATTGCCTTATACCAATCATATCTAAACCTAAAACAGTCTCAAAAGCAAAACAACAAGTACAGTATTGTTATCATAGTCTTAACGAGCAGCTGATCTCATAGCTCTCGGCATTCCTGTCACAACAATTATGCCACTCGTTATATTTCCATTGTAAATTGGCAGCCATGCGTGGTATATCTGTGTTATGGTGTTAGGCATACGCAAAAAATAAAAACAAATAATTGAGGCAAACCTACGCGGAAGCTCGATTTTTTAATGCTATTGTTAAACAGAAAGGCGCTCAGTTGATTGCGAGTCAATGATTAAAACATGAGGAATCCGTAAAAGAAACAATCAATGATGGTTTACCCATTGTGTCCAAATAGGCGGTGACACAGATGCATTCATGACGAATAAAAATTAATGATTGTCAACATCATGTTGTGTCTTCAGGTTATTTATACAGTCAAGAAAATAATTGGCAAGTGTAGTCGGGCTCAGGCACCAATTGTTTCGCATCATAACTTAATAATTAAATAACCACCCAGTTACCAGATAGGTACCTATGTAATATATTGTTTCTTTTCATTTCGGGAAACACGTTTCTTGTACCTAGCTTTGTTTTTTTTCTGTCTACTCTACTAGCCCGCAAATCGCAAGTGTGATAAGGCACCTAGTCCTGAAATACAGACCAGTGTACCTAAGTATACAGGGTGGAATAAATCTATGGGCCCTGGAGGGGAACTACCTTAAATCCTTTAGTTAGCTCATTTTACTGAAAATAAACATTCCTTTATTTTTAAAAAGAAACAAAACTGCATTCATAGATTTTTTTTAATTTTCTTGTCCTTTGTATTGGAATTTATGGTAAAATAGAATTAATTATAGATTTCACGATCTTTTTTACTTGTAAGACCAAATTTATTATTAGAGAGATTTTATCCTGACTAATAGTCCTATCGATTAGTAGAATAAAATAGTGAGTGGTTATTTTTTTTGAATTTTTAGCTGGTTCGATTTCCGGGTGAGACAAGAGAATTTTAGAGAATCATTTAATGCAGTTTTGTTTCTTTTTAAAAATAAAGGAATGTTTCCTTTCAGTAAAATGAGCTAACTAAAGGATTTAAGGTAGTTCCCCTCCAGGGCCCATAGATTTTTCCATCCTGTATAAATAGGGCGTATAATTTTCCCTTTAGGTAGAGATGGGCGCTCGTGGGTATTTACCCGGTAAATACCGGGTATTTACCCAATCCACCCGGTATTTACCCGTTTCTACCCATTTTGGTGGGTAGAAACTACTGAGGGTCAAGATAAATAACAATTGAATAAATTAATTTGTGCAAGGGATAAAATATTAAGAAAAATACATTTTGTCATCATCGGAATAATATAATATAACTTGGATTGTTAGATAATGCATAGTTACCGAATATTTTCTGCAGACTTAGCGTTTATATTTGAGTTGCTCGTACCTAATAAAACATGTTTGTTTTATTAACGGAATGATATTGAGTTTTTCTCTAAATTTTCGAAGTCAGATTTTAAATTTATTTTTTAAAGGCTAGTACTAGTCCAAAGTCTCATGCGGGTTTTTTGAGGTTGAAACGGTTGTCAAATAATTTTATTTCAAATTCAGTATCACTTCTTTAAGAAGTGAAGTTGTATAATTATTAAGACTTTATTAAAGGGCTTTTATAGTTTGGTGAACAATTATTTCTACGAAGTGTCTAAATATTTTATCGTTAAGTTTTAGAAATATTTTGAGGACTTAATATCCTACGAGTACTCTAGTAGTATTTACACGGTATTTTAAAGTTTTCAGATTCCTAGAAACTTCTAGAAGATGTCTAGAAACGTCTAGAAGTTACATTAAAGATTCTTAATGTTTTGTGAATTTCATAGAAGGTTTAACTTATTTCTAAAAGTTTCTATGATGTCCCTAAAGGTAATATTGAAGAGAGAAACGTAAACTTCTGGATGGTAATATAGGGTTTATACAAGATCTTATGAACTTCATAGATGATACTACAAGGATTAAAGAGATCTAAGAGATTTCTAGAAGATTCTTCGTTTATAAAGTATTTAGAAGCCTACACATTAAATAATATTATTAAATGGTATCTCTCTGTGGTATCTCGCGTCATGTTTATAAATATCCTAGATGCACAGTAGGGAACTAAAAGGCCTTGTAAGGTTTCTCGAGGCTTCCGTAAAGTTTTGACATGGTTTTATGAAGTTTCCAGAGACCTACAAAGAAACCAAAATCTTCTGTGGTATCTCTTGTAAATTTCATGAATTCTAAATGTTACTATAGGTGGCCAACAGAAGATTTAAGGTTTCTTGAAGCTTCTTTAAAGTTTTGACATGATTTTATGAAGTTTCCAGAAGTCTACAAATTAAATAATATACGAGATGTTAATAAGGTTATCAAGTTCCCAAATGACATAAGACATCTCTGGAAGTTATTAGGTGGTTTTACAAGGAATCCAGAATCTTCTTTTGTATTTCTAGCCATATTTATGTGTTCCAGATGTAACAATATACGCCTAAATGTCCTTGTAAGCTTTCGGCAAGTTTTGAGAAGGTTTTATGAAATTTCCAGGGTCTACAAATTAAGCAATGTACGAAATTATCAAGTGTGCCGTCGTTTTCCGACATATCTAGAAGTTTCTAGGTGGTTTTACTAAGAAGCCAGAATCCTCTGTGATCCATTGTAGTGTTTATGAAGTTCTAGATGCCAAAGTAGGCTTCATAAAGGCCATGTAAGATATCTAGGAGTTGATATTACGTTACAAGAAGCTATCTGGGTATCTATGATGGTTCTAGAGATTTTTATAAGATTCCTAGAAGATTCTGTGAGATTTTTAGAAGAATCCTTTAAGAGGATATTTCAACAAAATTATAAAAAACCTTATAAAAGAGTTTTGTGAAAATATAATACATATTCTAGATTTTTTGTGATTTTTCTAGATGGTCTTGTTAAGTTTCTAGAAGGTTCTTAAGGTTTTATGATCTTATTTAGATTGTAACCTTCAACTATACTTAAAGTTGTCAGTGTCATGACCAAGACAGGAACCAAAAATGAAAGATTAATAAAAAGTAGGCTGTCCCAGATTTTGCAAAAATCCAAACTGAGTAACGCATACCCTCTAATTATGTTTGTTATATGCTAAAATGCCTCTAAACCAAAAATCAGCTCATTCTGTGTATGGGAACCCGTGCCGACTTCATCCTCCTCCTCCTCATCGCGTCGTATTCCTCATTGCTCCTCCCCGTGGAATCAGCTTTTTTCTAACGATGTCTCGCCATTCTTGGCATCGTGTAGCCGACTTCATCCAAATGTTTCATATTATCCGGTTGAGCTAAGTTTGCACCTGGTTTCTTTAGCACTACATACCAACCAGGCAACCGAGATATAATAAATTCCCGGATTGAGCTTCTGCTTTGATTTTTTTGTTTAATTGTGTCGAATTTCTATAAGATAGTGGTCAGACAGAATCAGAGTGTGCAACTACATGTGTATTTCAAGCTTTTCACTTCCAGTAACTTCACAAATATGAAGAAATAAAATCGCTGAATTTTGAAACTGCAATGCGGTATTTTACATAATCTATGAACAAAACGTATTTTCTAGCTTAATTAGTCGCCACCTTTGGTACAAAATAATAAAATGCGATTTAATTATAAAAAAAGAACCACAATAGTTGCGCCATTCAATCCCGGTTGCGTTAAGCTTGCACCTGGCTTATATGTGATTCGAAGCAAACCAGGTGCAAACTTAGCTCAAACGGAAGTCGGCACGGGTTCCCATACACTAAATTAGCAGATTTTTGGTTTAGGGGCATTTTAGCACATAACAAACATAATTAGAGGGTATGCATTACTCAGTTTGGATTTACGCAAAATCTGGGACTCCCTAATAAAAAGTGTAGGTATCATTACTTCTGTTGATGTAACGTAAGACGCTAATTTCGCTATCCATAGCATTTATTCTTACTATATGTCTATACATCAACAACATTTATAATGTAATTTGCAAAAATTACTAACCAAATAGTTTATACCCATCAATTTGGGTATTTACCCAATTTACCGGGTGGATTGGGTAAATACCTGGGTATTTACACGGTAAATACCTTGGGTATTTACCCACCGCCCATCTCTACCTTTAGGTAAGGATCTCTAAATGCATAATGACAATCATAATCGTCATGCTGTGTCTCTAGGTTATTGATACGGTCATCAAAAAACGCAAAGTTTGATAATTCACATTTGATAAGGTCACGGTCAATCGCAGATTTTACTTTCCTGGCTTGCGTACAGTCATTGCCTATTTTTGGAAGTTACTTGCGTGTCTAGGAACCTTTAGTTGCATTCAATAACATGGAATAGTTGTATTATAATCCTTCATGTGTGTACAGGTCAGTAATAGACCTCGGCCTTTCTCTTTGACGAGATAATCATAAAAAAGCTTATTTGCTTGATTTTTTAGACACGTATGTACACTCGTAACATAACATATATGTAACAGGTACATTATGAAGTTGTTTCCATTCGTATTGTGAGAGAGGATTCGGAGCTAAGTATATCTTGGAAAAATAATTGTTGCTCAGGAGTAATTTGAGATTATATTTGCCGCATGTTAAGTAACTAAATTAATATGTTTTGTATGAATCTGCGTCTTAAGCGCTTCTGCGGCAGATACTTCTACAATTTCGTAACTTTCCTTTTTATGAATTGTGAAAATGCTCAGGGCCGCGCCGACCCTCGGCAGCGCCTGTGTGCGAACCTATGAAGCACCTCTTTATTGTCGACATCCGGCGCCCCTATTGCTTTGGCGCCTGTGTGCGCTGCACACTTCGCACACAGGGGCGGCGCGGCCCTGAAAATGCTAATATAATATTAAGTACTAATCTATCTAATCTATGAAAAAAGCGTTATACATTTACTCTGGTCAAATCGTTTCATTCGTTTTTGTTCATATAAAAAATAAATATCGTGCCTTTGCTCTAGCTACTGGCGCCGGTGCGAATTGCACTATAAGATTTAGTGCAAGCCATTAGCCACCCCATTAAAACCTTGCAAATTCAAGGGATTAGTCATGACAGCTGTAAAGCCGTGTTCACACGTGGGCGCGGGTCCGGCGCCAATTTAAGCGGCGGTCACATTCACCCAACTATCAACGCCAACCCTAATACGTTTCCTTATAAGGCCATCGACGCACCGTAACTGCTTCGGGTAAAGCGTGGTTTACACTTAGGCCGGTGACGTAATTTTAACCTGCTGTTTTCCTATAAGGCAACAAACCAGCAACTAAAGGAAATGTTGTTGGTCTAATAGGTCATGATTTGTCCTAAATTTGATTTGTAATTATCAGTACAATGTCTAAATAACCAATTTGATTTAGTAGCATTAACTACGCAAGTACAAAGCCTTGGCAGTCGTTAAAAAAAATGTTTCTTCTATAGCTTGGCAACTTCGTTGGTGACACTCACCTGTGTGCTTTTTGTTATGTGCAGCCGTAACTTCTTACACAAGTTACCGCCAACAGGAACAGAGGACAGGAGGGCAGCCTCCGGAGGCCCCCCTCCGGAGGCTGCCCTCGTCGGTCGCCGTTCGTGTTGGCGGTAACTTATGTAAGTAGTTACGCACACATGTCAGTGTCACCAACGAAGTTGCCAAGCTATAAATAATCTATTTCTACAAGGATCAACATTGCAAGTTTATTTAATGTTTTTTCGATCGTTCCCCCAAATCTTGCTCCTGTATGTGTTTAGTTAACATAATTCTAACCTCGGTTGGACTTGAACCAACATTTTCGCATACCGGGAGCATGCTCTTAACCGACTAAGCTACCAAGGCCCCGTTTCACGAAGCTACAAGTTACAATTTTACAAGTCTGAACTATCAACATTGGTCAAATACAGCAACGCCATTGGTTGATTTGACCGATGTTGCTAGTTTATACTTGTAGAATTGTAGCTTGTAGCTTCGTGAAACGGGCCCTGGTCATCTGGTAGTTATGTCCATATTCTTCATCATGTTTAAGCACAACCTTGCTGTACCTCCTGTATTTCTGTCTCAACGGATTTGGACCGTAAAACTTTTATTCAACGTTTATGTCTAGTTAAGTCACTGCTATAAATGCTATGATTCACAAACCTTGTTTGTCATCTAATGTCTTTTCAAATAAATATCAATTAAAAATCGCCTTCAATTAGCATCCGGAGACGGAGCCTAAATGGTTTTGCATGTTTTAATTATTGCATTCCGGATTCCGAGCTATGCTATATACGAGTAGATGTGTAGATTTGAATGTGAATTTGAATATAATTCGTTGACTCGGCCTAGACCTAGACCTTGTGAGAGGTCTTTTCCTTTAAGCCTTTAGCTCTTTAACAGAACGCGTTTTGCTGAATGTTCAGATGATATTATGACATGTCCCACCATAATAAAGTGTCAATATTGAGGCATCGTATTAAAACATGTCACCAAGTGAAATGCTTATTGCGTTAAGTTTAAGTGTTACGTTCGGTGTGGCATTGGCTAGAGTCCAATTTTCTTAACTGTTCCAAGTAGTGTCCGATCGAAACTAGTTTTCACGTCCAAAACCGAATTTCCGCTTTGATCTGAGTTTTGAACGAAACGAGAACCGAAACCGAAACTTCCATATAAGGTCCATAAATTATTTATATGCTCTATATATTAGGACAACTAAGAAGCATTAAACAGTAAATAAAATTTAAGCGTGCTATTGTAGTCATGTTTGGAGGCAAAACCACCAATCCACCAATCCACCATCGAGTACCTAAGCCAGAGCAATCTTGTCTTTGCTTATCATCAGAAGGTAAAGATGCTCAATATGTTTAAACGACTAATTAAACCATAAGGCGTAAATTGGTTTGGTATTCATTGGATCGAATAAAAGTAACAAATAAAATTCAATTAAATTTATTGAGCGGGAGCCTCAAGGGGGAGATGAGCGCCCTCGACGCGGGTGCCATCCAAACCGGCGCTGTACTTCGTCACGTAGGTCTTCCCGTCATCGCCGATGAAGGAGGTCTCGCCCTCAGTGACGAGCACGTACGAGCGTCCGTCGGGGGTGGGGACGAGGCGGCCGCGCTCGGAGACCACGGTGCCCTCGGCGGTGACGTAGCGGAGCGCGTACTGGCCGAACTCGTCGTGGATCTCCTCGTGCTGCAGGGCGGGGAGCGCGCGGCGGGCGGCGGTGTCCGGGGCGCCGGGCATGGCGACCGCGGCCGCGAACAGGCAGAGGGCTACTACAAACTGAAGAACACGTAGGTTAGAAAAGAATAGTTGGTCATATGAGTTGCTTGAGGGACATACATAGATACGATATCATGTAACCGTACCGACATTTTTGACACTTGGTATCTCTATTTAACTTCACTCAATTGGTTAGAGAATCGTACTTTGTGCTGTTAAGATTTTTCTTGGAATGACGACCTCGAGGTGGGCCTTGAAAATAAAATAGACATCCATGCAAAAACGCATGTCAGTCTTTACCTACAGAATATGCCTTGAGAAGGTTTAGTTAAAGTGGGAGAAACGGCTAATATACCTACCTAATAATATAGGTAGTAGGTAAATATGATATCCTGCGATATCTCTATCAAGTAGTCTGAACCGGTTCAGATTTGTCTGACATATAAACAAGGAAAACTATACCTACTATATAAAAATACTAGGTAATCAAATAAGATAGAGAACGACTCCAAGAAACTCAAAGATAACCAGAGGAACGTTTAGAAAGCATCGTTCTTTATAAACGACCCTTTAATATTGTGAGTAAAATATAAAACTCCCTTAATAAATCCAAAGGCAACTTACCATTTTCATTTTGAAGGATAAGAGTGGTGAAGTCTTCTTGTGAAGGCAGCTCAAGTGACTGATGTCTGGCTTAGCTAATCATTCCTTTTTATATCATCAAAATAGAAATCCGATCCAAATTTTCAACACAACTCATTAATAAACTACAATTACCGTAATGAGAAATTAACTCATCGTTAAAATACAAGAATTGCAATTTGCTTAGTAACAGCGACCTGTCATTAGATTAGACGTGTCTGTTACAAATGCTCAATTTAGTTCCGTTGTGAACTTTTGAAGCATACAATGCATTAAAATAAGAAGCCTACGCTCAAGAAAATTACAGGTTTGGTACAACTATCGGATATTATTGAAGGAGTAGGCGTCTCTCCAAGGGCGACACAAATGCACCGAAATCTCATCCGGTAACAAAAATCATCTGTTGAATAACTTGAAACATTGCCTACTTGAATGTCTATAGTTACCTTGAATACTGTCGTGTCACACACCAGGAGTATATCTTCTTATTGCTATTAGGTACTTAGTTTAATATTTTCACCCTTAAAGAGTAGGTAGTTACTTTATAAAACATAGTTTGATTCTCTTCAACCTAACTCATGTAAAATATTTTACAACTATTCAAATATTGATTCCGGTCTTGTCTGTTTCGATGAAATTATAATCATTAGGACCAATTTTTAGGACCAGAGTAGGTACATAGGCAACATCTGGATGCCCTTCTGGATCGTAGGCTTCATCAATACTCACCAACAACACAAGTGTCTCTTTCCTTATTTACAATTCAATATGTGTATTTATGTCGCCGCCAACTAGCTTAATTAGTTATTTGGTTAGCTGCCTAGCTTTTTCCTTAAACACACTCCTTATTTTAGGTTAGGTTTGTTAGTCAGCTTGTGTTCCTCAGAGCAGAGATATGTAGAAGGCGACGAATACAAAGTTTAGTGAAAATGCTAGGCAGTTAACCAAATGACTAATTAAACCAGTTGGCTGCGACATTTACATTACATGGTGTTATCATAGATGCCAAAACATTGTTAAGCAAGTTAGCCTATATGGACTATACTATTAAAATTAACCCTAAATATTGTGCGATTCGTCGAAAATAACTACCACTTGAAAACATTTTGTTAAAGTCGCTCGCTAGTGATCTCGAAATGACAGCAAGCTTAATAGGATTTTTTAAGACTTCTTATATCATATGTGGTCACAGTCACAGGTCATCTTAATTATGACAGTACTGCAGTGAAGTGCAAAAGAGACATTTTACAGAAAGTTGTACAAAACTTTTGTTTTAGATCTGAAAAATTTTACATCGTTTCTACTCAGAATCGCGTGTACTGTTGTCATGTATATCGAATCGAATAAATCGTCTCATAAATATGGTACGAAGTTCTTATCACAACTGCAAAAGTTGTATGGTATGAGGACATATTTTCAGCATTTGTATACCCATTTTTTGCCCTTGACTGTACAGTGGCTTACAATTCAATGTATCTTTAAAATGTACATTATGACACACTTAATCATCTTCACGGAATGTCAGCTAATTGGTATAATATACACGTTCAGGCTGACGCATCGTGATCATGCCTCGGGTTGTGTGACAAGGTCTTAAAATCGAGCACTTGGTCGCTATGTCACTCACAAGGACATAGCTAATGTCTGAATTACATCTGAGGCCATCTAGTATCTCGGGAGTAAACAACTGTTGAGACTGGCATATATATAGATATTAGTGATTTGCATATTAGCATCGAAATCAAGCTACTCTATTTGTTTTACGTCGACGATTTGGGAACAGAATACAAAGGTTCGCCAACTTTTTAGAGTGTCATCTTTTTACGATGGAAAAATACATTTATTTATACCCCTGTCTCCTGGTTGCCCTGAAGATCAGCGCCATCAGCACCAGTCGTTTGGCTCACGCTGAGTAGTAAGCTTTCAGTGTATTTATTATACATATAGGTTAAGTTTGAAGTGTATGTAACAAGCAATTACATCGGTAAAATTATACGTTCTTACTTATTTACTTTATACCGGCTAGTTGGGAGACGAGTATAACGGACTACCAAGCGCTCGAAATGTCTTCTATTTAGCTATAGAAAATCAATAAGTAGGTAACAGGTCCGCCTTAAAGCGCCAGAGGATCTAAATAACCACTTACTGGAGTAAAGTTAAGCAATGATATAAGCTACAAACACAATCTTTGAGCTTTCGTTTAGGTCAGATACCCTTTCCGGATTTTACAATTCTGTAGATTGATATTTAATCTTATATGACGTTGTATTTTGAAATATTACATCATTCGCACGTAACGCGTATGTAAAGTCGTCATTATGTCGTGACTAATATTTTGCGCGTTAACCCGTGCCAAATCCCATTCATAAGATTCCCATTTGAATTGCTGTCAGAGATCAATAAGAATTAATAGCAGAACAGAACATTTGCATTCAAATGCCTTTATATGGTCATCATATGACTTGATGATGCTCCCAGATACGTGTACAATACTCACACAGGCTCAAAAGTTACGTATGACAATTGTCTTGTTCAGGACTTACTGAGGTCTAAAAAATCTTTTTAATACTTTTTTAGGGTTCCGTACAAAAATGGTAAAAAAAGAACCCTTATGGTGCTACTCTGTCTCTTGTCTGTCTGTCTGTCCATCTGTCACAGTCAGATATCTCAGAAACTTCTCTGCTACCTATATACCTATACCTATTTGAAATATAGAATACATAGTTTTAAAAGTCGCTAACCCGAGCGCACTTAATATAAAAAAAAATATGTACCTTTTCTACTTTTTTTTAGAGGGGGCCGAAATGGGAGGTCCGAACCGTAAAATCTGTAATAATTACCAATTATTAATATAATCCTAAATATTACAGGGAATATATAACGGTTTTCCTAACTTGCACCGTTTTTTAGAAAAAAATATGGGCAATTTAGCCTCCAATACAAATTTCATGCATACCCGTGAAAGCTAGTTACATAAGCTTAATTTTATAATATGAGGACAAACTCTAAAAGCCCCGGAGAAGAGAGTAATCGGCCTTCAAATACTAGGTGTTAACACGTTAATTGATAGTTAAGTATCATTTAACTCATAATTAGGAGATTTCTTTTTGGTCTTAGTGATTAGTGGTCTTAATAACAATTATAGCAAATGCTGTTGACAATAAATGTACATCCATAATAATTGTATTGATGATGAGGCTGGGTGCCGTACATTTCTGCCCATCATTCTTTGCAAAAATAGTAAAACATACTTATTTTCACACCTCCTATTCAGAAAAAAGTATTTTGATCCCTCATAAGAGGGATCAAAGTGATACTTTTCTGTTCAAGGACTAGCTACAGGGTATTTTTAGTTTGAACCTGCTTAGAATATGCCATTGCCATACCATACATTATAGACTCTACATATTGACTCTACATATCAACTCTACATATCGACTCTACATTATTGACTCTACATATCGATTCTCCATATTGACTCTACATATCAACTCTACATATCGACTCTACATAAAGTCGATAATAAGGAATGGCCCAGACCACAGGTGTTTGGGGTCCGAGCCGCAGGCGAGGGCCATAAATATAATATGGAAGTGGTAAATTCGTCCCGTCCGTAAAAAGTAATAAACGTTTTATAAAATAATAAGGAACTGTAAATTTAACAATTTCACATTTCATTTTATTAAAAATGTGTGATGCTCTTTGACTAACTATATATTTCGTTTTCGTTATTTTGGCAGGTAGCGTTTGTATTTAAATTTTCCTCATAGTCGGTGTGAAAAGCAGTATGTGTCACAAGGTAGCAAAATTATTTTCATCACACTTGCTCGAAAATGGTGCATTACACGTAGGTTTTGCGGGCCGTAAATGAGCTATTACGCCCTAGGGCGTAATGGTTTTCTTTTTAAATTTGAAACGCTGGTTCTGTTTTACTCTTATTTGTCATGTTCAAAGGAAACGCCAACTTACTTTTTTAACTTTTATCACTGAAATATTTATTTAAAGAGAACTGGTATTGCAAATACATGTAAACACATATTTCTGTAACATTAATTAAATGTTTCAATAGTGTATTTCAGTATTTTGCAATTATAAAATCAACCGTTTTAGGTCTGTACCGCTATGGTTTCCGAACGTTGCGCATTGTCTATGGATATGTCACTAATGTCACTGTCAGTTTTACAATTTTATTTAGGTTAAGTAAGGTTAATTTTAATTAGATTTCCTCACAAGTGTGATGAAAAACATTGTGTGTGCCACGGGCGGTAAAGGAATTACAAACTCGTGTTATTAAAGCCCTGGGCTTCGCCTCGGCCTTGTAACAAACACTCGTTTGTAATTCCTTACCTACCGCCCTTGATACACAATGTACTATTACACCACGGGCGTTAACACTTGAATCCCTCACTACGCTCCGGATTCTACTTTAGAATCCTTCGCTTCGTTCAGGATTCAATGTACGCCCTCGCCGTAAATACATCATTTTGCTCCCTTGTGACACAATCTACTATTGTTCCTACTAAACTAACCACCATACAGTTTTTCTGTAACTATTCACGTATCTACTTACCTACTAGTTTGTACGGAACCCTCGGTTCGCGAGTCCGACTCGCACTTGACCAGATTTTTTATTTATTTTGAGGTTAGTCTAGTCTCGGTTATTTAAACATCGCTTATCGCTGTGAGCCCCTGAAGAACTCCGGCCTATTTTCGACTTGCAGCTACGGGCATCAGCAGCAGGCTCATTAAAAAAAAGCGTCGCTGATCTAGGACTAGCTACGGGGATCATCATTTTAAATTGGAAGTCAACCTCTATGGACCACATCACATTTTTTTACGACGATTAATAATTATGTAACCCCTTAACCGAACTTTTTGCAAGAATCAAATCACAACATCGTGTTAGAAACATCATCGTTTTAAATTGGTTGAACATTTATTCATCACGATCAATTAAAACTTGATTAGCTGATGGATATATACAAAAACGTACACGATAAACTATTTTTGTAACAAACGGTTGATAGGGTTACCACGATCTGCAAATGCGAATCAGTTTTTAACTCCTGTCACAAAAACGGGGATTCTCAAGCCAATCCTTGACAACGTCATATAAACTGGAATACTTCCGCGTAAATCCTTAGCTGCCAGCCCACGTTTGGCTGGAACTTGTAGGTCGCCAATGATGAATTGATGATAGCATTGTTATTCCACGAGACTATAAGGCCACAATAGGTATGCACAGCCCGTAATCAATTTACATGGGCATTTCCTCAAACAGAATTAGCGCCTTTGTCTAATGCTGAGGACTTCGTGGCTGACTTCAGTGATGTTTGGTAACAGTGTGTTATTTGTAACAGCTCCGTTTGTTTGTTACATGGCCAAAGCGATATGTGTAGTATGGTAATAGCTAATTGACACATACTTGTAAATGCAAAAGTAAGTATTACCTGAAGAATAAATTTTACTATTAGGGCCTTATCACACTTGCGATTTGCAGGCGAGCCAGAAGCGAAATTCGATACAAATGTCGACCGGTTTTGTGGGTCAATTGCAGAAAAAATGTACCTTTTACTTTTTTAGTCTGATCATGGTGTCATGTAAAACTACTACTACCACTACTACACTACTGTGTACTTTTCCCCTATATTTAGTTTGGGGGTAAAGAAACTGTGAAATTCAAAATTTGTACGGAAAATTTGGGACATTTTTGAAAACTTTTTTATTTCATAAATGAAAAGTGCTCATGATTCTGAGTAAAGTGGTATAAGATACACCACGATCAGACAAAAAAAGTAAAAGATAGGTACATTTTTTCTGCAATTGACCCTTGTATGTAAACTCGCCCGCAGCTCGCCCGCAAATCGCAAGTATGATAAGGCACTTATCGATATTTATTATGATAAGTTGATAACTTACCCTGAAAAATAAAAGTTATTTTCACACCCCCTATTCAGAAAAGAGTATTTTGCTCCCTCACAAGAGGGATCAAAGTGGTACTTTTCTGTTCAAGGACAACAGGGTATTTTTAGTTTGGACCCACTTAGAATATGCCATACCATAGACAGCTTTATTAGCATATTACACACAGAGGGCGGTATAATGAGTGAGATCACAAGTGTTTACGGTCCGAGCCGCAGGCGAGGGCCATAAATATAACATGAAAGTGGTATTTTCGTCCCGTCTGTAAAAAATAATAATATTTTTATAAAATAATAATGGACTATAAATTTAACAATTTTTAACATTTCATTTTAATAATAATGTGTAATTCTCTTTGATTAACTATATATTTCGTTATTTTGGTAGGTAGCGTTTGTATTTGAATTTTCCTCATAGTCGGTGTGAAAAGCAGCATGTGTCACAAGGTAGCAAAATTATTTTCACCTCGGGCGTTAACACTTGAATCCCTCACTACGCTCCGGATTGTACTTTAGAATCCCTCGCTACGCTCGGGATTCTATTGTACAATCCTTCGCTTCGTTCAGGATTCAATGTACGCCCTCGCCGTAAATACATCATTTTGCTCCCTTGTGACAGTTGTGACACAATCTACTATAGTAACTTGAAGCTATCATATGGTTGCCGAGTGGTTCGGACATGCGCCTTTCAAGCGGACGTAGTGGCTTCGAATCCTGGCTCGTACGAATAAGTTTTTCGAAACTTTTGTTCGAAATATTATTAGATATCCAGTCTCTCACAAAGGGTATTTTATTTTAGCAATTAAGCCACTGCTTGCATGTACTTTAGTATAACTTGTATCCTTTGTAAGGTGAAAATAAATAAATTTTGAATTTGAATTGAAGACATTTACCATTGAAGGAAAAACATCGTGAGGTAACCTGCATACATCCGCGAAGAAATTCAAAGGTGTATGTGTAGTCCCCAATCCGCAGTGGGCTACAGCCCATTCGCTCTCATCTCTGAGAGGCCTGTGCCCAGCAGTGGGACGTATAAAAGCTGATGATGATGATGATGAGTAACTCAAAAAACAAAAGTTTTCAGACGGTATCTCATTCTAATATCATTAAGTATTGGATACGTTGAATTGAAACTTTTAAATCCAGTTTAATAGCTCTAATCAAAGGCCTTAAAATAAATAGCCGGACGGAGCCTCGCTAACAAAGAACTGAAGCATGTCTAGTAGGCCGGCTGTCAATGTGTAGGTACGTGCTGCAGCAGGAAAAAAAACCGGTCAAGTGCGAGTCGGACTCGCGCACCGAGGGTTCCGTACAAACTCGTCAGTAGATACGTGAATGATTCAAGAAAAACTGTATGGTGTGACAAACTTAACTTTGCTCTTGTAAAACTGTTGTCCCCATACATCGACATATGGCACGGTTAGTTTAGTAGGTGCAAATAAGGTTGTCTTACGATTTTTGCGAATTTCTAAAAAACGCTGCAAGTTAGGAAAACCGTTTTATTTTTCCTGTAATATTTAGGATAATATTAATAATCGGTAATTATTACAGATTTTTCTGTTCAGTAACTTCGGAGATAATAGGGGGGGAATGGTATTTTTTTAAACGTTTTTTGTTTTAAATCAAAAACTACATGTCTAAGAAAAAAAATTAAAACAGTTTTAGAATCTACATATTAAGCCCTTCCATTTGATATCCCACTCGATATATTAGCTCAACTTTTGATTTTCGACATCCCATTTCGGTCCTCTTTAAAAAAAAGTAAAAAAGGTATAAGTTTTTTTTTCTATCCCATAAGCTCGGATTAGCAGTTTTTAACACTATTCCAAATTTCAAGTCGATAGCATCAGTAGATCCTGAGATATCTTGCTGTGACAGACGGACAGACAGACAGACAGACAGAGTCGCACCATAAGGGTTCCTTTTTTACCATTTTGGTACGGAACCCTAACTAGTTGATGTGTGCGTGCGGCTCATAAGTACAAGCAGCCGCGGCTTTTTTGGCTACCGACTACGCTGGGAGAGCTGTGCATAGTTTTGCTGCTGCGTATGACCTAACTCAGTTAGTCGATGGTCCCACCAGAATTCCGGACATCGAAGGTCATACGCCTAATCTACTGGACCTCTTGCTAACCACGCATCCGGAATCCCACCAGGTATCGCGTCTTGCTCCCTTGGGAACGTCAGACCATTGCCTGATCCGTTCTGTGGCTCATCAAAGTCAGACAAAAAGCTCTCGACCTCCTGGGAAACGCAGAGTCTGGCATTATGGGTCTGCAGATTGGGACGGACTGCGTGAGTTTTATTCCTCCTACCCCTGGAAGCAGCTCTGCTTCTCCTCAGATGAGCCTGACGACTGTGCGACATTCGTAGCTGATACGATACTGTCGGGTATGGAATGCTTTATTCCTAGCTCGATTGTTCCTGTTGGTGGTCGATCTCAGCCCTGGTTTGGTGGCTCTTGCGCTGAAGCTCGCATCTTCAAGTGTCAGGCCTACCAAAACTGGGCTGCTGCGCGTCAGGCCAATGACCCAAACTCATCTGAGCTGAAAAAGCAATTTAACGCTGTATCCAGGTCCTGCAAGAAAAGTATTGCCGCAGCAAAGTTTGCACATACCCGCAGAATTGGCGAGAAACTAGTTGGTTATCCTTCTGGGACTCGTGCTTTCTGGTCTCTCGCCAAAGCTGTTCAGGGAAATTTCTGTCGGGGCTCGTTACCATCTCTGCACAAACCTGACGACTCACTGGCTCATTCCGCAAAGGAGAAAGCAAATTTGCTCTGCTCCATTTTTGCGTCGAATTCGACACTTGACGACGGGGGCAGTACACCGCCTACTATCCCGTGTTGCGAGTACTCCATGCCGGAAATCCGCTTTACACAAAGTATGGTAAGGAGCGCTCTATTTGCTCTCGACGTCAACAAGTCCAGTGGGCCGGACGGTATCTCAGCCATTGTGCTTAAGGTGTGTGCTCCAGAGTTGGCACCGGTTCTAACGCGCCTATTCTCTCTCTCGTACTGCTCGGGGAAAGTCCCATCTTCGTGGAAGGTAGCCAATGTTCACCCTGTTCCGAAAAAGGGTGACCGCACAGATCCGTCTAACTACCGGCCTATTGCGATCACCTCCTTGCTCTCTAAAGTGATGGAGCGTGTGGTTAATAACCAGCTCCTAGGTTACCTTGAAGAACACCAGCTTATTAGCGACAGGCAGTACGGCTTCCGCCATGGTCGCGGCGCTGGTGATCTTCTTGCGTACCTCACTCACAACTGGGCTACTGCCATCGAGAGTAAGGGGGAGGCACTAGCTGTCAGTCTAGATATCGCAAAGGCCTTTGATCGGGTCTGGCATAAGGCACTTCTTTCGAAGCTTCAGTCTTACGGGCTACCTGAGGGGTTATGCACCTGGATCGCCAGTTTTCTATCCGGGCGTAGCATTCAAGTCGTTGTTGACGGTGTATGCTCGGACTCTATGCCCATTAATGCTGGCGTTCCTCAAGGGTCTGTGCTATCGCCCACCCTGTTCATCCTGCATATCAATGATATGTTACAGACTAGTAATATTCATTGCTATGCGGATGACAGCACGGGTCATAGCCAATATACAGGCCGTGCTAACCTCTCTCCCGAGCAGTTAGCAGATTGCAGGGTAAGACTTGTGTCTGAAGTCGAGGCTACCTTGGAGGAAGCGTCAGATTGGGGTCGACGAAATCTCGTCCAATTTAACCCCAGTAAGACACAAGTCTGCGCGTTCTCTACTAAAAAAACCCCTTTTGTCTTAGCGCCAAGTTTCCAGAACACTGCCCTTACCTTTTCCAAAAGTATTGGGATCCTCGGAGTCGACATTACGAGCGAAGTTCAATTTCGGGGCCATCTGGAGAGCAAAGCCAAACTGGCTTCTAAAAAGCTCGGGGTGCCCAACAAGGCGAAGCAGTACTTCACTCCCGGTCACCGGCTTTTACTATATAAAGCCCAGGTGCGACCACATATGGAGTATTGCTCCCATCTCTGGGCTGGAGCGCCCCAATACCAGCTTCTCCCTTTGGACTCGATCCAACGCCGGGCAGTTCGTGTTGTCGACGATCCCGTACTAACATACGGTTTGGAACCACTTAGCCTCAGGAGAGACGTTGGCTCTCTGTGTTTGTTCTACCGTATGTACAACGGGGAGTGTTCTGAGGAACTTTTTGCGCTCGTGCCTCCGTCGCACTTTTATCACCGTACCTCCCGCCTCAGGAATAAGGTTCATCCACACTATTTAGATGCGTGGCATCCCAAGAACAAGCGGGCATCACGCTCTTTTCTGCCAAGAACTGGCAGGATGTGGAATGAACTCCCACCTGAGGTGTTCCCAGCGCGCTATGACATGGGGTACTTCAAGAAACGAGTAAACAGGGCTCTCAAAGATCGGCAACGTATAGGTAACACCTCTGGTGTTGCAGATATCTATGGGCGACGTTGACTGCTTTCCATCAGGCAGCTCGTCTGCTCGTTTGCCACTTATAACATAAAAAAAAAAAAAAAAAAAAAAAAAAAACTAAAAGGTACATGTCGCATTAACTACAGTGAGGACAAGTGACCTTTTAAAATTTCGACATTCTTACATTTTATATAAGCTAAAAGTGTACTAAGTAACTAACATTTGTATTTTATTGAAGTTTATCAATAGAAATTTATGAAACGTTTTAAATTTATATGCGATCTATTTTTAAACTGGACTGCAGCATAAACAAGTCGTTATGATACAGAGCTAGGATTTATTTTAGTTCGAAGATAATTTAAACCAGTCTGTGTTTGATAAGGATCCTGATCACATAAATTTAGGCAGTCTGTTTGCATTTTTTTCACAGATATTTCTTGCTCAATACTGCGCAAATGAGGCTTGATTTTGTACCAATTACACAGACTAAAGTTTAAAAACGCATGTATAGGGCATAGAGCCAGACCATAAGCCGGTGAACATTTCTTACATGTCTCCTTTCCGTGTATATGTGGCGGAGTGTTGCTACACCGGCCTTCGGGGTCCGGTTAACATCTATTGTTCAGAAGATTACTGATTCCGTCTCTAATTCGTGCCAAAGCTATTGTTCCACACAACCCATGCCCGATTTTACGGGCATCGCAAGCGAACTGACGTCAGTCACAGTTTAAAAACCTACAGTAAGCAAACGTCCACACCCGTTTAGAGCGCTTCTAAACGGGCAATAATTTTCTACAATTTGTGGCCCGGCCACTATGTGCATCTTGCTTTAGCATACGAAGTAAGAGAAAGATAGCAAGACTTGCCGGTCACAAATTGCAGAAAAATATTGCCCGTCTAGAAGCACCTTTACATAGGTGGTGTCGGTGTGCTCGCCGACCGTCGATAGGTTCGCCAACTATAACATAAAATGTATGGTAACTTTAGTTATGAAACCCTTACGATAAACGCAAGTTTTAACCACAAAGTTCTTGATTTTCCCAAACAAAGTATGTATCATGACGTGACGTTGCAGTACGCTTTATTGTGGAGCGTTATTGACACGTTTTTGGAAAAGTCTAACATTGTCTAACATTGTTGTATCTCGGCGAGTTTTTATGATATTGACGTAATTTTTCACTAATATTTCTATTTTTGAGAGGTCTTTCTGTAACATCACAGAAAAACAAGCCCGGCGTGGCGTAGTTGGTTGCGCGCCTGCGTTGAGACGCACGTTCGAATCCTGCCAGAGATATATAATTTTAAAAAATTTCTCTTCTAATAAAATATTTATCACAGAAAAAAATTGGCAAATAGCCATTTAATCTGAATAAAAGACGCCATCGACCGACTGTATGTTCTTTAGACTGTGTGTTTGGGCCTTCTTGAGGGACGTTACGCTAAAAAACTCATTGTTCTTAGGGACCGACTAACTACAAATCATTAGTCACGTATAAGGATCGGTAGCGGACTGGTTTCATAAATATGCAAAGTTTGCATAATGTTTATGATTACGGACGGATGTTAAGTGTCGCAAAGTCAATATAGGTAAGTCTGAGAAATTGTTACAGAAGGAACGTTTACCTACTTAAAACCTTAGTTTCCAACTTTTGTGTAAATTCTGATTGTAAAAGAACAAAATGGCAGCGCTGGTCTAAAATCACGGACCACTGATCCGCCCGCAGCCTCGTTCGCGAGGGTGAAATGAGTGTGTACCAAATTTCATGGAAATCAGTCCGATTTTGGCGTGATGCGGACATGAAAAAACATGAAATCTACGATTTTACTATATGTATAAATTTGTTCAACTTGCAATGACTATCGAGAGACTCGTCTACTTCAGTCAATGACTACGTATATTAGCAGTTCAAAAGAACAAGATGATTAAAGCCAAATTGGTTATTACCATAATTACCACATTAATAACTTAAAGGGCATACGCATTCAGTTTCGCTCACGCGTTATTTTGTCACAAAATGGCCAACAGAGTCTCAGCTCATCAATATATCACAAGACGTTTTATCAAAGTGATCTATCATCATTGATGGCTGCAGTCCTTGTGGCCTTAATAAACAGTTACGAACGCTCCCACGCCCTGCCCGCGTAGATCTACTCGCTAATCGAGCTAAAACCTTGAGCGCGGTGCAATTGTGGTGCAACAGGAACCTTTGTTGCATTCATCAACAGTGTACAGGTTTCATTCAAATTGTGACTAAATTAATTATGCACAAATTACTAACGTCAAGTTTCGATATTTGTCCCCATTTCGTGTCAGGCACCACGTTAGAACGGGATGATATCGAAATTTGATCAGAGACTTTATCTTTGAGTCAAACAAGTTATTTATTAGACTTGTATAGCTAAGTTTTGACATTGCTTTTGCACGAGTCTCTCTTCTCGTCATTCCCTCATGACTGAATATCGAGAACCGTGCTCACCATCAGATGATTTAGGTACGTTTGGAGTTGATTGTTCTCCATATGGCTCTGTCCATCGCGTCTCTAACAAAAAGAATAGGTAAAACTTGTAGGAAGGACTAAATAATCAAAAGGCAATTAATTCATCATAGTTTGATTAAGGATCCTAGTTTGAGCAAATAGTGTTTTGTTCTGATAGTTATATTATACCTAATATTAAACACGCCTTGCCTTACGTTACGTAATGTGGTGAATTAATCATGTGTTTAAGAACTACTTTCGATCACCTAGATTTAAATTAACACTTTGAGATCGAGAGATCTTTGGAATCGAGTATTTGAAATCTTTGCCTTACTACTTAGATTAAAAAAATCTTATAAATTTGCTACGTACCTCTATCGGATTTAATCTCATATATTAAGCAAATAAATCAAATAACACCACGAAAGATAGGGTTGTTTGATTTATTCTCGAGTAGAGTAAATGTTCTAGTGTTCGATTCGAGATCCCCTTGTTTTCCATAAAGTTATTAGTCATATTGTATTGTTAGTCATATCATAAGTATCGATAGTCATAAAGTACATATATGTTTCTCTAAAACGGTAATATTTTTAGGATATTTTACAACGTTAGCATAAACACAGTGGGCCCGAATAACCCCACCAACTTTAACTATAGATTCTAACAACTATTAGAAGTAAAAAAAGTTATGTGACGTATAGTATAGTCGATTAACGCTCACTTTCCGAGATATTCATTATTTTTTAAATGAAAACTCCCAAGTGTGTAACAAGCCCTAATAAATGTGACTATGGTACTTTTACTGATTTTTTAAAATCCTTTAACTAAACAGCAATTAACCTTCGCAGTATTTGATGGTAAGCGATTACGAGGCCAAAAAAATTACCTTTCGTTTCTATTTTAGCTTTTTTCCTTTTTGACAACTTTTCCTCCAGTAAGGACATGTTTATATGATGTTTTTGACTTTGTTTATTGAAGTGACATAAAGACATCATTAAGAATATAGTGAAAATGTAAAAGAAATATAAATTCAAATTTTGATTAGCCAGTAATACAACATACTCCCCCTTAATCAAAATAAGATTATAAACATAAGCCTATTCCTTTTACACAACTCTGATGCTTTATGCGAGTTAATGGCTTAGTGAGCACGTCAGCCCACATCTCCAAAGTAGGAGTATAAACGACACTAATAACGTTCTTAGCTAATAAATCACGTATAAAATGAAATCTAGTATCAATATGTTTGGTTCTATTGTGGTGGACTGGATTCAGTACCAACTTCTGGGCAGACTGCGAATCATTATAAATGGGAACAGTAATTGACTCACCAGTAAGTTCAAACATCAACCGCTTGAGAAACACAGCATCCTTTGCCGCACTCGACAAGCACATGTATTCCGCTTCACTAGATGACAGTGCAGTGCAACGGTAGTTTGCTTCTTACTCTCCCACGAAATTGCTCCACCAGCCATAGAAAAGTAAAATCCAGTATAGGAACGACGATCTACAGGACAGTTAGCCCAATCCGCATCCGCATAGCCAACTAAACATCCACCGCCTTTCCTGTAAGTAATGCCCAAATCAATAGTTCCTTTTAAATATTGTAACAGTCTTTTTGCTGCAATCCAATGCGTCTTATCATATTTAGTATTAAACTGGCTTAAATATGACGTTGCATAAGCAATATCAGGCCTGGAATTAACGGCGAGAAACATCAAGGATCCAATCAATTTCTGATATGGATATAATGAAGACTCATCAACATTACCTTTCTCACACGGCAACAACTTTTTAGTATCCAAAGGAGTGGGCATAGCCTTACAATCCGACATGTTGAACTTTTGCAACAAATCGCGAATATAGCTTTCTTGCGATAATTTGATCTCGTTAGGTTTACAGTGTATATTTAAACCTAAATAATAACTTAATGGGCCTATGACTTTTAGGCTGAAATAAGTCTTTAAGTCAGATATGACATTATTGAGCGTTTTATTTTCTTTATAGAATATGACAATGTCATCAACATGGAAAGCGAGTATTATTAACTCTTTACCAACCTTCTTGGTATAAATACATGCTTCGGAAGGAGTTTGATTAAAACCAATGCAATTTAAAATTTCCGTCAACTTCTTATACCAAGCTCTCGGAGCTTGTTTTAGACCATAAAGCGAACGCTTCAGCAAGAGTACCTTATCTTCTTGACCAGGTATAGAGAATCCTTCTGGCTGATTCATGTACACCTCTTCCTCCAAATCTCCGTTCAAGAATGCCGTATCCACGTCGAGATGGTGCATTTTCATTTCTGTTTCTGCGGCCAACGCGAACAATAAACGAAGCGAAGAGTTTCGGACGACAGGAGAAAAAGTTTCCGAATAATCAACACCATAGACTTGATTAAATCCTTTCGCGACAAGCCTTGCTTTATGTTTAATAATATCACCATGCGCGTTTTTCTTCAACTTATATACCCATTTGCAAGGAATGACCTTCTTATCTGGTCTGTTAACGAGAACCCACGTATTCTTCTCCAGCAGTGACTCATATTCATCCTGCATAGCTTGAAGCCATTTATCCCTATCTTCTGTATTCATAGCCTGTGAATAGCTTGTAGGTTCATCCATAACCTGAGGGGATGAAGTCTGCATGCATACACAATTGGCAGCAGAATTGGGTTTTCTAGGTCTCAAATTGTACCTTGGTTCTGCGACTTCAGTATCGGAATCAATTTCTTCTGATGGAGGTGCAGTACTGGATTGAACCGACTCATCTTGAGTAACAGCATTATACCACGGTTCTGCAACATCAGGCTCAAAATCTTCTGATACACGCGCAATATCGGGTTGAAGTTGAATTTGCTCATCTTCGATGACCACGCCAGTCGATTTAGAAGTATTTGACGAATGTTCTTGTGAACTTAGCAAAAGAGGTGCAAATGCTGGTTGAGTTAAATCAACATCAGACTTACGAACACAACCTTTACTTTTCAAATCTTGAAAATCATGTTCAAAGAAAGTAATATCTCTGCTTTTCACAAGCCGTCTGGGATATTTAACGTCCCTAAAATAATAACTTCTTGGATCATCAGAATATCCAACGAAAATGTGTTCAGATGCTTTCATATCCAATTTCTTCCGACTACACTCGGGGACATGGATAAAAGCTCTACATCCAAATACACGCAAATGAGATAGATTTGGTATCTTACCATACCACTTCTCGTACGCTGTCTTGCCTTCGAGAGCTCGGTGAGGAGATCTGTTCTTGAGATACACAGCCATCTCTGCAGCATCTTGCCAGTAGGCCGAAGAAAGAGAACTGTCAGAAAGCATTGACCTTACTTTCTCCATAATAGAACGATTTGTCCTCTCTGCAATTCCATTCTGCTGTGGACAATAGGGAACTGTTGTTTGATGCTGAATTCCTTGACTTTTTAAGTATCTCGAGAATTCATTGTTGACATATTCTTTCCCGTTGTCACTCTTCAAGATCTTAACTCTGGCTCCCGTTTCCCGCTCTACTGAGAGCTGGAAATTACAAAACATTTTCTTTACTTCCGCTTTTGAAGGAATAAAAAAGACAAAAGTCATACGAGAAAAATCATCTATAAAAAATAAAATATATTTATTGCCTTGAAATGACGTTTCAGGCAGGGGTCCACAAATATCAGAATGAATGAGTTCCAGAACTTCTGTTGATCTTTTTTGTGAAACTTTCTTAAATGGTTTCCTGTTTTGCTTACCTTCAATACAAGGGATGCATGGCTCCTTGTCAACTTCTGTGTAGTCGACGCCTACCGCGTGTCCTTTCTTGAGCTGATCCATACCGATGCGGCATAAATGACCCAGTCGCCTATGCCAAAGCTTGAAGCTAGAAACATCGGAGTGTGTCTCAAAAGCGGATAGTTGACGCGTTGGGTTGACCGTACAATCTAAAGAATACAGTCCGCCACAAATAGAACCATGTAAAATTACATCACCTTTACAAGAAAAAGCATCAGAATCATAAAAGTTACAACCATTTTTATCAAAAACTACGCTAAAACCTTTATCTACCGCCTTCTTGACTGAAATAAGATTAGATTTCAAGTTCGGTACGTGAACCACATCTGTAATCTTCTTTACATCTGTATTCTGACCGCAACTGTTAATAGAAATATCTCCAACACCTTTGCTAGGCAATACTTCTCCATTTGCAATGGTCACAGTTCCAGAAGATGAATCTCTCACATTCTCCATCCAATCATCTCGTGACGTCATATGGGCAGACGCTCCAGAGTCAATAAACCATTTGTCACGCTCTAATCTGTCATTGGCATTCAGTACCAACTTCTGGGCAGACTGCGAATCATTATAAATGGGAACAGTAATTGACTCACCAGTAAGTTCAAACATCAACCGCTTGAGAAACACAGCATCCTTTGCCGCACTCGACAAGCACATGTATTCCGCTTCACTAGATGACAGTGCAACGGTAGTTTGACGAATGATGTTTTTGACTTTGTTTATTGAAGTGACATAAAGACATCATTAAGAATATAGTGAAAATGTAAAAGAAATATAAATTCAAATTTTGATTAGCCAGTAATACAACATTATAACGAGGGGCTGAATTTACTGATTTATTTGGTTCCATAAGACTATTAATGTAAAATGACAAAATTCGACCTATGTTGAGATAACGTTATTTACTTGTAATGCCATCAGAAAATACGTGGTTAAAATTGGTCGGGTCGGGTTATTCGGGCCCACGGTGTGTAGTAGAGTTAGTTAGCCGCATTGTGCGCATCGGGTTACAAGCATGAAATTTTTACTACAGATAGAGTGTACTGCGGTGACTATTTTTCGATGTGGAGGGAAGCTAGATTCTTCCCCTGTGCGCGGGGAGAGCGGGGTAAATGGGCCAAATACACCTCTTTTTCATTTTTTTTCACTGATCAGTTAAGGCTACTAGGGCTTGTGTGGTATCGTTTTCGTGTAAAACAAATATCAGAAATAAATTGATTTTTTACATTATTTAGGTATAGTTTCATATAAAAGTATCTGTAAATCGTCGAAAAAGTAAAAATCACAACATTTCATATTATATTTTTGATTGACGTTCACCCCAAATAACTGATTAAAAGCCGGGCAAATCGTTTTTGTTCCACTGCACATGCAATCTACCGATTAAGAACCGCTGTCGATATACCTCATTCTGAGACTGTATTTTGCCCTTATCGAAATTCGAAACAGGTAATGTACAAGTTAAATGTTATTGGCAAATGATTTGCTTAATGTGCAAATTACATTTAATCATTCGCAATTGATGTCAAAATGATAAATGTAAAAGTTTGTAGTTATGTTTGGATTTTTGTTACTATTAATACGGTACACGATTATGATTGAGATGAAATCGATAGGATGCTTAGTCCCTTATCATATTAACGGGAATGGTGCATGCGAAGCCGCGTGTAAATGTTAGTCGGTTATAATTTTTCGAGATGAAAATATTCGAGTAAAAACAGTTACTTAAAACAGCTCGCCTATTTTAAACCCGCCTAGCTCGCCTAGCTTAAACTCTATCGCGCGTCGGTCATAAAGACGGTGATATTGCTTAACATGATCCAGCGCTCTTACGCATAACTGAATGTGCACACGCCATGTGATTAGGGGCGGCGAAAGATACTTCTCATGTTCTGTCAGGTTCTAGATTAATCGATTTTAATTAATTAATTTGTTATAATAATCGGCACTAACAGTTCAACCTTATGTACGTATTGTTAATCCACAAGATGGCCTGCCGACCTGGTTAGGGCCGTCGGAAGTCGAAGAAGACGGGCGACCGTTCGTCTTTGAGGGAAGTTTGTGAGGTATTTGAGTGAAGCCTATGCTAAGCTGTGAATGTCTTCGGGTTGAAATAATGATGATGATGATTCAATAAAACATCGTAAAGTGTCATTTACTGAGTATTTTACCCTTGGTAACCTAAATGTACGATTAATCACGTTCTAATTAGTTATCCTAAACTGTAAAAATAAGAACTCACTGTTAATTACCAACTGCAATCCCGTCTAATAGAATTATCTGTTTGTTCCAGGTGTGCGCTTGCAGCGCATTGGCTGCGCTGGACGGCTACAGTCCGCAGCAGGACCCCGACCAGTTTCACATCCAGACAGACGAGGATGACGAGCGCTACTTCCTGTACCAGACACACAATGGCCAGTATCGCAAGGAGCGGAGGCTGAAGGATGGCTCCGTTGTTGGTAAGCAGATTTTCTCCTGTCAACTTACAGTGCAGTCCGCAGTAGCTCCCAGAACAGTTTCACATCCAGACAGACGTAGATGACGAGCGCTGCTTCCCGTCCAGACAGTCGCACAATTGCCAGTACAGCAAAGAGCACTCATACTTTTCATCGCGTGTTAAACTTCCTTAGGGATATAATTTTAGGATTTAGTCCCACTGTAACACGGTAAACTCATACAAAACTAACATAATACTTCAATCTGTTGGCTAATATTATCACTACTTTTGTCATACTCTCGATTGGAAACATTTCAAATATTCTAAGGTCTCTTGCGAAGCAAATAAAATAACTAAATATTTGTACTAAAAAAAACCCAACCGTGGTGCACTTTAAAAGTGCATAAAATCCGCCATTTTGTTTATTTTAACGAACTTCAGGTATGAAGTTCGTTAAACGTTTCGTGAATGTCACTGGGTACAGTGACACTCACGCCATCAAGAAGAATCCAATGATGTATCATTTATCAAAATCGGTTGTGCCGTTGAGTAGTTACGAGCAGACACAGGAACGGACATACATACAGATCAAACACATTACCCTCCTTTGGGCTTCGCTGCAGTCGGGTAAAAAACTAGAATATTAGTCTACGGCAGCTTAGATGCATTACCTTTAAGTAGAATTGAATACGTATTTGTGTAATAAATCTTCCAGTTGACTTCCTTTTACATTTAACATATTAAAAAAAAACAGACAAAGAGATCACACAGTGTGGGTGGCCACAAGCTATGCTATGATAGCTCGTTTTGAGACATTTACTTACCACGCCCACAACGTAATTATTTTTTATGGAGTACCCACTACTTATTTGGATCACGTACGCATTTAAATTGTTGTTTTTTATACTTCAGGTACGACTGGATGGGTCGGCGCAGATGGTTACCTACGATTGCAGGACTACATAGCTGACAACGAAGGCTACAGAATATACAAGTCGAAGACTGTTTTTGTAGGACAGAACCGACCAATCGGGGTATGACTTTACATTACTATTACACCTCTTTTTAATGCTTACGAACGACTAAGATATACATTATACACAATATAGGATACATAAAAAAGAAGTCGCTCTCAATTACATTAAAATGTTTACTACCTAATCCAGTGGGTACTAAAAATAAGAATATTTCATTGATTGATATTTTTTATTTCAGGAATCGCTGAAAATAGCAAAAACAGCGCCAACAGACTCGGGCTTTGGCGTGACTCCCGCGCCGGCTCACCGACCCGTCGTCGTGAACCGAGGCCCACCGCGGTTCAGCACCACCACACATGCACCAGTGCCATCCTCCACATTCGCCCCACCGCACTCCTTCCCGTCGGAAGTATCGATCACGCCAGCATACCACCCGTCTTCCACGCCACGAGTACACGTGTCACCAAACTCCATCGACTCCTCGACTCCTAAGTACGACTTCAGACCCACCGTCCCACCGATAACTGCAAGCGAAGCCTCGCCTTCTCCGAACTCGTACGATTACGACTCATCGAACACCAACACTATTGATGACGGCTACTACGCCAGCGACAGCACACCATACAGAAGAGTTGACATATACAATCCAAACTCTTACAGACACGCTGACGCTTGGCTCCAACGACAAAGAGCCGGCGCCCAAATTGGCGATGGCTATACCCCCCAATTCCCTAGCTACGACGGCGTAGCCTTTAGGAGAAACGGGTTCCGGTACTATCTCCCGAAACAATACCATGAAGAGGAGACGGGGAGTTCTGATGAACGAACAGGGAGTTTCGGCTACGTCGACCCGTTCGGCATACGCAGGGTGATATACTACAACACGTCGCCTGGGGAAGGGTTCCAAGTGCGCAAAAACAACAGATATGTCGGCCATAATGCAACGCCTTACGACCCTAGACCAATTAACTGAATTTAGTGTGCTTAATAAACTTTATGAGTGAAAAATGGTTACCTAATTAAATTATTAACTATGAATCAGTATTGTTGTTCACACGTGACTAATCTAAAGGAGATGAAACGATATTCGAACGACGCGAACACTTAGCCATTAATCTTAAACGTGTAAGTTTAGTTAAGTAATTAAAAATGTAAAAAAAAACTTGATGCTCATAAATTAAGTTATTTAAGCATAACTTATCGGAACGACATCATAAATTGTGCTATATGTTTATAATACTATGAAATGTATCAATAATAATTTTTTGTGAACATGATAATTATGTAAAAGGCATTATTGATTAGTAAAAATAGGTCAGTTATTGTTTACAAAGTACCGAGTGTACGTAAATAATAACGATTAACGATCAATAACGAACTGGTAATTTAAAAACTGATTAAAATATAAATATTTATTTATATCAAGTGAGTGCCATTACGAAATATGTATTTGTTTGATTAAAGCTCACGTAGTTAGTAGACCAGCAGCGATCCCAAAGTGATGATTAGCCATTCAAATCGTGGGCGGACTTCTTTAATCTTATGCTGCCGCAATACCTTATAAGGCATTGTATAAAAGCAAAAAATACCGTTAATTTGTTCAAACTTGACAATAAAGTTGCAAATAAGGAGCTTGGTCACTATCCTTACCTACGCCTTAGAGGATTGAAAGTCAACGAACTCATCTGAATTTGTTTCTAAAAGGACGAGTGTGGGTAGATAATAACTTGAGACTAAAAAGTGGTATCTTAAAAAACTCTCAAATACTACTACTGATTAAATTCGCTGGATACATTAAGGTTTTAGCTGTTTTTGAAATCTCAGTTTTCATTAAAGTACTACAACCTGTCAGCTACACAAACCGGCCTGACACTTTACCATTTTTAGGGTTTCGTGCCGAATGGGTGCCAACGGGTACTAAGTTTCTTAACATTATTAATATTGGCTCTAGATGCTTTTTGACTTAGTCGTAAGTTCGGTGCATGTTTTCTAGTCGCGGCCAATAATTCGTCATTATCGTGTAAATTGTCAACTTAATGACGACACAAATGATAACTTGTTGCCGCGACTTTCAAGGGAATTAATTTATATTGACTAGTGTTCGTGTGCTTAAATTTATGAAGAAGAGTACAGTCGATAACATGTCCATGTTTTATAATGTATTTTAAATTCCAATGTAGTATTTCACGTGTCATGTAGCTGAGTGTGCAAATATGTAAATTAGCCTAACCAATTAAATAGCAATTTGACACTTATTGTATTGTTATATGGAAACATAATATTACATAATTATATAATGATTATTTACAAGAAGTTTCATTTTGCCATATGGTCATCGAATTGTGATAACGTACCTCACCCATACCTCATCCATAATGCTGGTTTTCAGTGGGAGCAAAGCAATCTTCCAAAGTTTCTAGACCAAATTTCAAATAGGTACTTGCTCCAGTAAATCGATTTCACAATTTGTGTAAAGTAATTAAAAGTAAATAACATAGGTAATTATCATTAGTATGCAGCAATACAAGCATGAAATCAATACGAGTTATGCGACATTTTGACCAAAATGCACTATTTATATAGATTATGCGAACTGTGATCTGCAACAGTTTTCGCAGACGCTCGGACGGTACGGTAGTTTTTTAAATATTACTAATGAATACAAAAATACAATACCAAAAAGCCATGCAAAATTTGTGTTTTGAAATCAAGTGTGAAATACTTGTTTTCTGAACTACAAAGATCTATCTACTCCGTTTATTTACTTTCTTTGTTTCCAGGGGTCCTGCAAAATGCTGCGTCTAACGATTTGTTTGTTGGTGGTCAAAACAGCTTTCGCCGCAAATGCCTTCCCTGTTGAAACTGGGAACTACGGTCCAGTCGGACCCAACACTAACTTGGTGTTCAATTTCCAGCAAATAAGACGAGACCAGCCGCCGCAAATCGAGATGAGGGAAGAAAACATTCACAAATACATGGGCAGGGCTCGAACAACTCCTCCTACCCCTATTGATAACGGAGATATGAGGCCAATGAAGCCAGAACATCCTATTCCTTATACAGAAGCGCAATGGACCGCTTTGCAGACGGCGCCGAAATACGATGGTCCAGTAGCAAATTGGAAGAACGTGCCTGCTCCTCCGAACTTCCCACAATGGGATAGCTTGACAAACATGGCAGCTACCAACCCCAAGAATTACAATTACGACAGCCATGTTCCGCAGCAACCGATAGTGGTTGATGAACCAACTCAATGGCACGAGCCAGAGATCCAGAGCCGTGCGGTACCAAACTATGCTTCATCTACTTTCGCGCCTGTGACTTTTGCGCCGAGGATGCGGGTCCCGACGGCACGCCACAGTCCTTCAAGCAGCAGAGGGAACCATAAGTTCAACTGGAGCGATGTGACCACGGAGGCTGCTACCACGCTTCCCAGTGTGGCAGTCAATGTACCTACGGCAGCTCCGAGCCGCATGCCTCCCCCACCTGTACCCACTTTGTCTCCGTGGTATGACGGCTTTTGAACACATCATTAATTTAAATAGGAATTAAATGAATGTATAGTCCTTAAATGAAGACCTTATATTAACACTTTCCCTGTCCCCAATACAAAGGGTAAATTTTGCTCCTCAAGTCCACCTCAATATTAATTGCACATATTTTGTTTATTGACTTTAATTATTAGGTTTATCACTGTTTTTAGCATTGCCACTTATGTGGGTGAATATTTGATTTCGTAGGTACATATTTAAGCCCAAAATTATTTTTCTAAATATCGGTTCAAATTAGGATTTTTATTGAGTTGATGTTAAGGTATGATGTCTAAGTAAGCAAAAAATGGCAAGGCACCTTAATTAAAGCAAAAATGAGGTAGTTATAAATAAGCCTTTAAACTTTTTGGGCGAATGGTAGAGAGAAATGATCCAAATGGTAAAGAGAATTACAGCAATGCGCGCCCTAGATACACAATATACATAATAGATACACAATACACAATATCATTTGCACGAACGAAGTTGCTGGTTCCAGGGTTTATACATATGTAGAAAGTATTTCAATTGTATGACGTACTAAGAATTAAAAAAAAGGAGCGAGGAGAGCGTTCCGTACGTCAAAAGAATACAAAACAATTATACTTTATTGAACAGACTTCTTATAGATTTTCCTGCATTTCATTTATTCGACTACGTTTAATTTTGCTACAATAAAGGCATATAAGACAATTACTCGACCGAATAGTCACATGAGCATCGTGTAGAGGTAGTTTATTTCGCAATATCTTATATGACTAAAGTGCTGAATAAGATATAAAGATAGTAAGTGTTTATCGGAACGGAACTCTTCGGCGGCTGCTTAAAAACATTAGAACCCCTGAGTTTGGGGTAATTTTACTTCGGTGAGTCCATTACTTTACATTTCCTTAAGAGTGTCGAAATTTACTTTTTTTTCGGCATAAACGGCCGTATCTTTTTTTCAAGGGACAGCACAGCTTCACGGGACCGCAAACGTAAACTAAGTATTTATATAGTTTAACACGGACCGAATATGTTATATGAATATTTGTGGCTTTTCATATAAATAAATAAACACTACAATGGATAGAAAATCCATCACTGAGGAGTCAGGAACAAATAGACAGCATGACTTGTTTTGACGAATCGCATTAGGTAACAAAGGTCTGACGAAGAGGCATAGTAAAATAGGACAAGTAACGACACTAGGACCCTTTAGGAGACCTAATTGCTGATCTATAGTTTTACACTAGCATCGCGGTCACGATGGCTCGGCCCCTATCTATATATCCGGTAAATTTCGGCAAATATAATGAGTGGCGCGGGTGGTGAAGCGGAATGGAGCTAAGGCCACGTGATGTAGCTTTGTTCGTAGTGACGCTACTCGGTGTACTCTCTTAGAGGTGGATCGTTGGTAATATATTGTAAGCTCCTCGAGTTGTTGTACGTCGACACAAATATTGACTTTAATAACGACCATATTCCAATGAAATAAGGTCTAAAAGTGTAAAGATATGTGGGTCATTATTCGAGCGTTTCAACCGCCTCACTTTCGTGGACACGTTTTTGACGAAATCAAGGCAGATTTTTGTGGCATTTTGAACTATTTGGTAGAGACTCCGGACTTCTGACAAATAGTCAGATATCCCATCAAAAGCTACACGAATTTCGGCGAAAAGGTGTCCACGAAAGTGACGCGGAACCAAACGCTCGAATGACCCATGTAGGCCGTCGACTGTACTTTAGTGCAGTAATACCTACCTACAAGTAATTTTGCCTATTCCTCATAACCAGAACAATACAGCATTTGCAATCCACAATTTCACAATCCTGACAGACTATCTACTTACGTACAATTTTTTAACATAGATATATACATGATTGTCTATGATATAGCCTATCAACGACCATCCCCCGTTCGATTTTGGAACAAAATGTATACATCATCATCTATACATAATTATCAATAAACCATCATGTATACATATTACCTCCCTATATTTATCAAACGAAAACGTGCCATTAATTAAAAATAATTCAGAATAATAATTAACTCTCTACTCCTCTGAGCTTTATTGGCCACGAAATTCACTCTGTCGCGACCTGTCTTCATGTTTACTAGTGAGCTTGGCACAACACTGTTAACGATCGAATGTTTCGAACTAAGTAATAACGAAATACCAAGGTTCTATAATGAAAATCATATGTACGAGTACTGTGGAAGCAAACAATTTATTTCATGAATGTTGACATTATTAAAAACTTTGCAGCATAGAAAGAAAGTATTTAAGGCTTGGGCGTATCAACAATCACAGCACCAGGATACCCTGCATAGTAAGTTGGGTACAAAATCCTAAGTGGTTTGGGGTCAGATCTGGAAGGCAATATATTAAAAGGGGGACGTAGAAAACTGGACCAATTGTTCGAAGGCAAGACAGAGTTAATCCAGGTGCCGATATCGCTGAGAAAGGGAATCTTGGGGATCTCCACTTTTACAACTTCAGGCTTTGCGGGTTTTGGTTCTTCAGGCTTTGGTTTCTCGGGTGCCATGGGTGCGGTCTCCTTCAGTTCTCCTGACTCAGAGAATTCTTCTTCAGGTTCGGGGAGCTCAGTTTTCTCTTCTTTAGGTTCGGGCTCAATCATAATATCCAAGGTTCTCAAGGGAGCGAGTGGAGCTGGGTAAGACATGGAGAAATATGGCGACACCAAGACATGGGACTCCGGTGGCAGTATCGGTGCCTCCGGCATGGCCGGAGCGGCCGCCGCGGTTGCAATCAGGCACAAAGCTAATAGAAACATCTGAAAAGGAATTAATTTATAGATTTATAAAATATCTAAAAATTAATATAAATTAACATGTGCGCTATTTTAATATTTTTTACTCAAATCTTACCTTGACGATGGAACAGTTAAATCTGTATTGCTGCTATCAAGAAAAATTACGCTTATATACAGAAAAAATCAGTGTACATAAGTATAAAAATCATTCGAAATTAATAAAATCTAATAATAGGCTCTTAGATTGCTGACTTTGCGGTTAGAGAACATAACAACTCTTACATTAACCCATTAGGTTGATGGAAGTCGGATAGCTGCAATTATTAGAGATTCATCACGAACTGTGAAAACCGGTAGCTCTACCATTACTGATGACCCCAAGTAGAGTCAGGACCGGTCGATGTCAACTATTGCGGTAAAAAAGTTACTTAAGCAATCCGCAGGATGGTAACATCTTAGTATTGGCAATAACCAAGTCTCATTAAGTAGATAAAGTGCACATCGCCTGGTTGTGTCTAGTTTGTTATTCGCAACATGGATTGCTGCTGGTTATTACGAAGGAATAATGTTTTTTTTTTAATAATTTTGCTAAGTAACTCAAAACTAACAGCGATACCTCGTTTCTTTTTCAGAATATAATTAACAAAATTAGTAAGTATGTATTGTAAATATAACGACCTGTTTGTTTTATTTTGTCTGTCTTTGTTTGTCAAATTCTACACTCACGAACAATGAATTCGAGTCAATTCATTGTCCGTCAGTGTATTATGTTATGAATAATTTATAGACCTGTAATCTACACAACTAACAACATTACAGTTCAAATACACAGCAACTAGAACATACCGTCAGATCCTCCAACTTTACGGCCGTCCACTACACACAAAAAAGTATAGTCAGACCATGGTCAGACCTAAATAGTACATTGTGTATCAAGGGCGGTAAGTAAGGAATTACAAACGAGTGTTTGTTATAAGCCCGAGGTGACACCGAGGGCTTTAATAACACGAGTTTGTAATTCCTTTACCGCCCGTGGTACACACAATGTTTTTCATCACACTTGTGAGGAAATCTTAAAAATATAACCTTACTAATCGCCCCAGTATGAAAAGAAAATATTAAAACAGACAGTGACATTAGCGACATTATGTCCATAGACAATGGGAATGTCAAGTCACGTTCGGAAACCATAGCTGTAACGACCATTTTAGTTGATTTTATATTTGCAAAATAAAGAAATACATTTAATTAATGTTACCGAAATATGTGTTTACATATATTTGCAATAACAGTTATCTTTAAAGAAATATTTCAGTGATAAAAGTTAAAACAGTAAGTTAGCGTTTCCTTTGAACATGACAAAGAAGAGTAAAACAGAACCAGCGTTTCAAATTTAAAAAGAAAACCATTACGCCCTAGGGCGTAATAGGTCATTTACGGCCCGCAGAACCTACGTGTAATGACACCATTTTCGAGCAAGTGTGATGAAAAATTACATAAATAATCCTTGCTCTTTTATTTAATATTTTTTTTATTTTCAGACGGTTTCCTACTTTGTTAAAAAATGTTGGATATATTGTTTAATAAACTACTTGGATCATTCTCATTTAGATTTGTGACTTGTGCCATGTGCAGATAGTTAACGTTGCTAATACTTAATTTTTCCTATTTTTCTATTTACGAACCGAAAGCTTAACAACGGGTTTATTTAAGTATATGTAAGTATTAGAATATTTAACTACTTCTTTTTTTATTTTAAAAGGGTGGCTGCCCTTAAAAAAACCGGTCAAGTGCGAGTCGGACTCGCGCACCGAGGGTTCCGTACAAAACTCGAAATTAGATACGTGAATACTTCAAGATAAACTGTATGGTGGGATAAACTTAACTTTGCTGTTGATAAACTGTTGTTCCCATACATCGACAAAGGGTACACTGGGTATACTACATAAATACCGAATGGGTTAAAATTCCTATTACTAAAATTCCTATTACTAAAATTCCGATTTTACATAACTCCGACTTTTAAAATTCCGAAATTCCAATACGTCTAACTATAAGAATTCCGATTTTCAAAATGCCGAGATTCGATACACCGAACAATGAAAAGTCTGAATCTATGATAACCCGATACATCAAAAATACGCATTCCGATCAATACACCGAACAATAAAATTTCCGACTCAATAAAAGTGGGAGAATAGGCCTTAGATCTAGCTAAACTGACTTATGCCTGACTTTTTTTTTGGGCTGACTGACTGGCTGTGGTTAATTTCCCGTAGCGACACAGTTTCAACCTAAAAGGGCTGTGAGGAAGTCGATGAAGCCCCGCTGCGCGGGGCTTCTATTTCTTTCTAAGGGACGCAACCGACCTAACCAACCTACCTAAATTAAACCAGATATGGTTTTAAAGGTTTTTTTACAAGCGGGGGGCTTCGCCCAAAGAAGGTAAACTCGGTGATGATGGTAAAGGAGGCAAAGAAAATAAGAAAGATAGCATGTTCGAAATAAAGGAGGTGATTTCGATCCTTACTATTATAAACGGAGGATTTGTCAGTTCATTGACTGTCTCTGGTGCCTCAGGGGTCTCCTGTTCTTCTGGGTTAGGAAGCTCTTCGTTATGTTCTGGCAGCTCAGCGTTTTGTCCTATACATTCAGGCACAATCGTTATATCCAGGGTTCTGAGAGGAACGAGCGGAACAAAAAATTAGACTCAACTTTAGCCTTTGGAACAGTGGGAGCAGCCAGCACTGTTCCAAAAAGGCATAAAGTAAAGAGGAACATCTGAAAAGAAAATTACATGTTTCTTTTAAAAGACTAAAATAATTTTATATTTCATCAAAAGATCATTAAGGTCTGAGATCTTACCTTAACTTTAGTAGAGTTGTATCTGCAATTAATAGATTTAGAAAATTGCAAGGTTAGTTGTGTAGGTGAATTGAAAGGTTAAAACCGTAAAAGTAATTATAAAACCCATTTGAAAGTAATACTATGGAATATCAGAATCGGAGTTGGTGAATATGGTTACATAACAACCGAATGTATAAGTAGTATTTCTATATGTATTCCCTATATTATTTATAATAGGTCGGTTTACAAACTTTATGGTAATTATGTCCTGCTATTTTTAAAATATTGTTAAAAATTTGATACATTTCATGAAATCATTTCATGAGTTCATGTCATGAAACTAAAAGACAATTAATGTATACCAACTGTGGCTGCATAAACTACAATATTCCTATTATTTAATTTCCTCAATCCGGGTTCTAATAATGCATGACAGTGTAATGTAATATACAAAGATTATAAAAATTAAGCACCATCCATTACCAGGTTTTTTTAAACTTAGCCGACTACGAATTGACCTTGCCCAGGCTTAAAAAAATTAAAGTCATTTCATTTGTTAACTGTATGTTTATTCACTGAGCCGGCTTAAACCAAATGATTCGAAGTTATTAAATGCATATTCTGACGTTAGAAACTACATTTGATCTGACGATTCCGAATATTTGACAGCTAAATCAAGCCGAGGATTCTTCAACTTTGTATCCGTCCAATCCAGCGCTGTACTTAGTGACGTAGGTTTTTTCGTCATCACCGATGTAGCAGGTCTCCCCCTCCGTGATGAGGACGTGCCCCTCGCCGCTAGGGGAAGGGGATGAGCCGGCCGCGCTCGGAGACCACGGTGCCCTCGGCGGTGACGTAGCGGAGCGCGTACTGGCCGAACTCGTCGTGGATCTCCTCGTGCTGCAGGGCGGGGAGCGCGCGGCGGGAGGCTGCAGCCTCGTAGGAGCTGCGGGGGACTCCCATGGCTAGGGAGACCGCCACCAAGCAGGACAGGATTACGATCTGGAATGATGCATAAGACTGACGTCCATTTTGTATTTCAAACATTGCACCAGTGTGCGGTACTCACCAGCGTTACATTATATTAGTTGCTAGAGGTATTTACATGTGATATCTCGACAATTATGGATGACACAACGCTCCTACCGAAGAATTATATTTTTTTCTGGATACTAAGATTACGGAAAACGATCATTGTGACATTAGGTGCTCTCCACACCAGGTAGAGCAGGTAGTGCAGATGGCGGTGACCGTAAGGTTTTATTATAGCGATTAGAAAGAAAAAAGAAGCCTGAAGGCTGGGTTGATTTTGCAGGTTTTCTCCCCAATAGAAAAATACTAAGTGGCGTCAAAATTACCAGATTGCTCATATTTTGATGATGTAATAAAAACCGGTGAAAATATGAACAGAATAACACATTTTTGATCAACCTTCAACATTTTTTAAATAACCAATGTACTTACGGTGTTCATTTTGGATTTGCGTTAGCTGGCAAGTTTACTGTTGCCAATCGGAATTAAACACTAACTTAAATACACAAATGTGTCACAATTATGATTACGTCGATTAGGAACTTGAAGTCGTCCGCATTTATAGAGGTTACTTAATTAATCATTTGGCATAATAAACAAGTAAGTAGGGTTCATTTCTGAATGTTATCATGAGTACCTAGCCAAAATCAATAACCCTCCTTTGGGCTTCGCCGCAGTCGGGTAAAAATGCTGAGAAACTTTGTCTTCAATAAAAAAATGTATACAAGGAAAAGTAATGTATGAAAATGTATGCCTAGTATTTAAAATGTAACTTTATATTAAGCAGATGTTTTTTATTATTAAGCTATAAAACTAAAAAATAAAACGAACTTCAACTAAAATAAAATCGATGTCGTTAATGTTGTGTATATGTATGGAATGTTAGCCCTCTTTTTATTGAGAACCAGGCCTTACGGAGGTTACCTTAAGGTAGATTTTGCTGAAATATCCCATAAAGCAAAACTCGAGGATAGTAAAGATAGAATTTTTCAATGCATAAACGATTAAGCAAATAATCAAAAATATATCGCATAACAATAATCAATCATTTTATTTGCACAACACTGTTAACGATCGAATGTTTCGAACTAATAACGAAATACCTAGGTTCTATAATGAAAATCATATGTACTGTAGAAGCAAACAATTTATTTAATGAATGTTGACATCATTAAAAGCTTTGCAGCATAGAAAGAAAATATTTAAGGCTTGGGCGTATCAACAATCACAGCACCAGGATACCCTGCGTAGTAAGTTGGGTACAAAATCCTAGGTGGTTTGGGGTCAGAGCTGGAAGGCAATATATTGGTTATGAAAGGGGGAAGTTGAATGTTGGGCCACGAAAAACTGTTCGGAGGCAATAAAGAGCCAAACCAGTTGGCGATACTGCTGAATGAGGGAGGCTTGGGGATCTCCAGCTTTACATCTACAGTTTCTGCGGGTTTTGGTTCTTCCTTCGGTTCCTCGGGTGCCAGGGGTGCGGTCTCCTTCAGTTCTGCTGACTCAGAGAATTTTTCTTCAGGTTCGGGGAGCTCAGTTTTTTCTTCTTTAGGTTCGGGCTCAATCATAATATCCAAGGTTCTCAAGGGAGCGAGTGGAGCTGGGTAAGACATGGAGAAGTATGGCGACACCAAGACATGGGACTCCGGTGGCAGTATCGGTGCCTCCGGAATGGCCGGAGCGGCCGCCGCGGTTCCAATCAGGCACAAAGCTAATAGAAACATCTGAAAAGGAATTAATTTATAGATTTATAAAATATCTAAGAATTAATATAAATTAACATGTGCGCTATTTTAATATTTTTCACTCAAATCTTACCTTGACGATGGAACAGTTGAATCTGTAATGCTGCTATCAAGAAAAATTACGCTTATATACAGAAAAAATCCGTGAACATAAGTATAAAAATCATTCGAAATTAATAAAATCTAATAATAGGCTCTTAGTTTGCTGACTTTGCGGTTAGAGCACATAACAACTCCTTACATTAACCCATTAGGTTGATGGAAGTCGAATAGCTGCAACTATTAGAGATTCATCCCGAACTGTGAAAACCGGTAGCTGTACCATTACTGATGACCCCAAGTAGAGTCAGGACCGGTCGATGTCAACTATTGCGGTAAAGCAATCCGCAGAATGTCACGTATCAATTTATCACTTATCTTGTAACATATTAGTAAAAGCAATAACCAAGTCTCATTAAGTAGATAAAGTGCACGTCGCCTGGTTGTGTCTAGTTTGTTATTCGCAACATGGATTTCTGCTGGTTATTACGAAGGAATAATTTTTTTTTAATAATTTTGCTAAGTAACTCAAAACTAAAAGCGATACCTAGTCTCTTTTTAGGGTTCCGAACCAAAATGGTAAAAAAGGAACCCTTATGGTGCGACTCTGTCTGTCTGTCTGTCCGTCTGTCACAGCAAGATATCTCTGGATCTACTGATGTGATCGACTTGAAATTTGGAACAGTGTTAAAAGTCGCTAACTCGAGCCTATTGGATAGAAAAAAAAACTTATACCTTTTTTACTTTTTTTTTAAAAGGGTCCGAAATGGGATGTGGAAAAACAAAAGTAGAGCTATTATATCGAGTGGGATATCAAATGAAAGGGCTTAATTTGTTGATTCCAAAACCATTTTTATTTTTTTTTCTTAATTTTGTACTTTTTGATTTATGACCAAAAACGTTCAAAAAAATACCGTTCCCCCCTATTATCTTCGAAGTTACTGAACAGAAAAATCTGTAATAATTACCAATTATTAATATCATCCTAAATATTACAGGAAAAATAAAATGGTTTTCCTAAATTGCATCGTTTTTTAGAAATTCTCAAAAATCGTACACATACTTATTTGCTCCTACTAATCTAACCGCCATACAGTTTTTCTTGAACTAATATAATATACAAGTATCTACTTACGAGTTTGTACGGAACCCTCGGTGCGCGAGTCCGACTCGCACTTGACCGGTTTTTTCAGAATATAATTAACAAAATTAGTAAGTATGCATTGTAAATATAACGACCTGTTTGTCTTTTTTTGTCAAATTCTACACTCATGTACAATGAATTCGGGTCAATTCATTGTCCGTCAGTGTATTATGAATAATTTATACAGGGTGTCCCATAACTGACACGTCACAGTGACACTGGAGGTAGACCAGGTCAAGAGGTACCAAACCAACTTAACATGACCCGCCGACCGTAATTTTTTTTTCACTACTGGTGGGTAAAGTCGAAATTACTGTTTCGCTGTGAATTAATTCAAGATCAAACTAGTATTTTTCTCAATTTTACTTAGTTTTTGGATAAAATACCATTTCTGTAACCTTCATTAACAATTCATGTTACCGTACACATAAAAACTAACTTTGACACCTTTCCGAGTGCACACTGGCACTAATAGGGTAGTTATCTACGACTAAACAGTCGCACCAACCACATCATTACCATCGCCACATTATGGATGAGCTCCTTATAAACTATGGAGTCGTTTTCGGTTATCTTGTAGAAGTCGCGTGCCTCTGCTATTTTTATCATAATGATCCTGATTGCTTTTATAAAACGGCCAATAATAGTGGCGATGGTAATTAAGCAAGCAAAACGGTATAAAATCGCAGAGAACTACCTAATAATGTTAAAAACGGTCAAAATTCATGAAAAACTTCAATTCGACAATAACTCAAAAACCGTGCCACTTTTACTGGGGTCATGTTAAGTTGGTTTGGTACCTCTTGACCTGGTCTACCTCCAGTGTTTTACTGTGACGTGTCAGTTATGGGACACCCTGTAGACCTCTAATCTACACAACTAGCAACATTAGGGTTCAAATACACAGCAACTAGAACATACCGTCAGATCCTCCAACTTTACCGCCATCCACTACAAAGTACACACAAAAAAGTATAGTCAGTCCTAAAAATTACATAAATAATCCTTGCTCTTTTATTTAATATTTTTTAATTTCAGGCGGTTTCCTACTTTGTTAAAAAATGTTGGATATATTGTTTAATAAACTAGTTGGGTCATTCTCATTTAGATTAAATTTGTGACTTGTGCCATGTGCAGAAAGTTAACGTTGCTAATACTTAATTTTTCCTTTTTTTATTTACGAGCCGAAAGCTTAACAACGGGCTTATTTAAGCATAAGTATTAGAATATTTAACTACTTCTTTTTTTATTATCAAAGGGTGGCCGCCCTTGAAAAAAATGCGGTCAAGTGCGAGTCGGACTCGCGCACCGAGGGTTCCGTAGATACAAACTCGAAAGTAGATAAGTACGTGCATAGTTCAAGACAAACTGTATGGAGGGACAAACTTAACTATGCTGTTGATAAACTGTTATCCCCATACATCGACAAAATGTTCGTTAGACGGTATTGATTCTTAAGTGACGAAAGTCGGTCGTGGTTAGTTTAGTAGCAACAAATAAGGTTGATTTACGATTTTTGCGAATTTGAAAAAAAAACGATGCAAGTTAGGACAACCGTTATATTTTTCCTGTAATATTTAGGATGATATTAATACTTGGTAATTATTACAGATTTTTCTGTTCAGTAACTTCGCAGATAACAGGGGGAATGGTATTTTTTTGAACCTTTTTTGTCCTAAATCAAAAAATACATTATTAAGAAAAAAAAATAAAAATAGTTTTGGTATCTACAAATTAAGCCCTTTCATTTGATATCCCACTTGATATAATAGCCCAACTTTAAATTTTCGAACTTCTATTTCGGCCCCGTTTAAAAAAAAAGTAAGAAAGGTATAAGATTTTTTTTTATGTCCAGGAGACTCGGGTTAGCGATTTTCAAAACTATTCTAAACAAATCGATAGCAGCAGTAATTCCTGAGATATCTGGCTGTGACAGACAGAGAGACAGACGGACAGACAGACAGATTCGCACCATAAGAGTCTCTATTTTACCATTTTGGTACGGAACCCTAAAATAGAAGGTCCAAAATTGTACGTCAAATGGGGTGTCAAAATGAAAGGCTTAATTTGTAGATTCCAAATCCGTTTTATTATTCTTCCTAATTATGTAGTTTTTGATTTATAACGAAAAACCTTTAAAAAAATGCCACTCTCCCTATTATCGCCGAAGGCGCTGAACAGAAAAATGTGTAATAATTATCGATTATGAATATCATCCTGAATATTACAGGATATAGTTGATTTCCTAACTTGCGTCGTTTTATAGACATTATTCACAAAAAACGTAACAAAAACATGTTTTCAGTTACTCTACTAACCGCGACATGTTGATGTGTGGGGACAACAGTTTTCCAACGGCAAAGTTCAGTTTTCCCTAAATACAGTTTACTGTGAACTATTTACATATCTACCTGCCTACATTTTTTACGGACACCCTGGTGCACGAATCCGACTCGCACTTTACCGGTTTTCTAAACTTAAGTACCTGAAATTCAACTACTGTACACTTTCAATACTCGGCACCTACTTTAAGTAGCTAATTAAAATCATTAATAGATAGGGTAAGTACTACATTCTAACATTATCAAAACACAATACAACCGACAGAAAAATAATCACTCTGATAAACGTATTTATTTTTAAAAACATGCTTTTGTTATGAAAAATACTTACGAAAATGATGCATACCAGCTAGGGTTTCTGCTCGGGAATTCTCGAGAAAAGTTCGAGATGAGAAAAAACAACTCGAGAACTCGAGACCTCGAGAAATTTACTCGACGAACATGAGTCATATAGAACGCGCGTACCTATAACGAACTCTCAAAGCGTATCGCGTCGCCGGCGCACCCCCGCCGCCCGTCAACCTAACTTTATTTTGCTAAGGTTTTTTTTTATTATTTATGTTAATTACTACTAATGATTATGATTCTTTAAGTTTTGTTGATTTGAAAGAAATATTTTGTTTGATTTTTTAATATTTGAATAAGAAATGTTATTTCACGTTTGTATTGAAAACAAAACTAATGACATGTTTTAAACCTAGTTTAATTTTGTCATTTCAATTGCTTTATTATTGATCTCAATCATATATTAAATTACTTATTCTAATTGGTATTACGTTGTGACGATTGTACAATAAAGCATAATTATTGATCTCAACTCAATCATTAGTTTAATGACTAATTCTAATATTACGTTGTGACGACTGTACAATAAAAGCATAATTAAAAAAAATAACTTCGTTTTATTATGAAATTGAAAAAGGCTCGAGAGTCGAGAAGACTCGAGAAATCGGGCTCGAGAATTTCCGTGCCTCGAGAAATGAAAAAGGTCGGGAAATCAGAAACCCTAATACTAGCCCAAATTTGACTATTATACTAGTATTTGTCATCAGAAGTTCCGATCTCTACATCCTGTGTCCATCATCAGATTAGCTTGATGGTGCCATAATATTACTTTGTGACTGAATTTATTGCCACATTTCATTTGCATCGTCAGATTTGTCACTGGTTTAACAGTGTCAAATAAAAGCTTGCACCTAACAATGTTACCCAGAGTGTCATCATCATCTAAAGCATTACAGCCGCGGGTGGGCCTTAGCCTGGTCAAGCAAGTCCTTCCAGTCCGTTCTATTCATGGCTTTCCTTCTCCAACTTTTCACCCCTAATATACTAGTGTCCTGTCCAGAGTGTACCATCATAAAAACATAATAACCTGTTATGAAACCTCAAAATATAAAAAAATATAATTCATTACATAATTTCTTTATCTTCCTCCTTGTCGGTATCACTCTTGACAGAGTGGTCGTGGTACTCCTGGTCATCACTTCAGGCGTTGGTGGCAAGCTTCACAACACGCCGCCACTCTTCTCTGATGGCCGTCTTCCTCGTGCATTCATGTAGTGATGATGAGCCATTTACTGCCGCTCGTTTTCGTTCTAAAATTCTTTCTTTATATTAATTATTTTTTTTATTAAAGGAGCATTTATTAAAAAGATAATAATAATGTACAACAAAATAATAATTATTTCTTTATAAAATTGTTTTATTTAAACTGAAGAATACAAAGTACATTACATACATTAAAATGAATTCGCTGAAGTTTCTTGAAATTGAAGCGCTCTCTTTTCTCACCGAAAGTAGGAAAGTAGGTAACCTATCAATCAAGTAAATGTCTTAAACTTTGGCATAGGTGATGTTCTAGAAAATGTAAAGGTTAGATTAGCATGTAGTGCATAATTGTTTTTACGCCAGTATATTTGGAACTATTGCGCCAGGTAGGTACCAGTCTGGGGTGCTAGACAGGAAACCTCCCAGAGTGTCTGGATTCTTCTCATTCCTCTTGATCCGGTTGATCCGCAGGAAAGGGAAGCGTCTTGGCCGGTGCACCCCGGGAGCAACAGCAAGTGATTTCTTAGGGGCCCCTAATTGATCACTTGCCGATGCTGCGAATGAGCCTGTCAGGGGGGGTTGGGGGGTCCCGCACCGGGTTTCCTCTGTTAGAGGACTCTCCAGGTGCGGCACGCGAGGGTGGAACGTCGGGCACGGGCAGCATCCCTCCGACGTCTCCTTTTGCGGGGCACTGCGGGCAGGCACCAGACGGGTGACCTGTGCCGCTGCGTGGTGGCGGTGGACTAGTCCCCTGCGTCCCGAGAGCTCAGCCTTGCAGGCTGCCGCTACCTCCTGTGCTGGGGGCGGGACGCGGAGGACTGGCCCACCGCGGTCCGTAAGGACAGGCGGGGGCGTCTGCGGGGTAGGGGCGTTTGTCCTCCCGTGGACGGCTGCGGGGCAGGGGCGTTTGTCCTCCCGTGGCGGCGAGGGAGGGACCGGGACACCGTGTGTCTGGTGCCGGTCCCTGCTTCCCCGGGGGACGGCCATTTGGTCGGGGGGGAGCTGGTGAGGGAAGGCACACTGGCCATGCTACAGTGTGCCTTTTTCGGAGAGGGTCCGCCCTAGGGCGGAGGTGCTGGTGATGGCGTGGCGTTAGTAGATTCCCATTCCATCACCGTGAAGGCACAGGTCGGTAGCATCCCTGGGTTTTAGTGGGTAGGCCAATCCCTTCAGGAGCGGAGAGCCCCACATAACCAATACGTAACATCTGGCTGTCACCCCCGATAGCCTTAGGTTACGTAGTGGTATGCAGATTTATGCATTTCCCGGGGTCAAAAAAAAAAAAAAAGGTAGGTACCAGTCTGACAAGGGACTGCCATTTGTTTGTAATTGTTTTTATTATTAGTTAAGATGTGTTTGACAAAGCGTGTCGCGGCTTGATACGGTTGTTTTCTTTTGACGAAGCATGTTGCGGATCGTTTTTTGAGTTTGTTTTTATGTTTTAAATATGATGAAATTTATGATGGATACCTACTCATTTTGTACTTTTGACGAAACCTGCGTTGTGGGTATAGCAAATCGGTGTTTTAGGTATCTTAATCTTTTTGTTTCAATAAAGGACTTTATTTATTGTTTTTATTATGTAAAACATTAAAACAGATCAGATTAAGGTTGTGAAATTTACGACTGACACTGATTTCCTGATCATTGGATAGTGCAATACAATGTTCGCTGTTATTGCTCAGTTGTACTATAAGGCGCTCATTAGTTAGGTACCTCTGCAAAAACTTAACGTTGCTAATACAGTGGAACCTCGACAAGTCGAAACTCAAGGGAATCGCTAATAAATTCATGTTAGCGTGGTTTCGATTTATAGAGCTCTTCGACTTGCAGAGGTTTCCATAGACCCATGTTCGATCGACTTATAGAGGTTAAGGCTTCTGTACTTTTTGACTTCGAGTTACAGGGGTAAAATAAATAAAAAATCGAGTTATACAGGTAAAATTTCCTATAGACTAGATAAGTATGATCTACCTGCCTTAATTTTTCTTCGAATTATAGAGGTATATATTTCACAAATTTCGAGATACAGAGGTGATAAAACAATAGAACTGTGTATTCGAGATATACAATGCCTGTAACCGGAGCTAATAATTAAAACGAAGATTGTAGGGGAGACCGGGTATGGTTGTCTCACGGGTTGGTTGTCACAGCAGCCATTAAATAATACGAAACGAAGGAATAAGTGCATCGATTGGTGAAGTAGGGAAGGAGGTGAAGCTCTTGCTATCTTTTAACACCGAGCGATGCAATTATTCCTTCGTTTCGTATTATTTAATGGCTGCTGTGACAACCAACCCGTGAGACAACCATACCCGGTCTCCCCTACTCCTCAAACTGAACAACATTTGTTCAGCCACATTTAAAAATAACTTATGTTTTAATTTTTAGTACACTTTAAAGTTTATTTGAAGCCGCAATGTATTGCGATGTTTTTTATGTTTGTAGCGTGACAAGCGATGTCAATAAGACTGATGTTAACGTACATTGAAAATACTATTTAATTTGTATGAAAAAGGTAAAATCTTAAGATTAAATAATTTTTAAAAGTTGTTGAACAAAAGTTTTATTGTTTGATGAGTAGAATCTACGTTTTAATTATTAGCTCCGGTTATAGGCCAAGGCCACACATTGTAGAGGTAAGTTCATCTATTTCGAGTTATAGAGGTAAAAAGTCTTGTAGGGAGTCATTGGTAACTTCGACTTATGGAGGTCTAATATTTAGAGTTATGGAGGTTTTGGGGCTTGAAGGGAAGGGAACGGGATTTTATTTCGTGTTATAGAGGATTTCGTCTTATCGAGGTTCGACGTATCGAGGTTCCACTGTACTTAATTTTTCCTTTTTTTATTTAGGAACCAAAAGCTTGACAATGGGCTAATTTAAGTATATGTATTAGAATATTTAACATCCTGTAGGCTTATGATGCTACGCTTTGTCACGCGATAAATAAATGATAAAGCATCCGTCACGTTCTGACAAATAGTGTGTGAGAGTGACGGATTTATCATTTATTTATCGCGTGACAAAGCGTAGCATCATAAGCCTACTGGAAACCCTGCTTTTCTTTCCGTTGTTTCGGGGCATTACAAGTGGTAAGATATTCGAATAAAAATGAGAAAGTCTATTTTAAAGCAAGAGCGCAATTTTATTTAAAAATTATTGACGTCATTAGATTTGTTATTAAGGCATACATTAAGGCTTAAATCCTTCTACAAGGACAGCACCTGCTGGGTATCCTGAGTAGTGAACAGCGTAAAAAATCTTAGGGTTATTAAACGTAGGGAAAAAGTTGACGTTGTTAACCAAAGGAGAGAGATTTATATTGGGCCATGACAAAGAAGGTAAACTCGGTAATGAGGGTAAAGCAGGCAAAGAAGGAAAATGCGGTAGGTAAGATAGCATGTTGGAAATAAAGGAGGGGATCCTGAATATTATAAATGGAGGATTTATCGATTCTTCAACTGCTTCTGGTGCCTCAGGGGTATCCTTCTGTTCTTCTGGGTTAGGAAGCTCTTCGTTATGTTCTGGCAGCTCAGCGTTTTGTCCTATACATTCAGGCAAAATCGCTATATCCAGGGTTCTGAGAGAAACGACCGGAACAAAAAAATTAGACTCAACTTTAGCCTTTGGAACAGTGGGAGCGGCCAGCACCGTTCCAAAAAGGCATAAAGTAAACAGGAACATCTGAAAAGAAAATTACATGTTTCTTTTAAAAGGCTAAACTAATTTTATATTTCATCAAAAGATCATTAAGGTCTGAGATCTTACCTTAACTTTAGTAGAGTTGTATCTGCAATTAATAGTTTTAGAAAAGTGCAACTTATATACAGGTTATAACCGTAAAAGTAATTATAAAACCCATTTGACAGTAATAATATGGATCATCAGAATCGGAGTTGGTGAATGTGGTTACATAACTGGGTCAATTGTAGAAAAAATGTACCTTTTACTTTTTTGTCTGATCATGTTGTGTCTTATACCATTTTACTCAGAATCACGAGCACTTTTTATTTATGAAATAAAAAAAAGTAGTGCAAAATGTCCCAACTTTTCCGTACTAAATATTTTTTTTAGGAGCTGACAAACTCGCAACCCTTATAGGCATAGCGATTGTCGGACCGGGTGGTCGAACCAGGTCGCTAGCCGGACCACCCGGAGGGGTCGGACTGGGTGCCGGGTGGGTGCCGGGGGAGCCTGGGGTCGAACCAGGTCACCTTGTCCCGGTCCACCTCGATAGGATCGGACTAGGTGGGGGCCTGAACGTCTGGAGTCGAACCAGATCGTTCGGCCAGGGCCACCTTGACTTTTCGCTGATAGCTCAGAGTGAGCAACGGACCAACGGGAAGAATGAAGGGGGTCATCCTGTCCTTATGTGAACGTGTGTATCGAACTAATGGGAGTTTTAGTTGCCGGTTTAAAACCTAGCCCAGCTAAGAAGACTCCGGCAAGAAACTTAGCTGAGCCCGAGCGAGGTCGGAGTGATATACCAACTGTGGCTGCATAAACTACAATATTCCTATTATTTAATTTCCTCAATCCGGGTTCTAATAATGCAGTGTCACTACATAGTATAAAACAAAGTCGCTTTCTCTGTCCCTATGTCCCTATGTATGCTTAAATCTTTAAAACTACGCAACGGATTTTGATGCTGCGCAAAAACCTTTTTTTTAAGTACCTATACAAAAAATACCATGAATCCAAATTCGCAAACATGGTGAAATAAAAAAATAAAAGTCTTGAAGTGGCCTCGCTCATGCGCAGGCTGTCGGAGGGTTCCAGCACGCTTCTGAGTGCATTATACTCCAAGCCCGACTGTCATTTTATTATTAAGTGAAATGACATTCACATGTATTAATGTAATAATTTTGTTTGACATTTCATTTGAATTTATTATGTAATTGGAGTAGGTATAATTGGTTGACTTGAATGTATTTACTAACATAGTTCTAAGACATTTGTAACTAACATATATGGGCTAAATTACCTGAATTAAATTTCAATTTCAATAAGCTTACCCAGGCCAAGGACCATTAAAACATGAGGACTGTCATTCTCCATACAAAAAGCTGTTCCCCGATATTTACAACGCCATCTATGTATAAGCTTGGTATAAGAATTATATTATTGACAATTATTCAACTTTGCAAGCCTGACACAGTATTTAAATGTTAGAATTTGTTTATTATTAGCTGTTTACGAGCTAATTATAACATCGTTAATGTTAAATTTTTTAGTGCCATCTAGTTTTTGCCTGGATATCCCCTTGCGGTCGGGGCACGATCCAAAGTATGGAGAATGACCTGACAGTCATCTTGTTTTAATGGTCCTTGCCCAGGCTTAAAAAAATTAAAGTCATTTCATTAGTTAACTGTATGTTTATTCACTGAGCCGGCTTAAACCAAATGATTCGAAGTTGTTAAATGCATGTTTGACATTAGAAACTACATTTGATCTGACGATTCCGAATATTTGACAGCCGAATCAAGCCGAGGATTCTTCAACTTTGTATCCATCCAATCCAGCGCTGTACTTAGTGACGTAGGTCTTTCCGTCATCTCCGATGTAGGAGGTCTCCCCCTCGGTGATGAGGACGTGCCCCTCGCCGCTGGGGGAGGGGATGAGCCGGCCGCGCTCGGAGACCACGGTGCCCTCGGCGGTGACGTAGCGGAGCGCGTACTGGCCGAACTCGTCGTGGATCTCCTCGTGCTGCAGGGCGGGGAGCGCGCGGCGGGAGGCTGCGGCCTCGTAGGAGCTGCGGGGGACTCCCATGGCTAGGGAGACCGCCACCAAGCAGGACAGAATTACGATCTGGAATTATGCATACTCGTAAGACTGACGTCCATTTTGTATTTCAAACATTGCACCAGTGTGCGGTACTCACCAGCGTTACATTATATTAGTTGCTAGAGGTATTTACATGTGATATCTCGACAATTATGGATGACACAACGCTCCTACTGAAGAATTATATTTTTTTCTGGATACTAAGATTACGGAGAACGATCATTGTGACATTAGGTGCTCTCCACACCAGGTAGAGCAGGTAGTGCAGATGGCGGTGACCGTAGGGTTTTATCATAGCGATTAGAAAGAAGAAGCCTAAAGGCTGGGTTGTTTTTGCAGGTTTTCTCCCCAATAGAAAAAGACTAAGTGGCGTCAAAATTACCAAATTGCTCATATTTTGATGATGTAATAAAAACCGGTGAAAATATGAACAGAATAACACATTTTTGATGAACCTTCAACATTTTTAAAATAACCAATATACTTACGGTGTTCATTTTGGATTGCAGTTAACCGAAAAATTGACTGATGCCAATCGGAATTAAACACTAGCTTAAATACACAAATGTGTCACAATTATGAGGATGTCGATTAGGAACTTGAAGTCATCCGCATTGATAGAGTTTACTTAATTAATCATTTGGCATAATAAACAAGTAAGTAGGGTTCATTTCTGAATGTTATCATGAATAGTACCTAGCTAAAATCAAAAATTCTAATAAAATTTGTCATCAATTAAAAAAATGTATACAAGGCAAAGTAATGTATGCCTAGTATTGTAAATGTATATTAAGCAGATATTTTTTATTACTAAGCTATACAACTGAAAAATAGAACAAACTTCAACTAAAATAAAATCGATAGGTATCGTTAATGTTGTATATGTATGGATTGTTAACCCTTTTTTTATTGATTATGGAGGTCACTTTAAGGTAGATTTTGCTGAAATATCCTTTAAAGCAAAGCTTCGAGTATAGTAAAGATAGAACATTTTTCAATGCATAAACGATTACGCAATTAATCAAAAATACATCGTATAACAATAATCAATCATTTTAATTGCACATTTACCGTTGTATCTAAACCTGCAAGTCCTGCAACACCCCAAGTAGCACTCAAGCTGTATAAAAGCTTATACAGCTATTAAACCATCAGTTTAGGCCCTATAAGAGCTGTGTAAGCTCTTTTACAGCGTGTGTGCTCCTTGGGACGTAGGTAAATAATAAATGCAAATTGTAAGTACCTCTGACTCACCTCACCTGTTCACTCCCTCCCCTAAAGAAAAAAGAAATAAATGGATTCTTACGCTCTCTTAAAACTTTGCTTATAGTACGTTCGTACACGGCGCGCACACATTCAAGCGCGCGATGTACCTTTTGTAGAATATTATAATGACTTCACATTCACAATGAATAAGGTACGATCGACGAGATTAAGTATACTTCCATAGAAATGAACAATTTGGATCTACGGAACCATTTGGATCAAACAATAATATTCTCCCTAATGTTAATGGGCGTATTAACTACTACAACAATCAACTGCATACCTTACGTTTTACGTACCTACTTAACGGCGTTTATTATAACTATTTGTTAAAAGAATTAATTAAGACACAGGTTCGACATGGTAATCCAAATTTCCCAAGAAACAAGAATAACAATGCATATCTAATGTATAAATTGGTACAATTATTGTAAGCTAGCATCATTTAGTTTTTTTCTCTCCTGTTATAAACTATTGTGATCATGGTATATCAAAGCATTTATTTAATCACTTTTTGAGTTGAACAATTTAACTGAATAATTAAGGATCATTGTCAAATATAATACTAAAACTACTATAGTTTTCTACCATATTTCGTTTTTGTTATTATATCGTATCCTCTTGGGCATGACCATGCGCGATTTTAATTGTATATGCTTAACATTCCGCTATTAATTCTATTTTTTGTTTCAGATTTCAAAAACAGTAATACTGTTCGTTTTTGGGGCGACCATAGCTTCAGGTCAATTTGTGCCGAGGCTAATAAGACCCACTCCCTACGATATCAGCGTAATGCCCGAGTTGCGATCCAACGGATGCCCACCTGCAAGTGCACTAGCTCCCATGATCTGCCAGTTCATGCAACCAAACATGGGACTAAACTACAAACCAGCATTGATAGCGCCTTCGACATACATCCCGCCGCTGGTCGTCGAAAAATGCGACAAACCGCAATTAGAAATCGAACTGCCGGCGAGGAAGCCTATTGTCATTCCTGAAGCACCTATTCTACCACCAATCACGGTCCCGAAGTTCCCGGTACCAGTGCTGGTTGAAAAACCTATGCCACCTCCAATGCCAATTGTAGAACCTTGCGAGCCTGCTATCGCCGCCGAAATGTCTTTTGTAAGCATCCCTGAGGCACCAGCGATGCCGCCGCTAGAGATGCCTGCTTTACCGGTGATAGCAGAGCAACACGAAGCTTATCTATCAGAAGCAGTACTTAATGAGCAATCTATGATGATTCCCCACGCTCCAGAACTGCCAGCATTTGCAATGCCGGAACTTTCTGTCAGTGGGGTAGAAACAGCGATGGTTGTCGAGCCTATTCCCGTAGCGCCAATTCCAGAGTATGTTCAACCATTAGCACCAGTACCAGCCGCTCCTGAACTCCCGCCTGTACGCCTGCCTGAAATCCCTGCTCCCGTGCCACCAATGATCATCGAACGACCCATTGAAGAACCTTGCATTACTGGAGAGATAGTTGTACCTCAACCTGCACCTATGATCGTTGCTCAGCCGCCGAGGATACCGGTACCGATGCCAATTTTACCTGCATATCCTCAACCAGCCTTCATTGCCGATCCTTGCGAGCCCTCGATTAAGCCAGTCATGAAAATGGCCAAATATCTACCTTATTCCGTTGGAAACTCACCTTATATCCCAGCTCCAGCCATGGGCCCAGGCTCCTTACCTGCTCGCAGTATCTTTGTAAAAGAAAACGAAATGATGAATGCACATTATTACAGTCCCATGAACAATTTTGCGGTTCGGCCACTGCAATACATGCGCCGTATTTAAGAAGCACCCAGTTTGGTTAAATTTTGAATGAATTATTAAATGAAAGAGTTTCACATTAAATGTTTTTTTTTATAACTAAACCCACAATTTTCACAAACTAACTTTATAAAGAATCCACTTGGGATTATTAAGGCCTATTTTTGCTAAAAATATAAATTGTGCTAGTAGTGCCTGGCGCTGAAAGCCAACATAAATATTTTATACAGATAGCCTAGTTTGTAAACGTCACCCAGATTAATTATTTACCTTTCACTTACTCTCGTTGTCAATGGCATAAGTTTGTCTCTTTCATTCAAAATACGAAATGAGCTAGATGGCTATCTATGGCGCAAAACCGGCGTCATATTGTAAATAAAAATGCGAAATCCAATAATTTCAGCATATTTACTTGTGATATTCGATTCCTTTTCCTTTGTATTATTAGGTTCAAAATTAACGCCCTTTCGTTTCATACATGATGGCGCTTTTTGCAAGAATCAGGTAGTTATTTGAAGTTCGCATTCCTACTTGCGTGTGCGTTATTTTATGCCACACTGCTAAACTAAATTTTCCCGGTACTGCAAACCCTAGTACAGGTAGATTCACGAAAGCTGGCGCGAGATTTGTACTGAGTGACAGCTATTTTCATAGAAATTCTGTCAAATCTCGCGCCAGCTTTCGTGAATCGATCTGTACTCATACAGAAGCTTCTCTCTCTAAGAAAACTGTAGTTCGATCCGACCACCAGACGGAACGCACCGCATCAGACCTCTCTCTATCGCATAACGCGTACCGCGTAGGTACTAACGCGTGCTCTTTCTGGCCGCTGTCTAAAGCCTCCTACAGAGGTCCTCAAGGCTACGCGGCGAAATCGCGGAGTGAACTCCTGCCGCTATCTAGTGTTTCACTTTATGAACGCATGTAACGTATCTACTTATAAAATATCATTGGGGCAGGTCTCATCACCTCGACGTGGCATCGCCAACGTCAAACGGCGCCATGACGAAAAAAAACACGTTGCCGCGTCTTTGCGAAATGTTGAGTTAATTTTTTTTTACTCTCATAAAATTTCAATTATAAGGATAGGAGTGAAAACATAAATCTAATTATTACTAGCATCTTACGCGTTTATTAATATACATTGAGAAGAGAGGTACTTACCTAAATTTTACTAGGTATATTAGTTTCATTACAATTCTGATCTAAGTACAGTTTAAAATAGGGATATAACGATTCCGATACCGATATATCGGCCGATATATCGGCATCGCCGATATATACAACCGATATTTGAAGAGCACGATAAAAAATCTGCTGTCTAAAAAAATCTGCAAAAAGTAATTTTAATTACTGACTTCATTTATGTGTCGTTTTGGTTTATTATCTTGTGCAATGATAATTACTTTCTTAATTATGTATTTGTTTCATAATTCATATTTTCTTTGAATTTTGAGTTGACAATTTATTTATTTTTACTTTACACTTTCATTGAGTCTCTGTTAAATATAGCCAAGTTTTAGGTTTAGACCAGGTGTGGCATAAAGGACATACATAGGTCTGAGCTGCATACTTCATTATTTAGCCATCGATATCGGTATCGGTATCGCCGATTATTTACTACAATAATCGGTATCGGTATCGTAACGGCAAAATTATGTGTCGTCACCTCCCTACTTTAAAACTATATTTATTATTTTTTATCATCGCTGTCAAACAAAATAGATTTAGAGGTTAGGTACTTCTCCTTGCGCACGCTTTTACGCTAAAGGTGGCATCCTTTATATGTGACGTCGCATCCGAACACACTGCAATATGTATTAGTACATTGTGTATCAAGGGCGGTAAGTAAGGAATTACAAACGAGTGTTTGTTACAAGGCCGAGGCGAAGCCGAGGGCTTTAACAACACGAGTTTGTCATTCCTTTACCGCCCGTGGCACACACAATGTTTTTCATCACACTTGTGAGGAAATCTGATTAAAATAACCTTACTTGACCTAAATAAAATTGTAAAACTGACAGTGACATTAGTGACATATATCAAGACGACAAGTCACGTTCGGAAACCATAGCGGTAAAGACTTAAAATGGTTGATTTTATATTTGCAAAATACTGAAATACACTATTTAAACATTTAATTAATGTTACAGAAATATGTGTTTACATGTATTTGCAATAACAGTTCTCTTTAAATAAATATTTCAGTAAGAAAAGTTAAAAAAGTAAGTTGGCGTTTTCTTTGAACATGACAAATAGGAGTAAAACAGAACCAGCGTTTCAAATTTAAAAAGAAAACCATTACGCCCTAGGGCGTAATAGGTCATTTACGGCCCGCAAAACCTACGTGTAATGACACCATTTTCGAGCAAGTGTGATGAAAACACGTTTACGATACATTTCGCGACAGCAAGCGAACGTGGCGACGGTCCGCCGACCCCGACTGGACGCTACGCATTCCTAAAAGTTTGCTTGTAGTGCGTTTGTACACGCCACGCACACACGCAAGCGGCGCGACGTAAAAAAAATACTGCTATTATACTGTGGCCACATCAAATTTTTGTCCTGGTTCGGAAAAGTCGTACATAGATCCGGAGCTGTTTTCACTTTCGTAAAAGTGATTTTTGTTCACAGACGTTGCCACATGAACTGTTTTGTTTTGGATCATGACATTAACGTGATTCATACTGATGTCTCAGACAGTCAGTGACGGAGTAAGCTAGTCGCAGGGTGATAATATAAGTATAGGTATAGGAAGCCCACAGTCTCGGGTAGGTCTGGCGCAACTAGAAAACCCTATTGACGTATACAAATGCGGAATATGGAAGCCGCATCCCCCCTTCCCGGACTTGAAGGCCGGGGCGGATCACCCCCTGCGCCCCCTGCTTAGTCTCCCAATGTTTTACTACAGAATTAACAACCAGACTTGAAGCGGCAGTGACATATTTATCGGAGAGCCGAGAGCCTATAGCCGATAGGATAGCCGATGGGACAGACGAGTTCTAAAGTGGAGGCCGCCAACGACTCGCCCTGTGTGACGGGTGACTGCAAAGTATAAAGACGAAAAAGTAGTAAACTTCGGCCGTTTAAGAGCGCGCGACACGCATTCACACAGACGCGCGATAGCACGTCTGTGTGAGTGCAATCCATACTGGAGCATTTCTACGCATTGTTATTTCTTTGCTTGTAGTGCGTTCGTACACGGCGCGCACACATTCAAGCGCGCGATGTACCTTGTGTAGGAAGAAAAATTACTGTATTATACTGTGCCTGAAGAGAGTAAGGCGGATCTCACACTGCAGCGAAAATCGCGGCGACACGCGACTCAGCGATTTTCAACTTTGTATGTAGAATCATCGATTTGTATAGAAAAATCGCGGGGTGGCGCACACTGGCGCGTAAATCGCGGCGATTTTTTCCGTGTAGCTGCGCATACTAGTTGCGTACTATGCGCAGCTACACGGAAAAAATCGCGGTGACGGGCGATTTCAGTGTGTTCTTCGCCTAAGTAGCGGAAAGCGGTAGTAAGCTGACGTTTACGCGCGCATTCTTCGTGTGATTGTTGCAATTTGATATATATTTTGTCATTTATAATTTCATTGAATAAAAACTATGTAACTAGATATTTTATTTTAAATGTCAAATTACTCCGTCTAATTAAAAATCCGATTCTAGGGAAGATCTATAATGCCTGTGTAGCAGTGGACGATGATGATGAGACTTGACAAGAGAACTTGGTAACATGACTTCCGCATTATTTATAATTACGCAACACAAGAAACTTATCGATATCCTGGACTAATTATTTACTTATTAACCATAATGAATACACAGTATGTCTCGTGATTAATGACTAAGAGAGGCATTCACAGTTTTCCGGTTACAGCAGGTGGTGTCTTAGACTTGACTGACAAATTTTTTATAGGCTTAATTACTCTATGAATACGATATTAACTTTAAATTAGACAACACAGCTATTTCTTCATCCAATTGTTAGTTAGGGTTCCGTACCAAAATGGTAAAAAAGGAACCCTTATGGTGCGACTCTGTCTGTCTGTCTGTCACAGCCAGGTATCTCAGGAACTACTATCGACTAGCTGCTATCGATATGAAATTTTGAATTGTTTTAAAAATCGCTGACCCTAGCCTACTAGGCTAGACATAAAAAAAATCTTATACCTTTTTGCTTTTTTTTTAAAGGGCGCCCAAATGGGAGGTCGAAAATTTAAAGTTGGGTATCAAGTCGGGTATCAAATGAAAGGGTTTAATTTGTAGATTCTAAAACCATTTTTATTTTGTTAATCATGTACTTTTTGATTTATGACCAAAAACGTTCAAAAAATACCATTCCCCCTATTATCTTCGGAGTTACTGAACAGAAAAATCTGTAATAATTACCAATTATTAATATCATCCTAAGTATTACTGGAAAAATATGACGGTTTTCTAAATTGCACCGTTTCAGAGAAATTTGCAAAAATCGTAACACATACTTATTTACATATATAGATACAGGAAATCAAAGTACACAGAAAAACTAAATGGCACTCGCCTGTGTACAGACCGAGAATCGAACCCGAGTGTGGTGTAAATTGCCCACATTAAAACCAATGAAGGGACAAAAAATGTTTCCTACATAATATATAAAGTACATACTTATTTGCTCTTACTAGACTAGGGTATGCAGTACCGGTACCATTCTACAAAACCAGGATTGGCCGATTATAGAACCGGGACGTCAGGATACTTTTGGTCCTTTCGGAACGGGTTTTCAAAGACTGTCGATACTTCAGTCCGATGAGATTCAGTTAGTTTTATAATAAAGACAACTCATTGCATTAAAAGCACATTTATTAATATAATTTAATTAATAATCACAATTTTACGGACCAGTGGGGCAGGCGAGGGTGAGTCGCCGCCGATCGCCATTACCACAGTCGCCACCCGTGTTTGGTTAAAATTGAAGGGATGTTTACAAAAACAACATAACTAACTAAGCTGGTTGACACCTACTGTCACTAAAAATGTTTCCCTATAAGTGTCAACCAGTCTAGGCAGTTATGTTGTTTTTGTAAACATCCCTTCAATTTAACTACGCGCTTGTTGGTTTCGAATTATAAAGGTACGCCTTTTTTCGCCATTTCTCTTACTGTTTGAAGTACGATAGTCAGAACTCAATAAAGTACATCAGAAAACAGAAATTAAATGAAAAATGTTGCTCAAATGTGTTTCCCGAAAGTACCGGGAATTTTATTTTCACGTCCCAGTTCTTTGCTCGGCTCAAAATACCGGGAAATCCCGGTACTTTCTATTCCGTTATTTCCTGGGAACAAACCCTAGCTCCTACTAAACTAACCGCCATAGCACCAGTTTTTCTTGACCTATTCACGTATCTACTTACGAGTTTGTACGGAACCCTAGGTGCGCGAGTCCGACTCTCACTTGACCGGTTCTTTTTTTATGGTTCCGTATTTCAAAAATATATCCTAAGGTAAATCCCCTTAGACCAATTTTCAGAATTTTCTTAAAATGATAAACAGTTAAACAATAAGGCCGAGATTCTTAAATGGGGTTAGACAAAATTATGATACTCATGTATTTTCAGTTAAGCTTTTTTGTTCAGTAAAATTTTATGTAAAGACTACACATTGAAAGTGCCAAAAAGATTGGGAAGGAACTCAATTTTTGACAAGGCAGCTCCAAAAAGCACGGAAACTCAAACTCAAAACGTCCTCTACAAAATAAATTAGAATCAAAAATATTATGTTCGTTTCAAAACATAAATTTATAAATTTTATAATTATAGATTCATTTATTTATCGATCGATAGCGGCAGTAGTTCCTGAGATATCTGGCTGTGACAGACGGATAGACAGACAGACAGAGTCGCACCATAAGGGTTCCTTTTTTACCATTTTGGTACGGAACCCTAATATATGCCATCGCGGGGCTTGTTTTCTACGGGCGGCGAGGAGCTCGAAATGCTTCTCGTAGTCGAACATCCCAGCCTTAAATTGTCGAAAGGGCCTCTACGCGTTGGCTTCGTTCGACTCCGCGCACGGCTCACAAAGGTCCGGCACACCCTTGTCGCGTGAACGGGTAAACAATAATTAAAACAATACAAAAATAAAACTAAGCGTACCTCTGTAATATTTCTATTTTTTTTCTTGGTAATATTTGAATCAATATAGTTTACAAAAAATAAAACAACGCCAATAAGAAACTCTCAATTAATTATTAAACGGAGCGGAACCCTTTATCGCGTGTTTCAATCACACTTAGGTACTCTAAAAGTAGCAGCTCAAATTAATGCATATTTATTTACTGAATAATTAAGAGACTAGTTTATAATCATCCTAATTTTAATCGATTCATCAACTTGAGAATCAAAGTATAAATTGATGCAATTTTTATATCCGACATCACTTCCTCACTTATTGTCTCGTAACAAACTTCGGTGATCATGGTGAGTTTTTATTTATGATATGATATACTATTTGAGTTTTTATATGATATGATGTACTATTTAATGATAATGATTTACACAAATAAACATTAAAACATTTTAGGTACCTACAAAAATGATATACAGTAAAAAAAACATGTAATATTTACGTCTTGATTCGTCCGGAAATGCATGTTTTTTAAGAAATTAAACTCCGCTTTAGTTCTACTTACCTTAGTACCACATTTTCTAAATAATTACCAAATTATTATCGTAACATTTTCATGTTCCAGATCGCGAAAGCTGTTTTTCTGTTTCTTTTTGGGACAACATTAACATCGGGCCAATTTTGGCCTCGTATGCCACCCTATGGAATAGCCCTATCGCCGGGTTCGAAATCCAGTGGTTGCCCTACTGGGCCAGATCTAGCCCCACTAATCTGCAAGTTTATGCAACAAAATATCGGTATGCAGTTCAAACCACAGCTTATTGCACCTTCGACGTACATCGCACCACTGGTGGTTGAAAAATGCGACACTCCCCATCTGCAAATGGAAATCGAACTGCCACCACCCGTTGAAAAAGTGAAGCCATTAGTGATTCCTCAACCACCTGAGTTGCCGCCAATGACGATCCCGAAGTTTCCTGTGCCTATTATATTTGAAGAACCACCGGCACCCCTGCAAGAGCCTTGTGAATCCGCAGTCATTCCAGAAATGCCTGTCATGAATATTCCAACTGCTCCAGAACTCCCACCTCTGAAAATGTTCGCAGCACAGCCTGAACATAGTCTACATGAAGAAGCGATTCCTGAAATGGACTACAATACTATTGAACATAAAACTGTCTCGATACCGCAGCCTCCTGAGTTACCAGCATTCGTAATGCCAGAGCTCCCCGCTCAAGTGGTAGAACAAGAGCTACTAATGCCTGCCGCGCCACGCCTAGAAGATGAGCCAATGCTAGCACCAATCCCGGCGTACGTTGAGACAATAGCACCCCTGCCAGCTGCCCCAAAAATACCTGCAGTTGTAATGCCAGAATTCCTTATTCAGGTAGTAGAAGAAGGGTCACCTATGCCTGCCGCGCCATGCCTAGAAGATGAGCCAATGCCAGCACCCATTCCGGCGTACGTTGAGCAATTAGCTCCTCTGCCAGCTGCTCCAGAGCTACCCGCATTCGTAATGCCAGAGCTTCCCGTTCTAGTATTAGAACAGGAATCGCCTTTGCCTGCTACACCGTACCAAAAAAAAGAGCCTATCCCGGCACCAATTCCAGCATATGTAGAGCCATTAGCACCCTTGCCAGCTGCTCCTGAATTACCGGTATTTATGCCAGAGTTTCCTAATCGAGTGCAAGAACAACCTATGCCGGGCGCGCCATGCCTAGATGAGCCAATTCTAGCACTAGCACCAGCGCACATTGAGCCACTAGCACCCTTGCCGGCTGCTCCAGAACTACCCGCATTTGTGATGCCAGAGCTTCCCATCCAAGTGGCTGCACAAGAATTACCCATGCCTGCCGTACCCTACCTTGAGAATGAGCAATACTCTTTCGTGCCAGTTCCAGCTTATCGTCAACCTCTTCCTGAATTAGTCTATAATATGGTTGACTATCGACCAGTGTCGGTGCCGCAAGCTCCACAATTACCAGCTTTCGTGATGCCAGAACTTCCTATTCAAGTGATTGAGCAAGATTCACCCAAGCATGCTGAGCCTTGCCTAGAAGATGTACCAACTCCGACGTACGTCGAAGCACTGGCTCCCATACCAGCTGCCCCCGAATTATCTGCAGCACCCTTGCCTGAATTTCCTGTACGCGTAGAAATCCCTTCGATGCCAGTTATAGTTGAGCAACCCATATCGATTCCACAGCCCCCTGCATTACCGGCATTCGTAATGCCAGAGTTACCTGTACACGTAGCAGAACAAACATTGGCCATGCCCGCTTCACCGTTTTTGGAAGACCAGCCAGCCCCTATTGTAACAGTTCCGGAGTACATCAAGCCTCTTGCACCTATGCCGGCGGCACCTGAATTACCTCCAGCAAACCTGCCCGAGTTACCTGTCCGTGTAGAGATTCCATCTGCTCCGTTCCTGCCTATAATGAACCTTCCGACACCGCCAGCATTTATTGCGCAGCCCGAGCCCTGCATTACTGAAGAGAAACCGGCGCCCGAGCCAGTCATCATTCCCCAGCCCCCGAAATTGCCGGAGATCAAGATGCCAGAACTACCTGTGAGAATACCAATTGACGAGCCCGCTCCGTGTGAACCGTCTTATGCGATGCCACACCCATTATACCAGAAACTGTTTCCGTCTCATATTACCATTTACAACGAGAAAGCTAAAGAAACGCAAAATATTGTACTTCCAGCATTCGACTCGGCCGCCTATCCTACGCCATGTGTTTATAATTTAGTGATGAAACACGTTCTACCAAACATGGCATCAAACAATTTTAGATCTATGGAGAATATCGAAATCCAACCTGCGGCATTCTTACCTTGTTCATAAATATTGAAAGAAGGCGCATTTAGAAAATAATTGATAGCAGATTTAATGTTCATAGCAAGCTTCCTTTATTTTAGTTTTCCAACAGGGAATAATACATTTACATTTCCCTGGTTTTGAAGTCCATGCATATGGGCAGGTCAGGTTTATTAATAAGTAGTGTTTTAATTCCAAGTTGTTTGCCTGCCCAAACCATATTGTACTCACGTACCATCTGTAATAAGTAAAAACATGATCAGCGGACATGATAGTCATCAACAGTTACCTATTTAAGAATTGAATCAATTCTTGGATAATGTCTAATTAATTAGAGGTAACTATAATTAAAAAAAAAATTAAAAGTAATTATGTGTCCTTATTTTAACCAATCCAACTGGTGTTACCTAATTAGTAAAAAACAATTGACTTGCGAAAAATATGCTTCAATTAACTATTTCTTACAAAAATTATTCATGTTCTCAAATCACGTCAAACTAGTAATAACCTAAGTAGGTAAATAATAAACGGGACAGTACGGGTGTGTAAAGGTCAATTGAGATATTTAATGAAACTTAACTTACCCTTATCAAAGTAATGCACATATTCTGTTCAGCCAGTCTCCTAGCTATGCACGACCGTGGCCCAAAACCAAAGGGTAAGCTCAGAAACGGGTGCAAATTCTCATAAACCGGTGAGCTACGGGACCAACGATCCGGGATAAACTTCAACGGGTCTCTTACGTTTTGAGGGAGACGACATGCGACCATGTTCTGCGTTACTATTACCGTCTGAAATGATAAATTTTCGTTAGGCCAGTCTTAAAACTTGTATGAAGTACATTTGAAGAATCCATATTTTCCCGCAGAACTAACACAAGACATCATTGTAACAGTCAATGGAAACGCGCATTTGCAACGCAGAGTCACAGTCGCCACCAGATACATCGTAGCAGGGTCAATCAACTTTTTTACCCACACGACTCTGTTCGCAACTTTTAATTTTCGTTGTAAAATAACGCCTTTAAATAATGGTGTGTCTATGTTCACATTTATGGTGTAGGTTAGAACGTTGAATGCCCCGTCTCATAAACCTAATAAATAGAAAAACATCCTAGTAGAAGTTCGATTTCTTGATAAATCCAGAGACACGCCAGAGACGTCAAAAGTGTGGGTCTAAAAGTTGATTCATTCAGCAAACAAAGTTTTCACAAACATCTAAACACGACTCTATTTTCAAGGCATTAGAGCCTTATCACACGCGAGCGAGGTGCGGGTGAGTTAGAAGCGAAGTTCTATGCAAAACCAGTCACGGCGAACTCGCCGTATCTAGTAGATGTCGTAATCCTAGTAGAAGTTCGATTTTTTTGTAAATCCAGAGACATTTTCGGTAACGCCAGAGACGTCAAAGTTTGGGTCTAAAAGTTGATTCATCCAGCAAACAAAGTTTTCACAAACATCTAAACACGACTCTATTTTCAAGGCATTAGAGCCTTATCACACGCGAGCGAGTCTACGCGCAGCAACTGGTCGCTCAAGCTGACCAAGCTACTAGTCAAGTTTAAAAAAAAAAAACCGGTCAAGTGCGAGTCGGACTCGCGCACCGAGGGTTCCGTATAAACTAATAAGTAGACCAACCTTACGACTAACAGCAACCCTGCCTTAAACCCGCTTTAGCTCTATTCAACCAGGAAAAATCTTAACAGCGCGATGCAGCATATGCTACAGCGACATCTATTGATACTAAATAGCGCGTAAATTTTACTTGTAATTTAAATTTAAACGTTACTTTTTGTTATTGGCTGATTGAAATAATTGTTTGTCAACTAAGTTAGTTCTCATGTATAGCCACAAGCTACCTTATTTTAAATTTGTGTCCCTAGATGGCGCTAGTGGTATTTCATTTTTATGGTATTTACTAGTGTCAAATTTCCTAACATACTCCTATTATAGAGTTTTTAATAGATATTGTTACTTTATGTTTTTTTCCCGATTCCTGATGAGTGATCATTGTATTTAATAGACATTTTTTATATAATCTGAAATAAATCATCGCTTACTTTTGCTACTCTCCGCTAGATGGCTCTCGTAGGGAGAGTAGAACTAATATGTTAAGATTTTTGTAAATTTTTAAATAGTATTCAAGTTAGGAAGAGAAAATATAACGGTCTTCCTAATAATAATAATAATCCTGATAAGTAGATACATGAATAAATAGTTCAAGAAAAACTGTATGGCGATTAGTTTAGTAGGAGCAAATAAGTATGTGTTATGATTTTTGCAAATTTCTCAAAAACGGTGCATGTGAGGAAAACCGTTATATTTTTCCTGTAATATTTAGGACGACATTAATAATTGGTAATTATGACACATTTTTCTGATCAGTAACTTCGGAGATAATAGGGGGGGAATGGTATTTTTTTAAACTTTTTTCGACATAAATCAAAAACTATTTATTTAAGAAAAAAAATAAAAATGGTATTTTAATCTACAAATTAAGTTCTTTCATTTGATACCCCACTCGATATATTAGCCCTACTTTCAATTTTGAAAATCCCATTACGGAGCCCTTTAAAAAAAAAGTAAAAAAGGTACAAGATTTTTTTTATGTCCAATAAGCTCGGGTTAGCTACTTTTAACACTATTCCAAATTTCAAACCGATAGCAGTAGTAGTTCCTGAGATATCTGGCTGTGACAGACGGACAGACAGACAGACAGACAGACAGACAGAGTCGCACCATAAGGGTTCCTTTTTTACCATTTTGGTACGGAACCCTAAAAAACACGCGAGCGAGCTGCGGGGAGTTAGAAACTCGCCCGCAGCTCGCCCGCAAATCGCAAGTGTGATATGGCCCTTAGAGTGAAAGTTGAGTGTGAGTTGTCGTTAGGCTTGGGGCCTTTTTGAGCACCCTAAAGTGTAGATACATCTAGTATCTGATGGCGACTATAATTACGTGCGTTCTCATTGTGTCACGAGTTACGAGTATGTTGCAGTGCAGCCATCATGAGCTAGCTGAGCCTATACTCGCTAATTAGCGATGACAACATATAGGTAACTTAAATTTCTAGGCAATATTTAACTTTAACGGTTTTTCTGTACATTGACCCAAATGGAGATGAGGCCTACCTACATATTTTACCTTCTGTAAATACCTACGAGGACTGTAACACTCCTAGAAAAATGTCGGTGTAGTTTTTTAAGGCCTGGCCCCGATTATAGGGCCAAAGTATGGATCGATCATAAACATTGGCGCTGATAGCTATCAGCACATACAATTTCCAATACTAAGTACCTATTCGATTACAGACGGTTTGAAAAAAATGTAAAAAATTAAGAACATTAAACGGGTGTGCGTATGATGATTCACTTTATTCCAGTGATATAAAAGGATGTTATCGTGATATCTGTAGTTTAGAAGCAGGTAGGTACGAGTAAAAATAGGTAGGGTAGGTGATTATGTAAAATAACTAGACAATCATTCAAAAAGTTAGCGAAGTTACTTACGCCTTTAGGGATATGATACCCTTTTAAAACAATATCTTTCTGAAGTAACCTGCCAACGCCTATCGCCACTGGATTTAGCCTCAAACTTTCTTTTATGCAACTTCGAGCATAGTTAGCCTTTGACAAAGCTTCGATAGTCAGTGGACTGTCTTTACTTGGCAGGATCGTTGCTGCTTCTTGGAAAAGTTTCTCTTGGCATTCCGGGTTGTTAGCGAGATGATACAAAGCGAAACTTGTTGTATACGACGTCTGTTTACAAAAATATTACTTTATGCCACACCTGGCCATGGCCATAAAGTGGCTTTTACCGTACGCTACGCGTACGGAAAAAGTCTCTTTCTGGCCAAGTGTAGACATAAAATTATGTACACAACACGGGAGGTAATATAGAAAGCCCTCGATCGCATATTTAAGTCCCTCACTTGCAGCTCGGGCCACAAACATCTGTGATCTCGGCTTTTCTTTATTTTACCACCCTAGTTGTGTAATATACTAATATTACACACCTACAGTGGTAAAATAAAAGATGAACCAGATCGCAGGTGTATTTAAACCGGTCGGGCACCCGGAGCGGCGTAGGTAAAAAGGTCTTGGTATTTTTAGATTGTTTCATCATCATCATCATTTCAGCCAAAAGACGTCCACTGCTGGACATAGGCCTTCCCCAAGGATCTCCACGATTGTCGGCTTTGTGCTGCTATTATATCCAGCGGCTTCCCGCGGTTTTCACCAGATTAGATTGTATTCAGCAGCCGCTCTGAATATGCGATCTGGGACTCTCTTTAATACCGCCGATGGTCTGTACACAAATTTACGTCTTCCCCTACTCAGGAAGTGGACTTTTCTCCTCGCACAGCCCGCAGAAAATGACCATTTACGGACAGGAGTGACGTGAAAAGTATTTCTGTAAGATCTGAGAGCCAAATTGACCGATTAAATGTTTCTCTACATCGTTTGATAGAGATATAATATTTTGTATACAGATTTACTTACATTTGATATTTGCTAAATTTGGCACATCTCATTCAACCAAATTACTGTTAAAGGGATCTTTAGAAATTTGATATGTTTCCAACTGAGACTGTGACGAAAGTATTGATAATATTAGTATCAATCAACTAATTAAAGTATATAAGAGTTATACAGGGTGACCCAAGCAAGACTATGCGACATGAAGGGAAAGTACCTCAAATATTGTATACAGGATGCTTACTGAAAGAACATTTTATTTTATTTTTAAATAATAGGTAATTGGAACAGCATACAAACATTTGTGAAAAAATTGCATACCATGCAAAACGTGATAATTAAAATTTAAATGTTAAATTTCATGGTCTTCCTTTTGTTTAAGATGCTGTGTTATTAAAGAAGTTTTTTTTTCATATTTGGTGGGTTCGATTCCTGGTTAAGATATCTACAATATTTCAGGTACTTTCCCTACATATTGCATAGTCTTGGGACACCTTGTAAATTCGTTTTAAACGGTAACCGTGCTAACAGCGGAATAAATACAAGAGCAAAGATCGCGATTTCAGCTTGAATTTTGTCAATTTAGAGCGCTCTTTGTAAATAACATTTCTTAATTAAAAATAAATAAAATACATATTAACTGGATGCTATTAAACCACAAAATCTGTTTTCAATGGTAACATAGCCTAAATCGATGACCATTTCAAACGTCCAATGCATCTTCATCAAAAGACATACCGTGTCAATTGCCGCCATTAGAATATCGACCATCATCCCGATGACGTCCTTTGAATCTACGTTTGGCTGCTGTAGAAAAGATCCCAAAAGCGACGTGTCCGAATCATCTTCTTCACGTGCGAAGAAAGTAATTTTCTTCAAATATATGTTATCCACTACCCTGCGCAAACAAAAACAGTAATTTTGCGCATCCTTATAATGCCAGGGGGATCTCCTCCTTAATTGCAAGCTCCTCTTTTATATTTACAACGCCATAAACACTAGATGTAAATTTAGTTCAGCTAGATCATAAAAAAATACAAACCGTCAAACAAAATAAATATAAAACAAATAAATGGGAAATATTCTAGAAATATTCCAGGAATATTTCCTTCCTGGACAAAGATTGGACGATGGGCAGAGATGAAGGATTTGACGGTCCTTACTTTTCCAAGTATTCTTGAGAATTTGCTAGTCTTCTGTACAGGGGCGTCTTAAAAAATCTCCAAAGGACACCTTTGTCAAGTTTTACGATTCCTGAGTTTGAACCAAAAGCAGCTGCGATCGTCTTGCTGCTGCGAGATTTACGGTCTTGTTCTTCTTCTGAGAAGCTGTTGAAACGCTCGTCAAATGCTACTTTTCCAATAACTGAAAAATATTATCAGACAACGTAAGAAGCAGGCCAACTCAGAATATACCTGTAACTACCTGAGAGTATGACGCAATTAGATTCTGATTCAGAATCAACAAAGAAGATTTGTAGAAATACAATTAGTGTAATCATTAAGTTATAGTTCTCAACTGGACGAGTTATATTCAGATTACCTTCCAAGTTCAACCTGTTCAGGTACGCCAAAAAGTCATCATTGTACGTCACATTGCTGGTTTTTACCCATTGCACGAACTCTCTTACAATGCCATCCGTGGCCTCTATATGCCCCTTCACGCTTTGAGGACTCGTGAAGTTCTTTTGAAAGGCGCTTCTAAGCCTCCACCAATCTGGACCATTGCTAAAATACAGTACCATTATTAAAAGCAAACCAATCGCACTGTTAGCGTGTTGACCTACAACTACTACCTACTTAACTCTGATATGAGCAGGACGAGGATGTAATAAATGCCAAATATAGTCGATTGAAAAAAAAATGGTAGGTATGGATCACATATACCATTCGTCTCTCCCGCACTTCTAGGCTCACAAGAACACGTGCATTTACGTATGCTCTAAAAGTATACTTTATTTGCGGGCATTAGATACTATTTGAAATGGGCTACAAAGCATTTCTATGAAAAATAAAAAAAGATAATTAAAAAAAAGTTACGTGGAAAGCAACCCGCCAGTATTATACACCGTTGGCTTGCTGAGTCTATAGTGCAGCATAGCAACGTGGCTCCTCCGGGCCGGATGGCGGTCGTCCTGGCGGAACACGGCCTCAATGTCCTCCGGGTCATACACATGAACCAGCCTCACGCCTGGACACTCCCTCACGAGCCCACCGTACCGACGCCAGTTCAGCCAAGCGTTCTTGTCTAGCGCGTCCGCATTGTAGTCGCCTGAGGGGATTTTATAGTAATGACGTCTAACATACCAACGCTTATAGCACACTGTATCATAATGTTTATATTTTGTATTTTCTTAAGGTCTTCTATGAAAAATTTAGATTGTAGGTGCACTGATACATACATCAATGACTTTGTGTTTGACTTGTTGATCATGGATCTGTCGTAGTGACTGTGGTCTGTCATCCGTAGACGGAGAATAGATAAGTTTACAGAGGTTCAAAATAGACGATTAGGGAGCCCGCAACAATTAAACATTTTTTTCTGAACGATGTTGTTCAAAAACAGACGTGGGTATCTCAATAGATTTGGTTGTCATTGCCTGCTCAGAATGAGTACACGATATATAGCACAATCTTTGCTCATCAGTATCTGGGGGCACGGCAAAATTACATCAAGCTATTAGGTTCTATGAACGAAGAATACCTAAGTTTTCATCAATCACGGTCTTAACAGTCATACTTAACATTACAACATTAACTATGTATAAGGTATAAGACTAAGGCAGGGATTTCATTTCACATTATACTTAGGTTAGGTATAGTGAACCTGTAACCTTCTTGAGCAATAATAATAAATTTTGAATAGGCAAAAGGCAAGGTTTTGTTAAGGCCTACGCAGATGGACTGCAACCCAGCTGCAACTTTGAATAGGAACTGTGCAGTCAGCGTGCAGTCGGGATGCAGTTCCCACAAAAAGCGCAACTGGGATGCTCGTCTGTATCTGCTCTCGGACATTTAGGTACCCGATAAAAGTTTATTGACGATAATAAATTGCATTGTAGGTTAAATCAGAAACTAAATTATAATAGATATAAGAGTTATCAGTGGCGTGGCGTCCATAAAACTCTATTCCCATCGACTTGCCTAATATTAGGCAGTTCAGCACTCAGTGGCTATCAGTGAACCTAAAATTGTACAAGTACTTACCTCAAAATTAAATCATTTAATAAACAATAAAATTTAAATAAAACAATAACAATAAGAACTAAAACTATAAATTAAATACAAACTAAAGGTAATAATCATCTTATGTACGACATGATATTGATGCAATAAATGAATATGAATATGAATAAATTTGCTCTAAATCGCTGCCAGTGTGCCCAGAAGGCTGGCCGCATTACCACGCTGGATGGCAATGCTGATTCGCTGAGCGAAATACTGGCCAGCCCTCTGGTCACTGGTGGTCTCTACTAGACGCGCCGACAGATCCTTAAAAAGCCGGCGCGCACTAGGTCCCTAGGGTCCCAGCGTCTCGACCCCAAACGCCTCAAATATGTAGCTAATACCGAGGCTTCCATATTTGCGGCGTTTGAGGTCTTCTGCTGAGGATGCGGCAGCGCCAGCCTGTTCTGGAGCCTGGAAGATGGGCACAGCACTTAATTCTAAAATAGGATTTGAAACCAAAGCTGCTCCGGCTTGCCCAAGGAAGTCTTCCACGCCACGCCACTGTAAGTTATCCAATCCATTTTTGCGTATTTATGTATGTACTAGTACATAAATAGGTAAAACCTTTAAAAGAGTGGGTTTGTACTTACCGATTATGGGCAGATACTTATACAATGTGCCCACTACAGGATAGGTCTTGGGCCCAGGAATATCTTCAAACGATTTTGGTTTGATGTGACCGGCCGTTGAACTGAACTTTGCACAACCAGTAGGACCTATTCCAAATCCTATCTTAGTTATTGAAGATATATTGAACATTTTAACAGTGAGTGTTGTTCGTATCAAAATGATGGATATTTTCTACGCAATAAACCATTAGCAAGCAGAAAAGTCGAGCCTCAAGTCGAGTCGAACTGATACTGAGGCTCATATTACCAAGAATTATGCGTTCGAAATAAGATGCGCATAGCAAATAAAGAACAAAAACTGGCCGGCCCCATGATTTAATATATGATACGGAATGAATACAGGTAGATAAGAGTGTACGAGACACGAGAACGTTTAACCGCCATCACAAAAAGGAGGGGGTTCTCAATTCATTTTTTTTTTTATGTTTGTTAGCTTAGAACCCTGTCTTTTATAAAGCTATTTGTATTTGATATACAGGTTGGCCCATTTCGATCGGTCAGTATGGGAAAGTCTGGAACTATAAGAGATACGATACGAAGATCTGTTCTTAGGAACCATGTCATCGATTTTAGGGACAAGAAAAACTGCATAGGTACATAGATTTGAAAAAAAATTTGTATTTTAACCGGGAATCGAACCCAGTCGTTTTGAAAAATAAAACTTACATTATTTCTATTTGGATGTCGATTGTGTAGGTCATAACATAATCAGTAAATGTTAGTAGGGAACACAATATCTAAAACGAATAAAATCCATTGTATTTTTCATCACACTTGCTTGAAAATGGTGTCATTACAGTTAGGTTCTGCGGGCCGTAAATGACCTATTACGCCCTAGGGCGTACTGGTTTTCTTTTAAAATTTGAAACGCTGGTTCTGTTTTACGCTTATTTGTCATGTTCAAAGGAAACGCCTACTAACTTTTTTCACTTTTATCACGGAAATATTTATTTAAAGATAACTGTTATTGCAAATACATGAAAACACATATTTCAGTAACATTAATTAAATGCATTAAAAACCAATGAAGAGACAAGAATGTTTCTTTCATATAAAAGTATTAATTAAATGTATAAATTGTGTATTTCAGTATTTTGCAAATATAAAATCAACTAAAATTGTCGTTTTAGGTCTTTACGGCTATGGTTTCCGAACTTGACTTTCGCATTGTCTGGATATATGTCACTAATATGTCTGTATTACAATTTTATTTAGGTTTCCTCACAAGTGTGATGAAAAACATTGTAGTTTGTAATTTTACAAGCATTGTATTATTTTTTAAGCAAGTGTATTGACATGTAATATGAATTATTATGAATAAAATGAATATGAATATGAATATGTGTGTGCCGCGGGCGGTAAAGGAATTACAAATTCGTGTTATCAAAGCCCTCGGTTTCACCTCAGGCTTATAACAAACACTCGTTTGTAATTCCTTACTTACCGCCCTAGATACACAATGTACTATAATATGTCTTTAATTCCGGGTTCGATTCCTGGTTAAAGTAAACATTTTTTTTTCAAATCTATGTACCTATGCAGTTTTCCTTGTCCCTAAAATCGATGACATGGTTCCAGATCATAGTTAGTTCTGGGGGCACCCCTTTGCATTGCATGCCGAAGTCCAGCATTAGGAACTCGATTTCTTTTAAAGAGCAGGAGGATAAATGAGATCGTAGTTAGTTCTAGGCGCACGCCTGTGCATTGCATTGCATGCCGAAGTCCAGCATTAGGAACACGGTTTCTTAGAGCAGAAGGATAAGAACTAGATGACTTCAAAGTTTAAAACGCGGCGTCAATGCGGCCGTTGTTAATAAGAAGAAGTTATAACAAACTTATGGAGTGTTTGACACCAATGAAATCAAATTATGTTTCTAAAACTGTTCGGATAAAATCAATTACACTAATTTTCGTGCCAGCAACGCCATACGGTGTCACATTTGGCTAGATTTTTAACCGACTTCCAAAAGAAGGACGGTTCTCAATTCGTCTGTATGTTTTTTTTTTAATTTTTTTTTGTGTGTTTGTTCACCGATTACTTGAAGACGGCTGGACCGATGTGGAAAATTCCTTTTTTGTTTGAAAGGGTAGACTTTCGAGGTGGTCCCATTGCAACCAAGTCAGGATCTGATGATGGAATCTTGGAGAAATCGAGGGAACTCTTCAAATATCATAGGCACACATATGCGATTTCGGTATTTTTCTTACTTTCTCGTGCATTTCTTATTAGAAATAAGTTCCCAGTCTTAACCGACTTCAAAACAAAGAGCAATTTTTATGTAGGCTTGTTCCTCGGTTACTTGAAAACGTCTAGACCGATTTGGGTTTTTTCTTATATTATATTTTAACCAAATAGACTTAAGGGGGGGATGTTCGGAGACGACAAGCATTTCTAGCTCCCCGCCCCCCTTAGACGAACAAGCGGCGCGATCCCGTTCGGAATGAACTTTCGTGAACCCAACCTGTGTAAATGTGTCAACTTATGCCGCAGCGAAATTGTAACAGTAGGTCTACTACCTTACGTACTCTCTGGTTAAGTTTATATCAGGTAGATATACCTATCTATGACATCGAAACACTTAAAATAAAAGGATCATCGTAATGTTAGGAAAGAATAATAGTTAATAAATAAATTTAAACTAAACATGATAATATTATCACTGCCGGTTACAGTTGGGAGATATTGTAGATTTATTACTACTTATAAATGAATTCGACCAACAGGCATCGTGTCGTACAATGTGAAAGGTAGGTACATATTTCATCTGGGGGCACGGCAGTGCCGCCGCCAAGTCGAGCAAAACAAAGGCACGGCACGGCCATACCATCCTTTTCTCGAAGCCATTCAAGCCAATTTCAGCCTTCTGTAATTTTGTACTGGCTAAAGCTACAATCCTGAAATTTCAGGGATATATAGGGCACAATAAGACATATATATTCTCAATATCATTCAATTTGAACGTGTAGTTTAAGAACTGCATGTCAAAGTTCCTTAGTTTTGTCACTGACTGACTGACTGATTCACTGACTGATGATCATCATAATTTTAAAGTACTTCTAGCAGACTCACAGGCTCCAAATTTTAAACAGTTAGATTTTAACCGACTTCCAAAAGAAGGACGGTTCTCAATTCGTCTGTTTTTTTGTGTGTTTGTTCACCGATTACTTGAAGACGGCTGGACCGATTTGGAAAATTCTTTTTTTGTTTGAAAGGGTAGAGTTCCGAGGTGGTCCCATTGCAACCAAATCAGGATCTGATGATGAGATCTTGGAGAAACCGAGGGAACTCTTCAAATATTACAGGCACACATATAGCGATTTCGGTATTTTTCGTAGTTTCTCGTCCATTTCTTATTAGCAATAAGTTTTTAGTATTAACCGACTTCAAAAAAGGAAGAAATGTTTATGTAGATTTTTTCCCCGATTACTTAAAAACGGCTGGGCCGATTTGGAAAATATTTTTTTTGTTTGAAACGGCTAGTATACATACTTCCGAGGTGATTCCATTGCAACCAAATCAGGATCTGATGATGGGATCTTGGAGAAATCGAGGAACTCTTCAAATATCATAGGCACACATATAGGGATTTTGGTATTTTTCTTTGTTTCTCGTGCATATCATCATCATCATCATCATCATCATCATCATCATCATCATCATCATCATCATCATCATCATCATCATCATCATCATCATCATCATCATCATCATCATCATCATCATCATCATCATCATCATCATCATCATCTTCATCTTCATCGTCATCGTCATCGTCATCGTCGTCGTCATCGTCATCATCGTCATCGTCATCGTCATCATCATCATCATCATCATCATCATCATCATCATCATCATCATCATCATCATCATCATCATCATCATCATCATCATCATCATCATCATCATCATCAGCATCATCATCATCATCATCAGCATCATCATCATCATCATCATCATCTCTGGACAGCCGGCTAAGGCAAGCCAGAGGCGGGGGTACTTTCACTAAATCCCATGACCCTCCCTAAGGACCCCGGAGCACTCGGGTACGTGGGGTCGCTACTCCCCAACAGCTCGCCACAAGCTGCCCTGCGTTATTTAGTTAAAAGAAAAATTTTCAGAATCGGTCTAGCCGTTTTCAAGTAATCGGAGACCAAACCTACATAAAAAATTGCTCTTTGTTTTGAAGTCGGTTAAGACTGGAAACTTATTTCTAATAAGAATTGCACGAGAAACAAAGAAAAATACCAAAATCCCTATATGTGTGCCTATGATATTTGAAGAGTTCCCTCGATTTCTCCAAGATCCCATCATCAGATCCTGATTTGGTTGCAATGGAATCACCTCGGAAGTATGTATACTTGCCGTTTCAAACAAAAAAAATATTTTCCAAATCGGCCCAGCCGTTTTTAAGTAATCGGGGAAAAAATCTACATAAACATTTCTTCCTTTTTTGAAGTCGGTTAATACTAAAAACTTATTGCTAATAAGAAATGGACGAGAAACTACGAAAAATACCGAAATCGCTATATGTGTGCCTGTAATATTTGAAGAGTTCCCTCGGTTTCTCCAAGATCCCATCATCAGATCCTGATTTGGTTGCAATGGGACCACCTCGGAACTCTACCCTTTCAAACAAAAAAGAATTTTCCAAATCGGTCCAGCCGTCTTCAAGTAATCGGTGAACAAACACACAAAAAAAACAGACGAATTGAGAACCGTCCTTCTTTTGGAAGTCGGTTAAAAATAAAACAAATGTATGCAATGGCATACAGTTGAAGAAGCCTATGTTTTGCACAAGACTAAAATTTACTAATCATGATGAAGAAATAACAGTGATAAGTTAAATAACCTATCATTTTAATATTCAGCTTATCATTTTATATCAAAGGCGTTGGATTACTGTTAGAGTGTATACGCTGTGATTCTAGCGTGACGTTTATTTTGTCCGTCGAGTGAGGAGAGCTGTCACGAGCTCGAAAGCGACACAGGTCCGGCCTCGGACACGCCCGGCGGGCATCTGAAGCCACAGCGCGTGGGCTACGTTGTTAAATACTACTGAGCTACTAAAAAATAAGTAATTTAAAAAAAACTTAACCGCACAGGTCCCGGTAAAATGTCATTATCTATCGATTGACATGTTTTTTAGTGGTATAAGTGTGATAGAACTCGAGTAAAACTGGAAAAACTGTTAAAAAATTACCTGTTTTCGTGACGAATTATGATCGAGCGAAGTTAAAAGTATCGTGTTTTGAACCGCACAGAAACACAGAAGCACTCTTGAACTATAATGTATTTCTTTTTCGATCCAAAAATATGAATATTTCGTTACTTAATTTTGATTCTCCCGGAGGTCGATTTCGGAAATCCTGCCCTAAAATAATATTTTTCCAGCGCCACTAAAAATTTAAAAATAAAGTAAATTTTTAAAACAAAAAATAAAAACCGACTTCCAAAAACCTAAACTAAAAACCAAAAAATAATATGTTAATTACCCCAAAGAAATGGATAATCAACGATTCATATATACATATACAGATATTTATACTTTTTAACCTGTTATTTTTGAAGTCGGTGCCAGCTAAGGAGCTCAACACAGCCAGGTTTACGTGGCAGGCACCAACTTCAAAAATAACAGGTTAAAAAGTATAAATATCTGTATATGTAACGTATGCGGAATGAAATTTGGACAAAGTTTGTAACACTTTTAAAGAAAAGTTTGTGGTATACACAATAAATTTATATATTTATTTAAACAATTAACTATTAAAATTTAATGTAGAAAGAAATTTGGACCCATGCGAGCTGCTTTGCGACAGTTGGCTGGTACTTTATCCATGGCTGCGGTGTAAGTCGATGTTGGCATTTTCTTCAACTCTAATTTTATTTTTCGAGTTAATGCTTGTATAGTTTTGGGCCGGAAATTATTTGCATATACTCGCCTCTTTAGATTGGCCCAGAAATCTTCGATCGGGCGAAGTTGTGGTACATTAGGTGGATTTGAATCCTTCGGTACATATGGGATTCCTAACTCCTCCATTTTGGCCAACGTTTTTTTCGAGTAATGGCTGGATGCTAAATCTGGCCAAAATACAACATTCTGTCCTCTATGATGTGTTCTCATAAAATCACGCACAACTGGCAAACAACCATCCATATATCGGTCAGCATTGACTGCTAAACCTGACTCAAAAAATACCGGCTTCGACATACCACGAGGGCTAATTGCAAGCCATAGTAAAACTTTTTTTGGGAATTTTGTGTGCTCCACATATTTAACTGATTCTTCAGTTTGAATATTGGCGTTTTCAAAATAAAAGTTACCCTGCCACTCATTACCGTCTAGGGTGAAATATGATTCATCATCCATAATACACTCTACTTCGTTTTTTGCGTAGAAAATGCTTTTTACCAAAGTTGCAAGTCTCTTCTTCTGGGTAAGTTTTTGGTTTTCGGACACGGTGGGTTTAACTTTTCTTGTTCGTTTCGTAATCCCCATGCCTTGAAGATGCTTTTTTACCGTTTTGCCGTCACATTTGAATATTTTTCCGAGTTGCCTGTACGATTTAGCTACACGACCCGCCGTAATTTTCTTTAATTGGCTTTTCTTCGATGATTGACTTAAAGTACTTACTTTGCCGGAACCGAGTTTTCTAGTAGTACTATTTCGTAAGGAATAGGACGACAAAATATTATAAACAAGCTATTTCCCGCGGCTTCGCCCGCGTTGTTCCCGTTATTGTCCCAAAGAAACTCTTTACCGGGATATAAAGTATCCTTTGTTTCTATCCAGGACTTGGTCTACTTACATGCCAAATTTCTGCTTGATCCATCCAGTTGTTACCCCGTTATGTAGTAACAAACATCTTCACAAACTTTCATATTTAAGTATAATATTAGTGTGAAGATTTTCGAATGTTAAAAGTTTAAATATACAATTTAATATAACCAGAGATCGGAATAGGTAGAGTATATACATTTACCTAAACTTCGAAGAACATAGTCGAAAAGTGGAGAGTCCCTTACAACAAATTTTTTATCCGGGACTTAAGTCTCGGAATCTTACTAAAAATATATATTATTGGTATTCTTTAGCACATTTCTCGAACATTCTCATTATAGCTGTCTCTTTCTAATAGTGCTGTCTCTTTCACTCCTTCGAGAAATTTCGCCATATACTGAAGTGTAGTTCAATTTGGCCCATAAGGGGTCCTAAAAACGGATTTTCAGGTTATTGCGCCATCTGATAGAGGGTGTCCTGGAACAGACTGAAAACATGTTTCAGGCGCCTGAAAACAACGGCAACTTGGGTGAATTTTCAATCTTCTACTATGTGAAAGAGCCACCTCTGAAACGGCCTGAAACCACCTTTCAGCCTGCTGAAAACGCTTCTAAAGCACGGAAAATCACGTTTGAAGTTTTGACCTATACCATCGGTGCAACACACATACACACATTACTTTTGCGCCAGTGGCTCTTTCACATAGTAGAAGATCGAAAATTCACCTAAGTTGCCTTTGTTTTCAGGCGCCTGAAACATGTTTTCAGTCCGTTTCAGAACACCCTCTATAAGATGGCGTAATAACCTGAAAACCCGTTTTCAGGCGTTTTCAGGACCCCTTATGGGCCTTTGAACTACACTTCAGTATAGTTATGGCGAAGTTTTCGAAGGAGTGAAAGAGACAGCACTATTAGAAACAGACAGCTATACTGAGAATGCTCGAGAAATGTGCGAAAGAATACCAATAATATATTTTTTTAGTAAGATTCCGGGACTTAAGTCCCGGAAAAAAATTTAGTTGTAAGGGAGTCTCCACTTTTCGACTTTGTTCTTCGAAGTTTAGGTAAATATACTCTACCTATTCGGATCTGTCTATATAAACTTTCAACCCCTATTTAAACCCCTTAGAGGATGAATTTCGAAAAACGGTGATATCACTTTTCTTGTAATCTAATAAAAAGTCTAAACATGACGTTTCAAACCTCTTACTTCTAAAATCTTAGACTCTCCATACAAATTTTGAACCCCTATTTGAACCCCTTAGGGGATGAATTTTGAAAAATCCTTTCTTAGTGCACATTTAGACCTTATAAGGATCCTACGTGCTAAATTTGGAATTCCTAGGACCAGCGGTTTGGCCTGTGCGTTGATATACAAACTTTCAACCCCCATTTAAACCCCTTAGGGGATGAATTTTGAAAAATCCTTTCTTAGTGCACCCCTAAACCTTATAAGGAACCTACGTGCTGAATTTGGAATTCCTAGGACCAGCGTTTTGGGCGGTGCGTTGATATACCAACTTTCAACCCCCATTTAAACCCCTCAGAGGATGATTTTCGAAAAACGGTGAAATTACTTTTCTTGTAATCTAATATAAATCTAAACATGAGATTTCAAACCTCTTAATTCTAAAATCGTACTCTCCATACAAATTTTGAACCCTTATTTGAACCCCTTAGTGGGTAAATTTTGAAAAATCCTTTCTTAGTGCACCCTTAGACCTTATAAGGAATCTACGTGCTAAATTTGGAACTCCTAGGACCAGCGGTTTGGGCGGTGCGTTGATATGCAAACTTTCAACCCCCATATAAACCCCTCAGAGGATGAATTTCGAAAAACGGTGAAATCACTTTTCTTGTAATCTAATAAAGAGTCTAAACGTAAAGTTTTAAACCTCTTACTTCTAAAATCGTAGACTCTCCATACAAACTTTGAACCCCTATTTGAACCCTTTAGGGGATGAATTTTAAAAAATCCTTTCTTAGTGCACCCCTAGACCTTATAAGGAACCTACGTGCTAAATTTGGAATTCCTAGGACCAGCGGTTTGGACGGTACGTTGATATACAAACTTTCAACCCCCATTTAAACCCCTTAGGGGACGAATTTTGAAAAATCCTTTCATAGTGCACCCCTAGACCTTATAAGGAACCTACGTGCTAAATTTGGAATTCCTAGGACCAGCGGTTTGGGCGGTACGTTGATATACAAACTTTCAACCCCCATTTAAACCCCTTAGGGGATGAATTTTGAAAAATCCTTTCTTAGTGCACCTCTAGACTTTATAAGAAACCTACTTGCTAAATTTGGAATTCCTAGGACCAGCGGTTTGGGCTGTGCGTTGATAAACAAACTTTCAACCCCCATTTAAACCCCTTGGGGGATGAATTTCGAAAAACGGTGAAATCACTTTTCTTGTAATCTAATAAAGAGTCTAAACGTGAAGTTTCAAATCTCTTACTTCTAAAATCGTAGACTCTCCATACAAACTTTGAACCCCTATTTGAACCCTTTAGGGGATGAATGTTGAAAAATCCTTTCTTAGTGCACCCCTAGACTTTATAAGGAACCTACGTGCTAAATTTGGAATTCCTAGGACCAGCGGTTTGGGCGGTACGTTGATATACACACTTTCAACCCCCATTTAAACCCCTTAGATGATGAATTTTGAAAAATCCTTTCTTAGTGCACCTCTAGACCTTATAAGGAACCTACTTGCTAAATTTGGAATTCCTAGGACCAGCGGTTTGGACTGTGCGGTGATAAACAAACTTTCAACCCCCATTTAAACCCCTTAGGGGATGAATTTCGAAAAACGGTGAAATCACTTTTCTTGTAATCTAATAAAGAGTCTAAACATGAAGTTTCAAATCTCTTACTTCTAAAATCGTAGACTCTCCATACAAACTTTGAACCCCTATTTGAACCCTTTAGGGGATGAATTTTGAGAAATCCTTTCTTAGTGCACCCCTAGACCTTATAAGGAGCCTACGTGCTAAATTTGGAATTCCTAGGACCAGCGGTTTGGGCTGTGCGTTGATATGTCAGTCAGTCAGTCAGTCAGTCAGTCAATCAGTCAGTTTCTTCTTTTATATATTTAGATAGTACTCCGGCTCTCCCCCATGTGAGTGAAATGCTTCACGATACTTGACTTCGTCCAGTCCGGGTGAGAGTCCCGAAAAATACACACGCTTTCTCGACGCCTCTCTTCGCTATTTGCCATAATAATTATTACACAAAAGCTAGTATCCCGAAATTTGTGCAATATTTTGACAGATAACAGAGCAAACAATTCATATTTTTAAATTTCAAATTTCGAATGCTTTACTTTTAAAACACCGAATGCAAACTTTGTCCAAATTTCATTCCGCATACGTTATATATGAATCGTTGATTATCCATTTCTTTGGGGTAATTAACATATTATTTTTTGGTTTTTAGTTTAGGTTTTTGGAAGTCGGTTTTTATTTTTTGTTTTAATCGTAATTTCTCGTCCATCTCTTATTAGCAACAAGTTTTTAGTGTTAACCGACTTCAAAACAAACAGTAAATTTGTATCTAGGTTTCTTCCCCGATTACTTGAAGACGGCTGAACCTATTTGGAAAATTCTTTTTTTGTTTAAAAGGGTATACCTCCGAGGTGGACCCATTGCAACCAAATCAGGATCTGATGATGGGATCTTGGAGAAATCGAGGGAACTCTTCAAATATCATAGGCACACATATGCGATTTCGGTATTTTTCTTACTTTCTCGTGCATTTCTTATTAGAAATAAGTTCCCAGTCATAACCGACTTCAAAACAAAGAGCAATTTTTATGTAGGCTTGTTCCTCGGTTACTTGAAAACGTCTAGACCGATTTGGATTTTTTTCTTTTAACTAAATAGACTTCTATTTGGTTAAAATAGTATTTTTCCAGCACCACTAAAAATTTAAAAATAAAGTAAATTTGTAAAACAAAAAATAATTATATTTTTACTTGTTTCATATTTTGTGTCATTCGTAATGTCGTTTAAAAAACTATGTATAACGAGATATTTTAAATGAGAACTGTCAAATTACTCCGGCTAATTAAAAATCCGACTTTATCGACTCGTCACGGAACGTCAAGGGAATCATATCATACTCGTATCACGACTATTTATAACATAACCTTCGTGTATTATTTTTATGCACTGAAAAAGAAACTACAACCTTACTTAATGACTCTCTGGATATTCATTGTCTAAAGAAAATGATGTTGGATAGTGGGGGAGGGGTAGTCTAAAATCTCACCAGGGGAGGGCAAGGACCTTAAAATAAATAGCCGGACGGAACATCGCTAAATAACAAAAAGAACTGAAGCATCAATAGTCCGCCGGCTAACTTAACGCTGGTTGGTCAGGTCAATGTGTGCGCGCTGCGGGTAGTAGGAAAAAACTAGTTTGTGTGTGCGTGCAGGCTCGTAAGTACAAGCAGCCGGCCGACTAAAAATGCTTCAGTTCTCTGCAAGTTCTCTGTTGACGACGCTCCGTCCGGTCCGGACCAAAATAGCTAGCCTTCACGCGCCTTTACAATCACATCGTACTATCTGGACAGTATTATTCGAACGCACCTTAAACATGACAGCTTCAGTTGAGTTGACTTGACTGACAGGACAGACAGATGCAGTGTTGCCAGGGCCATTGAGTCATAAGTAACGTTTTGATTCTCGAAAAGTAACATTTTTGCTGCGAATGTAACATTCTGGTGAAAAAAAATAAAAAAAACATTTCAGCTTTGACAGCTGTCAAGATTAAGGGTAATAAGGTAAGAACAAAGACTTCTACATACCTTTTATACAACAAAGCATATATGTGACATTCCGCGGATAAAGGTACCTTATGGATATTGTCGCTTGCGTCCTTCTATCTTGATGTCCTATAGTAACGGAGTAGGATACGACGCAAGCGACAATATCCATAAGGTACCTTTACCTGCGGAACGTCACATATGTACAAGCATTGACGTATAATAACATAGACGCACAGTTTCAAAGAAAAATGTCTATGAATCTGGCGCAAAATGACATTTGTAGTTACACTTAAATATACGCTAATAACGTTAATTTACAAGCTGTATCTATATGAAACTGTCATTCAAAAGATAACTTAGTTCCATGACTCCTATGTGTCAAATTTGCAAACGGACATTTGAAAACTTAAGTTTATTGGCACCTATCAAAAAGTGAAACGTCAAAAGTGAGCAGCAAATAAATGGAGTCGCTTTTTGATAAAAGATTCACGAAGATAATTAAAAAACTATGAAATCACGATGAGTTCACTTGTAATTCTGCTTAATATTAATTCGCCCTTAACTAAGAAGTATGTCCCATCTTTCTTTCTTGTTTTTTTGCTGCTATTAACGCATTTTTTTACGCTACATTAAGCCATTTTTGACAACTGTCACCGTCTATGGTTGAAACCAGACTAAGTCAAAATGAGCTAGCCATTTTTTCCGGCTGATTGTGTATCTAGGTATATCATACATCTATGTGTACAAGTATCGAAACATTAGAATATTCAGAATTTACATCTTCATCGTTTTGAGAGTTTCCATGCAAACAAAATAAAATTGTTTACGAAATCATTTACTAATTTTACGCTTTTTTTCTAAAAACATGATTCACTGGTCAATTTCTAAATTGAATAAACCAATATACTATGGCATACCGATAATAAGTACATAAAAATTGGCAAATTGATACCCACCGAATATGATTGGATATACAGGTCTTTATTCCTGCTCATTTAAATTTTGAATCATCCACACACTGTCTTCACTAATCACAGTAAGTAAACAAAAACTAATATGGCCATTATAGCGGGCGAGCGCGGCCGGAAATTTTGCGAAATTTAAAGTCCGTAAGCTGACATCGCTTACTCAAACATAAGTTGACATAAGTGCGAGAAGAGAAGAACAGAAAAACACGAACTACGAATTTCGAACAGATACGACTATACTTAGTACTCGTAGTATTGAAACCTTTTTTGGGTGCGTTCAGAAATTAAGAATAATTTTTTTGTTTACAAAACAATATTATTAAGAAAAAAGTTACGAGCTAGAAAAGTAACGAAATTTGCTTAGGAATCAAAAATTACTAACATGTAACGTGAGAAGGTCAAAAGTAACGCAAAATGTTACAAATGTTACCAAACGGCAAACGGCAACACTGGACAGATGTCAGATAAGCAGCTGATTAAAAAAAGTGTTTCAGATTTATTTTTGAATTAAAATAGCAGTAATTGTTATTTTAATAGCTTTCTTCAGGTTTCGTACGTTATAAAGTTCCATAAAATGTCTAGTTTTATGTTATGACAAACATTAAATGTAGAAAAAGAACATAACCTGTTCACATGAAAATATTTAGTGCAACATCAAATTTCGCTCCTAACCTCTGGCTAAAATCACTAGCCCTGCTTTAAAATCAATATGATGAACTTAAGGCGATTGTTGTTTAAGCGTGTGATGCCAAAAAGTTTACCACAAAGACATGCGAAGTGTTTTATGAGATATAGATTTTATTCTGGAAGTGCTATTCTCGGAATTGAGACATCTTGCGACGACACAGGATGTGCAATCGTAAGCCACGATGGCAAACTATTATCTGAAAGTTTACACTCACAGAATCTTATGCATCTTCGTAATGGAGGAATTATACCAGACGTAGCTCAAGATTTACACAAAAAGTATATAGAACCTACAGTGAATGAAACCCTACATAAAGCGAGGCTTTCAATGGAAGACATTTCAGCTATAGCTGTCACTCTGAAACCTGGACTAGCTCTAAGTCTTGTTGTTGGTATGAAGTATGCAAAACATTTAGCCAGGCTTCATAAGAAACCCATCATTCCCATACACCATATGGAAGCACATGCTCTAGCAGCTAGAATGCATCATAATATAAGTTTCCCATTTCTAGTCTTATTAATATCAGGCGGACATTGTTTACTAGCTGTTGCTCAAGATGTAAATAAATTTCTGTTACTAGGACAAAGTATTGATATAGCACCTGGTGAAGTATTTGACAAAGTTGCAAGAAGAATGAAGTTACGGAACATATCAGAATATTCAAAAATATGTGGTGGTCAAGCGATTGAATTGGCTGCATCAAAAGCAACCAATCCCCATGTATTCAAACTTCCTCTTGCGCTTGCAGAGTATAGAGATTGCAATTTTAGTTTCAATGGTTTGAAAACCTCTGTTATCTCTCAATTATACAAGAAGGAAAAAGAACACAACATTGTGGCTGACAAACTAATTCCGGAAGTAAATGACCTATGTGCTGCATTATTGATGGCAGTATCAAGACATTTGGTGCACAGAACCCAGCGAGCTATGGAATTTTGTGAGCAAAACAACCTCATACCAAAGGATAATAAACAGTTTGTTGTGTCTGGTGGTGTGGCATGTAACAATTATATTTTCAGTACATTAACTTATTTGTGCAATGAATTTGATTACAACATTTATAGGCCTTTGCCAAAACTTTGTACAGATAATGGTGTTATGATAGCATGGAATGGTTTGGAGAAGTGGAGAAAGAGCTTAGATATAATTACAGATTTAAGTACATTAGATATACAGGCAGCTAGTCCTTTAGGAGAAAGTTTAATAGATGATGTTGTCAACGCAAAAATAGCTACCAAACTAATGAAAATAAAAATTTGATGAAATAAATGTTCTTACATTCTTATTTTCACCTGTTATTTAAAAATGTATGTTGTAAATGTAAAAGGTATTAATAGTAGGTACATTACAATACCTGGGGTGGTAATACGAAGAAAGGCCGGGATCGTAGAAGTTTGCGGCCCGAGCTGAAAGCGAGGGACGTAAATATGCGATCGAGGGCTTTCTTTATTACCTCCCGTGTTGTGTACATCCTTTTATGTCTACACTTGGCTAGAAAGCGGCTTTTTAGCCAAAAAGCAATAAGCAAGCATACTATAATTTTACTACCGCTAAAATAAAACAGCTGCATTTTGAGAAATGGCGCGTAGCGTATACCAGCCGCAGGGTAACCAACCTTAGAATTTTTTTGCTCGTACCATATTACTTTTGAATATCGAACCGTGTACATGTGATACCTGGGGGGGGGAAGTGCTTTTGGAGTGCCAATCAAAGGACTGTTGTATAATTTGCAATTGCTCGTGAACCTTAGAATTGGCACACCTCGGCTGAAAACGACACATATGCAACGAAATTTTGTGTGTGGAAATGTTCAACAACTTCTTAACTCATAACCTCATACATTTTCGTACGAGCCTGAAAGTGTGCACGTAACTCGTACAGCAGACAACAAATCTCGAATTTGTACGAGGAACGTCGTATGGTTGGCAACCAGTCGTAAAAAAAGCAGAGCGCAGATTCATAGATAGATAGATAGATCGTTTATTTCACGACAAAAAAACAGTATAAATTTGTACAGACAAAATTATAAGTATTCACGCCATGATCGTCAAAAACAAATAAAATAAAAATGAGGATAAATGTAACAATGTCAACGGATTTAAAAAATAGAAGTAACAATTAATAATCAAATCATGTCTCCCAATAAGGATCGTCATCACAATTTCTAATAATAATACTACAAAAAGAAAAACACAAAATTAGCATAAGATAACAAGTAATAATCAAATAATAATCAAATCGTGTCTCCCAATAAGGATCGTCAGTACAATTTTATTTAGGTATAGGATAAAAATAATCAAGACTACCAAAAATAATTTAAAAAATAAGTTCCATGTACTCGTTTATTGAGTACAGAGGGTTATCCAACAGAAGATTTCTCAGTTGACACCTAAATGTTTCGTCAGATGGCTCATTTCTGAGATCGGCAGGTAAACGCTCAAAGTAAGTCGGGCCGATGACGCGAGGGTTCTTGCGTGAAAGCGCCATGCGACGAGGGACCATGCTCAGTCGCCCAGTAGATCGGAGCTGTTTTCCCGGGACATCTACGCGTGAAAACTGAGAAATGTTACTTTTCACAAATAAAAGTAAATCAAAAATATGTTGCGAGTAGTGAGTCATTATACGCTGAGAAATGAAGAATTGTTTGCAGGGATGCCTGGGCGTAACTCCTACAAGAGTTCGGATAGCTCTTTTCTGCATAATCAGAACCCTTTTCGCGTCCGTGGAGTTACCCCACAGGAGTGTTCCATATGACATGAGGGAGTGGAAGTGGCTAAAGTAAACCTGTTTTAAGGCATCTCCTGAGATAAGAGGTTTTAATTTTCTCAGCGCAAAGACTGCACTACTCAGCCTACCGCATAGATTGTCGACATGGCGCTTCCAATTCAGATTTGAATCGACTGTGAAACCGAGAAACTTACTCTCATCGCACAGTGGCATTGGACAGCATACCATGCACGGTGGCGTTGGGACCTTTCGACCAGAAAAAAGCATTATGTTGGACTTGGTCACGTTCAACAAAAGCCCATTTGCTGAGAACCAGGTTTGCAGCTGCCCACAAGCCTCGGTAATCTTAACGCTGAGTTGCTCATATGTTTTGGCTCCAACTAAGACGGTCGTGTCGTCCGCAAACAGTACAGATAAACCGGCCACAATGTTGCACGGAAGATCGTTTATAAATAATAAAAACAGAGTATTTCCCAAGGCAGACCCCTGGGGAATACCCAAATTAATATAACCTATATCAGATTTTAAAATCTTGCCGCTTATAGGTACTTTTACGACCTGTTTGCGATTCGACAGAAATGAAGTGAACAATTGGTGGGCATTGTTCTCAACACCGTATAGACTCAACTTATTGAGCAGTAGCGTATGGCTAATGACGTCGAATGCTTTTGACAGATCGCACAATATCCCAGCCATCTTATGCTTATCATCGAACCCAGTCATGATACAATCGAATATCCTGTACGCCGCGGTGGTTGTTGACATTTTCTGTCTGTACGCAAATTGATTTTCCGTAAGCAGGTTATTCGATTCTAGATGACTCATTAGTTGACACGATAGGATGGACTCGACCATTTTGGATATTGTAGGCACTATTGTGATAGGCCTATAGTTGTTGACGTCGCACCTGTCGCCTTTCCCTTTAAAAACAGGGCATACTCTGGTACTTTTTAGAACTTCAGGGTATATACCAGTTTCGAACATTTTATTTATTAGGACAACAAGTACGTCGCCAACAACCGGCCATACACACAGAAGTAGGTTTAGCGAAATGTCAAAAGCATCGACGGTACTGCGTTTCTTCAGCATTGGGCGCAAAACCTTGTATAAAATTAATTAATTACATCAACCAAGAAAATTAAAAATATATTTTCTAGAGCATTCTTTAAATTTGAGACAAAGAAGTGCGTTTTGGGGAAACAAGTCTAGCCTGAAAAAATAGTTATCGGGCTAGAATTAAGGTGGGGGAAGAAATTTACAATGTCTGACATGGCCAAAACATGCTAAATTAAAAAAAAAAACCGAAAATGAGCATTTTTGGAGGTTATTTTGGAGTCCGACCGACGCGATGGACTGAAAATGGGCTTTGATTAGGATTTCTTTGTAAATTGTCTATTTCTGCTCTAAGGGACGTAAGCTGACTAACGAACCTAACCGAAAAAAAACCGGCCAAGTGCGAGTCGGACTCGCGCACCGAGGGTTCCGTACAAACTCATAAGTAGATACATGAATAGTTCAAGAAAAACTATATGGCGATTAGTTTAGTAGGAGCAAATAAGTATTAAGATTTTTGCAAATTTCTCAAAAACAGTGCAAGTTAGGAAAACCGTTATATTTTTCCTGTAATATATAGGATGACATTAATAATTGGTAATTATTACAGATTTTTCTATTCAGTAACTTCGAAGATAATAGGGGGGGAACGGTATTTTTTTTAACGTTTTTCGCCATAAATCAAAAACTACTTATTTAAAAAAAAATACAAAAATATTTTTTTAATCTACAAATTAAGCCCTTTCATTTAATACCTCACTCGATATAATAGCCCTACTTTCAATTTGCAAAGTCTCATTACGGACCCCTTTAAAAAAAAAGTAAAAAAGTTACAAGATTTTTTTTACATCCTATAAGCTCGGGTTAGCGGTTCTTAACACTATTCCAAATTTCAAGTCGATAGCATCAGTAGATCCTGAGATATCTTGCTGTGACAGACGGACAGACAGACAGACAGACAGACAGACAGACAGACAGACAGACAGACAGACAGAGTCGCACCATAAGGGTTCCTTTTTTACCATTTTGGTACGGAACCCTAAAAAGGGGTTAGTTTTGTCTATCTTTTTCCATGCGGGGGGCTTCGCCCCCCGAGCCCCCCTTGTTGCGGGGCTCCGCCCCCCGTCCCCCCTTGTGTGAGGTCTAAGATAGATAACAACTGACAAGACAAACAAAACAGACGTGTTTCCCGATACGGCAGCGTCTAATGGCGTCCTTCCCCTCCCTCCCCTCGCCCCTATTGCGTTCCGTTCGTCACATTGTAGTATATTGCAACCATTAATATTTAGCAAATGTTAACATATTAACAACAAATGACACTTAAAAATTAACAAAAAAAACTAAATTCATTGCATACACAAGTATCCTTATAAATTATGAATTCATAATTTCAAAACATAAGCTATAATTCGTCACCATGTGACAGCTTAAATTTACGCGTGTATCGGAACGCTCTCAAATCTGTCAAAAAATCGGCTAATTACGCCTATCAACGCCAAAAATTGCGAGTTTGTATGAAAACTTTGATATTTTTTTTCTCGAAAACTATGGGTTTCCGCAACTTCAGATTTGGTGAAAAGACTTCTTATTGTGAGCTCTATCTGTAAAAAAAATATGAACCCCGAACTCGATGTCAGTTATTGTAAAGTTGAGCCAAAGTTCGTTCTCAGCGATTATACCACACGAATATCAGCGAGCAAGAATGCAACCCAAGAACTAGGATTCGAGAGCATATGCTCTAGAGATGTTTAGATCAGGCGAACGAGTGCCCGTTGCTCATTCGACGGGTGTCTGTGGACTATGTGCATTATGTCTGACTCTGAGACTGATATTGTAATTGCAAGTTTTTCATTTATCATCCTGACTCAATTGTGTTTTTATAATTTACAAAAGTCGGATCCCACAGACACCTGGCATTTTGGTAAGCTTCTATCATTAGAAGACATTTTTCTTGAGACAAATCTATAATTACAACGATAGGTCAAATCCCTCGAGCACTAGAACGCTTTGAAGAGACCGCTCCCCGAAGCGAGCGGCTCCGAACACGAGCGAACGCGCTCGCGCTCGGCGACTATTCGTATTTCGTTCGTACGCTCGTCCGTCGTTTACATCAAGCGAGCGAGCATTCCACGAGCATTCTTAGAATCTTCGCAAAATACGGAAGAACAACGAAAGAATGCTCTGTCTCTGTTTACACACAGCGAATTTGGTAGAGTGGGGGTAGAATGAGCATTCGCTCTTTTGGTCTAAACCCACCTTTAGCCTCGTCCTGCCCAAACATATTTAAATAGACTTCCAGTTTCTGCCCAATGTTCTTAATTAAGCACAAGTTAATTTTGATGGGTTCTGCCCAAGGCATTATTTGCTGAAATTTGTGTGTAAAAAGTAAGTAGGATTTTTTATATTATTTTTTAGGTTATAGGGGTTAGATATTAAATAGACTGAGCTAGATATTTCGACGATATCTTATGTTCTTTATTAAGAACATTGGGCAGATTTTAGTAAATTTATTATCTTTGATTTGGCATTTATTAAGAACATTGGGCATGAACTTCATAATTAAAATATAGTATTTATTGAACAATAAAAGGAAAATAAATTAAAGAGCCTGGATTTTAATTGATTTTTATCGTGGAAAATAATACATATACAGAACATGATAGTCCACAGTGGCCATGATTAATGTTATCCCATTGCACCTTTTCAATTACACACAGTTCAGATCTATGCTATTTCCTGTTTTTTGCACCACAGTCTGGTTAGTTTTTTCAACACATACAGTCAAAATATCATCGTTTAAATGTTCAGTAAAGTAGTTCAGAATTGACCGACGTTCAGTGTGGTCGGGCAACAAATTAGGGACTGATACCTGTTCTGGCAAGTTAGGTGCAAATGAGTCATCACGCCACGCAGGAATTGGAACTGGTGACGACTGCAATGGCAAAGAGCCTCTGGTTGATCCAGCTTGTAAGTCTCTACTTTAACTACCTCTCTGCCACCACCTCGTCTACTACCATGTTGACCGTGAAATCTGCGACCACATCCATCTCTGACATGTCTAACTGTTTCATAGATAGAACTTGAGTTAAGCGGTATTGGTAGTCAGTTCTGCCCAATGTTCTCAATAAATCACACTTTTCGATGAGTTACCTTGAAAAATCTAAAATAAAAACTTTTCCAAAAATAAAGCTATTGTGACATATTAGAGCTATATGGCTTTACATCTATATGGTACTCAGTAAAAACGCACGGTTGATTATCAAGGTAAAGAGGGATGGAAGTTACCTCTCCAGCGAAATTGCACCATCCTTGACACGTGGCGTGACACTGATCGGCGAGTCCGCGGAAGTTCACCACAAGGGCTTGATTAAGTATTGGCTAATACTCCAACCAATCAGAAACAAGTAAATAAAAATCGCAAAGTGCGAAACATTTGCCCGCTGTGCGGCAAATTTGAATATGTGATTAATTGAGAACACTGGGCAGAATTCGGAAGTATAAATAAAAAAGCTTGGGCAGGAACTATCAAATCTAATTTGTTCTTAATTGAGAACATTGGGCAGGACGAGGTTAGGTGATAATTTACAAAAAAAAAACAAAATTATTCTGTATAGCAACATTTGCATTTATTCATTCATTATTCACTCACTCATTCGCCATTCCGTTCCTAAGCAAGCAGTCACCAGTCACACGCAGTGTTGCCATTTGGTTCCGTTTGTTCCGATTTCCGGAACTTTTGACACCTCCGCGGAACTCGGAAGGAATTTTAGATTTTAGGGCATTTTTCGGAACTTTTAAGGACCCTGGCGTTAAAACCCACAAAAATTCTAAAAATAGGTATTATTAAAAAAAAGTCAAAATATTTTTTCTATCGCAGAAATACAGCTGACGTAAACCGACTAATCAAGTACAAAGCGAACACGAAGAATACGTCTTTGAGCCATGGTCATGGATCCTAATTAGTTGAGCGGGTCAGTGTTTGATTCAGCCAGTCAGGGATTTTGGGTTTCGTTGCTTTTATTTACGTTATTGGTCCTTTCCTGTTACATCCCTGCTGGTAGCGTTATCACATCTCATCTCACCAAAATACCAAAGTTAAATAGCAAAACAAACAAAGCAACTTCGCTTCGGTTCTTTTGCAGGAAATTTAAATTAAAACTGTAGTAAAAAGTGTAAGAATTAATCTTTATCGTGTCAGAGTACTTTTTTCGTGGTCTTGGTAAATATGTATTTTATAAGTCAAGTCTTCGTGAATTATAGTTTCTAGCTTGGTTTGACCCCTGATAGATTCATTAATAGTACATTACACAACTAGGGTGGTAATACAAAGAAAGGCCGAGGTCGCAGAAGTTTGCGGCCCTAGCTGCAAGCGAGGGACGTAAATATGCGATCGAGGGCTTTCTTTATTACCTCCCGTGTTGTGTACATTATTTTATGTTAACACTTGGCCAGAAAGCGGCGCGTAGCGTACGCGCAGCGTGCGGAAAAAGCCACTTTATGGCCAGGTGAGGCATAAAAACTTGTAAGGTCCGATCGAGATCTCGGTCGCGGTCCCAGCTAATATCGGCCAAAAATCGCGCCGAGACACTGGTCTCGGCTCTCGGCCAAAAAGGGCCGAGATTCTCGGCCGCGGCCGAGACTATGCAACGACTTCTGATTCCTGAATTTGAATTTTCCGCGCATGGCCGCACGCTTCTATACGGCCCGTTGGTCGTTACAACATAGACCTGTTTGATTTTAACTACTGATTCAGTAGTCAGTAGTACTGGAGCTCTTTTTAGGGTTTCGTAGCCAAAATGGCAAAAACGGAACCCTTATAGTTTCGTCATGTCCGTCCGTCCGTCTGTCCGTATGTCACAGGCATTTTACTCAAAAACTACACGATGGATATTGATGAAATTTGGAATACAGGTGTAATGTCACAGGCATTTTACTCAAAAACTACACGATGGATATTGATGAAATTTGGAATACAGGTGTATTAAGTATGAGCCGCTACTTAGTTTGGTAGTTAAACAACTAATATAATTATTTTTAGGAAATATCAACGTGTGGTACATAGTTCGACAGCTCTTTCAAAAACATTTTAAGGTTCTTAAGTAATGTTTTTAATTAAGTGAATATTATCTTTGGAAATAATCGCTCCGAAAGTTGTGAAAATTGTGTCCCCTCTATCTTCTAAGCCGTGTGTCCGAAAAATATAATAAAAATTACAAAGATAACCCTTAATTAATACTTTCAACGAAAATTGTTTTTAACAAGATCGAATTAACCGTTTTTGGGTTATTGCCGATAAACTGCGCTTCTCAACAAAAGGACGTAATTGCTATGAAGATACGCTCTTTTGTTGTTGTACTTTTTTACATCGTATTTTTTACCTTATAGTTACGGCTATGGAACCTTACACTAAGCATGATCCGACTGCTCTTGGCCAGTTTTTTTTTGGCAAATTTAAATTAATAAAACCTGTGGTGTCAAATATTTATTAAAATCTGTGTGTGCCCAATTTTAACGAATAAAACCTTTTTTTTTGTACGAAATCCGCGTGTTTTCTTTATATTTATAAATTCTCGGTCTTGGCCGAGAATTCTATTAAGTCTCGGTCTCGCTCGGCCGAGACAAAAAACGACCTCGGTCGGACCTTAAAAACATGACGGAATAGTACATAGTGTATCAAGGGCGGTAAGTAAGGAATTACAAACGAGTGTTTGTTACAAGGCCGAGGCGAAGCCGAGGGCTTTAATAACACGAGTTTGTAATTCCTTTACCGCCCGTGGCACACACAATGTTTTTCATCACACTTGTCAGGAAATCTGATTAAAATAACCTTACATAACCTAAATAAAATGGTAAAACTGACAGTGACATTAGTGACATTATCCATAGACAATGTGAATCTCAAGTCACGTTCGGAAACCATAGCGGTAAAGACTTAAAATGGTTGATTTTATTTTTGCAAAATACCGAAATGCACTTTTTAAACATTTAATTAATGTTACAGAAATATGTGTTTACATTATTGGCAATAACAGTTCTCTTTAAATAAATATTTCAGTAATAAAAGTTAAAAAAAAATACGTTGGCGTTTCCTTTGAACATGACAAATAAGAGTAAAACAGAACCAGCGTTTCAAATTTAAAAAGTAAACCATTACGCCCTAGGGCGTAATAGGTCATTTACGGCCCGCAAAACCTAAGTGTAATGACACCATTTTCGAGCAAGTGTGATGAAAAATAATGTTTTTGGTTTCAGTCTCAAATAAAATGAATTCTCTATAAGACGAAATAAAACAAAGACCCTATACAATAATACCTACAATAATACCTTCTACAATAATTTTGGTAGTAAAATCAAATCGGAACTTTTTTACCAAAATCGGAACTTTTGTAAGGTTAGCGATGAAACTTTTAAATGAAGTAACCTGGCAACACTGGTCACACGGTTTGACATATGGACATATGACAAAGGGTGAATGAATGCATTGGAGTGCATTATAGCAAAAAAATAGAGTACTGCATTAAAAATAACATTACAAACCTTTGCACTTGCCAAATTATGTCTATGAGCGTAACCTTAACAGCGCAATAGTCTAGAGTGCATTGCTGTTTGAATATTCTTGTAACCGCTTAAAATGGAGATCCTGGAAAGATTCTATCGCAACATTCGAGGCCAGCTCTGCAATCTGCCAGCTTCAGTGCCTAAAGCTGTGGATTTCGTCAATAAATCTGTGCAAAAAGTTAAAATCCCGCCATTCACAAGGGATAATGTGCTATATTACTATTTACCACTGCAAGGTCTGGCCAGTTACACAACATTATCAGTATCTGTGATGAACCCACATTTAATGGTCAGGTAAGGCAGTTGTCTTAAATTTGCACTAATGTTATTAAAACTCGATATAGACCACTCCTTGTTAACTTGCCAATTTAATCGTAATTTTCAGGTTATTTCCAAGAAGAGATGTGACTGACATCCTGTTCTTGTCAGCCGGTGGAGGAGCAGGGCTGTGGCTGTGGGCACGACCCCACATGGCAGCCGCGGTGCCAGCAAGAAGATTCTCCTGGGCGTTCCTTGGAGGCTGCCTCTGGCCACTTGGCTCAATATTCTTATGGGCCATCCTAAGAAGCTCAGTCGGCCAGCGACCAGTAATTGGCACAATCCTTGGGGTGACAACGGGCGCTATGCTGACTAATATTGCGCTAGATTACTTCCACTATGTAGAGCTGATGTTTTGTGGGGAAGTGCATCTCCCTGAGGAAGTATACAGCCCTAACAGTGATGATGAAAAATATGACATTGATATCTAAATATGGTCTATGAAGTCATTGGTGTCATTGTATAAGTGCTGTAAATAGGGTGTCTATGATTGAGGGCTGTGTGGTTAAATCAGATATCAAGATGAATAAATTTAAACAAACTAAAATACTTAGTTTTGGCTTGAATATTGTAATCAATTGTGATTGCTGTGTTTAGTCATTCAGCCCTCAGTATGTGTGTGTGTGCAATACACTAAGTAAGGCTAAGCTTTTTGCCAATAAGATTACTACATGGCAATCTAGTTGTGAATGTTAAACATGGGTATATTCAATGTGGTTCTAATTAACCAATATTTTTATACAAATTTAACATTTCTAATAAGATAACTATGAAATTGCATTTGCTGAGTAAATAAAAAATAATCTTGTAATTAAATCATATGTGAGTAATCATAATCATGAAATAAAATGTTGATTGAGTCAAACAATTTCTTTACTGTAACATGTAATATTCAGTCTGTCTGTTGACTCAACCTTTGAATAATAATGTAATTATAACAATTATTATTGGATATTTGTAATAGTTGCTGTTCCATACTTTCGCCTTCTGGGACCATTGAACATACTCATGATACCTATTGGTTAAGATTTGTTTGTAGATTTATTAGTATGAATATGATTCTGATTTGCTTTTGAAGATACATATATAGTGGGCCTAGTTTCAGTAGTCCGGTGATGTTGGTCCGGTTAGAACGAGTATATATGAACCGGACTAAAATCACCAAATTACTGAACTGAAAGTAGGCCATATAGTGCACTGGGGTAATTTTGAAAATTACGAATTTTCAGTAAACTATGCAATATTTTTGAGGTTTATAATTAGTCGAAGCACTATCAGTGTGTCTAGTACAGTGTTAGCGTATTACCTCGTGTGTTCATAAGTTTTGAGACGATTTTATGAAAGGCCCAAAAAAGTAAATTTTGAACTGGTGGCTTGATAAAAACTTTTTAAATCTAAACATTGTCAATTGGAAAAAAAATTGGTTCGGGTGTTATTTTTCGGTGAACCGGATATTGAAATATGATCTAAAGGTAATGTATTTATTTAGGTATGATCTAAAGGCCTACAGTCGAAGAAAAGTCTACTACCTAAACGATCGTTCAAGAAAATTAAGGCTCACATGATGTCAACAGTTGCTATGGAGACGCAATCCCAAAAAGATTTTGTTTACCAACGAAAAAATCTTCACCGTCTTTTTCTTATGTCTAAATTTCGTTTAAACACGTTAAAGCGTGTTCGAGAAAAATATGATTTTGTTCTTCTCAAAACTTATTAACATACGAGGTAAAGTAAATATATGTTGCATACATTGTGAGAAATTCTTAATTTTCAGAATTACCCTGTGCTCGGATTTACCCCAATGCACCCTGAGCAATTTCTAGTCTTACTTAAAACACTTGTGCTTGTTTAAATGTTTTCAATGTATTTAATTACCTGTTACTACTATATTTAAGACCTTATTATTTTTAGGTATTCTATGTAATAAATGGTCATAAAGACATGGAATTATTTTTTGTAGCTGGTATACAAAGTGACATTTATCGTATGGTATGGTAGCACAATATTTTTAAAGGTGTGTCAAAGGAAGCTTCAAATAAATTGTTACACTTAAAATATCCTTCCTTTTTATTAACTTTTCCAATAACTTTATCCTCGCTGACCTACGCTGCCGCTGACGCTCGCTGTAACCTACTTCTAAGATATTGATAGTGAGCTAATACCGCCCAGTGCAAAGTATATAAAAAATTTGAACATACGAAAAGATAAAATGTAATCATAATTATTCAGAGCATATACAAAATAAAAACTTGAGAAATCTAGACCAACATTAGTAGACTGGAACATACAGTGAGTGTCAGGTCAAATAAAAATGCATTGTACATTTTATACAATATATTTTGTGAATAATGGAAAGAATGTAATACGGTTAATTGTTTTGCGGCGGCTTGGACCACTCCACATTCAGGATCAAATGGTCGTAACCGTGACCGTTGAGGGTCTGAATAGCTTTAGCGGCGTCGGCGCGGAACTTGAAGTGGACGTAAGCAAAGCCTTTGCAGTGACCGGTGCTCTGTAACAAGGATCCAAATCAAGCCCTGAATTATCATAACAGTAGCAAATGGCATAAGAGTTGTATAGCGTCATAATTTAGTCATTCTAATACAATCGTTGGAAACAAAGGTTCCCATGATGTAGATAATTATTTAAGATGGTGAAAACATGCTAAGCAAACTCTAAATGTTAACTAATATTAGAGTAGTTGGAGTAAGTACAGTCAAGTAAATAAGTAATAAAATGATTCTTTTAAAATTCATAACTGACATAACAGCAGTTCTTTGTAAGAGTTTACTTTACTACAAGTTTACTACTACAGTCAAAAGTAGTAAGTAGACAAAAGGGACCAATCGCTGCTTGTCATTAAAGACAAAATTTCTGTTTCTCTCACATCTCCCAGGTTATTCAACCTTTCTATTAATGGACTGATAGCCAGACTCAGCAGCATGCATGTGAGTGCACCCACGTAATTATAATTTTCATCAGTTTTTTTCGCAGCCGACGCTTCATGCAAAACGCTTTTTACGTTTCGTCCCTTAGGGCAACGTGGACTACGTAGGAAGGAATATGGTACTAGTGGGCATTTCTCTAGAAATATATCTGCGGTCACCTCATTCACCTGGCCCTTTTTCATACTAAATGTACAGATGAGTCGCAGACATATTTGTGGAGAAATGCCCTAGTAACCGCGCGCCGAAATCGCGGTGTGAGCCACTCCTGCTTCCGTGTTGTTCGTTGCTAGCGTAGTTTATATCGCTATTTATTAATGTGAAACGGCAAACTGGTCTTTTACTTGACAATGCTACCACAAAAGTCTTCATCATTTCCACCTTGATAAATCTACTGCTGAACATAGGTTTCCCCCATGGTCGCACGCTTCCTGCCTCCATCGACTTCCTGCGACCCTAACCAAGTTAAACTGGCAATGGGCTGGGCGTGGGCATATAGCTCGAAGAACCCAATTCCCAAAAATACCAGATTTTTAAAATACCAGTTTCTCGATATATCAGATTCTCCATATACCAGATTCCCAAAATAATACATCCAACATCATCATTTAGATCTTTGAGTAACATACGATTTTATAATCTAGTGTAACGGCAAAATGGTAAGACAGGAATCTGATAAATCGGGAATATATTTTGGGCATGAGCGGTAGGACTATAATGTATATAGGTTCTCAAGATGGTTCTGACGACTAGTGTTACCTTTTCCTTAGCCAGGTACAGTTTCTGCACGGGCCCGAAGCCCTTGACCAGGTCCTCGAGATCGGCCTCCACCGCGAAGTTGCTGAGGTTGGAGATGCGGATGGCGGCGACGTCGTCGCGGCGGGCGTCCGGCATGCCGCGGCCCGGCGCGCCGCGCCCGGCGCCGCCCTCGCGCAGGTACGGCGCGACGTACTTGTTGGTCGTTGTAGTTTTGAGATCTGAAATGTGACATTATGGCCAGTTCACATTATTCCAGTCCAGTGATCCAGCGGGCTAATCCAGTCCAGTTGTGGACTGGAGCATATCGTTTACATTATTCCAGTCTTTTAAGAGTTGTTAAAGACTGTTACCAAAAACAACCACGCGTATTCACTATATAACGTTCAATCCAGCACTGGATTGACGGTTTACACTATTCCAGTGGCGCTGGATTGGGTGAGCTGGAATGAAAAGTTGACGGTTTCTCCAGTCACTAGACTGGAATGCTCACTGGAATGGGTACATTCCAGTGCATTCCAGTGTCAGTTCACATTATTCCAGTAGCATTCCAGCACTGGACTGGAATAATGTGAATTGGCCATTACATCATCATCATCACCACCACTATCATCATTATCACTGTCATCATCAGGGGTCGGACAAAAAGTGCGGATGACGTCAAACCACTTACAGGATGATTTCAAATAGTATTTTTGATTTTCATACACAATTATCACTTATCATTTATCAACCTCTTTATTAAACAATATCGCCACTTGAATGAGTAAGTACGTTTTTGACTGACACATTGTCGAATAGATGAACAATAAATTGACTTCGTAATTGTTTAGCTATTGTATCTTCACGATTATATTTAGCTATAATTTATATTTACTAATGTATAAAAAAAAACGCTGTAAAATGTCATCTTTACTCGAATATTGTGGCAATTTTCCGTTTTTGGAGGTACGTGACAAACACGTATACTGCTCTTGCTGTAATCAAGATATACCAACGAAGGTAACGAGTATTAAACCTATTTATCTGAGGTTCCCACAGATTTATCCTGATTAATTTTAAATAATCGTACCTTATGGTAACAAGTTTCGTGAAATTTATTTTATTCACTACATCACCCTACCACCTGTATTATTAATTCCATGGATTTATTTACGATTATTTTGTTACTTCATTAATACTACTTCGTTACTACATGTCACACGGAAGTTTAAACACAAACATCATCCTGTTTACAAGATTAGGTACGTCATTTTTACGTCATCGGCACTTTTTGTCCGACCCCTGGTCATCATCATCATCACCATCGTCATCATAACCACCACCATCATCACTATCACTGTCATCATCATCACCATCATCATTATCCCTGTCATCATCATCAACACCAAAATCATCATTATCACTGTCATCATCTTCATTAAATTGCGACGGAGGCGCCGCGGATCCGCCTCATTGGATCTGGGGCCCCTAGCTACCTATCTCCAACTTAGAGCTTGGCCACTTCGGTCAAAACAAAAAAAAACGATAGTTTCCAACTTTATTATACTGAACATTACGCACCTGAAGCTTTAGCAGTATCTCCAACCTTGGCCGACGCCATCGGGGAGTTCTTGAAGGGACAACTCAGGGTCCAGTGCTCGCCTTGACAGGTACGGCACTTGAAGATCACACTGCTGGTTTGAGGCTGTCAAACGATAAAGCATTGTATAAAAAAAAAACCTATAATTATTATAGAAACAAATGTACTAAAACTTTTCACATTGTTCAGGTGGTCTAGCATAGCTCCGTACTTGATAAGCATAACACTATAAGTAATTATGGCAAACAATAGGACTTACAGCGTTATGCTTCTCAGGTATGGAACTGGGCGTGACTTCGTTTCTCGCGCGACAGGGCATCACCTGTCACTGTCACCCTATATTTAGGAAAGGGATAGGTAGTTCTTTTTGAGCGACAAAAAATTGCATGTCATAGTTGTGCTAGAGGTACAGACAGCTACCTTCACGATGAACTGTCCCCATGGAGCACATCTAGTGAGCCCTATCAATTTCCTGACGAAATTAGCTTATTTAGAACAACCTTAAAATTCAAAATTGACAAGATGCACAGTCCCATGTTAGCTTGCAGTTCAGGCCTTCATTTGCTCTTGCTCTTGGACCTGTATACTTGTTTGCAAAGCATTTTGTACCCTTATATACCTTGAGCCCATCAACATGTCCATCATCAGGTCGCTGGCTCTCCTCCTTGCTTGTGATGAACTGCATGTAGACATCCTCAGCAACATTGGTGGTGGCTGGGTTTGGTCCCGGCTTGTCATTGGCAGAGTCGCCGAATTTGCTCCAAGTCTTGCGTTTGGCAATGCTCTGCAATGGGATTATGTTCAATAATAAGTGTTATGGTTGATAAGATATAACAATCATCAGAAACAAATACTTACATAGAAATATATTGATGTATCGTCAGGTGACAACCAAAACTCACAAAATAACAACATTGAAATTATTGGAATATAAGCCATGCTTTTAGTCTAATAAAGTTTATTGTTAATTTAATTTTTTGAACATAATTAGTGAGTTTATATCGCTAAATAAAAACATTAAAATTATTGGAATATAAACTATGCTTTTAGTCTAATAAAGTTGATTGTTACTTTAATTTTTTTGAACATAATTAGTGAGTTTTGGTTGTCATCTGACGATATTTCTGCGATTAAATACCACAAGTAAGTGTTATGATTGTATGTCATAAAACTAGTCCATTTCATATATTTCTCTTGTTATTGGTCATTTCCATGATATTGCATTCAGTGGCATCATTAATGTCGAAGTTCTGGGAAATTTGCATAACATTTTCAGAGATCTGGTAGATATTGTCTTCGGTTTCCGCGATTATCACTCATAGTAATAAAACAACTTAAACGGGTCTACCCGCGACCACGAACGCTGAAAAGGGTTACGAATCGTCGGGACTTAAAATGTAGTAATATACGCGATTTAATCCGTTTAAGTTGTTTTATTACTAGATCTGGTAGATGTCGAGGTTGTCTACCAAACACCCGAACATGTTGCTCAACAAAACTTCAACATTCATGATGCCACGGAAATCACCAAAGAAATATGTAATAAACCTTATTTAACTGATAGACTGTGCCAAAATGTGTGTATAAGTTCCTACACAAGGTTTAACCTATCCTGTAAGAAATCAGTAGGTATTCAACAGTTAACAGTGGTGATTTAAGCCAGTCCGCATCCGGGGCGGCATAAGTACATGAGGTCTGATTTTAGACCCGAGGCAGTCTGCACCTACCTCCCCCCCTCTCCCCACTGAATTTCATATAGCAGAAATTACCTTGGATACTACACGCTTCTCAATTTTGTAAGAGCGAACAATCTTCACTTTCTTGTTGTCATTATCGTATTTGTATTCTGTAACTATCTTCAGTCCATTCTCAACGACTTCTGATGGCGGTGGCAGCGCGCCCTGGTCTATCTCCACCTCGTCGGCCCATGACGACTGAATTTCATCTCCCCTCATCTGAATATTAAAAGAAAAACACTTGAATTAGCCTTTAAGGGGTATAAAGGAAAATTGAGAGACTAATTCAATGTACTCATGCTGTATTGTATATTTATAGCTATATTTATCACTATGTATGTAAATAAAACATTTAAATATGTACATTCTGGGTAACCTTGCACGATAGGATCCAAGCCTACGATGAGCGTAGGTACATTATTTGCAAAATCATTATTTGCCAGTAATATAACCATATTATTGTAAAATTGCGTTTAGTCAGGGCACAAAACCAGGATAAATGTAACAAACACAGTTATAAATGCATAATGATAACACTTTTACATGTATGATTTATTCAATAGCGGCTGATGGTTATAAATTTATCGAGTATTGGCAATCAGTAGAAATTAATGGTATGTACTTACGATTGGTTTAGTGGATGATATTGCCCGAGTAACAAAATATGAGGGCTTATTTTATAAGTTTTAGGGTTAATTTCCACACAAAACACATCAGCAAAAAGGAAGCATGAAGGGAGTGGGAACGAAAAGAATGAATGAAAAAGTTCAGAAGTGACAACTGACGTTTCATGATAATATTGCCAGTTTTACACACGTGTGGAGACGGGCGAGGCAAACATGCTGTCTTTCTTTATGTATCAGATTCAAAAGAGATGGCACTTCTACTACTGTGGTATTGATTGACGAGTATGTACATCCGTCACAACTCTAATAGTGTTGCCAATAGCTAACAAAATTAAACTGTTCCAGTAATATTTTAAATCGCTTCTTTTCTATTGCATGTAGTAAAAGCTTGTTGACGTCAATTATATTTATGTATGTATATGTAAATGTTTAGTCTATCTGCTATGTTCTCTTAGTATATTGAAACAGGACCGCTAAACACATCTGCCATCTATCCCTTGTGAACGAAACCTCTAACTACTTTTTGTTTCTAAAGTCATGATCACAATCAAAAGTTCAAAATCAAAAATTAACTCAAGGAAATAAGTAAAAACGTCAAAAATATAAACAATATAAATAAGGAATAATAATAATGTAAATTTATTAAAAATACTTATAGTAACATAATATATCTTGATCGCAGCCAATCTAGATAATTAAGACTTTTCTTGCCAGCATACAGGACGAAACTACCATTGTCATCATGCATAATAAAAATCTTTTACAAATTATTTCATTATTATTACTATTTTTGAATTAACACGTTTATTGAATTATTTGTACGTCATAATTTCCACCTTTTGACAATTCTCAACCTAAAATAAAGATGAAGTAGATTAGAATGGTAATACGACTTCAAATTTTATGGCAACACAGTACACATGTCAGTTGTAAAACTGTTTTGGTTTTTTCTCTTTTAAAGTTTGTTTATATTTGTTGTCGGCATCGGTTAAATTTCATAAAGTTCCTATTTGTTTCAATCGGGGATCTCAATATTATTTTAACGTCGAGTTGAGCGTAACCTCCTCCGTTTATAATTTGAATCTCGTTATTGTGAGCAGACTCGTGAGATAAGACTCTTTGTGTTGCGCTTTTTGGTTTCAGATAAAAGACTCGTGTTATTTATTGTGATAAGTGAGATTTGACTTGTGAAACACACAAAGAAAGACTGAAAGCGTATTTTGTTAAAAAAAACTGTCCGAATTTTTATACAAAATTGGTGCAAACTCATTAACAGACTCTTATGTCGTAAACACAGCCAATGGACGATTTAAAAATTGTCAAATCTGCCTTTGAGCACTTCCAAAAATATAAAACTAGAAAATGAAATCTTGTGGTTTATTTTTGCATCTATGCGTAACTGCCCATATGTACACATCGTCAGATGCCATGTAAAACTTACTTACTGCCGAACAATTAATGATTTCGGCGTCAAGTATACGTTTTACTGACCATCTGACAAAATTGAAGGGTCCACTGCAATAATGAAGAATGTTCAAAATTATTAAATTTTAAGTAAATACGTGATTCGCGTCACGTGTTCGAATAGTGTATTTACTGGGAATTACAATAATTTTGAACATTCATCGTTATTGCAGTGGACCCTTCAAATACGATAAATTACAATTACCTTCCTATATATATCTATATAGGTACGTATATAACTATATATATGTATATATATACATATGTATATACATATATATACGTATTTTAGTACCGTTCACACGGGATAGATGGCTGCACATGTAGGTTGCCTTGAAATCGGCTGAGTTGCCAGTCTATACCCAAGTATACAATAGTAGTCTTTGTAGTCTATGTCGTAAGCTTATCGAAAGGGGTGTTGTGAATTTGTGCTACAAATGAATTATTGAATCCCAGCATATCTTGAAAGGAGCTTTACCTTCTATTCTGGTAACTAACTTACTTTTCTAAATCCAAATGTAAGTAATATAGCGTTGTTTTCTAGCGCTTTATAAGTAAATTTTAGCACGTTTGCACAATCGATATACTAATGACATTTGGAAGGAACGAAGTTATCAGTAAAGTGTCTTGTATATTTTGCAAGTAAGTTTGCGTCTTCTAATTAAATTAAAGAGGCTCTAGAATCCAATCACGGCTACACATAGACGTCTGGTGAAGTGTTTAGGCTTAGTATAAAGGTAAATCGAGAGGTCACGACTATTTTCGCAGCGCAAATCCATGACGAATGAACTTTACATATTATTTCTAAAAACCTGTTTTGTGAAAGACATTATAGATTGCATAGAAACTGTGTTGATAGTTTGAATGTCGCGAGCGATTTCTTGCGTCGAAAGTGTATCTTAACATGATGTTTTTGTTATTACAGTAAATATTATTATTATTAACATGTGGCACCTATTTAAATGTTAATTCAACGTTGATGACACAGATGGCAAACAAATATTTCATTGTTATTGTTCTTGCAGGTTTAGCAGCCGAAGGGAAAATGCTCCGCTTCCTCAGTCGGAGAGGGCGATCCTCGAGCCAGAACAGAAACAAACAAGGTCAGAAAACACCTACCAATAAAAACTTAATACAATGTAAAGTAATGTTGCTTGATGACACTGACTTGTCTATTAATTTGTCAAAGAAAGCCAGTGCTGTGGACCTTTATGAACAGGTGTTTTACTCACTTGATTTAATTGAAAAAGATTACTTTGGTCTGCAATTCACTGATACAAATAATGTAAAACACTGGCTGGATCCAACTAAAACTATTAAGAAACAAGTAAAAATCGGTCCACCCTACACTTTAAGACTTAAGGTAAAGTTTTATTCATCAGAACCAAATAACTTAAGAGAGGAACTTACTAGGTATCAGTTCTTTTTACAATTGAAGAAGGATATTCTAGAAAGTAAATTGGAATGCCCTCACTTAACGGCTGTGGAGCTGGCAGCTCTGGCACTGCAGTCAGAGCTGGGGGACTTTGATGAAGTACTCCACACCCCTGCTACAGTCTCCGAGTTCAGGTTTGTACCTAATCAAACAGAACAGATGGAGATTGAAATACTTGAAGAATACAAAAAATGCAAAGGACTGACCCCAGCACAAGCTGAAGTCAATTATCTAAACAAAGCAAAATGGTTAGAAATGTATGGTGTTGACATGCACATAGTCTTGGGTAAAGATGGATGTGAATATCACCTCGGTTTAACACCCACTGGAATTCTCGTTTTTGAGGGTCCTCAAAAAATTGGTCTCTTCTTCTGGCCTAAAATAAGCAAACTGGATTTCAAGAAAAAGAAACTGACATTAGTTGTAGTTGAAGATGATGACCAAGGACGAGAACAAGAACATACATTTGTGTTCAGGCTACATAATGAAAAGGCTTGTAAACACCTGTGGAAATGTGCAGTTGAGCACCACACCTTTTTCCGCTTGCGGGCGCCAGTTAAAGGTCCATCGGCGCGACAGAACTTCTTTAGAATGGGATCACGGTTCCAGTATTCTGGGAAAACCGAGTATCAAACAACTCAACAAAATCGCGCTCGTCGCACTGTACAGTTTGAGAGGCGGCCCAGTCAAAGGTTTGCTCGAAGGCAAAGTCACGTGCTTCGGGAAAGAGAAAGAACTGCCAAAACTGAAGCTACAGTTTCAAATGAAGCAACAGATGAAGTGCCGAGCACATCAACTGAACCAGCAAGTTTGATCCCTGACTCGAGTCTGGATACACTCTCTAGGAAGAACAGTGCTAAGTCACAGAAATCTTCTATTCTTGATGTAGATTTGAAAATGGCAGAAGTTGGAGAGGCATCTACAAAGAATCTCATGGATGAAGAACCACCGAAAGAAGTCTTGGTTTCAAAAGAGGATTCTATTAGCAATAAAGTCCTATTCAAAATGGAGAAACCAGTAGTGGAGGATAAGAAAAATAATCTTACTCAACTGGTTATTACTAAACCAACCTGCAATTGTTCCCCTGTCTCACCAGTATCAGACTCCAATCCATTAAACGACCTATTGATGAGCTTGGTTAAGGAGAAATTAAACAATGATGATTCTAAAAATGAAGTGAAAAGAGATCAGTTGGATTCAGCTGGTGATAAGGAGTTTAACAACCAAGCAAAATGTTATCTGTCATCAACAAAGGCTCTACCGCCAGGGCAGCTTAAGTGCAATAATATTTTGAAGGCCCGTGAAAATGAAGTTAAGATAATAAATGAGACAACAAATATTAATCTGTCTGTTCAGTCGTCTCCGTCCCCGAAGATTTTGAATGAGCCACTTGCTCAACCACACTCTTCGAATCAGAATAATTCGCAGTATGTATCGATCGTTGTGGTTGAGCCGCCCCAGTCTCAGGCTAAGGTAGCGTCACCGAAACCGGCTGTGAGGAAAGAAGATGTGACTCCTAAATCTCAGCCGATATCCTCCTTGTCCCCATGGCTGGTGACATCTGAGCCCAGTTCTCCATCAGGAATTGGAGAAAAGGAAATTACTATCATCCATCGTAAGTCTGTGATCACTACACAGCTATAGAAATAATCAAACTACTTAAAATTAAACATACTTAAACAACAAATGATGTAGTATAATAGGTATAATTAATCACTCCTAATCATGAAATGAGTTAATTTCGGTATTTTACAATTGACAAAGTATTTATGTTATTAAGAAAAGTATTCATATTGTGCCTTATAACGCGGATTGCCTTTGATCATGTATGTATTTGTGAAAACTGCCTAGTTAAGTAGGTACGTATCACAGAAGCTCGCTAAAATAGGAATGGCCTGGTACCATCCCGGTACAGTGCAATCATTTCGCTTTCCAAGTTTCGAAAGAAACCTAAAGCGAGACTATAATTATTATAATATTGTATCGAATTAATTAATTCGAGATTGCAATGCCTTATTTACATTCATTTTTTTATAAAGACTGAAAAAATTAAATAATAATGACAAAATACATTCCGTAGCTCATTAATATTGTGATATAAATGAAATTCAACCGTCCTGTTGATGAATGTACTTATGAATATACATATTTTGTATTATTAAATATAAACAATAGCATTTAGTACAAGTGATTGTCAGTATTAACTTATATAGCAGATTTGTACCAGGGGTGCCATAATAAATGTATCACTCCTTGCACTTTAAGAACCACAATGAAAATAATTTAAATTAGTGAAAAAAAAAACATTTTGACAATTATATTAACGCATTAATTAATGTGAGATTTGATAAACATTTGCAAATATAAAATACGTCATTGACTTTAAAAATAATGAAATTCAAAAGTGGTGGCTAATAAAATTGTTTTAAGTGGCTTTTTCCGCACGCTGCGCGTAAGGAAAAAGCCGCTTTCTGGCCAATTGTAGACATAAAATGATATACACAACACGGGAGGTAATAAAGAAAGCCCTCGATCGCATATTTACGTCCCTCGCTTGCAGCTCGGGCCGCAAACTTCTGCGATCTCGGCCTTTCTTTGTATTACCACCCTAGTTATGTAATGTACTATTTAAAGTCCACCATGGTAGGTCGATTTGTTCAGCTGTTCAAGGTTAATTTAAAGTCGGATTTTAGAACAGTCGAAGTAAACTGGCAGATACGGTCGCATAATTAGACGGTCAACTACTAATGTCTTCGCTCGAAGTTCGTATCGTAACGCCCCTCTCGCTCTATTGTTATAGACTCTTGAGTGAGCGAGATGATGGAATATGAACTTCGACCGAAGCGTTTCGGGGTATAGGCCAGAGATGGGCATTCTTCGAATAATGTTTTATTTGAATGATCATTCGAATAAAAAATAATTTACGATATTTTTATTCGGGTATAAATCATCCGCGAATAAATCATTCCACGACTTTTCAAATTACGGATGATTTATTCGTTATTTTATTCGAATAAATCCAAGAAAAATATTTAAGGTACAACACGAATAATGACTTGTTTTTACTGTACTTATATTGGTTCTATTCTAACACATAATGTGTTCCTAAAGGCTCAGGCTTCCTAAAGCCAGTTTAAATAATAAAAGTATGTTTTATATAAGCAAGGCAAAAATCTTAGTTCGTTCCGTTAGTACAAAAACAGTCTTTTAGTTCTGTTTAGTTATTATTATTTCGAGAAAAGTCAATATAGTATTCCAATAAATAATTATTCGTGGCAATTCATTCGCGAATAAATCATCCGCGAATAATTTATTCGAATAAGTATAATCATCCGCCAATTTTATTCGTCATTCGCGAATAATTTGGATATATTCTTATTCGTCATTCGAATAAATTTTGCCCATCTCTGGTATAGGCAAGGTATAGGGCTTCCTTGATGTGATTAATTGATTACTGTGCAGCTTTGTTATGGTCTGAATTTAAAGCTTACTCATTATCAATGAAAGTTAGCGTAATAACAGCAGTTACACGTATTCATTCGATCGTTTGTAAAAAAATCATTTCCCAAAAATGCGATATGGTTAGGATAATAATATGACCTAACTGTCAATTTACTCCAGCTATTCAGAAGTCTAGCATTAGTTTAAACATTGCGATTTAAACAGTTAAAGAGTATTCATGACTCGTGACTAAAGCTATGTACTTAATTTAGATTCAATAATATTCCATGAATTTGACTGCCGTCCTAAAGAATGCAATATGGTATCGTGGTCATTTTCAATTTACGGTCTTACAGAGCAAATTTTTGCAGTTGGTTGAAATCAATGGAATTTGTCAATTCAACAAAATAAGGATGAAGCTTCAGCACCACTATGAATTTAGTCCTTACATTATTGATATTTTTATTATTATTTTCAGTAAGTATAGATTTTGTCTATGCATGGTTTATCTTTTTATGATCCTATTGTTGCATTCTCAACGACGGCAGATTACGGGTGCTGTGTTTTATTTTGTCAAATATATATGTCGATTATATTTATTACAAATGAGTAGTGCCAATTACGCATTGGTATATTTTATCAAGGTGCTTGGGAACAGTTTATTAACTAATTTATACAAGTTAAGGATTTTAAAATAGTTAAGGCTAAGTATAAATCGAATATTAAATTTTTTAAGAATATAATCTGATACTCTATGTCTATTTCTGTTTTAGAATTTTCTCATCTAATGTATTATTTGACTACTTATTATTTTAATAAATTCAACTACATTTTTCTTATTAATTGTTATATAGGTTAAATCATGATGTATTTGTTTTACATGCTGGACATAAATATACTATGCTTCACACTATTAAAAAAAGGTTTTTTATTGATACCTATTTACTTACATACCCACTCCTAACTGGATATCACGGCATACCTAAATGTAGACACCGTGTCAAAGTTTAACGAGGTAGCGCACCGCGACTTTTTGTAGCGATGCAGTCGCGCGTTTCATAGCGCTGTCTCTGTTTATTGTTACGGTGTAAAAGGGGCAGCGCTACGAGACGCGCCACTGCATCGCTACAAAAAGTCGCCGTGCTTGGCCGTGCGCTACCTCCTTAAGAGTTTAACATTTCAACTAAGTATTACATAAGTATATCTACCTAATTAATAACCTCCTTAGGCTATGGCATTTGTATCAATACACTGTGTAAAAACTATGGCATGTTAATGACATTGTCATTGTCACCGATTACTCAAAAACGCGCTTGTACAATCTCGCAAAATGAATAAATCGGATGAATCGTTATCGTCACAATCTTCCTCTGTAACTGAGAATCTATTCTCACATAAGCGCTATTTTATTAACAACGTAGACTCGTACCATGGCCTACGCATACTGCACAAAATGGCTAAGATTTTGGAACAGAATAATGAAGCACCACGAAGTGAGACATCTGCAGTGATGGTGGCTGAAGACGCAGCGCCACCCCCACCACCACCGCCTGAGCAGCCTTATGAAATTATCGGTAGGTATATATAAAGGACCTTAAAATAAATAGCCGGACGGAGCCTCGCCAACAGAGAACTGAAGCCATTTTTAATAAGCTTGTACTTACGAGCCGCATGCACACATCGACTAGTTTTTTCCTATTGCGAGCAGCATTTTGTTGACCTGCCTGGCTGTAAGTGCCATGTAGATTTTATGAAAGTGTATAATTTCTATGTTCATGAAAATCATTTGTAGTATCTCTGTCTTCTCTTGAGGTACTGTTTCCGATGCAAAGATAAAATCCTTGGACAACGTGGCGCGAATTATTCCCAAATCCGAGGTGTTGCCCGTGATGCTGACTTGCGGCACGGTGGTCCTGGACATCAGCTACGATAGAGACGAACTTAGGATCGCCATGGATTATTTAAAACGTAAGACTTCATATTTATCACTTAGATTTATCGCTTAGACGACCGCTTTAGCTTAGTTGGTAGTGACCCTGCCTACGAAGCAGGAGGTTCTGGGTTCGAATCCCGGTAAGGGCATTTATTTGTGTGTTGAGCACGAATATTTGTTCCTGAGTCATGGATGTTTTCTATGTATTTAAGTATTTGTATCTATTAAATTAAATATATCGTCGTCTAGTATCCATAACACAAGCCTTATTGAGCTTACTATGGGGCTAGTTCGATTTGTGTAAAATTGTCCCCTAATATTTATTATTTATTTATTATCACTGGATCGATTCTTGAAAAGTGAGCGCCTGATGCCATCCATTTGCTGCCGACGATTTTCAAAAATCGACTTCTATTATTACGGTAATGCACAAGGACTTTAAAATAAATAGCCGGACGGCGCCTCGCCAACAGAGAACCGAAGCCGTTTCTAGTCCGCCGGCTGCTTGTACTTACGACCCGCACGCACACATCAACTAGTTTTTTCCTACTGCGAGCAGCACGCACACGTTGACAGCCGGCGGACTAGACGTGCTTCAGTTCTTTGTAAGCGAGGCTCCGTCCTTCTCTTTATTTTAAGGTAGGTACTTGGTAGTGCAGGTATTAGGTATGCTATGCGCCAGTGACGAACATGCATAAGAGTGCTCTTATGGGGTCAAGCTCATGGCCCTTAAACTTCACTATATGCATACTTAACTGAAGTTTAAAAATTTTATGTCCAATAAGCTCGGGTTAGCTACTTTTAACACTATTCCAAATTTCAAATCGATAGCAGCAGTAGTTCCTGAGATATCTGGCTGTGACAGACGGACAGACAGACAGAGTCGCACCATAAGGGTTCCTTTTTTACCATGTTGGTACGGAACCCTAAAAACGACTTAAGAAGTTTAAAAGCCACTAAGACCGTGCAATACCACTGTTTAGCCAAATTATGTTAGAATAATGGCGGGCACTGTTACATCTATTAACCGTTCTAGGAAATCACTTAGGTATCTATTAGCTATACCTTAGTATAAAAAATCTTTTCGTGTTTGGAATAATTTAATATCAGCACTATTATCGTTATTGTTCTAAACATAATTAGTCAAAAGTTTTCATGTTCAATAGAATAGTGTTATTGTTGATTAAATGTAATACTAGTAAGAACGTAGATACAAGTGTTTTAATTGTGAAATCCATTTGAATAAGTACCTACCTACTTTTGTACATTCCTGAAGTTCTGAACAACGCGTCTGTGTAGGTATTGTATAGAAATAAGGTAAATGATAAATATAATGGCGAAAAACTAACCAGACAGCACGGCTAAACCTTTTGGTTTAATGATTCACGTAACTTTGGTTTGCTGTGTCAAGGGAAAACACAATGTTAATCATGCGTTTACTACAATCCTGTGTTTTTAGATAGTACTTTGTGACGAAACAACACAGCACAGACCTTCAGCGCTATTTATTTTTTTAATTAATACGTCATATCTACTTTAGCTCCGAGGGGTGTCCGTCAAGATAGCGTACACCGTAAAGATATTCAGAATCTGATGTAGCCAATAAATAGTACCCAAATAGTACCGACGAAATACCTATAGGTGAAAAAAATAGTACCCTTAAACTTTCCGAAATATAAGGCCTGTTCACGGTGTACGCTACCGGTTTGTCTTGATTTTTTTCAGTTTTCTATATAGTTTTTGTATATGGGGAAAAAGGGGTACTATTTATAGAACTATTTATTGGTATATACCTAATTTCGGAATTTTAAGTCTTTCTAAATGAAATTCCCGGGTACGCCAGCTTGACGCTGCGAAATTTTGTACACCGTTAAGTCATGGAATATCTCGGCTTCTACGATAGCTAGAGAAGTGAAATTTTAGGGCCCTAGGGTACTATTTGGGTACTATTTTTTGACATATAAAACATTCCCGAAAACAAAGCCGTTCCAGAGATACAAGCGGTGTACGCCAGCTTGACGGCCCGGTAGCGTACACCGTGAACAGGCCTTATATTTCGGAAAATTTAAGGGTACTATTTTTTTCACCTAGGTATTTCGTCGGTACTATTTGGGTACTATTTATTGGCTACATCAGATTTTGAATATCTTTATGGTGTAAGCTATCTTGATGGACACCTCCGAGGGGTAACGTTATCCTATAAAATATTGCAACGAAAAATCAAATTATAGACGTGGGTCTCAGGGCTAAAGTAACCCGTACTTACGGTACACTGCTATAGGCGTACAACTTAATTGAGAGTCGGGAGTGAGGTGCAGACGAGGAGGGACGGTGTCACCTCATCATATAGTATGTTTTTTAGGTATTTTATCTACAATTCTACAGCCACATCATAAATCCTATTATGCGTTCGGAATCCGTACACAATTACAACCATTATTGCAACCAGTCATGTAACGTCAGTGTGTTAAATCTGTACCAATGTAGTTAAATGCATGAAAAACTATAATAACATCGAATTCGATAGTATTATGAAACATGGTTGGTCATGATTTGAAATGTAGTCGGTCAGGGCGGTGCAATGGCGGCCATTCCTCCCGGTTTCCGAACACATCATTGAGGATTTATAATATGTGTGTAGGTAGATAGAATAACGTATACAATTAACTGTACATAATTAAGCCTTAAAACACTCGTGTGATGTTATTATGAAGACGTCCGGCTTGTTTCATAAAAGCAACCCCGTGTTTTAAGGTCTCTCATTATGTATCATTTGCATTAACTACTATAAAAAAGGTACTTAAACAAAAATCTGGCCATTAAGTTAATGATTGCACCACAGATACAGATTACTTTGATTAGCCGTATAACCTGAGTCGTGGTCGTTTTGTATTTTTAAATACTTGACTCTCCCTGTTGTTGCATATGATATGCAGTGCTAAAAGAATTATTGGAGAAGCAAAACGAGCCTGCTCCGGCTGCCGGGCCTGATGATGATGGTGGCGCCGGGGAGTCCAAGAAGCGGCACTTGATCCTCATCTCGACTGTCATGACTTGGGCTTCCACCAAGCCACTGGACCCGGTACACACCCTGTATTGTCAGCTTGATCTTCAATTAAGTCAGCTTTATTACTATAAGCATCAGATAACTGATATAAACCGTTTAATTTTAATTCAAAGATTCATATTTAGCATCTTTTAAGATATATTTTTTCACGGACTCGTTACGTTACCTACATATTGGAACTTAATTGTACTTACTTATCGCTATATCGAAAAGTAAAGTGGCTGTTGCGTCCGAAGTAGTCCGAACGAACCAATTTGGTAAGTTAACTGATAGGGATGTAGCTATCTGTTAGAATGGGAGAACACAGTATCTCTCTTTGACGAATACCTAAATAAAAATCATATCGGTTTTTGCCATACTGAACAGATTTGGACAGCCCCTGGCTGTCAACCTGACTGGTCTGTCTTACCTCTCCCACTATTAATTGATTCTTATTTTGTTAGTGTTGTTCTTGACCCATATTCGGCCCAGAATAATAGATAGTTTAATTTTGTGGTGCTACTCTTTAGATAGGTACTCGAAAAACTTAAAAAAAACTTTTATTCAGGACAATCCCGAAATGCCTTTCATCGAAACAGATTTCCGCAAAAGAAAACCGCACATCAACTACAAAATGCATTACGATGCAGAAAACGATGTTATAGGCATAGCAAGAAAGTATCGAGCACAAATCGGGTAAGTGATCATCGAAAGTAGTTAACAAATTGGTGAGGCAATATACGCGTTGATTTAAAAAGCTGTAAGTGTATTTTGTATTTGCGTAGAAATAACCTTTTGTGCCTGGTTAGCCTATTGTATTGTTCTCATGTACGCGCCGGCTACCACGGCCATGACTCACATTTACTCTTATCTAAGAATTACGCGTTGACGCTCGTAAGCAATGGTTTAACTAAGTAGATCCATAATAGGTTGTTATTTTTAAATACTTGTAGATACGTGGGTTCTAGAGAATAGAATTGAAATGATTTTCCGTGCTGTTCTCCTCGTTCGAATGCCGTTTGACACGATGTCGATGTTTTATGTTCAAATTGGTTGGCCACCGACTAGTCTTTCCTAATTCCTAATGACCAATGTAAAATACGCGAAGCTATAGAAACGGGCCAACGAGGTGTACTTATGATTAGCTTTTCGTCTCTCTAACCCAATCGGTATTTTGATGTTGGTAGGTTCTAGTATATGGGTCAGCAAGTCTTAGGAAAAGGTATTATTAAGGCGATTAGGGTTTGGTAGGTAGGTAACGGTTACCTTTAAAACTTTGATAAAAGAAATGATACTCTACGTAGACTAGACTCTATTGATACAGTTCAGTAGAATTTGCCTATTGCTAATTGGACTTGATCACCCTGATATTGACTGTTGACGTCATACAGTGCTATTGTGGTTTGCGCCGGCGTCACCTACGGCGGACGGGAAGACGTCCTGTTCTACTGGTTCCAGAAGGCGTGGGAGTGCGAACCACTGTTGCCTATCCTCGGTCGAGGATCGAACTTAGTTCCGCTCATTAATATTCTCGACTTAGCGGAGTAAGTGCCTTAATTTTTTTCCACACTTCCTATTCAGAAAATGCCTTTTTTTCCCCTTCGATCGTGCATGAAACCGGCGGTTCGTAACCAGTGGCGGTACTGCCATATAAGCCCAAAAGCCGGGCTTGCGTAACTAAAATAATAATTGATAAAGATTTTTTTCTATCAAAGTTATTCGAAATTTCGCGCTTTCTTTACTTTTCGAACTACGTGAAGCCGTCCATAGCGTGGTACAAAATTCGCTGCAGCTGGTGGCGCCAGCGCTGCGCCAAAAGAACTTTACGACCGAGTTGAGTCGTCTCGTTCGCACGCGCGGGCTTGCAATCGGGCTTTCATGCTGGACGGCATGTCTCTTTCTAACTTATGCAAACACTTCATAATGAGTCATGACCATTAGTAAGCTCCTATTGAAAATTGTATGCAATCGTAAGCCTGGATTGCGTGTGAAGTTATAAGCGTGTTGACGGTTGCGTTGCGACTTAAAGCCAACTTCACAGTTTACTTACTTACAATTATTACTTCAAATTGTTTTAGAGTGTTTGAGCGAATGCGTGTTTTGATTGTTGTGTTACTTGTGTTTTCATTTTAAAAGAACAAAAGTAATTTAGTTGGATTCAGAATGCAGGAAGTAGTTCTTTGTGATGATTTAAAGTGTGCACAAGTTTTAATTGGAGAAGAAAAGGTAAAAGAACGTGCTTTTTCGTCTCTTTAACGTATCCATACATATTTGAGAAATACACAAGGTCAAGAACGTCTTTCCGATTTATCAATGATCGCTATCGAAAAACAGTTGTTGGTAGAATTAAAACGTTCACCAACATTTTACTCAGATATAATTAACTCATTCCTTAAGAAAGATAGACGATTTGAATTGGCATATAAATAAAATTGTATAGAATGAGATAGTTAACTGGCCATTCGTAATTAAACTTTGTTGTGACGAGATAAGGTCTACAGCCGTGTAGCCAGTTAAATGTTTTTGATTTGAATTTACTTGTTATATTGTAAAATAGGTGTGTTCGCTCAAACAAACGGCTTTTTTCAAAGCCACCGAAGGTATGCAATTGCTGATATGTCTGTACAATGCTATCTAGTAGTAGCATGTCTTCAGTGTGCTTTGCTGAGCTCGTCCACGCCGCGCTAGCTAGTGCAAATGAAACTGAAGAGTGAAAACAAGATCAGGAAGATATGAGTTATGAGTGCTTTTTGAGTAAAAGTTTTTTTTTTGTAAAAAAATGCAAATCGTATCCCTTGGCTTGCCCTGTGCTGCAACCCTAGGCACGCCACTGTTCGTAACCAGTTACGATCGAAGATTTTTTTTAATTCTTTGTACGAAACCAGTTGCATTTTCATTCGTAATTTGGCGGTTTCTAGGTGGTCTACCCTTCGGGCATCTATAGCTATCTAACAAACCTAACCCACCTAGTGTATTGCGCTCGCAAGGGGTTTCCTATAAGGAAGAAAAAATCCTCGGTCGCAACTGGTTTCGTACAAGGACTAAAAAGTCTTCGATCGCAACTGGATACGAATCGCCGGTTTCGTACATGGCCGGAGAGGTATAGTTTGAGAAAATGACTGACAAAGATACTGTGAATCATTTTAGGTTGCTACACAATAGTTCTATCCTATAACCCACTAATTAATTACTTAACTAACTCTTTCAGAATTGTCTATAATTTGGTGATTGACTTTCCGAAGAAGTTGTACATCTTGGCCGTAGAGCAAACCACAACAAAGCAGAGAGAGGTCGTATTATTTTTTTCAAAGTAGTACAAAAGCAGTCATCGTTTTTAGCTTAATTTTATAATTTTGTGACTGATGTCGAAGTTAATGACGAATTTGTAGGCGAAACGTCAATTATGTACACGCTACGGCCAGCCCTGTGTGTGTAATATACTAGTACGGATGTATTCCTAAGTTAATTATTATTTTTAATATTTTCTGTCCTTCAGATAGTGAAATCTCTCGGCCGCAGTACAGGAACGGGGATGTTCAAATGCATACCACCGGAAGATGCCTTCTTGATTCCTGAAATTGATGTAAGATATGACGGCATTGGCTCATGTTTGACACATGTTTATTTTATTTATAAAATTACCGTTTGGCTTCTTTATGAGTCCGTTCGTACACGGGAATGTTACGACACTTGCCAGTGTTCTTACTTTAGCCGTGTAATGCAAATCGGGCATACTTCGGGCACAACACTGCTCACGAATTATGATTACACGGCTAAATTAAAAACAGTAACAAGTGGAGTAGGTAACAGTCTGTAATTCTGTATCAGCCCTGAAGAACGGCGTAAGTTTACTGGGGTTAACAGTGCCTCAAAAAGTTACAGTAAACATTCCTGTGTTTCCGATATTTTAACTACAGTTTCAAGGTGTTTCACAGCAAAGGATTTTTGACCTAATGACCCTGAACCTGAGCATGGAACCGACGTTCATCGTGGAGACTATGGCGCTCCAGTGGACTACGGAATTGCCGTTTGCAGAGTACGCCCCAGTTCTAATGAAGGAATTCAAAAAAGAACGAGGATTAAAGCCGTTTAAAGTGAGATCAAAATCATGTGTTCCGTTTCCATTGCTGGGTCCTGATGCGTTAATAAAAAGTATGCGTTATTGTTACAACATTTCAGGTCATCGTATATGGTCCTCCGATAGTGGGAAAAACGGAACTGGCGAAGCAAATCTGTCAAAATTACGGTCTTGTTTACATATCACCAGATACTGCCGCTAAAGACGTGATGGAAGATTTGGTACATTTTGTGAAATCTATTACTTGTTTAATTATAGATAAACTGACTCTTTTGAGGATCTTTCACCATTACATTATTATCATTTCTCTAGACATTTTCTCGTTTTTAGGTTTCGCTTTTGACCTTACACTTACACCTTATACTCGTATTATCATCATTTAGTTACTTAGAGACGGTCTTAACTAAAGTCAGTATACCAAAGTAACCATAATTATTCGGGTAATTCTTCCTAGTCGCCAATATTTCTGGCTAGGGTCAATTTTTGTCTAGACTAGAGGAATCATATTTTCGAAGAATGAAACCCATTCGCACCCCAAGCTAGGATTCCCATTACCGATTCTAATTGCCAACTTGACAAATTAAGAAACTTTTCTTTATAGTGATGTACCATTTGCGATTATTTTCAAATCAGGAAAGGATTTTCGGGAATATTTCCAGGATTGGTATGTTTCCATTTCTAGAATCTCGTATATCTCACTTTTGTTATGCTACTCGTACCTATGTCCAAATTGAATAGACTAGACGCGTGAATCACTGGGACGAGGGCGAGACGGCAGCTCTGCCGCACCTTTCTCCTGAGGAGGCCGAGGTGCCAGGGCAGGATGACGATGAAGACATCGCCGGTGACGAGGAGGCGCAAGAATCGGCGCGCCAGGCTCTTGCCCTGCTGCGCTCTGGACTCCCAATCAACGATGAAGATGTTATGGGGTGCGTTTAAAGTTAAATGAAAAAATGATGCGATAGCTACTCAATCGGGTTTACTCAACTGACCGTGATTCATCTTGTCGGGCGTGACCTGTGAATTTCACGCTAAATAATATTGAATGTATTTGTTGCGCGTCATACTCGTAGTTGTGTTAAAGGTAAACTACATTAGTGTTTCTTGGCCTAGGAAAAATCCTAGGTAGGCCGGAATGCGGTTTTCGAGGAGAAATGATAATGATTCGATGCTCTGGACTCGTATCAGATCAAAATCAGGAATCAGTGTGTACACTTAACATCAGTACCTATCGGCTCTCTTCAGTTACCTATCTCTCTAAATCTATTGTAGACAAAATTCTTACCTAAGCTTTCGTAGAGTAGTGTAAGTTAATGATAATGAGCGCGCATTTCGATTTTTTAGTTACTTACGCAAAAGGCTGCTCTGCCGAGAAGCACTCAACAGGGGTTGGGTGCTGGACGGATTTCCAAACACGTTGGCGCAATGTTCTATTTGTAAGTATAATATATTAACTAATATTAAGTATTTTTAATTATTAATTTGACCGACACAGACAAGACCGCTGTTTGGCTCACGCGTACGCCGAAAAAAATGACACTAGGTCCCTGTCCATGGAACTAATAAAATAACTTTTTATTGTGTAACTCTCTTACACCCTCATCCTGAGAACGGCTGTATTAGCATCAAATCACTTCTTAGGTGCATAGATTATAGACCGTAGGGCCCGATTTTTTAATTTTCTATTATACCATACAGTTTAATTTTTAAATATAAATAATGTTTAAACATTATAACCGTTACGTCAGTGTTTGACAAGGGAGAAGAACACGATTCTGAAGTCGAGGAAGAAAATGACGAAGATAAGTTTGAGGAAGACGCTGAGTTGTACAGCAACGTTTTGACAAAAATGCTTCCAGGTAAGTAAAAGGAAAGTGCATTTAGCAAAGTGCTAAAAGATCTTGTCCGCATAGTTTCAAATTACTTTAGAGATGCGAGTAAACATTTGTCACAGGAAAATTAAAAAAAAGTCGGACGTAAACATCACAAATGTATTTTCTACATTTTATCTATATTTTTTTCTGGTTCGCATCGCTAGTGATTGGAATTCTTCCGGCGTTTGTGTTTCCTGTGACTTAAGACCTGGATTTCTTTAAGGCAAGAGTGAATAGGCATCTTCAGGGTAAGCGTGCTCCACCTTGAGACTTTATTGTCTTTATTTTCGATCAGGTAAAGATCAAACGCAAACCCATCATCCATAAAAAATATATATTTTACTTAAAATATCTACGACAATAACTATACTTTGACATTGCAGATATCGTGGTTAGCTTAGAGGCTACAGACGACTTTATTTGCGAGAAAGCGATGAAGCAACCTGACGGAGATACCCGATTGGACGAAGAAGTAGTCCTAAAGCGACTCTACGAGTTTAGATCCAATGACGCTCGTGACGTCACTCCACTGAACTTCTTTGACGAGCTAGACATACACCCCCTTGTTGTGCCTGTGAAGGAACATTCGGATTATGCGATGAAGGGGCCTTATGCTGCCGTTACGTTGCGTATGGGACGGCCGTGCCGATATGGCAAATTACTTGGTGAGAGAGAATTAGGGTCTCCCTACGTTTACCGACGACTCGACCGTGTCGAGCCGAGCCGAACGATATCTTTTTCGCTCTTATTGCGTGGACATAAGGCCCCATATAGACGGGGCGAGAACTCGTATGTGAGTTTGATTACATTACGGGCTACCTAGGTACGATGAGTACGGTTGATCGATTACATCGTGACAATTATACTCGTAGTGTAATGAGTTTCCATGAATTTTCTAGGAAGGTAAGGTACTTTCGTTGTCACCTCATGATACGAGCCTTGAAGAAGAATTTGCACTGCTGACATTTCAATATTCATTCGTAAATAGTTTGTGCGGAAAGAGAATAGGATTTAGATGGGGGGGGCGCTGTAATGCTTTTATACCGTATTTGCAAAAAAAAAATGCCGTACTGGTTAGGTTAGTTCCGTTTTTCGCCACGCCTATTCTCTTTCCGCACAGACTACCAAGTGCACTCGTAAAGTTGCTATTTATTAAGTATGTGTTGTTTATTAGATTGGTGGGATGGGTAATTGGTAAAAACATACCTGAAAGTGTTTTGTATATTCTAGCGCTGATTGAAGCTGCTGAAAAGAAACAAAAAGAGGATAAGGCTAGGGAGCGGCATAATCAAGAGAAAGCGGAGAAGGAACTAGAGGAAAAGATGCGACATGACCGCGAAGATAAAATGGAATATTGGGTGAATACTCCTTCGATTGTTTAATCGTAATTAAATTCATTGATTTCATCCGTTGATAATATTTTTCTTTAGAATCTGTGGTAGGTACCACTGATTTAAGAACTCCAATGCTGTATCTTAAGGGTTTCTTAAGGGTTAAGGGTTCCGTCGCTCTTGTCAACCGACTGTGTAAATTCCCGGCTCCGAGCAAATTCTGGCCAGCCGTTAAGAAATGCGTCCAGGTCGTTCCACCATCTTCGCCGCGGCCGAACACCTCGTCGGCCACCCGTCTTGCGGCACCCACCCCGTGGCTAATTTCGCCCACCGCTGTGGATGCATGCGGCAGACGTGGCCTGCCCAGTACCACTTCAACCACGTCTAAATTCTTATCCTTAACTTAATTGGTTCGATGATAATTGGAGTTTTCGACCCACAGAACCTCCCATGGTTACGTATTACAATAACGAAGTTCAAAATACCGAATTTCATAAAGCCTATGGACGGAAAGCCGAAAATTAAAATGTCGAATGTTTAATTGACCGAAAGTTTAAAATCCCGAAATAACGTTTTACCGAAAGGATGAAATCCCGAATATTATAATCCTGAAAACTGAAATCCCGAAGACTATAAACCCGAGAATTGTAATCCCGAAGACCGAAACTGCCAACCCCGACTCCACGTGGTCTTCTCTGCCCTACCCCTAGAGTGTATATAAAAGCCCGGAGGCGCGGACGGAGGGTAGCCCCTGCCTGCTGTGTGGACGGAGGGGCTACGCGTCCCGCAGCGCCGGAGCAGATCGGTTGGCTGACTTTCGGTATTTATTTTGAGCTTTCGGGATTATAAACTTTCGAGATTTAAAACTTTCGGGATTATAAAATTTTTGAGTTTTTGAACTTTCGGTCTTTTGAAAATAGTTATTTTGAGCCGAAGCTCAAAATATCGAAAATCGGCTTTTTGTACTTTCGGTATTTTGGTGTTCGGTATTTTGTCCATCGGTATTTCAACTTTAGGTATTATGATTATGAATTTTCGGCATTGTAATTGGTAACCCCTCCCATAGATTCCGTTCTAATTCGAATTGATGATCAGTTACCATTTCCAGTCTGAGTTGTACGCCATCATGCAAGAGGAAGAAGAACAGGCTCTGGCGGCGGCCGGAGAGCCGATGCGCAATTATTTGGTGCACCACATCTTCCCGACCCTCACTCCTGCTCTGCTTGAAGTCGCCAAGCTGCGGCCTGATGACCCTGTCGACTTTCTGGTAAATAATAGCAAGTGAAGAGACTAAGTCTCTATATGGCTTTAGTTGTAGATGTAATGTGAGGAATTAACAGTAACTCTTCGTTACTGTTTACGACATGTGACGCACGGATTTGGGTTATAGCGAGTAAGCATTATTATAATTGCTTTGAGGTTGCATATGGCGGTAATTATTAAAACCCGTCTGTCGGTAATATGCAACCTGGTCGTCCGTTACTGATGAACTTTGTTCATCAAGCGCTGTCCTAATTGCTTCGGGCAATGACGCAAACTGCCTAGCAGCTATGATAGTGCTCAGTTTTGGATCTGAAAGCCCGTCGGCGAATCGCTTGATCGCCGACTTCTCATTAATTGGCCGTAATATGTCGTACCTACTGTCATCACCATCGGCCTGTGAGATAGTTAAATTTACAAAGAGATCCTCGATCTCAGCCCCGAAAACTTCAATAGATCTCCGTCCTTGCCTAGCTCTGTACAGTTGGGCCTGGATTGCCTCTGCTGACTTTTTGGGCAACAAAAATTGTCTCATGTCACTGATAAGGTTTTCTACGTTAGTATAAGTTGTTTTTAACCTCAGCTTAGCACTAGAAGACAACCTAGTTTTAAGTACAAACTCTATGAGCATTTTATGGGATGCATCAGTGATGACGGAGCTGTACATTAAAATGCCATCTATTAACTGCTTGGTTATTTCTTCTGGGCCAGTCATTACCGGCAACAGGGCGATGGCCGTCTTTATATCAAACCCGGATTTGTCCATTTTGTTATCTGTCTGGGACTCTGTGTCTACAAGTGATAATAAAGCCTTAATTTTACTGTATGTTACCTTAGTTTCTTCTATTAGTGTCTTAGCAACTTCTATGTCAGAATGACTTAATTGTATAGTTTGGTCATTTATACGAGACACAATATGCGTTAATTGACTGTATAATTCATTAGACTCTTGTAATTTCCTTCGACCGACTTCCTTCTGTCGCCTCTCTGGACCTAATTTTACAATATTTTCCCTTAATTTATTTAAATTATCCCGTAATGACTGTAATTCACGTAGCATAATATGTATATACTTAAAAAAAATAATAATAATAATTAAGTTACAACATAAAATAAACTTACATAAACCGCGAACTATGTACCGACAAGTGGGTCATCATTTTTTTTTTTTTTTTTTTTTTTTTTTTTTTTTTTTTTTTTTTTTTTTTTTTTTTTTTTTTTTTTTTTTTTTTTTTTTTTTTTTTTTTTTTTTTTGACGAGTCGTCAATGAGATCGGACGTGCTTGTTAATAAAATAAATATTTATTACTAAATCGCGACCTAGATTTGTACATCAAACGGAGGCAATTTTTCAATATAAGCCGAGTGATCTAGTTTCGTATAATGTTTTAGTTGTAATTGCTTAACCCAAAGAGAAATGTCGGACAACCCGGAGAACAGCCCGTTTAATCGGAGTGGGCTCACACGCCGTAGCCCTCCGCCCTCGCCCGCGCCGCAGCCCTCGCCCGCGCCGCAACCCTCGCCCGCGCCGCGGCCCGGGCCGCCGCCGCGCGACCCCGGGCCCGTCCAGCAGCCCGAGGCCCCGCCGCAGCCTGTGAGTACAGCAGAACTGCACAACTGGATCAAGAACATCGAACAGGCACTAAATGAAGTATGCACCATTGCTTCCGAGGGTAAATTAAACTCGGAGCAAAAAATGCGCATTAGTGGATTAAGCCGTAAAGTGGGCTATTGTACGTCGCAGATGGTCATCGAATACCAGTCGATCAAGCAGAAGGCCATCCAGAACTACTATTCTCTCCAAGCCCTGCAAGAAAAATTTGACCTCTCGGTCCGTCTGCAGGAGCTCAAGCAATGCATCGAGGAGTCTTCCAGACCTGCTACGGGAGCGGTTTCTTTTGCGGACGCGCTTAAAGGCCATCCTAATAATTACATTCAGCCCTCAAAAATTAGCACGGTAGTGATCTACCCTACGGATAAGTTAAAGACGAGCGAGGAGACGAAATCCCTTGTCCAACAAATTATTAAGCCCGAAGAGATGAAACTTCACGTGAGAGGGCTGAGAAAAATCAGGAACGGTGGCGTCGTAATAAGCACTGACTCCAAAGACGACGTTCAGAAACTGAAGCAGTCGGCGCAGTTGGTGACCTCTGGCTTTACCGTCGATGAACAGAAAAAACGAAATCCGAGGATAGTTGTCATCGGAGTACCCTCCGCCATGCAAGAAACGGAAGTCTTCAAATGCATATATAATCAAAATTTAGCCGATAAACTACAGGACATGTCACTTGAAAAATTTTTGACCACAACCAAGCTTAGCCATAAATCGGGCAAGAGGGACGCCGAGACCTGCAACTACGTGATAGAAGTCCCCGCACTTATACGAAAGGCTCTAATTACCAGCGATAGAGTTTTTGTCAACTGGTCCTCGTGTCCCGTAAGGGATTTCACCTTGGTCACGAGGTGCTTCAAGTGCCAGCAATATGGCCATGCGGCAAAGTCGTGCAGATCGGAGGCTGACACCTGCGGGCATTGCGGTGAGGTAGGGCACGCAGTAAAGGACTGCTCTAAGAAGACCGATCCACCAAAATGTGCAACATGTCTGCACTTCAAGAAGCCAAGTAACCACGAAACAGGTAATGCAGAATGTCCAGCAAGAAAACTGGCCGAGAAAAGGTATTTTAACTCCATAAACTATGAAGGCGCCTAAGAGCGCCGCCGTTTATAAAAAGCCCTGCAATCATGAAACTGGCTATGCCGAATGCCCAGCTAGAAAATTAGCCGAAAAACGGTACATAAACTCCATAGACTATGAAGACGCCTAAGTGACCTACTACCGAGATGTCCTACTTACACAATTTTCGAAAACTAGGCTAATGCCAATCGTACGCCTATAACCTCTAAATAAAATTAAAACAAACTTAAAGAATGCAACATCGATTTTGGCCCAGTTTACAGTTCTGCTGACGCAGATGCTGGCATGTCACATTGATTAAACGTGATACTAGTTAATAAGATTTGATTTGTATTAAACTGCATATTTAGTATGTAAATATTTAGTAGTAGATACAAATGTTTGAAAGTCCCTTTTGCCTGAGATACAGGGAATCCTAGTTCAGGCATATAGGTTCAACTCTCTAATTGTATATCTTAGTCTTTAAATGTCATTGTTGTATAATACGTTGTTTAATAAATTATTCTATTCTATTCTATTCTAGTTTCTAAACCAATTAAAAAACGTAAGTGGAACCTTAAATGCTCGTCTAGATTCATATAGATAGGTATTTTTTTAAATATCGAAGCTATCTATCTCTGTATCTATCAGCCACGGACGTCCACTTCTGAACATAGGCCTCCCTCATAGATCGCCACAGAGTGCCGCCCTGTGCATATCGCATCCACTAAATCCCCTGTACTCTCACCTAATGTTCCCTCATAATTTTCCTTTCACTTACCTGCTATAATTTATTGTAACAGGCCGAACACCTATTCAAATTGAACCCTACCGGGAAAATGCTCGAGCCAGGTTACAATCTGCAAGCTGAAAAGATCTTGGGCAAAATCAAGATTCTAGACAACGCATTAGCTGATCTTGAAATCAAGATAGATCCCTTGGCTCCTCCTGAAGCAGACTTGCCCTCTCCCACATCGCCCAAAACACCGAAACCCATGAGTAACCTGTAGTCATTCAAACAATGTTTCAGTGATTCTTAGGTCTCATGTGTAATTAGTTTTGGTAACATGCTCATTAATAAACAGCTCATTGTGGTTGATGTCACGTAATTTTATTTTAATGAAAACATGTTATTCAGTACCTATATTCTGAGTAAGAAACGTATATTATTTAAATGCCAGGTACGACACTAGTTTTAAATAACCACATTTTTACTAAAAAAAACCCGACCGCGGTGCTCTTTGAAACTGCATAAAATCCGCCATTTTGTTTATTTTGACGAACTTCATACCCAGTGACACTCGCACCATCAAGACGAATCTAATGATGTATCATTTATCAAAATCGGATGTGCCGTTGAGTAGTTACGAGCGGACACAGGAACGGACATACATACATACAGGTCAAACACATAACCCTCCTTTGGGCTTCGCCGCAGTCGGGTAAAAAATGTACCGAACGGGAGTTTGTAAAGGAGGGTGAAGAAAAGAGTTAATTTTATCTGAAAAGATTAATCGCCGGTCGCGACTTTTGAAGGAATTGTCGTGAAGACCTCAGTTTTATCCTGATATCTGTACCTAGTTATGTGGTTGGCCCATTCGTTAGGTATAAGTATGTAGGTATGTAATAATTGATCAACTATTACAAAAACAAAATAAATCACGGTGACGATGGTTTAGAGACGGAATTGTGTCATGCTCGAAAAATCGTTAAACATACATTTGTTAATTGCATTACTTGGATAATTTAGTCTATTAGAATATAAACTGTCACGCAACGGCGATCGATACAATAGATCGTATCTCGTCATGCATCATTTTGTTCAGTAGCTTTGTATCTTTTTGAGAATGTGGTATAATTTGTGGCAAATTGAAACTATTCCGGTAGAAATGTAAACAATGAAGGTGTACCCCGATGTGAATCAACGGAGTGGATTCAAGAAACAAAAGGCGCCGAAAGACGATGGCGGTATATCACTGTTTGCGACGAGCCTGCGCCATCAGACTACTGAGTTTTTCAACAATTCCACTCTTCACGGCGTCCGATATATTGCTGAGAAAGATCGACCCTTCTGTGAAAAGTAAGCCTATTTAGAGTGTGTGCGGAAAGAGAATGGAATTTAGATTTGAGGGCGCTGTAATGCTTTTCTACTGGTTAGGTTAGTTCCGTTTTTCGCTGTGCCTATTCTCTTTCCGCACATACTCTAGTTGACTTAATTGTGCTGAATAATAGGTTTGTAAAATTTAGTAGGGTTTGGGAACAATGGCGTCTCAAGAATCTGTCGCTGAATTCGGCTCCTTCGATCGAACTAAATCCTCGTATTACCGTCACTCTATGATGCCGTGAGAGATATGCATCATGCATAGACGAGACCAAAATTGGGAATTCTGTTGAAATGCTTTTGTGTTTACCAGGTTTATGTGGTTCAGCTTTACTGCAGTAGGAGCGGTCACCACTTGTATCATCATCGTCAGTTTGTGGGAGAAATTTCAAACGAATCCCACAATTACAGGTAACTTATTATGATATCTAACTTACTAAACAAGTATTGCTTTATGATCAAGTGCGACTACAATTGTTAGGGGCTGTTATTGAAACAACGACATCTTTGGAAGTGTTTTATTTCTATCTGTGCTGTCTCACTCTCACAATACCGTTTTCAGATGCATCTATCCTTATCTATATGACGGGTGTATTAATTATCATATGAGGTTATTACGGTTCGACCTAATATCGACTTCTGCCCTTACATGCCCTTTGAAATTTCAAATTTAAATTAATACTTCTCCCCTTCTGACTTCTGCCCTTACACAATATTTATTTACAGGTTTGGACACGGACTTTCATAATTGGGAAGTTCCGTTTCCGGCGGTAACTATTTGTGATCTAAATCCCGTCGATGACGAATTGCTACAACAATACATTAACAGGTAAATTAATAGTGTTTTTGTCATTATGTCATTAATGCTCAATTGACAACATTTCATATTTTCAAAAGATCTTATTTCGAAAACCATTTGGGTAAAACTGTATTTTATGCTCAAAAAAAATATTTTTGGATTTTTTTCCCCATTCATTTTGGAAAAAATCGTCAATTAGTGTGAACCGGAAGTGTGACGTCATTTTCCCTGCATTATCGAGAGAGACCTTAGTGCTGAAACGATTAAAAAGTGTATGGTATCCGGTTGTCATTTTCTGACATACTTGCCGTCTGACGTTTATTTGTTTTGAAAATTGTTACAACTGCTTAGCGGCTTTAGAAGTTTAATTTTCTTACCGTTGGTTCATTTGCACGTTTTCGAAGACCTTAAAAGACTTGGCACTTTCCCACTGGACTCCGATAACGCATTCAAACATTATTAACTTGGCATTCTTTTACCGGACACCGATTTTTTTCATATAATGAAGACACCAGAAGGTTTTTCTCAGGCTGCTCACGAATCTCAATTCTCACGAATCTGCCGCGTGTTGAAATTATGATGATGGAGTACACATCGGCAAGTGATAAATATAATCCAGCCCAAATAAGAGGAGCAAAAGCATCGTTGTCTTCCCGAACTTCCTATGTTGACAACGTTGTAACGCCTGACAGTTATTTTTTTAATCGTAATTGTCGCTCTGGATTCTAGTTTTTTTAAATCGTAATTGTCGCTCTGGATTCTAGTTGGGAAAGTGACGTCATTTTCTACATACGCCCTTTTAGAATGAGCTACTTTTCAAACTGCTATTTTTAATTGAAAAATTGAGTTAAAACGAAAAAGAAAAAATACGGGAAGCTTAAAATTCCACCTATTTTCTATCCAGCTCATAAAATGAAGGAGTAGAAAATTTGAAATATTGTCAATTAGGTAACCTGGGTCGAACCAAATGATTAGTGAAATACTTATTTACCACCGAATACTGATAGCGAAATAGTTTTTTTCCTTTCTAAGCTGTGCGTAGTGTTTTAGCTGTCGAATGATGGCGTTTTAAAATAGTCCACATCTACTTATACCTACACTATCTGTCAAATAGCACGTATCAAAAATATCTCTTGTTATTTATGTATGCTTAGTACATGGGGAGAATCGCCGCCAGCGCGTGCAGCGGAAATGCTGCGGTGGCTAGCAACTCTCAGCTACCAGACCATCAAGGCCCGCGCCTCAGATTTCGCATTAGACCCTGAGCTGGTCGGCCGGGGCTCGGAGCCGATGTCCGCCGCTGCCGCAGACCCTAAGAAGGCTGTATATAGCGTAAGTTAAACAAAATAGTTTGCATCTTGGCTTCTTCAAAGATAGTGCAAGGTTTTTAAACGGTCGTCATCATTTACTTGTAACACAGTGGCGGCGTAAGGGGGAGGGGGTAGGGGCGGTCGGCCTCGGGTGCCAAGCACTGGGGGGTGACACAGCGAACCGTATTTCGTATGTCTGGGGGGCGAAAAGTCAAAAAAATTACCTTGCGCCCCGGTCCGACTGGCTTACGCCGCCACTATTGTTACATTAAGCTTCTGAAATCACTAATGTCTATATGCTAAGTGACAATCCTTGAGCACGCCAACTGAGGCGAATGAGGGCGATACGAAGTCGCATTAAAAGTTTTTTTCATCAAACTTGCTCGAAAATGGTGCATTACACGTAGGTTTTGCGGGCCGTAAATGAGCTATTACGCCCTAGGGCGTAATGGTTTTCTTTTTAAATTTGAAACGCTGGTTCTGTTTTACTCTTATTTGTCATGTTCAAAGGAAACGCCAACTTACTTTTTTAACTTTTATCACTGAAATATTTATTTAAAGAGAACTGGTATTGCAAATACATGTAAACACATATTTCTGTAACATTAATTAAATGTTTCAATAGTGTATTTCAGTATTTTGCAATTATAAAATCAACCGTTTTAGGTCTGTACCGCTATGGTTTCCGAACGTTGCGCATTGTCTATGGATATGTCACTAATGTCACTGTCAGTTTTACAATTTTGTTTAGGTTAAGTAAGGTTAATTTTAATTAGATTTCCTCACAAGTGTGATGAAAAACATTGTGTGTGCCACGGGCGGTAAAGGAATTACAAACTCGTGTTATTAAAGCCCTCGGCTTCGCCTCGGCCTTGTAACAAACACTCGTTTGTAATTCCTTACCTACCGCCCTTGATACACAATGTACTATTAGCTCATGCTTTAACTGTACTTCTTTCTTGGATTGTACTCGCCTTGCTCTTTTATTAGTCTAAGGACATACTAGGAATTTGGCGTATGTTTCCTTCTAGATTGTTCGGCATTCCGAATCCTTGTTCTACGAGTGTGAATGGAAAGGCGATTCAGAGGAATGCTACGATCTGCTGGCGCCAGTGTTCACTGAGATGGGGTTCTGCTATGCTTTCAACTCTCGACATGCCGAGACGTCGTGGCCATGGTAAGAGAGAGAGAGAGTAGTGCTTGATAATTTTAGCTCTCTGACATTAGTCGAGGAAAATCCAAACGATCCGATTGTTTTCGAAGCAGTAGCTTTAATTCATGGGCCTTTGCAATATTTCAAATTGAAAACGGTAAGTATTCATTGGCCTCAAATCCTTCAGTTCACTAATTTTAGTCCTTTACAGGCAATCTCTATCGGAGTCAGAGCCCTTTACAGAGGCGTTTATCCACGAGACAGACGCAAAGTGGTCCTTCATTTTCAACTCGTATCGTAATGACACTATCATCGATGTAAGTTAATTACCTAATTCAAAACTATGCCTAATAAATATACCTAATTAATATGCAAAAGTACACCTATCGCATCACGTTCAAATGATTTACTTATATTTAGTACGTTTTTGGCATAAGAAGAACTGTGAACTATGCTTTTTGTAGACGCAATGTTCACCGTTTCTCTACTCTTACAAATGAAATGCAAGAATTCCACCTACTAATAGTCTATTTTCAGATATACATTCACGCAACGGAAGAAATGGCCGGTTTAGAGCAAAGCGCCCAGCATTCGTGGGACCGCCGCGTCGAAAAGGTCTCGTTCTCAGTAAAGCACACGTACACCACAGAAGACGCCCGCCAGCTCTCGATCCGGCAGCGGCGTTGCGTGTTCGCCAACGAACAGGCATTGGAGACCTCGTCGATATACACGTACTCGGCCTGTATGAGACAGTGCCGCATGCGCAGATGCCGTAACTTTTGCAAATGCGTACCGCATTTTTATCCTGATATACGTAAGGACACCAATTTGTTGATAAATGATTGTGCACCAAATACCTACCTACTATTGCTATCCTTAACAGTCGAGTTGTTGTTCGATTCACACATATAAGTGATATAAGATAACAAAATATCTGAATACGCTTTTATGCTCCTGACAATAGGGTCGTGTTCAGATATTTTTGTTCCTGCAAGTAGATGTAAGTGAACTCGACTGTACCTATCGAAACAACGTTCCATGATAACTTCAAACCTGTATTAGCTTTCGCCCTGATCGCTGAGAGCAGTGAGAGCCTTTGTTGATACAATACAATACAATATTCTTTATTGTGCACCAAAACAAAAGATTACAGAAACTGAACGAATTTGATAATACTTATCAAATGATAAACTATGCTATACCTACATTATTGTATCTATTGCGCGATAAACAGATAATATAAATCACGCTACGGAATCGTCAATCGATCACCGAAGTAGTATCATCCAACCCAATCTTACTTTCGCTCATATGTGTTTATACATTAGAGCCAGATTACATGCCTTTATTACCTACGTACTCGTTTTTATCCGCGGCTTTGCCCCTTTGATCCCGTTACTGTCCCAAGGGAACTCTTTACCGGGACATAGAAAGGTTTTAATTCAGGACTTGGTCTACTTGCACGCCAAATTTCAGCTCAATTCATCCAGTTGCTACCCCGTTATTTAGTAACAAACATCTAAATATCCAAACATCTTCACAAACGTTCACATTTATAATATTAGTCTGATGTGATGTGATAGCCAAACCTCTTTAAACCATTCTTTCCTGCCCACCTTAATACCTATGTCTCCCTACTTGTCGCTGCCACCGCCGCTATTAGGTCCCACCATTATAATCAATCATCACAACCGGTCATTTGACTGTGGCTGTACACGTAGTCTTCTCATAACTCGCAGCCGGCTACAGGCACTGTACGGTGATGGAGCTGGAGTGCATAAAGACGCACATTGCTGCGATTATCGACGTGTCTTGGTGCCCCTGTGAACTTGGATGCTCGCACACAGTGTACGAAGTGGAGAAGCTGACGGAGGTCGAGTAAGTTAATAACGTATTTTACGCCACACCTGGCCATAAAGTGGCTAGACATAAAATGATGTACACAACTCGGGAGGTAATAAAGAAAGCCCTCGATGATATATTTACGTCTCTCGCTTGCAGCTCGGGCCGCAAACATCTGAGATCTCGGCCTTTCTTTATATTACCACCCTAGTTGTGTAATGTACTATTACGCCTTTTGTTATTCTTTTCCCTTCCCCACGAAAAAAGTAAGAACAAACTGCGCTCTACATAAATCTGGCAGTTGAGGGATCGTTCCTAAAAAGTAATAAAAAGTAAGGAAATTCATTAAATCTTAATGATTGTAAAGTGCCCAATAGAAACTACTTCTACGTTGGTTAAATATTTATAAGAATCCTACTCGTACCTGTTCCTTTTGATAATTGAGTCGATATTTTTAAGCTTAGTACCTATACCTGTTGCTTTAAGGTGACGCATCGCTAAACAATGAATCCGTTTTCGGAGCATTTGCGCCCCGCAACCCGCTCACCCCCCTATATTTTTACGCGGTATACCGTATATCACACACAATCAGTCGCAAAAATGACATTTCAAGTTACATTATAATCGATGCTAATAACGCTCACTTATAACCTGTGTCTATAAAAACTGTCATTCTAAAAAGAACTCAATTCCATAACCCTATATGTCAAATTTGAAAACGCACATTGAAAACTTTACATTAATATTACCTATCGAAAAGTGCCTACATTGTTTATGTCAAAAGTGAACAGAAAATAAATGGAGTCGCTTCCTATATTTTTAAATTTTTTATTTGTTAAATCGATACACAAAACTTAGTAATGATAATGTATTCTACAGATCTACTCAAATCAATAAAACACTACCTTGTTTTCTGTACTGTTTGTATGGGAAAAAGTAAAGTGAAATTGATAAATATATGTACCGTAAAAACGAGTAATTCTAAATATTATTTGTGTTATTTATTTGAATGGAATAATCAAAAAACTTTAAATAATTTTCGTGGATTTTCCGAATACAATCCTACTAATATTATAAATGTGAAAATTTGTGAAGATGTTTGGATGTCTGTTACTAAATACGGGGTAACAACTGAATGGATTGATCTGAAATTTGGCATGTAAGTAGATCAAGTACTGGATTGAAACATAGGATCCATGCCGGTAATTAGTTCCCTTGGCACTATAACGGAAACAACGCGGGTAAATGCTAGTAAAGAATAAATAATTAATCATTTGAAAAGTGGTCGAATGATTCATTCGCGGATATGCTATTCACGAATAAATAATTCAGCAATAAAAATATCGTGTTATTGTTTAGTCGAATAATTATAAGTCCTGATAATTATCCGAATAATCTTTTGTACTCGGATAATTATTAGGACAAAAGATTATTCCAATAATGCTAATCTTTGGTTAAGAACTGGTAATGTATAGATAGGTACTACTGCAAATTATAGCACAAACAAAAATTAATTCGAGCATGGTGTTTTTACGGGCAATATATTGAACAATTTTTACATTTTAAATTTACAATATATTTACATTTTTACATATTTGTCGGGAATTCGTAGAAGCACTCTCAAGTACTTCGGGGCGCGGGTTGCGGGAGGAAAGACCGGGAGGCAGAGATTGGGCGAGCCCTTGTCGTGCGCGGACGCACATGCGTGTTGACGAGTGATTGATTTGATAATTGGACTAATTACCTAGTGTTAGAGATTTATTAAGGACAATCGACCTGTAATATTGTCTAACCTAATTAAATCGTGTATTGGACTAATTTGACTGTTTTTATCATCTCGGGGAACCCACTGGCGATTTACCCATCAAAATGCCCACAGATGACGAAATATCGGACTTGCAGAATGAAATTGCGACATATGAGTATTTATATTTCAATCTACGTCCATGTCAAAAAACCTCTGTCATGCGTTTGGAAACAGTATAAAATGACCACCATTAGCCATATATGTACCTAAGGTCAGTGCGTTGTCTGTGCCAGTGTTAAAAAATGTTTAAAAAGTTATTAAAACATCTTTATCGATACTAGATATAATGACAATCTAGTTGGCCTTTGAGTGTTTATAATAACATGTGTAGATAGTAGATGTATGCAACTTTACATAATTAAGCCTTAAATACTCGTGTGATCTTATAATGGTTATGTTGCTATCGTGTTTTAAGACCTCTCGCTATGTATCAGTAGTATGCCCTTCTTACATATTTACATTTTGTAAGCGGATAGTTCTCATATTGTTTTACGAATCCATCACAGACGTGGTTAAACTGTTGAGGTTTTATGAGGCAAACATTGATTTAATATACTAGAGAGTGATATGTATTATACATTACCTACTAAGTATTGGCTACTCACTAATGCATTCAAGAAAAACCGACTTATGAGCCATCCTGTATATTTACACTATTATAGTTTTCCTTATTTTAATTTAATACAATGGGTATATTACAAATGTTTCTATTTACGTACACCAAAATAATATTTAATTGTACAATTGAAAGTCTCGACGACGCCGCTGTTCTAATGTCAACATTTGTTGTCATTTTCCCGCAGCGTAAACTAGACTTATTCGTGGTATAAATATGACGATTACTTACTTTCTCTTAGTCATATAGTTACATTTTTCAAGTAATAGTGCTTTCCTTTTCCTTTTGGAAAAACCAACACGCTTTTTTCCCATTATTAAATAAGATTTCTCACAGGTTTTGTTTACGGCGCGGCCAGTCAACTGTCACAGACCTGTCGTTGGCAACGGCCGTCGGCGGACTGAGGGGAGACTGATTTCATACAAATACGCGCTTGTGCTAGCTTATATGAAAAGGTCGTATACGTAGAAACGGTTTTTTTCGTTTCAATTACAAACTACAATTAATTTTCAAGAATCTGGTCTCAGATATTAAAGTATAGGTTAAAACTATGTTACTCAGAGAATTTAGGGGCTTAAATAGGTCTGGTTTGCCTGTACAGTGCAAATTCCGCTTTTGAAAGAGGTATCTTTGACATACAAAAGTCTGTTACAAAAGTTAGCAAATCGTGTTTCTGCGTCTCAAAAAATGGAGTAGATGATCCCAATAATCAGGTTATCAAATGTTACTTTCATATGTTTTATGATTCCTGAGAAAAATCGAAATCCCTGCCACCAAAATTTCCGATTCGTCATCTTAAGTCTCTGAAACGTCGTGAACAGGTGCTGAGTACTTATATAAAGTGTTTTCTTTCCAAAATGATGTTATAATTTCAAAAGCTTATGCGATCAGGCAATCGGCGTGTTATAACTGGCGCCCAACGTGGGGCCGATATTGACCACTTTGGTTTTATTAGGATTTGTGTTTTTTTTTGCAGTACAAGTAAAGGCCCGGTGTCAACGACGTCATTAGAAACAGAATTTGTATCTTGGCCTATGGTGAGGTATAAACGCGAGGTGTTGTTCGGCTGGGTTGACTTGTTAGGTACGTGCCAAATCTTTAAAGAGAAAATTACCAATGAAATCTATATTGGATAAGTTAAGATAAACCTATTGCTTGGAGATAAAATAAAACCGGCTAATTCTTTCTAAGTATCGTAGGTATATATGCAACACGTAGGGTAATTTTAAGCCATTACGTAATTTCAAATTCGTAATAAACACCCCGTTAACTAGCAACTGTTCTATAGTACCTCTCTTTTCTTCTCTCTACTGAGCTGCTTAAGCCGATTCTTCTCTGCGTTACCTGGCCCAACGTGCCGTACAGCAAAACACTGTGGCGGGTGTTTTTGTTGGTGATTTGTTTTAGGTACAGGACTATAATAAGTTGAATACGACTTAGCAAAACTTTTTCCTAACAACTAACACTTGAGTTGAGTGTTCTACATTGTTCATCTAGTATCTTTTGGCGGTATCGCGGGCCTGTTCCTCGGGTTCTCTCTGCTGTCTGGCGTGGAGCTGATCTACTTCTTCACTCTGCGCGCGTGGTGCGCCGCCGTCCGAGACAGTGAGACGCTGAAGCGGGAGCGGGCGGAACGCCTCGCTCGTCCCAAGCCACCGTACGACCTTAGCTTAGTTCCGTGGTAAGTTTTGAGCAACTCGTATATAACCTTGGCGTTGTCTGAGATGCCTGGTTAGCGGTGAAAGTCACCGGACTGAACCTAGTCATCATTTGCGAGGCAAGCCTGGAGTATATTTGGCTAGACGTCTTGAACTAGGCAAGTGGGTGGGAATCCGAGTTGTGTACTATATATTATAGTTCTCATTTTCTACGCTTGACTGCATCTAGGATGCATACCGCCTCTCTTGCGTATATATAAATTAAATAACGATTATTCTCCTATACTATTTTTACCAAGTTGGAGATGACTGCTACTCCATCGTCGATATGAATTGCTTTTTGTCCTAACAGACATTCATAATAAGAGATTTCATAATAAATTCCGAAGTTTTCAGGCAAGAGGCTTTGTTTCTTGTCAATATGGACGATTTTAGTTGCATCTTATTGCAGTGGTCTATTAATAGGACCTTATTGATAATTTGTAAAGTGGTACCTTTTGTCTTAGAAAGTTAGAACGACACAATTATTTTACATATGCTACATCGATATCTTATTATAGGTGGAAGGAGCCACCGGCTGCTCGCAGCGCACGCCCTCTGCTGGTGAAGAGCAAAGACTCGCCCCCTCAGTATTCTCCGCCGCCAGGCTACACCACATACTTACCATAGATACATCTAGTGCCTATAAATATAACCATTAAATAATTACTAACACTTTTCTTTCGGTCAATGTACCTATGAATTCTAGGATCTACTGACAGAGTTTTCTACCGACCGGGTGGTAGAAAACTCTGTCTTCTCAAGAATCGGCTTCGGAAACTTGGTTAAAGGTCTAAGCAGTATCTGATATCGCCGTGGGTAGGTACCTAGCATCCAGTAGTAGTGGATGCCTAGGTACCTACTTAACACTCAAGCGAAAGAATTAGTTTAGTAGGGGCGCTTATTAGCGCTACCCACGGCAGCAGTGGATACCGTTTATACGTATTATATTGGCCTTAATGCCCCCCCGAAACCCATTTTCTCCTACACTTTGGACGTCTAGGTTGCTTAGGAAACGTTTATCTACTTTTAATTAGCTTCTATCTCATAAATACCCATAGTTTGTAGTAGTTTAGTACTTGGGTCATTGTCTCGGTGATTCCAAGAAAATTGTAGCGTGATGTATGATTTTCTTAGAAACGACAAGCTATGGCGGAGTATGGGCTGTGTGCACGTCGTAACGCTGTATGGTTGGCCTAAGTTGATATGTGGCCATGTACAGTCACGTTCAATAATATGGTTGCAAGCAAGCAAGCGGAAATGGCAGTGGGCTGGTCACATATGTCGCAGAACTGACAAACGCTGGAGCAAGAGAGTTCTGCAGTGGAGACCGTGTATAGGTAAACGCAGTGTGGGACGCCCCCCGGCTAAATGGAGCGACGATTTGAGCAGGGCGCCCGGCGGCTACTGAATGAGTATAGCTGATGATCAGAGCTCGGAATAGACCGTGCCTATTTACCTAAACTTCGCAGGAGGACGTAACTAAGAGTGGCTACAACCACCAAAAATAATTATTTATTTTTATTGAACCCGGGATTTCCTGGGATTAATAAGAATACATACTGTACATAAAGTCACACTCGAGGTTAAATTATTAATGAAATACAAGATAATATATATTGAGAACTCAAAAATCGACTTCATTCAAAATTTCTGTATTAGACAATTGTATTTCATTAATAATCTAACCCTGAGCGTGAATTTATATGGATAATGTATTATTATTAAACCAGGGAAATCCCGGGTTCAATAAAAATAAATGATTATTTTTGGTGGTTGTAGCCACTCTTAGTTACGTCTTCCCGCGAAGTTTAGGTAAATAGGCACGGTCTATTCCGAGCTCTGCCGATGATCAAGCAAAGTGGCGCGTCTTGGGAGAGGCCTACGTCCAACAGTGGACTGCCGCAGGCTGATGATGTTCAATAATATGGTTAAATTTCCAAAATTTAGTCATGTTTTAAGGCCATACTGGCATCTAGACCAGCGGTGGGCAACCTTTTAGCAGCCAAGGGTCACATAGTAGCTAACGAAATTAACGCGGGCCGCACTTTGTTAATAATTTGTGACTTCTGATTCTGAATATAACGACCTTTACATACAAAATAGCAGGCTCGCGGCCCGCAAATGGGCTGTTAGCGGGCCGCAGGTTGCCGACTGTTGATCTACCTATGCTATGTAGACAATGCGTATTTTGGATAAGCGTAAAATTAAAAATGTTTTTTTGAAGAGTATTAAATTTTTGAAACAGTATCTGTTATTATTACTATTACTTGGTATTGCTAGTCTTGACGGTATGATTACTCCTCCATTGCGTTTTCTTGATACCTAGTTATAGTTCTACAAAACATAATATATATATTTTTTAGCACTTAAGTAACAATTGTTCTTGCTAGGTTACAGTTGTTCGATCGCTTATTTACACCTATGTGAGCCGTGGTTACCTATAATTGGATAGGCATTCTGTGTAACCTGTGTAGTAATCTAAGATGCTGTTATTTGTATGCTCTATCTGTTGGTAATCCTTAGTAAATAAAAATAAATTTACGCTGCCTACAAAACCATCGGGTTGAGTCACATGATGCACGAAACTCAACACTGGCATATGGTGGACCGTGCCACATGGCTTGATTTTATCATTTCAACAGTATTTGTGGTTAGAGTATATCAACATTAATTTATTCATCAGTTCATTACATTCTCGACACTTGTGTATAGGCAAATATAGAATAAGCATCACGGTATCGTCGAATATGAGTCATGGATCGACTGTAGTCTTTATTCTATGCTTCATAATTTCAACGTCGCGACGTCCATTGCTGAATAAAAGTCTCCCCCAAAGACTTCCACAAGGAACGGCCTCATGCCTTCTGCCTCCCGAATGCCGACCCTAAGCAGGTGGTCAGACCATCTTGTGGGAGGTCGACCCTCAAAATGGGTTATTCTATGATGAGTTCATGAGAAACCTCCAGGTGTGAGTGCGCGGAGAAGAGAGAACGTTTCCTTGAAGAAAAAGTATGTCGACTGGGATACTAAAAAAATATAAGAAACGAAAACGTAAAACGGTCAGTTATACAAATTATCTTTACAGGGATTGCGTATTCGGAAATAAAACACACCATTTAGAACCATTTTAGGTAATTTATTTGTTTATTTTGGTCACATCATCTAGTTTGCCGTGGTCATGGCATTACATTTGGGGCCTAAGTTAAGCACAGCACCCGATTAGCAGAATATTGTCGTCTTGTTCACTCAAATAATCAAGGGAGAGAGGGACGTCAGGATACGAACTTCGAACGAAGATATTCGGAGTAGGTATAGGCCCAGGCTTTATACTTCGAAGTTCGAAATCCGGAACGTGCCGTCCTTCTCATTCAGATATTGTTTAACTGGAGAGTGAGAAGGACAGTGCGAACTTCATAGATAGTCACGCAGGTATTGAGAAAAAGGAACCCAGAAGTCTCGTGAGAGATCGAATGTCGGTTCGGGTGGCATAATGCGAATGCAAACATATATAAAGTTTTCACGGGTGTTGTGCGTAAGCCTACTTAATATAACACACAGTTACTTTTCCGGCTTTATCGACAGAACCGGACCCCAGGAATTTGGGCATAAAACAGACATGTTCCTATAAAGTTACAAACAACCACATGTTTTTATAAAGTTACAAACAACCACAATAATGCAGTTCAATAATTGCTACTTAATAAAACAGTAGGTACCTATAAGTAGTTTCAAAATATGGTATATAGGTAGGTACATTAATTTATCAATTAAAAAGACTACATTTTACGAATGGTTCAAACTATTATGATGTGGATATTGGGACTTCCCTGGAAATGTGTCATAACATGGTGTGGTTTAAACATTATTTTATGAAGGTTGTGCCATTTCTGAAAGGGTGATGAGGTCACAAAAGCGTATCTGCAAAATGTGTATAAAATACCCATTTCCTCTTATAGATTATAATCGAGGTCCTGTAGTAGTAGCAGCAGATAAGTCACATTGAAAGAGTAGCAAATGCTACTCGCACAAGCCCACCTTCCGTTGCGTCATTTCGTAAAAGCGATTCAACACCCAGCGATAAAGATATCGATATCGATACCTTTAGACTCAAGGGGCGTAAACGCCATTAGAACCTGTGGCGTTTACACCCTTTGAGTCTAAAGGTATCGATATGTCGTTGACGACATTCTGCCACTTTCGCTCCATTAATGTAAGTAGTGTAAAAGGGACATAAGATGTTGTCGGCGACGACGAAACACACAAACAGGTGCTCGGGGGTAACTAAGTCCAAACCAAGAGCCTCATGAAAGACGGGTGTTTTTAAAAAGTTACCTAAGTACCTACCTACATGTGTTTTTTTTTATAATATTGATTTTTTAGGTATTTCTTATTCAGAATCCTTTGTAATTTCGAACCTAATACAATAAAAAAATTGTGTCCCAAAAATTCCTTTCCAGATCGTCACGTTTTTGTATGGATTTTTTATTTATTTCGTGTATTAGGTTCGAAACCACGATAGTAGGTAAGAAAGATTCTGAGCAAGAAAAACCCAAAAAGTAAATACCTCTTCTAAGAAAAAAAAACATTTGTAGGTACACTTTTTTTTGAAAAACGCTCAACTGAGGGTGATTTTTATGGATTGTCAGAATTAGTTTCTTTATAACGGATTCACTTGTTATATTTCTCATCAAACACCGCAACACAACCTGCGCAGTGCGAAATCGAATGTACCAAGAAATATTAAACTTTTAAATAAAGTTATTTCATTAAGTGCCGTATGGTAGGTAGCTGAATTGTTAATGAAACAATACAAATGCAATAATTGCGAGTAAATACGATTTTCTACGCCAGAAGCGTTTGTGGAATGTGCATGCGACACCTTGGGGCAGCACCATGTAAATTATAATAAATTACCTGCAGTTTGCTATTGATACTATTGAGTAGGGAAATCATGTAGGAATGGGACTAATTTTATAACCTAGTCGCGTCTCCATAGTTATAGCTTTTTTATTTATTATTAGGGTGGCAACCAAGGGTACGGACTGCCTGGTAGGCAGTCACTGTAGCCTATGGACGCTTGCAACGCCAGAAGCATCACAATGCGTGTTGCCCATCATTTAAAAACCTTCACTGCCCTCTTGAAGAACTCCATACTGTAGCCTCTTGGGTAAACCGCGGTAGCGAGGTAATTCCACATTTGGTTAGTGCAGGGTAGCTTGATTGTTTGGCCCACTAAAACTTACTGAGCGTTCACCTTATTATTGTCATTAGTGAATTAGTTAGTACCTACGGTGGTTCTTATGGTTTTGATAGGCTAATGAAGAAGATCCTAGGAAAATACCTCCGATAATACCGTTGACAAAATCGAAATTATTGTAATAAAACAACTTTAACGGATTAAATCGCGTATTACATTACTTAATTTTTAAGTCCCGAGTTTTGGTAACAATATTCAGCGTTCGTGATCGTGGGTAGTTCCTCCATGTTGTCATATACAGCCTGTAAATCTAATACGGGCGTATATTGAAACGGTGGTCAGCATAGGACCTAAGAAGCATATTTAGATAACTATTGCTTAAAACCACAATGAAAATATTTACCATACAAAATAATTCGGGCCGCAATGTAACGCAACACATTCAAGTTGACAAACACGCTAGTTGACAGTTACTTTAAAAAAGCTAGTATCTCGCAATGTCATAACAAGCATGTATGCGATACATTGCTGCTCGGTAAATTTTCAAAAAATAATTACGAGGTCACTATTAAGTGTAATTTAAAAACTCATATTAATTAATGATAACACTGCTAAACGCTATATCTGGTTTAATTGTTCGCCCGTATTAGACTTACACGCTGTATATATTTTTTAATAAAACCTTTTTCGACCTCTGCGAACTTGGCGTAGTCCGACTATAATTAATAGTTTTATGTGCAGCTTGCCCCAGTGGAAGTTTATGAAATCAAAGTTAGGCAGCCTAGGCAAAGTTACAGCATTTGACGGTATAATGTTTCGGTATCCCTTTTTCTCGGTGTTCTCGGGCTACCGCATCATTCTTCCCTCATTTATTTATTCTGGAAGAAATCGCTCTTTGGCCATAACACCGCCTATTGTTTACCATGGTTTTTAAATAAGACCAGAGAAGAAGAAAAAATAGACCTTTTTTACCTACTTCACCGGCCCGGGTGCCCGACTGGCTTAAACCGCCACTGCACAGGCAAGAGCCATAAATATGCGATATGGGTCATTCTTTATTTTGCCGCCCTAGGTGTGTAACATTCTATTATAAGTTTAGTGTCAGGGACGAGGAGCAAATTTTCTAATATTCTATTCACTATTTAAGACTTAAGAGTCGACGAGCATCGACTATTGCACACAGAGACCATACAAAACATACATTTAAAATTTAAATGGTCGTTCACAAATGATTCTATTTTAGATGCATGATTGTGGTTTTGAATAAAATTATTTAAAGTGCCGCGCCGGTTTGAAACTAGCTGGCCATTTCCTTTGAATGAATATTAGATTTAACCTTTACTAATTACAATTTAACAATAATACAATCATTCTCTTATACTATTTGGCATTCATTGATAAGTAAATATCTATTTATTTTACGGTTCTATAAGTACGATTAATCACTATTTCATGGGTGAATCAACTTTTCTTTGTCAACAAAATTTCACCTTCTCCGACTAAAATTGAAAGGAAATCTTTATTCGGATATTTTTTGAATAAAATGTATGCTCATTTAAAAGACAGATAATAAAGCTACGTAATGCAAATATTATTTATTATAATATGTTTATTATAACTTGTTTATAAGCAGTGATCCAGCGGACATAGCTGTCCCCCATTTTTGTATGAAAATAAGGGTTTGTCCGCTGGGTCACGCTATTTATCTGTTAAAAACGAGTTTTATTTTTATTTTTACCTAATCTATCTCTAGATGTAAGATCTTGTTCCATTTAAATCATCTTAAAACATGCAAAAGGTGAACAAATAAGGAGAAAGGGTAATCTTTGCATAAAGCAACAAAAAGTTGATTCACCCTCATACACCGAGGGGCATATAAAAAGCTAGCGAATTTGCTACAAATAATTCTACAAGCTATGACTTAAAAATTTGCTAATAAAATTTACGTTTATACAAAAATCCAGTAGAATTGGTGTTTGTTATTTGATCCATGAGGACCTACAGTCATGGCCCGATAATTAAGAACAAGATTATTTTTCCCATACAACTGCCTATAAATATGACATTTTAAATTAGATCAAAATTTAAAATGGGCTTGACTAATTGTATTATTGATAATACAATGTAGCTTACGTACAGCTTTTGTAAAATGTGTACTTCAAAAAATACAGATGGTTAAATCAACACTTTTTATAAGTTCATATCGTTCTATTCGAACTTAATTAAAGTATGAACTTATAAAAAGTGTAGATTTCACCATCTGTATTTTGTAGAAATTATCTTGTTCTTAAGTATCGGGCCACGGCCACGACTGTATGGTACGGCTGTACCTAGGGTGCGACTACGATAACATTGCAGAGCGGAACATGGCAACACCTCCATTTAAGTCATATTTTCATAAAAAAATAATAAATAAATAAATATTAAATAAATATTAGGGGACATCTTACACAAATCGAACTAGCCCCATAGTAAGCTCAATAAGGCTTGTGTTATGGATACTAGACGACGATATATTTAATAGATACAAATACTTAAATACATAGAAAACACCCATGACTCAGGAACAAATATTCGTGCTCATCACACAAATAAATGCCCTTACCGGGATTCGAACCCAGGACCTCCTGCTTCGCAGGCAGGGTCACTACCAACTAAGCTAAAGCGGTCGTCATGTCACGTCATCAAAATGACCTTTAAACGGAGGTGTTGCTATGTTCCGCCCTGAAAAGTTATCGTTGTTGCACTCTAGCATGCAACTTTCTTGAGAGCCAGGCTATTATGAGGTGCAATGGAGAGGTATGACATTCCGCACCTCATGCATGCCTCGGCTCTTATTAAATTGTACGCCTACGCAATGTCAGTGCAAAGCCGGAAGGACAAGACGCCTAAAAATAGAAGCTCCGCGTAGCAGGGCTCCGTCATAATTGAAAATGCGTAGGTCTTCGTGGTGGTTCAAGCAGATGAAAATATTATGACAATTTACCAAGGGTAAGTAAAATTTTACAAATATTCCCAATCAATTGTTTAGCCATTATTCTTCGGATAGGGATCCAATATGTTAGCTGTTTTAAAATAATCTTAAAAGCTATACTTCTGCCTCCTAAATGGTACCTAACAGTGGCGTGGCGTTCATAGAACTCGATTCCCATCGGCTTGCCTAATATTAGGCAGTTCAGCACCTAATTCTAGTGCTCTTATAGAAAATTGAAGCCAAAGCTGCTCCGGCTTGCCCAAGGATTTCTTCAACGCCACGCCACTGGTACCTAGGATAAACAATATAATTATTGGCATCGACGTACCTTGAAGTATCTAGACACTTAGATGTTGCAGTAATAGTTTGAAATATCAAGGTGCCATAGATCAGTGAGGTGCCAAAAAACATATTGTTTACCCTGTACGTTTTCGATATATTTTTACGTTGGTAAGGATATAAAGTATATGTAGGAACGAGGAAGGGTAAAATAGAAAGGATATATGTGTTGTTCCCAGGCAAGTGTCGCTAACCTCGTTGTAAATCTGATCCGATGATCCGAAGATGCAATAAATAATAGTCTTTCTTGACGAGCGGCAAAGTGGGACCTTTTATCTGAAAACGTCACATATAATAGGGATATCCTGACTAAAAAAAATATTATTATAAATAATCCGTCAGTAAGATTAACAAAAAATATCACACACGTTTTTTTTATGATGTATTATGTCAATCAAACAAAAAATGACAAAGATGAAAGGAGTCAAAATTGGGGAATAGAGGCGTGACGCTGCTTAGTGGTAAATACTGTAGCACGGCGTGACGTCACGCGGAGCTTTAACGGGCTATATCTTTACATTTTTTGTTGAATTTTAAAGAAAAAATACGTGTCCAATATTGTTTGATAATCTAACCGACGAACTATGCAAAATATTTCAGGACATCAGCCTGTTAACCTATTTTAATAATCTATGAGGATATAAACGCAATAATCACATCGCTTGTGGTATTCGAATAGTTTCACTTTATTCCTATTTAAGTATCACACAAATATCAATAAAATAACTGAACTACAAGCGTTTCACTTTGACATATTTTTTTACCTAATATAATATTTCGCATAATGGAACCCTTGATATAATGGGATTGGTTTTATTATGAATAGTCATTTGAATAAAAGTTAAAAGTAAGTACACATATTAAGTTATTTTACAAAGAATTGTTTTAGAATTATATCAATCGGTCATTAGTCGAAATATTATACTTGGTAAAATAAAAATTATATCAACATTACTCACTGCTTTCACTGAGCGAAAAAATGCAAAGCAACAATTTAAACAAATCTCGGCTAAAACTACTCCTATACAAATTCAGCCTCTATTTACAATAAAATTAACTAAATAGGATTTTGCCTAAAAGTGTAAGTACTTTTAAAATTTTAAATATTTTCAACTACGGCTAATATTCAAGTTATAATGCTGAGGTAACTTTCGCAGTAAATAATATACATAAAAGTATTGCAAATTTACATTTCATTTCAATATGTTTCACCTTTTCGCCGCCCGCCCGAGTCGTCATTAGATGACATTAAAATTTCATTGATTATTGGGCGTTTAAGGCACTGGCCCCACCGCCGGCGAGTAAGCGAGTAAAATTGGGCGAGTAGCATTACATTGCGGATCTGGAAAAATCGATCAATCACAATGTACTCCGTCAGTCCGCAATGAGCTGTTACTCGCGCAATTTTACTCACTCGCCCGCGGTGGGACAAGTGCCTAAGTCTCGTAAAAGTTACCTGACAGCGAAAAGGTTATTCAAACAACTTTCGGAAAGTATCAGCGTACAGGCGTACAACTTATTTAGAGCCGGGGTGTGCGGGGGTGCGGGGAAGGCAATGCCGATCGACGGAATCTCGATCTCGCGAGATCTCAAGCCGATTTTCGAGATCCAATCGTCTGCAGGAAATCTCGATTTTTGCAATCTCGGTCGAAATCTCAATTCATATTGATGCGTGTGAATTTTTTACTGTTGATTAAATGTTTTTTGAGGCTAGCATACAACTGCCGGTTAATGAGCCCATGGTGCTAACCAGCGTGGAAGCCGAGCGGGCGTTCTCAGCTGCTGGCCTTTTAGCAACAAATATTGGTAGGCACATGGAGTGAATTCTAGTGAAAGTAAAATTTACGAGTGATATAATATAACAGCAAGTACGCTACATAGTTAATATATATACTGAATTCTTGGACAATTTTGATTAAATTAATTGTTTTTTAATTACTTTGTCAAATCTCGATCTCGACAGCGTGATGGTCGAGATAACGAAACACCCAATTTCGAATCAGATTATACGCACGAGATCTCGAATCACCAATCTCGGTTTGAGATTGCATTCCATAATGCGGGGGCAGGATACGACAAGGCTCAACTATACCTCGTCCAAATATTAGAAAAATCGTGCGTTACCCGTCATACGATTTCAAGGATAACCATCTTGAAATCGTAAGATATAGTACTATATTTAGTACATAATAAAGTTCTGAAATAAGTGAACTTAGTACAATATTACTCCTCTGATATGTAGAGAAACGAAGAAAAGCGGGCAAAAAATCGTATTTAAATTTTAATCAACAATAAAATGAGGCACGGTCACTCCCCACAAGCATACCTTGGTTCTCAATTAAGTTGTACGCCAAGAGGCATCCGCTTATATCAAATTGACATTTAATTTCATTTGGCTATAACTAAGTAAAATATAAACATTCTCTAAAAATTTACGTCTACAATAAAGCAAAATAATTTAAGAATGCAAATTAACAAAATGAAATAGTATAATTGTATAATATTAAGTAAACTATTAAGAGTCTTTACACAGTGCGTTTAAACAGTCAATTCATTGCGACAAACGCAATATTCTGTACCAGAGCATACTTCATTCGAAATTCAAACGTCCTCTTTGCCTCTTTCTGTCTTGCGAAACAATAGTTGAGGTAGAGTGAGAGAAGTATGGAATAGGGATGTAACGAATATCGGTTTTTGAACATTCGCGAAGGCGAATGCGAATGCGAATAATCAACGTTGATATTCGCGAATACGAATGCGAATACGAATATTGGTTATAAAATTTTATAATACTAGAAATAAAAAATATTTTTACTAAAAAAACCCGACCGCGGTGCACTTTAAAGTGCATAAAATCCGCCATTTTGTTTATTTTAACGAACTTCATACCCAGTGACACTCGCGCCATCAAGACGAATCCAATGATGTATCATTTATCAAAATCGGTTGTGCCGTTGATTAGTTACGAGCGGACACAGGAACGGACATACATACATACAGGTCAAACACATTACCCTCCTTTGGGTTTCGCCGCAGTCGGGTAAAAATTAATAACTATGAAAATTCAATACTTCGTTTTCAATTACGATTAACTTAAATTTAATTCAGTTTTGCAATAAAATAAGTAATTGAAGTTTAACTTGGAATAATTCGTCAGCTAAAGAAAGGCTAAAGATAATGATTATGCATGTGGCAGAAAAATTGGAACCGGTGGAAGTTACAAATATCTTATTTTCATTTTATTTCGGTACTTATCTAACAGAGTTTTTAATTACTCATTGATAGTTTCGAAATCCGACTTAGATTTGGCCGTATTTTTTTCTTTTCTATGAATTTTAGGATCTAAAATGCACCAAAAATATTCGCAATATATTCGCATCGATTTTAGCGAATACGAATGCGAATATTGAAAATCTTGCGAATATTCGCGAATACGAATGCGAATACGAATATTCGTTACATCACTAGTATGGAATAGTTCAAACAGTGCTACGCTTTGTCGAGCGATAAATAAAATGACAAAGCATCCGCCACTCACACTTATCGACATGTCAGGAATGTGACGGATACTTTATCATTTATTTATCGCGTGACTAAACCTACCATCTTACGCCTACATGACTTTGAAATTAAGCACATACAACACGCTGACGGTGCGTTTAAGCACCCAAGATGTACGAGATGGTTACATTGATACACACTGTTAATTGTACATTTGTAAACGGATGTACACTTTATTGCAACGTATTAAAGTCTATGGTTGTTAGTTAATAGTGTCTTCGTTTGTACACTCAGGGCCAAAATTAAAGGAACGTTTATAAGGTGTCGTACCTTATAAGCGTTCCTCTAATTTTAGCCCAAAGTATATATAGAATGGCATTTGAAAAAAAAAACCGAGGTAACGTTTAAAAACGCCCAGAAAACGTGACGCCATCGGCGCGTCACATTATAAACACAGCTTTGTGTGATCGATCCTTAAGTATCCTTTAACCGCATTTGCGACATATAAACACAGTGTGTAAAGGCTCTAACGTCTCAACAGAGTTAATTTTCTATAACAATATAACAAAATCGCCGCGGCTAGGTTGGGGGGGACAGGTCGTAACTACTTCTAAAACAAAATAGCACTGTTACTGTCGAATCACGGAGTTCCTGAGCCGCCGGCGCGCTTTATTGTGGGCTCCCACTTGAAATTCGACTTTCAGAGACCCGCTTCACGAAGCTACAAGTTAAGTCAAAGGGCCATATCTCACCGGGACATCATGGCGGCGCCAGTCGCGCACCGTGGTGTCTTTAAGCTACCAAACCGAGGCACCATAAAGGCACGTGAATCGCCGCAAAATGGAGTCCGACGAGTTAGTTATGCAGTACGTATGAAGACAAAGAAAGTTAAGAAAAGGGTCACTAGTAGCCTGACTGGCAATAAGCAATAACGTATTTTTATTACATTAGATTGATAAAATAATTTTGGCAAAACACCAATGATTGGTTGGTTTGATTATTACCCGACTATCTGGTTCATTTTGTATGAAGATTTAGGAGATTGGCACTAAATGTGTTAGATTTGTAGAATTGTAACTTGTAGGTTCGTGAAACGGATCATAGGTGATTAGAGTCACTGGGTTATTCATACAAATAAAAAGAGGTAATCCTCTTCAATAGAATCAGCTTCAATTACAGAAATTTTGGTTAAAATGCCTTTTGTTTCATGGCTTGACACATTTCACCTGCGCATAACGACACGAGAACTTTCAAAAAGCCAAAACATATACATTTTGAGTAATTAAAGTTGCACAAGCAGGTGAAAAGGTATCGGGTTGTGAAATTAAACAAATTTCAACCAAATTTGATGTCCGCAAAATGGATTGTTGACCCTCTTTTGGTTTGTATGGAGCCGAGCGACACGAATTACCTTAAACCGTTTAATTCATGATAAGTTGGCAGCATGACATTTCATCGCTATTAAAAATTATAAACATTCTATAGAAATTTAGAATTAGGATCTGATAAGTGGCTTAGTTTTTTTGGCATGGAAAAGTCAACTAGTGGCTTCTTTAAATGTAATAATTGATTTGTTATTCTTTTTTAATCAAATGATACATACGCGTCATTCTACTCTTCCATACCATAAAAAAAATACTGTTGCCAACTACGCAGGTTAACACGACAGGCATTACTAACATGATTCCGAAACAAATTAGCTAACTCGCACAATTATCCTAAAGTAAGATTGTCACTGGTCGGGCCGAGTCGGAGCGCATTTCACAATTTGCTTATGGAAATTGACGCGTCAATATATCGATACCTTTAGACTCGCGTAAACGCCATTAGAACCTGCGGCATTTACGCCCTTTGAGTGTAAAAGTATCGATATACGTAGTATTCAAGTTCATTTTCGCACACGGCTCGGCATGCCAATCCATATAATTTAGTATGTCCCGACTCGGTCAGTGAGAATCGTACATAATGCCTTCAGCTTTAAGGATCATTTTACTATGGACGAACATATTCCATTATATGTAAGCACGAATTCTGCGTAAGGAAACTTTCACATATTAACATAACTTAATGCACACTAATCAGAAAATGACGCTGCACATGGACAAGTAAAATTTAATAAAAAAAATTAGGGCAGAATTTAGTTTTATTTGTCCTATTTTTAGGATTTCAATGTGCATTTTGTTATACTATAAGATATCGTTGCGTACTAAAATAAGTTTATAAAATTTCACTGGTTACTTCAATTAATGGACACATAAGGTTTTAGCCACTAGGCCATATTTTTTTATTATTGGAAGGAACAACATAATTTTGTCGACGAGATGAATATTGTGACTAAACTATCACAGATAAACTGATCTACTCACATTAGCATAATTATTTTATCATACTTTACAAAAATGTTATCTTATGTAGTTTAGAATCACTGAATGAGTGTTCTCTTTTGTATCTGTCGCAGCCAACTGGTTTAATTAGCCATTTGGTTAACTGCCTAGCATTTTTATTAAACTATGACCCGCCAGCAGGTCGACGAAGCCCCGCTGCGCGGGGCTTCTATTTCTGCTCTGAGGGACACAAGCTGACTAACAAACCTAACCTAAAATTTTAATGAAAAGGCTAGGCTGCTAACCAAATAGCTAATTAAACTAGTCGGCGGCGACATATCCATCAAGACCAACCGTGGCATTCATACCATCCATTCTAATTCATAGGGTGCATGCAATTTATGGGGCAAGTGTAAGTAACCAATCCTTACGCAGAAAACGTGCAAAAGGGCTGTCATACTTTGCGAGCGACATAAACTTGCCGCGATAAACTTTTTGCATTGAGGACGTCGTTCCTTTCTGTGCATTGACAATGACTATTCAGGGATTTCCACTGATACATTAATCCTATACTAATATCCAAAAGTTAAAAGTTCTTGTATAAATCTTACCTTCTTACTTAGTACATGTTGCCCTTAGTGTGGTAGGTAACACAGGTGGTTTGCTGTACGGTGTATGGAGCGAAATATTTATAATTAAAAAAGAACCTGGCAGTTTATGCGACTATACAGTTAAATGCTCTGTTAACCATGCAAGGAATCATGTAATAATACCATTGGGATTTTAGATTGGGAGAAAATAATGATTACATATCGGTGCCTTCAACAGGGCGTAACTGCCATTGGCACTTCTCACTTTGGGTCTAAAGGTATCGATATTTCTCAACTGTAAATATACTTTAAGTCTGAGTCAGATTGTAACAATAAATTAACAGGTGATATTTGCTTGCGGCAGCCCGCAACGCGGGTCAGCAACTGACAGCGAATATTGAAATAAAGTTATCTACCCATATTCTACGGATATTGGAATATAATACATACGTTCGATCCAACCTAGATTTCCATTGAGTGATATTATTAACAAATGAACACGATAAATATGAAATGCGAGCCTCGGCCATCTGTAGCCAAGGTCGTAGCGCATTTTTGACACATAGAAATATGGAATATGCATGTGGTGTAATGGTTAGCACTGCACTGGGGGCCATTGTGATGGCCAATGTGGGGTTACACAGATAGATGAATGCCGCACTGGTCAATGTGATGTGTCCCCACAAAAAGATTAATGCGCTGAGTGCTAGTTTGGTGTATCCCCATAGAAAAGTCAACAGTACACTAAGTGCCAGTGTTATCTGACCCCACGGAAAGGTCAACATTGCACTAAGTATCAATGTGGTACACGGAAAGGAGAACACGCCGCGTCCCTGCACAAATATTAATGTAGCATTAAGTAACAGTAAGGTGTGTACCCACGGAATGGGTATGGGTAATATACCACTGTGTCCCCGCAGTAAGGTTAACATAGCATTAATTATCAGTGTGGCGCGTCCCCACAGAAAGGTCAACATTGCACTAAGTACCAATACGGTATGACCACACAGAAATGACACCACACCTCGTCCCCACAGAAATATTAACGTACGAGTATCATTAAGTACCAGTGAGGCGGATCCCCACGGAAAGGTCAACTGCACTGTAAATACCAGTGTGATGTGTCCCCGCAGAAAGGTTAACTTTGCTGGTACCAGTGTAATGTGTTCCCACAGAAAGGTCAACTTTGCTGGTACCAGTATGATGTGTTCCCGTAGAAAGGTCAACTTTGCTGGTACCATTATGATGTGTCCCCGCAGAAAGGTCAACTTTGCTGGTACCAGTGTGATGTGTCCCCGCAGAAAGGTCAACTTTGCTGGTACCAGTGTGATGTGTCCCCACAGAAAGGTCAACTTTGCTGGCACCGGTATGACGTGTCCCCACAGAAAGGTCAACTTTGCTGGTACCAGTGTAATGTGTTCCCACAGAAAGGTCAACTTTGCTGGTACCAGTATGATGTGTTCCCGTAGAAAGGTCAACTTTGCTGGTACCATTATGATGTGTCCCCGCAGAAAGGTCAACTTTGCTGGTACCAGTGTGATGTGTCCCCGCAAAAAGGTCAACTTTGCTGGTACCAGTGTGATGTGTCCCCACAGAAAGGTCAACTTTGCTGGCACCGGTATGACGTGTCCCCACAGAAAGGTCAACTTTGCTGGTACCGGTATGATGTGTCCCCGCAAGGTTACCGTGTCACTGGGTGTAGTGTGCTGGCGTCAGCACACGTGGGTGGCGCGCGGCCAGAGCGGGGAGGCGGCGTCGCCGGCCGCGGGGTCCTTGTCGCAGCGGCGGCGGAACATGCGGGTCAGGTCGCGGAACTTGTGCATGTCCGATAATGTCGCCTATGGATCAAACAAACAAATCAATGAATGATGATATTATGATTGAATGTTTCAATGAATCTGCAACACTGATAACGGGGTATGCTCATCACTCAACTGCTCAAAGCTTAACTGGAAGAGATCCCTTAAAGGGAAAAGTTCGCCGTTGTACATACACCTTTATTTTAAAAAGTGTATACATACATACAAACAAGTGAATCATTTAAAAAATCACTTTCGTCGCGACTCGCGATAAGGGGAGAACAGCTTTAGCGATCGATTCTCGTGAAATTTTGTGAGCAGGGCCGATAATTATACACACTATTTTGCAAGCAAATACGACATGTAAGGCTCTCATATATGCTCTAAGATAGATGCCGTATGTATAGGATTTTTCGTCGATGCACTTTTTACAGTAGAAAGAACAGACCTATACTCAAGCAAATCTCCATACTTTGAAGCCAAGTCGGCACGCGTTCCCATCATCACAGAGCTGAAATCTTATATATCAGTATACAGTAGTAAAAAAATATTTGAAGGGTACGCTTTACAAAATAATAAAAAAAAATGTTTTTGTTGTATGGGCAAGATTTTTTTAATTTTTTTTTTAAATGCATACCCCTAAAAATGTTGGAATTGGGTTAAAAATGTATCATTCTATTTAGTCCGTCAGATTATGGAAAAAAAATGGACACGTATTTTTTGGTTTATCAAAATGTTAAAAATCGACAAAGTTATAGATCATCAAACTTCCCGAGTGGGGGCTTGTGACGTCACTCCTAGGTGAAAATTGTACCAAGGAGTGACGTCACTCGAAACTTCTAAGCACTCTATCCTCGTCATTATTTTGTTTATAAACAAAGGAAAAAATACGTGTAGGTACAATATTTTTTTATAATCTAACGGACGGACTAAACAGTTTTTTTTAGTCGTCTAGCCTATTCTGAGCGGATTCCTGAAGTCAGCTCACCTCGATGGCGATAGCCAGGACGAGGTGCAGCGCCGGTATGAGCAGCAGGTAGATGCGGAAGATGTTCTCCCGCTGCTCATCCCACTTGAACGGCATCACCTCCATGTAGTCGGCCAGCTCCTGCCACGGGCAGAACAGCAGTAGCACCACGAACACTGCCTGCGTGAATAGTGTCAGCACCATGGAATCTGGAAATGGAAATACATGGTACACTACGGTACACTACGTAATTCAAGCACCAGTTTGAAAGGCCTAGCGACCTGGTTCGACCCCACGCGCTTTGGCCGCCACCTAGTCCGACCCTCTTTCTAAAGGGGACGCGGACTGGCGACCTGGTTCGACCCCAGGCGCCCCCCCCCAAGGTGGCCTGGCCAGCGACCTGGTTCGACCCCAGGGAACGCCACGGTCCCCACCTGGTTCGATTTTTGCCACGCCCAATAAGGGATACAAGGTTGTCAGGCTTAAAAATAAATCAAAAACATGATGCATCTATCACGTCACTGCCTGCGTTTACAGGGCGTTAACGTCTTTTGAACAGCGGTTTGACCGCACCGTAAATCTATGGGGTTGTATTGACTCACATAATTTTTACAAGTCATACTGTATTGTTAGTCATAATTATCGAAAGTCATATCTACAACCAATTCTACGAAAGCATTAAGTTTTCAGGATTGTTATAAAACAAACCTAACCTATTGTTTTCTATATGCTAACGTTTTAAAATATCCAAAAAATATAACCGTTTTAGAAAAACACATACTGTATGACTTTCGATAATTATGACTAACAATACAGTATGACTTATAACTTTATGGGACACAAGGGGATCCCTAAAGCTATAATATGCTAGCTTGTTAGTCGACTTTTCAAACTACCAACATGTCCTAAAGTAGTAGATCAGTAGTCCTAAAGTAGAGACATCTATTGAGCCCGCATCCCATTGGCTTGGCTACTCTTAAGGATTTTTTGTTCTTGAATCAAAAGTAAACCAAGCTTTTTGACGCCACGCTTCTGGTGACCTCAAATTACTACTAGTGTCCAAGCCTTAGACGGAAGGTATCGTGTTGAAGTATACTCACAATTAGCACAGAAAGGTTGACGGAAGGGCCAGCCCTTGGCATAAACGCATGCCATGACGAGATACTGGAACGAGGAGACGATGAAGATAACCGTGTTCTCCCAGCATAACACCACTTCCTGCTCCGAGTTGCCCTCCACTGGTCGCAACCTGATGAATGAAGTGAATGTGAGGAAATTGTAACATTACATCGAACAAAGAAGTAGACGTGAGGATTGCTTTATAATCAGGCATCGGAAATCCGGATGCTTTTATACTTAAAGTTGGCAAAATTCCGGAAATAGTTAAGTAAATATGGAATCAGCTTCTAAAAAAATTGATTTTAATAATGTAAGTTCCCGGATTCCGCGATTATAAAAAACGTCATAGTAATGTTATATCTCGCGAATATGTTGTCCGATAAGACATCACGTGTAATTTTTATACACAACGGGAAAGCCAAAAACAACGAAATTACTCAACAATATTTTCTAAGCGTATTTACCCAAATATAATTTATCAACTTTAAAACATCAATAATAAATTTTAAAAAATTACACGAGGTCTTGTATGGGGGGAGAGGGGGTAGCGTTACAATCACCAAATATCTATTATAGATTTCTAGACGAGCCCGAAGGGTTTTGTGCACTCAGGTCTAGGGTATGCAATACCGGTTTTACTTGTATGGGCCAATATCGAAAAACCGGTGTTATCCATACAAATAAAACCGGTACTGCATGCCCTACTCAGGAGGTTCACATAGATTTATTTATGTTTAACATGAACGCCGCACGCCCCGCTCGTGTCCACGGACTATAGTCTGTTATGTTAGGTATTTAAAAAAAGGTCAACAAAAAAACCACGTGACTCGGGTCGTTCAGCCAATCAAAGTAATGTTTTGTATCTGTGACACAATACCACTGGCTCAGCGACCCGAGTCACGTGGTTTTTTTGTTTATCTTTTTTTAAATATCTAAAAGAACAGACTATAAAAATAAGGCTAGTTTCCGCAAAAGCTCGCACGGGGCTTGCAATCGTTTTCACAAGGCAGCAGCAGCTCATAAGGAGGCACTTAGGTGATTAGTCCACCTATTTTAATAATCTTCACCGCTTTGGCTGTTAGTAATACCACAGAATAGGACAAGTAATTGTACGACGTCCAGAAATCTCTCTCTAACAAAACTGTCGTTCGTGTCCAACCACCGGACGGAACGCACCGCATCCGAAGATTCTCTCTATCGCATAACACGTGCTCTTTCTGGGCTCAGGCCCCCTACATGGGGCCCTCAAGGCCTTGCGGCAAAATCGCGTGTTAATAAAGTAATGGTACGCTTAACCATTGTACTCACCAGTCTTGGACTCGCAGAAGGTACAGTGCGGCTAGCTGCAGTAGCAGCACCAATACCACCTGCGTTACAAAATTTTAAATGTAAGATACATTCAAGAGATTATTAAAATTCTAGCACTCAGAGCACTTCATACGCACTACTAAACCGTCGTAATCTTCTTTCTGTATTAAGTAATAGCCCTTCGATTTAATGTTCGGTCGTAGTCAGAAAATCAGTCATGTTTACTGTTTTAAAATGCGCATTAAATGGTCATGTTTTTGCTAATGGGCACGCCAGTGTCCATGTATTTTTTAACACCACACGTGGTCAAATTTCGACCAAAGTTTAAAAAAATACTCCAATCCCAAGTTTGAATAAAATTATAATAGCTACACTTAAGTGTATTCTACAGCCAATAGCATATCTATAAAGATTATTTTGACATGAAATAATAAATGAAATTTTTTAAAAATAGCGCGGTACAGCAAAAAAATTAGGCGAGGGTATCAATTTTGAGAAAAAATACACAAGTCGAAATATCTCAAAAATGGTGACACTTTTACTAAACCTATATTAGCTTTATTTGATAGACCTAAGTGGCCTCTATCACCAGTTCACAGGTTATCCACTTATTACCTAACATCCTGTATATGGTTGTTCGGCGCAGTTTTAGTGTTAGTTTTAAAGGTACTGGCGGAAGATCAGCGCTGCGTACCCCGCAGCATCATGCTGAGTCAGCGCCTATTCTATACCACAACACATGACTCTCGGTGGGTATTCTAAATTTTGTAGACCTGTCTATATCTGTATAAGTTTTATACTTATAGTGATCTCTAGAATATACTGTCTAGTGTATCTGTATCTGTGCTTTCTATGTCATGTTTGAGGATGAATAAAGTTTTTATCTATCTATCTACAGGGTGTCCCTAAAACCAACTTTTATACGATCAGGGCTGATAGACCAGCTCATAAGAACCTAGATTAAGCAAATTTGACCTTAGTAAAAATCTCTTAGTTTTCGAGATATTGACGTTTTTGTAAAACTCGTGCTAAGTGATACCCTGACTCGGTGTTTTGAGTGTCATTGCTAAAATATCAAGTATTTTACAAATCTGTTTTTTGCTATGTGTGGCGAAATAACTATGCTATTGAACGTATTTTCTATTTTTGCTAATTTATTCATGCTGTGGACACAGTACAATAACAAAAAAAAAAAATTCGATTTTTTTCAAATTTCACCTCTGACTTCGAACTAGCGTGGTGAAAAAAAAATGTACCAACATAACCAGGCACTCAACGTAAAAAAATTGCGCATTTATTGTAGTTTCTAAAATGGTATAAAATTTACTAAACACTGTAATAATTTTTGAAATAATGATATTTTGTTACAAAATTAACTGTCTGCCGCCTTCATCTCATACGATCCGGTTGAACTAAGTTTGCACCTGGCGTGCTTGACATCACATACAAATTAGGTGCAAACTTCACGTAATCGTCAATATCTCGAAAACTAAGAAATTTTTATGAGGTCGATTTTACTCAGTCTCGTTTTTTATGAGCTGGTTTATCAGCCCTGTTCGCCATTTTGTAAAAGTCGCGAATTTTGATAGCCTGGATCAGTCTTTCGAATGTCATGACTTCAAATTTCAGTATTTTCCTTATCTGCTTTTTGTTAAACATTACTTAATAATTATGCTATCATACCTTTTCTGTTCGAAATTCAAATTCTGGTACGAAATTTAACCAATGGAATATTGTAGTATAACCTCCTTTTGAATTAAAATGCTATTATCTTAAAAACTACGGTGTCTAGTGTGTAAAATCTTACTATTTTAAACTACATTATTTTTTTTATTTTAGCATGGTAAATTTGTTTTAAGTATTACGCGATTCAAATCCGAGGTCATATTTTGAATCACGTAAAATCTAATTTATTTTGATAAGGTATGATAGCATAATTATTAAGTAATGTTTAAAACAAAAAGCAGATTAAGAAAATACTGAAATTTGAAGTCATGACTTTCGAAAGACTGATTCAGGCTATCAAAATTCGCGACTTTTACAAAATGGCGAACAGGGCTGATAAACCAGCTCATAAAAAACGAGACTGAGTAAAATCGACCTCATAAAAATTTCTTAGTTTTCGAGATATTGACGATTACGTGAAGTTTGCACCTAATTTGTATGTGATGTCAAGCACGCCAGGTGCAAACTTAGTTCAACCGGATCGTATGAGATGAAGGCGGCAGACAGTTAATTTTGTAACAAAATATCATTATTTCAAAAATTATTACAGTGTTTAGTAAATTTTATACCATTTTAGAAACTACAATAAATGCGCAATTTTTTTACGTTGAGTGCCTGGTTATGTTGGTACATTTTTTTTTCACCACGCTAGTTCGAAGTCAGAGGTGAAATTTGAAAAAAAACGAATAATTTTTTTTTGTTATTATACTGTGTCCACAGCATGACTAAATTAGCAAAAATAGAAAATACGTTTAATAGCATAGTTATTTGGCCACACATAGCAAAAAACAGATTTGTAAAATACTTGATATTTTAGCAATGACACTCAAAACACCGAGTCAGGGTATCACTTAGCACGAGTTTTACAAAAACGTCAATATCTCGAAAACTAAGAGATTTTTACTGAGGTCAAATTTGCTTAATCTAGGTTTTTATGAGCTGGTCTATCAGCCCTGATCGTATAAAAGTTGGTTTTAGGGACACCCTGTATATGGCGGTTCGGACGCTACATAATATTTGAAGCCGACTGTACCTGCGCCACCAGAGGCAGGATGCTGGATGGAGCGACGAGCGAGACGGGCGGCGAGCGCGGCGCCAGCACCGGGCCCGGCGCCGCGCGGCCCAGCGACAGCGCCAGCAGCGTCGTCAGCACCAGGTCGATGTACAGGAACTGGTAGTTGCCGAGGATGGAGAAATACTGCAAAAACCACATTTTTATTTAAAAAAAACCCCGACCGCGGTGCACTTTGAAACTGCACAAAATCCGCCATTTTGTTTATTTTAACGAACTTCATACCTCATACCAGTGACACTCGCACCATCAAGACGAATCTAATGATGTATCATTTATTAAAATCGGATGTGCCGTTGAGTAGTTACGAGCGGACACAGGAACGGACATACATACATACATACAGGTCAAACACATAACCCTCCTTTGGGCTTCGCCGCAGTCGGGTAAAAAGGTCATACCAAATGAGGGTATTTAGAAATCAGAAATCCGCCAGCTGGCAGCAGGGTGGTGAAAGGTCTATTTGGCAGTAGATGTCAAAATCAGGTGGTGTGATTGGTGGATCTTGACGCCTACTGTCAAAAAGACGTTTCGCCACCCTGCCTGCCAGCTGGTGGGTTTATGATTTCTAAACACCCTCATTCAAAAGTGTCTATAGTTACCAGTAGCGTGGCGTCCAAAGAACTAGATTCCTACCGGCTTGTCTAATATCAGGCATTTGAGCATCTTATTCTACAGCTCTCAAGGAAAATGTACGCCAAATCTGCAACGGCTTGCCCAAGGATATCTTTTACGCCACGCCACTGATAGTTACAGTCTCATTTCCAGTGCGACCATTGTGACCATTAAAAACAAGAGGACTGTCATTCTCCATACAAAAAGCTGTTCCCCGATTTTACAACGCCATCTATGTATAAGCTTGGTAAAAGAATTATATTATTTAAAATTATTCAACTTTGCAAACGTGACACAGTATTTAAATTAAATGTTAGAATTTATTTATTATTAGCTGTTTACGAACTAATTGTTACTATACTATGTTTCTTTGTTCAATTATAACATCGTTAAATGTTTAGTTTTTTAGCGCCATCTAGTTTTTGCCCGGAAATCGCCTAGCGGTCGGGTTACAATCCAAAGTTTGGAGGATGACAGTCCTCTTGTTTTAATGGTCCTTGATTTGAAGTGAACTAACGAACGTGGTGCTTCACTTCCTTATGAATAGGCTCAGAGTCGCTCAACCGGCTGTGGAAAGGGCTATGCTCGGGGTTTCTCTGCGGGATCGAATCAGAAATGAGGAGATACGTAGAAGAACGAGGGTCACCGACATAGCCAAACGGATAAGCTTGTTGAAGTGGCAATGGGCAGGGCATATAGCACGTAGAACAGATGGCCGTTGGGGCCGAAAGGTTCTCGAATGGAGATGAATCCGCAAGCGCAGCGTCGGACGTCCACCAACAAGATGGACAGGTGATCTGGTTAAGGCTGCTGGCTCACGGTGGATGCAGGTTGCTTCCAACCGAACTAATTGGAAATCTATGGGGGAGACCTATGTCCAGCAGTGGACGTCCTATGGCTGAAATGATGATGAACTAACGAATAGTGCAGTAGCGCAAATCGTGCTATTTACATTTTACCTTTGGACCAACTCCAATTGGACATCGGTCTCTAGTCATAGCACTATCATGTAGTTTTTTTACCCATACCTTTTTCATCTAAAAATCATAGACCTTTCCAAGTCCAGGCAGGATCAAATAATTTTATTACCGTATATTCTGCCAAGAACCTATCTTGCGTCGCCAATCTAACGCTCCGCTACAGACGTGTTGAGTCCAGCGAGATCTATGTTAAATTGCCATCTCGCATTGCCCCGCGCAGTTACATCACAAGACCGTTCAGTTAAGCGGTAGGTACACCTATAGGGGGGGTGCTAGACAGGAAACCTCCCAGTGTCTGGATTCTTCTCATTCCTCTTGATCCGGTTGATCCGCAGGAAAGGGAAGCGTCTTGGCCGGTGCACCCCGGGAGCAACGGCAAGTGATTTCTTAGGGGCCCCTAATTGATCACTTGCCGATGCTGCGAATGAGCCTGTCAGGGGGGGTTGGGGGGTCCCGCACCGGGTTTCCTCTGTTAGGACTCTCCAGGTGCGGCACGCGAGGGCGGAGCGTCGGGCACGGGCAGCATCCCTCCGACGTCTCCTTTTGGGGGGCACTGCGGGCAGGCACCAGACGGGTGACCTGTGCCGCTGCGTGGTGGCGGTGGACTAGTCCTCTGCGTCCCGAGAACTCAGCCTTGCAGGCTGCCGCTACCTCATGTGCTGGGGGCGGGAGGCGGAGGACTGGCCCACCGCGGTCCGTAAGGACAGGCGGGAGTGTCTACGGGGTAGGGGCGTTTGTCCTCCCGTGGACGGCTGCGGGGCAGGGGCGTTTGTCCTCCCGTGGCGACGAGGGAGGGACTGACAACGGATACGCATGCGGACCCTGTGTGTCTGGTGTTGGTTCCTGGCTTCCCTGGGGGACGGCCCGGTTGGCCGGAGGGAAGCAGGTGGGGAAGGCACACTGGCCATGCTACAGTGTGCCTTTTACGGAGAGGGTCCGCCCTAGGGCGAAGGTGCTGGTGATGTCGTGGTGGCTTGATAGCGATCCCACGGCATCACCGTGAAGGCACAGGTTGGTAGCATCCCTGGGTTTTAGTGGGTAGGCCAATCCCTTCAGGAGCGGAGAGCCCCACATAACCTATACGTAACATCTGGCTGTCACCCCCGATGGCCTTAGGTTACGTAGTGGTATGCAGTTTTATGCATTTCCCGGGGTCAAAAAAAAAAAAGGTACACCTATAGGGAACGACCACAACGAAGGTGCTGCCAACTGGTGCCGCTAATCTGAATCTTTACTTTCTTACTCTATCACGCTGGGGCCACACTAACGGGAAACGACGTTAATTACCGCGACGAAGGACGGTTAACGTTAGTGTTCCCACAGCATAACATTGACATTTATAACCACATTTTTTTCAGGTCTGATAAATGCTTTACTGTCCGTATAGTCTCCTTTGTCGATTTAGTGCTGCTAGCTATAGTTCCTGCACGTATACTATACGGTAACTTACGTTGTAAAGGATGAGTATGGAGAAGAATTGGATGAGCGAGTAGAGAGCCATGTATTTGAAGATGGCGAAGCTTGTGCTGAGAGCGCATCTGCCTTCGAGTGCCAGCAGCTTCACGCAGCGGATGTTCTGTTCCTGCGATGTGAACGGCGCCGCAACTGAAACAAATAATGATATTGCAGTTTCGAAATACGTCAGTTGTAACATGGTGTCCTTTAAACGTAGCACACCCTTTAAGGCTAAAATTGACCGCCCAGGCTCATTTTAACCTTCGATATTCTTTCGTTTTACGCTGACATTAGTTACTTTAGAACAGTTCGGTCCACTTTAACATAGGGCTTAACTCGAGTGGATTTCCACGGTGCAGAGGAAGTGAAGCCATAAAATGTACGAAAGTACATAGAAATTCCTCTGTCTTGTCTTCTGATGCGCTCGAGCCACCAGAACACTACCACATATAAGTACAACACACACATGCCAACCCCGCGGCCCTCGCCCTGCAGCGCCGTTATCAGCTGTCTTCTGATCTGGTCGAACGCTAGCACGCGAGTATGGATGTACCTGAGGCGTCGGCCTCGGACAGCGAGATGCCGACATGCGCGGCCTTGAGCGCGCCGCAGTCGTTGGCGCCGTCGCCGCACATGCCGACCACGCGGCCCTCGCCCTGCAGCGTTATCAGCTGTCTTCTGACCTGGTCCAACACTAGCACGCGTGTATGGATGTACCTGAGGCGTCGGCCTCGGACAGCGAGATGCCGACATGCGCGGCCTTGAGCGCGCCGCAGTCGTTGGCGCCGTCGCCGCACATGCCGACCACGCGGCCCTCGCCCTGCAGCGTTATCAGCTGTCTTCTGACCTGGTCCAACACTAGCACGCGTGTATGGATGTACCTGAGGCGTCGGCCTCGGACAGCGAGATGCCGACATGCGCGGCCTTGAGCGCGCCGCAGTCGTTGGCGCCGTCGCCGCACATGCCGACCACGCGGCCCTCGCCCTGCAGCGTTATCAGCTGTCTTCTGACCTGGTCCAACACTAGCACGCGAGTATGGATGTACCTGAGGCGTCAGCCTCGGACAGCGAGATGCCGACATGCGCGGCCTTGAGCGCGCCGCAGTCGTTGGCGCCGTCGCCGCACATGCCGACCACGCGGCCCTCGCCCTGCAGCGTTATCAGCTGTCTTCTGACCTGGTCCAACACTAGCACGCGAGTATGGATGTACCTGAGGCGTCGGCCTCGGACAGCGAGATGCCGACATGCGCGGCCTTGAGCGCGCCGCAGTCGTTGGCGCCGTCGCCGCACATGCCGACCACGCGGCCCTCGCCCTGCAGCGTTATCAGCTGTCTTCTGACCTGGTCCAACACTAGCACGCGAGTATGGATGTACCTGAGGCGTCGGCCTCGGACAGCGAGATGCCGACATGCGCGGCCTTGAGCGCGCCGCAGTCGTTGGCGCCGTCGCCGCACATGCCGACCACGCGGCCCTCGCCCTGCAGCGTTATCAGCTGTCTTCTGACCTGGTCCAACACTAGCACGCGTGTATGGATGTACCTGAGGCGTCGGCCTCGGACAGCGAGATGCCGACATGCGCGGCCTTGAGCGCGCCGCAGTCGTTGGCGCCGTCGCCGCACATGCCGACCACGCGGCCCTCGCCCTGCAGCGTTATCAGCTGTCTTCTGACCTGGTCCAACACTAGCACGCGAGTATGGATGTACCTGAGGCGTCGGCCTCGGACAGCGAGATGCCGACATGCGCGGCCTTGAGCGCGCCGCAGTCGTCGGCGCCGTCGCCGCACATGCCGACCACGCGGCCCTCGCCCTGCAGCGTTATCAGCTGTCTTCTGACCTGGTCCAACACTAGCACGCGAGTATGGATGTACCTGAGGCGTCGGCCTCGGACAGCGAGATGCCGACATGCGCGGCCTTGAGCGCGCCGCAGTCGTTGGCGCCGTCGCCGCACATGCCGACCACGCGGTCCTCGCCCTGCAGAGCCGTTATCAGCTGTCTTCTGATCTGGTCGAACGCTATCACGCGAGTATGGATGTACCTGAGGCGTCGGCCTCGGACAGCGAGATGCCGACATGCGCGGCCTTGAGCGCGCCGCAGTCGTTGGCGCCGTCGCCGCACATGCCGACCACGCGGCCCTCGCCCTGCAGCGTTATCAGCTGTCTTCTGACCTGGTCCAACACTAGCACGCGAGTATGGATGTACCTGAGGCGTCGGCCTCGGACAGCGAGATGCCGACATGCGCGGCCTTGAGCGCGCCGCAGTCGTTGGCGCCGTCGCCGCACATGCCGACCACGCGGCCCTCGCCCTGCAGCGTTATCAGCTGTCTTCTGACCTGGTCCAACACTAGCACGCGAGTATGGATGTACCTGAGGCGTCGGCCTCGGACAGCGAGATGCCGACATGCGCGGCCTTGAGCGCGCCGCAGTCGTTGGCGCCGTCGCCGCACATGCCGACCACGCGGTCCTCGCCCTGCAGAGCCGTTATCAGCTGTCTTCTGATCTGGTCGAACGCTATCACGCGAGTATGGATGTACCTGAGGCGTCGGCCTCGGACAGCGAGATGCCGACATGCGCGGCCTTGAGCGCGCCGCAGTCGTTGGCGCCGTCGCCGCACATGCCGACCACGCGGCCCTCGCCCTGCAGCGTTATCAGCTGTCTTCTGACCTGGTCCAACACTAGCACGCGAGTATGGATGTACCTGAGGCGTCGGCCTCGGACAGCGAGATGCCGACATGCGCGGCCTTGAGCGCGCCGCAGTCGTTGGCGCCGTCGCCGCACATGCCGACCACGCGGTCCTCGCCCTGCAGAGCCGTTATCAGCTGTCTTCTGATCTGGTCGAACGCTATCACGCGAGTATGGATGTACCTGAGGCGTCGGCCTCGGACAGCGAGATGCCGACATGCGCGGCCTTGAGCGCGCCGCAGTCGTTGGCGCCGTCGCCGCACATGCCGACCACGCGGCCCTCGCCCTGCAGCGTTATCAGCTGTCTTCTGACCTGGTCCAACACTAGCACGCGAGTATGGATGTACCTGAGGCGTCGGCCTCGGACAGCGAGATGCCGACATGCGCGGCCTTGAGCGCGCCGCAGTCGTTGGCGCCGTCGCCGCACATGCCGACCACGCGGCCCTCGCCCTGCAGCGTTATCAGCTGTCTTCTGACCTGGTCCAACACTAGCACGCGAGTATGGATGTACCTGAGGCGTCGGCCTCGGACAGCGAGATGCCGACATGCGCGGCCTTGAGCGCGCCGCAGTCGTTGGCGCCGTCGCCGCACATGCCGACCACGCGGTCCTCGCCCTGCAGAGCCGTTATCAGCTGTCTTCTGATCTGGTCGAACGCTATCACGCGAGTATGGATGTACCTGAGGCGTCGGCCTCGGACAGCGAGATGCCGACATGCGCGGCCTTGAGCGCGCCGCAGTCGTTGGCGCCGTCGCCGCACATGCCGACCACGCGGCCCTCGCCCTGCAGCGTTATCAGCTGTCTTCTGACCTGGTCCAACACTAGCACGCGAGTATGGATGTACCTGAGGCGTCGGCCTCGGACAGCGAGATGCCGACATGCGCGGCCTTGAGCGCGCCGCAGTCGTTGGCGCCGTCGCCGCACATGCCGACCACGCGGCCCTCGCCCTGCAGCGTTATCAGCTGTCTTCTGACCTGGTCCAACACTAGCACGCGAGTATGGATGTACCTGAGGCGTCGGCCTCGGACAGCGAGATGCCGACATGCGCGGCCTTGAGCGCGCCGCAGTCGTTGGCGCCGTCGCCGCACATGCCGACCACGCGGTCCTCGCCCTGCAGAGCCGTTATCAGCTGTCTTCTGATCTGGTCGAACGCTATCACGCGAGTATGGATGTACCTGAGGCGTCGGCCTCGGACAGCGAGATGCCGACATGCGCGGCCTTGAGCGCGCCGCAGTCGTTGGCGCCGTCGCCGCACATGCCGACCACGCGGCCCTCGCCCTGCAGCGTTATCAGCTGTCTTCTGACCTGGTCCAACACTAGCACGCGAGTATGGATGTACCTGAGGCGTCGGCCTCGGACAGCGAGATGCCGACATGCGCGGCCTTGAGCGCGCCGCAGTCGTTGGCGCCGTCGCCGCACATGCCGACCACGCGGTCCTCGCCCTGCAGAGCCGTTATCAGCTGTCTTCTGATCTGGTCGAACGCTATCACGCGAGTATGGATGTACCTGAGGCGTCGGCCTCGGACAGCGAGATGCCGACATGCGCGGCCTTGAGCGCGCCGCAGTCGTTGGCGCCGTCGCCGCACATGCCGACCACGCGGTCCTCGCCCTGCAGCGCCGTTATCAGCTGTGTCTTCTGATCCGGTCCGAAACGCCCGAACACTATGCCTGCAACACGCGCCAATTGTTATTTTTAGCGTACCGCGCAAGACATCGGAACAAACATATGCCACCGACCCGAGTGAGTGACAGAATGGAATGACTTTGCCCAGTCTGTGGCACATACACAAACACTAAGAAATCTGTTTCTAAATGAAAAATGTTCCTTCAGTTGTACGGAATGAAGTTCAGTTTCGATGTCGTACATCGTAATAAGTGCTTCAGCTATTGCCAAAATCATAATTTTAGGGATAAATGCATATCGCCATACTTGATTTTAGATGAAGTTACTGGGTCGATTTTGGTACGGTTTTCACTAAACTTTAATTATACTTTGAACATAGTCACGTCTAAGGAATTTACTAAAACAAAATTTCAAAAACTTGTGTATATATCTCCTCACCTCTATTAAGTACAGTGGACATCATTTCCGGATAAAAAGTACGAATGACCGACCAAGTCTTCCCCTCCAAGGCTAGCACGTAGATGTCGCTTGCCAGCTTCGGCGGACCTCCTTCACCCACCACCTAGTGAATGAAGTTAGTTAAAGTATCGGTGAATGAGCATTACTAGAGACTGAACACTATTTACCAGTGAATGAACGATATTATTGAATAAGTAAATCACTTATGTTCTGCCATTTTCTACGAACGATATTAATTTTTTTATACAGAAAATACTTGCTAAACCATAACCACATTTGTTGCCTTTCGTAAAGTGTATATCTTTGTATGGGCCAATACTCAAAAGGAAAGTTAGTCTTGTATTTATGTGCAACTCTTTACTTAATTTATTTCGGGTCAACTCAAATTCTGATATAAGTTATCTTTAAACAAAGATAAACCATAAGCCGGCATTCAGTTAGAGCAGGAACTGAAACATCAGAGATTTTCCACAAAAACGTTGAACCACAATTTATCTGTGAAATTATTTGCATGCCATTTGATTATAACTCTTAATACCTTGATATAAGGCGCATGCTATACTCACTTCCATGCATAGCGGGGGGCGAGTGTCGTTGGTCTGCTGATGACCAACAGTAATCAGGACGAGTTTCTGATGTGCCTGCACCATGAAACACCCTCTGGCCACCGACATTGCTGTCATTATGTTGTCACCTATAGCAAAAACATTAATATGACTTTTTTTAGTAAATACACATGTATAGTAATTTTATTTACTTACAAATCGCCCGGTAATTAATTGATCATGACCTTCTATTGGTAACTTCCATAAATTGAATTTCTTGCAATTAAGAAAGTTACCTTAAATGTTTTACATTTATAACATCTACCTGTGACCATAATCTGCTTGATGTTCGCCTTATGCAGCCCCTTAATAATTTGGGTGCGTCAACCCATTTCATCTTTCGACCAGTTTCTTATACCTCATATTTATGGAGATTACATAGGCATACCCTGTCGGCTGGTACTCCGCTTGACATTGACCATCTATTGGTAAATTTCATAAACGAATTTCTTGCATTTATTTGTGCCCGTCTCCTTCGGACCACCACAATATGTGTGGGCACAACTCTCGATTTCACAAAGTGGCCAAAATATTACCAAACGGGACACAGACAAATAAAAAAAAACTTGCATTTATGAAGGTTACCTTGAGCTCTTACATTTACCTACCTGTGACCATGATCTGTTTGATGTTCGCCTCATGTAGCTCCTTGATAACTTGCGTGGTCTCTGGCTTGAGGCTGTTCTGCATCACCAGGAACCCAAGGAACGTCATATCACATTCGATTCCCTCTCGCTTCACACGTTGCGCGTCGACCCATTTCATCTTCCGGTCGAGTTTCTTGTAAGCCAGGCCGATAACTCGGAAGCCGTTTGAAGTGTACTCGTTGAGGATTGAACTGAAGTTATCTGGGAGCGTATCGGTGCTGCACATGCCTGCGACCTTGAAGGGTTACTAGTTAACACTTATACTTGTTATAGCTTGGCAACTTCGTTGGTGACACTCACTTGTGTGCTTTTTGTTATGTGCAGCCGTAACTACTTAGACAAGTTACCGCCAACACGAACGGCGACCAACGGAGGCAGCCTCCGCAGGCAGCCGTTCGTGGTGGCGGTAAATTGTGTAAGTAGTTACGGCTGCACATAGCAAAAATCACACATGTGAGTGTCACCAACGAAGTTGCCAAGCTATAGTTACAAGTGATGCAGTAGGACATAATGAGTATAGTCGCAGTAATAGTGACCTATCGGTGGGTTTTTCTAGGACTTAACAGATTGCTGAGGCTGAATTCGAGACTAATGTAATACAATTCGAGTTGCACTGGTAACTCACTCATTTTTTATAGCGAAAATACAAATACGGTAAAATGGTAAACCTGATTTTGAATAAAAAAACTGACTTCAAACGAATCAAATTAATTCACAATACACGAGTTACTATAGAAACCGATCTGCACCTATAATATTTGAAGAGTTCTTTCGATTTCTCCAAGAATATCCTTTCTAACAATAAATTTCAATAATGTAGGATTGCTAATCGGTTCAGCTGCCTTCAAGTAACCGTAATAACTTTTTTTTACATATCGTCGACCGTAGGCTGAATTACGGTAAGGGACATTGTTTTGCCTGTCCCTTACCGTAATTCAGCCTACGGTCGACGATATATACAGGGTGTCCCTAAAACCAACTTTTATACGATCAGGGCTGATAGACCAGCTCATAAGAACCTAGATTAAGCAAATTTGACTTCAGTAAAAATCTCTTAGTTTTCGAGATATTGACGTTTTTGTAAAACTCGTGTTAAGTGATACCCTGACTCGGTGTTTTGAGTGTCATTGCTAAAATATCAAGTATTTTACAAATCTGTTTTTTGCTATGTGTGGCCAAATAACTATGCTATTGAACGTATTTTCTATTTTTGCTAATTTATTCATGCTGTGGACACAGTACAATAACAAAAAAAAATTATTCGATTTTTTTCAAATTTCACCTCTGACTTCGAACTAGCGTGGTGAAAAAAAAATGTACCAACATAACCAGGCACTCAACGTAAAAAAATTGCGCATTTATTGTAGTTTCTAAAATGGTATAAAATTTACTAAACACTGTAATAATTTTTGAAATAATTATTTTTTGTTACAAAATTAACTGTCTGCCGCCTTCATCTCATACGATCCGGTTGAACTAAGTTTGCACCTGGCGTGCTTGATATAACATACAAATTAGGTGCAAACTTCACGTAATCGTCAATATCTCGAAAACTAAGACATTTTTATGAGGTCAATAAATCGACCTCATAAAAATTTCTTAGTTTTCGAGATATTGACGATTACGTGAAGTTTGCACCTAATTTGTATGTGATGTCAAGCACGCCAGGTGCAAACTTAGTTCAACCGGATCGTATGAGATGAAGGCGGCAGACAGTTAATTTTGTAACAAAATATCATTATTTCAAAAATTATTACAGTGTTTAGTAAATTTTATACCATTTTAGAAACTACAATAAATGCGCAATTTTTTTACGTTGAGTGCCTGGTTATGTTGGTACATTTTTTTTTCACCACGCTAGTTCGAAGTCAGAGGTGAAATTTGAAAAAAATCGAATAATTTTTTTTTGTTATGTACTGTGTCCACAGCATGAATAAATTAGCAAAAATAGAAAATACGTTCAATAGCATAGTTATTTGGCCACACATAGCAAAAAACAGATTTGTAAAATACTTGATATTTTAGCAATGACACTCAAAACACCGAGTCAGGGTATCACTTAGCACGAGTTTTACAAAAACGTCAATATCTCGAAAACTAAGAGATTTTTACTGAGGTCAAATTTGCTTAATCTAGGTTCTTATGAGCTGGTCTATCAGCCCTGATCGTATAAAAGTTGGTTTTAGGGACACCCTGTAGATACAAGAAATCAAAGTACACAGAAAAATCAAAACAGAATGATACGGAAGTCAAAGTAGATGGCAACGTTGAGGGCGCTTAGTGGGTGGTACGGTGGACGAGTGGTTAAGTCGCTGGGCCGGGAATCCAGAGGTACCGGGTGAGTGCGATTTCATTTTTCTGTGTACTTTGATTTCTTGTATCTATATATGTAACATAAAAATGTGGTGTAATTTACCCGCATTAAAAAACCAATGAAGAGACAAAAAATGTTTCTTTCATATAAAACTTTTTTTTTTGTTTTCTTTTTCTTAGATTGAAACTGTTAAACAAATCATAATAAAGAATTACATATACCCTATATATCGATACCTTTAGACTCAAAGGGCGTAAACGCCGAAGGTTCTAATGGCGTTTACGCGCTTTGAGTCTAAAGGTATCGATATGTGCTGTTATGGTATAACTTCATTTAGCGTCGTCACAGAATAAGTAACAGTATTACGTACAGAAGTTTCCCTTTCTAACAAGACATACGTTCGGATCCGATCACCAGAAGGAACGCACCGGATACGGCTGTCTCTCTCTATCGCATAACGCGTGCTCTTTCTGGCTCCTGGCTTTGTTCCGTCCCCCTATCAAAAGCGCTCGTGCCCAAAATACCGTATGCCCGAAATACCAGATTTTTCAAAATACCAGATTCTCGATTAATTAGATTGCTGTCTTACCACATTTCCGTTACACTAGATTATAAAATCGTAAGTTACTCAAGGATCTAAATTACTTTGTTGGATGCATTATTTTCGGAATCTCGTATATGACGTATCGAAAATCTGGTATTTTAGGAATGCGGTATTTTGGGAATGAGCGCTTTTGATAGGGGGGCGGAACGAAGCCAGGAGCCAGAAAGAGCACGCGTTATAGGATAGAGAGAGAACGTAGACGTGTGCAAAAGAGGACGTGTGCAGAAGTTCGTTTACCTTCTCCGGGGCACCCTTGACGAAGTAGACCATTTGGGGCTGGCCCAGCACTCGAGCGATGACGCCCATGGATTGCTGCGACGACGAGAAGTGGAACCTTCGCAATAGACCCACCTGCACACAACATTCCAGGTAAAGAGCCAGAAATAGTACATTACACAACTAGGGTGGTAATACAAAGAAAGGCCGAGATCGCAGAAGTTTGCGGCCCGAGCTGCAAGCGAGGGACGTAAATATGCGATCAAGGGCTTTCTTTATTACCTCCCGTGTTGTGTACATCATTTTATGTCAACACTTGAAAAAGCCACTTTATGGCCAGGTGTGGCATAATAGTACATTACACAACTAGGGTGGTAAAACAAAGAAAGGCCGAGATCGCAGATGTTTGCGGCCCGAGCTGCAAGCGAGGAACGTACATAAATATGCGATTGAGGGCTTTCTTTATTACCTCCCGTGTTGTGTACACAATTTTATGTCTACACTTGGCCAGAAAGCGGCTTTTTCCGTACGCGTAGCGTGCGGTAAAAGCCACTTTATGGCCAGGTGTGGCATAAACAGTGTTACCTCATAAGGCATCTCCATAGTGAGCGGATCATAGTTGTCCAGGTCATGCAGCTCGTTCTGCGCAGACGCGGGCTTCACGATGGCCGGCGTCAGGTTGTCGTAGCGCGTGTTCTCTGGCCCCGGCTCCTCGAGCACCTATCATCATTCATCATCATCATGTGGTTTTTGTTTCTTGTCGCAATCATTGTTGTCATGATTTTTGATACCTTGGTGGAAAAATTACGCAACCGCCATGAAAAGACATAGCTGACGCGTCGTTATTATATCAAGGTATATTGAGTTATGCTGTTGTGAATACAGAATGACGTAACTATATAAGAGTTAAAATCATGCGTAGGACTTTGAGTAAAGGAGTGGATGGCCAGAAAGTATATAGTTGAGTATTTGCCATAGTGGGTGTGACATTGAAAATAGCCACTTATGTTGAGATACACGAGTATGTATCTTACGTATATTGGTTTTAGCACTTGTTGATACGAGTACTACTTATACAATAATTACTCATTTTTGCAAATATTTAGCTCCAATTTTAAACTACGGACATTTACAATTCACACATTATAAATAGATAGATAGATAGATAGATCATTTATTTCATGAGAAAATAACAGTATAAATTTGTAGTACAAAGTTACAAGCATTCACGTCATGATCGTCAATATACAAAATTAGAATAATAAAAGTAAAAATGTCACAATTTCATAATACAATAAAAACAGAATTAGCAAATAATAATCAAATCATCAAATCATGTCTCCCAATAAGGATCGTCAACAAAATTAGAATAATAAAAGTAAAAATGTCAAATTTTCAAAATACAATAAAAAAACAGAATTAGCAAATAATAATCAAATCATGTCTCCCAATAAGGATCGTCATAACAATTTGTAATAATTGGAAAAATAAAAAGTAAAACAAGAACATATCGGTCGCATAAGAAATTGGGGTCTATCACCATCCGTCAATTGGTGGAGGATTAAATATTTCGTTGACCTAGTTTTAGAACACACATCTATCTCATCATCTTTCTACTTACACATCTTCGATTCGAACGTATCGTGTATTTTTCCCGTAATCAAGTCTACTGAGTCATTCTGCTTTATGGTTAGTATATAGTGAGATAATCCCTCAATGCTGAAGTGAAAATAAATACGCTATAATGTATACAGAATGATTTCTGGGTCGTGGAGCAAGAAAATGAGGCATAATACAACGTTAAAAGATGTACCTAATGATGCTAATTATTAATTTCTTATCACCAATATTTGTAATTATTTTTCAGATTATAAGTACAAAAAAACATTTTTACATAACATTTGATCAGCCTACTCAATCTGATGTCTTGTCGCTTCCCATACTGCGTGTATCAAAAGTCATAGGCTGACCATGATTTACTTAGTTTAAGATTAATTTTACTTGAAAATAAGAAAATTTTAATTAATGCTGTTTTGATCTAATGCTATCATAAAATAATATTGACCAGTTATAGCGTAAGAAAAACTGGTCTGGGATCACGTCCCAGAAATCGCCCTGTATAGTTAGGTTATTTACCCAATGAGTGAACTCAAACATCTTCAAGTCGAGCGGGCCGCCCTTCAACTGGCCTTGTATGCTGGTGAGCGCTGCGAGTGGCAGGACGCGAGTGCTTGTATGAGCGGACTCCGCACGGGTAACGCGGTCACGTCTACTACTGTCCGGCCGAACCGCTCGCCTAAATACGCTGGTATCACCAGTACTGGTCCGAGCCAAGGATACTTATCTGTATGGATGCTTAGTAAGATGCGCTCTCAGCAGAATGGATGATTTGTTGATATTCATTGTTACTTACCCATTGAGTGAACTCGAACATCTTCAAGTCGAGCGGGTCGCCCTTCAACTGGCCTTGTATGCTGGTGAGCGAGTGGCATGACGCGAGTGCTTGTATGAGCGGGCTCCGCACTGGCAACGCGGTCACGTCTACCACTGTCCGGCCGAACCGCTCGCCCAAGTTCGCAGGTATCACCGAGTACAGGTCCAAGCCGTCTTCGGTGAGAGTTCCAGTCTGGAGAGAATGGACACATTTTAATTTACCAGCGACCTTGTTTTTTCGGGACTAAATTGCTTAAATTACATGTTTGCGTCGGTTAACAGAGCAACTATTAAACAAAAGGGAAACTATATGGCCCTGTGTTTGCCAATCTGGCTTAGGCGAATGGAATACTCAAAATAGTTGGTTTTAGATTAAAAATAGCAATTGTTTTAAAAAGATGTCATGGGAGGCGTTTTCTAGATTACTGAATATGCGGATACCGAACATGTTTTTTTTATATTATCATGCCATTTTATAATCTAAAATTTGTCAATTTACTTAGCATTTTTTAAAATCTGAAAACCTGGAAAATGTCTGCCGACGTGGTTTTTAAAAAGACGTTTTGCTAATTAATATAAAAATCAATGTTATTTTAGAAAGGTACAAGCTTGATAAATTTTCTATCATTTTTCGAAAATTCGTTACAGTCTCGTAGAAATCACGTCATTACGTCAGTTAAACGATATACGTAAGTTTGGGCAAGATAAAAATAAATATGTCCATAAACTAAGCAAATTAAACCAAAGCACGTTTTCCGTGTAGGACAGGAAAATGCTTGAAGAATCGATCACCTTGTGGTGCCGTCAAAGTAGGATTCTCAGAAATTACAAATTTAGAGGAAAATAAACACCTTGTCAGTACAAGCAAAACATTGTCAGAATTCATAACATATACACCGTGGGTACGAGTAACCCGACAAACTTTAACTATAGATTCTAACAACTATTAGGAGTAAAAAAAGTTATGTGATGTATAGTCGAAAAACGCTTACTTTCAGAGATATTCATTATTTTTTAAATGAAAACTTCCAAGTGTGTAACAAGCCCTAATAAATTAGACTAAGATTGTTTTACAATTTTTTTAAAATCCTTTAACTAAACAGCAATTAACCTTCGCAGTATTTGATGATAAGCGACTACGAGGCCAAAAAATTGACCTTTCGTTTCCATTTTAGCTTTTTTTTTGTTTTTGATAACTTTTCCTCCAGTAAGGACATGTTTATAACGAGGGGCTGAATTTACTGATTTATTTTGTTCCATAAGACTATTAATGTAAAATGACAATATTCGACCCATGTTGATATAACATTATTTACTCGTCACACCACCAGGAATTCATGGCTGGAGTATGTCGGTATAGTCCCTCCCAGCCTGTATATGTCGGAGTCGGGGTGTAGGAGTCGTCAGGATGTCCATCAAATTGCCAATAAACTGCAGTCGAGTGTAGATTTCCAACGGTTAGAGCTCGATAGTATCACTAACTAGACTTAATAAAGAAGAAATGCAGTGAGGTTGGTTGCGGGATGTGTTCATTCGCCCAAAATGCTCAGATCAACCATCACTGACTCCAATTCCTTGTTCAGCACAATTCACCAATTTTCTGACATGCAAATCAATAAGAGAACGTGACCGAACTCCGTCAATTTTGAATAAACGTCATTGTACCGCAACCAAAGACACTCAAGCATAAACAAACTTGACATTCCTTCATGGGGAGAACTCCAACACTGCGACATATAGATACAAGAAATCAACGTACATAGAAAAATTAAATGGTACTCACCTGTGGTCCAGACCGGGAATCGAACCCGGTACCTGTGGAATTCCGGCCCAGCGCCTTAACTACTTGGCCAACGGAGCACGCAGCAAGCGCCCTCAATTTTACCATCTACTTTGACTTTCGTATCATTCTAGTTTAATAGGTTTTTATTGTTTTTAACCTAAATGTGGTGTAATTTACCCGCATTAAAAACAAATAAAGAAACATCATGTTTCTTTCATATGTAGAGAATTCATAAGTTAATACACACATCAATGACTCAGATGTCTATATATTGTCATCTTTATCTAGTATTTGAAAATTTTAGTCATTTCTGCATAACTTGTGACTAATGAGTATAAGTGGTATCAGATATCATTTTTTTTATCTGAAATAGCTCGTACTGTGTATGGATAAGAGATCCGCTTTATCTCAATCAATCAGTTTGTGTTATTTTTAGATGAAAACCTAACTACAAACTAATTTCATTGTATGACACGTTTAGCCTGAGTAATCTGAGTATGTTCAGTTCTCGGCAAGAGGCGAGATGCATTTACAAATATTGCTTAGTTTGGGTCGTTTTGTATAAGGTTGTCGCTTCTGATAATGCGTAGTCACACCTTTACTATAGTATCCGTGTCCGCGTGTGTGTAAATGTGTCCGTGTGTGTAGGATTACAATAAGTAGAGTCTAGAGGGACACAGAAGCAGGGATTCTAAACATTTTCTGTAAAGTTAACACATTTTTTTTGTTAAACCATTTAATGGACTTTCAATCTTGTTTTAGGCGATGCTCGTGTGAAGACATACGCCAGAGAAAACGCCTCTTAGACATCCCCACAGAATCACTAGAACAGAGTGCACCGAGCGTGTCACATACCTTATCGAAGCACATGACCTGCAGCTTCCCGCAGATGATGATTCTGGGCGGGGACACGCAGAAGATCTTGTTCCGGCGCAAGCGTTGCTGACTGTACACGATGCCGGCCGTCATGGCGGCGGGCAGCGCCGGCGGCACCACGATAGTTATGATGTCTAGGGTGCGGAGGACTATGGTCTCGGCGTGACTCTGTTAACAAGTAAAGCGATACTTCAGTTGAATAAGGGAATAAGTCACTTATATTACAAAGGGGCAGAAGTCTCATCGTAAGACTTGGCTTTTAGTTTATCCCTTAATTTGGAAATGTCTTGCCGGCTTGACATATATTTTATTTTATTTATTTTTAGATTATGGAAAAATATGGGACACGTATTTTTTGGTTTATCAAAATATTAAAAATCGAAAAAGTTATAGGTCATGAAACTTCAGGAGTGGGGGCTTGTGACGTCACTCCTAGGTGAAAATTGTACCTAGGAGTGACGTCACTCGAAACTTCTAAGCACTCTATCCTCGTAATTTTTTGTTTGTCAAACAAAAGAAAAAATACGTGTATAATATTTTTTAATAATCTAAGTGACGGACTAAACAGTTTTTTTTAGTCGTCTAGCCTATTTTTTGAACTATTTGGATTCACTGAGGCTTGAATTATGGTATTTTTTTTAATTAAGGGTTTTTTACTGTAGGCACCAATTTATTCGCCGAAAACGCTTAATGAAAAAAATCGTTCAAATATTTTTTATGTAAGATATATTAAATATATTTAGGATTACGTGAGGTAAAGGTAACAGCAACCCGACCACAGAAGTTGGTAAACATTGATTTGCGAAATTTTAACAGAAAAGGATTTTTTTTATATAATATGGAAACAAGTGTTAGAAGCATCTGAAAGTTTAATTATTTAACTTGATGGTAAAGAGAAACAAAAAAACCTTTTTTTTTACATGCGAACCGAAAGCTTTACTGGGCTAATTTAAGTATAAGTATTAGAATATTTAACTGCCTGAAAACCCTTAACTTTTGCACATGGTTGTGACACATCTGTCAAACTATATGAGAATGACCCAACTACTATTGTTTTGAAATATACTTCAAATAGCAGATACTTACGCCTCTTTGCAAATAAAGCCAAATGGAATATCCCATGCCGATGGCGGCGATGCAAAACATGAAAACGACGAATTTGACGGCATCCTTGTAGAACTGGAAGTCGAACTTCTTTGGGAACAGGATGCTTTTGATCAGCTCTCCTTTGGCAGTGTAGAAGCCGGTTCGGACTACTTTCGCTAACACCTGTAAAGTTAAACGTAAGAAGTTTCGTAAAGTTAATAACTACAATGTAATAATGCTTTATTGCATACCATGATAAAGAATTACAATGGAACGTTATTTAAAAAACCTCTAGTCTTTCACGCTACTGTTCGGAAAGGTGGCAATAGAGGGCAGGAATTTGCACCAAAAAACGGCGAGTTCTTGGAAAGCAAATAAGACCATCCAAAAATGTATTAAAACAGGCCAAAAGTAATGTTATTGGATCGTTTACCATAGCAATTTGACCAATGAAAGCCCGTTGTATCTCTGAGACATTATATATCAACCTATCAGATCGCGAGCTGTGACTTAAAAAACAACACACGGACACTTTCCGATTGAAAAAAAAAAGATTGACTCATATTCATCGAGCCTCCTCTTCGGATCAGTCATCGAAATCACTCGTCTTGCTTACTCCGGCGTTTACAATAATGTATTATAAATTATACACGGTTAATTGTATAGCTTCCCGGGAGTTCCACTTTCAATCAAGTCTTCAATAGGGTAGGATCACTGGTTAAATGAGTAGTATTTTTTGCGATAGGTTTATAAATATGCATTATACAGGGTGTTAGGTAATGAATGGATAACTTGTGAACTGGTGATAGGCACTTAGGTCTATCACATAAACTTAATAGGTTTAGTAAAAGTGTCTCCATTTTTGAGGTTATCCATGAATTACCTAACACCCTGTATATCGATACCTTTAGACTCAAAGGGCGTAAACACCGCAGATTCTAGTGGCGTTTACGCCCTTTGAGTCTAAAGGTATCGATATATTCATTGAATATATTTATGAATATTATTCAAAATGTTTATCTGACAATCATACCGAAATGGTAGTTTTAAAGTACCACCAATATGGAAATAACTTCAAAAAGTCCCCCTAAATGCGAACTTTAACTGTACCTGGTTGTTGCCGTAGAATCGAGTTTGTATGACGTGGGTACCGGCGAAGAGCGTATGCCTTTTGTGACCTTCGGTGGAGTAGACTTCGGGGGATGTGCAGGGGGGGCCTTTCATCACTGGTACACTTTCGCCTGAAACAATATAGCTAGAGTTACTAATCCCACTCCTCCTACTCCCACTCGTCCTATGAGGTTTGATTACAGCATTATCATCTGCCAACGAATCCTATCCTACTAATATTATAAATGCGAAAGTTTGTGAAGATGTTTGGATATTTGGATGTTTGTTACCTTATAACGGGGTAGCAACTGGATGGATCAAGCTGAAATTTGGCATGCAAGTAGACCAAGTCCTGGATTGAAACATAGGATACTTTATATCCCAGTAAAGAGTTCCTTTAGGACAGTAACGGGAACAAAGCGGGCGAGGCCGCGGGTAAATGCTAGTATCACATAAAAGTTGAAGTTGTTGTCTTCGCCTCTCTCCCACTCGGTCACAAAAACTATACTCTTCGGCCTGGGTCCACTCCGAAACTCTTCTCGGAAGTCAAATTTCGTGCAACTCATTGAGTCTCAGGGGACATGTAAGTGCCCTTGGCGGCTGTCTTAGCGGCTCCGGTTGGGTAGATCTTTACGAGGTCCTTCTTTCTTACTTGCCATCTTGTCGTTGTATACCTAATATTTTTCTACTTGACATCTCGCACGAGTGCGCTCTTCACGCCACCCCTAAAGGCCGTCCCTGGCCCTGACGAAAGAAGACGAGCCAAAGAAGTGAGAGCACTATGTATTTTTTTTTTAAGCCTTACAAACTTGCAAGCTTTACTGACTGTTGCAGGCGTTCCCTGGGATCGAACCAGGTCACTTGGCCCGGACCACCTTGAGAGGGTCGGACTAGGTGGGGGCCGAAGCGCCTAGGATCGAACCAGGTCGCTAAGCCAAGGCCACCTTGAAGTTACGCTCATTGCTCAAAGTGAGCAGCGGACCAGCGGGAAGGTTGAAGCGGATCAATCTGTCCTTAAGTAGAGTGTGTAAATCGAACTAATGGAAGTTTTAGTTGCCGGTTCGCTAAACTTAGCTAACCTAATATAATCATGTTTACTTGCCAAATCCGTGCGTCACATGTTGTAAACCAGTAACAAAGAGTTTTTAGCTGTTAATTCATCATATTACACTGAGCAAGTCGGAGTGAAATTTAGTGTACTTTTATTCCAGAAGACTGACTAACTCGCGACCCTTACTGGGCATAGCGACACTTTGACCGGGTGGTCGGCCGTGGTGTTCCCTGGGGTCGAACCAGGTCGCTAGCCGGCCCACCCTGAGAGGATCGGACTCGGAGCATGGCGTCGCACTGCATGACGCAGCCATCCGGCGGCAGTATGAGGACGTCGCCCGGAACCAGGTCTTAAAGCTAGTAAGATCTATTTATAATATAATAATGCTTACTTGCTATAACCCAAATCCGTGTATCACATGTTGTAAACAGCAACAAATAGTTACTGTTAATTCATCATATTACACTGAGCATGGTCGGTTTTTTTTAAAGCCGTAACTCGCGACCCTTATTGGGCATAGCGATCGTAAAAACCATGTGGTCGGCCGTGGTGTTCCCTGGGGTCGAACCAGGTCGCTAGCCGGCCCACTCTGAGTGGATCGGACTGGGAGGTCGGAGTGAAATTTAGTCTACCTGTGAGCATGCTCTCGTTGACGATGCAAGTGCCCGTAAGCAGCATGGCGTCGCAGGGCATGACGCAGCCATCCGGCGGCAGTATGAGGACGTCGCCCGGGACCAGGCGGCTGGCGTTCACCACGCATTCTTCGCGCCCGGTCCGCGAGGGCCGCAGTACGGATACGGTGAAGGAACTGGTAGATCCGGCCATCTTGTGGAGGTTTATGCTCATCTGAGAACAATATGGATGACGACTGGGTTAAAACTATATAATTCTATTTAATCCGTCAGTTAGAATTTGGAAAAATATGGGACACGTATTTTTTGGTTTATCAAAATATTAAAAATCGACAAAGTTATAGATCATCAAACTTCTGGAGTGGGGGCTTGTGAAGTCACTCCTAGGTGAAAATTGTACCAAGGAGTGACGTCACTCGAAGCTTCTAAGCAGTATCCTTATCATTTTTTATCTGTCAAACAAAAGAAAAAATACGTGATCAGTATTTTTTTATAATCTAACTAACGGACTAAACAGTTTTTTTAGTCGTCTAGCCCATTGACGGAGATAAGGATAAACATTGATCATGTTCCATAAGATCCAGACTGGCAATGGAGCATTCCACGAAAACGTTTCGTAAGGGACAGTAAGGACACTACCTTTTTAATACTTTTGACGTGTAAAATTAGGAAGCTGGATGTCGGTATAGTAATATTATAACTTGGCTTTAAGGTGGGTAGTGTTTCTTAGCAACTAATAAGTTTTATTAGGGTAGCTACCATAGCGTTTCGTAAGGGACAAAAAGTAGATGTTTTCATGGAGTCTCCCCAATGCAGTTCGATCGTGTGGACTAAGTTTAGTAGGGTAGTATCCTATAGTAAAAATATTATTTCATGTATTCGTTCGCGTTTGCAATTTTTGAACGATAAATTATGCGCCACGCTCAATGTGTTAAGCAAATAATTGCGTTACAATCTTAAAATTTGTCAGGGTTTACAGTGGAAGGAAACAAGTATTGCTATGCTTCTTTAATACTTTTGAAAAAGGTTCAAATCCTATTGCATTTGATATGTGATACGGATAAGAAATTAGACGTTATTACGGCATGGAGAATATTTAAGATTAGCCTCTCTAAACGAGAGGGTAATAACTAACGATTTCGACCAAAGTAAATATCGAGGGATATTGCCCTGCCCTGGCCAGGCATGGTACCACACGCATCGTCCTCCGGCGCGTGGGCCTCCAACTTGGTCCAGAAAAAAGATTTTCTCAACGCAGTGCTGGTTAGAACGCATAATATACCCAAAAAATTTGAGGGTCCTCTGACCGCCAATAGTCGACAATCGCTAATAACTATTATTACAAACTTCTTTACCTGTTTGGTTTGATATAAAGCCAGCATGCAGGAACCCGCGGAGAGAAACAAGACGCATGCCGCGTATTGATAATATTCGTCCAGAGACCAAAGAATGATGGAGAACACTTGGAATAAATAAAACGGATTGAAAACTTCGTTCACGAACAGTGTCCAGTAGCTCTTGACTTCCACTTCTACTGAATTTGTGCCATACAGTTTGATTCTGAAAATAAAATATATTGTTTTAACATTAGATTTCAGTGCTAGTTGTCCCTTAACAAAAACACAGACAAGCTCAATTTAAATTAAGTAATTTGTCTGAGTTGTGCTACATCGATTTAACCTTGAATGAAATGACAAACACTATATCAAATGTTTTATTTGATTGACATCGCTTAATCGAAAGCTTTTTCTCCGACACCGTTATCTTCTTGAGATTAATAAAAAACAAAAATCATGAAAATTTAGAGAAAAACGTTGCCGATACAAAAAAACTCAATTAGATTTAACATTTGTTGATAAAACGGCTGCTACAATGATACATGCGTGATACATGAGTAGGAGATGATGGTACAGTCGCCATCAGATATATCTAAGCTGTCAGTGTACTCATAAATATCTGAACACGGCTCTATTTTTGAGTACCGTGTTCAGATATCTATGAGTACACTGACAGCTCAGATATATCTGATGGCGACTGTATCATCATCATCATCACCATCTGAAAGACGTCCACTACTGGATATAGGCCACCCCCAAGGAACGCCAACATTACCGGTCTTGTGCCTTTCGCATCCAGCAAACTCCAGCAACCTTAACCAGTTCATATATCCACCATAATTAAATAAAGTGTACTTTATTGAATTACTTACAACTCATTTTGCTGTCGCTTATTGATTCCCGACATATTATCCATAAGCAAATTAATGGTCAATTTCTCATTGAGCGATTGCACGTTAACGAAAACACCCTGGTCATTCAACCACACGAACCGAGTGTGTTGGTAGATGAAATACCGTAACTTATTGTTGTGGTTCGCTATGTTGAGATCTATTTCCATTACTTTTTCCATGTTGAATGATCCTTCGGAATCCATTACTGAAAGAATAAAGATATACTTACGTTATTTAAATCCTACGTACAATAATTGCTTGTGCAACAGTAACATATCTATACTATTTACTTTTAAAAAAGCAAATACCTGTATTTATTTTATCTATATTGGTACAAATATAAGTTCATGAAATGAAAGTAAACAGGAATTAAATAGTGTTCACTATGATTGACACTAGAAACACAAACGCAGCTAAGTACATCTCGATTTCTGGCCCAGCATCTCCATCACTCGACTAGCAGACTAATTAGTAAATGCCTTCAACTTTGCCATCTACTTTAACTTCCTTATCATGTATGTTTAATAGGCTTTTTAAGCTATTTATAATTTTATTTTTACTGCACAGAAGAAAAAACTTAATTAGTTCTTTATTTTATCAATCAAAAACTATACTGTCATCCTAATTCAAAAGGATGCATCTCAGTTTGATAGGTTTTTAGGAAATGGCATGATTTTGCTTATGTGATAAATTTTCTTCATGGTTTTTAGGAAAATTTTATAAACTAAGATTTCGTTTTGGATATGTCATATGATCCATTGATATATTTTCTATGCAAAAACGTCAAAAAGTGAAATTTGATTTTATTGAGATGCGTCGCTTTGTATTAGTGCGGCAGTATACACGGTTAAAATGTATTATGTTGTGAGCTTACCGCAAATCTCTTCAGCCGTTTTCAAACTGCATTTTAAGTACTTGAATCTGTTGTAAGAAGGATAATAAGCCAACGCAAAATACGGTAATCCACATAGCGCTATACATATAGCGTGGAATATAATGGCGCGTAATTTTGAGTACTTATAGCCATATATCTTGAATATCTCATCGTCGACAACATTCTCCAATATTTGCCATTGGGTTTCTCCAATAACTTCGTAGTCATCTGGAACATGAAGCAAACCGGTCTGCACTCCTTACCGGGGACAGCTGTTGGACGCAGTGATGAGCACAGTGTTTGCATTAAGACACGTGATACAGCTATAGTGTGAGTGGTAAAACTTAATGAGGTAATTTTGTATCAAAATATAGCTACAAGTAGTTACTATTACCTCTCAATGGATTATAAATTAACAAGTAAAAGGCTATACGTGTTGAAGCGCCATTATGGCCTATTGGCGCTTAATACAAATGCTCGTTTCATATGAGTTATGACCAGTTAAGGTGATTCGAGTCAGTCGGTTTTCTATACTAGCATAAAGGGTCATTGTTTGCTTCCACGGCATCAATTGTGTTCGAAATGTGTTTTATTTTATAATTGCACATTCATTCTTGTTTTTTGAGACTTCTCGCATATAAAATGTAATAAAACACATTTTAAATATAATTGATGCCTTGGAACCAAACAATGACCCCCTTTATGTTTGTATGGAAAACCGATCAACTTGAATAACTTTAACAAAAAAAAAGGTTGTAAAATTAAGCCGTAATAACAATATACCAAAAAAAATCACAAATATTGTAATATAGGAGTTTAGGTAGAAGTACCTATTTTTCGGAAATTGAATACCTCTTTAGTGCTAAAGCCTTTATAAGCAACTACTAATAAGCAACATTTCCAAGACTATGATCAAAATGGACTGAAGATTAATGCTTGCCAATAATGAATAATGATATCTGTGGTGGATAATTGAATACCGTAAAACGGGGTGAGTTGGCTGGAAATCGAAGTTCAAACCTGGATAAAAGTTTATTTTTATATGTGGCCGGAGGTAAGAATTTCAGTTTGTCAATGATAGTTTGTTGCTTCATAGCATAGTTTCAACGAAAAATTCATAATAGTAGGCAAAGCCAGCTCACCCCGTAGTTGCGGTGAGAAGGCCTAGCAATTTTATATTTTGACAATATAGCCTCGTTTTCTATGTTAAAACCATTATAAATAAAGAAAATATAACTTAAGTTTTTCTGTTTCCAATAAGCCATGTAAGTATATAAACGATATCCGAAAGGTGGATGAACACTTACTTTGGTAAACATCACTTAAAAACAAAGTTTTTTCAACCAAAAATCCGCCGATTTCGAGCATAAACTTTGACAGTGAATTTGTGTTTCAAAATTGTATGATTTGGCAGCTTAATGTTGCGAAAAGAAGAAAAAATATGTCTAAAAATATAATCAAATTACTTTGAGAGCAACCTAAGCCCAAAAATTAAAGTAACTACTCAAAAATGAAATTCTGGATTCGCAAGCCAACTCCCCCCGCGAAGCCTACTCACCCCATTCTACGGTATGAAAAGTGCCAAATAAAAGTGAAAATAAAAATATAAAAAAAGCATTAGCTCTAACAGAAATTTAACAAAAGATACAATAACAACATCTACAAATGCAACTATTTGAAAGATTTAAAATAAAAAAATACAATATTTTTTACAAGAAATCATTCGGTGGCCGTTTTTTTCTTGTCTAAAAGTATAGTAAAAGTTGAAATAGAGATGAAATGCAAACACATTGTGTCATTACACAGCATGTAATAAAAATAAATACACATTGTTATTTATATAACTATCGTCAACTATGGGTTCATTTGGTATAAGAGATATTATTCTACCTAATATTGATTTTAACTTTTACGATTTTCACTCACTATTACAGCAAAACGAGACTTAATCGCGTAAAGACATGCTATTACCCCGTCGTTTCGGACGTGCCATAACGTCTATGGTCGCGAAGGGATTCAGACCCTTTGAGTGTCGCGAGAGTGAACCGTTGAGACAATAATTATTTTACCTGTTCCTTACCACAATTGAATGTACAGTTGATGATATTTCATTTATACAAATGTGTATTAATTTCTATCCCAACAGTATCCCCGGTAAAGCAAATGATAGTGTAGTTGACTAATGAGTCATTAGTCATGCAAGCGAGAGAGAGGTGGTTAAGTAAGTTCAAATTAAATCAGTATTAGTCAGCCCTCCCACCTACAATATAATTTGCACCCTTATTAAAACAATGCAGCGTCCGAATAGGATGTTCATTACAGGCGTTGCATTATTTTGCTAAGAGTATGAAATGTGCAATATTAACAATAATACTGTATAGCCGTCCTACATCTTAGACCTGACTAACTTTTGTCTATACAACTCCATACAGGTTAGCCAGGTTTTAGTTGTAGGACAGCAGTGTAGGTAAGTAGGCACATTCTGTAAGAAAAGAGGTGAGGAGTAGAATAAATTCTTTTTGGGACTAAAAATGCTAAAAACTCTTTCATAGAACAATAAACATTAGACGTTAGTAGGTTCAATAACATTTCTCCTTAGTAAGTGTTCCTTGGAGTAAAAAGATATAAATGAACTACCACTCTTTTATGACATTTCAAATTTAGTATTATTTTAAATCAATAAAGTTGCATTTAAAATGAAATGTTGCGGATTTTAAGTGTCATTTTCAAGTACATGTAAATATGACATTGTAAAACACTAATGAAAGTATTATTTTAATAGAAATGCAACTAGTATTTGAAGTATAGAGAAACCTCATCTAACTAATGTTGTCTCATAACCTTCAATTAACTCAAGCATGAGACATCCTGTTATGGAATGTTGTAGAAAGAACAGCCAGTTATCTCGATAAGTACTTTGGAGTAATAGGAATGACCCATATAATTAAACAAAACATTCACAAGGTTAAAAGGAATTCTATTGTGAAATCTAAGAACAACTATTAAGAATATCACTTTTCATTATTTCAGAAAGGCATAGCGTGCAGAAAGTGTCTCAAGAACCTAAGATAAGGATTGTCAAGTTCATGAGGTGCATCTAGAGTGATTTGCATCTCTGTACATGCACCAGTAATACTGGAATGGCTTATTATCTATAATGCAACAACGCAATTGTTACCGCGTAAATTAACTGCGCAAACATTTTGTCGCATCGAGTGCTGGTCTCAAGATGCTTGAAAATTCCCTAGCCTCAAGTGACTCATACAGTAAAGGTTGGATATGCATGGTGAAATATCAGACTTACCATTAGCGACGGTGGCACTGTTCGTGTTCGGCATTCCCGCAATAACTGATTATTTGCACAGCATAAATAAATTAAGGCATAGTACTAAGATGTTATTTATTAATTGATTATTAACCGGTGCTACCTCATTTCAAAATATTAAATTGATATGGAATTTCAGGATACGAAATCCCACTACTCACATCACACCTTATAAATGAATGAATCCATAGGCAAGGATAAACGTCAAACTTTTTTTAAATTTCAGATTTACGTCCAAGCTGTTTAAGCGTTATAGAAAAACGCTGCAAATTTGTTATTAGAATTCATTGTTGATGCTCCATTTACAGGACAAAAAAATACGCATAAAGAAGAAACAACGATATAAGAATCGGTAAATATAAATCCAACTTTGTTAATATACTATCTGAAAGAAATAATCGGTAAAAGACAAATTAAGATGGAAGTAAATGAAAATGTCAAGAGATGGCGCTGTTATAGTTTTTCCGGATATTGTTGTCTGTGGGTTAAACGTGCCAGTGGCGGATGTTATTGATTTGTTTTGGATGGCGCGAAGTAAGTGATGCAAAACAAGAATACTTATCGTGATTTTATACAGTCATATCTAGCAAAATAATTATTAGTAGATGCCTAAGTAAAGATGTCGAACAGAGGTCTATCTAGTGGTCGAACTGAATATTTGGAAGTCGGTGAATATAACTACACGTGGCCTGGTGAAAATGGGACACATCATGATTATGGATCGGTAAATTACACAATGCCCTCAGGTAAGATTATGGTTTAGCACATCCTTTCATTGTTGAATGTCAATAAAATACTAACTGGAAATATTACGATTTTAAAGGACCATGGTACTGGCCCTGGTGCCCACTGTGGAGAGTTCCACAACACCCACTTTTTCAGGTCTGTAGTCTATGGCATAAATAATAAACTTTTACTGTATTCTAGTTTGAGCTGCTGGCGTCGTTGTCAATGCTCCTAATAGATAAAAAAAAAAACTTACTATTTCAGTTTTTTCACAAAAAGGAGAAGGAGCTTTATTCGAATGCATTTTTAACAACATGTACCTACCTAAATATGAATATGAATAAATGTATTTTTTAGTATTATACAAAAGTAGGTATGCTGCCGGATTGGTCTAATTTTTAGGGTTCCGTACCTCAAAAGAAAAAAGGAACCCTTATAGGATCACTCGTGTGTCTGTCTGTCTGTCTGTCACAGCCAATTTCCTCCGAAAGTACTAAACCGATTGAGTTGAAATTTGGTACATATATTAAGGTTAATGACCCAAACACGGACGTGTCACGGAAATATATGAATTTTAATCATGGGGGCCACTTTTGGGGGGTCAACTAAAAAAAGTTAGCTAACTATATCGTGTGATATATTAAACGAAAGGGTGTGAGGATCTCAAATATTTTTTTTTATGTCAATAGTTTTGAAGTTATTTAAGAAAATAGGCTAATATTGACCATTCCCCCCTTATCTCCAAAACTATTGTACCTAGAATTTCGAAAAAAATATGGAAAATAGTCCTGCACCTATAGATTACAGGAAAACCTATAAGAAGTAAAGTATAATTGTATTATATTGTTTTGAACGTACGGAACCCTCTCCACGCGAGTTTAACTCGCACTTGTCCAGTTTTTTTCCAATCCAATCTGATGATACGATCCATATACTTGTAGTACCTCGTGAATTTGCTTGTGTCGTAGATTCAGTGCTTGAAGTCAGTTTTTTAGAAGAGTTATTCAACTCATTTGACATAAACTGTCTTTTGTCTGACCATTAATTTTAATATTTATTTATTTATGCAGCTATCCAATATGCTGTTCGTAGCCTCATACTGCGCTCCGAGCACTAAAAAAGGCCAGCTTTGGATGCACACGATCCTCATTTTCGGTAAAAATGTTTATACTAAGTTTTACTAATAGTAGGTAGGTAATAATCATACTAGGCACTACATTAGCAGTACAAAGCTATCAGTGGCGTGGCGTAAAAGATATGCTTGGGCAAGCCGGTGCAGTTTTGGCGTACATTTTCCTTAAGAGCTGAAGAATATGGTACTCGAATGCCTAATATTAGGCAAGCCGGTAGGAATCGAGTTATATGAACGCCACGCTACTGAAAGCTATACAATGATGCTTAAGTAGAGTGTGTCTGTCCAAAGGGCATAATTTTGCAAAAAGTAGAGATACATCTTCAAAATAAGAGTAAATAGGCTCGTACTGAACCGGTCGGGTCCGTAGTCGCAGTCGTGAGGCTCTACTGAGGTTAATTAACGAATGCAACTTGACTTGGGACCGATTGTTACCTACAGCAAGTTGGTGGTAAAGTTGGAAGGAGAATAAAGCGCAATAGAATTAAAAACTGTTGATTTTCTTTCGCCGGTTCTTCTAGGCAGTGCCGTAACTAGCCTTCTATGCGCCCGGTCCGACTCAATCAGGTGGTCCGGCTAGCGCCCTGGTTCGACCCCAGGGTACGCCGCGGCCGACCACCCGGTCATATTATTGCTACGGACACTAGGGTTGCAAGTTAGTCAGGCTTAAAAAAAAAACAAAAAAAAAGAAATAAGAAAAAAATATGCGCCCGGTGCGAGCTTCTATAACTGCGCCCCTACAAAAGGTTCTGGTCTGGTCATTTCTGCGCCACCCGAGGGTCTACGCCCTGTGTCTGGACATCGCTATAGCTTGGCAACTTCGTTGGTGACACTCACCTGTGTGCTTTTTGTTATGTGCAGCCGTAACTACTTACACAAGTTACCGCCAACATGAACGGGGGCCTCCGGAGGCAGTCTCCGTCGGTCGCAGTTCGTGTTGGCGGTAACTTGTGTAAGTAGTTACGGCTTCACAGAGCAAAAAGCACACAGGTGAGTGTCACCAACGAAGTTGCCAAGCTATAGTATAGCTTTAGTTATGGTACTGCTTCTGGGTAGACATTTTTTTTCAGAACGGAGTAGACTTTGACAATGCCTGAATAGGGAATATACAATTTTTTTTTTACTTTTATAAAGGCCATTCATAATAATAAACAGTACCTAGGAAAAAACTATTTTTTCAATAACTATTAAAATAGCTCTATCTCTTGCTTGCAAAATAGAATATAGCATGGAATTTCCATGGCAGTCGTGTACTTTGACGTCACAGTCCATGCCGGATCTCTCCGTTTAATCACTGTCTAATTAGTAGTTTAAATTAAAATGCTTATATTTTCATTTCACTCTGTCAGCTTTTTCACTGTATTTTCATATTTTGTTAAGAGATGCGATAAACGAAATTCATGCATAGGTATTCCCTATTGAAGAATGAAGAACTTTGACTTGGACTTTGATTGTAGCCTTCATGCTGTATTCGATCTGGTCGTGGCACGTCATTTGCTCCCCCGACGCGTTCTCGTGGAACTTCGGCTTCGTGTTCCTGAACCTTGCTCAGGTAGTCTACCTCGTGTACGAGATGAGACCCGTCAAATTTGACCCTGAGCTGGAAGAGGTCTACCACACACTCTTCGAGCCTTTTAAGGTAAACCCTTTCTAGTCCCTTTAACAAAGTATCAGTCCCACTTGTATTAGCGACCTTTATAAAATATTCGGCCATAGTATAATAGCAGTAATCTTTCTTCCTAAAAACGGTACATCGCACGCTTGAATGTGTGCGCGCCGTGTACGAACGCACTACAAGCAAAGTTTTAAGAATACGTAAGTATATGACCTGAGTGGACGCTAGAGCGGGGCGTGCAGCGGGGCGGGGCGTGCGGCGTTCATGTTAAGGTGGGTTTAGACCAAACGAGCGAATGCTCATTCTACCCCCACTCTACCAAATTCGTTGTGTGTAAACAGACACAGAGCATTCTTTCGTTGTTCTTCCTTATTTTGCGAAGATTCTAAGAATGCTCGTGGAATGCTCGCTCGCTTGATGTAAACGACGGACGAGCGTATACGAACAGTCGCCGAGCGCTTTCGCTCGTGTTCGGACCTGCTCGCTTCTGGGAGCGGTCTCATCAAAGCGTTCTAGTGCTCGAGGGACTTGACCTATCGTTGTAATTATAGATTGGTCTCAAGAAAAATGTCTTCTAATGATAGAAGCTTACCAAAATGCCAGGTGTCTGTGGGATCCGACTTTTGTAAATTATAAAAACACAATTGAGTCAGGATGATAAATGAAAAACTTGCAATTACAATATCAGTCTCAGAGTCAGACATAGTGCAGTCCACAGACACCCGACGAATGAGCAACGGGCACTCGTTCGCCTGATCTAAACATCTCTAGAGCATATGCTCTCGAATCCTAGTTCTTGGGTTGCATTCTTGCTCGCTGATGTTCGTGTGGTGTAAACGCTGAAAACGAACTTTTGTTTACACTAAAAGATCAAGAATGAATGCTCTACCGTAGTTCTAGCTCTATGTTCGTTTGGTCTAAATCCACCTTCAAACATAAACAAATTTATGTGGGCGTCCTGAGTGCACGCTGCACAAAACCCGACGACGCTGCCCGCCCCGCTGGACGCTCGCCACTCAGGCCTTACACTAAGATGATCCAGTATGGCGATGGCGATCCATACTGGAGCTATCGCGCGTCTGTGTGAATATGTGTCGCTCCTAAATGGCCGAAGTTGGACTACTTGTTCGTCTTTATACTTTGATTCGGCGTCCTCGCGGTTACGAACTCGCTAGTTGCTAGAAGAGACGTATTTTTTAAGTCTAAACGGTATCATGCTAGAGGAGCAGGAGGCCTATGATGATAGCTTTTAACGCATGGTGAATAAATGATAGTTAAAGTGCCCGTAATATTCCAGCTGGCATGTAAGTGCGACATTGTCGAATGCTTTAGGCCGAGCCACACCGGCTGCGTACACGTCTGCGTGCGCGTGGCGTACGCGTTGTATAGTATGAATGTTTTTCACAATGGCGGCTAGTCACGCTCAAAGTCAAGGAGCTGCAGCGTACAGTGGGTGCACGCACACGCAGCCGGTGTGGCTCGGCCTTTAACAGAGACTGCAATATATCTAAGTATGTGTAAGTAAATCTAATAAAATATGTATATTCGCAGTTAACTTTTGTCTTAGGTATCGCGACTGCAGTTCAAGCGTATGGTCTCTCCCGACTTCGCTCTTGTGATGTCGCTGCATGCGGGGGAGGCCTACGCGATGCAGAACCTCACCAAGACTGATAGACTTGGCCTGTTATTGTCTGGCAAGGTAAGTAACATTAGTTGTCATTTGTTATGTTAGTTTACAGTTTCCGTTGAAAGGGGTACAAAAAGTACCCTCTGTAAGTGATATTATAACGTGGCATAATTCTTCTTATGTTGAGTGAGATAATCAATTTTAAGTTTAATGTACACTCACTTGTTATGAATACGATTCTTTGAGCCGTTGTTCAAAAATATTATCTAAAAGATGAGATTTAAACTTTAGGCCCACTGAAGTACTGCAACATAGTATTTCGTATATACATCATATTAAATGTTTCCGCACAGAGGCTAACTATAGGATTCTACGACACCCTTCCCAAATGAGATGCTACGCTTCAAGTGGCCTTTGGTTATACTATTTTGAATCGTATGTCCATGAAATAAGCCCTAAAATATCGTGAAAGTACGGTTAAGTCGTATGTACTCGAGCGACAGAAGGCGCCTGTACGTTTCTCCGTAAATGCCTCAGCTGCTTCGCAATTCTAACTTCCTTCCCACAAACGGGTGTTTCTTATGACGCCACACATTATGTCAGCACTTGTGCATGCCGGGCTAAATTAAGTTTCCACCCGTCGTCCGTTTTTATGTCCCTAGTCCTGAAATCTGGACTTTTACAATTTATGTCTGAATCCATTGATTTAATACCCGAAGATGTGTTTGTAACGTTTTTACGTCTGGGGCACCCTCTGCGATGACACTTAGAAGCCGCAGCGTGTTGGTTTAAATATGAGGTTGCCTCGAAATACGGTCGGTATATTGCGATTATTTTTTTACATACTTTTATTTCTCTGGCACAAGAGATGAATGTCGCAAGCGGCCTTAGCAAATCTTATAAATCAAACAACGTCCACACGACAGCTAAAAGTATTAGTTCAGGGTCGACTACAGACCACCAATGCTGGTCAACATTAGTCATGTTTGCGGATTACCGTTAGTTTGGTATGGTAATTGCTTATAGGTTTCTTTTTAAGCATGTCTACCGTGATTAGGAAGGAAAAAAATAACTTCATTTTGGAACGCGGGCTTATTAGGACCAAAATACATAAGAAACTGCACGAGTCACTGCCTATAATATTTGGAGAGTTCCCTCGATTAACTAAGTAATTCATTAAAATAAGAATGGAAACAAATTTATCATACTGTCGATCGTTTGTAACAATCACATAAAATAAAAGCTGTGATAGATATGCATCTCCGGCCTCAAAATATGCAAATGGAAAAGTTTCTATTCCGCAAAGTGCTGCGAGGGGGAATTTAAAACAATTCTGGTCTACACGTGCCAATATTCGCAATGAATACCTATCGTGATAGGGGCACCGAATAGACTCTATTCTCTATTCAATAGAGGATATAGCTAGACGTCTTACTCTCGTAGGTAGTATTATCATATTAAACTAACATCGATATCGCAAATCCCAGTTATTATTTAGGCGATGGGATAAGGTAACGGCGCCTATTACCGTGGTATTTAGGTAGTTTTCAAATGATTCCAATAAATGATGGGTATGAGAGCTCCTTAACGCCCGAGATTATTTTTTTTATTTTAGAGTGTCTATTAAATTTTCCGAATCGCTACTTTTTGAACTTATTTTATTTTATTATGTTTGACAAAATAATTATTGAAACCAGAAAGGGAGAATCTTCTATTACCGTGGTAATGGATAGGATGTAATTCTATTACCGCGAATTTAGCTTCTAATACCGAGGGTACAAAAAGCAGCATTTTTTACCATCGGTAATAGTAAACTGATACACAATTCGGCACCCAATACCGAGGGTTAAATAATATTTATGAGTTTGGTTCCGTACATTATTATTATACCTATTTGTAAGTAAGTACATCAAGGTTTTTGGAAATCAAAACAAAATGTTATGTTATGATTTATTTTAAGAGAAGATTGAAATGTCACTCGGTAATAGATCCTTCTGTTATATCTATCACCGACCCAAACAAATATTGAATGGGTCGCTAAAAGATTCCCATACATTCTATTACCGAGTGTCATGTGATCGTACCATCGGTAATAGACTTCATTTGGATTTTTGTAAAATCTAATTTCGACCCATAAAAACTTTTGGGTACAATTGCAATTTCATTACAAATCAAACATCGTTTTAACAAGCTTGCTATAAAACCAAAATGAAAAAGCTGGTATGTAAATATAGTTAATTATTACAATATTTAAACGACATGACAAAATCAGGGCTTCCATAGAAACTGCAGATTCAGTACTGAAGTTTTGTTTAAAAATTAAGGGTTTCTTTAATATATTCCATAACACGGAAATAGTTTTTTAAAAGCTTCAATAGATCAAAATTTAAATAACTGTAAGAGAGCATGTAACCGTCAACATAAAGAAAAGATAAAGCAAAAAGAATCAAATTACCATCTTACCTATTACCGTGGTATACCACGGTATTAGTTTCCCCGACCAAAAATGGCGTCTATCACCGCTGTATTTTATTTTCCAATTTAAACACATTTCCAGGCCAAATAAAATATAAAGTTCACGAACAAGTTGTGCACAAAACTATAAACAACCATTAAACAGTCGTAGCATTCGTTCAATAGTGGTAGCTATTACGTAAACTAATAAATAAGGTTCGGGTACACTCGCATGTGACGTGACGCGTTTGTACTACACAACCACTGCCTACGCCGCCGTCGCGGGAACTGACGTATTACGAGCTTGTTGTTAAAATCACACACACTTGCATATGTTGCTATGTTGGAAGTACTTGTATCAACAACATAAGCTATGCCGACGATATGGTGCTGCTGGGTCCATCTGCTGGCGCGCTTGAACAACTCTTGGCGGCGTGTGAGGCATACGCCTTAGCGCATGGTCTGGTTTACAATCCGAGAAAAAGTGAGGTGATGATTTTTAAGGCGGGAAAGGTTAAACCTTACCATGTGCCCTCCCTCATGTTAAACGGTACTCCGTTAAATGTAGTGGACAAGGTGAAATATCTTGGCCACATTGTAACTTGTGATTTAAATGATGATCCTGATATTGAGAGGGAACGTAGGGCGTTGGCGGTTCGAAGTAATATGCTTGCCCGTAGGTTCACCCGATGTACGAAGGAAGTGAAAACGACGCTTTTTAAAGCCTATAGTCAGTCATTTTACTCGGGGAGCCTATGGGTTAGGTATACGAAAAGAGCCTACAGCGCCCTACGAGTCCAGTACAATAACGGCTTCAGAATATTGATGGGGTTGCCTAGTAGATGTAGTGCCTCTGGTATGTTCACGGAGGCACACATTGATACGTTTGAAGCCGTTATTAGGAAAAAGATCGCCTCATTGTTGAGTCGGGTGAGAGCAAGCTCTAATACCTTGCTTGCGGAGATTGCGGGCAGATTCGATTGTCCTATTCTCATGTTTTGGATGGGACAAATCAAGGGTGTAGCCCAATTTGTAATATAATAATAATAAGTTGTCAACATGTACCTACTAACCTAGTCGTAAGCCTTTACTAATATTATGGATTGTTTGATCTGAAATAAAGAGAATTTGAATTTGAATAAACAGATCCGTTAGTCAACTAGATAAGGTTCACTTTTGTATAAATATGTTTTATTGTAAAACGAACGGCTTGCTTATAAAACGCATATTTTGAAATGCAGCGGTAATGGGCGCCGATTTTGAAACTCCCGGTAATAGGCGCCGTTACCTTACCTTGAAATAGGGCTAACATACTATATTTGCTTGGAAGTAATAATTAATATGAAATTAAAAATTGTGAGTAACCGGTTTCAAACCTCTTTTCTATTAGCATATATGCAAGAGTTATTATAATAAATACCCACATCGTTAATAATAAAAATAGGTATGCCTATAATTATTCATAAAATTTTCATTTTTACCCGACTGCGGCGAAGCCCAAAGGAGGGTTATGTGTTTGACCTGTATGTATGTATGTCCGTTCCTGTGTCCGCTCGTAACTACTCAACGGCACATCCGATTTTGATAAATGATACATCATTAGATTCGTCTTGATGGTGCGAGTGTCACTGGGTATCAAGTTCGTTAAAATAAACAAAATGGCAGATTTTATGCAGTTTAAAAGTGCACCGCGGTCGGGTTTTTTTTAGTAAAAATGTGGTTATTCATTTTCATTTTTCGAACGAGCACGACGACGGTGCTGCCAACTGGTGCCGCAAAACTAAATCATGACTGTACCCTCTCATGCTGCGGCCACATGACGAAAACGCCGTTATTTTATCGCAATGAAGGACGATACACGTCAGCTTAGCTACGACTTACAATATTTGACATTGACACTTAAATATTGTCATTGACATTGGCAGCTTTATTTGACAGGGGTTATAGTTTCCTTTATTTTTCCGCCCGTGTCTCTTTTGTCGTTTATTGCTGCCACCGTTCATGCACGTTCTCTATAGCAGTAATTTTTCTCCCAACAAAAGGTTACATCGCGCGCTTGAATGTGTGCGCGCCGTGTACGAACGCGCTACAAGCAAAGAAATAATAAATGCGCAAGAATGCTCCAGTATGGATCGCACTCACGCAGACGTGCTGTCGCGCGTCTGCGTGAATACGTGTGGCGCGCTATTAAACGAGCGAAGTTGGACTACTTGTTCGTGTTTATAGTTTGACATGGTGGTAATGATTGTGGGACCACCTGATCATTTGCCATTGATTGAGCCATCTTTGAGTAATAAAGGATTATACATGAAAAAAAGATTTTGACGAACTAAAAAGCTCCTCATTTTTGGAGTCGGTAAAAATGAAAGTTAACTGCATGTTATAATAAAAGTCTATGAAGACGCCCGCGACGTGATAGGAGTAACGACACAAGCGTGCCTGCCCCGCGAAGCTCCTTTTATGTAGCTTTAATATTTTTTAATAACGCTTTGTACATCAGTTTCGTGACACGCCGTAAATTTTCTTTTTACGACACAAGCCTCTGGATCTGAAGTAACATTTGTGGATATTGCCTGAACATCTAACACGCGGAAACTGATATAAAACTAATACTTACCTACTTTAAACTATCGGGTTTGAATACATATTAAATTAAAGGCAAACAGTTATAAAATCGCGTTCATTATCATTTTTTTGAACCTTGAGATGTCCACTGCTGAACATAGGTCCCCAGTGATCTCCGAATCCGATGAAAGACTTCCGCAATGATCGGTTGCTTGCTTTTTGCCTCCACTTTTATAAGAACTGAAAACGCGTTAGACCTGAAAACCTAAACTATTTAAATATGATACAGGTCTTAATTTTTCAATCGCTAATTTTATTGTTCATATAAGCATTGTTAGCCTAAGAATAATACTAACGGTTAAAAGATACTGTTGTTCCATAAACGTACCTACATTTATAACCCAAAAGATTCTGTATCTACTTTTGTTTTGTGAAAAGCCATTAAACTAGATACATATATCTGAAACTCGCGACAAAGATCAACAAAAGTAGGCGATTGAGTGGGCAACTTCCTCAGAAAACCTTAAGTGCTGCTAGATTAATTTAACGTTAGTTTGACTTGGAAGTTTGAGTACCTACCAAGTAATTCTACAAGCGTACCAGCTTGTTAAATGGCTATGCGGTTTTAACTTCCTTACGAGTTCTCCCCTTTGTTTTGTGAGTATAGTTTCTTGATAGGTAAGTAAACGATGCGTGTAAATCTGATCTGAATAAAGCCCCATTTAGAAAGGCCGAGAAATCGTATGCGAGTTTGTTTACATTGCGGGCTATCTAGGTACGAAGAGTACAGTTGATCGATTAATCGCCAAAGTGAAATGAAAATCGCATACAATTTCTCGCCTCGTCTAAATGGGAAAGACGGCGAAGTCCTAAGAAATTGTGAATTGGCTTGAGTACGAGGTTTTCAGAGAAGAAAGATTATCGTCGCAAAAGCGTTGTTAATTTTACTGAGGTGCTTCATGGGACCCAATAAATAATGCAATTTAAACTATCTGCTAGTTTAAATAGTTTTATTTCAGTCAAAGTAGATAATTCTCAAGCAACATGTTGTAAGATATTAACATTTTAGTCATAATGTGAGCTAACACTAAGAAATACATCTTGATATTTCCCTCCCCCATAGAGGAAATTTAAGTAGGGAGGTACGATCCACTTAAAGGAAACAATACTGTTGTGTGGTTTTGTACCTCATTAATTATCGTCCGTCATAAAAGAGAAGCGTGCTTCACAGATAAAGACTTCGTGCATTGTCATTTTAGTGGATTATCAACTCCAAGGCCTTTGCCAAGAGTTAAAATTGCTTTAATAGAAATGTGACTTTAGACGTATCACTTCACATCCCTGGCATTTACCTGACTACCTGAGATCCGAACAAAGTGAAGGCAGCTGGAACGCCATTATTTTATTAATGCAGTTGTAAACTATGGTTCATGGAGATAGAGTTGATAATCAATTGAACTTTCAATGTGGTTGTAACGACTTTTTACAATAACGTCATCTTGGTGTTTTTGAAGTTTACAAACAATCGCTTTGTTTCCTTTAAGTGGATCGTACAATCTGTAATCCCGTAAACTATACCTACCTATCAACGTAGCGACCCTTTCAGCTTACCTATTTTAAGGTAGTCAACCATATTTACATTTTTAGTCTTGAAGAAAATGTAAACCAACTTGCCCCGGTTCACTCTCGGAGAAATTTAACGTTATGTTACTGGTACCTACTCTTTTTTTGCGGGGTTACAAATACTCGTATTGTGACATACGAACAGCGACACTTGGGTAAACTTTTCGTTCGGGTCGTGTTTTGTTCTTGATATTGAATTTTACACATTGCAGCAGGTGTACTCGTAAAACTTGGTAAAAAGGAGTAGGTAGCTATGTGGGGCAGACACCGCATGAAGGCATTATAATTGTCGAATGAATATTTAAATATTATTAGTGTACCTAAGTAATTGTCAGTGTAAGAAATTTATTTGAACATCATTATTATTACTGTAATTTAATATAATTAAGTAATCTTATTGTAATATTTTTTTGACATGTGAAATCGAAAATGAGCATGAGTATGAACTATGAGTAATGATTTACCTACTTGCGGAGCAATAATAAGACCGTACTATTTTTTTTTTATGTTATATGTGGCAAACGAGCAGACGAGCTGCCTGATGGAAAGCAGTCAACATCGCCCATAGATATCTGCAACACCAGAGGTGTTACCTATACGTTGCCGATCTTTGAGAGCCCTGTTTACTCGTTATTTCTAAAACAAAAATGTCATAGTGGCGTTATGAATGAAATCTTACAGAAAATCGGACTGCAGTCAGACCTGTAAAGGGGTTTTACATCACGCCAGGCCGTATGTAGTATTTACCAGTACGCGGAGAGAAAATGCCACTTTATGGTCAGAGGAAGACGTAAAATTATGAACACACCTCGGGCATTACTAAAGAGACCGCCAGATGGCTCATATATCGGTTATCTGTGTCATTATTTATTTTACCGCCCTGGATGCGTCATACCAAGGACCATTAAAACAAGAGGGCTGTAATTCTCCATACTTTGGATCGTACCAGGACCGCAAGGGGATATCCAGGCGAAAACTAGATGGCGCTAAAAAACTAAACATTTAACGATGTTATAATTGAACAAAGAAACATAGTACTCGTACAGTAACAATTGGTTCGTAAACAGCTAATAATAAATAAATTCTAACATTTAAATAATGTTACACGCTTGCAAAGTTGAATAATTGTAAATAATATAATTCTTATACCATGCTTATACATAGATGGCGTTGTAAATATCGGGGAACAGCTATTTGTATGGAGAATGACAGTCCTCTTGTTTTAATGGTCCTTGGTCATACTCATACCGCTTAAACACGTGACCTGTGTGCTCGTTTGTCTTTCCCATGATATAAAGAAGTAAATCTCTTACATTCGCAGTCAATAACTTATGTACTCCCTTACCAGGTAAACGTGATGAGTGGCGATCAGTTCCTACATCCAATTCTTCCCTGCGAGTTTCTGGACTCGCCAGAGTTCGAGTCTAGCCGGGCTACCATTGATGAAAAATTCAAGGTAAGGTATTACTTGATTGACTGATGTAAGCTTCATGAGTTTTTGTTTTTCAGGTCTTTTTAGGGTTTCGTATCTCAAAAGGAAAAAACGGAACCCTTTTTAGGATCACTTTGTTGTCCGTCTGTCAAGATCCTTTGTCTCGCGAGCCCTTGGAGGTATCGAGTTGAAAAAAAAGCCATATACTTGAGTCTACAGTCTCTTGAAGCTGTGAAAAAATCAAACTTCTAAGTTAACGTGAAAAAAAATACGGCCATTTATGCCTCAAACAACGTCCTTATAATTTGTGCCCAAATGCACCCTTATTAGCGATAAACGGCTCTTATATAAGAACATTGTTTTGAGCAATCTATAACCTCTACAAGAGGAATTTTTGTTTGTTGGGTTTCAAGGAAACCAAAATTTATAGGGTATTTTCCGTTGACCTAGAACCATGAAATTTGGCAAGTAATGCCGTCTTATGCTACAACTACAAGTATAGGAAAAATCTGAAAACTATACATTTGTACTTAATTTCTAAAAAATATAGTCTTTATGTAAATAATTTGTACGAATCCGAGGTGGGCGAGTCCGACTCGCACTTGTCCGGTTTTTTTTTTAAATTTGGATCGAATTCCTTAAATAGGTACTAAAATTGATCAAACTCTTTTGTATGTACGTGGTTTCGATACCGGCTGTTCATGTAATTGGAATGTATTCTGAATATTCAATCTATAAAAATACGATTATTATACATCCTTTAGTTATAATAAATATCTCTATAGTTATACATAACAATAACTTCTCATCTGCGTTTGACGCAATCATAACATAATACTACTCCAGTTAGAAGACAACTAGACGTAAAGATAAAAGTTATGTTACGACGAAGATAACGACTGAATGATAATAATAGTTATTAATATATCTGGAATGGGTATTAAACCAACGAGCATAATGATGCTATTATGACTTCAGCGTCTATAAAAATTTAACCATAAAATATACCAGTATTCATAATTATTAAGTTGATAGATAGTTTTTAGTATCTAGGTAGGCACTAACCGACTACCAGATTTCATTTTTTACGATGCTCTTACGATATTCTTTTTAACAAATAAGATATAAACTTTATGCCACACCTAGCCATAAAGAGGCTTTTGCCGCACGCTACACGTACGGAAAAAGCCGCTTTCTGGCCAAGTGTAGACATTAAATGATATACACAACCGGGGAGGTAATAATGAAAGCCCTCGATCGCATATTTACGTCCCTCGCTTGCAGCTCGGGCCGCAAACATCTGCGATCTCGGCTTTTCTTTGTTTTACCACCCTAGTTGTGTAATGTACTATATTTTGTGCACATAACATTTATTTTTCACCACTCTAAACTGCCTACGCGTTTGGTATCCACGAAGTTTCATACAAAATTCATGTAGTAGTGCTCCTTCGGAGTGGCAGTAAGTAACGAACCTGCTATGACGTTTTAAACTAGTGATGTTACTACCGGCAGCGGCAGTACAGTGGAGTGGAAAGTGTACACTTAGGCATTATTAAGGCGAGGTAAGACGAGAATCGGGCGCGGAAGCCTAGTTTCCAAATCATTTTTAGAGCACTTATTTGACTCGTAGGTCACTGTAAAACATATATAATAATATTCAGAACTGTATCTAGGGCTTCCTCTCACTTAGAACACGATAGCGAACACTTCGCTCGATAGAAAAGTAGCGCGAAAACACTATAAAATAAAGTATTTTTTTTCATTTTTTTCATTTTGTTCATTACCAGTTACCTTTTCTGACAAAATTAATACCTGACAATCATGATTTCACAGTCATGCAGGGCATCCTCTCATGTTTGGGTTGATAACGTATACTTTTATGTTAGAAATCGAAGATAATCTGCAATAATCTGCATTCCGCCCGACCCTAGTTGTATGTGAAATGCGAGCCAGGTCCTACCGGGCCTTAACAAGTTTTGGTAGGTCAGTTTTGAATGGCGTCAGTATTTTAGTCCACAGGGAAGAGACGCATTTCGTCGCTATACTTACTCAACCACGTATCTACTCGAATAGTTTGATAGAAAACGCACCTGTGTTACGAGTAGAAAAGTGCGATTTTTCCTAGTAGATACGTGGTTGAGTAAGTATAGCGGCGATTTGTGACTTACAAAATGTTTTTTAGTTTCTAATGTTATCTATTTTCATCTTAATGGAAACCGCCTTCTTCCATGTACATGTACATTGTACACGTGTTAATAAATGGCTCCTCTTTAATAAGGGCGTTTTGTAATTTTATTTCTATAGTCTAAGACCTGATTACTACTTTGACACTACTAGTTTGACAGTTCCACACAAGCACAAATGTTGCCAGAGTTAGGCCAGTGATATTTCGTCGATATATTAAAAATAAAGAAATGCGTTAGATTCGAGTGGAAATTTGTAATATTTAAAATATTTTTTTTGTGATAAATCCCATTTGTCTTGTGTAAATAAAATTATTAGTGTATTATTAAAGGATTTGTTTTTTATACGTATCGCAATGACTTAATTTATAACGTAGTAAATAAAGTAAGGTGACACAATACATTCTTGAAAAGATTTAAGGATAACACGTTCCATGATTTTTTTTTTGTCTTTTTAGACCTATCCTGATGCGTGCAAATTATTGTCGATAGCATTTTATCGATGACTATTTAATTTTCTGTGAGCTAGACAACATTTTTGTCTGTCAAACTAGTTCGCCAAATTATGGTGTTTATTTTAGATATCATACTTAGGTAAGTGGTACCTTTCGTCGTGCATATGAGAGTTATTTTCAAAAAAAAATTACATAGTTAAGGGCCTAATAAAAACAAAATCACGATCGCTTCCTCTGTGTTACGAAAGTTAGGTATACAAACTATTTGGGTAACTTTCGTAACACAGAGGAATAAATTAAGTTTTGTTTTAATTAAATCCCTTAATTGTGTACATTGTTTTTGAAAATGACTCATTATATAATTTTTAACTAGTTAAAGACCACCTAGTTTTATTCCTCTTTGTCTATGTCACATACAATAAATTAAGATAGCCGCCATAAAACTGAAAAATCGGGCGTATCGTATCACTATTTGACCATTACTCACGTTACGAGCGCATTGCGATCGTAAAATCGATTGAAATCTAAGAATTGAAATACGTAAATTTATAGTACCTACCTTTTATTTTAAATCATCCATTTTTCCAACCGCATTAAGCCCCCGTTACCAAGTTGAAATTATCAATATTTTGTAATATCACAAGAATAAAATCCGTGTACAAAATTTCTCCGGTCCGGGACACTTGCACTGCCCTACGCCATCGCCATTCCGTCTTCATTCGTCAAAATTTCAGTCACACATGCAAAAAGGTATCGTCAAATCACCAACATTTGGTCATTTGGTCTCATTTAGATTTATGACTTGTCACAGAGCCATGTTTTTTATTTATTTAGTCCCTTAATTTTAATCTGTGGTCAAGTATAAACAATAAGACATGCATTGGGCGCTTACAGCTTTGTGGCTTGTTCATAGACGGCTTAAGTTTCGAGTTGAAACATCTTGCCGGTGATTTGGCGATGGCAGCTCAATCATTTTGTTAAATAAGGCTATGGGGCCAACTATCACGGTCGGGCAGCCTGATGAGTTCATTATTTGAGGGGGAGTCCCGCAGTGTTCCGGAAAGCACTGACCTATATTAACGAATGCTACACTCGAAGGGGTTGTGGCGTGCAAAGGTCACCGTTCGGTGGATGGCGAATGTTTGCTCCGTCAATTACGGATTTGGGTTCATCGATCATCTTTCGATGTACTTATAGGCTGTTTTAGCAGACTTGTGCGGCCAAGGAAATGTGAATCCATCATATATTTAGCGGTTTATTCGTAAGGTTATTGGGGATCACATGGAATGTTGCTCGTTGCTCTTTATGGATGTTTAAAGATCCCAAATAAGATGTCTGATGAAATCTAACTCATATCTTAATGAAACAATGATCAAATTTTTATTATACTTTCAAACTGAAATAGTTAATAGTTTTTTTTTAGTTCGATTAAATTACGTTATTACGTGTTATGCATAATCTGACAAGAAAAACGTTGAGCTTGGAAATAAATGAAATGTAATACGAATATGAATGCCATTAAATAAACCCGTATTCAAAATGGTAATCAAAATGTCATTACGTACAAATTTAACTAAAAAATAATTAATCTCCGCAACTTGCAAGACGATTTGTAAAAATAAGCCTAACGACCCGTGTAATACAAACGGAGCAAATAAAAATCCCGATTATGATAACAAACATCTGCTAAAACCATTATCGGTTCATTTCAGCCATTTCCTCCAGTATTTATTACTAGGATTTACCCGCGGCTTTGCCGATGCTATTCCCATTGTTATTATTAAAGGAACTTTCTACCGAGATATAAAGTCTCTAGCGATAATTTAAAGGATGCCTACTCGTCATATATACATTCAATTCTCTCTTATGGCATTATTCTATGGGGAAATTCAAGGGATTTTGAGCGTGTCTTGTAAATGCAAAAACGTGCTATTCGAATCCTGACTAATGCAAATTACCGTGATAGTTGTAGGGAACACTATAAAAATCTGCAAATATTAACAACAATGTCGACATATAAGTATGTATACCTATTGGAAATTGTATTGTATGTCAAAAACAACCAAAATTAATTTAAACGCGTGGACGCGACCAACACACCCTGAAGATCTAATTACCAGTAGGTGTAGGCTTAATATGGCAAGAAAGTGCCCGAAAATTGGGCCAAAAGCTGTTCAATAAACTGCCGAAAGCAATTAAAGCTCAAACTAATATCAACACATTTCGGCACCAAGTAAAAATTCTGCTTCTTAATAGAACTGTCTATAGCATAAAGGAATACCTGAGTAACGATTGTAATCCTAACAATTAGATTGATTTATAATATGAATGTAAATAAATAATGCAATTTAATAAGTATGAGTAAAAATGTGACGATCTCAATATGTGTACATACTTTGTTGACTTCAAAATGTGTAAGAGTATTGAGAAGTAAACGAATCTGAATCTATGCATGCTTGTATGCCAAATTTTATCTCAATCCAGTTTACTGTTACCGTGTTATAACAACAAACATCCAAACCTCTAAACATCTAATGGCACATCTTTAAAAACTTCCACATGCATTATATTAGTAGGTTGATTTTAAAGTAGTGCCATATTTTGTAAATGAGCAGGCACGTTGTCGGGCGTGTTCCATGGATCCATTTCTCATTTCACGTTTGGTTTACTTGGCCGTAAGTCACTTCGCTCTTTGGCATTACCTACCCCTTTCCGCTGACCTAATTGTTGTCTGATACGGCCGAATAATGGCCAAGGTAGCTATAAATGCAGAGAACTAGGTTAAATGTCAATAGTACACTTGGTGGAAAAACGTTGCTTTATAGTTCATTGTTCATTATTTATAATATTCAAAATGTCCTTTTCATTAAATTTTTATATTGTTGATTTTAGTTACAACTTTATTGACGTAGTTAGTTATTTGCATAACGGTGAGAACACAACTTAAAATTAATGGCGTGGGTACAGTCACCGGCAATAATATAATTATATAAGATCAAAATCGGTACGCATAAATATCTGACACGGCCTTATTGCTATAGTAATAGAGCGGCGTCAGATATTTTTTCATCACACTTGCTCGAAAATGGTGCATTACACGTAGGTTTTGCGGGCCGTAAATGAGCTATTACGCCCTAGGGCGTAATGGTTTTCTTTTTAAATTTGAAACGCTGGTTCTGTTTTACTCTTATTTGTCATGTTCAAAGGAAACTACCAACTTACTTTTTTAACTTTTATCACTGAAATATTTAATTAAAGAGAACTGTTATTGCAAATACATGTAAACACATATTTCTGTAACATTAATTAAATGTTTCAATAGTGTATTTCAGTATTTTGCAATTATAAAATCAACCGTTTTAGGTCTGTACCGCTATGGTTTCCGAACGTTTCGCATTGTCTATGGATATGTCACTAATGTCACTGTCAGTTTTACAATTTTATTTAGGTTAAGTAAGGTTAATTTTAATTAGATTTCCTCACAAGTGTGATGAAAAACATTGTGTGTGCCACGGGCGGTAAATGAATTACAAACTCGTGTTATTAAAGCCCTCGGCTTCGCCTCGGCCTTGTAACAAACACTCGTTTGTAATTCCTTACCTACCGCCCTTGATACACAATGTACTATTACATGCTCTGTTTCATTAATGTCATTGTGCTTGCGGCTGAACATTATATCACTATTTTTTTAATATAGCAATCTAGTAGTAGTAGTTAAAGGGTGTTCGTAAGATGCTATGCCTATAAAATGTCCAGCATCAAAATCAGGCTTTTAAAGCCCTTAACTTTGATGATGTCCAAAGTATACAATACGTTTAACATCTCTTAATACAAAAAAATGTAACCTTACTATAAGGAAATATAAATGAAAATAAGCGTAAAACAATAATAAGAGTTAATAAAATAGAGATTAAGAGTAAAAACATTGCGAGTGACAATTTTGTTAAATTATTTAATATCCTATTCAGGTATCCATCGTAGCAGCATCCTCCTGCCGTTACGTATACTGGCAGCGTAGCTCACTGGAGTACCTATTCGTAAAGGAGCCCTATTTGGCTTGCGTGATCACCACCCTGATAGCCAGGGACATAACCACCAAACTTTACGCAATGAACAACAAGATCGTCACAGACAGGGGATCACATCTAGACATACGGTTGCCGAGTATCTCTCACGCGTTGGCAAGGAGTCCGCGGCGATTCCGGGCCGCGAACCGCCCGCCGCCGCCGACCACGGTCCAGCCCGTACCACCGGAGAAACGACCGAGTAAGTCATTTGTTAGTAATAACTTCGCGCCCCAGTAAATCATAACTTTTGAATATGCAACGGTGAAATAACGCTTCCGTTGCGGAACCATTTTCGACTAAGTTTTCAGGCTTGTTGGTATTTTTGTTTCATGTTCCAGTTTCGTTGCATAATTGTTGGTGTAGTTAATAGTCATTTTAATAAGGAGTTTTATTAACGATAGGAAAACTAGGAAATCGAGCAAGCGGTGCATTAATTTGCACTTTGCATTTACATTCGGATCACATTCTTAGTTAGCTTCTTCTGTAGATTGTTCAAAACTTAGTCAGGAAGGAGTTCATTTCAGTCTAAGGCGTTGCTTTACTTTGATTTGAAGAATTTTAGACGTTGCATATGCAGAGGCGTGGCGCTAATGCTCAATTGACTATATATTTATTTGAGAATCCGTAGAAAGAATACCGACATTCCCCACAATATCATGAGAAATATGCACCTTAACGCATCGAAAAATTTCGTGTGAATTTGATTAAAACTGGTATTGCAACAGCTAACATCACTTTAACGCATCGAAAAATTTTGTGTGAATTTGCCTAAAACTGGTCATCAAACGGCTAACATATTATGTATTAACATCACATGATCTCAATTTTGTATCTACGTCTGAATTATCGTTTTACATGTTTGTGAATCGATTTTCAAACAGTACGTCTAGCATAACTGGCCGCGACTTCGTTTCTCGCGCGACAGAGCATGACCTGTCACTGTCACATTATATTGCGTGGAAAGAGATAGGTAGCTTTTGTCGCGCGACAAAGATTCGCGTATCACAGTTGTGCTAGAGGTACAGATTTGCTCTGGATTGCTTAAAATCTGTGCATTTTTTTTCTCGTAGGAAGTTGATATACAAGAAATCTGCTCACGAGTCTTTTTTCCTCTTAGACTGGATCCGCAACAACCGCATCGACCGCTCCGAGTCAGCGCGACGCGCGGACGGCTCCGAGTACTCAGGGGACGAGGAACTCATGCCGCTAGCCGAGCACGAGGCGCCCGCCGCCTCGTCCGACGACCTCTCCGTCGCCGAGAGTTGCCCCGACACCTCTTCCAAGTACCACAGCTGCGAGGCCGTTGAGACTGATGATGAACTGAGACACTGATGCTTCTTGGCCTTATTTAGCTAATTTTAGTGTACTCCTGCGCAAAAATTATTCTTATTACCTTGCAGAATCTCCTAGGTTCCTCTTTACTCCGGTGGGTAGCGCCAAAAATTACCACAACATCTGCTCTAGCTACCACAGGAGGCTGGAGACTGACGATGAACTGAGACACTGAAGCTTCCTAACTTTTTATCTGGCCAATTCTACTGTACAGATTAAACATATTTCTCTTCTTACCAGCATAATTCAGCCTATTATACATAAGGAATGCGTTCAACTACTTACTGCCGAACATTTCCTTGGTCGCCATTTATTCTGATAACATTGACTGCCTTATTTTGTGACCTCTGCATCACTGAGAGTTTCACTGACATATCTAACTAATAAAAGGGGTTACTAATGATCTCGTTTTGATTGCTTCCAGTAGATGAATCTTCCAACTAAACTGAAGTAGGTATAATAAACAGTTCAAAGTTTCGTATCTCACAAGTTTCGCAGTTTTTATTTGTTTCTATTAAAATTGCCTTCAAACTACACGCTCTGCCGGAAGCGCGGAGTTACGATGGCGCTCCGCCAAAACTTAACGCAGTAAATTCTTGGTGACGTCATCAAATGCCGAATTCAAGCGTAATTTTAAGACGCTCGGACATATTTTAATTAGAATTCTGCGAAATATGCAGTCGGAGAACTATTGCAATCCCACGAGTCGCACATTTGGGAGTTTCCAAGCTTTTGTTCCACACATGAAAACTCATGTTTCAGTAAATTTATGAAAATCTTCCAAATGCTTTAGAATTGAATAAATGATATTAAATTGAATGCTGTTTTTTTCCACCTATAATAATTATTTTGATCCTGAGGTACACAACTTATACAAGCGGTAAAATACTACACATGCCAAAATTAAATAAAATAAAAAATAAAATAATTTATTTCTGTAAGTAGGCCCTCAAGGGCTCTTTTACATGTCTTACATTATTTTGTCTTCTTTTCTTTTCTTTTGGCGCTTCGGGTAATGACCTTCTGTTGAGAAGAAGCGCCGGAAGAAACTCACCAGTTTCTCTTTTTATCCTTTAATATACATGAGATTTCATTAATAACTTACATTAACTTAAAAACTACATTAATAGAGATGTAAAGGGTCTCTCTATACGTCCAAACAAGACAAATAAAAAATAGAAAATAAATTGATACTAAAATTAATAGAGATGTAAAGAGTCTCCGTTGTCAAAATATTATGTTTTGGAGGTGTAAAGGATCTCCAAACGTCAAAATACAAATTGAGAATACTTTTTTACTAAATATCTTACAGAAATGTAAAAAAATCTGTGACTCACATGATATAACTAAAAAAAAAACATTTTTTCTTAGAGATGTAAATGGTCTCTAAGTGTCAAAACAATTGGCAAGTACAAAAACAGAAAAGACAACTAATCAAACAGTGTTTTAAAATATATCTATTTCCAGTCGCAGTTAATCCCACGGTGTTTCATCATTCATGTAGTCTTGTGTGCTGTAATAAGCCTTAGCCATGAGTTTACGCTTTACACAATTCTTGAATTTGTTAATAGATAATTCAGTTATATTCCTTGGCAGCTTATTATAAAACATTACACAATAGGGTATTTGACAACAATCAAAATAAATTCATTAACTCTAACCAGCAAATTACGCTTCCAAAACAGCCCGGATAAAATCATTCAAACTTATTTTCGTGCCATCAACGATTTTACAATGACGAAAACTAAAAATAAGGCACCATGTTGAGCATGACGTCACAAGCACGTCACAAGATAGTATTTCATACTAAACTGCATACTTTCGGAGCGTTTTGACACTTCATAAAAAGAAGCTGATTTGAACTGTCATCAAGTAGCCTATTACCCATGAATGATGTTTTTATTTTATGGAGCCGAGTGGTGGGCACTGCGAGCTTATGTTTATTCCTAGTATTAATATTATGTATGTCACAGTTCTTCTTAAAATTCATGATATTCTTATGTACATACATAATATTCTCATAGATGTATTGACAATGCAATGTCATTACATTAATGTCCTTAAACTTATCTCTAAGTGAGTCTCGATAATTCATTTTATATATCGCTCGAATGGCCCTCTTCTGCAGAACAAATATAGTATTAAGCTCTGAAGCACTAGCACTGCCCCACAGCAGAATACCATACGACATAATACTGTGGAAGTAACTAAATTATACTATCGAGCTGTTTTTATGTCTGTTAATTGTCGGATCTTGTTGACTGCAAAAGCTGCAGAACTTAGTCTATTCGAGAGATTACCGATATGGGGACCCCACTGGAGTTTAGAATCCAAGAAAGACTGTACTATCAACTAGTTCCAATTCCTCATGTTTCACAATGACACTTGCTTGCTCGCGATTTACGTTACGCGTGACAAAGTTTATACATTTAGTCTTTCTTTCATTTAACAGTAAATTGTTAACATTGAACCAATTCACTACTTTAGATATAGCATTGTTTACATCATTGTAAGCTTGCTGCTGTCGCTTGACTTTGAAGATGACTTTGAAGAAACGCATGAGATAAGTATGCCACATTTCAGAGCTTCGCTACAAATGGATTGTCTTCTATCTTCTTCTTCATTGTGCCATATCCTAACGGATGTTGGCGATCATCAAGCGAAAGTCTTCTCTATTTTTCGCCACTCTGCCAAGAGTGGTAGCGTCTGCAGCATCGGTCCAGTCTTTGATATTCTCACACCATGATGTTCTCGGTCTTCCTCTACCTCTTTTTCCTTCTTGTCTTCAATAGCAAACCCAAAAAAAAATCGTCAGACTATGTAAAGCTTTAGGTACGTAATTATGAAAACAGTCAAGATTCTTTTGAGAAGGATTTTTTCTCTTATAGTGAGTGGTGATAGACGGTTGGGAAACTATGCCTTGACAAAGTATGAAGACAGACAAGTAGTCAAACTTCGACTGTTCAGGAGCACGCGATACGTATTCAAGGTCTACCTTTTGTAGGAAGAAAAAATACTGCTAGTACCTATACTGTGGCCTTGAAGAATGATAATATTTCTTATTGCGACGTGTTGTCAAGTTTCTCAAATTTCTGAAGACTATATTATGTAAGTAGTTCCCCCAAATGACGCGGTAAATTTAAAATCGCTTAGCATCCAGGTTAATTACCGCATACGCGTAGGTATCGTGAAAGTGGGCTCTGATTATCCGCATGATTAATCATCTAAGTTTGTTAACTAGCTTAAGCAAAGCCGTCTTGAATGAAGATTAAATCTAATGATTTATGTCACCTGTAGAACAAAGGAATCAAGATCCAGTATTTTAACTTTGGAGCACAGAATGAATATGTTTGGTTTGGCAATACGTTTTCAGACTTGAATGCCCGCAAACTTGCGAAGACTTGCGACTTGAGTTCACAATCATTGACGTGGTACTCTACTCACTGGCCGATTTCGTCTCGACGGATTTGTGACAATAAGAGCATGCAAAATGCAAATGGGATGCACAAAAATGGCCATAAAGACGCAAAGAACGCCAGTCGCTAAAGGTTTTACTGTAAAGGTGCAAACGCACTAATTGACTAACTAACGCGCAAACGTGAGGTGTGGAGAGAGGGCAACGGCAACTAGACTTGTACTTCCGCATACTTCGGCTCTCTATAAAGTTGCACGTTTACAGTTAGGTAGTTTATTTTTATCATAAATCTTCTTCCGCCTACGCTAGTAGTAAATTATAACCCGAGCAAAATGCGAGCTAAATTTTGCAGTGTACCAATAAACCGGCCGTTGTAAGTTGCTATTATGTTGTCGTTGTAATAAAGTGGATGTACGTCTATTCTGTTATTAATGGACTGGCCAGTAAAGGGTGATAAAAGCGTTGCCTATACTCAACCTACAGCTTTATGTCCTCTTATTTTACTCAATTGTACTACTTTCAAAAGCAACCTTTATACGTGCAGCATAAAGTTGATTTTTCAAAACAGCTTCAGTGGAGGCAGGAGTTTATGGAAGTAAGTGGTCGTGTTTACGAGTGAAATTACAATTTCAGCCCTTGAGCTTTCGACGGACTAATCAATCAACGACGTCCGATTCTGTTATAGCTGATTCAGGCTGTCGGAGTTAAAATATGATTGGTTATCGAGGTATTATAATATTTGATACATTAGGGTCAAGTTGAGTAGAGCAATTGGACCCATTCACTCCCGTCAATCAGAGTAGGAATGTGCCCAGCAGTGGACTGGTTATGAGAATGAGTAAAGTAGTATAAAAAACACATACAATCATACATAATACAATTCTTATGAAAAATATTGACTTACAATATTTAAAACCCAACCCAATAAGCTTGAGATTGCAATGAGTAGGTATTATGGGCAGCAGCCAGGGCTCGGAAACCGGTATTTGCTTCATACAAAAATACCGGTATTCTTTCCATTATTTTCGTTCTTTGGTTTATTATTTCATTTTTTAACCGGACAATCTAATAATACGAAATCATGACTTAAATACATTATTGAGCTCTACACAAAAAGCATAAAATTATTCAAAATATTGGGCTATTTCGAGGTCTTTGCAAAAAACCGGTTACGAGCCCTGGCAGCAGCAAAGAGGGAACCTTTCAAACAACGAAGGATACGAAGGTCGCTAGTAACGCTGTTATAAATACGTCGAAAATTGCAACGTGGCTGGTAAATGGCCAGGCGGTGTAGTCATTACTCCGTAGCACGTTGTCCCGGCCAGACACAGCCCCTGGTTCGAATCCAGCCTTGACTACGTCACGTTATATTTTTCAAAGTACCTATTTGGTCTCTGTATCAATAAAATTAATCACCATATTTTACGGTTTCAAGATAGTTTTCCTTGAAATCGCACAACGCTCGATTTTTTTAACTAAAATGAAACGAGGTATATCTGTTATAGTAAATTGTGCACCGAGGGTAGTAAGAAGGGGATTACTAACGAGAGTCTATTAGAAGCCCGACGCCGTAGGCGGAGGGCTTTTAATGACTCGAGTTTGTAATCTTCTTACTGCCCGTGATACACACAATGTTTTTCATCACATTTGCGAGGAAAAAAAAATAAAACATAAAAATGAAATAAACTAAACGCACCCGCTAAGAGACAACTTCAACTGTCAACTTTTTCAATATAATCTTCCACAGATAATGCTAAGAACTGCGTTTAGTTTTTAAACTTTACAGGCAATGTCGCCAGATTGTACCGATTTTCAAAATAAAATTTTAAACTAAATTAATTTAATTGCATTAAAATAATCGCAAAAACTACGGAAATAATAGTAAAATATACCCAGGGTGACCACTATTTACAACAATCAAAATTCCCTGACTTTTCCCGGTTTTCCAGGCGTTTTTTCAAGTTTTTCCCTGACCATAATCTTAAATGTAATAAGGATAAAATATATAATTAGAATACTTTTTCAATATTTAAACTACGAGTATTATGGTACAAAAGCAACGAATTGAGAAACCAAATTTTTTGAAGTCGGTTTAAAATAAAAGTGAAATAAAAATTAACTCGTTGAGTTATAATAACAAATTCGATTGCAACTTGGTAATCTGTCTTTCCAATAACGCAGCTTCTTTGGCAGCTCCTTCGAGAATTCAGTTGCCTTTTTGCTTCAAGTTCTCTAACCAATTCTGCAGTTTTTCTTTTTTCTCTTCTGAACGTAAGTTTTCCTTCTTTTTATTTTGCTCATCCACGTACAAGGAGTGAGCTGTTTTGAGCCGCGTGGATCATTGAATTTTTCGATTTTCTAGTTTGTGAAAGAGCCACTACTGAAAACGCTTCTACGGAAATTAAGTTTGAAGTTTATGCCTATAACACCAGCGCAACACTACCCCCTCCTAAGACATGCTCGTCCCACCATCCAGAGACACGCTGTCCGCATTGTCAACGATCCCATACTTACTGACGGTTTAGAAACGCTTAGCCTCCGGAGAGACTTTGCATCTCTCTGCGTCTTCTACCGTCTGTATAATGGGGAATGTTCCAAGGAACTGTTTGGGTTGGTGCCTACCGCATCATTCTACCATCGCACCACTCGTCATCGGCAGGCGGTTCATCCCCATTTCCTTGAATCATTACACTCAACAACGCGCCGGTTCTCTAGAACCTTTCTAGCGCGTACAATAAGGATCTGGAATGAACTTCCTGCTAAGATTTTCCCACTCCGCTACAATATGGGTGTCATAGTCAGGGTGTCATCAAATTTCTTCGAGACCGGCAACGCATTGCATCTAGTGGTGCGAATGTCTATAGGCGGCGGTGACCGCTTTCCATCAGGTGGGCCGTCTGCCTGTTTGCCAGTCTATAGCAATAAAAAAATATATATGGCGAAATTTCTCGAAGGAGTGAAAGAGACAGCGCTATTAGAAAGAGACAGCTATACTGAGAATGTTCGAGAAATATGCGAAAGAATACCAATAATATAAATTTTTAGTAAGATTCCGGGACTTAAGTCCCGGGAAAAAAATTAGTCGCGTAAGGGAGTCTCCACTTTTCGACTACGTTCTTCGAAGTTTAGGTAAATATACTCTACCTATTCCGATCACTGGTGATATACGACAGGCGCGAAGAGAGGGCAGCGGGTGACCGTCAAGATGGCGTACACCGTAAAGATATCCAAAATCTGATGCTGACAATAAATAGTACCCAAATATTACCCACGAAATACCTACCTAATTGACAAAAATAGTACCCTTAAACTTTTCAAAATATAAGGCCTATTCACGTGTACGCTACCGGCCCGTCAAGCTAGCGTACGCCGCTTGTATCTCTGGAACGGCTTTGTTTTCGGAAATGCTTTATATCTCAAAAATAATATTTTTTTTAATTATTTATATATTTTAGATATTGTATTTCATATGTATTTATACAATATATTCGCAAATCAGTCTCATTTTTTATTCCCTTCAATACATTTCCCTGACAATTCCCTGACTTTTCCATGACTAGTGAAATTCCCTGACATTTCCCGGTTTTCCCGGTTTTCCAGAAAGTGGCCACCCTGTATACCATATAAGTTTTATTTCCACTAAAATTGGTTTTGTAGCCAAGTTTTGAAGATGTGAAATAGCCTTGGCTGATTCGAAACCTCCTTAGTCTGAAATGACGTACGACTTTTAAAACTAAACTCATAACTCTCGAGGGAGTTATAGATTTTCATACAGTTTTTCCTCCCGTGGGAGTTACAGATATTTGTAACCCACGGGGGGTAAATCGGCTCGAGTTGGTCTATAAGCGCGCGTGTTATAACACCCTTTGGGTAAGGCCGTAAAAAAGGGATGATTTCGTGACTTGTAAGCGTCCGGCATTGTTTTTACGAAAAGTAATTACAAAATTTTACTTTTTTAATTTTCCGTGCAAAATACAAAACTTTTTCTACTAGTTCTAGTCCACTAACAAATGTAAATCTCTGTGTTTGTATTCCAATTTTTTTTTCTTCTATGCAATTGCATCGATTTCCATACAAATAAAAATGTCCCAAAAATGTTCCTGAAAGATTGTAATTATCGTTTTTTAGTTTTGTGATATTATACTGATATGTTGGAGTTTTTTTTATAACTGTCATATATTAATGCAACGTTTTTCGAGCTTTAACATTAGCATTGCTCATTTAAAATAATAATTTACGCGTAACATAAGACAAGTCAACATATTGAAGCTTTTAAGTTACTTAATTTAAGTAACCGTTCTGTCTTGCTATTTTAGCAGTTGATTTGCGGAATTTGATTTCATTATAACGGCAACACTATTTATTCTTTAGTCTTGGTATACCTCTCACTGGTCGGCCATTTTGTGGGTAGTTCAGTGCGTCGATTCAACTTGTGCCGAGGATTTTTTATGGAATTTAAAAGTTACGAGTGAATTTCATGGTAAATTTGTTCTGTTTTGTATTACGTAATACATTATTAATATAATCTTCATATTAGTTTATAGCTAGGTGTCGTGTTCGAGTTAATATGTTTGTTATTGTTCTATATAATGCAAATGAAAGTGAATAGAGGCTAACTTTTATGTTACTTTTAAGTTACTTATGTTACCATTTTAATTTATTTTTAAGTTACGTAACATAAAAGTAAAGTAAAGCTTTGTTCACGCTTTCTTTTCAGTTACAAGTTCTTGCAGTCGGGTTTTTAGTTTAAAATATTTGGTTTGTTTTAATTTTTATACCCAACTGCGCAACACAAAGAAGAGTAACGTGTTTTTTATTTTATTTTACATAATTACAATGATTATAACAAGTAATCCGGGGAAAAATTATGATTTAATTTTATTTGTGAAGACAGCTTTTGTGTGGCTATCAGCCTTTAATTACTTATTCATCTTTGTTCAAAAATGTACCAAAGTATATAAGGTCCTAATTTATTAGTTGCAGATATTTTAACACATTATACTTTACATTAAAATAATTAACTTTAAATAGAAATTCAGAAATCTCTTCATATAACTTTTCTGATTTCATTTACCTAACAATAAAATTTATTATAATTTCGTCTAAATAAATCATCATGTGCATTATCACATGTCACAATAACACTATCTGTCATATCAACAATTTGTTGTCGTAAATGTCGTAACGGTTCGGCGGGAAAACTGCAAATGTCTTTTAATTTATCTACGTGAAGTGGCCAGTTACAGTTAAGTGGTACGTAAAAGAGCTACTAGAATCTTTTCAATGAGTTTTCATTTAGTAATCACATTAACAGGGTGTTATTACGTAGCAAATTTGTTTTTCCTTTTTCTCCAAAAAAACATCGTAAAAGCTATAATGTTTCATGCTTTAATATACTCCAGAGACCGAGTACTATCAGCCGTAAAAATATCTGCAACTAATAAATTAGGACCTTATATACCTATTTGATCTCTTAAATAAACACTTAGTACAAAAAGTGTTTGTATTGTAGACATTGTGAATATCCCTTTAGAATACTTTTATGTAACTTTTAAGTTACTCAGTAACATATATTTTTAGTTACTTTTATGTTACATAAGCCCAATTTTTCAGCCTTACCCCTTTACGAGCAAGTGTGATGAAAAAATTATTTATCAAATAACTAAATATTTTTACTAAAAAAACCCGACCGCGGTATTTTTACTAAAAAAATCCGCCATTTTGTTGTGACACTCGCGCCATCAAGACGAATCCAATGATGTATCATTTATCAAAATCGGTAGTGCCGTTGAGTAGTTACGAGTGGACACAGGAACGGACATACATACATACAGGTCAAACACATTACCCTCCTTTGGGCTTCGCCGCAGTCGGGTAATAACTAACTTTATGATGCTAGGCTTTATCGCGCGATAAATAAATGATAAAGCATCCATCACTCTCACACTTGTCAGAACGTGACTGGCGTTTTATCATTTATTTATCGCGCGACAAAACCTACCATCATTACTATGCCTCGGCCATTCTCCAGAAATATGTCTGCGTCTAATTCACGCGTCACAACAGCGACGCGGTAATTAGGTGACCGCAGACATATTTCTGGAGAATGACCGGCCTACTGATACTATGAAATCAGGCGTATGATGCAACACTTTGTCGCGCGATATAGTATTTTTTCTACTCCTGTACTGTTATCTGTCTTTTACTTGGTCACGAACACTAATATAAGAACATACATAATATGAGTTCAGAGAAGTCTATACTCTATTCCCCATAACAGCACTAGTGTCGTTATAGCCACTTTACGTTATTGCTAAGCAACCACAGACTTCTAAATCTAGGTTAAACTTAGGTCAAGGATTAAGCGCTCAATTTTAACTTTACGGTAAAAATGCACAACTACCAACTTAACAAACAATTAAAATCCTACGGCTTTTAAGAAAAACAAAACTTTCTGAACTAAATTCATTGATGCCAACATAAAAACAAAAGTATTTTTAATATATTCACTGCGTGTCAACTTCATTTAAAAAATAAAAAGTTTACCATAGACACATACTGACAGTCATACGTCATATTTGCCTTCTTTGCAGGTTATGCCTTGTTTGTATTTTATATTTTAAAACCTGTCGTAGAAAAAGTATTGTATGCAACGTTGTATAATTAAGTCAAAAAACGCTCATTGCGTCTCTATTTGCGATACTCGCCGCATTCGCGGCTCGTATCGCAACTCACGCAATTCGCATTTTTTGAACCTTCTTATACAACTGTTGCATAAAATACTATTATGCAACAGTTGTATAAGAAGGTTCAAAAAATGCGAATTGCGTGAGTTGCGATACGAGCCGCGAATGCGGCGAGTATCGCAAATAGAGACGCAATGAGCGTTTTTTGACTTAATTATACAACGTTGCATACAATACTTTTTCTACGACTAGGTTAAAATATAAAATACATGGACGTCACGCGTGTCTCGTCCGGTCTCTCCGAGTGTGTACAGCCGGCATGACAGTTGTGTCTATGGTAAACTTTTTTTTGATATGGCAGGTGACACGATGTGACGATAATTAAAATACTTTTTTTTATGTTGGCATCAATTAATTTAATTCGGAAAGTTTTGTTTTTCTTATGAATCGTAGGAATTTAATTGTTTGTTAAGTTGGTAGTTGTGAATTTTTATCGTGAAGTTAGAATTGAGCGCTTAATCCTTGACCTAAGTTTAACCTAGATTTAGAAGTCTGTGGATGCTAGCAATAACGTAAAGTGACTATAACGACACTAGTGCTGTTATGGGGAATAGAGTATAGACTTCTCAGAACTCATATTATGTATGTTCTTATATTAGTGTTCGTGACCAAGTAAAAGACAGATAACAGTACAGGAGTAGAAAAAGTAAATAATAAAGCATCCGTCACTATCATACACTATGTGTCAGAACGTGACGGAAGCTTTATCATTTATTAATCGCGTGACAAAGCGTAGCATCATACGCCAGATTTCATAGTTATTAAAGATAAACCAAAATGAAACTGTCTAATCCTATCATCTGTCAAATTAAACACGAAACCGAAGTCGTTTGGCCGCGCTCCGCGGTCAGAGTGCCAGGGCGGCCCGCGCCAAGCTACCAGATGCGACTCCTGTAGCCAAATGAACCCCATCTAACTAAACTAGGCGCGCGTTGGCGGCGCTTTTTGGCGCTTAACCTCAGGGCTACCAACCGTACGAGGTTCCTCGTACGAGACGCCACAAATACGAGATTTGTAGTCTGCTGTATCTTTCTAGCTGCACCGAGGTACGAGGACACGATCAGGCTCAGTTATGTGCAAGTTTTTGACGAAGGAAATGTACACCCTTTTTACATACATACGAGTATGAGTCGTTCTCGGTCGAGGCCAATTTGCAATTGCTATCAAGAGAAGAAGTGGTGCAACTTCATATCTTGTTCCCCTGGTTCTAAATGTACGAGGTTCGAAAGCAAAGTACAGGTTTAGCTGGTCTAGAGAAAAAAGGTTCCAGGGTTGGCAACCCTGCTTAACCTCGACGTCGATGTTATGTCGATTGTAATTAACTGTATCGGATTTGCAGATGTGTACTTGATGCATTTTGGCATGCTCATAGGCTTTGCAAAATCGTGTTGGAAGAACAACTGTAAGAATCGTGAAGGTTTTTCGGTCGAACAGCCACGATGGAGAATTTTGATGTTGCAAAGTTGAGTTAGTTGGTGTTTTGTGGGTTGTTATTTACTTGGCGGAACGGAAGGCACGCCAAGTAAATAAACTTTTATGTTTTAGTACTTATTTGAGAATTAAGCACACAGATCATACTTATTTTTAGGGTTCCGTACCAAAATGGTAAAAAAGGAACCCTTATGGTGCGACTCTGTCTGTCTGTCCGTCTGTCATAGCAAGATATCTCAGGATCTACTGATGCTATCGACTTGAAATTTGGAATAGTGTTAAAAACCGCAAACCCGAGCCTATTGGATGGAAAAAAAAAATTATGCCTTTTTTACTTTTTTTTAAAGGGGTCCGTAATGGGACTCTGAAAATTGAAAGTAGGGCTTTTATATCGAGTGGGGTATCAAATGAAAGGGCTTGATTTTTAGATTAAAATGCCGTTTTTATTTTTTTCTTAAATAAGTAGTTTTTGATTTATGACCCAAAACGTCAAAAAAATACCATTCCCCCCCTATTATCTTCGAAGTTACTAAACAGAAAAACCTGTAATAATTAAGTACCAATTATTAATGTCATCCTAAATATTACAGGAAAAATATAACGGTTTTCCTAACTTGCACCGTTTTTAAGAAATTTACTGAAATCGTAATACATACTTATTTGCTCCTACTAAACTAATCGCCATAGAGCTTTTCTTGAACTATTCATGTATCTACTCATGAGTTTGTACGGAACCCTCGGTGCGCGAGTTTGACTCGCACTTGACCGGTTTTTATTTAGTATAGGTAACAATACCACTTTTTATTTTTAAAACGACCTAAAACGAATCTAAGCCTCCGATATGTTGATTTCTTCCTAATATGGATATTACGTTCTAATTCTACCGATATAAAACTTAAACTTCCTTTTACAGTGAAACAAAAAATAAAGCTAAACTGAAAACAATAGTGATTGCGATCGCTAAGTGTGTTCTTGTTACAACCTTGTTTACTGCGTTCTTAGAAGCTAGTTACTAGAATAGCTTTACAAAGCTAATTCAATATTCTTGCTACGCTGTACGATAGAGCCGTATCTTTCTAAATCTAAGGGATTGTGTTCACTAGGGTAATTAAATGGAGATTGCAGGATATATATACGAAGCAATTACTGCTAAGTCCTTATAGATTGATACGTCACGCATGGACGGGTAGAACATGCATGGATTGCACGATAATGGAATAATATTAATTAAGTCAGATCGTAGACCAGTGTTTTATTGTGGTTTAATAGAGGATGGTTCTGAGTTCGTCGGAATCTTTTTTACTTATGTTCCCCCTTTACTCGAAAACTGCTGGATTTTTGTTTCGTTCTCAGATGGCGCCTTTGCTACCAGATCAGGATCTGATGATGGGGTATTAGGGACATCGTTGGAACGCTTCAAATTTCTTTATTTATATTTTAAATTAACTTGTACATTTGTTATAGAATAAGGTCGTTTTGAAGTCAGTTAGTGTTTTTATTATTTTATATTATTTATTGACTATATCCCATAATGTGCTTCATGAATAAAAATCGCAAGTATTTAACTCATTGAAAATTGACCGCTACTCCTATTTTATTCTCCATTCATTTGTTGTTAATTCATCTTTTAATCGTTTTTGTAATTTGTAGTTGATCAATGACCGCTCTGAAGAATTTTCGTTGAAAACTGGCCAAAGGGAGCGTAAGCTCATATCAGAACATACTTGAAGATTTCTGTGTCCTATCAGGATCTTTCGTTACCTGCTCGTCGGTGTCCCCACGTCTCTTTCCTTGTATTTATTAACTTTGACTGTAAGTAGTTCGTATTTTGTTTTCCTGTCTATTAATGTGAATTACCAAATATAGTTTAGTTGTGTCTTTTTCGGCTGTGCAACAGTTTTGTTTGATATAGAGGGGCGAATGGCCTGTATTGACGGTGAATGGTATCGTGTCTAGCCTTAGGTGTAACCCCACTTAGCCTATTTCCCCAAGGGTTCGAAGTGTCGACACGTTGAAGCGATGTGTTCCCATTCTATCCAAATTGTATTGAATGCTACTACAAATACCGTTTTTAAGTAAGTTTGCGACAGATAAAAAGCAAAGTGTCAATGAGTAATATGAACTGTATGTTAGAAGATTTATTATATTCCAAATTTCATCAGTATACGTCTTGTAGTTTTTGTGTAAAATGTCTGTGACATACGGACGGACGGACATGACGAAACTTCCTTTTTAGCCATTTTGGCTACGGAATCCTAAAAACTGTCTTGGTCTGACCTTAGAGAGTACCCTATTGAAGCTCATATACGGGTAGGGAATGCAGCCATAACCGAAAACCGAGTATCGGTTTTTCCACGGTTAAACTCGAATTCGAATCGAATACTCGAATAATAACCGAGTATTTTTTACAGTAAGCAAAGTATTGAATAATGATAGGTTAACGTGGTTTTTATGATTTTTCATCACACTTGCTCGAAAATGGTGTTGTTACACGTAGGTTTTGCTGGCCGTATATGACCTATTACGCCCTAGGGCGTAATGTTTTTTTTTTAATTTGAATAAGTTTCAGTATTTTGAAAATGACACTCAAATACACTATTTAAACATTTATTTAATGTTACAGAAATATGTGTTTACATGGACTTATTTGCATTAACAGTTCTCTTTAAATAAACATTACAGAGATTAAAGTTAAAAAAGTAAGTTGGCGTTTCCTTTGAACATGACAAATAAGAGTAAAACAGAACCAGCGTATTGAAATTAAAAAAAATTACACCCTCGGGCGTAATAGGTCATTTACGGCCCGCAGAGCTTGCGTGTAATAACACCATTTTCGAGCAAGTGCGATGAAAAATAACATCGAGTTACCTGAGTACCTGACGTACCTGGATTAGGGTAGGTAAAGGGATGAGCTGTATTGGCAAGATAAGAGTTATCTCGCGGTCTCTTTTGGTTTTGTGACCTTTTCTAGATAAGGACATACTCATTAAATTACTTATTTAGTATTAACATTAATAGTACATTGTGTTTCTAGGGCGTTAAGTACGGAATTACAAACGAGTGTTTGTTATAAGCCCGAGGTGAAGCCGAAGGCTTTAATAACACGAATTTTTAATTCCTTTACCGCCCGTGGCACACACAATGTTTTTCATCACACTTGCTCGAAAATGGTGTCATTACACGTAGGTTCTGCGGGCCATAAATTACCTATGGCGCCCTAGGGCGTAACGGTTTTTTTTTTTAATTTGAAACGCTGGTTCTGTTTTACTCTTATTTGTCATGTTCAAAGGAAACGCCAACGTACTTTTTTAACTTTTATCACTGAAATATTTATTTTAAGATAGCTGTTATTGCAAATACATGTAAACACATATTTCGGTAACATTAATTAAATGTTTAAATAGTGTATTTCAGTATTTTGCAAATATAAAATCAACTAAAATGGCCGTTTTAGGTCTTTACTGCTATGGTTTCCGAACGAGACTTGACATTTCGCATTGTCTATGGACATATATCACTAATGTCACTTTCTATTTTAATATTTTCTTGTCATACTGGGACGATTAGTAAGGTTATATTAATCAGATTTCCTCACAAGTGTGATGAAAAACATTGTGTGTGCCACGGGCGGTAAGGGAATTACAAACTCGTGTTATTAAAGCACTCGGTTTCACCTCGGGCTTATAACAAACACTCGTTTGTAATTCCTTACTTACCGCCCTAGATACACAATGTACTATTACATCACACTTGTGAGGAAATCTTAATTAAACAACCTTACTAATCGACACAGTATGACCAGAAAATATTAAAAGAGAAATTGACATTAGTGACATAAGTCCATAGACAATGCGAATGTCAAGTCACGTTCGGAAACCATAGCGGTAAAGACCTAAAACGATTTTATATTTGCAAAATACTGAAATACACTATTTAAACATTTAATTAATATTACCGAAATATGTGTTTAATATGACTTATGTCACTAATGTCAATTAGTGACATAAGTCCATAGACAATGCGAATGTCAAGTCACGTTCGGAAACCATAGCGGTAAAGACCTAAAACGATTTTATATTTGCAAAATACTGAAATACACTATTTAAACATTTAATTAATATTACCGAAATATGTGTTTACATGTATTTGCAATAACAGCTATCTTAAAATAAATATTTCAGTGATAAAAGTTAAAAAAGTAAGTTGGCGTTTCCTTTGAACATGACAAATAAGAGTAAAACAGAACCAGCGTTTCAAATTTAAAGAAAAAAACCATTACGCCCTAGGGCGCCATAGGTCATTTCACCATTTTCGAGCAAGTGTGATGAAAAATCATAAAAACCACGTTAACCTATCATTATTCAATACTTTGCTTACTGTAAAAAATACTCGGTTATTAACCGAGTAATATTCGAGTTTCAAATCGGTTAAAACCGGACGGTTAAAACCGATACTCGGTTTTTTCACTATTCGGTTGCATTCCCTATATACGGGGCAAAAAATCGTCATAGTAATAGAGTAGGATCACTTGGACCCTTTAGGCGATTTCATTTCTACTATCGTGACGAAGGCAAGTTCACTCTCGGGGAGAACATAGGTACCTTGGTTTATTGTACCATGCTTGGAGCAATATATCTAACCGCAATAAACTCATCTGTGAGAGTATGTAGATAAACACAAGCGGTGTGTTTGTTAGCACTACGTCACGGAATCAGGTCAAAAGTGTAAGCAAGCTCGTTAAAGGTGCAAACGGGCCTATCCCTCGAAAGCAATCGATTGCACCTAGGCGGCCTAGATCAAAAGTTTGCCAATCATGATAGCACGGTACCTGTGTTTAGTGAGTTTACCTCTTTCCGGTTCGTGTGAATGTTGTTTGCCGTGTTTGAGCAGAGTACGTAGTTCATTAAAGTTGGGGAGGTTATAAGTGTTCTCATTTGGTTTATTTTATGGTTATGCGGTTAGCGTATTGTTCAGTCGTAGAAAGCGGACGAGAAAAACCAAAGAAGTCTACTAATCAATACATTAGCGATCAATTGACCTCTCAAATTCTAATCACTAGTGACAGTAGTGACATTGTGAAATGGTTTTTTAGGGTTCCGTAGCCAAAATGGCAAAAACGGAACCCTTATAGTTTCGTCATGTCCGTCCGTCTGTCTGTCCGTATGTCACAGGCATTTTACTCAGAAACTACATGATGGATATTGATGAAATTTGGAATATAGGTGTCTTGTATGAGCCGCTACTTAGTTTGGTATATAAATCATTAAAATAAATATTTTTAGGGGGGGCACTCCATACATGTTAAAGACAGTAAAAAATTTTTTTTTCAGCAAATATCAACTTGTGGTACATAGTTCGACAGCTCTTTAAAAAACACTATAAGGTTCCTAAGTAATGTTTTTGATTAAGTGAATGTATTTGGAAATAATCGCTCCGAAAGTTGTGTAAATTGTGTCCCCCCCCCCCTCTATTTTCTTAACCGTGCGTCCGAAAAATATGAAAAAAATCACGAAGGTAACGCTTAATTAATACTTTCAACGAAAATTATTTTCAACAAGATCAAATTAAGGGTTTTTGAGTTATTGCCGATAAACTGCGCTTCTCAGCAAAAGGACGTAATTGCTATGAAGATACGCTCTTTTGTTGTTGTACTTTTTTTACATCGTATTTTTTACCTTATAGTTACGGCTATGGAACCCTACACTGAGCATGGTCCGATATGCTCTTGGCCAGTTATTTTTTTTTGTGTTTTTCTCCTATTGTTTGCTTTTCCTTTTTATTTTTACTCGTATGTTATGTTATGATGATGACGATCCTTATTGGGAGATATATAATTTGATTTATTTGATGTTTATTTAATAGTTTAATTGTTTTGCGACTGTGTTTCTGACATGGTATATTTTTATTGTGATTACTTATATTATATTTTTATTTTTATTTTGACGATCATAGTATAAAATCATGTAAATTGACATTGTGTAATTTATACTGTATTTTTATATTATGAAATAAATAAATCAAATCAAATCAAATCTTGATAAGGTTGCCTCTCCTCTCTATCCGAGTACCGTAAACTGGTCCTACTCTGCTCCTACAGGGGTAACTATGCTCCAATCCCGAAAACATATTTAACGGGTTGATATCTATGTATGTACCTATAAAATCAATAACATATCCGAAACTATAACAACGACAGACGATCACACCACTGGTTTTTTCTAGCTCTGTTATTTGTTTCTATTGCGGTTCCCATTTGAAGAGCAAAGGAGATTGCCGACTTTTGGTACCAATATCGTCATTAAATTGTGTCACAACCAAAACGATACCAAAAACTTAGTTTTATTTTTTTAACCATTGGGATTTTTTTATTACTGAATTTAAAATGGGAAATCTGAGATCAATTAAAAAAGAATGTGTTGTACGATTTCCGCCGCCACCATGAAAAATGTATGATTTCCTTAAAACTGTATTTGACAGACAAAATCGGTCAAAATCTAAAAGGCCTATGACAGTGGCACCACCGTCTACACAAATGTATACAAAAATTTTAATTCCATAAAACTCCGCGGTTCTTTCTTATACGAACTGCATCCAGCTGTCCTATACCCAGGAAAGTAACATGTTTGTCTCGTTCTTTCTTAAGACTACTTCTCACATGAGTGTAAAAGACAAAGCTAACGTCATAGATACGTCTTAATACAATTAATTATGTATGTAGTTTTCTTGATCTTAGCACGAAAATTGACAGCTTGACATTCTGTCTTATTCTAAGTTTAAATATAAGGTACTTTATAAGACACGTCTTTTCACAATTTTGTGTCGAAGGTCGTAAATCATTTTAAATTCTTTATTTGGTACAAATAACTAGTGATATTTCGCTGATACTTCACTATACGAGACATTGAGCGTAAATGTAATGTTACAATATTTTTTATCTCACGATGTATCAAAATAGTTTCAAATAACTTTTTTTATAATAATATTTTAACAATCTGAATAGGCACAATAAAATACCTAAAACAGGTATCCAAAATGGCATGTCATACGACTAAGTTAAGTGAAGTCTCGTCAACGTCAGGAATTAAAGTTATTAGGTGATTTTGTATTTGGCCGGTTGACAAATACTTTGACGATTTGCTACGCAAAAACTCACTTCGAAATCTGGAAATCAATCTCAATTTCCTATGGATCCCCGAATACGATTTTAATGGGATTTAGTGATTAGGAAAGGCAGTTTCTTGTTCTTTAAGATACAGTCGGTTTCGTGTTGACACAATGACTTTTGATTTGGTACGAGGCCCCATAGACGCGTCGGCAATCTCCTTTATTGTTTAGGTATATATTTGACAAAACATATAGTGATGTATGCTTTACTTTTTAAAGCGCTAGGAAATATACTTTTCTTGTTTTATATAAAACCAGTATGTCTTAAAATTAAAAATTGCCAGAATTATTTCGAATTTTCTAATTTTGGAGTGAATTTTGAGGCAAAGTAGGACCACTTTACGGTATTGAGCCACATTCGATTTTAATGAAAACATTTTACCAGGGCCATTGGCTTGTACCTAGCATAGGGGCCGGGTTAGTTGGCGCGACTGTTGGTACCAGCGCTGGCCCTGAAAATCAGTTTTAGATCCTACGCAACGGCAGTCGACGGCAGGATGCGCAGCGTGGTCAAAGACTGCAAAAATTTCGATACGAAGGTTAAAGAGATAACTTGATTTTCAGGGCCACCGGTGGTGTCTTTGTCTCTCCTGTTGACCAGACCCATACGTAAGTGAATGGCCAAGGCCCGCAGGGGCGTATTTCGAGATTTAGCGCCTCGATATAAGTTTCCTCCCGATGGAAAAGCTCCTCATGCTGAGCCTGCGGTGTCCCTCTGCGTCGGTCGTCCCTCGCGGCTGGTTGCCGAGGGCCATTGGCCGTTTCGCCCAAAAGACAATTTTTGCTGCTGCTCATAACTTAAGAGGAAACAGTAAGGTGGAGAGAATTGAAAATTAGGTATTTGTAAAATGTGTCGCTGTCCCGCACTGCCCGCCTCTCCCGCGCAGAGCGCGATAGAGACAACTGCAGCTTGGACCGAAAATACCTTTTAAAATTTCATGAAAACAACGATTCGTAGTCCCCTGATTTCTTCCCCAAAACTTAACCTATTTAACTAATTTTTTCATTAAACATTAAAGAAAGGCTTTGGCCGTGTTCCTATGTTTTCTTTTTTTTTAATAATCTAGTCAAATTTGTTTTCTGGATGTGTGAACACAGCGGAAAATCTGGCATTTTTTTTCTCTCTCTCTCTTGAGAATCAATTTATCGTAAAAAGGAAAACATAGGAACATATCAATAGTAGCCATAGCTTTTTGGACAAAAAATTATTGCTCTACTGGCATTATCCAGGGAGGAAACAGGGGACTACGTTTGTATGGAAAAACTGCCCTCCTGTTTCCTCTTAAGTTTGCAATAAATCTCCAACAGGTTTCTGTAACGCGTCTTAGGGCCTTATCACACTTGCTGTTTGCGGGCGAGTTTCCATACAAAACCAGTAGGTAGCGGTGAACTCCCCGTGAGCAACATTTGTATGGAACTTCGTTTCTAACCCTCCTGCAGCTCGCTCGCAAATCGCTAGTGTAATAAGGCCCTTATTGCAAGTTTGTGTATTTACTTACTAGTACTAATTTAAATAATTAACAAAAATCGGCCTTGTAAGTCTTATTTTAACCTCAACTAAGTACCGAGCTGCATAGTGCACACCTTATAAATATTCTGACAATGATTTATCAGCTAAGACTAGCTTTTCTTGGTTTTACAATCGTGATATAAAATAGTCGTTAAAGCGCCCCGCTCTATCATTATTGTAAGTAGACGCCTGACCTGACCTGAAAACACGGAAGGCTAACAAAGAGTTGGATGGAGATATGATCGGATCGGATCACTTTACTGGCCAGGGGCTGGACAATAAAGCACTTGGGTATATGACTGAAATTCACCGGTCCAGTAACTGACAGTTCTCACAATTTTTATTGCTATTAAAAATAACCACATTTTTACAACCCGACCCTTTAAAACCCGACCGCGGTGCACTTTATTTTGTTTATTTTTCTACTCCTGTACTTTTATTTGTCTTTTACTTGGTCACGAACACTAATATAAGAACATGCATAATCTGTACATAATATATTATGAGTTCAGAGAAGTCTATACTCTATTACCCATAACAGCACTAGTGCCTTTATAGTCGCAAAACGATACTGCTAGCAGCCACAGACTTCTAAATCTAAGTTAAACTTAGGTCATGGATTAAGCGCTCAATTCTAACTTTACAATAAAAATGCACAGCTACCAACTTAACAAACAATTAAATTCCTATGGTTTTTAAGAAAAGCAAAACTTTCCGAACTAAATTCATTGATGCCAACATAAAAAAAAGTATTATTAATATCGTCACTGCGTGTCACTAGCGAGTATAAGTCAAATTTAAAAAAAGTTTATAATAGACACATACTGTCAGTCATATGTCATATTTGCCTGGTTTGCGTGCTATGTTTAATTTTGTATTTTATATTTTAAAACTTAGTCGTACAAAAAGTATTTTATGCCACACCTGGCCATAAAATGATGTACACAACACGGGAGGTAATAAAGAAAGCTCTGGATCGCATATTTACGTCCCTCGGTTGCAGCTTGGGCCGCAAACTTCTGCGATCTGGGCCTTTCTTTGTATTACCACCCTAGTGTGCAACGTTGTATAATTAAGTCAAAAAATTATCATAGGCTCAGTGGAAAAAAAAAACACATATTTTCTAAGGCCTTTTAGGATTTATATAAAACAAACCTAACATAACCTAATGATTATTTATGATAACTTTCAAAATTCATGAAAATTCTACGGTTTCGGAGAAAAAAGTCGATCAAATGAAATAAAACATTCAATGTCAAGTCTAACATTGTCGGCAAAACGATAGGCTCCCAAAATAACATCAATCATCAACGAAGGCGATAACTGTCGCTTGTGTTGGTTAGGTTAGGTTTGTTTTATAACAATTCTGAAAACTTAACGGTTTCGTAGAAAATGGATTGTATGATTTTCGATAATTATGACTAACAATACAGTTTGACTTTTAAAAATTATGGGGGACAATATAGCCCATCTTCGAATTCCGTGATGATCACGTTTCAGCCTTCGTAGTCGCTGGTAGACTCTGAAACCAACGCTGAAAAGGGTTACGATACGTCGGGAAGTAAAAATTAAGTAATATACGCGATTTATTCCGTAAAAAATTTTTATTACAATGACCTGTCGTAGTGCGTAAGTAAACTTATATGTATAACAAAGTTACTCTTACATTACAGCCGGCCAGTGGTTTAATTTAAATTACGCGGTTTACGTGTGATGCCTCCTTATCCGACACTTAAGCGTTACGTGCGATTTACCATTCCGCGTTATCAGATGGCCTGGACCTAACAAAGAGCTTTAAATAACGCCGTAAGATCGATATAGCCGAGCTCCTAGAGTTTACTTGTGTTTACTTCCTGGTATATTCGATGTTGTATAAGCGATTTAAGGTAATGACACGATTGTTAGCTTAGGCGATATTTAATAGTATTTTATGCAACAGTTGTATAAGGGGGTTCAAAAAATGAAGCCGATGAGACGTAATGAGCATTTTTTGACTTAATTATACAACGTTGCATACAATACTTTTTCTACGACGAGGTTTTAAATTATAAAATACGAAATTAATCATAACCTGGAAACAAGGCAAATATGACGTTTGACTGACAGTATGTGTCTATGGTAAACTTTTTTTTTAATTTAAAATATACTTAAATTAAAAATACTTTTTTTATGTTGGCATCAATGAATTTAGTTCGGAAAGTTTTGTTTTTCTTAAAAACCGTAGGAATTTAATTGTTTGTTAAGTTGGTAGTTGTGCATTTTTACCGCAAAGTTAAAATTGAGCGCTTAATCCTTGACCTAAGTTTAACCTAGATTTAGAAGTCTGTGGCTGCTAGCAATAACGTAAAGTGACTATAACGACACTAGTGCTGTTATGGGGAATAGAGTATAGACTTCTCTGAACTCATATTATGTATGTTCTTATATTAGTGTTCGTGACTAAGTAAAACACAGATAACAGTACAGGAGTAGAAAAAAAAGTTTATTTATTCCCAACATTACAAATTCCATACATACCTATATTTCAGTCTACATTAATTACTTTTCATATAGTGATCGTTATTTACGAAAATAACAATTACAATTAAGGTATAACTGTGGGCCTCTTAAGGTACATACGCCGCTCGGCTACTATGAAATGAAAGATACTTCAACGAATAAAAAAAAATTACGATCGATATACAAGGTGAAATCTTTTACGTGATACAAGATGATTAAACCTAAATCTGTCCATGATTTTGAACAACTTTTACAATGGGTTCAACTTTGTAAATGCAAAAAATAAATTAACTGTTTCATAGAAAAGGTCATGAATAGGTAGAACAAAATGTATGAGAAAGTTGTATTCTTTTTTGCATTTACAAAGTTGACCTCATAGTAAAAGTTGTTCAAAATCATGGATAGATTCAGATTTAATTATCTTGTATCACGTAAAAGATTTCACCTTGTATAATTTATGCCACACCTGGCCATAAAGTGGCCTCTTTCTGGCCAAGTGTAGACATAAAATGATGTACACAACACGGGAGGTAATAAGGAAAGCCATCAATCGTATATTTACGTCCCTCGCTTGCAGCTCGGGCCGCATACACCTGCGATATCGGCCTTTCTTTGCTTTACCACCCTAGTTGTGTAATGTACTATTAATTCTCACCTTTTCGTCTATATACAGATCCGAGTGAATCATCTTAAGCGGGTTCTACTGTAGTTACAGCAACAAAGTGCGACTCGGACATTATGAGATGTGGACTCTGAGCGATGTGGTCATTTTGCGACCTAGTCACTCTACTAGTGACCCATGCAAACGTCTATGACTTCATAGCTACTAAATCAGCAATGTGTTGAAACGCTATCTACAATATACTCATTTGTAACGTACCGTGCTCTCCTGCAAATTCAGTTGCCGCGGTATTCTGTTAAAGCTCGTCCCTATTTGAGCAATTTAAATGGCCCAATACGTTTTCAACATAAATACTATAAGAAGAAGTTGTAACGGTTTAACGTTACTTCTAAAAAAATAAGCTTAAAATAACTACATTTAAACACTAAAATAATCTATTAAAAAAAATACAAACTTAAACTATTTATACTTAATCTAAACATATAATATGAAAAACAACTAATTCTATTCGTAATAAAAATAAAATAAACTATACATGCTTAAAATAAATCAACGAACAAACAGAAATAACCACACGCATTTACTATTAGATAAAACTAGATGCAAACACAAAAGACTACGTCACGCACTGCGATAAGCGCGGCGCTCGGCCGAAGTCATTAGAATTAGCACGGCTCATTTTGCATTACGGAGTTGACCCGATAAGGTCACCAACTATTTTGATTGGAACGATATTATTTGCTACAGAAATGTAAAAATAGTACATTGTGAGAGTTGCAAATCATTAATTGTAGTACTTTAAATGCATTTAAATGCGTAGTTGTAGCTATTTTCTATTTGCAATACTTTCTTCCTACCTGTACTTCTTTTCTATCATCTTATTTTTGGTTTTGGATTACTTTAAATTAACTAAAATTCTGATTGTACTTCCTTTCTTTGTTCTTCTGCTTCAAAGTTGATTTTGCTTGTGACTGCCACATCATAGATCACCATTTAGTGCTTTGGGGTTCACTAAACCAGCTTTTAAAACCATCAGCATAAAAAAACATGCTTCAAAAATCCCGATGTCGCAGGCACATATATGAAATCGGACTTTTTATAAAATACCCAATACCGGGATTTCCAGGGACCAAGTCTGGGGATATAAGCGGACCCCTTTTTGACCTGCTGCGGGTTCCCTGGCGCCTTCTGGGAGTTGCTACGTTGCGGACCTGTACCTACCCGGAAACCTTACAGCTGCCGCTCCGACGACGGTCCAAGTGCAGGGAAGTGGCTCCAATCAAGGATTTGTTTCGCGTGCAGTGTGCTCAGTTCGATATATTAGTTTACCCACGACCTAGTCGGTTCTAGATTATTATTTTATTAATTAAATAGTGTAAAACTTTTATCCAGTCTTTAATTTATCTCTCAGTACTAAATTCTATTTCTACCAATAACGCTAAACGTTACAAAGTTACTTTGAGTAAGTAAAGGAGTAGCTTAAGGTTATGTCTTCCTGGTCAAGGAGTTGGCATAAAATAAAAACTGCTGGAAATTGCTCCATCCATGCTAGGTGTAGCTCTGACAACGGTGTTTTTTTGTGGAGCCAGAGCAGAGTGAAAGAATTATTTTCTTCGCACAAATATACGGTGTGTCTATGTTGATCACGTGTATCGAACTATAAGTAAAAGATAAAGCATCCGTTTATCTGATTTGATGATAAGTGACTATGAGGCTGAAGTACCCCCCCCCCCCCCCCTTATTTATTAATAGACTAAAATATTACGCGACCTTGAAATGAAAAAAAAAGGTTTACCAGGACGAGACGCGAAAAAGAAAACCATTTTAAACTTTGCAAGTCTAACTTAATGGATCGTAGCCCGAGGGACTCTTCGGGTCATATTCGAAACTATTCGCACCATTCCAGAACAATCTCTTCGCGGCTTGAGATACAATCGAATTTTCCAGCAATAGAAACTCAGAGACAGAAAGTATGTATTTACATTTTTATTATTTATTCAGTGTTATTGCAACATTACTGAAGTTTTGGCACGCATGGACAAATAAGTTACGAAGTTCTGCGACATTCATATCGACGCCTTATACATATTATAAGAAACCGGACAAGTGCGAGACGGACTCGCCCACCGAGGGTTCCGTACAAATACTTTAAAGACTATATTTTTTATGATTTAATTACAGATTTTCAGATTTTTTCCTATACTTGTAAAAAATATTAGATGGTATTACTTGCCAAATTGCATAGTTCTAGGTCGACGGAAAGTACCCTATAAATGTTGACTCTCTTGAGAATGTCGAAATATACGTTTTTTGCGACATAAACGGCCGTATAAGGTATTTTTTTTACGTTACCGTCAAACGGTTCTACTTTGCTCCTACAGGGATAACTATGCCCCAACCCCGAAAACATATTTAACGGGTTGTTTCTTGATATCTATGAATGATGGTACGTATAACATTAATATTGCATCCGATACGAAAACAACGACAGACGATCACACCACTTTTTCTATCTCTGTTATTTGTTTTATTACGGTTCCCATTTTATGAGCAAATTTGGTCTACCTTTGCTTTGGTCTACATTTAGTATTTAGGAGCAAAGTATTGCCGCGTCTATGGGTAACTTTGCTCCGAATTTATTGTTTCTATATATTTGACGAAATAGATAGTGGCGTATTTTTTTATTTGTAACGCGTTAGGAAATACATCTTTCTTGTTATATATGAAAACAGTATGTCTGAAAATTCAAAATTGACAATTATATTTCGAATTTTGGTGCAAAGTAGGACCGTTTTACGGTAACCCAGAAGTTTGATTTTTTCACAGCGTGAAGGGACTGCAGACCTGAGTATAATTATGGTTTTATTTTCAACTCGACACCTTCACGCGTTCCCGAGATAAAGGGTCTAAGAAAAATTGCTCGATGTCTGTCTCGACGATTAGTAAAAAAATTATTACGTTCTTTATCTATTTGTTATTGGTCCCCAACCCTAAATGGCTATATTTGACGTAGATTATTTAACTAGCCATTGCTCTTGTTGATTCATAAATCAAATCATCAAGAGACATTTTTGAAATGACGAAATTCTCTTGCTAAGAGAGAATTTCCCGGTAAATTCTGTGAATATTCTCTAATTTTTGTTTTAAATTTTTATGAAAGTTCCTGGAAATCTTCGAGAACCAGGGAAGGTTCTTTGAGGATGTTTTACAATTCGCACAGCACCGAATTCGACCCAAACTCACTAACATACAGTATAGCATTCTAACGTCTGTTAGAATAACGGGTTCTTAAATAAAATCTTAACCCGCAAAAACTACAGAAACCGCAAATCTCAACCGCAGCTTCATCATTAAGCGGGAACACGAAAGGCGGACTATCCACGCCAGCAAAATAAAAGTGTAGGTTATGGAATCTGCGGAGATTGGAGACGCGGAGGCTGCGGAGCGACCCGCGAACCTGGCACCCGGCCAGCCGCTAATCGCCACGCAGCTTATACATTCAATCGCCAGAACCCTAGCTTTGCCATCCATGAATAACTAACATGATATCAATCACGACATTTTATTTTGGTTAAAATTGTTATATCCGGACCTTCACCGCAATATGCCGTGTGCAGTGTGAATACGTGTCACATTGCGGACCTTTGAACGTGTGTGTGTGTGTGTGTGTGTGTGTGTGTGTGTGTGAGTGTGTGTGTGAATTATGTCATGTGTACAAGTATTTATATGCATGTGTGACGTATGATGATGACGATGAAGAGCATTTGAGCTAACTCAATAATTAGTGCAAGTTGTCCGTTACTGCTAAGTTCGTTGTAGCAATAAGCTTTAGTGCCCGTTTTCACAAAGTGATATTTCTCTGTGACGTTTGTACCAGCTATGGCCACTGCCTGTCTCTCTCATACTATGCTGAATAGAAAGAGGAAGGTGATAAGGTCCTCTTAATCGAGTCTAGTGACGCCAACTTCAGCTTAATACCTACACGAAGGGTAAATTGATCTTGAAGTCAAAGTCAAGTTTCTTTATTCTCCAATTTAGGCATATTAAAATGAACCAATGAATGTCAGGATTTACCACCTGAAAGCCCATTCCAACAAAAGTCAATCCAAATTTTTAGGTATAATACGTTCTTACACATGTCCTCAAAGTCATTATAGATATAACTAAGCGAACAACATTAGAGATACGGGGAATGCGTGAGGTGCGCGGGTGAGGTACGATACCTATAGCTGGATTAGTCGACTAGACTTCACGCATGTAAAAAATATTAAATTTTATTTTTATTACATTTTTAATAGCTTAGCTCTCGATTCAATTATACACATATAGTGGCATGGTAGTCTCACAGAGCAGTTGTTCTTGAGATACAGAAGAACCCTTTATGCCCACCCTGACTGCCTGCCATGACATTACGCAGTCTTTTTTTTTTAAGCCTAACAAACTTACAAGTTTTACTGACTGTGGTAAAAATCGGACCAGGTGGGAGCGTTCCCTGGGGTCGAACCAGGTCGCTGGCCGGACCACCTTGAGTGGATCGGACTAGGTGGGGGCCGGGGGCGCCTGGGATCAAACCAGGTCGCTAGTCCCGGTCCACCTTGAGAGGATCGGACTAGGTGGCAGTGGCGTGGCGTAAAAAATATCCTTGGGCAAGCTGATGCAGATTTTAGTATACATTTTCCTTAAGAACTGTAGAATAAGGTGCTCAAATGCCTCTCATATTAGGCAAGCCGGTAGGAATCGAGTTCTTTGGACGCCACGCTACTGCTAGGTGGGAGCCGAAGCGCCTGGGATCGAACCAGGACGCTAGGCCAGGGCCACCTTGAAGTTATGCTGATTTCTCAAATTGAGCAGCGGAAAAGCGGGAAGGTTGAAGCGGATCAACCTGTCCTTATGTGTGAATCGAACGAATGGGGCGAACATATTACGGCATATTATTATTATGTTCACCGTGCAGGTGGTATTCTCATCCAGCTAACACACTTCTGTGACTGTATTCGGATCTAAGATGGTAGCCGGATAAATAACCGATAAAGCGCGCGTCACTTTCCAACCATTAATTGTTAGTGCGAGAGAAATGTTTTATCATATATTTATCGCGCAACAAAGTACGTTTATAGGTCTGCAACCAGCAGACCTAATCTGAATACGCCGAGGTTTGGATAATAGTCCCTTGCTGTATTTCTCACTACTACAATTGAATCTCCGTGTTTATGCTCAGAGGGCCGCCTCGCTGATTATTCTCGCAACTAAATAGCGGGGTGAGAGCTTGTTAAACTATTTTCCGCTCACTTAGCGGCGGCTGCATTAAAATTTCAGGAATACTTGCCGGTCGCTGGAATGTCGACAGACCGACTAATGATTGTTTGCGAAAGATCCGAGGGCTCATTATAAAATCATTGGAAATTATTTCTTGCATTTTTCACTAGTAAACCAACGAAACTTATAATACGCCTAACGCCTTCCTAACCTTATAAGTACCTCGTTTCATTTTAGATTGAAATTTTAACGGTAAATTTGGTCATGTTTCTTCGATTCCCCAGCATATTAAAGGGTAATATCGCACTAGCTAAGTTCCTTATGTCTGCCCCTATCATTTTACGGTTTAAAGATAGCGCGACTCATAATGTTCGGTTTCATTATGGTTTTCCTTGAAATCACATGATAGATAACGCATGATTTCTCTAATCTAGACTTAAATTAAATATAGTTAGTTTCAAACCTCGGGTGTACAGTCTAGGGCAAAGATAAATATCCACAAAAAGTTCCAAAATATGTACATAAACCTTACTGCTAATAATAAGACCTGTATACATATTTTTGAAACTTTGTCGTGTTAATCATTAAATAAATAATTAAATATTAGGAACAACTATTCGTGTTCATCACACAAATATTTGCCCATACCAGGAGTCGAACCCAGGACCTCTTGCTTCATTGGTGGTGTCACTCCCACTAAGCCATCGTGTCGTCAAAATCTTTAAGTACCGTTGAATTGTAGGTACATTTTATTTGAAAAACGCTCACTTACGATCGGGTGCTAGAGATATAGAGAGGAAGTAAGTGATCAAATTTCTTAAAAGTTAATTTATCTGGGTGTGCTCTCGAGCTCGGCATCATGATTTATGTAGTTATATCGGCGGAATACTGGACCCGCGCCGCCGGCCCGTCGATACTGCTGGTCACCTACATAAATTGACTCCAAATTGCAACGTAACCGGCTACTGAATTACTGTTTTTATTTCCTTGCCCCTAGTAACAACCGTTACTTTTACATTCTGTTAATACATTGAAAATGTTATAAATGTATCTTTTTTGAGAAAAAAGTATCTAAGGCGCAGAACACACTGAAATCGCCCGTCGCCGCGATTTTTTCCGTGTAGCTGCGCATAGTAGTTGCGAGTCGCCGCGATTTACGCGCCAGTGTGCGCCACCCCGCGATTTTTCTATACAAATCGATGATACAAAGTTGAAAATCGCTGAGTCGCGTGTCGCCGCGATTCGCGCTGCAGTGTGAGATCCGCCTAACTGAAGAGTTTTTGTGGCGTTTAGTAGGCTGGCGCTTTGTCACGCGATAAATAAATGATAATCCATCCGTCACTCTCACACACTATTTGTCAGAACGTGACGAATGCTTTATCATTTATTTATCGCGCGACAAAGCGTAGCATCAGCATCATACGCCTGCAGATGTTATTATTCGAAGCGCCTGTAGATACAGACTTGTAGGAGTCTCCTGTGGCCTATTTGCAGAATAAACATTTTGAATGCAAGCAGGAACTGGCAGCAAGACTTATAAGGCAACATTAATTAGTAATTATTGTGGAATAAAGAAACCCACATACGTTTTTCAGGGTTCATATACATACATGAACCTTGAAAACATAACTTCCTTTTTTTTTGGCTGTCTTATAATAAAAAACCGGTCAAGTGAGAGTCGGACTCGCGCACCGAGGGTTCCGTATAAACTCATAAGTAGACACATGAATAGTTCAAGAAAAACTGTATGGCGATTAGTTTAGCAAATAAGTATGTGTTATGATTTTTGCAAATTTCTCAAAAACAGTGCAAGTTAGGAAAACCGTTATATTTTTCCTGTAATATTCAGATTGATATTTATAATTGGTAATTATGACACATTTTTCTGATCAGTAACTTCGAAGATAATAGGGGGGAATGTTATTTTTTTTAACTTTTTTCGCCATAAATCAAAAACTACTTATTTAAGAAAAAAAAAAACGGTATTTTAATCTACAATTTAGGCCCTTTCATTTGATACCCCACTCGATGTATTAGCCTTACTTTCAATTTTCAAAATCCCATTACGGAGCCCTTTAAAAAAAAAGTAAAAAAGGTACAAGATATTTTTTATGTCCAATAAGCTTGGATTAGCTACTTTTAACACTATTCCAAATTTCAAATCGATAGCAGCAGTAGTTCCTGAGATATCTGGCTGTGACAGACGGACAGACAGACAGACAGAGTCGCACCATAAGGATTCCTTTTTTACCATTTTGGTACGGAACCCTAAAAATATTAGCAATTGTATAGTTGACTTAGAGTACTTAGAGCATGGATCGTCGTATAGCGAAACAAGAATGAGACAGATTTTTTTGAAAGTATCAGTTATTTATAGCTGACGTCCATCGAAAAATAGGCATGACATTGATATCTTTATGATATAGTCACACTATTGAGTAGCAAATAACATATTATAACAAATAATTTTAAGCAATTGAAGAACGTAATGAAGCAGAATAAGTAAATAACAGACATAGCTCGTAGGATTACACGGTTGAAGTGGCAAGGGGCAGGCCATACAGCCCGGAGAACGGTTAACCGTTGAGACAGCAAAGTCCTAGAGTGGCGACCACGCGTAGTAAGCGCAGCGTGGGACGGTTCTAGAATCGGTGGACAGGCGACTTCGTGAGAGCGGGGAGTCGATCGCACTCTGTGGTGATCTATGGTAAAGTCCTATATCTAGCAGTGGACGTCAGAGGCTGTTAGATAAATAGAGATTTAGATAGATAGATCGAGTAATAACAGAAACTACTCGTAAGCTAATCTGCGAAGTAGTTACATTATAGGAGTGGATATAGTACATGTAAATAGCTGCTCATTTCTGGCTCGAAACATCAGTGCATAGCATTGTTGTGTTCCGGTTTGAGGAATAACAAAGCCCGTATAATTACTGGCATATGAGGCATTACGGCCAGTGCACAGACAGACAACGAAGGCAACTTTTGTGTGAGATGTTGCATGTTATATGCACATATAGTTGTAGTTTCCTTTCACAATCTTCAACCTATCGCAGTTCACAGATATATGTAAGGTGCATTGGGATAATTTCGAACGTGGGGTAATTTTGTAAATTAAGAATCTCTACTAAACCATGCAAGTTTTTTGAGGTGTACAATTAGTAGAAGCAAGATTAGCGTGTCTAGTATAGTGTTAGCATGTTACAGTAAATATTTGTTGCAATGAATGAAGAGAAATTCTTAATTTTCGGAATAACCCCATGTTCCCAAAGCACTTCAGATCTCTCCAAGGAAGCGCCACTGAGCACGATCTTCAAAAGTACTCTTCCTCAGTCTAAGGACGAGGACGACCTATGGATCTTTTGCCGAGACGCTGCCTATTCCATTTTAATTCCGTTTAGGTGATCAGAATTTACTATTTTTCTTCAACGATTCCACAAGAAAAACTTGTAATGTTGTGATAAAGGGTAGCTGTGAAACTTTGTACAAACATGTGTGATTCTCTACTTTTAACCGTGCACGGTTATGCACTAAATATTTCTATTTCTATAAGGATCAACCACGCCGGAACTTGACGTTGCATATGGTTATGTTGTGACGCACCGTCACGTTTTTCCATACGTTTGATTGCGTAAACACATCATCAGCGTACTTTGAGCAGCGGTGTGGTTAGGCGTTAAAGAACACGTGGTCCCCAACAATTCTCACGGAAAATATTATCAGCCCACAGCCATTTCAATTTGTTTATTTTTTCGACTGTCGATAACTTTGGCCCTGACCTTTCAAAAATGCGCCGAACATAGCATTCTAAGTAACTGAAATTCGTGAATCTGCCGTACTATAAGTATTCATGTTTTTCGGCGTCATATGAGGCAAAATCATGAGTAGAAAATAGCGCTCGGAATAAATATGCTTTTGAATATTTTTGGGTTCCCATTATTATTAATATACCTATAATCCCAAATAATAGCAAAGTAGGTAAGTACATGCTGTATATGGAAGTTAACTTTTCGGGAATGAGCTCGTCTTGCAGGTTTCACGGTCGATACAAATTTGACAGGTGGGTATCGGCTGAGTTTATGTCGTACAATAATTTTATTGATAATATCTAAGTAAGTAGTAGCGAGATGGGAGTAAGGGTTGGCGGGGCGCGGGGAGCGGGCGCGGGGCGCGCGTGCGTGCGGAGACGCCGAGAGCAGGGTTGCCGGCTCGGTTTTATCTTTTGGGAAGTTTTGGGAATTTTTAATGAAGTTTGTTAATTTTGTGAATGAGATATTGTCTGCATACGGTATCAGATGTGAATGTGTATATAGACCATGTAATATGTAGTATAGGTTACAGGTTAAAGGGTCTAGATTTCTGCAACACCTATGTTGCGTACTAAATAATAGGAAATATCATGGCTCTTTTATACTTAAAAGGAGGTCTAAGAAATCTGGGCTGAATCTCGGTGACGTAAATGTATATTGTTCGAAAAGTATAGGTACACAAGTTCAATTCAATCAATTCATTTTGCAATTAATATAACTCTCTGAAGGTACTTAAAATTACTAAGGTACAAATCCTAGCTCCTTTTACCTAACTAACTTAACTGTTACATTTCTCTTAGCACAAAACTAAATGTTATGTACTAATTACATAGAACATTAACAGCTGAAAGACTAACTTTTAAATAAAATTTTGTCTACACTGCAATGATTATCCAATAATTTTATAGTTAGCACGTTCACTGATGAAAATGCTATAGCATCCGTACTTCTTTAGCAGGCGTAATGCACTGTCAGCGTAAGTCTAAACAAAAAATAAATTAGTCAACCTTTACGGTATATAAATGTATAAAACAATTAAAATGTCGCATATTGTAGAGTAGGCAACCCTACGGCGACGGGCGCGGCGTCCGCGGGAGCGGGAGCAGTCAGTAGGGCCGCTCCGCCGAGCCAGCGCCGCTCGCCGGACTATGCTCGCCCGCGCGCTCTCGTGTTGTGCTGCCTTATGATGCATCATGCCACGGGCGCGGGGTGACCGCCGCCACAAGTGGGCGGGACGCTCTCAGGTGAGCCCAGCACCCGGCACGGCCGAGGGTCGATAGGACTCCCTGACTTTACACCACCACAGTACGCCTCGGTCTAACATCCCTCTGCCGCAGCTTCCTTAGTAAAACAAAAACGAATGCATTTTTTTAAATCTCGTGCTAAAGTTACCAGTGATCATGATAAGCTACGGTGAAATGCCCGCGTATTAAATGGTCATTACCACAAAAATGGACTTTGAATCCCGCAATCAACGGGCTGATGGTAAGTTCACACGCACTTTAAACTGTGTAAGCCTTTATTTTGGGTACAAAAAATACACCATTCTCTATGTACACGTGTAGGTATGGTGAATGTGGACGTTAGTTTTGTTACATCGAACATTGAATCGAATCGACGTGAAAGCGCGTGCAGGTCAATAAAAATCCTAAATGTATTGCGAGGCCAGAGTCGAGCACGCAATCGGGACGGGATGGCTGCAGGGTTAAGTTGAGTCTCCATCTCGGGTCCGCGCACATGCCATCCATCACCTCACGAAGGGATACCTTTATAGCCAAGGTACACTTTATTTTACCTTAATTGGCCAGAGATTGATAGACCAAGACGCTTACATTATACCTGTTTAGTCTAGTTCTGTATATACACTACCATGAGGTATTAAAATAATGTCCAGGATGAAATTGCAAATATTGCGAAACAATATTTATTAAGGATTATTTAAAAAGGCGGTTGATCTAATTATCTGTGTTCATTCAAAATTTAAATTAGTTTTGTGAAGTACAACTTAGCAAGTTATTGCTTTACCGTCAAATAAATGTCATGTTATTCATACAATTTGTAAAGCGTAAATTATAACCACGTACTATAATTGGTACCACTTGAGAATCTTAATTAATTTTTCATCATACTTGCTCGAAAATGGTGCCATTACACGTATGTTCTGCGGGCCGTAAATGGCCTATTACGCCCTAGGGCGTAATGGTTTTCTTTTTAAATTTGAAACGCTGGTTCTGTTTTACTCTTACTTGTCATGTTCAAAGGAAACGCCAACTTACTTTTTTAACTTTTATCACTGAAATATTTATTTAAAGATAATTGTAATTGCAAATACATATAAACACATAATTCGGTAACATTAATTAAATGTTTTAATAATGTATTTCTTTATTTTGCAAATATAAAATCAACTAAAATGGCCGTTACCGCTATGGTTTCCGAACGTGACTTGACGTTGGCATTGTCTATGGACATATTATGTGACAAATGTCACTGTCTGTTTTAATATTTTCTTGTCATACTGGGTCGAAAAGTAAGGTTATTTTATTAAGATTTCCTCACAAGTGTGATGAAAAACATTGTGTGTGCCACGGGCGGTAAAGGAATTACAAACTCGTGTTATTAAAGCCCTCGGTTTCACCTCGGGCTTATAATAAACACTCGTTTGTAATTCCTTACTTACCGCCCTAGATACACAATGTACTAATAAAGTAGACAGGGTTTGCTAAGGCTTACCTTTGTAAAGTGCCAATTCTGTACTAACATTATTTCGTATATCACAACGTAGAATAAATGTTTACATGCAAACTGTAATTGCAAAGCAGATTCAGCGTTATAATAATAATAACATGTAGCAGAACTTTACTATCAATTTATTCGGCGAACTGTCGCAATTCTCGGCCTCTTTGTGCCAATTCTTGAGCTCTTTCCAAGTGTGTAGGTTTCGTGAATTCGCACGATAGATAGGTACGCATATTAACAAGTAAAAGTGTTCTTGCATTAATGTTAAGTCAAAGTCAAAGTTCTTTATTCTATAAATTAAGCATATTAAAATGCACCTAAATGTCTCAGCCCACTACACCGTATCAAACCATGCCATTACCGTACTATGAACGTTTCAGGCAAAATAAATATTCTTTGTATTGAAAAGTATGAGACTATACCCACCCACTATACACACTAGCACTTTCCAACACCAACCGGTGATTGTCATATACCGTGTCTGATGCGTTCATAGTACGGTCATGGTATGATACGTTGCAGTGGACAGAGACCTTAAGTATGAATGTCAAGATTTTCCACGAATGTTAATGAAGAAGTAGTGTTAGTGGAATTAAAGTGAAAAAAGGAGATTTCGGTTTGTTGCGACGCTTTTCCACTTCGCTTATCGCGCGACAGAGCATGTCACTTTCGTACTGTATTAAGTAGAAAGGGGTAGGTAGTATTTGTCACGTGACGAAGAGTCATGAGGTACAGTTGTGCTAGAGTTCCAGATCATTTTTTCCGAAGCAAAGTAAAATCAGAACTAAATAAACATTACCGTTTGTGATTAAAATGGTGCTGGCAGCTTCTTTAGAACCCCGTTTAATTTTCTAAGGAGATTCATTCATATTACACAAAACTTTAGCTTATCGCTGTTAACCTGATGAACAACCTGTCTGTCTTACTGGCATTATAATCTGTCTGTACAGTAAAACCCACCCATATTGTGCAGCATACAGCAGTAATGAGTCACCATTGTTGAATCCGCGCTCGTGTAACTGTTTGATGTAAGACGATATTCGAGTGGCGCCGCCGGCCCGACGCCGCGGGCTCCCCGGCTGCCAAGCGTAACCAATACAATCGGCTCTGTACCTACGCCTTAGCGTATGACTTATCATAGCTTTGCCGTCAACCCTTTGCTAATATAAAGCTGCAACCAAACGCTCAAAATACGTCGACGTACCGTAATTATACGCAGTGACGTGCCTCAAGCGTCACGTTTAGTGTATGCTGTGCACACCACCGCTCAAAAGACGTTGACGCACCGCAAACGCATTGACGTGATTCATACGTAGTATTCACGTACTATCCATGCATATTTTAAGCACTCGCTTTGACGGCACGCGTCAAAAACGTGACGCATGTATCACGCCAATGCGTTTACGGTGCGTCAACGTCTTTTGAGCAGCGGTGTGCACAGCACCCGTTAAAAATGTGACGCCTGAGGCACGTCACTGCGTATACGGTGCGTCAACGTCTTTTGAGCCGCGATTTGGCGGCAGCTTAATTTGATCTGGGGATTAGTAATACAAAAGGTCGTAATCAAAAATCACGCTGCTGTAGTCGTTCAAAGTAGAAACGACGAGCGTGGCGATGTTCCGACCGCTTTGATGCGCGGTTCGAAATTCATTGTTGTTCTACGATTATTTACTACAACGAAAGGACAAATGTCGACCATATGTAAGACGATATTCGAGTGGCGCCGCCGGCTAGACGCCGCCGGCTTCTCGGCTGCCAAGCCCCTGCAACCAATAAAATCGACTCTGTACGATACTTCACAATTTAATTTCATTTCATGACCATCATCATCACCATTTCACTCACGTTTACTGCTGAACCTCAAAGCCTTCCACAGCAAACGGTCACTAGACCACTTAATCTGGTCGCTAGACCATTTTGTGGGACCCGTTCGAGTTCGAGAAAGAACCTTTACGCCCCATCGGCCATCGGTTCTTCGAACTAAATACCCAGCCCATTGCTAAAAGTACTTAAACTTGTTAATTCTGGCAGTTATATCTGCCACCTTAGTTCATGGACTAGTACCTAACGGTTCGAAATCGGAGGTCACACTGCTGTGATTCATCAAAGTGGAAGCGACTATAGCTTGGCAATTCTCGAAGCATTTTGACCGCGCGGTTCGAAAATGATTGTCGGACGACACGATGATTTACATACAATACAACAAAACAAAATAACATAACAAGAAGGGATATCTAATTCTAAACTAATTCTAAATATAAAATAATTCCGAGAAGTCTGTTCCTGGCGGTAGGGAGCCCAGGGGCTGGCAGCATTGCCACGTTGAATGGCAATGCCTCGGACAAATTGCGACCATAATCACCAAAAGTACCAAAACTAAACTCAGCCATGTCTTTCGGCTTCATATAAACTTAACACTAGGCATTGTCTTTTTAATAGTATTTACTGAGACGACAATGACAAATATAAAACGCCGCAAAAATGCTTAATATAGATACGAGGAAGGGTCAAAATAAATATGCATATGGTCCGTTATATTTTGACCCCCAACCAACTGGTACATATTATTAGTACACGGGTCAAATTATATAAGGGACCTGAATGACGATCATGTTGCGAATTAGCTACTGCATCTAATATTGCTCTGTACGCGTCTATCGGCTATTCCAAATATATACACTCCCAGTAACTGATAGCGAAACTGAATACGAATGATTCTAGTTGTGAGCGGAATTTGAAAAATTGTTGAAAATAAATGCGATGTAGGTAGTGAATTGATTTAAGATGTAAGTTATTTTACAATACAATACTTTACTGCACACCAGACAAACACACTTCAGAGGTACTTACATAACAAAATTAAAACAATTTTATTGGCAACCATGTACTTAATATTTTTTTGGAAAAAGGCTAATTGACGAGTTTTTGCGGTATTTCTTCTCTTCATTTGTCATTTTCCGAAGTAAGGAAATAGGGAGACTTTGATGATTTAACAGTAGCTAGTTTACCTAGCGACCTATCCGTTGTTTCGCAAAAACAAAAAATTAAACCGTTTAAATATGAATGTGATGTGTTTTCAGGTAAACGATACTTTTGTTTGAGAACGGCACAAATAAGTAACTTTTTAAACACGTTACAGAAAACGGCACTTTTAATTAGTCTCTCACCTTTCCTGCCATTGGCGGACAAACAGATACTCAACTCATACATACCAGGAATGGCTCACTCCGCGAATTCGCCGCGTGGCCTTGAGGTCCCTACGAGGGGGCCTTAGCCAGCGACCAGAGAGAGAAAGAGAGAGAGAGAGATACTTCTGTACGTAGTACTATTACTTATTTTGTGTACATACGCCGCCTCGACCGACGCGTCTGTACTTTGGTATGATTGACTAGGGTAAGTGCTCCAGTGAATGAACACTTAAGGAAATTTTCAACTTAAAAAAAATATTTTTGGCAGATAGCAGTAATTCAATTCAAATATTACTATTCCTATAGAGTAAACAAGTATTCTAGTTTTCTAAAATCACTTTTATTTTGCAGTAGTGCTGCACAGTTTTAAATTATAGCAAGCTGTAGGGGATAAAATGGAAAATCACCAGTGAATGGACACAGAATTCTAGTAAATGAACAGATGAAACCAATGAATGAACTACCTTAAAAACATTGCTTTATTTTGGTGTAAAAATCGTAAAAGATTCTTGATCATATTGGAATCTTTTGTGTGATGATTGTGAAGTTTCCATGTTCTAAAACATGAAAAATACAATAAATGTTGTAGTTCATCCACTGGTTTTTGGAAACTAATTAATGAACTATCTATCATTGCTGTAGTTCATTCACTGAAAAACTCAGACCAGTGAATAAACTGTTAAAAATGGAATAAACTGTTAAAAATTTAATATTTAAAGTTTTGTTCGAACACTGGCCTTTTGTTAAACAGCATATTTCTATCGAAGTCATAGAAAACCAAATCTTATAACTACTACTAAAACGTCAGATATTGAACAAACAATAAATCACGTGATTCCAGTGAATGAACCCCCCCGCTCGTTCATTGGATTTAAGCCATTTTAGATCTAGTTATAGAACACTAGATTAAAAGCCACTATTTGAAAATAAATCACATTAAACTATACATTAATAGCACGAACATGGCCTTACGGTTTAAAAAAACACGCACTGTACAAGGCACACGCACCGGACACGCGCAGTAACACATTAAACACAACGTAGTTTACCTTAACCCTTATTACACTTACATATAAAAAACGAACAGCAACCACATGCCCATTTTACACCGCTGCCATTTTGACACTGATGCGTTTGAGTTTAAGTAAGTGCTACCAGAACTTGTCAAATAATGTTGCTAACCGAAAAAAAAATATCACGCGTGGTAGAAAGGTACAGAAATCTTATTTTACGACAAAAACATGCATTTTGTTCGTTCACTGGATTTGTTCATTCACTGGAGCACTTACCCTACAAACATACTCGAACATTATTAACCCATAATCTAGAATTACCTTTTGATTTTCCTTGACACATTTTCCTTAAACCGGCTATGATAAATATGGCTGATTTGGCAGCATCCGTACTTATTTAGAAGCCGTTATTATGATAATTTCGTTAAGATAAATTGCCATCGTCACGTATTCAGTAGGTAGTACTCCTACTAAGCTGAGGGGGCAAGTATTGTCTAGTGATGGAACGAGTATTCATTTACGAATACGGATACCTACGAATACTAATAGTGTTTATTTATACTTATAGTGTTTTCTATTATTCGGAGAATATGAAGGCTTAAATAAATAGTTTTGTAACTTATAATTAATATAAAATTAGATAATTTAAAATAATCTAAATAGACTTCATAGGGGAGAAGTGGCATGAAAGAGCCAGTTTTCTAAGTGAGGCCAAAACATACAGCTTTCATGAACTAAATACGAAAATTAGTTTTCCAAATGATCATTTATTTAATAAAGTACATAAGTATTTGCATAAGTACACAAAAATGAATAATCAGTCAAAAAATTAAAGAAATATCCGTTTCAAAAGTGTGACTTTCGGCTCTTTCATAGCCATTCGGTACCTATTGAAAGAGCCACTAACATTTATGAATGGGTAGTCTTTATTAATTTATCATTAGTTATAAAATATGCCAAAAAGTATTGTTACACTAAATGTAGAAAAAACAAAGACTTCTTATTAGAAGCAATGTACCTAACGAATTTTTAGTTTAACAGTCATTTTGAGTCATTACTTAATATTTCTCACTTTTTATTAATAGCTATTATTTTTTATTAATAAAAACATCTACGTAACGTTACACATACAAAATATCCTTTAAAATGTGACTCTATTCGGCGAATACGGCGGATATTGCTATTTGTATTCGTTGCGTCAATAGTATTGTAGCTTTATCCAAGATCTTCACACCCCTTGGTCGGTTGGGAATAATATTTTTGTGTTGGATTGTTTTCATTTGGATCCAGATTATATTTCGTCGCTTTTATTTAGAGTCGGCACTATAAAGCGTGAAATAGTGTTATGTTATGCTAGATGCATGTTTGCTAGATGCGCATTTTATTGAGATGAAGTATGCAAGTTGTTTCTAACGTTATGAATATAACAGTGTGTGTCTTTCTCTTATTTTATGAAGTATCGTAAAATGGGGTGAGAAGGGATTGCAAGAAGAGTTGGGTTACGAATGGGGAGAGTAGGGATGACAGAGGGTTGAGGTGGTTTTTAAAGGCTACTGCTACCTAAATAATATAATCTTATTGCAAATGGAGCTGTAGTAATATAATCCAAAAGTGTCGATCTAACAATTTGGCCAACTCACCTTAGTATGAAATCCCATCTCACCCCAACTACGAGGGACTATGGGGTGAGGAGGGATTTTGTGTTTATTGTCAAAGTTATGAATTTAAACTACCCAAAATCATAATATAAACTAAAATACAAACGGCCGGAACATTTATTATATATAATGACGGCGCATTGCGCCTCTTTGATGCTATTTTGGAACGAGATTGACAAGCTGTCATTCTGGCAAAGCGTCGTATCGTTGGTTTGCTGTTTACGGATGACTTTTTCGTACGTCAACGGAAACGCACCACGAATCCAAGCGACGAATTACCTCTGTTCCTGTTTCTCCGCTGCTAACTCCTCACGAAGCTACGGCTAACCCTGACGTCGGCGGTGATCCGCCTTCATCAGAAGTGTCCGCGGCGGCCATATACAACTAGCGACCCGCGCCGGCTTCGCACGGTGTTTCTCTATTATATTATGCATGTATTATGCATATAAACCTTCCTCTTCAATCACTCTATCTATTCAAAAAACCGCATCAAAATCCGTTGCGTAGTTTTAACGATTTAAGCATACATAGGGACACAGGGACAGAGAAAGCGACTTTGTTTTATACCCTTCCGTAGCACCTGTCACTAAACCCAAAATACACCTATACTTTATATGAACTAAAATCGAAAAGTCCTAATTCCACAAGGAACATACCCCGAATTACCTCGCTGCCAAAAAGAGCTATTTTCGATTTACACCTTCCTCTATACGACCCAATTTCGAATTGAACGAATCCTATAAAGACCTATTCTCAAAACGCACCAGTCCCAAAATACCCTAAATTTTATTTCCATGGTAGTGTCAAAACGCACAATTTTCAAAACGTACTCGTCCCAAAATACACTAAATTCTCAATAGTCATATGTAGTTGAAGAAAATATCCCATGTAATAAATTGCCCAAGTATCGAGATTCGTTACTTTACCGTCGACCATTAAATCGTATGCCGTTTGCCAAACAGAGTAATTTATAATAGAATAAAATAGAATGAAAATTTATTAGCTATAGCATGCACAAAGTGGACAACACATATCATAAGACAAAATAAAATAAAAACGTTGATGTGTACGGCTCGGGAGCCAGCGCTGGTCTACTGGTGAAATCTATCCCTTTGAACGCCAAGACCCACTAAAGTGGTCGTGTGCTGTCGTGCCTACCACGCCCACGACCACTAAAGGGGTAATGGCGGACGCTGTCAAAGCAATTTTCCTGCTGACAGGTAAGGTTTATTTTCGCTCTTCATCTTTCATCTATTGGCGTATAAGCCACATTTTGACATGGGAGGAAAAGCGTTCAAAAGGTTAGAGTCAGACTACGCTGTTTCAATGAAGGTTGTCAACAAGGGTCGAAGCACTGCCTCTCCGACATAATATAGATTTAGTGTATTTTGAGACTAGGACGTTTTGAAAACCAGTCATTATGAGAATAGAGTATTTTGATATTCAAATTTAGGGTATTTTGGGACTGGTTCATTTTGTGAAACAGTTTTTATGCAAATCATTCCATTTGAAACTGAGTCATTTCAAGAATAGTGTATATCGAGAATAAATCTTTTTGGAAATAAGTCGATTCGGGATTCATTCGTTTTGAGAATAGGTCTTTTTGATATTAGTTTATATTAAGTATAGGTGTATTTTGGGTTTAGTGACAGGTGCTACGGAAGGTTTTATACTATGTAGTGATTCAGTTTGCATATGTAAAAATAAAATTTTATCGAGGTTTGAATGTCAGTTTTGTCCCTACTCAACCCGTTTAACGGTAACGGGGCAATGGATTAGAATATTTCCTTTCTGCAAATGCATGTTTAAAAATGTTACGCGGTTGCCTCTCAGTGACACCGTTATGCTAAACGCGTGGACTGATTTGAAAACAGCATCATAATCATTAGTCAAAAGATGTCCACTCAGACATAGGCCTCCCCCCAAAAAAACCATCAAGAACGCTCGCAATCATCGGACTCCATTAACTTTCACAAAGCCATCACCATATAGGGCCTTATCATACTTATGATTTGCGGGCGAGTGCCCACACAAAACCAATCGACATTTGTATGGAGCTTCGCTTCTAATTCGCCGGAAAATCGCAAGTGTGATGATAAGGCACTTACGGGGGGCCTACATACGCTGCGTTTTCCAGTGCGTGGTTGCCACTCAAGTACTCGTATTTGAATAGTACATTGTGTATATAGGGCGGTAAGTAAGGAATTACAAACGAGTGTTTGTTATAAGCCCGAGGTGAAACCGAGGGCTTTAATAACACGAGTTTGTAATTCCTTTACCGCCCGTGACACACACAATGTTTTTCATCACACTTGTGAGGAAATCTTAATAATATAACCTTACTAATCGATCCAGTATGACAAGAAAATATTAAAACAGGAAATGACATTAGTGACATATGTCCATTGACAATGCGAATGTCAAGTCACATTCGGAAACCATAGCGGTAAAGACCTAAAACGGCCATTTTAGTTGATTTTATATTTGCAAAATACTGAAATAAACTATTTAAACATTTAATTAATGTTACCGAAAGTGTTTACATGTATTTGCAATAACAGTTATCTTTAAATAAATATTTCAGTGATAAAAGTTAAAAAAGTAAGTTGGCGTTTCCTTTGAACATGACAAATAAGAGTAAAACAGAACCAGCGAAGAAAACCATAACGCCGCCCTAAGGCGTAATAGGTCATTTACCTACCTACGTGTAATGACACCATTTTCGAGCAAGTGTGATGATAAATAGTTTTTTGTATTAGCTGGTTTCTTTACAGTGATTCTTATGTATGTTTTATGAAGATCTTTTCAACTATTCTGATAATATCAGAGCTTTATTCAATTTGTATTTTTTGGTTCGTTAAAGAGCTGAGGTACCTATTTTACAAGCTTTTATTTTTTTGCAATGTTTATTCGACTAAAACCTTGGAATTGAGTTTAAAGCAGTTAATCCGCAACTAATAATTTGGGCTGAAATTTTGCATGCACATGTAAATTAGGCGGTTATTAAATATTATTATGATATGAAATTAATCTGATGACGCATCCGGAAGTTGGCCATAGGATTATCTTAATTACAAAAGATAAATCCACCGTGTTTGGGCTCTTTTGATTGGGTTTAACATGCAGTTTACAATTTTACATAAATGAACAGTCGGGAATAAAAAGATTGTCTTCAAAATATTTTTTTACAAGGTTTTATTTATCTCGAAAAAAAATTAATTTTTGATATAAGCGGGAAAAGTTCTGGTCGATTCACAAGAGCTGGCACGAATGGATTGAACAAGTGAATGAAAATGTGTACCTATGTGTGCATCACAAAATGATTAAATACAGGTTGATTCGATAAGTGATAATCGTGTTTTTAGACTATCTCGTCTCATCACTTCGTAGCCCAGTCTGCTTTGTGTATTTTATGAATAACAAAAAAATCGCTACCTATACACAATCGCAACCTTATTTGCACACTGACGCCGTGAAGCTCGAAAATTGCATCAAAACATTTCAATTTTGTATGAGTTTCGTATATTTTCGCCATGATTTCGCAGATTGCGGCGTCAGTGTGAAAACAGGGTACTTATAAATTAAATTAAATCTCCATAATAGTAAAATATTTGTAGCGAACAATCCAATTCATCTTTCTGCTATATTTTTTACCGGCGTAGGGGAGACCGGGTATGGTTGTCTCACGGGTTGGTTGTCACAGCAGCCATTAAATAATACGAAACGAAGGAATAAGTGCATCGATTGGTGAAGTAGGGAAGGTGGTGAAGCTCTTGCGATCTTTTAACACCGAGCGATGCAATTTAATGGCTGCTGTGACAACCAACCCGTGAGACAACCATACCCGGTCTCCCCTAGAGTTAAAATGTGCAGATTATTATGTATTTTTATATTTGTCTCAAATAATGAAGAAGTGTTATTTACTTGTTTACAAAATATTTGGATCCCCTTTATAAGAACGTCACTCAACAGTAACAAGTGACAATAACTTCGTTCAATCCATTCGTGCCAGCTGTTGTGAGTCGACCCGTATGTCTTGTGACATGAGTCCCGAGGTGTCTTCTTGGCCTAAGCCTCTAGGCGAGGGACAAGACTCGGGAAGAGTGGAAATGACACTACCACACCTCAGTAGTACTGGATCAACCAAATTCATGAACCGTTTTTCAGAATATTTAATATTAGCGGTGTTCGGACCTTGGGTGCAATTTGCGGTATATGAATTTGGGGGATTGATCTGATATGTTTATAATATTGATATTGCATATATGACCAAATAAAAGGTTATCAAATATTCAATATTATCCATCCCCAAAGTCCCGAGGAACATCATGATTCTGTATAACTCTTCAAGTCATATAGAACATAAAAAAATGGAAAAGTAAAAGCATAAAATTTTCCGCACGATATACGGCTACAAAAATTAAGTACCTCTTTATGAGCAAGTGTATTAACTATGCAGCCCTGGATGAGAACAAATATAGATATTAACTAAATTATTAAATAAATTAACATCTTTGCTAGTAACCCAGATAGCAATTTAACACGATAATGGTTATTTATGTTATTGCGTTATCTCTGCTGTTGATCGAGTTATTGCAATATTGGTTCATTCGTTCAGGAGCGTGGTGAATTTAATATCGCTTCTATATTTTGCCCATTCTATTCAAAAGGCTTTTGAATTTAAAATGCTTCTTGATTTGTAGGTCTTTTTGATGATACATAGGATTTGACTTTGCATATCTGGGGCACGACAGTGCCCCACCAAGTCGAGCAAAATCTATTTCTGATTTATTAGGTACTAATTTCCATCTTGTCAAATCATAATTTGACAACATTAAAATAAATTAATTGACTCTAAAGTCAGTCGCATTCATTTTCGTGCCGCCAATGATTTTATAATGACAAAATCTAAAAATAAAGGCACCATGTCGCGCATGACGTCACAAATACTTTATTAGAAGAGGAAAGTTGAAAAATTATATTCCTCGGGCAGGATTCGAACCTGCGTCTCCTGGCTCTCCAGGCCAACACAGGCGCGCTACCAATTGGCTCAGTAAAATTTTTCAAAAATATGTATTTTTTTCCGATAGTTCCCGACGTGATGAACTAGAAAATACCGCAATTGCATTTTTATTCCCTGTAATTTTAATAAAATAAGTTTGCGATACCTGTATACTTAAATACCTAGACCTCGCATAGACAATTGTTTGATTTTTATTACGAACTTAGGCACTAATTTTGTCAGCCTGGCGTCCCTTTTTAATCGAAAATTTAATACAATATTTTGGAAAGATTACAGGGAACAAAAATGCAGTAGCGATATTTTCTGGACCTTAATGACGAGGTCTATCGTAATATATAAACTACACATCTTTTTAAATATGAAAGTTTTTTTTTATTTTCGTTAATAATCTTTAAGGGTTTTATTTTGTATTAGGTTATCGATGCTTGTATTAATAAATTTCGTTTAACTACACATCTTTGAAATACTTGACCTACCCAATTGCACCACCGAAGCGATGCCCAAGCCATTCAATTCACGTCAATCAAGTGATGTCATCCTGGGTGACCTATTTTTCAACTTTTCTCTTCTAATAAAATATTCAGAATTCGTTGGCAGTCGTTAATGCTATAATAAAAAATAATTTGACACTTCTTAAAATGAAGCTGATCTGTCATCAAATAGTCTATAGTTGAATGAAACTATTTTGTATTAATGTACTTCTAAAGCAACCTGTATTTGATGGTGAATTTTTGCAAATATTTAGAATAGGGTGGCCCAAACCTTGAAGTTATAATTTTTTTTTAAATTCCTCACGTCGTGGGCTATCAGAATAACCCCACGTATGTTAGCCGATTTTTTGTAGTTTTCGAGTTATTCATTTTTAAGGTTTTTTCAATAATTCTTCGGATGTGCACTTCAAGTCATGTAACTTTTATCCGGTAGGTTATTTTTGGGTGTTTCTTTTTGTGATATTCAGCTTCCTAACTTTTAGTTAAGTTACACAAAACAATATCAAAAGTGAAAATTTCGTGTTCAAGTAAGTCGCAGTTAAATTTTCGCACTAGATTTAATATAAAAAAAAACTGGTTTCAATGAATATATGTAATTTTAAAAAGTTCATGAGACTCTAAGCTTTTAAGAAAATACAAAAAAAGGGGTACTTAATTGGTCAATATTTGCTAAGACCGCCCTGCAAAGGTACTAAGGTGGTAAGTTACCAAATTGATAATTTGATTTAATAAAATTAATTATGCCTATTTTGTTATCCTTGAAGCTAAATTAAGACAGAAAATACCACAAATCAATTCAAATTATTATTGTACATAGTTGGCTTTCATCAATCTAGACTGTCCTTACAAAGGGTCCTACCGGTCAGCTAGTACTATTGCACCTGCTCCAGCCCCGTTTGCTAGTTTCATGCAGGTGGTCCAAACCTTGAGGTCAACAATTTTTTTTTAGATTCCTCACGTCGTGGGCTATCAGAATACCCCATGTATGTTAGCCAATTTTTCGTAGTTTTCGAGTTATGAATTTTTAAACTTAATAATAATAAGAGGATAAGGCTGGAGCATCCAAGCACAGGCATCCGCACAGTGGAGGCAGTCCGGCCAGTCTTACTACAGTGGCTGGACCGGGAGCACGGTGCTCTCACCTTCCGGCTCGTGCAGGTACTCTCGGGGCACGGATGTTTCGGGAGATACTTGCACAAAGTCGCCGGAAGAGAGCCAACGGAGGAGTGCCATGAATGCGGGTGCCCGCAAGACACGGCGCAACACACAATGGAAGCATGCCCAGCCTGGGCGCAGCAGCGTGCCGGCCTGGCGGCAAGTGTGGGGAACGACCTGTCGCTGCCAGCCGTGGTCAGATCCATAGGCGACAGGGCGTGGCAGGCGGTCCTCTCCTTTTGCGAGGAGGTGATGCGGCAGAAGGAGACCGCGGAGCGGGCCAGGGAGGACGACGAAGCGTCCGACCAACGGTGCCGCAAGCGCGTTGGGCGCAGACGGCTGGCGCACGATCGCCGCCTGCCCCCGTAAAGAGGATCTCCGGGTGACAGTCACGGGGACGGCTGCCACCTATCGGAAGAGGTCCTCGGGATGAAGGGCGTGCCGGGTGTCCGGGCACGCCCCCAATCGGTGGCAGGGGGAGCACAGAACCCTCCAGGGATGGGTCCGTAAAGGGACAGCTGCTGGCGGAGTTGCAGTAGATTGCGAAAGTGTTCCCGGGACACCGCCGTCCAAGGCAGCGTGAAGGACACCCAGGTTTTTTAGTCGGTAAGAATCCGACATATCCACGCCGTCTCCCCGTGGTGGCGTGGAATCTTGTGCAAGATTTTTCCTGGTTAAAAAAAAAAAGGTGCAATAGTACTAGCTGACCGGCAGGACCCTTTGTAAGGACAGTCTAGATTGATGAAAGCCAACTACAATAATAATTCGAATTGATTTGTGGTATTTTCTTTTAGCTTTAAGAATAACAAAGTAGGCATAATTGATTTTATTAAATCAAAATATCAATTTGGTAATTTACCACCTTAGTACCTTTGCAGGGCGGTCTTAGCAAATATTGACCAATTAAGTACCCCTTTTTTGTATTTTCTTAAAAGCTTAGAGTTTCATGAACTTTTTAAAATTACATAAATTTATTGAAACCAGTTTTTTTAAATTTTAAATCTAGTGCGAAAATTTAACTGCGACTTACTTGAACACGAAATTTTCAATTTTGATATTGTTTTGTGTAACTTAACTAAAATTTAGGAAGCTGAATATTTTACGGGAGAAAGTACAGTTAATAAGGATAATATCACAAAAAGAAACACGCAAAATAACCTACCGAAAAAAAGTTACATGACTTGAAGTGCACACCCGAAGAATTATTGAAAAAAACCTTAAAATATTAATAACTCGAAAACTACAAAAAATCGGCTAACATACATGGGGTATATTCTGATAGCCCACGACGTGAGGAATCTAAAAAAAAATTATAACTTCAAGGTTTGGGCCACCCTGTATATAGATTTCAAGTTTAGTGTTAAACAATTTGTATTAACTCCCCTATTTTTGTTAATGTATGTTAAATCGAAATCACATTTGTTTTAACACCAGAATTTATTATCGCTGCGTTCAGTGAGAAACCCACATTAAAAAATAAAGTTACAATTAATAATGTCATGAAAATGATTTCCTACGTATTTGTCAATCCCACTAGGCTGTAGTTACTGTAATCCCATAGTAGCAGAAACTTGGTGACAACTGACAAGGGCTCGGCAAACTTTATTCGTGACTTGTGAAGGCATCTCTAACGCTATAAACAGAGATGAGCGTATGTCCGTGAATAATGATGATTGCTTCCGTCCTTCTGTAAGTGGAGGGCAGAGTTTTGAAACATATTGACCGCTTTCTCGTCTATGTTCTTGGCATAGTTACCTCCCTTTGAGGTACTTTCCTATTTGGGATACTAGCATTTACCCGTGGCTTCGCCTGCATTATTCCCGATACTATCCCAAGGGAATTCTTAACCGGGATATAAAGTATCCTATGTTTCAATCTAGGACTAGGTCCACTTGCATACCCAATTTCACATTAATCCATTCAGTTGTTGCTGCGTTATTTAGTAATAGTAACAAACACCCAAACCTCCAAACATCCGAACATATTCACAAACTTTTACATTTATAATATTAGTGAGATGTGATGTGACGTGATGTAATGTTATGTGACGTGGCGTGATGTGATGTGATTAGTATAAGCAGTGGCGCGGATTTGCCAACCAGATATCAGGGGCGGCCAATGTTGACAAAAGATTCACTGCTACTGTTAAGAAAGAGGCAGCTGGTACTTACTACATGGTCTGGGGCCTAGGGCGGCCAAGATTGCAAATCCGCCACTGAGTAAGCCACAGACCACCTCCACTAAACGGAGCTTGCCATACGACACGAGCTCACCACGCATATGGGCGATTAAATATCGGTAGATATTACTAGTACAACGCGTGCTTCACATCTTTTTTATCATTTTATATTTCGAGATTGTCGTCGGATTGAACGGAAATATTTATTTCACGTTTGGAGCATAGACAAGTCAGAAACATGGTCGCAACTGAACGAGCGGCCGGTCGCGTAATGTCGTAATGCTATACAATCGACCATGTGAGCGCGCGCCGCCCAACATGCTTCGTCTAGTGGAGGTAGTCTGTGGTATAAGCATAGAATAAGTAATAGTACCTACTACCTATACGTACAGAAGTCTATTTCTCTAACAAAACTATCGTCGGGTCCGATCTCCCGACGGAACGCATCGGATCCGACCGTCTTCCTCTATTGCAAAATGCGTGCTATCACGTGCTCTTTCTGGTCACTCGCTAAGGCCCCCTCGCGGAACCTTAAGCAGGCATGTCATCTCACTCCGCGATTTTGTTTAGACGTAATTATTATTCTTCCTTGCCTAATGTATTAGACAAGCTCAGGGCTGCGCCGACACCCGGCAGCGCCTGTATGCGAAACCTATGAAGCCCAAAGGATGGTTATGTGTTTGACCTGTATGTACATATGTATGTAAGTATGTAAGACAACGTGTCTCAAAACAGTTATATAACGTTACGCAAATATTTTTTTTAACTACCTCTAATTCAGTAGGAAATTCAAGCTATAATAATAATTTTATTTTTGTCGACAACCCTAGCGGTAAGCGTGGCGACCAGAAAGAGCGCGCGTTATGAGTTAGAGCGAGAACGAGTTAGGTGCATTTTTGTGACTCGAACGTGGGTTTTGTTAGACAGTGAGACTTCTGTACAAAGTACTATTATTTATTCTGTGCCTTAAGGCCGCGCGGCGAGATCGCGAAGTGAGCTCCTGGCATAAGTCTGATACTAGTACTATCTTTGCCGACACGTTGTTTCGCTTTATATGCTTTTCCAAAACTACGTATGTTCTTGAGTATAATTTGTATACATCAACTTTCCTACAATACTGAAATAAAAAGAGTCCCTTGGACAAATGATAATTTGCCAAATTATTTCAAGTTGCAACGCGTTGTCGTTGTGATTATCCAATCGAATAAGCACTACAATACAATGTAATTTTATTGTACCATTAGGCTACGTTCCCACCAGAGCTGTGCGAAGTAGATAAGCGGTGTGCGAGGAAAACGCAGCCTTACTTTTGTATTATCATGAGATTGTAATTTGGCTGCATAATAGTGAATAATGGTATGATGATATCCGTGAATTCGTATGCAAATAAGCATACGTTTATTTTCGTTATTTGTTACGTTTATTTTTGATGACGAAGTTAACGTTAAAAGAACCTTAAAACCTTGTTATAAACAAAGCCACAAAACAATATCATTAGATAATTCCTATAAGAGTGAGTTAGTTAATAGTATACTCGGAAAAAGTTTAAAGCATTACAAATCAGTGGCTTTTGTGTCTGAAAGGCATCACTCAGATAACAAGTATTAGTTGCACGAGTACAAGGACCATGAATAAATCTCCTGCATAGCGGCTAGCTTTTAGTAAGTGGATTGTATTTTCTGTTCATAAAACAATTACAATTTTACTATTTCTGGCCGATAGTGTGAAAATCACGAAATATTTCAATGATGGGCCGGCCATGACGGGTTAAATAGTTAAAACCCCAAAAACCTCTTAAAGTACCGGGGCCGTAAAGTAAAATATGTGGTATTATGTTGGTGTTGGAGTCCGACGCAATCCTCCATTTGAAACTCGGTCAGGCTGCCCCTGTAGATGTTATCAACTCACCTTCTACGCCGTAGCTCACCGGAGCCATTTCGTAGCACCGTAGCACTCGGCGCGTGTAGCGCTACACATGTTTGAAAGGTATCGTATTTAGATTTGTTTTCCTGGGTCCCTTTTACTGAATACATGGTTGGGATCCTCATATTTCGTTTTATGTTGTTCTGGAAAAGTCCTTTCTTTTTTCGGCGGTTGAGGGTTTTAAGTGAGATTTTTCCATAAAGTTTATTTTCTATTGGACACAGTCATATAAGTCGATGGCGTGTTATTGTAACTTTTGCGCAACAATTGGTATCATAAACTCCATGCTTAAATTGTTGTAACAAAAGAACTTATGACTATATTTCATACTTAAATGGTAATATATTGATAGTTACCAAAAACGGCTTAAGTTAAACAATTTGACCATTACCTAGCTTATAAGTTGATTAAGTCTGTCAAATGGTCGATATTGATGGTATTAAACAGCCGTTAATAACCGGTGTTGGTATCTTGGGTGCAAAATGCTTCTAAAATCATATCCATTCCCAGAATCCCGAGGAACAGCCATGTTTCTGTATAAAGTTTGAAATCATATACCTCAAATTGAACATGATGAAATAGGCTATTTTACAACTTTCTGTGGTGTTTTATAGAAATGCCTTTCAATAATAGATATATTAGTGAAAAAACTACTTCAATATCATGAAAACTCACCGCGATGGAACAATGTTAACATCACATTTTTAGACTTTCCCAAACAACGCTCATACGTAACTAGGGCTTCTGGTATCCGTGTTACACGCGAAAACGTAGCTCCGTATCCTTAGCACCGGCGGTACTAAGGTCCCGTACTACACAGTCACGCCGAGATACGTAGCCGTGTCTGCGTTCGGATACGTATCTGACACGGCTACGTATCTGGCACGGCTACGTATCTGCGGATCTCGGCTCCGCTTCGGTATTGTATGAAAGCTTGTCGAACCGACCGACCCTAATTTTATCGTATGTTTTGTAGTTTATTTTTATTTGAATCAAAGTGGAGTTATGTTTTTGAATTGATTCCAGATGTTTCTATTTAAGTAATTAATGTAATTATTAGAATTATTCAGTTTTCTATATAACCAGACATTATGATTTTAGACAAAACCAGGGACTTGCCAATGCATTGCACGAATATAAAAATGTACCTAAATATATATATTTTCTCTATTATTTACTCCCTAGTAAGAAACAAAGTAGCCCGACCAACGCAACATTTTAAAAGTTAGTTAAATGAAATAATAATTTACTCTGTTATTCATTATCATTACTGCCTGTACAACCCTTTTGTCGGTGAGAATGAGAATACAAAGAAGTAGTTGCACGAGCAGATGAAGATGACAATAGTTTGCGAGCAAATAAAAAATAACCATGTCAATTGTATTGATAATATTTATAAGTAGCTTTGGGTTTTACCTGTTGAGTACCATATGCACCTATTGTTTGTGAAGTTAAGTGAAAGAAAGAAATGGCCGCGTAGTTTTGTTTGTTTTAATAAAGATACGCAGGTATTTCTTTTGCAAATTTGGAGGGGGTTATTTTGTTTTGAACTTGAATTTATAGGTACTACTCATTGGTCACTATTAAGAAACAGTCAGTCAACATTGCGAGACATACCTAAATAAATTGTACGTAGTTATGCAATAACGTTCCAATCCATAAAACAAAGTATCAACCAACCTACTGTCTTTAAAAACAAAGTCCATAATCCAAAACTTTTTGCATGTGGAATGGAACATTATTGCATAACTACGTTCTTGTGCTGGTAATTTAAAAACTTGTTAAACTGTTAGTTGTTATTTTTGTTGTTGTTTTGTTATACTGTTAATGTTAGTGGTTTTAAGCTTTTCATACATAATGAAGAGAAGCTGGGTGTGGCGATATGCCACCAGAATTGGTGATACAGCATTTTGTAACTTGTGCAATGATCGGGTAAACAATGAGTTTTCGTGTCATGGTGGTACTACAGGATCTATCTATAGGATAGCATTTGAAAGTAGTTCACCTAAAATCTCCAGTTGCGGCATCCAATGAGTAAGTACATCTTTGTGAGATTAAGAAATTACCTATTTTTATATGTTGATTTATTAAAAAAAAGCTCACTCTTGAAACTTAATTTAAAATAGAAAAGCAAAGAAACTGAAATTAAAAACACAACTCTCGCATTACAATCGGGGGTCTTAAAGACACACATAGAATCTTCACTAAACGTCGCGGACGGATCGGAGTTACGTGTAATTAAGAAACGTATCTCCGTATAACACGGAGCTACGTATCTACGTATCTTAATTACACGTAGCCGAATTACACGTTCCGAACGGCTCGGATCTCCGTTTCCGTGTTACACGGCAACGGAGATCCGGCTACGGGTACACGAAACACGGACACGACCGCGAGCCCTATACGTAACAAACGCCAAGTCATAGTAGAGGTGTGACGTCACACGCTTATTACTTTGTATAGGAAAATCAAAAATGTGCCTTGCAGCTATGTCAAAACTTGTGTTTATCCTATCGGTTTCATAACAAAGTTAGCATAAATTGTATGGGTTATTCAATGGTACCTACTCATAATATTAATAGTTTTTGATATTTTCATACTTATAAAATGAACTTTCCCACGCAAATTTGAAGGCTCATAAAACATGTTACACTTTAGGTATCGAACTGAAAACTTCAACATATTTCGTTATTTCGCTTATTTTAATAGGATCTTATATAATTTTGTCAAATTTCGGCTACATTAAAATAGTCTATTGAGCCTTAGTTTACAAAAATAACAATTACCTAAAAATCAACAAACACTCCCAATATAAGCATGTCAATTTCGTAGCCCCTAACGGGTCGCCTAATTTCAATAAAATTGACGTACCGGACGACGAAGTCGTTAATAAAATACGGCAGTGCTACACCCCAAATCAAAAGGCTTCATAAGCCATCCGTTACAAACCCTGTTACGTCCTTTTTCTCTAAAGAAGCGTTTAGTTACCCTCTGGGAAGTAAAAGGGAGTATAAGTGTTCGTTACTTAAAAGAATAAGAAATTTATTTGCCATACAGTAGGTATGTAATGATAAGCAGATTACAAGACATTAGCATACATTATTTGAACTTAAGATATTACAGTGGTTCCCACATTAGGCTGAGCTTGTGTCGTGAGAACCGATAGTCATACAATTAAACATTAGGGTAGGATCCCTACGATACCGATACCGATATATCGGCCAATATATCGGTATCGCCGATAATATACAACCGATATTTGAAGAACGCGAAAAGAATTTGCTGTATGAAAAAAAATCTGCCAAAAGTAATTTCAATTACTGACTTATTTTATGTATTGGTCTATTACCTTGTGCAATGACAATTACTTTGTTAATTAAATCTTTGGTTCTTTTTAAAAAATAAATTTGAATTTTGAGTTGACAGTCTATATTTTTCTAATATTTTTACTTTACACTTTCAAGGTTGACTCTCTGTTAAATATAGCCAAGTTTTAGGTATAATAAAGACATACAAATATCGGAATTTCATACTTCATTATTTAGCTAAGATATCGGTATCGGTATCGACGATATTTACTACAATATATCGGTATCGGTATCGTATCGGCAAAAATATGTATCGTTACATCCCTACATTAGGGTATATCAGAGCTCGGTGAGTGGGAGAATCTTAGAATAAGTCTCAGAGTGCAGCAATGGACTGTAGTAAAAATAAACTGTTTCACACTAGTTAAGTGTCTTAGATGCACTTATGTCGTTTTGGGTCCGAAGGTGTACGTCGTCAAAACACTCGCATAATGAGGCCCGGCGGTTGGAAGTAATGCAATTTGATGCAAATGCGATGTGGCGATAACGCGGCCCCGGTGCAGCCACGCCACGTGGCCACAGATTAAAGAAAATATAGTCGACTGACTGGTACCAAGAATAATAAATAAATAATTATATTGGGGGGGACAATCTTACACAAATCAACCTAGTCCCAATCTAAACAATGCTACCTATATATTGTTAGTACTAGGCGACTATAGTTAGAAAACATCCATGACTCAGGAACAAAGTACTCGTGCTCATCACACACTCACTCCCATTGCTAAATGTGTCGTCAAATTGAATCAAGTTAGCCAAATCTCTCAGCGTACGGCAAATCACAGATCAAATCAGTTTTTTTTCAAGAAGTGTTAAAACGCTCAGAAAGTATGCAGTTTAGTATGAAATACTGACTTGTGACGTCATGCTTGACATAATATTTCCTTCTTGTTTGTTTTTGATATTTTAAGATCGTTAGTGGCACGAACATGAGTGTAATTGATTTAATCCGAGCAGTTTTGGAAACATAATTTGATGGTTACCGTTAATTAATTTATTTTGATTGCCGTCCAATACCCTGTTTCCATAAAAATAATCTACCTATTGGGTCATACACGTTCAGGAATACGGGCGTCTTTTCTGTGAACAATACAAAAGTTAACAACTTGGGTACATTTTACTTATCCTTTTATCATACAGGTTTTAAGAAAAAGATGGTTTGTGCTACTGCATCCTCACTTACTTGCTTACTGGATCCTCATAGACTTATGTCTATGAGGATCTAGTAAGAAAACTGGGCTTTAAAGCCTAACAATTTTATAATGTCCACAGGAATAACCTTAACTCACACTAAAAATATCTTTGACCCTATTCCGCCTGCGTTCACCCACTGCTAGACATAGACCTCTTCTTTATTACGCTACTCTCCTCGGTCCTGTACTAATCTCATCCACTGCTTAGTTGTCGCGCGAGAAACATGCCCCTAAGTAATAGAGATATGGATTTCCAATTTATAGTAAAAACTAACGCCTTTTAAGCAAAAGTTTCGTCTTTGGCGGGACTTAAAACCGTATCGGGAATAGTTCTCTGGGCCGTCGAGAGTTAACTTTCAATGAACAAACGCCGTACTTTATATCCTGATATTTACTTGACAGTAAGTACAAACTTATTATTATTTGTTTCACGTCTATCTGTAGATAATTCAAGAATCAATGGGCCATTCTTTGTGTGTTCACCAGTTACTACCGTGGATGTAATTATTCTTTCTAATCGATAGAAAACCTTAAAAAACGTTATACTTAAGTATGTACCTACACGTATATAATACAGAGATATGTCGTGCCATCTGCTGAGGCAAATTGTATTAACAGCATGTCAGTTATACATGCTACCTATCATGATTTTAGGGTTCCGTACCCAAAGGGTGATAACGGACCCTATTACTAAGCCTCCGCTGTCCGTCTGTCCATCTGCCACAGGGCTGTATCTTTAGAACCGTAATATGTAGAGGCTTGAAATTTTCACAGAATATGTATTTCTATTGCTGCTATAATAATAAATAATAAAAACAAATTAAAAATAAAAGATGGTTCTAAGAAACGTGTTTGTGGTGTTTTTTACTCGACAGTAGTACGGAACCCTTCCTATGCGAACCCGACTCGCACTTGGCCGGTTTTTCTCATACATGTGATACAAATAATTAATCATGGAAGGTGTTTTGAGAAGTGACTGTGAGCACAGAATTGACAATGGCCCAAATGTTTGATTCCTATCACCAGACAATGTAGGCTTGTAGGCTAGTCAATACAGTTATTTGCACAATGAGTCGGCACGGTACTAGTTGGTAATAATGCAATTTGATGCCAATACGGTTTGCCCCAATGTCCTCTTTAGCACTGCATGGAAGCGGCAGAACATGTGATTAACCGAAACAATTATCTTCAAATGGTTGCCGATTGATTCATACTAGTAATTAATAATTAAATGATTATATTGATGATTGATTGATTAATGTCTGATGTTGTCAAATAAGATAACAAGATTGTGATCGTTATAATCAAGCATCTTGATTCCATACGAGCCTAACAAGACGTTAGATGCACCAACTAAGATGATATTGATTGTTTATCATAGTTCAATTAACCATGTTCTCATTTGATTCCACAAACATTGATGTAAAAGGTACCTAATTAAACATGATCGAATCATACAAAGAAGAAAATAATGATAGAAACAAGGAATACCTATATTTGTTAAAATTATCCAGATTCTAGATTGTTGTTTTAATCACTAATGAACTTGCTGTTTTAATTAATCAGCTTTCGTTGATATGTTTAATATCTTGTTTGTTTCATTTAAGTTAACGCCAACAAAGAGAAAATCTCTCTAAGTTGGCTCAGATTGATTGACTGATTGGTGTCTTGAAAAAACTTATGTAAAACTAACTTAATCTTAAGATTTACTAACCCTTTTTACTTTCTTTTAATCACTAATAGTAATAATCAGACGGTAATGCGTTAATGTGACTCTTCTGTAATTTTCTAGAGTATCCGAGCCCGCTATATCTTATACTTGGACCACACCTGTTCCATCGTTTTCAAACACGATGCACTCGCCGCGCGATGACTTATGAGCACAAACTAGGGGAATGGTTGGACTGACAGGTCAAGAGGGACGCATTTATTTTATTTATTAGAATGGGATAGCAGGACAATATCTCTCATTCTAAAAGATAAACGCGACGCTCTAAGCCTGTTAGTTTGGCTGTTAGGTCCATTCCATTAACGCAAGTCGAGGTGGCGAAGATTGACCCCTGAGATTAGATAGTTTATTGCGTCCATCGTTGGACATAGGCCTCCTGTGGCGTAGCGTCTATATAACTTAATTCCCACGGACCTGTTAAGATAACTGAGGTAATAATTACTCAGTGAATATTGTATGTAAATGACATACATATTATACCTACCTACTCACACTTTTTATTGCCTGTCCTGTAAGCCCAGAGGCAAATTTCGGCTCGACGACGTGTCGATGTTGCGTGATTCATTCGTAATCCCCCTGAATACTTCACGCCCGCTACATATTGCACTTGGGTCACATTTACGATTTTTCATATGCTTAAACACTCAGTATACTGACACTGTATGTATAAATAATAAATAAATAAATAAATAAATATTAGGGGACAATCTTACACAAATCGAACTAGCCCCATAGTAAGCTCAATAAGGCTTGTGTTATGGATACTAGACGACGATATATTTAATAGATACAAATACTTAAATACATAGAAAACATCCATGACTCAGGAACAAATATTCGTGCTCATCGCACAAATAAATGCCCTTACCGGGATTCGAACCCAGGACCTCGTGCTTCGTAGGCAGGGTCACTACCAACTAAGCTAAAGCGGTCGTCAAATGTATATACGACATAATTATACCTATGCTTTTTATTGCCAGTACTCACAAGCCCGGAGGTAGAACTCGGCTCGACGACGTACCAATGTAGATTGTAGAGTGACTCATCCGTAATCCTCCTGAGTGCTTTGCTTCCGCTTTATGTTGCACTTGGGCCACACCCACGGTGTGTCATACACGATGCATTTATCTAACAGGAAAGGCCACTCCACACCTAAGTCCGATAGTGGTGCAAGTGACAGTTATTATAAAAGCGATTTTAACCAAAAACTTTGAAGACGAAGAAATAAATTTTGCAAGTGACTTGCTCGCGAGTGCGTGATTCAAAAGAGCTATATAAGTTGGTCTAGCTCACCGGCTCACTTCCGATTCAAACAACTCAGTATATCTTTCAACTCACTCGTTCACTCGCTCTAAAGTAGCTCCATTGAGCCGTGAGATGCGAGAAAAGACACGATCAACATGAATTTTTCGTCTCTGTTTTGTCACCGTATACCTATTACTGCTCTCTCTTTCGTTCGGAAATATTTGGATTTGGAGCTACTGAGCTATAAGAGCTAGTGAGCTGTTGGCACATCACGGAGTTACTGAGCTTACAAGAGCCAGCGAGCCGTTGACACATCACGGACCTACTGAGCTAAAAGAGTTACTGAGCTAAAAGAGTGATGCATATCTTTGAGAGCTAAAGATTCATATCACTCTTTTCACTTTAGTGACACATTTTGCGCATGTCTAGTGACTTGGTCAAGGCAGCGATTCATTGCAACATATCGTGGCGTTGTGTCATCTACGTCTACTCTGATTCACCAGAAGAGACATACTGTATATTTAAAAACTTTTATGAGTAGCAAAACAGCTCCAAACTTGTAAAAAACGATAGTTTTACACTAAAAAACATGCGAATTGGCACGAGCTTTGCATGGATCGCGTCCACAAATCGTACGCGTGAAGGAGGTGCCACTTTTCGCGCTTTCAATACGCGGTGGGAGTTTAAAGTGTTTCACACTCGGGGCTGCAATGACTTAATGCGCGAAAGCGGCGAACCTTGCCACCCCATACACCGCTTTTACGCTGTTTATCGACCCCATTTGAATTTTCTAACATTCGTATTTCGTGGCAGGTTGCGGTAATAATCAGATAAGATTGAATTAGATTAGAGTAAAAATTTTCACAGAACTCTAAATTTTTTACTTATCACAATTTTATGTCACTGTAATATCTAGGCAGTGGCAGGAGTGGCTCACTCCGCGATTTTGCCGCGTGGCCTTGAGACCACTGCGAGGGGGCCTTAGCCAACGACAAGAAAGAACACGCGTTATGCGATAGAGATCTTTCAGACGGTCGGATCCAGCGCGTTCCATCCGGTGACCGCGGACCCGAACTACAGTTTTGTCAGAGAGAGAGAGAGAGAGAGAGCCTTCTGTACGTAGTAAAAGAAAGAAAGAAAGAAAATACATTTATTTATGACAGCAAAAAGTTACAAAACATAGGAAAAAATAAAAAACAAGAAAACACACAAAAAAAATAAAAACCTCGCTGCCACAAAAGGTCCCACCTCAGCATAATGCCAACTCCATAGCTGGCGCTGGTCTCCCGGTGGGACCAGACAGGGCGACGTAACGGCGAACTTTTTCTGATTGTATTCGGTTAACCCTACTTAAAGTGAACGCGTCCATTAGGAACAGACAGCGTCACCAGTAGTGCCAACCAACCAACTGACGTTGGAAACGTCAACTACATAACGTCAACAATACATGCCTGTCTCGTTTCATTTACTTACATACAATTATTACTCAAACACTTTAAACAAAAATAAAATATGAAAACAAAAAGTGATTTTGTATTTGATTGTTGTAGTATACTATTGATACTTATTCTGTGGCAGCGGCTCGTATTTCGCCACTGCTTCGTTGCATTATTCTGCTCTTGGTCACTCCGAAGTGTGGTACTTATTTAACAACATTACGCTAGACTATTTTCATTCTTATCACTATTGAAAGCACCGAAACTTTTTACCGACTTAAATTTGCTTCATGTTATTGTACCTACATACACATATAATTCAGTTTGAAATAAGAGCTACCCTACGTTTTGTATGAAACGGCTTGGGTGTAAAGTGCTGTTTAAGCAGTAGAAATTAAATTCCGACGTATAAAACTTTTCAAAACTTTTGATAGCCACTAAATGAAGTGCCAACTTCAGTTTTTCCATGTTATTATGGAAGTTTTATTCAACGATATTTCTTGATATCGGATTTTATCCGGATCGTTGAGGCACATAGTATACTGGCGATTCTTAAACATTCGATTTGCCACCATGTATCACCATACACGCTATTTATGGTTCCCCATTTAAATTATAGGCCATATCCGCCGTTCCACTGAGTTGTACTTTCTCTTATCACAATTTAACACGTCCCCTGTCTCGGTGCCCCCAATGGGCCTAGGCCCCCCAAGGCCATGTGGAGTCATGAAGGTTTTTGTCAAGAGTCCGTGCTTCCACTATGGGGTCACTTCCCCGTACAGATTGCACAGTTGCGACTTGTGACATTGTAATGTTGTTCTGGTTATAGTTTTGTATGGGGACAGTGAACGTGTTAAGGAAACAGAAACGAACTACATACATAGATAAGCCAAAACTCCATTATGGATATCTTTTTAATTTAAGGACCAAAGTACTTTTGATACAGACAGACTGGGGTATAGGTCCTCTTAAACAGCAGAAACTAAAGTCCCACATAATAATAAGGGTCTGTAAAAATATACCTAGAAATAGTACATAAGCCCAGCCGAGGCCAGTAAAGTAAGAAATGTCCGCAGCGGCCGGCAAGGTGACGCTTTCCGGCCGGATGGCAAAAATCTCTTTAATAATCAGATCTTCAGTTTTTTCACGTTATTATGAAAGTTTTAGTAATAGTAAGTTCGCAATACGTTTTATATGCGTTTTGTTTGCCTTAGGAGATTTCGTTTGTCTGGGTTGTCCACAACACAACCCCGGTTAACACATAGACTACTTTTTACCCAACTTATTTAACCTCCGCGAACGAAGTTGCGGGCGGGTCCACTAGTTCTCAATACAAGCGGAGCGGAAGCGGCGAACACTCAGCTTGCCACCGTACACCGCATACACGCTATTTATTGTTCCTCATTTAAATTATAAGCCCATTCCGCCGTTCCGCTGAGCTGTACGTCGACGTCGTAAAGTTTTCCGCTGTATGCAGGCGTTTTATGACTGCCTGATTCTACGGTATTCGTGCCAAGTGACGTGACGTTATTAGAATTTGATTCTATATAGGGCTGCAACGTAGACGCATGAAATTTAGTTTTTTTGGTGGTATAAAATTAGGCCATGTCTATATTAAAAACACTTAAGGCGAGGTAAGACCAGAATCGGGCACGGAAGCCTAGTTTCCAAATCATTTTTAGAGCACTTATTTGACTCTTAGGTCACTGTAAAACATATATAATAATATTCAGAACTGTATCTAGGGCTTCCTCTCACTTAGAACACGATAGCGAACACTTCGCTCGATAGAAAAGTAGCGCGAAAACACTATAAAATAAAGTATTTTTTTAATTTTTTTTTCATTTTGTTCATTACCAGTTACCTTTTCTGACAAAATTAATACCTGACAATCATGATTTCACAGTCATGCAGGGCATCCTCTCATGTTTGGCTTGATAACGTATACTTTTATGTTAGAAATCGAAGATAATCTGCAATAATCTGCATTCCGCCCGACCCTAGTTTGTATGTGAAATGCGAGCCAGGTCCTACCGCGCCTTAAGACATTCCAATCCTTAGTGCGTCATTTTAATTGAAATCAACCAATTGAATGTATGATTTTTGAGCTGATTGCTGATAATTATTGGGTTTGACTCGAACATTTTTCAAACACCCTTCATTGGCCTCTGGAAGTTATACGTTATTGACTACACGGGGTGCGCGTTGCTTATTACCACAGATTAGGCAGGTTAGGTGTAAAAGAAAGACATGTAATAGGGAAACCTGACCGACGGGATCTTTATGACAAACCCGGGACCTTATGAAATGAAATGAAAACATTTATTTCGGAAATTGATCCATCGGGGGGCACCAGTGGTAGAAGTGTTCGAGCCCACTATGCCCCCAACAAACGGCATGTGGAGAGACGCCGGTGGGTTTTTAGTGGGTATGCTCCTCCCCCCTCTGACAAGCAGAGGGTGTGCGAGAGGAGTGATCCCCACATAACCCCCCCAACCAACATCTGGCCTCCCTAGGCGCGGGGGGGTATGCGTAATGCATTTTCCCACCGCAAAAAAAAAAAAAAGCTACCACCCTCAAAAGCGCGTTAGTGCTGCCCCGTACGCGCTCGCTCAGGGACGCCACCCGCTTGCGCATCACGGCTTGGAAACCTTCAGTTCTCCCCGCTGCAAACATCCCCGACGCGCTGCAGCGCCAGGGCAGCCCCAGCACCCCCTGAAGGCGTTGTTATACTGGACGCGCAGAGCACTGTAAGCTCTTTTGGTGTAGTCGCTCCACAGGTTGCACGTGTATAGGGTTTGACAGTACGATTTACACAGGGTTATTTTCTCCCCAGTAGAACAACGCACAAACCTGCGGGACAACATGTTACACCTTACCGACAGTGCTCTGCGCTCCCTTACTATATGAACATCATCTTTAAGAGTATCTGTGACCCAGTGACCCAAGTATTTAAATTTTGTAACTATGGGAAGAGGAGAACCACTGAGAATTATTGGCGGAATGGGATATGTTTTCGTGCCAGACTTGAACAGTAATAAATACCTCACTCATCTTTACATTATATTTTAGTCCGTGGGTCACAGCATACCTTTCAAAAATAGAAAGCAACTTCCTAAGGCCGTTGACTGTACCTTAAGTACGATCTCTAAGGCGTCTGAACTTGTTGAGAACTGTCCAACGTAGTCATTGCAATAATAATGATACCATTATGTTATCGTTGTCATGTTTGCTCTCGGGAAGAACATACATTGTCTTACCGAGAGCAAGACAATCTAGGCTGCAATCATCGTACAAGATTGTCTAGAAACATTTACATGCAATGAGGTACATACTTTTAATATACATTTACCAACAACTATTATCGGTATAACTTTTCGGGTTCGATTGAATGTAGCCTTGAACCTTGTGGTCGTTGACCTATGACTTTTAACGGTCGATTATGTGTAGGTATCGTAGACAGGGCTTCAAATAGCAAATACTTATTTTTGCCCAAGTTCACCGCATCCTTGAGATCTTTTACAAACTTATATTGAACAGAACCTTACAACATAGGGCGCTATTTTCAAAATGTGAAAGGAGATGTTTTATAAATATAATTTGATGGCTATAATTTTTACTTTTGTCAAGGCATTGATGGTTGGATCGCATGATAATCTCTATAAAACACTGTGTCTAAAATAAAATAAACACATATTGGTGTACAATCAAATTGGTCCAGAAACTAAGCGATGCTTGGGTACTAGACGACACAAATGATAAAAAAACTTACAAAATATTGATTTAAACTTTCACGATTTTCACTCATTATTATAACAAAACGTCGAGGTAATATCATGTTTTTACGCGATTAAGTCCCGTTTTGTTATAATAATGAAACTTACAAAACTCAAGAGCTCATGCTCATTATACTAATATTTGGTTACTAGGATTTGAATTGGAGACTTCCAGCTTCGTAGGCGCCTCCCACTAGGCTAAACGTATCGTCAAAATGTTGTCAACCGCAACAGTTTTCATTATTTACCTAGTCAATGAAGTCAGGTGTTTGTGCACGGACAGTATTTGTTCCAACCCGGTACGGCTAGGTACTCCGTATTTCTCAGGCGGCGCACGCCTCCCCCGATATTACTTTTCTTCGCTTAGAACTTTCGTGGGATCTTTAATAAGTCCTCATCTTGTTCATGCATGCACGTACATAAAGTTGAATAACATACTTTATTAAATTTTAAAGATTTTCGTGGCTTCTTTTGCGTATGATTTCGTGAGACGAGAAAATTTCGATTAGATAAGTTGTAACTATTTGTAAATACAATACCATTATTACTGCTGTATATTTCACGAACGTGTTTATCTAAACTACAAAGCTAGCGGATACTTAAAAGGAGGTTAACTTTATTGTTCTGGAAAAATCGTCGTACGGTTACGGAAAAGTCGTCTCTTAATCCATTAAGACGTCTAACCGACCACACGATCCTCAGGATAGTGCCTTTACCCTCGCAAAATGCAATTAACAGATCGACTGCAAGATTACTCGTGGCCTAACGTTAATGCGCGATTTTCTGTCTTGCTCTCTCTTACTCGGCAATGCGTAAGAAGAAGCTAGAGATACGTACATCTTTGTACGAGTGCCGAATAGAAGACCCAGATCGGGTGCAAGATTAACCTCACTAATAACGTCAAGGCGTGGATATGCTGCTAATTATTCTGGCCAAATTACGCGGGTTACTTATGAGTGGGGAATGCCTTGTAGATATCGGGTGATAATGTTTATCGTATTATGTTGAACAGACTTTCATAGTGTTTAGTAATAGGTAGTTATTTGAGGAGTCATATTGAAGGCGTAGTGAATACAACTAGTGTAATGTTTTTTTTACTGAAGAAGTAACATGTTGATGAACACAATTTAAATAGATTGAAAATAGGCGTTATTTGCTGCATTTTCTTTTCCGAACTTTCTACAAAGAGGATGGCGGATAGAATACACTTCCGCCGAGTGATACAAATAACAACTTTAGTCTTTAGTAAGATTGACAAGTTGCAGTTACAATTCGTTGGAGCTCCTCTAAGCAGGGCTCCTATTTTTTGGGTATGTATATCGTCAGGTGCAACAGTATATAGCTCACTTTTGCAATATTTTACCTATAAATAAGCTGGCACATAGGATAAGGAAATCTTAAAATAACAAAATTATCACCCTGAGAAGTACTTTGTTCGAAGTAGGCATGTCGCCAGCTAACCCTTTTCTGTTATAAATTATCAACGAATTGTCTGTGGTTCATACCACATTTTAGAATCTAGGTAACAGCATTGTAGGTAGGGCCAATAAACGTGGAATCATTAAGTCATAAAATGAATGGCTGTCATAATATTTACTGCCTACGAGTGTTGGCTGAGCTAGCTTTGATGCCACATTTTTCATTTATTACAGTGTGCTCGGTATAAACTTTTATGTAAAATAATCGGATGTACAGTTGCATGGAATAGTAAACCACCATGCAGCAGTGAGCATGTGAAATACCTAAGTTAAGGTGGTGCCGTCCCATATAACACATAACACGCGTTCACCTACCGAAAAACTCCACTGCTGGACTTGGTCCTCCTCTAAAGAACGCCACCAATCACCGGTCCTGTTGCACCTGCAATGGCTGCTCCTGCACCGGCCGCATCTAGCGGACTCCCGACACTCCAGAGACTTTCACCACCTCATCAATCCAACTCGTAGAGGGTCCTCCCACGTTGTTATGGAGTTTTATTAAATGTTCGCTATTCATTCAACCTTGTGCTCTTGTGGTCTGGTTACAGCGGTTTAGTTATTTTTAAATCTTGACATGTTACAAAAATTGTGGTTTGAGTCCTGTTAATTGAGGAAACAGACTATATTTCACTGATCGGCCATTTGATCTTAGGGGTCAAAACCCAGCCTGGTAGCTAACCTAGCCAGCCGCACGCCCTAAAATGAATCTCAGTCAATTGTTTCAGATACTGGGAGCTCTCAGCTCGTAGGCGAAGTGGGTCGCAGGGTGTGGTGATGGAGTTGGTAATACTGAAAGCTCGAGCCCAACTGAATCGTCTCGTGTCGGGTGAAAAGCGGGCGGGGAGACGCGGGGAAGGCGGGGGCGAGGGCGAGGGCGCGCGGGGGGATCGCCGGCGCAACATGGCGCCGCCTCGCGAGCCCGCGCCCTGGCTCGACGCCGCGCTCGGCAACGCGTCGCTCTACAACGCCTCGCTCGCCTACAACGCGTCGCGCTTCAACTTCACGTACGACGCCGACTACGACCAGCTCAACGGGAACGCGACTGACGACCGCGACAACCCCTGGTTCTGCGCCAAGTGGACCAACGCACAGCAGGACTTGTTTCAGGTAAGGAAATCTCTCCCACCAGCCGATCATATTTTAGTGCTTTGCTGTAGTGAATAGACTATGGAAACGCGTTGCTCTATAACGCCTCGCTCGCCTACAATACGTTGCGTTTCAACTTCACCTACGACGCTGACTACGACCAGCTCCACGGGAACACGACCGACGACCATGCATTACTGGACCACGGCATTACGTTCCAAGGTTGAATTTTTTTTAAAGTAACTACCTCCGTAACGTGACGGTCTACAACGCCTTGCTTAGGTAAGTAAGCAAGGCGTTGCAGACGTTCGACTTTTACGTTCTATGACATAGAACATAATAAACTTCGTACAAATTTCATATCTGTCGCGCATCACGTGAAAACTACCGGACCGATTTCGAAGAAATTTAGTATTCAGGTAGATTATGATCCTCTTTAATACGTGGGATAATCTATATCTGACCTGACTAGTGCTAAATAAAACACACAACGAACGCTACAGACACTGGTAGTCAATCACTACCTTAAAACGATGCACGATGTGTTGAGCGACGTCACATGATACGGAATGGTAGCCTCTATTTTTAAAAATTCATTGGCTGATATCTTCAAAATCAGATGATTATTTCCTTATGTTCAGTAACAGTGAGACTGCCACGTTTGGCTTAGCTTACGATATAGCAACTGTTAAAATCAGTGTTCTAATTCACGTCACATCCAGGCTCACCTTATAAACCCAGACAGTATAACTTCCGCTTATCGTAACCGCTCGCTGCTGATAAACATCTTAAGTATCCATTCTATAACCTCCAGGCATAATATTGTCACCTACTAAGTAAAAATAATATTCTATTACAGTGTATCGTTCAGAATTTATTGAAAGCCCCGCTCGAGGCGCAACGCTCTGCGATGTCTATTATCGCTTTGCCTTGATGCTAAATTGCATCGATAAAGTTAACATCTTCGCTACGAAAGGTACTTGAACTGATGGGTTTTTGTAAGAGAAAATCAATTTCCATTTGTCCGACGAAACTAATTTGCTAAATCGAAGTTGCCGGATTAGATGCCAAAAAGGTGCTCCGAGCTGGGATGTCCATTGTACGTTCCCGACGATTTATGCATCGCCGTCGCAGCTGAACAAATACCTGCTCTCCCCAGATGGATTCTCATTGTCTGTTAAAGAGGCTCTTTTACTTTTATTTGGCGATCGTTTGGAATCTATAAAAGGTTACAATTATTATGTGTTGTAAGTGGTATATGCATGTGTTATGAAGTCATTGGAATTTAGTGTATTGCCAGTTATAAAACTGAGCGGTACAGGACATTTCTTTGTTTGAGAAGTTTTAAGGTGATTTAAAGTCTAGTACCAGGTACCCAGGTATAATCACTTACTGCTGTCACAGTCACAGTAGTGGTTTAATTATATTGATATTGTTGTTCCATACGGCCATCTCATATCTATATCGCCGCAGTGATTATATTATGCGCAAATTAGAGCAATACATGTAGGTGCATTTACTTCAATTACGTTGCGACTTACCTAGGTATTAACAAATGCCAAAACTAATTAAACGAGCCTATATCTTATGTGATTCTGTGGTAAGAGAGGACAAAAGAGAGATCTCTCTCCAGGCGGGTGTTGTGCCTGGGGACTGAAGTCCAATGAGAGCTGGTCGGAAGTTGCATTTATACAACCGACTTAGAAGACTTCGACAGCGCGATGTAGAACATCTCAAAATTGACAGATGACAGGAGTGTCGCCACAATCCTATGGCAACCAGTAGGCACTAATGCAGTTAGGTATTGTTCTTACAACGCGTTTTAGAGGACTTATGATATGGGGGTAGAGAAAAGTAATTGATCCACCAATGATAATCAACAGGCCGCCAACCTCTGCTTCGCGTTCGCGTTCCTCGCGCCGAAGAGCTTTAAGCAGAGCATCCTGGTGCTGCGCGCGCTCGCGTGCGCGGGCGCCGTGCTGATGAGCATGTGGGCCGGCGCCGAGGTCTGCGCGCCGGACGTGCTCGCCTGGAGCCTGGCGCTCGTGCTTGTTAACTCCGTGCACACCATCTTTTTGGTCATAAGGTACGGAATAACCGAAACAAAATAAAAATTTAAAAGAACCTTCTTTTGAATTTCAATCGTCTTTTTAAGTTAAAAAAAATGCAAGAATTTTACATAATACCCCACTAATTACTAGATGTGCCCAGGAGTTTCATCGATTAAATCAAGGTTGACTGTTATTGCGGCACATTGCACTGAGAGGTTTTTGGCAAAACTTGAGAGTTCGAAAGTGATCATTCTTAATTAACCATTACAGTCCTAGTTGCAAGGCGCTTTAGGTGGGAAAAGAGTGACTTATGAGGAACCACATTTCATGAACTTTTACTTAATGCTAGGCAGGCGTAGTTCCTCCCAGACAGTTTATTCGAAATTCATACTCATTAATGTTGACAATTATGAAACTGATCCAGTATTTAATATCACTTTAAAACTAGGTAAACATTTCGACCCCTTTACAGTCAATTCGCGAGCGCAGTGTGATATGTTTTATGGAATTACCGGTTAACACCGAGCCTTACCTTACTCGTACTTTGAATTAATAGCTGTTTGTTTTTAGATTTCTTCCCCCGGCCCTATCGCTGGAGCTGACTGAGTTATACCTGAAGCTGTTCAAGCCACTAAAGGTGAACAAGAAGCATTTCCAAGAGTTGACGCGCGAGGCACGCCTAGTGCGGCTAGACCCAGGCGAGGCTTACGCCGTCGAAGACGTCACGCCTGCTGATGAGCGACTATCCATTCTTCTCAAGGGAAAGTAAGTCTAGTTACAAATAGCGGGTGAACAAAAAACACATTCTATAGTTGATGGGCGAGGCACCAGAGCGAAGGAGACCGTTGAACCAGGGCGAAGCATACACCGTCGCGGATGCCATGCCTTTAGATGAGCGACTCTCCATTCTCCTTATGGGAAAGTAAGTCTAGTTACATACAACGGGTGAAGAAGAAGCACTTCTAACAGTTGATGTGCGAAGCACATCCAGTGCGGCTGTAGTAGTTTTAAGTGAAAGTAGGTAATTTAGGTGCAAGCTCTTGTAAATGCATTTTCATTGTAGTCGACCATAGGTTAAATTGGAGTGAAGGATACGCAAATCTATGCCCCCTACACCAATTGAACTTACGGTCGACGGTAGGTATACCAAGGTAGGTAATTTACTGACCTAATTTCATCAAATTAGGTGAAAAACAGCCTCAATCGGACTGTTATTACTACATACGACAAGCAATTTTTAGTTCATACATAAAGTTATCCTTATAACCTATACTATTGACTACTAACGGAGGCATCATTTGATAGTCAATAGTTGTTCCGGGTTACTTTAGAGTTTCACCGTTAATTACACACCTACATCGCTAATATTATGCGCTTCAGCATCCCGAACTTCCCCTGCTTTTAGCAGCTCGCTCAAGTCACGTCGTCATATTTCGGGAATGGTGTTAGTTACAGACTCAGTACTTCCAAGCCACTTTAAACTAGGTGCTTAAGACCTAAAAATAGCACCCCCATTAGCAAAGTCTGGAATGTCTAGCCTTTGCGGGCATTTATAATTGTCGCCATGTTAGCTTGCCAAGAATATTATTTAACCACTAAGGACTATTTCTACGCGAAAATACAACAAGAACTACGGTAAGAAACTTACACAAACCTGTGCCAATTTAATCGAATGATATTTGCTGGATTAGATTTCAGCGCTCGGTGATTCAGGTAAGTTAAACGTCCGAGTGCTCGACAATGTTCCAGTAGTCGCCATCTTGATCGTTATTAGTGATAGAGATGACAGTAGAGTGTCCACTGTTGGACATTAGCGTGTCGAGCACTTGGACGTTTTCCTTATTTAATTTTATGATTTTGGCACAACATGGCTGAGAAAAACTAGTTAGAAAATCTTAGTTCTTTTTAATATCATTGACGTTGCAGTATGTCTGAATATAAAGTTGACGTATAAAAATAAAATATAGGTTTAGGTATATATTAGCTAAGAAAACATGTTTAGTTTTCACATGTCGTGTTACGATGTTGTACTTGTCAACATTATAATGATGTTTACAATGTGTTAGTGTGCAAACTTAATTAATTAGCCCTTAGTTTGCACCTAAACACCTTTATGTCCCTATCTAGACCAGGGCTTGGCCTCGCACACGCCGTTTTATTAGAATTGCCGCACTTAGTTCGTTCAATTCCCTTAAAAGCCGTTAGAAAGCTTTTACATCAAGGGGAATCGACTCACCCTATGCATATAATTAATGCTATCAAACTTTGTAACAGGTATTATTTGTATTTACTTACCTTACATCATTGTCTCGTTTTCTACTTTATGAGCGTGATAAGAAGTTCGCAAACAAGCTAAGATCCATCAATCCTCCTTCTGAAGCAGGCAGGGCCGGATTTGGAGAAGGGCAGGCGGGTTGACTGCCCCGGGGCCTTCACAACACTACTTTTATTCGGAAAATAATTAGGGGCCTCCACTAGGGGCCTCTACTCCTTTGTTACCCCACACCTTCAAACTAAAATCGTTTATTAAATACATGGAACCTAAATGTGTTGTCACTTTTACAACTAAGGTGTTATACTTTTCGGAACACGATAATGCAATGCATTGCTGTTTAGTTTAATGGTAGAAATAAGTAAGAGGTGGGAATCCAACCGTATAGCCATGGTATAATAAAAACTGGTCAAGTGGCAGGGCACTCTAATACTAGATGCACGAGGTTGTGGAACCTTCTGCTTCCGAGAGAGGCAGTTTTTTTATTGCAAATAATTGAACTGAAACTATCAAAATAAAAGTAGTGGCCCAGCGACCCAAAGCGAATCTTGGCTTCCGACAGGAGATTACTCCGCCTCTCGCCAGTCAACGGCCTGAAGATCGCGCAGATCTGCCTCGGCAACATCCTGCGATACCTAGGACGACCGACAGGCCGTCGTACTTGTCGTCCCAAAGAATGCCAGATTAAAATAGTACTTAACTTTCCAGGATGCGTGTGAGTTGTGACCAGACACACCTGCACTTCATACAGCCGTACCAGTTCATCGACTCGCCGGAGTGGGAGGCCAACCGTGAGCAGTCGGACGACGTCTTCCAGGTATGTTAACAGTAAATAGTGTTTATACACCAAAGAAACAAACCCTAATAATACAAAAAGTATTCATCGTCATAAGTAGAAAGATGTCTAATGGCTGGGCATAGGCATCACCCAAATCCACCATGACCGATCCTGCATCCAGACTACAACGAACTTTAATAAGGGGTTTCCTACACTTCGCCTTCCGGTGCGAAGACTCGAGAATGACATTCCACCAGTTTTGTAATAAATGTTTTTCTCTTGGTACTGTAAAAAGTATTTCATGAACCTAACGGGCACCTGTGAGAACCACATTGAGTCTATTCCCTTGCTGAGATTTTATCCGATTATACATTATCAGGACAATTTTCAGGAATATCCAAGAAAATATAATTCCCCAAATTGCTTTCTCCTTTTTCGGTATAACTCCTGTAGATTACGGCATAAATAAGAAGTTCGCATATTCCCCCGTTAGTTATAACTCCAATTAATGCGCAGAGAACTTATGTTTCCAATGTTATTACACTTACCGAAGCTTACACAAACAAAACCATTACATAGCCTATGTTTTTATGTAAATTGTTTCCGGTACCGAGTTCGTAAATTTATATTAAAAGGCACATCTTATGACAAATGGTAGGCGAACTTGGAAAAGCTCCAAATCTCGAAATACCTTTTACGTAATTCATTTTGATTTGAAATTCGTTGTGCTTTGGTATTTATAGACCGAATACCTCTCTAATTCGACTAGCGAAGGGGTTTTGGGTGCGGCGAGGGATAAATCTCCTGTGTTTAAAGGTTGAATGGAATTACGAGTAGGGTAGTGTTTACGCTGTAAAATTAATTTAGTAATGTTTTTATTATATAGGCACGTGCTAAAAAGGTAAGCTCGGAGGAAAATCTATTGTAATTTTTTATTGTAGCATTAACGACTGCCAACGTAGGTAAATATTTTATTAGAAGAGAAAAATTTTAAAATTATATGTCTCGGGCAGGATTCGAACCTGCATCTCCTACGGCTATCCGGGCCAACACAGGCGCGCTACCAACTACGCCAGCGAAACATTGCATATTTACTTTAGCATTAGCAGTCGTTAATGCTACAATAAAAAATCATGTTTGGGTGTAGCACATCGTTACTGTGGATTTCTCAATACGAGTTGGGACCACAGTGCCATGCATATGGGTTGTAAGGACTCAATGCAATGGTAGATGATGCTACATACGTCACCCAGGATGACGTCACAAAGGAGGAGACTGGTTGAAAAATTGGATGACTTGGGCAACGTTTCGGTGGCGTAGTTGGTAACGCGCCTGTGTTGGCCCGGATTGCTGTAGGAGATGCAGGTTCGAATCCTGCCCGAGACATATAATTGTTCAATTTTTCTCTTCTAATAAAAAGAAATCTATAGAGGTCTTTTGTATATTTGGCTGGCTATTTTTTTTTACTTGCAGAGGGGAAGAGTGAGAGAGGATTAAGCATTTTTCTTCAATAGTGCATAAAAAATCGTTTTGTTCCGGTCATGCCGAGTATAAACCAGAGTTTACGAGCGTGAGAAGTGAAAACATTCGTTTTATAGCTCGAAATGCTTTCGCAATCGCTGCAACATTGTCTAGGACACGAGATTATGCAAGTTGTTCCGTTTCCTTGGCTTTAATTGGAAAATATTTTGTTTGATTTCCACTTCACTACATAGTATAAAACAAAGTCGCTTTCTCTGTCCCTATGTATGCTTAAATCTTTAAAACTACGCAACGGATTTTGATCCGGTTTTTTTTAATAGATAGAGTGATTGAAGAGGAAGGTTTATATGTATAATACATGCATAATATAATAGAGAAACACCGTGCGAAGCCGGGGCGGGTCGCTAGTAGGTAATAAAAGTCTTACTAAAAAGTTAAAACAAAATAATACTAATAACGAATTTAAAAAAAAATTCAATCGCCGCGAAGGAGACACAATTGAATTTGAGTGATTTATCAAAATATTAAAAAGATGCCGAATCAACATGATTTTTAGGGTTCCGTAGCCAAAATGGCTAAAAAGGAACCATTATAGTTTCGTCATGTCCGTCAGTCCGTCCGTATGTCACAGACATTTTACTCAAAAACTACAAGACGTATACTAATGAAATTTGGAATATATTTGTCTTGTAGATGCCGCTACTAAGTTTGGTGGTTAAATAATAAAAATAAAAAAATCTAGGGGGGCACTCCATACAGGTGTGTAATGATTTGCATACAAACAATTTGCGAAGTTTCATTTTGCATAACACGGATTGCGTAATTTAAACGTGTATAAGTAGTTAAGTAGTATAAAAATAAAATGAATAAAAACAAATTGCATAATTTCATTAAACATAATAGACAATACTAATAATGTAAATTTTTATAATTACCAAATACTATAATAGTCACTCTGTATAATATTTAAAAAACATAATATTAATTTTTTATAACAACGAAACGCATACTTTCATAAATCATAACGAGCAATTTTCATAATAAACTAATTTTATAATAGTCACTAAACCCAACCTAACCTACTTTTTCTTCCAGCAGCTAGTTTTTGTTAGGGGATGCAGTTCAAACCTAACCTAAACCTAACCTAACCTACTTTTTCTGCCAGCAGTTCGCTTTTGTTGGGGGACGCAGTTCAAACCTAACCTAACCTACTTTTTCTGTCAATTTTTTTTCATGCGCCCCTCGAGGAGGGCTTTGCCCCCCCGTCCCCCCTTTTTTGGCCTTTCCACAGCTAAGAACTCGTGCAAAACTCTACTTGCTTAAATGTTTTAACCTAATCTAAGCCCCATATCTATCAATTGTTTATTTTGTAAGGACACAGTTCTAAATCTAACCTTACTATTTTAGCAACAGTTCTTTATTATGAGATTTGTGAGGGATCAAAGTTCTAACCTAACTTACTAAGTTAGGTTAGAATTGCTAGATGTTAAATGTTATTAGTTCATCGTTATACTGAATGAACATTATGTCCAATGGCCTTATATCACTTGATTATTATAAGAAATGTTTTTATACTACTTAACAATTATGCTAAATGTATATTATATCAAATATTATTAGACCATATGATCATTATACTTCTTACACTTTATATCAAATGTCATTTGGTTTTTTAACGTTATACCAAATGTTGTTACGGTAAATGAGTATTATGCTACTTGAAAATTATGTAAAAAAAATATTCATTTTGTTTGTATGCTAAACGTGCATTATGTTGTTCGAACGTAGTTCAACGAAATTATGCAAAATGTTTGTATGACAATTAAACGGCACCCCACTCCATACATGTAACAGACTATAAAAAAATTTTTTTCAGCAAACATCAACGTGAGGTACATAATTCGATAGTTCTTTTAAAAACCTTTAACAAGCAACACACAAGGCTTTTATGTACTTTTATGCCACACCTGGCCATAAAGTGACTTTTTCCGCACGCTGCGCGTACGGAAAAAGCGGCTTTCTGGCCAAGTGTCGACATAAAATGATGTACACAACACGGGAGGTAATAAAGAAAGCCCTCGATCGCATATTTACGTCCCTCGCTTGCAGCTCGGGCCGCAAACTTCTGCGATCTCGGCCTTTCTTTGTATTACCACCCTAGTTATGTAATGTACTATTATTTGATTAAGTGAATAATTTCGGAAATAATCGCTCCGAAAGTTGCATAAATTGTGTCCCCTCCCCCTTTTAAACCGTTATTCCTAAAAATATGAAAAAAATCAGGAAGGTAACGCTTTATAAATACATTCAACGAAAATTATTTTGAATAGTAACGAATAAACCGTTTTGAAGTTATTGCCGAAAAACTTCTCAACCAAAAGGTTTTAGGTGCCATTGATTTACACGGCATTTAAGACCTTTTGCCAGTTGTTTATTATGACGTTTTTTTGTACGGTGGTACGGAACCCTTCGTATGTGATTCCGACTCGCACTTGGCCGGTTTTGGTGATTGGGCGATGGTATGATAAAGTAAAATGGAGTAATAACCACACAAAAATTAAAATGAAATATGAAATGTGTTAACCACCAACTATATGTACCTACCTAAGTATTAACTGAGATACTTTATCGCTATACAGGGCGTTTTTGGGGTCATGTAGCAGAAGTGAACGGGGTACTGGGGACGGTCACACTGAGCAACTTTCACTATGGGGACAACCACGAAATCGCGGAAAAAAATCACCTAATTATGAGTTCGGACAAATAAAACGTATGCCAAATAGGAACCCTCAGTAGAACTCGTAGGTCAAGTCAGTAAAAAAAAACCAGTCAAGTGCGAGTCGGACTCGCGCACCGAGGGTTCCGTACAAAACCATAAGTAGATACATGAATAGTTCAAAAAAACTGTATGGTGATTAGTTTACTAGGAGCAAATAAGTATATGTTACGATTTATTGCAAATTTCTCAAAAACGGTGCAAGTTAGGAAAACCGTTATATTTGTCCTGTAATATTTAGGATACATTAATAATTGGTAATTATTGCAGATTTTTCTGTTCAGTATCTTCGAAGATAATAGGGGGGAATGGTATTTTTGTTAACTTTTTTCGACATAAATCAAAAGCTAGTTATTTAAGAACAAAAATAGAAACGGTTTTTTAATCTACAAATCAACCCCTTTCATTTGATACCCCACTCAATATAATAGCCCTACTTTCAATTTTCAAAGTCCCATTACGGACCCTTTTTAAAAAAAAGTAAAAACGTTACAATTTTTTTTTAGCATTGAATATTCAACGGTTAGCTACTTTTAATACTATTCCAAATCTCAAATAGATAGCAACAGTAGTTTCTGAGATATCTGGCTGTGACAGACGGACAGACAGACAGAGTCGCACCATAAGGGTTCCTTGTTTACCATTTTGGTACGGAACCCTAAAAATCGCTAGGCAGACTCATTCGTTACCATAACATTAACATTGTACTCCAAAGAAAGTCGAAAAACTGAAACTTGTATTGTATCTGTCATAATGCCATTATGGAAATAAAAGTTTTATGTCACTCAGAATACGGCCGATTTTGTAATCAAGCTCAAGTTTTTGTAACGTCCTTTTTCTTCTCTAGGCGGGACAAGTAATGTGCCCATTTAAGATTATAAACTGTGAACTCACAACACAACACGCAGGTGGAGTTACCGAACTCAATTTGCGAAACTGGAGATCGTTATAATTATTGTCACCAAAGGTGTCAAAAGAACTCGATTTCCATCGACTTGCCTACTCGTATTATTTAACCGTGGAGGAATACGTTTTATAGTTCTCCAATAAACAATCCGATAGATTTTTCTAATCTACTATATAACGAAGTATTGTATAGTGCGTTTTCCATTTAATGACAATAAACTGAGGATTATTTACAAAAAATATCGGAACCAGAAACACAATTTGCATATTGACTAACTAATTCACACATGCAATCAGTTCGGTTTGTTGACACGCTCGGAAATAAAAACAATGAATACAATTTGCATGGAACAACAACTCGGAACTAGTGGATTAATTATGAAGAACAGTTACGTTTAAAAGCAATTCATTTTCTAAATCATTAAGTTAGTAGCATTAATATCGAACGCTCAGCTATTTATTAGAAAAGTACTTAATAGATTTCCTTATTAATATTATAATTTAAGTAATAACTTTGTCAATTACGTAATTGATGGTTTGTATTTGATCGACAATATACATTAGAGTTAGGTCAGGTAGCGTTTGAAGGATATTAATGAAGAAGAAATAAAGACAATGGGCTAGACGACTAAAAAAACTGTTTAGTCCGTCAGTTAGATTATTAAAAAATATTGTACACGGTTTTATTATGGCAAATTGTCTACGGAGCTCTTTTTAGGGTTCCGTACCTCAAAAAGAAAAAAACGGAACCCTTATAAGATCACTTGTGTGTCTGTCTGTCACAGCCAATTTGTTCCGAAAGTACTGGACCGATCGAGTTGAAATTTGGTACATACCTATATTAAAGTGAATAACCCAAACACGGACGTGTAACGGAAATATATGAGTTTTAAACATGGGGCCACTTTAGGGGTGTCAACTAGAAAATTAAAAAAAAAATTTGCGAACTATATCGTGTGACTATCAAATAAAAGAGCTCACTGGGAGAAACTCAAGTATTTTTTTTTATAATTTTTATATAGTTTTGAAGTTATTTAAGAAAATAGGCAAAAATTTTCCATCCCCCTTATCTCCGAAACTATTGGACGTAAAATTTTGGAAAACCTATAAGAAGTCTATGCGATAAAGTATTAATTGTGCTGTATTATTTTGAACGTACGTACAGAACCCTCTCCACGCGAGTCTAACTCGCAGCTGTCCAGTTATTTTATTTTCACTGAGTCTTCGAGACCCCTCGGACCGCGAGGCCGTAGGCGGTAGCCCACGTCGCCTACGACTAACGCAGTCTCTGCTCAATAGACATTTAAATCTGGGAAGGGTGCTCTCCAATTCTTAGAATCACGAACGTATTTTTAGATGCGTGATGTGTGTAGGTTCCAGTAGCGTGGCGTCCTAAGAACTCGATTCCTACCGGCTTGCCTAATATCAGGGATTTGAGCACCTTATTCTACATCTCTTAAGGGAAATTTACACTAAATCTCCACCGGCTTGCCGAAGGATATCTTTTACGCCACGCCACTGGTAGGTTCCTATATAGATTGTTAAGGCTCTGTAAGGCCCCTTAGCGTAGGTTACAGTAGAGTTTAAACTGCTTATAGTTTGGCTATATATCAGATCATTAGTAGCGATTTCACAACCAACCATACAACCTGTACCTATTCGATTCAACAACAGGCTTTCGAGTTCCGGATCAATATTTATTGGGCGATAAATCTGCCATGTTGTATGAAATTCACGGAAACATACGCCCCGGCGAACATAGCGGACTATTTATACGCAAAACACAAGATTCGAAACGGTAGGTAACACACGGAAAACACAATCAGATAATATGCGTTAAAACCGCAGACTGAGCTAAAAGTAGCCGCATTTACCTCTAGTTTAGTTCTATCTACTTACTTGATGGAAGTACTTCTTGGTTAGGCCAGTAGCGCGATTTAAAAATATTTGGTGTAAGATATAGATATACCTACATAACTCAAATGCATCAATTAAATATACTTTTTACTACAAATCTCACAGTTTGTATTAAAAAAGGATTAAAGATTTTGGGTAATTTGTATATCTTTATTCTTAAAGAAAGAATATAGTACATATAGAGATACAAGAAATCAAAGTTCATAGAAAAAATTAAATGGCACTCACCTGTGTCCAAACCGGGAATCGAACCCGGTACCTCTGGATTTCCGGCCCAGCGACTCATAAAACATGTAACATAAAAATGTGGTGTAATTTACCCGCATTAAAAAACCAATGAAGAGACAAAATGTTTCTTTCATATAAAGTATGAAAGAATATAGTGTGCGGAAACTGGGATTATCAAACTCGTATACTACAAGGCCTCACCAATGCTTGGCTATGTAATTCGTACTGTATACCTTTAATTTTCAACATCTATGTATAGCAGCGATTGATTTTTACCTAATCAACTTACAAGACAACCTAAACGATAAAATTAACAAACAGACAAAGCCACTTTAATAAAGGCGTGACTGTTGCTAACGAGTTTCGTAAACCATTTGTTTTTCATGTTCTCGCATCTTTGTAGTTAATTAAAGGTAATTTCAATATCATAAAATCCACCCCGTCTTAAATAGTAGAGCCTTTTGATTCGACCTTTAGGCAAGGCCGTATCATTAAAATAGATCCCGCAGGGAGATACCGGGTAAGGCCAAGAACCCCTCTCTATTAGGATGTCTTTACAGAAATTCTAATTAAATACAAAACTTATTTTGTTAGTCAACACACCTAACAGCATCAATACAATTTTCTATGAGACGCCCGTACGGTTGATTTCTTATTTCAGTTTTCATATTCTATCGATTTATCAAAGTTATTATAACAAAACGAGACTTAATCGCATAAAACATGCTATTACCTCAAAGAGGTAGCTTAAGCTATAAAGTAACTTTGATAATATTGATTTTACGTCTCACCTGGCCATAAAGTGGCAATAACCGCCCGCTAAACATACGGAAAACCCCACTTCATGGCCTGGGGGAAACGTAAAATTTTGTACTTACCACGGGCGGTCATAAAGACCTTAGATCGCATATTTATCGTCCCTGCCTTGGACTCGGACGTCAAATACGATTCTTTGTTTTACCGCCCTAGGTAAGTAATTTACTATAAACTCTCACGATTTTCACTAATTATTATAACAAAACGGGTCTTAATCGCGTAAAAATATTTGCCTCGTCGATGCTGTCTCGGACGTGCTACACTGCAGATGTCGTATGAAGAAATAAAAAGATACACCATAGTACTAGGTTACGAGTACTAAGTATTAATATTAAGTTTAAATACTATTTGTAAACCTTACCATCTCTGACGTACCTGCAAAATCCGCCCTGGAGTGCGGTGTATGCTGATAATCATATCTTTCAAGGTGATAACTTGGGTTAATATCAACATTTCCTCATCCAGGTGTCAGTGGTGGCCGAAGAAGTGTGTACATGCGTGTGCTGGCCGCGCATGCGCCTCGAGCGCGTGCTGCGCCATCGGCCAGCTCTCAAGGTCGTGCTCGACTGTCTTATAGGTCAGTATACCTCTCAATGACTCTTTATGCAGTGGGGTGCGCTCCATAAAGACAGAAAGACACTGTTCACCCTCTCATTTCTGCTCTACAAAGGGCGAGGACCAACGGCGTCCACCGCACGGCGCCCGCCATATAGTGTCTATGGCGCGTGCCGCGCCGTTTCACGGCGTACGGCGCCGTGCCGTGGGCACGGGTCCGCGCCGTAAGGGTGAGGAGGGTAGAAATTAATAGGGTAGGCGATATCTTAACACACTTTAAATTAGAGTTGGTACCCCACAGATTGAGATAGAAGGAAATAGTTCGTCGATTTGTATGGGAACCAAGCGTGTAACGTTTTTTCGCTTGGCGTTTGACGCCAAAAGTGTAATTTAGTGATGGGAAACATACATTTTCCATTTCATTTGGTGGTATTTGAACAATTAATTATATTGTCATTAAGTATTATCAATTTTTTTAATCTGATAATAATATCGACGGCAACTGAAATTAACGGCGTGCAAAGTAGGTCACCGCCTTTTCTTTTTAGCACGATATATTTCTGTGAGTTACCCTACTAATTTCTACTACTACTACTACGACTACCATTAATAGGGTAGAAATTAGAGGGTAGGTGTCTTTTTGGTAGTGCACGCCGCTGTCTTTATGGAAGAAAGTAGTAAAACAGGCACTTGGAGAAACGGGGGTATAAGGTATATCTTAGTCTTTAAAAACACTGCAGTGACCGCCATCTAGGCGACCATGAGTAAACAACTCCAGGATCTTAGAAATAATGAACGCAATTTTACGCACCATGAGAGTGGCGAGCTCGCCTTAATAAGGTTGCAGAGCAGAGATCACCACAAAAGACGACAGTTTAGGCAAAATGACCACTGCGCCTCTTGTCAATAAAGACTAATTGCATCTTCACAGCAGTATGCTATTACGAAATATTGACAACTAGGTATATATACATATGGGTAGCTCAATAATGAGGCGAGTGTGTGTGGGCTTGACGAAAAGGTGACGAACGTCCGGTTCGAAGGACCAATGTGGGGTGCGGGGGTGAGAGTAGATAATCCGGAGTAAATTGACAGAATGTTTTATTGATAGAATGTTTAAATGTTAACTTAACTTAGAATGTTAGTAGTAAATGTTGGATGAATGTTACTGTTCGAATGCACCCGGTCGCGACGGTACCGAAAAGTGCACTAATAATTAAATCTAATCGGCAATCAATGCAACTAAATAATCGCATACGCACGCAGGCGCATGGCACGTGTTAGGGGCATTGCACCGAACAGGAATAACCACATTTTTACTAAAAAAAACCCGACCGCGGTGCACTTTGAAACTGCATAAAATCCGCCATTTTGTTTATTTTAATAAACTTCATACCCAGTGACACTCGCACCATCAAGACGAATCTAATGATGTATCATTTATTGAAATCGGATGTGCCGTTGAGTAGTTACGAGCGGACACAGGAACGGACATGCATACATACAGGTCAAACACATAACCCTCCTTTGGGCTTCGCCGCAGTCGGGTAAAAATTACGCCACATACTTTTTACTACGCAAGATGGCCGGCAGCGTCACACCGAAACGTACACACATTTCGTGGCTAACGTGGCGACTAGCCTTATTATGGGCAGTTAAAGGTAAGTGCTATAAACTTCCAAACGTTAGGTTCATAAAACTTAGCTCGTTTCAGCTTGGTTTCAGCTTATTATGGTTAGCATGTGTGTTTATTGGTCGGATGCTGAAAGCACAAAGGCGTTAATAACTACAGATACACAAATGATTGTGATATTTAGAAACGAAATGGCTCAGCTGCAGACAAAAGTAAGACAAAAACAGGGGGGTTCACAATGATATATAAATCATGACGCTATACTTTGATGCAGACAATAGTACATTATGATACGAGTGGGCTATGTTGATCATTACAGTCGAGGCTGTGTTGCAGTGTTGTGAGCCGTGAGCTGAGGGCTGTAATAGCCTCGACTGTAATGACCAATGCCCACGAGTGTCATACGACGTTTTTCAATACACTTGCGGATAAAAAATAATACTTATCATTCAAAACTTCTGTTTTTGTACTTATTTTGTGGGTTATCTACCCTCGTCGTGTGGTGTAGTAAGCGGCGCGTGCCCTTTTTGGTGTCGGCGCTGCGCGGGTATAATATCCGCGCACCGAGTCCCACGACGACGTGCTCTCAATCTCATTCAATTCATGGTGTGTCATGTCAATTGGTGGTAATTACAGCACTTGTGCGGTTATGTAATGTAAAAAGCACTCGTGTGAAATAAATTGCCAAACACGAAATAAGTGCGACTTTATGAGCAAGTGTGTTCAAATAGTACATTACACAACAAACTCGCTTGCAGCTCGGGCCGCAAACCTCTGCGATCAATGCCTTTCTTTATTACCTCCCGTGTTGTGTACATCATTTTGTGTCTACACTTGGCCAGAAAGCGGAAAAAGCCACTTTATGGCCATGTGTGGCATACAATCTATTTATGTATACCTACTTTGCATCACATTCGAACCAAAAGCTGGGCCCACGCTGGGCCATTGATACTTTAATATTAGAAATACTTGCAGGCTCAGAGATACTAAGTAGTAACCTGATATGTCTTATAGGTACACCTCTGTTCCAAATAAGGAAGCTTGAAATAAAAACACAGCCAAAATCGTTTACGAATGCAAACCTGCACGCTATAGAAATTTAAATATGGAAAAAGGAAAGAAAATGTGCTTCTGATCGAACGACCACTTGTTCAGATGATTGCATGCCGATGACGCCGCATTTTCGCCTCATACCCGATAATGGAACCACAATAAAAGCCATTCGAATAGATTAAAATCTAAATAAGTGTGTGCCGGCGGGTTCTGATTGCGCACAATTCAGGGGTAAATTGGGGTACTTTCCTATTTGCATTAAATTCGAGCTTCGTTTGGAGGTAAATAGGTAGGTATAGATATTACACCACCAATTAATGGTTAAAGTGAATGAATTAATTAATTGATAGGACCATTGCAGCTCTTTCATTTTCAACTTCAGTATTACGACTGATAAAATGCATTATCGATGAAAAACCAGTTTCTTTTTTTTTGACTAAAGAAAAGCCTTTAATTGTCAGAAAAGCTTAACTAAAATAGTTACAGGCTGAAAGAAAACCTTAACAGGATAGAATCAGTCAGTCAAGTTTTTTTTTGTAAATACCGTAATTCAATATAATTAGACCGAAAAAAGGCCATAGGTATATAATATTTTCCAGCCATGTTGGGATTTGGGTAGAAAAACAGATGTTCGATTTGGATTAAGAGAGTGATATTGATTTATACGAATCACACGCGTTCACTTGCCTCTAAGAATTTATCCAGGTCAACTTTTGATCACATTTTTATAATTACAAACTTTTTCATGCTGCAGTATTTACTTGTTATTGCGGCATTTAATTTAGTTACTCGCGGTCATGCCACTGAATTTAATTGAAGGATTGGGACGGTATGCCTAAAATAGTCCTTTGATATTTATTAAATTAATGTAAGGAGCGTATTCATACTTTTAGCTATCTTTGACAGAAACTGAAGATAGAACTTTTTATTAAAAATTACTAGAAAATAAAATAGCGATTTTATATATGTATTTGTAGTATCATAAATACTTAGGAGAGGAACATAAAATAAGAATCGTAGGTATTACATAATTTTTTACAGGCAATTTTTCTGTCTATATCTACATAAATATTGTAAAATCGTAGTGTCACGGCTGTGTCTGTACATTAAAGATCTTTCGCAAAATATAACTGGACAATGTTAAAAATCTACTCGTTGCTACGTTCCAGGAAAAGATATAACTCACAAGCTGTACTCAGTGAGTGAGGGGCTGGGTGCGGGTGTCAGCGCGGTGGGCGACAGCGCGGCTGCGCACCTCACGCGGTCCGCCAGCGTGGACGCCGTGCATGAGGGCACGCGCGGCCGCCTGCGCAGCCTGGCGTGGCGCGCGCGCTCCACCACGCTCAAGGGTGAGCCGCTTGTAATAATACCAACATCAGTGATAAATATGTATAGACAATAACCCATGAGCTGCACTCGGTGTGTGAGGGGCGAGGCGCGGAGGCCGATCCACCACGATCAAGGGTGAGCCGCTTATAGACGATACCATGGTATTGTTGGTATACCTGTTGCAACAGTGTTGTATGACATATAGCCCAAGAGCTGTACTCTCTACCACACTCAAGAGTAACCTACGGATGCTCAACCACATGTATATAAAGAATCGGTCCAGTGTTTAAGCTGCTAAAGAATATGTAAAAGTCTACATCAGGCAACAACAACTGAGCCACAAAGATTAGAAGGCTCTATTAAAATAAGTATCTCTCGTTTACAGGCACTTCGTACTGGCAGCCAATGGTGGCTCGTCAGTTCCTACGCCAATCCCCATTCGGGCGCACGGGTGCGCCTCCGCGGCTCCTGACCCAGGTGTCGTCAGCGAGTTTACAGCCCGCGCCTCGGCGGAAGAGTCCACCGCGACGCGCGGCTTCTTTCCGCCGAGGCCGCGAGGTCAAGTTCGCCGAGGTGGGGGAGTCAGTGTGACGCGGGCCGCGGCCCCAGCGAGAGCTGGAGCCGCTAGTTGAGCCCTCGCCCGCGCGGCACCCATGACCGCGGAGCGAGCGAACGATGCGAACCACGGACTTTTAAGAATCTGTCACAGTGAGTGAGACATACCACAGACACGAGACGAACTGAACCGTTTTGTTTTGGGTAGATTTTTTTCGCTCTTCCATAATATTCTTGAATGATAGGGCAGGTGACCGGGTTTTAGTTATAAGATCGATTGTTGCCAAGGAGCCTTTGATCAAGGCTATCATTGTCATCCCCACAGCCTGTTATTATTATGGTTCCTCTGAAAGAAGAGTCGTGGAAAATCTTTGACCGGATTCATAGGTTCAGTCAAGCGGGCATCGGCTTGGATGCAAAAAAACATTTGACCAAGTTTGGAAAGTTCTGGACAAAGTGACGATATATATCGCCACCTATAATCAAGAGGCTACTGAAAGCTTGCAAAAACGTGTCACCTGCCCTAGTTACAAATAATGAGTGCAATAATTCGACTATAAAATAAATAGACGACTGATTATAACTGGGATGACAAAAAGATAAATATACACCTATTCATTTTATTTCGGCGGCACGTAAAGATATATTAAGTTAAAGGAAATATTTTTTTATATAGAGCCCCTATATTTTGGAAACGAAATGCTGTTCTCTAGTTATTTGCTTAAAAGCGCGATCCTGCCTTGAGATGTTTAGTAGTTTTTAATTGACACTGTTGAAAAAGTTTGAAGATTGTTGATTCCAAATATACATATTCCATTTTTAAAAAGAGCTTCCTGTTGCAACACACGACTGTAAAGTACCTATTGTTAGATGTAAAGCTTACTCGTTCGCTCGCGGACTGTTTAGTGATCTCTAGTGATACTTGCGTTTGTTAGAGTACGTCTGTGTGCGACGTAGGTTAGCCTAAGTAAACGTGTATTTAAGTTATGTTGCCACCCGACGATGACCACCGACAGAATCTACAACAGAGCAACATGATAACACCGATAGACTATGTAAAATATAATTTTTTAGAGATTGATAATAATTCAAGTGGAATTCTAAAAGTATTAATAATAATGTCATTGTTTATTAGTATTAAGACGTTAAATCGTGATAAAATTATAAAGTTAATACAAGGATTTATATTCGAAATAGGTAATTAATGTTAAGACTATGATTATTTGTTTAGCAAAGATTTATATTTTCGTGCCCCCGTGTTATAAGAGCATTCTCGAGGAATCTTTATTTTTTACAAAAACAAAAGGTGTAACAAACAGCCGCTTTATTGGCAAGCTTCCGAATAACTACAAGTATAAGTAGATACCTTCACCATGCTTCGACTTACGCAACTATTTTTATCCATTGTCTTTTTGATCACTTTTATTGTTTGCAACTCTGAAGTATTCTTCGAATCTACGACCGGCTTCTCCGACATGCTTATTCTATTGAATAAACATTGTATTTTATTTGGAGAGTTTACAACGAATAAGACGAAAATATAAAAAGAGGACATCTATTAATTTGGACGTTTGCGGATCAATTAAGTAAAAGCTGGATCATTTGTAGATAGATATAACTTAATATGTATCCCTTAATACCTTGTGAAATAAGTATTTAAACAGAATTAACTGAAAAAGAACTGTTCAAAAACACGCTTCAACACAGCTTCAACTTATAATCCTTTCTAGTTTCAGAAGTACGGTTACTTAATTCTTTCCCAGGCAGGACTTTTTGGTGGCCACTATTGTAACCATCTAAGATGTACCGTCAAAGTGTACTCAGTCCTATTTTGAACTGCAAATCCATATAAATAATTAAAATCGCAGACGTTCACATTAATATAGTTATGAACGATTGTCGTTTACAACACCGCATAGTTCCTTACCTCTAATTTGTTATGGAGAATGCATTTAACAATATTGCCGACTAATATAAAAAACGAACGTAAAACTAGCCGCAGTTCAATTAAAAATTAGGGTATAAAATGATAATTAAATAAACATTGTTTTAAACTATATTTTGTGCACGTATGGAAATATTTCTCACGTTCAAAATATTTTCAATCGAACTCTGTAAATGATTAGCGCTGGTGCTTTGATGAACTTATTTTTAAAGTTAGAAAGAGATTATCGGTCTGACAGTTGTGGCTGATGTTAGTGACTAATGTTGTATCTCATTTGCTGTATTTGAAAAAAAAAAAATAGAAGTACCTAAGAATGAAATTCGAGTCTCTTACAGCCAATCACAAAATACCTTAATTCATAAAAGTAATCATTGTTTCCGTATCTGAAAGAGCCGATAGAGAGACGAACTCTACGTGTACTAGATAGTACAAATAAATTGCAGCGCTATAGCGTACAATCGTCTATAGGTGCAAAAAGGTGCGAATATATAAGATATAGAACAAGTACGTACAGAACTCGAGATAATGTATAAGTAAGTAAACCCAGCCCTAAGTCGCATCCACGTGAACTCTTAGACAGAAAACTGATTTTTCATTTGTCTATTCTTTGTGATATTTGTGAATACGCACGATGCCCTCATAAGCGACATAAAAGTCACGACGTCAGCCACGACACAGTGCTAGAGTGCGACTACGATAACTTTGCAGAGCGGAACATGGCAACATTTCCATTTAAAAGTCACATTTCCATAGAATTTTGACTTTTAAACGGAGGTGTTGCTATGTTCTGCTCTGTAAAGTTTTCGTAGTCTCACTCTGTGACCAAATGCAGAAATAAGGTCTCGAATTGTGATACTTCTTTTACACCAATCTTGAACAAAAAGAAATTGTGAGGGATGGCGTGGTTCGAAATTTATTTTACGTCACCTAGGTCGTAAGTGGCATTTTCTACCCGCTGCGTGGGAGGAAAGCCAATTCTTGGCCAAAGGAAGACGTAAAATTGTGGCCACACCACGGCATTAATTATTTAGTAAAGGTCCAGATCACATGTAGTCCCTTGTTTGCGGTTTGGACCACAAAAACCCGCGATCTGATTCTTATCATTTTACCGCTCTAGGTGCGTTATACACTATTTAAACTTGAGAGTGAACCTCCTTTTTTTGAAGTCGGTTAATAAATGCGATAACTTGATTCTAACTGAAGCCTGGCCGGTGGGCGGGAGGCGTGGCATCGTTAGATCTTCCTATATTGTATTTAGGTGTCAAATCACAAGCATAATGGTAATGTTAATAATTCGCGTCGGTGTTTAGTTGATGTTGTCGCTTCTTTACTGTATCGTGTCAGTTACTGTATAGTTGAGCGAGTAGTGATTGTATTAACGTATCTGAGACACCAAGTCGGACTTTAGCTACGCATTGAGTTGTAACGGGATTAACTTAAACCCTTCGGCCGTGTATTTATACGAAATGGCAGTTCGTAACCAGTTACGATTGTTGACTTATTAATCGTCGTATGAAACCAGTTGCGATCGGGGAATTTTTATTCCATATAGGAAATCCCTTGAGATCGCAAAACACTAGGAAGGTAAGGTTTGTTAGGTAGCTTCAGATGTCCTAAGGGCAACCCGCCTAGAAATAGGAGGCTCCGTCGAAACCGCCAAATCACGGAAAAAATGGTCGCAACTGGTTTCGTACAAAGAATAAAATTCTTCGATCGCAACTGATTTCGTACAAGGACTAAACAGTTTTCAATCGTAACTGATTACGAATTGCCGGTTTGGTACACGACTGAAAGGAACTTAAACTTCGGTAGAGATAATCATTCCGAGGCTCTGTCTAGTGCAGTTGCCCTTCTCGCCCTACAAGATGCACTTATAGTGTGAGATGGATATAGGTACGTTAGGCACAGTCTAAAGATCGCGTCGAACTAAGTTAAATTCAGTGTGCTGTTTAAGCTAACTAAAACTCTGTATTCAGACAAGCGTGTGAACAATAATGGCGTCCATGGAACTCGATTCCGAGCGGCTTGCCTAATATCAGACATTTAAAAAAGTGATTTTATTCCTTTTCTTTTTAAAGAAAATATAACGCGAATCTACTGCCATCACGCCAGTCTAATAGAAAATTAACTTGTCTTTCTACAATGCTTATTACTTTTACGCTTGGCAAAATTCAGAGTTATCTCGTTATGCACACTATATTTAATCAAGTCAAAAGCGGTCAGGCGGACTGTTCCTGGTGTATTTCCACCTCACTCTTATAAATGCGTCCTGTAAGCGACGATAGCCCAACTTTTAGAATCAACGACAGGCTAATAAATGTAAGCCTGTATGCGCGTGATTTCTTGAGAATACATATCGTTCTATGTCTTGTCTCGTAAGTATTTCTCTAAAGATGTAGTAAAAGACGTTCAAATATGGCGTCGATTTTCGCCACGAGCAAAGTACACAAACGAAATATATTAGTCTTCGGTGAAACTTAAGGGGCTAAATATTTTTTATTGCCATAGAACATCACGCTTAATAACTTTGGAACTCAAAACGCTATTCAGCCTGATTAATTTTGGTAATAAGTATTATATTGGAAACCAGAAAATAATAGTACTGGTGAGTAGTTTTATTTGGCGGTGAAAGAGGGTGTAATTTTGTATGTTTCTTAATATCTCTTGCAAATCTACAAACAAGTTGGCCTTGCTCTTATGGTGTAAAAACGTAACATTGTAAAAGGCTAGTGAATTTTTGATAAATAAATAACAACTAGACTTGAAATTATAAATTTATAAGGTGTAACACATTTAACAACTTAACATGCACTATTCATAATCGAAGGCTTGTTAATATTTTTTGTGTTCTGCTAATATTTCAATTGATCATCCACTTAGTATGTAAACACCGTTGTAAAAATAGACACAATACAGTCACCAAATTAAAAGGAATTGTAAAAGAATTGATTCATAGATAATACAAAGACTTGTACAATGCCAGTGAGCAATACTCAGATCATGTGATTATATGGAATTTGAGGCTGGTAAATAAAAAATATAACAATAATACAGAAAACGATATTATACTCATACAGTTAGAAGACATCGATCAACTTTACTATAAGTATGTCTTCGAAGTCATGATGACACACGCTTAACGACACAAAGATCCATCTTTAGTATACCTAGCTGCCTCATAACAATTACAAGGGCATTTCTCCAGAAATATGTCTGCGACTCATTCATCTGTCTCCATACATTTAGTATGAAAAAGGGCCAGATGAATGGGGTGACCGCAGACATTTTTCTGGAGAAATGCCCACAAACGGTCAGATATCACCAAATCGGATTCTGTCTTAAGCGTGTGATAGATAGGTTTAAACGTTGCCCAGTGGGTCATGTCAATTTGTATGTTGTAGCACTTTATCCATTGTGTAGTCTTCCAAAGTTTAAATCGTTGTGGCTAGCTATTTAAACTAAACCTCAGTTAATTCTTCCGACTCCATTTAATTTTATTACATATAATTTAAACTATATGCTTAAAAGTTACGGTGTTTAAAAGGAATTTATTGTAATAATGTACTTAGTTTCAGCACTGTTTTTGATAAACTGCGTTGTGAATTGAACATGGCTCTTCCACGATCGAAACAGACAGTTTCTATTATGGAGACTAATTGATTCTGAAATGTATAGCAATACAATATAACTAAGCATAATTATATCACTTACTGGCAAGGCCCTGAAGTTAGGTTATCGAATTAAACACGTTTCCAGTCCTATGGTAAACATGTATCATGCGACAATTTTCAAAATGATCAATCTCTATGTTGTTTTTATTTTGAAATTGTGACATTTTTACTTTTATTATTTTAATTTTGTATATTGACGATCACGACGTGAATGCTTGTAACTTTGTTCTACAAATTTATACTGTTATCTTCTCATGAAATAAATGATCTATCTATCTATCTATTAGGTACGGAAGTAGTGAATAATGTCTTTTTTCGTATTATGTAAGAAATTTCCGTATTTATCTTGCTCTCTCAATTAATACACTGAAGTTAATTGAGAAAGCAATATAAATATGAACTTTTCCGACAAATTACGATGGAAAAATATTATTCACCACATCTAATGTATGCGGTACTTACGCGAGTTAGTGTTGTGACTAGTGAGTTAGGTTTCAACCGTTAACTACAAGACTAGAATCGCTCGAGCCTTTAACACCCTTTTAGAGCTGTAACTCGAGTCCTAAAGGCTTATGCTTTCAGAACTCTAGTAAGAACTTCGTTTTGTTAGCACGAGTACTTAAGATCCAGAGTTCTTACAAAGCCTCCAATCCTCAAGTCTTGAGGGATCGTCAAGGTTTACGAGTCTTTTAGATTCAGAAGTTTTCAAGGTTAGTCTTCTCACAATACTATTTCGAGTTGATCTAGACACGCGGCAGCGTGTCAAGCCAAGTTCAAGCAAAACTGTCTAGCCAGCGCCGAGTGTAATATTACACAAACCACTTGGTGCCACTTTTGACCCTTCTCGGATATACGGAAAATGTTGTATGGGGACTGCTAACGTGTTAACTACATGCTATTTATATTTAGTGTACAAAATCGGGAGCAAATTGTTTCAATGCTTTATACACTATTCTTTTTTATTATTAATCGGTAAGTCAGCTGTCTGTCATGTACAAATGTCGAACCATAATGTCTGCTTAATGAGAGATTCTGATGTTCTTTAAAACGAATATAATAAATATCTTAAGTATATTAAGACGCCCGAGTACTTTACAGACAGGGCTTCGTTGTAAATAACTATTTACAGTTGGCTCAAAAAGAGGGTCAAAACTGTGGTCAGTGCTTTGGAATGCCGAAACCGTTGTTAACAATGCCTTTAAACTGGTCATAGTATAATGAAACAGGTTATGATCATCGTGAAACTAATAATTTTCGGACACAGTACTATATGACTTTTTTTGTTGCAAATAAGTTGTACTATAACCGCTTAAACGGAATATATTCAATATCCAAACAGCCTGTATACAATGGCAACATTATTGTGCTATGCTGTTCCATCTCGAGAAGAGCATACCATGTTGGGTCATGCCACGGTAAGAGGTAGCGTGAGTCACAATTTTCATTAAGTTTTAAATCATTATGATGCAAAATAAATGTTAATATATATCTAAAGTGTTACTTATCATCCTTAAATTTAACACTAAAATTTGTGGCTTTAATGAAAAAAGCACGAAATGACAACGGTGATCTGTGTGCTATGTCATTCTGCAAATGTAATGTAACTGAATTCCATACGTCATAAATTCATTTCATTTCGTGAATTCGTGACTCACGTTACTTTTACGTGGAATGACCCTGTTTGATTGTATCAGTTGACGATGATCATAACATTAACACCGTCTTGGCGCACTCTAGTGCGGAAAAATTAAGTTTACATAAGTAATATAGGGTGTGGTGTTCCTAATCACAGACCGCTTGCGATTTTGCTTTTTTTGGGTCACCATGTAGATGTTAACTACTTACGATACTAGCAGTTACGATGTGATAAATATCGACTATATTCATATACGTATTTGTAAACGGCGCCAGTCCAAGTATATCTTGGGTTTCATTTTCCAACGTAAGTAGACACGTCCGACGAGAAGTGTTTCTGTTTGATAAAAGCAATGTTAGTTGTAATTAAAGGGCTGGGAGGTGGGATCGACTAAACCACGTGACCTTCTAGCATTTGAGAAGTGTAAATTGAGGGCTGTGTTCGTGCTTTATAACATCAAGCGGGTGACTCTTTTCGAGAAAGAGGTTTGGTGTAATTGACCATGGTTATGCAGAAAGAGACCAGAGACAAGCTTCGTATACTTGGATTATATACTTTACGCAGTTAAGCAGAAAGTATATAATCCAAGTATACGAAACTTACCTCTGGTCGTTTTCCGCATAACTATGTCAATTAATGATGTCGTGTCACGTTTTGCCAAGTCACAGCAGGTAGCTGCTATGGGCATTAGAGGAAGTTACAAAGAAAATGTATAGTTTGGAGATCCTAGTCTGGTTTATTTTCGTTCAAAACGTAATTCGCAAGCGTTATACCATTTCACCAGGAATGGGTATGTATATGAGGACATTGAAATAACTTATACGATTTAATGTGACACAGATTAACGATTCTGATACATTTAATATGGAGTAGTTGAAGATAATTGCAAAATAGCTCGTTATATAGCTGTCCTGAAACTTTCTAGTGTCAAAGGAAGACATTAGAGTTTCTCTATAATCACAATGGCGATAAAACGACACAAACTGATAAAAGTAAAGGCCACGAATGTTGGTCCACGCTAACAAAGTAGTTATGCCTCAACAAACGCATGCACCACACGTGCCACGACCTTTACTGATGATCACTTGATCCAAACTGGCAAGTAATTAAATAGCGAAATTTCAGTGCCTATGTGTATGTCCACTTGCTGCAATTTGTTATGTGTGGTAAAATAGAACTCAGGTAGACCACCAAGTGTCTCACACTGTCCCAGTTCCATTAGCTGCCATCTTTAATGTTAATGCAATATAAGTGACATCAGAGTTTCAACTATTGGGCATTAGCGTGTCAAACAATAGGACGTTTCCATCATCAATTTCTCTACTGCTGGAAATAAGTCTCTCCATGGGTGCGGCACACACCCTGTAAATTTCATCGCTCCACCTTGCTTGAGAAAGGACGTCCTCGCTTCTTTAGCAGAGTCTCCACTGAAGAACACATTTACCCCAGTTGTCGGTTTTTCGGTAAATATCTCATTTACCTTAAGATTTTTCGCATGTTCTTGAATTCGAAATGCTAGAAGGCGTGTCCTCGTCTTCCCCCCTCCCCCCACCACAGCATGCCGTAGCCACACTTAGCGGAGCGCCTCTGTGATACACGTTAGTTGTTTAGAATAGGATCGTCGATCGAATACTGTGTTTAGTTAAGCCAAGTATCGCAGTCATTTTACTATGTTGCCCTGCATCACATCATGCATACATTACAGTTATTTATTAGATATTATATTATTGTATTTATTCACTTTATTAACATGTTTATTACGTCTTTAATAAAAGAATTGCTTATAATTTTAGTTTTTATTTTATATCCCCTGGTTATATTCGGCCAAATGCGAATACCAAGTTATAAGTTTTTAATCCTTTCTTAAACAGTGAATTCTGAATTAATTATCTATAGAAAAGAAATGTAAAAGGCGTAATGTATTCAAACCTTGACCTTGAGGTCTTCGAACGGGTGACGTCTGCCACGCGGTATTCGCGGACTGAATCCAAAAACGCTTGTTTCCAATCCGATCTACATACTAAAATTAACCTTATGTCAGTAGTTTAAAGTCCAATTTCGATGTGCAGAGTTGATTACATAGTAGGAAAAATTGTGTCGTATCGCACGCAACAGGGCCGGACTGGGTTAGTGATAGTGAGCGATAACGACATTAACGACAGTAAGCAAAGAGCGTTGAGCCTGTCGCTTGCTCCCGCCATGATCCTTTCGTAAACGTACTTTAGCCATAAATAAACAATTAATTAATTTATACTATCAATATGTCGATTTTAAGATCCTGCGTTGTGAGCGTGAGAAATGTGAACAAGTGCCGCTTCTCGTGTGTGTTCATTCAAAATGTAAGTACGATGTTTTTGTTACAGAACTAGTTTTGCCGGGTCGCGGAGATAAATGAGGCTGTTTATTTTGCAAGAAATTGCATCATTTATTTGAGAAAATATTTATGTTATACTTACCTACAGTTTTTAGGTAATGGCAATATGTAGGTTTATAATGTTAAATTTTGATGAGGTCTAATTCATTAAATATTAAAAAACATATTTGCTGGCAAAAATGTAAACAGTCGAATCATTAGCACACGAAGTAGTAAATGTGTGTAATTTCCAAGCAAAAGGTACTTACCTATTTGCCAAGGTTCTAACTATAGGCTACTATTATGAAGACGTAATTAAAATTCATCCTTATGGTCAAGCGGCATAGTGATACCTTTTACCTAAAAGCAACACCTAAGTATTAACGCTTATTTCGACTGAACATGTCGGTAATTGGAAGACTGTAACTGCAGTCAGTTGAGGTTTGACATCTTAGTCCACGTGATAACACACTTACAATCTTTGGGTCCCACAAAAAACCTATACCGTAGTAGTATAGGTTTTGTGGGACACTGTTCCTAAATGAATATAAAACTGCAAGTTTTAATAAATAAATAGTATCTGCTTTCTATCAGGTGCGTCGCATGCTTGTTTGTCACTATAAAGTAAAAAATAATAATAGCAAGCCTTGGTAACATATTGTGATATTACATAGTGGGTGTGTTTAAATAGGCATAATTACTACACAAGATAAGGCAATGATGATAAGAAGTTATTATGCCAAATTTTATCAATCTAGCTAAATAATGGACGTAATCAAAACACGATAAGACAAATAATAAGACGATGTTGAGATTTTTTAAGGATAATGCATACATACTTACTCCATTGATAATATGTTTAATTCACGAAAATTAATGCAAAAAAAAACTCTGACACGTTCTAAAAGCTTAAGAAATAGCCATGAGTAAGATATTTTCAATCGCATTCGGTAAATATGCTATTGTTTGACCACAGCTGTACACACTCGGCAAGATCGCGATAATCTTAAGATACTATATTCGAATCTCACCCGGTTTCAACGAGTGTGTAAAGCTGGGGTCGAGGGCACCAGCCCCACAGACCTCTGAAAATTTTTGGGCAAACACCGAAACGGCAGACTAAAACAATGGTATAAGAGTAATTTTGTTGTCTTTGATATAAATACGCTTTTATCTACACATATATCGTAAAACCTCTTTAATGCGTTCAAAAAATTACGACCAGCATAAACTGTTTTATTAGAACAAATTTCTTATCTGTGAAAATGTTATTATTGCTTCATAATAAAATCAAATTCGATTTTTTTATGACATTCAAATTTCGAACGTCGCTGAAAAACAAAGCAATTTGATTTGACTTCAATTCTAATATCAGTTGAGAGACGTGTTATTCGAAAAGAAATTTGACATTGGAAACAATTTTGTACTTTATGCTGGTCGTAAGTTCGTAACGTGCGGTTCCTGAAAACACCATAAGGTAACGGCGCCTATTACCGGGGGTATCAAAATCGGCGCCCATTACCGCGGCATTTCAAAATATGCGTTTTATAAGCAAGCCGTTCGTTTTACAATAAAACATATTTATACAAAAGTGAACCTTATCTAGTTGACTAACGGATCTGTTTATGCAAGTGTGTGTGATTTTAACAACAAGCTCGTAATACGTCAGTTCCCGCGACGGCGGCGTAGGAAGTGGTTGTGTAGTACAAACGCGTCACGTCACATGCGAGTGTACCCGAACCTTATTTATTAGTTTACGTAATAGCTACCACTATTGAACGAATGCTACGACTGTTTATTGGTTGTTTATAGTTTTGTGCACAACTTGTTCATGAACTTTATATTTTATTTGGCCTGGAAATGTGTTTAAATTGGAAAATAAAATACAGCGGTGATAGACGCCATTTTTGGTTGGGGAAACTAATACCGTGGTATACCACGGTAATAGGTAAGATGGTAATTTGATTCTTTTTGCTTTATCTTTTCTTTATGTTGACGGTTACATGCTCTCTTACAGTTATTTAAATTTTGATCTATTGAAGCTTTTAAAAAACTATTTCCGTGTTATGGAATATATTAGAGAAACCCTTAATTTTTAAACAAAACTTCAGTACTGAATCTGCAGTTTCTATGGAAACCCTGATTTTGTCATGTCGTTTAAATATTGAAATAATTAACTATATTTACATACCAGCTTTTTCATTTTGGTTTTATAGCAAGCTTGTTAAAACGATGTTTGATTTGTAATGAAATTGCTATTGTACCCAAAAGTTTTTATGGGTCGAAATTAGATTTTACAAAAATCCAAATGAAGTCTATTACCGATGGTACGATCACATGACACTCGGTAATAGAATGTATGGGAATCTTTTAGCGACCCATTCAATATTTGTTTGGGTCGGTGATAGATATAACAGAAGGATCTATTACCGAGTGACATTTCAATCTTCTCTTAAAATAAATCATAACATAACATTTTGTTTTGATTTCCAAAAACCTTGATGTACTTACTTACAAATAGGTATAATAATAATGTACGGAACCAAACTCATAAATATTATTTAACCCTCGGTATTGGGTGCCGAATTGTGTATCAGTTTACTATTACCGATGGTAAAAAATGCTGCTTTTTGTACCCTCGGTATTAGAAGCTAAATTCGCGGTAATAGAATTACATCCTATCCATTACCACGGTAATAGAAGATTCTCCCTTTCTGGTTTCAATAATTATTTTGTCAAACATAATAAAATAAAATAAGTTCAAAAAGTAGCGATTCGGAAAATTTAATAGACACTCGAAAATAAAAAAAATAATCTCGGGCGTTAAGGAGCTCTCATACCCATCATTTATTGGAATCATTTGAAAACTACCTAAATACCACGGTAATAGGCGCCGTTACCTTAGATAAGCATAGTTTATAATATGTGTGTAGGTAAAGCAGTGTAGATATCTATTTTAGTGGGGCATTTGTACGTTCCACTTCAAGGAAACAAAGCGATTGTTTGTACGTTATTGTAAAAAGTCGTTACAACCACCTTTAAAGTTCATTTGATTATCAACTCTGTCTCCATGAACCATAGTTTACAACTGCAATAATAGAATAATGGCGTTCCAGCTGCCTTCGCTTTGTTCGGATCTCAGGTAGTCAGGTAAATGCCAGGGGTGTGAAGTGCTTAATACGTCTAAAGTCACATTTCTATTAAAGCAATTTTAACTCTTGGCAAAGGCCTTAGAGTTGATAATCCACTAAAATGACAATGCACGAAGTGTTTAACTGTGAAGCACGCTTCTCTTTTATGACGGTCGATAATGAGGTACAAAACCACACAACAGTATTGTTTCCTTTAAGTGGATCGTACAAATGCCCCACTAAAATAGTATAACTGTACTTAATTAGGCATTAAAACACTCGTGTGATGTTATTATGAAACGCGCCTGTTAGCTCGTTTCATAAACCCACACTTGTATTTTAATACCGTTTATCATGTAACAATTGCATAAACTATAGTTAAAATAATTTTATCATAACAATAATGGAACTATTGTATTCTGATTATGTTGTCTCAAATACAGAAAAAAAAAACTTAAAAACAATTAAAACAAGAAAACAGTTTACTTTTAGTTGAGCTGTGAAATTATTGGGTTGTTTGTTAATAATGACTTAACTCTTAACATTCACATGTCATCAGGACAGATTGCGTCTCAGGAGCGAAGCACGGAACAGATTGCAAGTTTCACCACTGGGAGGGCTTTCTAGGACCTTCCACACGACCAGTATACTAGATAAGGTCGTTGCATTCAAGCTTTCGGACATCGGCGAGGGGATTCGCGAAGTAGTCGTCAAAGAATGGTGAGTATGAAATATGATGACGTCACGGACGTCCACTGCTGGACATAGGCCTCCCTCATAGATCCCCATAGAGTGTGATCCTGTGCAGATTGCGTTCACCGCTTCCGTCTTAAGTCTAATCGCTAAAGGGCGATCTCTTCCAGACAACCTTTGGGTAGTGGAGTCGATGCAAAACTAATAACAATAGTAGGTAAACGAATGTGCCGTTGGAGACTAGCATTTGTTAATTACGAAATTTTCCACCCGGAAACCACTCGGTAATTTCTGAAAATCCTATAAGGAACTCTGCTAAATAAAAACGTTCTTAAAATTCTTGTGAAAAATTCCAGAAATTTCTAAGAACCTTGGTAACTTTTCGGAAACTTTCTGCAACTTGCACATTTCTAGTGGTGATAGAATTGAATTCAACAGTATCATCGAATCATCGTCGTAATGTGCATGATTAACTTAAATTATAGCTAGATTTGTATGTACTTGTTGCGTGCGTGACTTCCATGCACTGTGTTGCATTCTCTATATCTTCAGAATGTTGAAATTTAATAATCGTTTCAATAAACGAATTATATATACGGCGTATATTACTTAAATTGTATTTTATCGATATTTCAAGTCTTTTATAGCTCTCGTAAATCGTAATTTAATACCTAATGGATGGTATGGGAAAAATATTCTACATTATGAAAACAAACAAAGGGATAAGTTCGCCTTTGTACATATACCTTAATTTTGTAACCCTGTAATTTGTCTTATTTTGTGCAATAAAGTGTTTACATACATACATACATACATACAAGTACCAGAAAATTAAGGGCGATTAAATAAATATATCGTCATTACTTTTAAAAAAACACGTATCTGACACTGACTCCAGGTAAAAACGCAGTAAGTGTATATGACGTTCGTATGTAACTTTTGACGTTTTTCTCTACGACGTATTTAGATACGAGTTTATTTTAAAGAAATGACGATATGCTAAATTTAAAACGATCAAATATTTTAATAAAACAGCTTGAACGGATTAAATCGTTGTTTTTATTACAATGAGTGATACTTAATCGCGGAAACCGAAGAAAATAATGATCTAGTATTTTTTTTCAGGTTTGTCAAAGTTGGCGACAAAGTGCAGCAGTTCGACAACATTTGCGAAGTGCAGAGCGACAAGGCTGCGGTGACCATCACGAGCCGGTATGACGGCACGATTACCAAACTGTACTGCGACGTCGACCAGACGGCGTTGGTCGGCCAGCCGCTCATCGACATCGAAGTCGAAGACAACGGTGTCGAAGGTACTAATCGACTTTCAGAAGTTTCAGAAGGATCGACAGAGTTGGCGATAAGTGCAATAGTACAACAACCTTTGAACAGAGCTCTAAGTTGATGAAAGAAAATCTGATGATATACAGTCAAACGAACAAACATGCCCATTCAATTATGCATAATGTTTATCAATCCCTAATCCCTATTGTGACTTATTGTTACAGGTCCCTCGTCAACATCAACTGAGGTGGAGCAAAAAGAAGTAGCAACCCCGTTTGCTAGCGACAGCCAAAGAATAAGAGTATTAACGACACCAGCTGTTAGAAGAATAGCTGCCCAGTTTAAAGTAAGTACGAAGCAAAAGGAATTAACAAAACGCAAACTTTATTTTATGCCACACCTGGCCATAAAGTGGCTTTTTTCGGACGCTGCGCGTACGGAAAAAGCCGCTTTATGGTCAAGTGTAGACAGAAAATGCCGTACACAACACGGGAGGTAATAAATAAAGCCCTCGATCGCATATTTACGTCCCTCGCTTGCAGCTCGGGCGGCAAACATCTGCGATCTCAGCCTTTCTTTGTATTACCACCCTAGTTGTGTAATGTACTATTTTGGTCGACCTCGACAGCGGTTTTTTGGCTTGCAGCCAAAGTAATCTTTATAAACTTGAAGTCCCTCGATACCACGTTTGACCACATTCGTGTGAGTGATCTTTGCTTATAATAATTATAATGTTAACCCTTGTCGGAGTATACCTAATTTCAAAAATAGTATGAATGTTTTTAGGTAAACCTGAGCACCGTAAAGGCGACTGGTCGAAACGGCAGAGTGATGAAAGAAGACGTACTCGCCCACCTGGGCATTAGCGCCGACAAATCCAATGAACTGCCTGATGCCACGCACGTGCAAGCTGTGCAAATACCAACGCAGGCTACTGCCAAGACGGAGGTACTGTTGGAGAACAGGACAGTGCCTATAACTGGCTTCATGAAGGCTATGGTGAAGTCAATGTCAGAATCAATGGTAAGGTTCAAGAATTTATTTCCCACTTGGTTACTAGTACTTCTAAAGTGACGACAAAATACCGAGCCAGGTCTAAATTAAATATATTTGGCGGATAAAGTGACAATAATTGGGTTAGTTAAAGCTATGGTGAATTTAATGTGAGAATCGTTGGTAAGATTTATGACGTCATTGCCCTGCTCTTGACGAATAAAGAGGAATGAGGGCGTGGCATTCGGTATGATGCCAAGGACGTACAAGCTGTGTAAATATCGATACGTGAAATCAACTTATTTATACATTTAGGCAGTAGTACTTGTAATAAAAATAAATACTCACCGATGGATATTTTAACAAGGCAACATTCTTGGACATACTTTGACTCAACCTAATAAATTTTACAGAAAATACCTCACCTGGTTTTAAGCGACGAATACGACGTCACCAAACTCTTTGAAGCTAGGCAAAATATAAAGGCGTTGGCAGAGCAGCAGGGAGTGAAGTTAACATACATGCCCATCATTGTGAAAGCGGCTTCTTTGAGTCTCACTGAGTACCCCGTGTTGAACAGCAGCCCCGATAGTGCGTGTGAGAAACTCACGTACAAATCAAGTCATAACATTGGCTTGGGAATGGATACGCCTAATGGTCTCGTTGTGCCTGTTATAAAAGTGAGTACGCAACATAACACTTTTTATCACTGCCATTGCGCTGCCATTGGAATATCTGTGCTATGGCAAACCTTCATGTTCCAATCTTATGCGAGAATCCTACCGTATCCTCAGCTCTATTTGATATCGTCTATCAAATGAGCTTCCTTGAGGTATTTCTGCGAGATTTCACTCTAAGATGCAACATTTCAATCAGTAAGCATTTAGTTCATTATGTTACTTTTTGACTAAAGCAGGAAATTAAGCATGAATACATTGAGTTCTGTTCAGGGAATGTCATTGAAAGCTATTTTTATCTCTTTCAGAATGTACAAAATAAAAGTATACTGGAAATAGCTCGGGAGCTGAATGCTCTGCAAGAAAAGGGAATAAAAGGCCAACTTGGACTAAACGATCTCAGCGGGGGCACATTCACGTTGTCCAATGTGGGCGTTGTAAGTGAAAAACCAATAGGATGTTTAGACAGTTGAGAAACATGGCGCTAATAATATACACTTAGGTCCCATTTAGACGAGGCGAGAACTCGCATGTGATTTTCGTTTAATTGCGGTGATTAATCAATCAACTGTACCTAGGTAGCCCGCAATGTAATCAAACTCGTATACCTACGAGTTCTCGCACCGTCAAAATGGGGCCTTATTCGTCAGACTTGTGAGAAAATAGTATATAATATAACACACAAAGATCGCAGGTGTTTGACATCTAAATATCGTCCCTTTACTTTCTCAACCTCGTATCTAATTGAATAGTTTCGTAAAAAAAGCACCTGTGTTACGAGTAGAAAATTAATAACGATTTTCTTATGAAAGTATTCGAGTAGATACGAGGTTGAGAAAGTTAAGGGACGATATGGGATCTGGGGGTTTTCTTTATTACCGTTACTATAGTTTGAGCCACATTTCTCATACAATCCGTCCTTTCAATTTCGTTCGTCAATTTATACGTTCGTCAATTATACTTGAAATGATCCGAGAATTGAGAATAAAAAAAAATTTAAAACAAAAAAAAACCGACTTCCAAAAACTTAAACTAAAAACCAAAAAATAATATGTTAATCACTCCAAAGAAATGGATAATCAACGATTCATATATACATATACAGATATTTATAGTTTTTAACCTGTTGTTTTTGAAGTCGGTGCCTGCCACTGCCACGCAAAGCTGGCTAAGCTGAGCTCCTCCTTAGCTGGCACCGACTTCAAAAACAACAGGTTAAAAACTATAAATATCTGTATATGTATATATGAATCGTTGATTATCCATTTCTTTGGAGTGATTAACATTATAATTTTTTGGTTTTTAGTTTAAGTTTTTGGAAGTCGGTTTTTTTTTGTTTTAAAAATTTACTTTATTTTTTAATCTTTAGTGGCGCTGGAAAAATATTGTTTGACCAAATAGACTTAAGTCTATTTAGTTAAAAGAAAAAAAATCCAAATCGGTCTAGCCGTTTTCAAGTAATCGGGGAACAAACCTATATAAAAATTGCTCTTTGTTTTGAAGTCGGTTAACACTAAAAACTTGTTGCTACTAAGAAATGGACGAGTAACTAAGAAAAAAAATACCAAAATCGCTATATGTGTGCCTATAATATTTGAAGATTTCCCTCGATTTCTCCAAGATTCCATCATCAGATCCTGATTTGGTTACAATGGGACCACCTCGGAAGTTTACCCTTTCGAACAAAAAAATAATTTTCCAAATCGGTCCAGCCGTCTTCAAGTAATCGGTAAACAAACACACAAAAAAAAAATAAAAAAAAACATACAGACGAATTGAGAACCGTCCTTCTTTTGGAAGTCGGTTAAAAATAGATGTCGTCACTACTTTGGAAAAAACTCGTAACTAAAAACGTCGTAGAGAAAAACGTTAAAAGTTACATACAAACGTCATATACACTTACTGCGTTTTTACCTGGAGTCGGTGTCAGATACGTGTTTTTTTTTTATTTATTATTTAAAGTAATGACTATATTGCATAATCCTCCTTTTTATATAGACTCGGACGGTATAAAATAAAATATTCCATAAATTAACTTTGGTTTTCCAGTTGCTGTTTCGACGTGCATTCAATAATATAACGTTGAAAATTAATGGCTTTTGATCTCTGAGGTTTTCTAATCGGCTGGTATAGTGATATTACTTTTAGACATCAGTGACACGCTAATTCTGGCGTCAGTTCGGTTTTCTGTCATTCACAATAGACTGACGAATATTATTAAAAATATTTAATTTTCATCGGTCCGCACGGTCAGTCCGTCGGTTGCACGATAAGTCTCTCGTTTTGTTTTTTTTTTAAGCCTGACTAACTTGCAACCCTAGTGGGCGTAGCAATTATATGACTGGGTGGTCGGCCGTGGCGTTCCCTGGGGTCGAACCAGGTCGCTAGCCGGACCACCTCGAGTAAATCGGACTGGGTGGGTGCCGGCAGCGCTTCAAGTCTCTCGTCATTCTGACCAGACTAATGAACTGACCTAACGCCAGAATTAGCGTGTAACCGATGGTATAAGGTACTTTGTTCTTAGATCTAACTTGAATCTACGTTTTAATTTCAGGTGGGCGGAACGTATGCTAGTCCAATAATATTCTCGCCCCAAGTATCAATAGGTGCACTAGGAAAAATACAGGTAAATTCTCCCAATTTAAATTGTAAACCTTAAGGCTTTGTAATAAGGCTTTCCGTGATATGTGGGGTCACAGGACAGGGAACGTGTTAACTTCGATCGAACACCTCAGTTCCTTTATTGAATTCATGTTATAGGTAGTTTTACGAGACAGCGGGATTTTTAAATTACTGTTCTTTTTTCGTACCGATAGCAGGTTCAACAGTGAATTGCAAGATAGACCAAAAAGTTTGTTTAAAATATAGCCTTGTGTTTATTTACTCACTCGTTCATTTAATTAATTCACTTTTTTTGCAATGAGTACTTCATGTAGCTGTGTGTGTAATCATTCACCTCAACTCTCGTGAAACTACCTATACATGTATGTAGAATTAGGAAATCGTCCTTGGGTTATGTTTTTTTTAGTTTGATTTGAATACGCCTTGAAGTGCAAAAAATATGCATCTACTCAAAACACATAACCACTCTGGTGGTTGTTAGTTATTGTATTATATATAATACACACATATATGTGTGTAATACATACAAGCTTTTTTTGTTCAACATTAATTCTATATATCCCCATTGCAGTTATATGGGCAATAGTAGGTATGGACAATAGTGAACAATGCGTAGTGCATTTTAAAAAATCAATAGGTACCTATAATGCCAGAAAGGTTGGGGCATTTCATATCAAGCGGACAGGAAAAAAAAAGTGAGGTTCCCGAATTTGTTTATATTTGGTTTAGTTCTTCTTCTAGTAAGTATAAAACCGGACGCCGAATATTTTTTATATATGACGTTTATTTTAAAAATTATAAGCTTTTCAAAAATTACCGTAATTGAAATTCCGATTTTTTTAAACTCGAATATCGAGGTGGTAAAATATATAACTTATTATTAAACCAAGCGTTTTGTATAGAGTTTTTAATGATCTTTTCAGCGAAGAAATCAATTTTGAAAAATAAAATAAAAAAAATTGTTAAAACCGGAAGTAAGCTTTTTGAAACAATTTTTCGAAAACTTTGACCAGTTTTTTTTAATTTTTTTTTATCTCAAAATATAGCCCTAAGTATGTACAAAATACACTAGCAGTTGTAGAATGGGATCTCCATTGGTTAAGACAATAGGTCAATAAATGTACATACATGTCGCCCTGAGTGCGACGTACCGTACTGGTAATATAGCAGCTGTTCGGCGATATATGAAGTTAAGACGTTACTGTATTCACATATTATCGTATAGATCGTACTTAAAGCTCTAAAACAATTTTGATTAGCACAGGTATTTAAACAACTATGATGACTAAACGCGACTACTGCCATCTTTTAGCAGTGAGAAGAACTAGTTCCGTATGTAAGAAAGAGATGGCAGTATGACGCCACGCCATTTTGATTTTCCGTTATTGTTTTAGTTGTTACTGTGACCTTGCTGTGAATTGTGCACATTTTATGACACTTAACAATTTAATTATGGCTCCGTACGGATATCGATGTAATAATCCGTTTCGTTTAGTAAATCATCGAAAGACTAAAAATTTAAGAAAAGTTTCTATGTGCTTAGTGCAAAAGTGGGGCTGTCCACCAAATGTGTATGTGTGTGCAACTTGTAGGAAACGACTTTTAAATGAATCACCTCCAGTGCCTCCAGTAGCTAATGAAGACGTTGTGCTATGTAGTCAAACATCGAGTGAACTTTCGCAGAACAACCAAGATGAACCTTTTATTCCTGAAGACAAATTCAAACATAATTCCACTCAAACTGATACAAACATAGAAAGTGAAGAAATTTTACAGCAATTAAAGGAGAAATTTAATGATCCGTCGACGTCTATTTCCATGAAAACTATGATTTTGACGGTAGCACCAAAATCGTGGACAGAGAATAAACTAGCGGAAGAGTTTGGAACATCTAGGCGACAGGCAAGAAAAGCAAAACTACTTGTAGATCAGTTCGGTATATTTTCGTCTCCCAACCCGCGTGGTAGCAGCCGTAAACTGTCAGCTCAGGTCGAAAATATGGTAAAATGTTTTTATCTCCGAGAAGACATAAGTCGGATCATGCCAGGGAAAAAAGATTTTATATCTATTAAATTAGATGACAGCAAACGAACCCACGTGCAGAAACAACTTCTGATGTGCAATATTAACGAACTATACCAGAAGTTCAAAGAAGAGTATCCAAACATTCGAGTAGGTTTAACAAAGTTTTTTACCTTAAGACCGAAACAATGTATCCTTGCTGGCGACCCTGGAACACATATGGTGTGCGTTTGTACTTATCATCAAAATGTGAAGTTAATGTTGGAAGGAGGAGCTATTGCTAATCTCACAGCGGGAACTGCCATGGAACTATCAACATATAAAGATTGCCTTCGCCAAATTATGTGTCCTAATCCAACACAGAAGTGTAATTTAATGACTACAAAAACACCACCTACAGAATGTTGCCAATCTTGTCCTGGCTTGAATGCACTTCGAGAACATCTAAACATCGTATTCGACAACAATCAAGTAACAGAAGTACGGTTTGAAAAATGGCTTGGCACAGATCGTTTTACAATATCGACACAAATATTGACTTCCGATGATTTTGTTGATAGCTTGTGTCAGGCCCTAGAGACTTTGAAGCCACATGCGTATATTGCAGACCAACAAGCACTTTATTTTAAAGAGCTAAAAGAGACTATCGATGAAGGGGAAATCATCGTACAGTGTGATTTTGCAGAAAATTACAGTTTCGTGGTCCAAGATTCTGCCCAATCGTTTCATTGGAATAACGACCAAGCTACACTCCTAACTTCGGTTTATTACTATAGAGATGGCACTGAAATAAAACACGGCAGCATTGTCATGATTTCTGATGACTTAAAACATGACACAGCTACCTATTATGCTTACCAAATATTACTGCACAAGCACCTTTCAGAAAAAGAAATAGTTGCATCTAAAATCATATACATAACCGATGGTGCTTCACAACATTTTAAAAATAGGTTTAACTTTGTTAATCTTATTCATTACAAGGATGATTTTAATACGAATGCAGAGGCACATTTTCACGCAACATCTCACGGTAAAGGGCCCTGCGACGGTCTCGGAGGGAACCTGAAACGTTTGGCGACGCGTGCAAGTTTGCAGTTACCTCCAAGTAGATCAATAATTTCACCAATGCGATTGTATGACTGGGCAAAATCATCTTTGAAGCAAACGGCAATCTACTTTTGCTCTAAAGACGATATTCAACGTCAGAGGATATTTTTGCAGGCCAGGTTTGATTCTGCAGTCACGATTCCAGGAACAAAAAAGTTTCATGCGTTTATTCCGAAAACTGACGGTCTTCTTGTAAAAAGAACGAGCTCTAGCATAGATTCTTATTGTAAAATAATAAAAATTATGAAATAAACTGGTTAGAATTGTTGACTTTCTTATTTCATTATGTTATGATTAGAATTTACAAGCAGTCTTACTGAATACATGTTCTTATAAGCTAAACAGCTGCTATATACCAGTACGGTACGTCGCACTCAGGGCGACATGTATGTACATTTACTGACCTATTGTCTTAACCAATGGAGATCCCATTCTACAACTGCTAGTGTATTTTGTACATACTTAGGGCTATATTTTGAGATAAAAAAAAATTAAATAAAACTGGTCAAAGTTTTCGAAAAATTGTTTCAAAAAGCTTACTTCCGGTTTTAACCATTTTTTTTATTTTATTTTTCAAAATTGATTTCTTCGCTGAAAAGATCATTAAAAACTCTATACAAAACGCTTGGTTTAATAATAAGTTATATATTTTACCACCTCGATATTCGAGTTTATAAAAATCGGAATTTCAATTACAGTAATTTTTGAAAAGCTTATAATTTTTAAAATAAACGTCATATATAAAAAATATTCGGCGTCCGGTTTTATACTTACTAGAAGAAGAACTAAACCAAATATAAACAAATTCGGGAACCTCACTTTTTTTTTCCTGTCCGCTTGATATGAAATGCCCCTTGTGTCAAATATCGTCACTACTTTGAAAAAAAAACTTATCTAAAAACGTCGTAGAGAATAACGTCAAAAGTTACATACGAACACACTACACACTTACTTCGTTTGTACCTGGAGTCAGTCTCAGATACCTGTTTTTTTTTTAAGTAATGACGATATTTATGTTATGTGTAGGCCGGTAAGAAATATAATTTGCCATCTATAACCGGCAGTCTGCCAATATTGGTTTACGATTATTTACGATGAAGAGCATATTGAAGCCTTTATTTCTTGTCCCCTAACTCTCGAATATTGCTAATGATCGGCACCGACAGTGCAAAAAGGGGTCAATGACCTCAATCATTAATCATTATGCTTTTGTGGATACGCCCCGAGATACCGGGATTCAAGTTGTTGAAGGAGATCAAGTTAATGTTTCTGATTTTAGTAAGGAGAAGAAACAAATTTAAATTACAGTGTAATAAATAAAAGGAGTAACGATTTTTATCATAAAATCAAACAACATAAAATTCAAACTAGGTATCATATCATAAACGCAAAAACTAGAATATCCGAAAAGTACCTATCCTTGGACATGCCAGGTAGTTGGGTAAAGGGTTTAGTAGCAATACGTACAATTATGCAACATAATAACATGGGTGCAAAAAAAAACTACTAACGATTTTATACTAAAATAAAAATATGATACTCATTCAAAGTGTACCAATATTTGTTTTAATAAGAAATTATACAAGTTATGCGTTTATTTAATATTTAAACATCTATATTATAAATAAATCACTCACAAAAGAATGTTTCGAACAAGATCGCGTGATTATGATCATGTCCATATTAAAATTTCTACTCGGAATCCTGCGGTTTTGCACTGTCCGTGTCGATCACTGGCTATTGCATATGCGTACCATGTTTCATCGAATATTATTACCGCTCACTGTACTTACTAATCTTTCAGGTGTTGCCACGGTTCGACACAGAAGGCAACGTAGTTAAGGCGCACATTCTCACCGTGAGTTGGGCAGCAGACCACCGCATCGTAGATGGCGCCACTGTGGCGAGATTCTCCAACCGAATGAAACAGTACCTCGAGAACCCTTACACGCTTCTTTTAGATTTATAACACGATATGTGTACTAAATATGTCAGTACTTGAGAACATAAAATACATGCAGTTTTTTTATGTAACACCTGGCAAGCGAGCGGACAAGCTGCCCTGAAACGAGTAGACCTCCGAATGCTTGACGTCTTCTTACTTTTCCTGAGATAAGTTCTCCTTATAAGCATGTCTCGCTCGGTCTCTGCAAGTGTGTACAGGTGGAGAAGTAATCATAATAGGCGCGGCTTGATGAATGATGACAGTTCGAATCAGCGTCTCCTTATGAAGTGTCAAAACGCTCAGAAAGTATGCAGATTATGAAATCGTCATTACTTTAAAAAACACGTATCTGATACTGACTCCAGATTAAAACGCAGGAAGTGTATATGAAGTTCGTATGTAACTTTTGACGTGTTTCTCTACGACGTTTTTAGATACGACATATTTTTCAAAGTAGGTAGTGACGAAATAATAAGTGACGTTATGCTCAACGTGGTGCCTTATTTTTAATTCTTGTCATTTTAAAGTCGTTTGTGACACGAAAATGAGTGAAATTGTTTTTATGCCACACCTGGCCATAAAGTGGCTTTTTCCGCACGCGCTACGCGTACGGAAAAAGCCGCTTTTTGGCCAAGTGTAGACATAAAATGATGTACACAACACGGGAGGTAATAAAGAAAGCCCTCGATCGCATATTTACGTCCCTCGCTTGCAGCTCGGGCCACAAACTTCTGCAATCTCGGCCTTTCTTTGTATTATCACCCTAGTTGTGTAATGTATACTATTATACGAACAGTTTTCGAAACCTAATTTTTTGGTTAAAGTTAGTTTGCAATGACTTGCCTATTTTGCATTGACAACGCCACACGTAGACAGCGGCGCTACCACATCCATCGTTTGATTTTCATGTTCTCAAGTCAACTGTAGGTACTCTGTTGTTAATGAGTGAAGAAGATATACGAGACGAGACTTATTGATTTCCAATTTTGCGATGTTTACTCATTATTACAACAAAACGACACGTCTGAAACGTTACCATAATTACCATGTTCTTACGGGATTAACCTCTAGTATGCCGCGTATATTTTTTTCTAATAGTTTCCTCGTACGCGGATTCACGTTCCGGCATACAATTTTGTTTTAATAATGATATGCGAGAATTGTTTGTTAAATCTGTTTTATTTTGTTTTAATAATGATATGCGAGTGTTGTTTGTAAAATCTGTTTTATTTACTGTTTTATTATCACTGCCGACGAGAGAAATAGCAAACAATGTTTGGTTTTATTAAAGGTTGTTATTTTAAAGCATTGTTTTTATTGCATTTTAACATGTTAAATAATGTTATAGAAATTGCCATGTAATGAAATTTCACCAGACTTACGGTCGTCACAACACTTGGAACCTGCACAGGTGTCGGCAGGAGAGTTAAGGTGACACACAGAGCTACATAGAGTACTTGCAAAAAACGTAGTGAATGAAAGAGTGAATGAAATTTAAGTGCACGATTGCATACAATTTTCGAAATGACAAATTATATCAATCTCTATAATTCTGCGATTTCAGATTTCATTTATTTCACCATAAAGTAACATGGTCATTATTACATGGTATGTCAAGAGTACAATGTGGTTAAGTTAGGAAATTAATTAATTGTGTTGTGGTTAAATTAATGTATAATTATTAGAGATGGGCCGAATACGGATTTTGCCGACTAGCTAGTCGGCCGACTAATCCACAGACCACTAATCGGTTCTCAATTTGCCGATTAATCGGCTGACTAATCAGCATTGCCGATCATAGTTATTAGCTATGTTCAGGTACAATCGGAAAATGTAACTCTATTTACCAAGTGTGATGTGTCACAAAAGTGTAATTGTTAAAATAAAAATATTATATTACATGTTACACCTTTAAAAAACTTAAGTTGATTTTTTTTTTGAGTAAAGTACGTAAAAATATAAAATAATTAAGAAAAATAATATTTTTTTCTGTGTCCTATATTCTTCGCTCGCTAGGCAATAGTGAGTGTCGAATATTCGGCATTTTTTGCCGACTAATCGGCCGACTACAAATGATGGCGAATAGCCGGCGTTCCCGACTAGTCGGCGACTAGTCGGCCCATCTCTAATAATTATCTACCCATTATCAGCTGTCCATTATTCAGTCAGATACCCATTAATAAAAAAAAATACTATTAATCGGATAATGTTGCGCATATTATATCGCGCATGTAATATTTTTTATATCAGATATTTTATCTAAAAAATAATTTTAACTAAATACATTGAAGAAACTTTTTAGTAATTCTTGCAGTTTGCTGCTGAACTTGCTGTCGATAAAAAAGAATACTAATTTCAAAATCCTGCTGTCATTACATGACTTCGTCGCACCCATGGTAACTCACGAATCTACCAATTTGAGAGATTCGCAAATTCGATCGTAATCTGTATAGGTTTTGGTCTAAAATCCAAGTTCACCAATATTGCACATTCGCAAGTTTACCATGGGTGCGACTTGTTGTGTGCATGACCTCGACTCTGGCGCCGATAGGTACCTTTTTTTGAAGCTGACAAACTCGCAACCCTTATGGACATAGCGATTGTCGGACCGGGTGGTCGGCCGTGGCGTTCCCTGGGGTCGAACCAGGTCGCTAGCCGGACCACCCCGTGAGCCGGACCACCCCGGATAGGTACCTAAATAATCCAGTGCGATGATATACTCCAGCATAACACAACAACAACTGGCTGCGACTTCGCTTGTCGCGCGATAAAGCATGACCTCTGTCTCTTTCGCTTTATATTGAATGGAAAGGGATAGGCAGTGTTTGTCGCGCGAGAAAGAGTCGCGCCGCACAGTTGAGTTAGACGTGCGGGATAGAGTAAGGAGTATAACCCTTTTTGAGTGTTGATAGGGGTCAATTAGAGAGCCAGGAAAGTCATATGTAGTTTAGGCTTCGGCAACTTATGTAAGTTACAGTAAAATTAAAACCCTATTTTGACCGAGCGCGCTTTATTTCTCCTCTAACTCTTTAACCGTGGACTCAAAATGGTATATGAAAAAAAAACATAAAAGTAGGTAGTTCTTAATAAAGACTTTCAATGAAAACTACTCCCAACATGGTCGAATATACCGTTTTCAGTTATTGCCAAAACCTGCGCTTCTCAACAAAAGGGCGTAAATGCCATGAAGATACGTCCTTTTGCTGGTGCATTTTTTCACATCGTATTTTTTTCATCTGTAGGCTATGGAACCAAATACTGAGCATGATGCGATATGCTCTTCGCCGGTTTTTTGTTGTCGTCGCAACATCTGGAGCCGAGGCACTTTGAGGTACAATCGAAGACACAGCTAACTGACCACTTGTCACCCTTATTGCAATGTATTAAGGTCTACTGATGGTCACTTAACTGTGTCTTCGTTTGTACGCGATTATCCCCTCCGAGACAGAGTGAGGAGCGTACTCGTACTCCCGGTGAAACCTCCCGAATTTCTCAATGAAGTTCAGAACTTTTATGCTCCGTCGGAGTCGATTTGAGTGCTAGGCAGCTTAGGGCGACGTGAATCTACTCGGTTTACTTACCCTTGAGTGCGATAAACGTTTTATCGAATATTTCATTTCATGAATATATTTTTTTATAAGAGCATTTTTTCTCTGTAACCGTTTTGATAATAAACAAAAACCTAACGTAATGTTTAACTATTTAATGACCTCTTAACGTCTTGACTGTATTAGGTTAACACTTTCCCTGTCCAGTGTATCAATTTGGATAAATTGGACTCCAGAGTAGGTACAGTACAGAGATACATTGAACTCCAGCCAGAGTAGTTTTACTCTGGCTGGAGTCCAATGTATCCAAATGGACACACTGGACAGGGAACGTGTTGATGCCGAAGCTGAACACAAATATTAAGGCCGTCTTTTTGAATTTTTTTTATTGATAATTTCTTTGCTCAATATGGTGCAAATGAGGCTTGAATTCGCGATTTTCGTCGAAAAAAAGTTGCCAATGAAATAAAACATTCGATAAAGGGTTATTCTTCAGAAATATGTCTGCGACTTATTCCTCTGTCTCCATACATTTAATATGAAAAAGGGCCAGAGAAATAAGGTGACCGCAGACATATTTCTGAAGAATAACCCTAAAATGGCAAGCATACATCTAAATCAAACTAACCGTTATAGAGCCTTATAGTTAACATTAGCGATTTGCGAGCGAACTGCGGGCGAGTTAGAAGCGAAGTTCCATACAAATGTCGCTCGCAGCGAAGTTCGCCGCGACTGGTTTTGTATGGAGACTCGCCCGCAGCTCGCCCGCAAATCGCAAGTGTGATAAGGCCGGTAATCAACCAAGTTTCTTTATTGTCGTCGCAACACCTATAATATAATTAAATACTTTCAAGTACGCGATAGTCCCATGCGGAATAGAGTCAAGAGTGTGCTACCAGTAAAACTTTGAGAACATTTTCATGAAGATCAAAACTGTTGATCAGAGTTCGTTCGAGTGCCAAGAAAACCATATATATGGGTACTAGGTAGTGAAGGCTACGGTGGCTTCAATCACAGTTAAAACCCTATTTTAACTGACCAAACACGTTGATGGTCATGAATGGTAAACCGGGATGGAGTGAGGAGTATACCTATTCCCGGTAAAACCTCGCGAATTTCCCGCGAGGCCATTTCACTGCCAGCTAGCTTAGGCGCTGGTGACAAATCTTTTCTATTTATTCCTGAGCCTAAAACTGGCGATTGATTTGTAAGATTTCGGTGTAATACGTATAGCCAGATTAGCCAGCTTGATGTTTCATTTCATCGCATTTGTATAATAACATTTTTCTAAACTGATTTTTGTTTTGATTGATATAAAAGCCAACAATAAATAACTTTTTAAAATAAGACCAAATTTTTACGGTAGCAGGGAAAATCGTTGCTGACGAAATTTGATGAAACAAAACATTCGATGCAACATTTGTTGACAAAATGGCAGGCATGCATCTAAATCAAACTGACGGATTTAATTGACCAAGCACATTTATTGTCGTTGCAATGAGAAGTATGATACCAGTGAAACATTGCGATTATCTCAGTGAAGATTAAGGCCTCCACGTGTTGACCGGAGTCCATTTGAGCGTTAGGATAGCCATATTATTTAATGCGGCCATATTAAAGCACCGGTGACTTCAATTATTATCAAACCCTATTTTGACTGCCCAAGCACATTTATTTTTGTTGCATCACCTGGAACCTAGTCACTTTAAAGTACGCAATGATCTACTCCGGGAGAGAGTGAGGATTTTACTCCCGGTTAAACCTTGCGAATATCTCGGTGAAAATTAAAGCTTCCACGCCACGCTGAACCGGAATCTATTTGAGTGCCAGGACAGCCATATAAATGGGTAACTATTAGGTAGCTCAGGCTCCGGTGACTTAAATGATAAAAAAACCCTATTTGAACTAACCAAACACGTTTATTGTCGTCGCAACACCTGGAACCTAGTCACTTTGAAGTACGCGATCGTCCACTCCGGTATAGAGTGAGGAGTATACTCCCGGTGAAACCTCGCGAATATCTCCGTGAAGATCAAAGCTTCCATGCTGTTGATAGGGACCCATTTGAGCGCCAGGAAAGCCATGTCCACGTCACAGTATTTTTTATCTGAAATGTAACATGTTATTTAAGAAGAAAAAAATTAATTAGTCCGATCCTAATAAAAAAAGGGTTAATCAAAGAGACTATTTTCGAATAGATATTCGACAATAGTATCTTTAATTAACCCTTCGTATGCCTATGTATTTAAGTACCATCTAACCAGTCAGTTGGTGACGAAATATATGCCACTTGACATTAGTCGTCAGTTTTGTGACGACCTGTTAACTGCTAGTTAAGAGGACATTTTAAAAATGCCCTTGTACAGATCTGGGACAGGACAAGGCATATGACGGGTACAAGAGTACAAGATTAATGATTATAACTAAACAGTGAATAAATCTAGGTTCACAGAATTTCGTTTCGTTACAATCTTACATTAATGGTCTCAGATCAGATAGCAAACATGCATTCTTGTCTTAGGATTTTAGGCATATTTTCTTTGTAGGTTTTCTAATTGAGTTGATGAGGTGGGCTGCATAGTGTTTGTTTGCTACTTAGTATTTAGTATACAAATTACTCCTGGCACTGATATCCTTGATTTATTTATTATTGAGCATAAGTAACTTAAATGTATTTTATTATTTAACTTATTAAAATGTAAATAAATTACTGTAGTTATATAATACACCAGATGTTTATCGATAAAGTGTCAATTACAAACAACAGATAGGAAATTAAAGATACGATTATAAACTTGATTAGATTACTTTATCGTGAGCGTGGTTGCTGGGTCTAAATAGCGCCGATCCCGAGTATCAATAGATATTGCAAATATATATGGAATAACCATACATACCGCAAACTCAGCTTAAGTTGTGTGAATCATGAGCAATAATTAAATATACACCGTGTTTTTTTTATTTCCGTTAAATTCGACAGGTTGCTTCCTACGTCAACAGAAGCTACCTGGTTTATCGCTTTTTGTTAAATTCGAGTTTTTTTTTTTACTTTTCATACAAAATAAATTAATATTGAACTCAATAAAATGGTTATTAACTGATAACCATTTTAAAAGACACTTCTGAGTCAGTCAATTTATGAGCTGTCATAATCCCAACGCTGTTGATGGTTAAATTAAGATTATGAATATTTTAAAAACGGTATGAGTTACAAGTTTACAATATTAGTTTCTAGAGAAATTAACTTAATTAGATCTGGAGAATGTGGCCTCGAAGTTAACGGAAATCAATTTAAAAACACGATGTATACTGTATCGTGTAAGCATAGTTAAAAAATAGTGTGCAACTGTCTACCCGATAACCATTACGGAAGCTTGAAAAAATAAAGTTGGGCACCGGTCTCGGTAGCACAATCGGAAGTGCACCTGTGTTGGCCTCTCAACCGGAGGATGCATACGGTGTGGTGAATAAGGCACATGTCCAACCGCTGGCGAGCAAGCGAGTAGAATTGGGTGAATAGCATTAAATTGTGAATCTGGAGAGTCGATCAATCACACTGTTGCTCGTGAGCCCGCAATGAATTGTTACTAACCCAATTTTACTCGCTTACTTGCCGGCGGTGGGACAAGTGCCTAAGGTACGATGAAGCTCGACCAATTACCTCTTCCCGCTCCTCAGACATATCCCCCTCTTACTCTCTGAATTTAATTGCACGCCCATAGTGAGTTTTTTATTCAAATCTGCTATCCTGATGGAGAAGACTTTCCTGAGGGCGCTGACCTGTATTTTCTCAGGCATGAACATCAGCAGAGAGCGCTGGCGGTCACTCCAGTTGCGTACCATACGAGCTTCGTGCGCAGGAGCATCCCACGGAAACGTTACATAAGCGGCACTACCTTTTCAATAGTTTTGACATGTAGAATTAGGAAAATCCAAATCCAGCGCCGCACTCATCCAGCGAATGCCAGTGAACTTCACCAGGTTATCAGTCCTTTTTTGGAGGTCTTACCCACGCTGCATATTGTGGTGCGCGGCCGCCATTGAAGAACTCGTCGGCCAGCGGGACAACTTAAAAATATTATACCTGTTGCCCATCAGGATGGTCATCAGAGCTGATGTAGATACTTTCCTGAGACAGTTGATTTATTTACCACTAGCATTTACCCGCGTCTTCACCCGCGTTGTTCCCGTTACTGTCCCAAAGGAACTCTTTACCGGGATATAAGTATTCTATGTTTTAATTCAAGACTTAGTCTACTTGCGTTCCAAATTTCAGCTCAATCCATCCAGTAGTTACACCGTTATTTAGTAACAAACATCCAAACATTTACATTTATAATCTTAGTAGGAGGATTGCAGAGAGAACTCGATTTACCTGCTATCCTGATGAAGTAGACTTTCCTGGGGGCGCTGATCTGTATGTGCTCTGGCTTGAGCGCCAGCAGCGAGCGCTGACGGTCGCTCCAGTTGCGATCCAGCTCCCGCATCAGGCTGTACCGCGCTGGTTTCGTGAGCAGCCCGTTGAGCTCCGAGTATTGCCCATCGCTTATCAAGTGGGTTACGCGGGAAATTGCCTAAAATAATATTAATATAAACTTATTGCGGGATAATCTTATATGGAAAAACTTAGTCCCAGACTAAGAATCGCCTGTACTATGTACGCGCATAAATAAATACATATGAGTCAGGAATAAATATTCGTGTTCATCACGCAAATACATAGTTGCCTTTACCAGGATTTGAACCCGGGACCTCTAGCTTCGAAGGCGGTGTCACTCCCACCCCACTAGGTAAACCTGTCGTGCAAAATAAAAAAAAAAGTCTCAGTGGCCCAAACCTAGATGAGGTATCTTGCGAGATCGGTGATTTGGACCTTTTTTTATTAATTCCCGTAGTGTGTAAAAGTTTACATAATTTTAAATCTTTTCTTGGCCAGGAAGTGAAGTGAAGAAAAAGGCCACTTACGGCGCCTAGGCGATTAAATAAAGAATGACTCGGATCGCAGGTGTTTGCGACCCGAGCCGCAGACGAGGCAATAAATATACGACATGTTGCTTTCTTTATTACCAACCATGATGTCAACACAATTCTACGTTTTTCCTTGGCCCGGAAGTGTAATTTTCTCCCCGGGCGAAAAATGCCATTTATGGCTCGGGGTGACGTATTAATAGTTTTACCTGTTTGGTGCCATATTTAAAGTCTTTCTCTGTAAACGACGGATCCCATACACTTCTGAGAACTCGGAAATCTATTTTTGTCATCAACCACGTGAAAGGATTTTGCAACAGTACTAGTTTGGGCACATGTTTCTTTTTAGGTTTACGATCATTGTTCGATTTTTTAAAGAAGAATGTTTTCGGGAAGCCGTTGACCAAGTCGAATTTTGATAGTTTTGATAGATGTGGTAATTTTGAGTCAGCATTACAAGGCTTAGGAGGTTCAAGGGAGCGAAATTGGAATAGAGATTGATTTAAATTGGGAGATTGGTTACTCTTCTGCACTGGGTTGGATAGGGGACACCATGGGGCAGCCGAGTGACGGACCAAGGCAAAGCTATGGCGATTCACAAAGGTTTTCAACTGTAGTGTATTCAGAATACTTTTTCCTAATTTTAATCCCAGTTCCATCTGAAAAAGAGAAGTGTTTATTAGTATATTAAACACAAAGGACGGTAAATAAAGAATGTCCCTGATCGGAGGTGTTTCTTATATGTAAATACCTATTTATTTACTATATTTTTTACTACCACCCGTTGTGAGTACACAATTTTACCCTTCTCGCTGGTCCGTTGCTCACTTTGAGCGATCAGCGTAACTTCAAGGTGGCCCTGGCCTAGCAACGTGGTTCGACCCCAGGCGCTTTGGCCCCCACTTAGTCCGACCCTCCTTCTTAAGGGGACCGGGACTAGCGACCTGGTTCGACCCCAGGCGCCCCCCAGCCCCCACCTAGTTCGATTTTTGCTACGTCCAATAAGGATTGCAAGTTAATCAGGCTTCAAAAAAATAACACAATTTTACATCCTCCCTTGGCTAGGACCAGAATTTTCTTCCCGTGCAGTGCAGTGGTGACGTAAAACATCTGCGATCTCGGCCTTTCTTTATTACCTCCCGTGTTGTGTACAACATTTTATGTCTTCACTAGGCCAGAAAGCGGCTTTTTCCGTACGCGTAGCGTGCGGTAAAAGCGACTTTATTGCCAGGTATGGCATAAAAATATATTAGATACTAGCCCCGGTTCAAAATATTTCGTCTAGTCCGAGCATTAGGCTCTACGATTGTTTTGAAAAATATGTTTTAGATTTTAAACTGTTTAATGCAGGTGCTCTAATATTTTTAGTTTGCACGAAAAAAAATCTAGACTAACAATTTTAAAATATAGGAAATACCAATTTTATGACGAGTAAAAGTTGTTCCATTTTCTAATTCAAAGTATTTACGGTACGAGTTAGAAAGGTGTAACAAGGGCCATTACTAAAATAAACGACACGGCACAGCGATGTACTCACAATATTGCTTTGAGTCCAAGTATCGGTACAGAAGTGCTGTAGGAGAACATAATATGATTTGGACAATAGTTTTTAAATACCAATTTTCTCAACAATAAAGGTCTCGTGTAAATTTGAACCCATCAAAAACATTACATGTAAAAAGATGCAAGTCTCGCAACGCAATTCTTTTACAACAAAAAAGTTTTGAGATGTAATGTTTAACCAAGTCAATACCGGGGGCGTGTCCACAGAACTCGATTTCCACCGACTTGTCAATTATTTACCAGTGGAGGATTTTTTATTAGAGAACTATAGAATGTGTTCCTCCACGGTTAACCCCGTGCCCCCAGATCATCTAATCAAAATAAACTACATTAAAAATAATTATCATTGCTGGCCCTATTACTAAGTTGTTTCATCTAAACAGGTACCTAATAAGTTAAAAAAAAGTGTGATATTTGCTTCGTAGGTACTAGACGAGCTATTATGTATCGAGGCTAGTGTTATATATTTGCTATTATAGATGTTATTGCTAAAATTATGTTAGAATATTAGAAATGTGTTCAGTCGAGATTATGACAAAATATTGATAGTATCAGCTAACTGGTTGAAGTGAATATAATGGTATTGTGTGGGTCATGACAGCTAATATTTGGTTTTGTTGTTTGTAATGCAATAGAAGGAATAAACGCAATATCAGTTGCGTATTTATATTTGGAAATAATCCTTAAATGAACTGCCATCCAGCGAGGCAATGCAGCCAGCCTTATGGGCACCCTGTCTCTAGGAGGCGACATAGGGGACCATTGTAGATATAATTTTAGGTCCCAATAGGTTAAGGTAGGTTTATTTAGTCAGTAAGTTGTAAAGAATTAATGTTTGATGTTATCTTAAATTTAGACATGCATTATTTCAGCTTGAATTTTTGTAATTTGAAGTGATTCGATACGAATAATTAACAAAATACGTATTGACTGCATGCTATTAAAGTACAATCATCGTGAACAAGACGCTTGAAGCAAAACAATATTTCATCTAGAACTAATAGGTAATAGAGAAAATAGCTTCAATTAATAGGCCTCTTAAAAGTAAACACGTACCACGGCATACCCCCTGAACCCCTCTTGAATTCAATTCACTTGAGAATTTAACATTTTCGCTCAATAAATAATTACAAAAAAAATTGTTTGATGCCAAAATGAAATGTATCCAAGGTTATATATGAAATGTCATTATGTCAGTTTATGACACGTTATGTTGTATCACATACATTCAGTAATTCCGTGGTAATCAAAAAGGTTGTCTATCAATAATAGTATTCGGTAGACATCCTAGTAAAATTATAATGTAAAATTTTGTGAAGATGTTGGAATGTTTGTAGATTTGAATGTTCGTTATTTAATATTGCGGTGACAATTAATTGAATTGAAATTTGGCGGGATATAAAGTATCTTGGTCTACTTGCATGCCAAATTTCAGCTCAACCCATCCAGTTGTTACCCCGTTTTATTGAGTAACAAACATCCAAATATCCAAACATCTAAACATTCAAACATCTTCAATTCTTCATAAACTTTCACATTTATAATATTAGTGTGATGTGATGTGAAGTGTGATGTGATATAGGTACATAAAACAAAGTCGTGTTAGTTACACCATTTATAATTCGAGAACAGGTGGACCGATTTTTGATTTTTGATTTTTTCGGTTTGTCTCTGCCCCGAATAACAGAAAATCATTCTGAGGCGGAATGAAGTTCGCCGGGACCGCGAGTTTAACATAAAAATGTTGTGTAATTCACCCGCATTAAAAAAAACGAATAAAGAAACATCATGTTTCTTTCATATTAAAATAAATAATTGATTTCAACCTACTCATTTAACAAATACAACCTACCTACTACAGTAGAACCTCGATTATCCGAACCAATTGAAACCGAAACTACATATAATTCGGATTATAGTTCAGATAATCGAAACGTGGTGTTTTGAAAACGAGGTCATGAACAACAACTTTTTATATCAAAACTTTAATAGATATGTACGTATTAGTGGCGTGGCGTAAAAAATATCCTTAGGCAAGCCGATGCAGATTTAGTGTACGATTTCCGAGCTGTAAAATAAGCTGCTGCAAATTCCTGATATTAGGCAAGCCAGGAATCGCGTTCTTTGGACGCCACGCTACTGACATACACATCTATTAAAATTTGACATACGTACTAACGTATTTTAAACACCTATAATAGTCGAACGTATTTTTTTTATAAAAATCATTAATAAACGGCTGTAACGCGTGCGTGAACGTACCTATTTCAAAAAGAAAATTCATGGTAAAACAGTCAAAAATCACATAACATGGCTCACACATAGCGTGCGTTAAAATCTGATAGTAGGTAATTTGGTTTTGTGTTCTGCACTAGTGCATTAGTGTCTGAACTATCGAGTGTTTCAACAATATTGTAATTTATCATCAGCACCCAACAAAGTACAATAATAAATGATGCGGCAAATAATCAATGATAATCATTAATCACGGATATTGGACGCTGTTTGCTTAGCATTATGTTTGTTTTATCAATCGATTAACAATCACTGCATATCATAATCTGGGTGGTATAAATTTAAAATCTGATTGTGACGATTACCAGTTGGGTGGCAGTTTGATTTGATTAAACTGGTGAGTCCTTGAGTGTTACAGCTCGCGGCACGTAAGTTTAGCGGCGTCCTTGATAGCGCTTAAGTAAAAAATAAGGTATCGTAGGGACGGTACGCAAATCCTCTCCATATTTTGTTCAGAGCCAAACTTTCGTGCCGCAAGCTATGCTTCATTTATAAATGTGCTTATGTATGGAATACGAAATCCAGGCAGTAAGAAATTAACAAATACCTATTCCGCGTCCTATGACTTCTTTACTACACCATACCCCCCCCCCCCCTTCATACTACCCCATAACAGTTAGCCGGTTTTTAGCCATGGGACGGTAGTATTCGGCAAAAGTGTTGGATTTGAATTAAAGTACTAGTATAATGCTGTGGCTGAGTGATAAACAGTTTTAAGCCTATTATTTTCCGAAAGAGTCTTCCGTTAACATTCGATAATACTCTATCTATAACGTATACCTAAATACCTGCGTTTAGTATTAATTAATACTTTCCCTGTCCCGTGATCCCACATATGGGTCACGGCAAGCCTTATTATGAAGCCGTAAGGTTTGCAATTTAAATTGTGACTCGGGACGTGTTAAAACTGACACATGTATGAGGAGTTACAACGTCAAGAGATTGCATTGTTTGTCATGCAGTCAACTGATCAATTCGCCCCCTGCATATGGTCTACGTCTGTAATACAGAAATGTAAATTAAAACATCCTCTTCTCGCGTCTCGATCTCCTCATTACTGAGGGTCGTGATTCCTCCTTTGCAGTGTTAATGTGCTTCTGATAGTAGTTACATCGCAGCGCAGCATCAAGGACCATTAAAACAAGAGGACTGTCATTCTCCATACTTTGGATTGTAGCCCGACCGCTAGGGGATTTCCGGGCAAAAACTAGATGGCGCTAAAAAACTAAACATTGAACGATATTATAATTGAACAAAGAAACATAGTATAGTAACAATTAGTTCGTAAACAGCTAATAATAAATAAATTCTAACATTTAATTTAAATACTGTGTCACGTTTGCAAAGTTGAATAATTGTAAATAATATAATTCTTTTACCAAGCTTATACATAGATGGCGTTGTAAATTCGGGGAACAGCTTTTTGTATGGAGAATGACAGTCCTCTTGTGTTTTAATAGTCCTTGGCAGCATATAGGACCACAATAACGTTAAGTTGTTGACAGCAATGTGGGCACTAGTGTTGGGGCTTGCGGCGCTCGCGTCGCTGGGTACGGCGTGCAACCCGAGCGTGACGACGGTGAGCGGATCCTTCGCGCCTGCCACCGTGTGCTCGGGCGACCTTATCTTCTCCGATGAATTCAACGAGTTCGACCTAGAGAAGTGGCAGCATGAGAACACCCTCGCCGGCGGTGGTGTGAGTACTTTTTTTGTTATTGGCAGTATTTTATGGGTTGCATTTAGAGGAAGGTAACAAGTTCAAGGGGCCGCCATAATAGCAGTGTCAATATAGACAGAGAGCGCCAGCAAACGCTAGTTAGTTATAGTTAGGCCCTTAGACTTTTCCTTTTTACTCTAAAATTCTATTCTAGGTCTAAAACTGCATTACACGTCTCTTGAGATTGCAGGGCTGGAATCGTTTTAAATTTGCAAATCAATACATTTTGAACATGTCGTCCCAGGATTTAAGATATTATAGTATATACTTGTACAAGATTGCGAACAAATAATATTTCACCGCCAACAAATACAACATCAAATTCAAAGTTCTTTATACTTAAATTCTGGCAAAATATAATGTCCCTTATGTTATGAATGTCAGAGTCTACTGACGGTTCAGAATTTTATGAGTATTTTATAATATTGTTTCAGAACTGGGAGTTTCAGTACTACAGTAACAACCGTACGAACTCGTTCGCGCACAGCGGACTGCTGTTCCTCAGGCCTTCGCTGACAGCCGACCAGTTCGGACAGGCTTTCCTCACCAGCGCAACGCTCAACGTTGAGGGCGGCGCCCCCGCTGACAGGTACACATCAGCTGATATACATTTACGTCACCCCTGACCGATTTCCCGGCCAGAAAATCCCACTTACGGTCAGGGAATGACGTAAAATTTTGCTCTCACGAGAACAATGATAAGATGAGCCATTTACCTAAGTGACGTAGCCTGCTTTTGAGATATGAAAGTGGTATTTACCGCGGATTCTTTACCTGGCGCCCACTATCAATTTAAGCATGTACCTAAACATTTCATTAATCTAGAAGCTTTACTCAATTGGGATGTGGACTAACTAAATCAATGGCATGGCGTCAAATATATTCTTAGTGAAGTGGGAGCAGATTTACATTTCTTTTTCTACAGCAGTGTAGATACTCCGGTCATATTATGATTTAAAATAGACAAGCCAGTGGGAATTGGGTTCTATGAACGCTACGCCACTGGACTATCGGTGGCTAAATGAATTTGAAAATACTAAATTGCCATAACACAGAAGAAATAAACAAAAAATACATAAAAGTTACAAAGTTACAAACCATAAATTGTTCGTCTACCTGACATATTACAATGAGTACCTAGCATATCCCACACATACAAACATAATTCTAAAAAAAAACGATTTCAGAGACAATTGTTTTTGATGAAATATTTGTCGGCACTTTCAATTCCAAGCACTGCCACTGGGTTCCATCATCCGATTTGTGTGTTGTGAAACAGGTCAGCATGTCAGTTCCACAAAAAATGTACCTTTTACTTTTTTTGTCTGATCATTGTGTGTCTTATACTATTTTACTCAGAATCATGAGCACTTTTCATTTATGAAATAAAAGAAGTGGTCGAAAATGGCCCAACTTTTACAATTTTGAATTTCTCAGTTTCAAAAAATTCGTTGGCAGTCGTTAATGCTTTAATAAAAAATCATTTCTCAGTTTCGTTACGCCCGCGCAAACTAAATATAGGGGAAAATCGTAACGGAACTGAGTTTTTTTCTCACTTTTTTCACAAAAGACGGCCGAAGGGTATCGAAAGGACCTCAATTAACTGGATAAAATAAATATATGGTAACGTTTGTCTACGATTCAAGGGTGAACTTTATTCAACAGATGCACGAACCCGCAATGGTGGGGCTGCGAGCGCACGGGCACGCCGACGAACATAATAAACCCGGTGAAGAGCGCGCGCGTGCGCACCGTCGAGTCCTTCAGCTTCCGCTACGGCCGCCTCGAGGTGCGCGCCAAGATGCCCGCGGGAGACTGGCTGTGGCCCGGTAAATAGACTTCACCATACACCATCATCAGCCTATACCGGGTGTCCCAAAAACTATGCCACATAAAGGAAAAGTATCTCAAATATTGCAGATAGAATGTTTTGCTGAAAGGGAACTTAAATTTATTTTTAAAAGTAAGTCATACTGCATTCAAAGATTTTCTAAAAATTACTTGGTCTCTGAATCGAACCGACTCAAATGTGAAAAAGTAACACCTCGTATTTTTTTGATGATAATCAAAAGAGTGGACAAAAAATAATGCCTCTTAAGTAACATCTCATTCCTCTTAAGTAGTATCTCAAAAGAAAGAAATTGCGTACAATATTTGATTTACCTAAATGTTAAGAAAATTATTTCCCATACAAAACAAGTAATCTTTTCCACTTTTCTTTTAAAAAAAAACTGTATACTCAATTTAATTCAACCCTTTGTTGCAATCGTTAACATTGCCTACAATTAAACATGATACATGATACCCTGTCTTCCCTCTCCCACCCCTTTTCCTGTCTGCCTTTTCTAGGAACACACATATATTTTGAAATATTTGATTCCGAATTTAATTATTCGAAATTTCATAGTTCCTAAAAAATAAAATCCCAATTATTAATTAATAAACATAATATTTACTATACCGAATAAGGACTTAAAAATTAATAGCCGGACGTAGCCTCGCTCACAGATAACTGAAGCACTTCTAGCGAGCCGGTCGCTTTGTACTTACGAGTCGCAAAACAAGTAATAGCCTACTACGAGCAGCATGCGCACGTTGACCTGACCAACCAGCGTTGAGCGACCGGCTAACTAGAGGTGCTTCTCTTTGATCTGTTAGCGCTTAGCGCAGCTACGTTCAGCTATTTATTTTAGGTCCTTGATACCGAATTTGACAAATCCATTTTTTTTTATTTTGCGCCTTTTATTGCTCCGAAAAATGAAATGTTCTTGGTCCGAAGAACGGAATTCCGATTTTCAAGTATCAAAAAAACAAAAATTCCGATCTAACATTTTCAATAGCTATCTGGTTGATGCCCGCCCACAACGCGTACGGTACCTGGCCGGCGTCCGGCGAGATCGACCTGACAGAGTCCCGAGGCAACCGCAACATGCTGCTCAACGGAGTCCACATCGGCACCCAAGAGGCCGGCTCTACGCTCCACTACGGGCCCTACCCCGAGCTCAACGGCTGGGAGCGCGCCCACTGGGTCAGGAGGAACAACAACGGCTATGACACCAACTTCCATCGCTACCAGCTGGAGTGGACTCCAGGTAATTTTGGAGCATTGTAAACTTTGTACAGGCGATCTAAATTCACCCAAGTTCACATAGATCACCATTATACAATCGACTTACCTAAATGAAAAGGCCTTAATAAGACGTTTCATGCGCTCATTATGATGAATAATCTAATCATACTTCTTCGTACATTCAGACTACCTGAGGTTCAGCATCGATGATGTGGAGCTCGGGCGTGTGACCCCCGGAGCCGGTGGCTTCTGGGACCATGGCGGCTTTGGCAACGGTCGCAACATCCTCAACCCCTGGCGCTACGGCACCAAGATGGCACCGTTCGACCAGAAGGTATAATAATATAGAATAGAAAAATATTTAGTCGGATAACACATCAATAAAATAAACACGAAGACAGTTGTGCTCCTGCAACCGAAATGGTCTCCATTCAGCAACGCAGTTGGCTGAGCTAGCTGCATTGCTGCTATGCAATATATGTAGTTCTGCCAACGGCGATGGGATTTTCTGTGGAGCCAGAGCAGAGCGGTGGTGCGGGACATTACTATTACTATGCAACAAGCATCAAGGTACAATCAGCATCAAATAGCCTGTAATATTGAAAACGCCAGATATAACGTCACACATTTTTGTATCTATACTAATACAAACGTGTTGCGATACTTATGGCGCTTTGGATGTAACAGATTATTTGATGCCGACTGTACACTTTTAAAATATGGTATCAGTCTAATAAAAATGAAGATGTTTGTTACCTAATAACGGGGTAACACCTGGATGGATTAAGCTGAAATTTGGCGTGTAAGTAGACCAAGTCCTGGATTGAAACATAGGATACTTTATATTCCGTTAAAGAGTTCCTTCGGGACAATAACGTGAACAACGCGGGCAAAGGCGCGGGAAAATGCTAGTCTTTCATAATAAGTTTTCGTCACATTGTTGTATTGCATGTTATTTGGCAGAATTACACTCATATCTTCCTTCGGCACACTATTTTTCTGGCAACCTAACCTAACCAAATTTTATGCTAACCGAAAGCGATAATTATGCTTGATATTTATGACAAGTATAATTATATTTCTGCGAAATGATCATTCTCCTAAAAATGTTTCTGTGAAACATTTTATGCGAAGTGTATTTTGGAAAATCAATATTATGCCAGACAATATTTCTGTGAAGTGATCATTTGCCTAAAAGTGTTTCTGTGAAACATTTTATACGAAGTGTATTTTGGAAAATCAATATTATGCCAGATAAAGGTAACCAGCGTATCTATTCGCTTTAAGTGACAGATCATATTCAGCCCCGCGACAAACGTAGTTTCAATTGTTGTCCTATGCTTATGATATATAGGCTCATGATCAAATTCACCCAACAGCAGTTGACTATAACGCTCATCCTAGAAGTGCAACTGGGAACAACATTGGTATTCAATCTTTACGCTTATCTGATTTCTTATTGAATGTTTCAGTTCTATATCATCATGAACCTGGCTGTCGGCGGCACGAACGGATTCTTCCCTGATGGCGTGTCTAATCCTTCCCCCAAACCTTGGTGGAACGGTTCTCCTAGCGTAAGTACATTTTCAGACATTTACAAGGAAATTAAGGAGGAACAGGAAGGATAAAGGGTTTGTTTCTCGAGAGGGGAAGTGTTATTTCCGTGGCCTGGTATGTCGTAAACACCTGTTTTACAATTAGTATTTAAATTCAACGCTGGCTGGCTTAACTTCTATAAGTAGAAGTTCTGAAGTAACTGCGTCATCACGATCATTATTGACTAATAAAATGACTGGCTCACTAAGTCATAAAATATATGCCTGAGTTTGTAATGTAGGTGCCTTTTAACATCGTCTAGGTAAGACTTGTAGTTACCTATTTGGCTATACTTGAACTAAATAATTAAATTCATTGAGTTGAAATTAAATTGATTGAATCCCGGTAAGGGCATTTATTTGTGTGATGAGCACGAATATTTGTTCCTGAGTCATGGATGTTTTCTATGTATTTAAGTATTTGTATCTATTAAATATATCGTCGTCTAGTATCCATAACACAAGCCTTATTGAGCTTGCTAGGGGCTAGTTCGATTTGTGTAAGATTGTCCCCTAATATTTATTTTTATTTATTTATTGATGGAGTATCGTCCGAATAACCGATGCGGTCCGCTACAGGACCAAACATACCGAGGTACTCTTACAATGCTAGCTCAACGACTCAAAAAGGATCTTAGCACCGGCACTGCGCTCTATGAGTAACACATTTTTTTGTAGAACTCTCTGTAAATAAAACATTTAAATTTCAGGCTGCAACAGACTTCTGGAACGCGCAAAACGCTTGGCTGCCGACCTGGAACCTGAACGTGAACGACGGCCAGGATGCTTCCCTGCAGGTTGACTACGTCCGCGTCTGGGCCCTCTAAATATATTAGTACCTACTGTAAATTAAACTCATTAACTGTAAACATGTTTTTTTATTTCTTTAACGTCAATCAAAACCACGATATTTTTTTTATCTCAAGATTCCTCGCGATGCATTACCTTGTCAGTGAGCGTCAGTTACCGGACTACTAACTAAAGTAGACGTGTGTTCGACACTGTCCCAGTAGTTACCACCTTGTATGTTAAGTCATGGCGACTACTGAGCATTATTGGTACAGTATTTAGGCAAAGTTGACCAGTTAATTTGAATAAAGCAGTCCGTAAGTTCTCTTGGTGCTTCTGTCTTATCAGTATGTTAATTTATATTTCACCATTAGCTGTTACATTGGACACCATTTGATTCCATCCTTAGACCAGCCACCAAAATATTTTTTTCTGTCACGGGAACTCAATTTGTGTCATGACGACAGCTAGGTTTCGTATCTGGATCTTCGCGATTTCGAGTACACCCCTCACGCCTCAGGACACCAATGTCAAAGTATAAAGACGGATAAGGTAGTCCAACTTCGGTCGGTTTAGGAGCGTGACACGTATTCAGTCAAGAGCCCTTTACACACTATGTACTTCTAGAATAAGGCCCCATTCAGACGGGGCGAGAACTGTTATGCGATTTTCGTTTCATTGCGGCGATTAATCGATCACCTGTACTCATCGTACCTGAGTAGCCCGCAATCAAACTCGCATACGAGTTTTCGCCCCGTCTAAGTGGGGCCTACAGCACAGCTGTGGAGCGCGACTCTTGGTCATGCGCCATTTCCTATGTGCCTAGATTTGCCGCAGTGACTGTAGAGTCACCACACGGGAATGCTGCGCTACTTGCCACTGTACTTAATTTAGCCGTGTAACCATAATTCAATAGCAGTCGTGTGCCCGAAGTACCCCCGATTTGCATTACAGTCACTAGGCGTAAAATAAGGCGTGGCCGTATTGCAGTCACTCACATAAATTCTCGTATTAGTAGAGAACTGAGTAGTATATTATTGAGAAGTCTCGACCCCATTCATTCGTTCTTCAAGAACTTCATTTCATTCAGTTCTTTCAGAACTTCATTCATGTGATCGAACTTCTCAATAATATATGTGATTGGGTTCAAACCGAAATATTAACAACACTTAATACTCATTTTGCTCTTAGCTTTGATCTAAAATTCTATTTATATCAAGCAAAATAAAAACTTCTATAGCGCGATCTATATCGCGGTATTCTATTGACTAACAGGGTGCTATCAGAACTTCATTCATGTGTTTCAACTTCATAAGAATATATGATTGTGTTTTAAATTTCCAATAATTTTGTGAAGCCTTCGTCTTAGAGAAATTCCAAACAGCAAAAGACACAACATGCGGTTCGAACCGGCCGATTCGGGTTGCATGCAAGGCCCCAGGGAGCTTGATCCCCGGCGTAAGCCTCATAGCGCCCCATCTCCCACAGAGACGGTTAACTATGGCGTTTCCAACACAACTTGTCGGGGGATTGATCAAGTCCCACTGTGACAAGAATGGACCTTCCAACGGAGTTGGTAAGGACGCGTTTCACGTGCTTAGGTATAAATCAATACATCGTACAATACTACACAACAGGGACACCTAGGTTGATCAAGTCCAGGTGTGTGGATTACGTGTTGACTGTACGGTTGACGACAACCCGTCAATACATTGATTTAAATTTTTATTTATATCGAACAAAATAAAAAACTTCTATAGCGCGATCTAGACCGAGGTATTCAATTGGCTAACACGCCCGCCGCACGAATACGTCATATCTCAGTCAGGTAAATATTAAAATAGAAGTATTTAGTCCAAATATGAAACACAATTTGGAACCGTTCGGGAATTAAAAATAAGGTTCATACTAGTATGTTAACTCCATGACTCATATATATTTATATTATTTAGCATACGATGTAAAACTGTTGCTGTAACCTGAGTCACATCAATTCATAGAGCGCTCGAGTATTACATGCATATTAAGGCAACTTGTAGGTATGATTGGTAATAAAGTATAGATATACTCTATATGATACCAATTGTAACAGAACAAATTAGTTCTATGTGAGATAAATTCCGTATATATTCAACCTTAATTAACCAAACTAATATGACCTACTTCCTCGTCAAGAGCAGTAAGACTAACTACGAATTCTTTCAACTTTAAGGATTAAGACAAATTGCTCATTCGTGTTGTTATCAAGATAAAGGTTCGTTGTTTGTTCAAAGATAGGAAGTGTTTGGTATAAACATGTACCTAAACAAATTGGGTTGTTATCAACAAGCTGCGTTCCATACATTTATGTATAACAATGCATTATCTGCTCTTAAGTAACGAATAAGAAGACAGTAATATTAGACCAGCATTATACAAATCGCAACATACATAAATGATCTCCTTTTTGAAGTTAGAAAATTAATTAGGTATTACGCAATTGCGCAACGTGTAGTTCATTGACAAAACAGGACGTTGCACAATGTCATTGACATCGAAACAGCACGCCAACAATAATTATTATGCGAGTGTAGTACTTTCTAAGGGCTGTCAGTTGTCTTTATGAGTACACAAATTAATTTAATTTCCGTCGCGTTAGAAATGCTATTATTTTGCTGTTTTTGGAAAACAAAACATCGTTTAGAATATGAATAAGGTAGATATAAAATAACTGATAATGAGTGCACAATTCTGCTGCTAGATTCTTGGGTATGCTTGGGTCTAAAAATATATTTCTCAATAATCAGAAGTGGAATTAAGAAAATAATTACACATATTTCTTCAATCTGAGGGCTTCCTTTCGAAATCGGTTAAAAGGAATATCACTCAAAGTATCTAAAAATAAAATCAATCTGCACTTGCACTTAATCCATTTAGTGCTTAGGTGTCAACCCTAACGCGTATAACAATATCAGCAGATATTGTCTATTAATTAGCCGGTTGTTAAACTTCGCGTTCTTTTTCGACCTCTTTCAACGCAGATTGCTGTTCCGCGCAGTGCTGAATAATTTATTTGCTGACATCAGTTACCACTACCACTTTTAAAATGTTAGTAAGTACAACTTTAATTAAAAATGGAGAACGATTCCATAATTATTTGTTACTAATGAGTATTATTTTCAGGTCTGATAGTGAATTCGAGAGCATCATCGCCGCCCCTCGTAACATTGAGGCTGTTACCTCTAAACCAGGGCAGAAAAGGAAAAAGACGTCTTATAGGTATCTATATTTCTTAAGAGATTTTAATATATTGGTCTTTAAGGTGTTCTGAGTTCATATATAATATTTATATAACGATTTTTTTTATTTGTTTCAGATCTGATTCCGATAACAGTATATATGCAGGAACACAAAACGAGGCTAAAATAAAAAAAACGCAAAAGAAAACCGTGAAACGGTCCCCCGCAAGGTAATTATTCCAAGTATTTTAAATAATTTCAGTACATTCTTCTGATTATTAAGAACACTTTCCTTACTTCCTAGATTTTATTTTTACTTTAACTATTAAAGGTTCTTAATTTTTTTTTTATGTTTTACAGAGCTGCTGCACCCAAGAAAAAAAGTGAAAAGGATCCTTTTAATCTCTTTGGGATATTTCCTGAAGACGTTGGCCTTGTTGCTCCGCTCTCGACTTCTCAGCAGCTGGATTCATTGATTATAAATCGATTACCTACTGGGCACACAAAGCGGAGCTGCGATCTGAAGGGCGAATTTTTCCTGGAATTAAAGGTGTCGAAGACTGAGGACATACTTGGTGAGTCACCAGATCAACGATGGAAAAAAGCTCTCGTTTCCGTTAAGGCACAAATCGATGACGATACGCCGCAATGGGAAGTATTGCAAAAATTAATTAAACGTTTGGAAATTCTTTTTGAAGGCGTGGACGCCAAATTTTGTTCTTATAACAAGTAATTTTATCATTTACATTCTTTAACTTTTGTTGTGATTAGTTATTTAAATTAAGTATGCCCTTTTGCTCTAAGTGTTCAATTAGAGTAGAAAGAAACCAGTGGGTGGGACACTTAAAAAGTAATCAACATAAGAATAATTCGGCTGTAGAAATAAATGATAAGGTAATTGAAATTTCGTCTGCTTTTAAGGGTCGCATATCATCGTACAGATTAATTGCAACGGAAGAGTTTAAATTCTGTTTACCTGAAACATATTTAAATGCCTTAAAGTCGAAATGGTTAGTACTTTTGCAAAATTCACTTCAAAAACATAAATGCATAAAAGTTAATTTCGAATATTTCGGTAATTTCCTTTTATTCAAAGATGATAAACAAGAGATCAAATCTTTTGCGACTAAAAATTATTCAGTGCATCAAAATTATGAGTTGGAAAAGCTCTTCCTAACTTTTTTTAATAGTATAAAACAAAAGTTGGAAGAATTTCAGGAACGCGATTCTGGATGGACTTTTTTGTCTAATTTGTATTTAGAAATTAACGTAAATAAGTATGAACCATTAAGAGCGTCTTCTTACGTGGATTTGCCTCCGTTAATCAAAAATAAAAAAGCTTGTATTAATATTCGTAATGATGACGAGTATTGCTTTCTTTGGTGTATAGTTGCCGCTCTTTACCCAGCTAAACATCATAGCGACCGAGTGTCGTCTTATCCTCATTTCAAAAGAGTTTTGAAAACGGATAATATTAGTTTTCCTGTTACGCTCAGTGATATTAAGATATTTGAACGTAACAATGCAGATATTTGTGTTAATATATATTCTTTAGAAAAGAATCGAACGATTGTAGGTCCTCTTTACAGATCTGTATACAAAAGGAAGCATAGAATTAATTTACTTTTAATCGAGGAAGGTTTTAAGTCGCATTATGTTTTGATTCGTAACTTGTCACGTCTTGTACGTTCTCAAATTACAAAGCACCATGGTAAACTTTTTTTTTGCGAAGACTGTCTTATGTTTTTCGATTCTGAACAAAGTCATGAGAATCATGTTTGTAGTGGAGTTGCCACTGTACTTCCTGGTAAAGGTACATATCTCGAATTTAAACATTTCGAACGTAAACAAGATGTACCGTTTGTGGTATATGCAGACTTTGAAACCATTTTAAAACCATTCCAAGGATGTGAACAGGGTTCTACGAACAGTTTTACTTCTAATAAACAAATTCATATACCTGCAGCTTTTGCTTATCACATTGTATGTTCTTATGACGAGTCCTTAAATCGTTTTGTGCAGTATCGCGGACCCGATTGTGTTTCTAAGTTTTTAAAATACTTGTACAGACATGTGACTGAAATATACGAGATCTTGAATAAAGAAATTCCTATGATTTTTACTGAAGAAGATGCCGTAGCTTTCAAAAATGCTAAAATTTGTCACATTTGTAAAACTTACCTGTTTTTGGATAAAGTAAGGGACCACTGTCATTTAACAGGATTATTTCGTGGCGCCGCTCATCTAACATGTAACCTACGATTTTGCGTGCCGAAACTAATTCCTGTTTTCTTTCACAATTTATCAGGATATGACTGCCACTTATTTATCAATGAACTAGGTAAATGCTCTGGACCTATAAAAGTGATACCTAAAAGCAAAGAATCGTATATTTCATTTACAAAGTTTTTGTTATTACCTAATGATCAGTACGCTCAAATACGATTTGTGGACTCATTCAAGTTCCTAGGAACTAGTTTAGAAAAACTAGCAAAGGGCTTATGTCCATTGGATTTTATTCATCTAGGTAAATTCTTCCCTGAACAACCGAAATTTAATTTATTAACACGCAAAGGGATTTATCCTTACGATTATATAACCGACTGGGATAAATTTACAGAAGATAAGTTACCTGCAAAAAAATTCTTTTTTAACTCGCTTACTTCGGAAAAAATTAGCGAATCAGATTACCAACATGCTCAAAGTGTGTGGGATATGTTTCAATTAAATAACTTGGGTGAATATACTGATCTCTATCTAAAGACGGACGTACTGCTTTTGTCTGATATTTTTGAAAATTTTCGGAAAAACTGCAAGATTTATTATGATTTAGATCCCGCCTTTTACTTGACAGCGCCTAGTTTATCGTTTGATGCTATGTTGTACAAAACTGGTGTTAAATTAGAATTAATATCCGACTTAGAAATAATTCGTCTTATTCAAAAAGGTATTCGAGGTGGCATATGTATGTGTTCAACCAGACACGCTCTTGCTAACAATAGATATATGAAAACTTATGATGTCAATAAACCTGATACGTTCCTCGTCTACATAGATTGTAATAACTTATATGGTTACAGTATGAGTCATTCGTTACCTATATCTAATTTCCGCTTTCTAGAGAATACTGATATACAACGATTAGACGTTATGTCGGTTCCAGACAACGCGGAATTCGGATATATTCTTGAGGTTGATTTGTCTTATCCTAAGGAGTTACATGATTTACATAACGATTATCCTTTTTGCGCGCAAAAATTCGCCGCCCCAGGGGGGAAGACTTGTAAATTAATTCCGAATTTGTACGACAAATATGAGTACGTCATTCATTATGTACATCTAAAAACATGTTTGCAGAATGGGTTGATTCTGAAAAAAATTCATCGTGTAATTACCTTTCGTCAAAGTCCTTTTCTCAAGAAATATATAGATTTAAATACAGAACTTAGAAAAAATGCAAAAACTACGTTCCTTCAGGATCTTTTCAAGTTAATTATTAACTCAGTGTTTGGGAAAACTCTTGAAGACGGTGAAAAACGAGTAGTAGTTAAATTAGTTAATCAGTGGTGCGATGAGAGAAACACAACTAAAAAGTTTACTGGTGCTGGAAAATTAATAGCGCGTCCAAATTTCCATAGCGCTACCGTATTTTCTGATAACTTAGTTGCTGTCCAAATGAAACCAGAAAAAGTTGTTTTAGATAAACCAATATATATAGGATTCGCGATACTCGAGCTTTCTAAAAGTCATATGTACCGATTTCACTACACTGTAATAAAACCTTACTACAATGACCGCATATCGCTTTGTTATACAGACACTGACAGTTTTGTGTATAAAATTGAAACAAATGACTTTTATGATGATTTGAAAAATCATTTTTTAAATTATTTCGATACGAGTAATTATGATATCTCAAACGGATACCAGATACCTCTGAGAAATAAAAAGATACCAGGTCTTTTCAAGGACGAACTACAGGGAAAACTCCTTATAGAATTTGTCGGTTTACGATCCAAACTATACTGCATTAAAAGTGAGGATTCAGTGGTTAAGAAGGCAAAAGGTATAAAAAAACCTGGCGTTCAAGAATTAACGTTAGATAATTATAAAGACGTTCTGTATAATAATAGTATTATTAGAAAAAAGAATATATTGTTTAAATCGATTAAACACCAGATCTTTACGCAAACTGTTAACAAAATTGCATTATCCTGTAAAGATGATAAGCGACTTACATCATCAGACAAAGTAACTACTAAGGCATGGGGGCATAAATCGATACTGTAGTATATATTATTTTACTTCTAGTTCTAAGTCCGTTCTAGTTTTTAATGTAATTAGTGAAATAATTATGTATTTGACTTACTCTATTCTGTGTTTGTAAAATACTATAATTTATAATAATATTATAGATGATTTTTGTTATTTGTGTGAGAAACTTAAATAAAAATAAATATGAAGCATTTTTGTTTTGTTTCAACCTATTCCCTGTATAGGTACCTAATCTTGAGTTAACTGAGTGCATTACCTATAAATTAATGGAGTTAAAGGATGCAGTCTCTTAAGTAAAAATAACTTTAACGTAATTCATAGTTGGTTTCGTTGAAAAACTAAATTTCACATGTTCTTACGTGTTTATTATAACACCAGGTTAATAACCTGCAGCGTCAAGTAAACTTGATCGTGGCGCGTGCGCTGATATATGATCGTGGCGCGTGCTTGCGTAATATTGTTTACCTACACATTAGCTCTATATAAATATGAGTTATTTAATGTAAATATCAATTACTTCTACATTAGCTGTCTTGGATATTACTACAAAGTTTATTTTGAGCCGAATTGCAACAACAGTTTGGTAAGTCATACGCTGTATTATTCTAGCTCTATATATGATGTTGTTTGATTTCTCGCTGCATCAACTTGTAGGTATAGACCTATAGGTTATTTTAAGCCTAACTGGTGAAGATTTTTACTGTTTTATACAATAAAATTGTTCATGGTCTTTATGATCCGACGCAAAGAAGTGGTGTTATACATTTGGCGTGTGTATATGGATGTCTGTCTGTGACATCGCAGCTCCCAAACAAATAAACCGAATGAGCTGCGGTTTTATTATTTTGAAAACTGGTTTGAGCGAGAGTGTTCTTAGCTATGTTTAGTTAAAATTGGTTTAGCCATTCAAGAGTTACTAGCATTTTACTTCATCATGCTGAAGGTATTTACTAGATAGGTGAGGTTATACAGTAATTTATTAAATAATGTTTCTTGTTACAGAAAATGGATAAATTTGAAGACATAACACCACTGTTTTCTCAATACGCGCAGGATCCTCTAGAGGGATTCACCGACGTGGAAGAAGACTGCGAATTAGGCAAAAAAATAAAGAGGGCAATACAACGGCCCAGGCAGAGGAAGCCTGGCAAAGTCATGAATAAAGTCCAGAAGAGAGGCGGACCTAAACAACTACCGTCTTTTGTAATTAATCAAAAGCCTGGGACAGGAACGAGAATGGTGAAGATTGAAATAATAGATTTAAGCGACTCGAGTACTGAAACACATGAAGTTGGAGAAAATGTAATCCTAAGTGCTCAGTATATAGCGGATAATGGATACGACGAGATTGTTGATAGCACAGAAGCTTTAGTCAATAAAATATCAAAAAAAGTGTGCGGATACAGTGCTAGTTTTTAAGGTTATGCAGCTGACTGTAGAATAAGTTGAATAAATTTATTATAAATATTCAGTAGTTTTATTTTGTGTGGAAATTAAAAATACGTCCTAGTTATCTGAAGAGCTAAAATTTATATTTACCAAATTGGTACTTTATCTTTATATACTTAGCGTTCAGGTTTTAGTATGTTTATTAAATAAAACAAAGTTCTGTTGTGAATACGTAATTTTATTTCATTTAAACTAGCAATCTATAACTGACGAATACATGAACATATTATTATCAAAAAACCATTTTTTGATACATATTACATTTTTTAAAGCACACTTATTTTTATGATATACACAGTTATATATCGAGTCATTGGTAGAATATTTTTCGTAAAGATTTTTTAAATTAGGATAACCTTTCCCTTCCAGTTCTATAACAGTACAATCAGTCCTTAAACCAAAGTGCTTTTTCCAAACCTTTTACAAAAACCTTTTTGTCTTGAAAGTGATATACAATTATTCGTTTAAATTCTCGGTAATCAACAAATCCCTCACGCCATAGAAGACCATGATTTTTCTCCACCCATCTCACGTTGCGTTTCTCGCTTTCCGATAAAGTAGAAAATGTATATGGAGGTTTTATTAAAAAGACTTGGGTATATTCATTTGTGCTATATGCAAATTCTTTAACAATAAATTCATTATTAAGCGACTTGAACCCCTGAAGATCGACGAATATGCAATCACTGTTCATGATATTTTCTTTGTTATGTTACTTAATGGTCTGTACTCTATGATACTATCATTCAAAATAAGACAATAAGCAGACGTATGATCAGGTATATCAGCTTCACACTCTATTTCAACACGTACATCAACAACACCTGATTTCAAAGTATCATTTTGTCTAGAACAGTCTAAGAAAAACAAAGGTGCTATATCTTTAAATTCGTGAGGACTCAGCAAAGGTTCCTGATACCGGTTATAGTATGATTTTTGAAATTTGGTATATTGCTCATATAATAAAGCATATTTTCCATCGGAAAAACTAACGTTTAAATTTTCGTATGGGAAATACGTAGAGTTTAAGTAGACTTTAACTTCTCTTAAATTACAGTGATCAAAATATGTCATATCTTTATCGGATGCATTTTTTCTACCAGTTTTTAACCCAATTATAACGTAGCGAGGTTTTTCAATTTGAGACGAGGTTTTAATTGCCCACGAATGTTTTGAAGTTCTTGGTAATAATGGATACTCATAAAGGTCCCAGTTCCTAAATGCAACCTGGATTGCTTGATCTTTTTCCAAATATTTGAGTAAATGTAATTTTTCACGATCTGAGACTTTGATATGAGGCATACGCCATACGACTTTGGTTAAATTAATATTATCTACATATTCGTTTGTATTCAATTTAACACTGTTTAAATTTGTATTAGAGCGTAGAAGAATAAGTTCATGTTTACAATTAATTATAATCTTGTTATAGTCCTCTGCAAAACCCAGAATTTTGTTCAAAGGAACAGATACAGAAAATGTTCCGTTAGTAATTTTATTACCTTTGATATCCCATCCCCATGATTTAGCCATTCTTGCTTCATGGTCATTCATAGATAACAGAGATTTCATTGTTGTTGTAACTCCGGCGTTTTTTATTTTATCTATTTCTATTCCATTCAGCTCATATCGAATATCTTGAAAGAAATGAAGAATTGGGTTGTTTGTGAATTGGATGCTGGGTACATGTGTTTTTGTTTCTCGATTGATCACAGTGATGGAACCCTCTATATGTAATGTACTGGCAGATGGTAGCACATATATATTTTGTTGGTTTATGGGTATACGTATTTCATCGTTTAAGTTAAAACTTGTTACATAAGGTTTGTAAGAATGATACTCATAACTTTCGATCGTGTTATCATAATTAAAAGAATTTGTTACGTCCAGTATGCTCATTTTAGTAAACCGATGGATCTAAGAAAAAATTTATTTTCTGTCGTTAGTTTACTTTTAGGTCTTCTTTTCTTGATAGCACAAAGAGTACTAATGGGTTTACTGTAGCTCCCTACAGTTTTATTAAAGTCGATCATTTTTTTCTTATATGTAAGTATATCTGGACTTCTTCTCCACGTAAATTGACTAAGTTGTCGTTTGTATCTAATATTCTAATTTTAAGTGAGCTTAAGCTGCTTTGAGTGACCGGAAAATAAATAACGTTTTTAGGTGTTTCAATGATTCGATAGCCAGGTGGCACATTAGGTACAAACTCATGAATTATATGGCTCGGCTTTCCGTTAGTAAATGATCCGCTCACGATATCACATTCAACCCGAACTATAGTTGTTGATAGAATGGATACAGGAAAGGGTGAGTCTCTTAATATATTCGCCTGTACGGTTTCGTTACCAAATCCTAATAATTTTCCAACTGAGTTTTCATTGTTAAAGTACACGTTTTTAGAGCATAGTATAGATGTCTTCAACGTGTTATTATTACATGATAGTTTAAAAGTGCACCCCTGAACATGTTTTTTAATATAGTCATCAAGGTCTTGAAGTTCATATGAGCCTTCCGGTATCTCTAATACCTCATTTTTACCATAATAGAATTTGTTATTTCTATCGTCGATGTTAGGTATTGAATTAAATGTAGATAAATATAGTAGACCACACTCATATTCACCGTTCAATTGAAGGGCGGGTGAGTAATTTGTCGTGAGAGAAGAAGAGGTACCGGTTATGGATAAAGTGAAAGACATGGTGTGAATGATGAATATTTTATTGGGAACACTAATTTAAACGTTCCTTCCAAAATTTCTTCAAATATTTTAAACACAAGTGTCCACAATTGACAGTATCGAATTTTTGGTACGTGTTATAATTATATAAAATATCATATTTTTTTAGATAAGTTATCAATTCTAACGGCGGTTTAATATCGCCAAAGCTATTAAAATATTCACAATAATTTTTATCTTTGACATAGGCTACCCAGTGAGTTCCTTGGTTTGAAAATTTGTCTAAATTAACAATCGCACACTCCTTAACCTTCGGGTGTTTTGGTAAACGGTCCCTCATAAAAACACCTCTGAAATAAGGGATGTCTGAAGCGTGAGTTATGATATCGATATTTGTAAGAGCGCGTCTGGGTAACCTATTACTTAGTTTTTTGTAGTTTTCAAACAAAGACCGTTTCCATTTCTGTACGGTTTTATATGTAATCCCTTACCGAGAGCTATGGATTCCATCATTTTATTATGTCGTTCTGATTCAGAAAATTTATCTCTTGCTGCTTTATAATCACCAACAGCTTTAGCTATCCCAGCAGCTCCACCTGCTAGTGAGCCCAACGCTGATAAACCCGCAAAAATGGGTATCAATGGTAGTATACCTCCAGTTTTAGGGATGGGTATCATACGAGGAATTCGCACTTTACATGAACTAGGAAATAATTTTTTTGCAGCGGCATATGCATTGTCTATAATATTTCCTTTTTTGTTTTTTTTTAATGCCATTTTAATTTTTGATACCAAGTGCTTAAATGATTTTACACCTGCTCCAGCTTTGATTTTAGATTTCATGATTTTACTAACTAACCATGAAGCCAATTTTTCTCCTTTTCCAGCAGTCTTTGCTTTTATTCTTTGCTTAGCCATTTTATAAAGTTCTAAGTCAGCTTTATGACGGTTTTCTAAATTTGAATGTTTATCGTAAGCGATATCGTGTTGCATACACGCTGAATCTAAAGCATTTATTCCTTTATCACCACGGGTTAAGCGTGTTTGTAATTTTGTGCCAGGACCACAATAATTGTAACCAGGAAGATGTAGTTCAAACGGAAGATTATTAATAACACTATTTAAAAGTCCTCTTCCATTCATATCCAATATACTAATGACAGAATAGCATTCAAACAAGGTAATAAGTACGCCTATACAATTGCACTTCTATTGATCCAACTGTTTTCAGTGCTCTTTAGACCTAGCCACTTAACATATAGTTTATTACCTCTTTTTTTTATTATCTTTTCTATTAAGTAAACATCAGGATGTTTTGTTTTTTGAAGTTCCTGTTCATAAAAAGTACCTAAGATAGCATTTTTTCGTTGGTCTTCTAAATGATATGTCACTGGTTGAGTGTTGTTAACTTGTTTTATTGTGAATAGTTCTGTAGACCAATTAGGAGTATAGCCCAGGGGTTCCCAAACTGTGCGCCGCGGCGCCCTGGGGCGCCGCGGAAAGTGTAGAGGGGCGCCGCGAGTCGATCCTCTATCATTATCTAATCACCGGGAAACCTTTTATTCTGCAAAAGCATTACCGAAAGTGCGAAGGCCCAAGACTTGTTCGAAATTCTTGACAAATTTATTGCAGAAAATGGTATAGATTGGGAAAAGTGTATCGGTGTATGTACTGATGGCGCTCGATCCATGTCTGGCAGGTATGGGGGAATAAAAAAGCACCAAATGCTATTTGGACCCATTGCATCATCCATAGGGAAGCTCTTGCATCAAAGTCAATGAGCCCTGAACTGAACCAAGTGCTAGAATGTATCATTAGTGCAGTAAACTACATAAAAACTAGGCCGCTAAAAGCCAGACTTTTTAAAAAACTATGCATAGATATGGGAGCTGAACATACGGCCCTGCTGTTTTACTGCAATTCGCGATGGCTTTCACGTGGAAACGTCTTATTTCGTGTGTTCGAATTACACGAAGAAATTCGCACTTTTTTGCAGCAAGAACGTCATGAAAACGCCAAATATTTTACTGAACCAGATTTTTTGCTAAAACTGGCATATTTGTGCGATATATTTGAGAAACTTAATAATTTGAATGTGTCTTTGCAAGGCAACAACACGCATATTCTGAAACTATCGGAGAGGATTGCGGCGTTTAGAAAGAAACTGCACTTGTGGATAAAAAAAATGAATGAAGGTGGTGGTCAACATTGCTTCCCGCAATTGTATAAATATGCGGCATCTAATGAACTGGTTGTGTCACAAGACCTGATGGCCCTTTTCACGGAGCACCTATTGAAGCTCACTGAATGGTTTTCGAAGTACTTTGCAGATGATGATGTCGAAAAATTTGCGTGGATCCAAGATCCTTTCCATGCACAAGCTCCGACAGGATTCACATCACAAGACGAAGAGAGTCTCATTGAACTTTCTTGCGACAGTAGCCTGAAAACTAGATTCACCAGTTCCGATTTTGTTTTAGAGCTTTAAGAATTTTCATTCCGTTTGCAACATCGTATTTATGCGAAGCTGGATTTTCGGCCGTAGCTGTAATCAAGACCAAATATCGCTCACGGATCAATGTGGAGCAAGAAATGAGAGTAGCAGTGTCAAGTCTTATTCCCCGCTTTGAAAAACTCTGCGGAGATCACCAAGCTCACCCGTCACATTGATTTGACAATTCCTATAAATATAATAAAAAACTCAATTTCATATTGTGAATGTCTTAATTTTGGTGCCTATCTAACCTAACTATTAATATTGTTGGTAACTATTTATATCGATTATATCTATTTCAAATAGCTAACTAGGGTAGGGCGCCGTGACGAAGTACGAACCTTGTAAGGGCGCCGCGGGCTGAAAAAGATTGGGAACCCCTGGTATAGCCTTTATGAAATACACCTTTGTACTTGCTTATACGAACTCGATCTCCTAAATTAAATTTATTTAATTTTAAACAAGGAACAAACTGTATTTTGTTAATTATCTCTTTCACTTCTAATTCGTTATTAAAATTAACATCAGCAGGTCTAAACCTTATTGTGCGGTGAACTGTGTGATTGTATGCATTGACTATATCGTTTAATGGTTTTCCAACCCATTTATAATTTCCTATGATGCTAAAATATTTATAAAGTTTAGTCTTCAGCGTTTTTATAAGTCTCTCTACTATAGACGCCTTCTTAATTGAAAAAGTTGAATAATGATTTATTTGTAACGATTTAACGTAATGTGTAAATTCATTATTGTAAAACTCTTTACCCAAATCCGTTTGAAGATTACATGGCTTACGTTTTGTAGTATTAATTATCTTCTCAAAAGCAGTTTTAATTTCAAATTTAGTCTTTGATTTAACTGGCATACACCATGCATACTTCGAAAACGCATCAATAACAACCAAAATGTATTTATATCCTTTATTAACTGTTTGAAAGTTCTGTAAATCAATTAAATCAGCCTGCCACAAATCATCAATGCCCTTAAGTAGAACAGAACGACGAAGAAAATTTTTGCGAGCCGACCTATGGATCTCATTTACTATTTGTTCTTTTGACATTTTTTAACGGAGTGAAAATAAGGTCTATTTCCTTCTTTGTATAAAAGTCAGATTTCAACTGATGCAAAATTTGTTGAATTTGTGAATTTATACTTTCTAATACCGAATCCATTTTTTTCTTTTCGTAAGTGTTTTGAATACATTGATCAACGTATTGCTTATTAGCTGCATCTTTGGCAGATATAGGTAACTCAATGCCTTTCAGCCTCGAGGACTGCAAATCAAATTCGCCGTTTTCAGTACGAAGCAGTGCAGTATCATTAAAATCTGATACACGTAACCGTTTGTGAACATGATGACCGAATTTGTCAATATTCATAATTTAAGTGTAATACGTATCTTGTCGGAAATTTGTATAGACTGACTAACAATTTAATTGTATTTGCGTTATATATTGTTTACTATGCCAGACTCCTGCAATTCTTCAATTATAGATATGATTTCGTTGTCTAGTCCAGTATTACCAGCATCACGGGATGCGATAAGCAATTTTAATCTATCAACTAGCTCGTTAGGATTATTCCAATAGACGTACGAAACATTTTCAGACACTTTTTTCATAATAGGTAGACCTTGTCCAAGGGTGCAACTCTCGTTACTTATTAATCGATCTTTAGAAAATCTAAACAGCGGTTTTATAATGTGTAAGTATTTTCTTCCCTTATTACTTTTGATTGGTTTATTTGGTTTAAAATCACGTCTATGTGCATTTGTTTCTAAAAGCAATAATTTATAATTATGTTTATCGTCTTCAGTTATCATATCCAAGTTTGGTACTTTTTTGAATAACAATTCATGTAAACCTGGTGTTAAATTGTAGGAGCAGCTGCCTACCACAAGGTTATCTTTATTGACGGTCACCACGTGAGATCCAAGCATAAGTTTACCACGTTCATGTCGTACACCAAAAGGTATGTTTTCTAAAAAACCTGAGGAGGTAGAATCGTTTCGGGGAGAAGAATATGAATCAGACGTCTTAAACGATGCATCATTTTCTTCGTTCGACTCGTCACTATTGCTATTATCATTCGACGTTATATCACTCTCATTACCATCATCTTCTCCATCTGTAAAAGACTCTTGCTGAGCGCTCATAGGATTCTTCATAGTTGTGTTGTTAATATTATCACTAGCACTTTCGTCATAGTCAGGCTTAAATTTAAGTCTTTTCATAGTATCTTCCCATTTAGTATTATCTTCATAAAATTCGTCTTTTAAATTAACATCGTTTAGACCGTTAATATTATATTTTTCACTGTTCTTGACCATTGCGTTGAGCGGTTCAGTAATTGGTTTAAGAACCGAATCCAATACCATTCCGTTAGTAGTATTCATATCACGAATTAACTTAACTTTTTTCTTCACGGCTTCAGCTGACTGGACCAGTTTTTGTTTTAATGTCTTTTCTTTATTCATTTTAAGACTGATCTAACCTTGATGAGACTATAAGAAACAGTGATAGTTGTTTGTCGATCACGCGCAATAAGTATTATATTTAATCAAGAACAATAAATGTATCAAAACCCCTCCTATAACATCCGGAATTTTTCGCACAGTCCTTATTTATAACTAAGTAACTGTAAGGTTTGCTCCATACTTTTGCACACATCTCACGAAACTGATCCCACTGCATGTCAGTTCCAACGTGTTCATCGTAAACATGTCGTAAATTAATATCGTCTTGCTTGAATAAAACAATCAAATTTGCATTATCCCTAATTAACTGTTTAGGTATTTTAGAATAAGTTTGGTTTAAATAAAAACTGTCAATATTTTTGTGTCGACCCATAGCAAAATAATTTCTTATATTATTCTGATTTTCACAGGCAACATCATCAAATATAATAACTGAGTTATTTGCCGCATCCTGAGGACTGATCACTTCATCACTCTCACGATATTTTAAGTATTTTACTGTAGGAACCAGTGACAATACTTGTTCTAAATAGTTATACAAGGGTTGAAAAAGAGTTTTAGAATAAACATAGACATTTTTAAAACGTAAACCTTGTTCATGCATAAGAAGACCGATCATTAAATTAGTTTTGCCACAGTTAGAAGGCCCACAAATTATGCTGCGAATTGTGTTCGGTAAAAGTTTCCCATGACGCAAATTGTGTTTTGGAGAGTCTGTTCCAACAATATTGAGCTGTAAAGTTTGAGGCTGTTTTATAAACTTCATTCTTCTTCTGATTACGAAACACGGCTTGTAATATTGAAAGTATTTTCTATAATGAACAAAAATCATGCGATAGTGTTTATAACTTATGTATATATATATATATATATATATATATATATATAAATACGAGTCATGGAGTTGGTATGCTAACATCAGCCTTATTTTTAATCAGCGCTAGGTTCTAAGTTGTGTTTCATATTTAGACCAAATACTACTATTTTAATGCAACTGTTCGAGAAATGACGTATTAGTATAGCATGCGTGTTAGCCAATGAAATACCACGGTCTAGATCGCGCTATAGAAGTTTTTATTTTGCTTGATATAAATAGAATTTTAGATCAAAGCTAAGAGCAAAATGAGTATTAAGTGTTGTTAATATTTCGGTTTGAACCCAATCACATATATTATTGAGAAGTTCGATCACATGAATGAAGTTCTGAAAGAACTGAATGAAATGAAGTTCTTGAAGAACGAATGAATGGGGTCGAGACTTCTCAATAATATACTACTGAACTGTGTGGACGGCAAGTAATGACGTCAACGAATTTAAAACACGGTGAATTTTGTAAACGCGAATTATAATAATCAATTCGTGTACAATTAATAATTACTATATTTTGTACCAAATCCAAGGTCCCAATTTAATGCCAAATTGGTTTGAAAAAATAAAACAATTGTATATTCAAACTTTATTTTCTTTTAAAATAATATAATTTATTATGACTGTATCTATACCTTAATTATGTTTTTTTCAGATATTTCAGATCCTTACAAGATAATAAAAAATATTGACTAGACGCAACATACATTTAACTTTGCAAACACTAAGCATTATTACGTATTTTTTTACAAACCATCGTTACAACTCTTGGACTTAGTCTAATTTTATTCGTGTGTTAATTTATACAAATACCCTTAGAATATGTCTACGTACTAACTATGTAACTGCCGTGCATTTACTAAATTTTAGATTTAATGCTTGTAATGCAAAATACCTACCAGTGACGTGGCGTAAAAGACATGCCGGTGCAGATTTGGCGTATATTTCCATTAAGAGCTGTAGAATAAGGTGCTCAAATGTCTGATATTAGGCAAGCCGGTAGGAATCGAGTTCTTTGGACGCCTCGCCACTGATACCTACCTAACAGAAACCTTGGCCAACGCGGCAGTCGCATGCTAGTAAGGTGATTCGACTCGGTCGATTTTCCATACAAACATAAAGAGGGTCATTGTTTGCTTCCTCCGTAAGCTCTGAAAGTTATGTCCCGAGTTACTGAGGCGATGTATGCGACTCGTCTCCTCCCACCCGCAATTCTTCATTTTACCGGGTTTTTTTTTAAGCAAAACTCGGACCAGGCATTATACCCGAATTGCTCTGTTTAAGCGTCATCGTTGGTGGATTGTATGGGATTAAACTGACATTGATAGGTAGTATATGAAAGAAACATCTTGTCTCTCTTAATTAATTTTATGCAACACCTGGCCATAAAGTGGCTTTTTCCGCACGCTACGCGTTCGGAAAAAGTCGCTTTCTGGCCAAGTGTAGACATAAAATTATGTACACAAAACGGGAGTATATTACCACCCTAGTTGTGTAATATACTATTTAATGCGAGTAAATTACACGACATTTTTATGTTACATTTATAGATATAGGAAATCAAAGTACATAGAAAAATTAAATGGCGCTCACCTATGGTCCAGATATGCTGCCAACAATAATATCAACAACTTCTTTGCCTTTGCTGCTAACTATAGCTTGGCAATTTCGTTCGTCTAAGTACCAACCAGTCAATGATTTCAAAAGTAAGCATAGGCCCATCCGAACAGTTCGGAACTATTTTCCCCGTAACAAATAATGCAGCTATAAAGACCAGCTGTGCAGGACACGCGCCGCGTGTCGCACTCTCGACTGGCACTGATTTGGCGGTATTTTTACCGCCAAAGCGTTGCAACCGTCTGCGCGCTCGCTTCGCCCTGTCCTTTGTATACGTCAATGCAACCAGTCTTGTTGGGTTTGTTGTTTTTGTAAACAATCCCTTCAATTATAATTCCAATTACGTTCATGTTTCTTGTTTAAATATCTATAATTACAATTATTTACAAAACGTCTTACGCTTATGAGGACTAGACAATTGTGAACATAGATTACTTTTATCATCTCATAATAAAAAAAAAAATTAATTTGCATTTATGTAACAGTTAGGTAACCATTGGTTCCAGTGATAATTTACATATTTACGTATCAATACAGAATTAATTATGATACATTAGGTACATACATTAGAGTAAATCCGAAAATAAGGAATTTTTACTTATCCATGCCGATGACGATCCATAATAATGAGATTTTTATAACTAACATCATTGAAGAAAAGATTCAAGGATAACACAAAAGAAATAAAAAAACTGGTTTAGTTCGAGTCGGACTCGCGCACCGAGGGTTCCGTACAAATTCGTAAGTAGACATCGTGAATAGTTCAAGAAAAACTGTATGGCGGTCAGTTTAGTAGGAGCAAATAAGTATGTGTTACGATTTTTGCGAATTTCTAAAAAACGATGCATGTTAGGAAAACCGATTTTTCTGTTCAGTAACTTCGAAGATAATAGGGGGAATGGTATTTTTTTGAACGTTTTTCGTCCTAAATCAAAAAGTACATATTAGAGAAAAAGTTTTAAAATGGTTTTGGAATTTACAAATAAAGCCCTTTCATTTTGATACCCCATTTGATACAATAGCACAACTTTAAATGTTAGACCCCCCATTTCGGCCCCCTTAAAAGAAAGTATAAAAAAGGTATAAGATTTTTTTAATGTCCAGTAGGCTCAGATTAGCAACTTTTAAAACTATTCCAAATTTCAAATCAATAGCAGCAGTAGTTCCTGAAATATCTGGCTGTGACAGACGGCCAGACAGATCGAATCGCACCATAAGGGTACCTTTTTTACCATTTTGGTACAGAACCCTAAAAATATCGTCAATTGTCTACACTCCGTGGCTCCCGATAAGACCAGAGAGAGAAAGCTGCACGCGCCATTAGCAACAACGACAAGAGACCCTAATTTAATATGACGATGATGATTATCAATTCGATAAAAATCGTTACTGTGTTATAGTACGCATTTGTTATATTAAGATTGCAAATGTCAATAGGCCTCAGAAGTACTGTAAGTACTTACCATCAGGTAACCTGTGTGGTGTGCCCGTTTGCCTCTCCCATGACATACAATAGTACATTGTGTATCAAGGGCGGTAAGTAAGGAATTGCAAACGAGTGTTTGTTACAAGGCCGAGGCGAAGCCGAGGGCTTTAATAACACGAGTTTGTAATTCCTTTACCGCCCGTGGCACACACAATGTTTTTCATCACACTTGTGAGGAAATCTGATTAAAATAACCTTACTTAACCTAAATAAAATTGTAAAACTGACAGTGACATTAGTGACATATATCAAGACGTCAAGTCACGTTCGGAAACCATAGCGGTAAAGACTTAAAATGGTTGATTTTATATTTGCAAAATACTGAAATACACTATTTAAACATTTAATTAATGTTACAGAAATATGTGTTTACATGTATTTGCAATAACAGTTCTCTTTAAATAAATATTTCAGTAATAAAAGTTAAAAAAGTAAGTTGGCGTTTTCTTTGAACATGACAAATAAGAGTAAAACAGAACGAGCGTTTCAAATTTAAAAAGAAATCCATTACGCCCTAGGGCGTAATAGGTCATTTACGGCCCGCAAAACCTACGTGTAATGACACCATTTTCGAGCAAGTGTGATGAAAAAATAGTATAAGTATGCTTCGTGTACGTGTAGTAGGTAGAGATTTGTAATTTTTAAAACCCCTATTCGGATTTACCCTAACTCACTTTATGCATATTTTTACAATAATTGAACCTTACTACTTATCCTTATTATAATTTCTTGTCTTATGTTTATGTTTCTACGCCACAAAAGTTCACTACCCTGTCACACAACACCAAGCAAAATTCCACCATTTTCAATGTTACGAGCATCTTCAATGTTACATATTGTCGCAGACTGAGCATGTATTAAAGTCGCCTGCAGTTGCGGTTCAGTGCAGAATCATACCTTAAGATCCACGCCTTTCGATACAACTTAATCGAGAACTGAGGTATTTGTGTGGTACGGGGGTGAAATACGACAAATCTTGACTAGTCACTGTTGCGTTACCCTCTTCCTGCACCCCACGCATACCCGAGCACCTCAATTAAATCATGGTTATATTAGAACACGTGACGATCTGCTCTTAGCTACGTTAAGTTTGCACCTTGCCCCTATGACGCCGCATACAATCCAGGTGCAAGTTTAACTTCACGCATCATCGATGTTAAATACGACGAACGCTCTCCTGCAGCGCCCGTCTACAGGAACTGCGGGGATTTTTCGGTTTTCCATCCGTTGTCCTTGAGCGAAGTGGCGCGGGCAACCTTCCCGTATTGTATGTTGGGCGCGCAGGACCTCTGGTGGTTGCTGCTGCGGAAAGTGACCGTAGTGCGGGTGCGAATGCTAGACGTGTTGGATTTTTGTCTTAATCCTTGCATCTGGAAGAATATAACCAGTTTTATATTTATTTTATCTGAAGCCTCATTTCGTATTCGATTGGATACTATATACGATATTGTAAACTTACTCAAATCCATTATAAAAATTATACTATTACGTTACTCTGATCTTTAAATTAAATGAGTCTATCAAATAGTACCTTAGTATAAACATTATGGCTCTATCAAATAGTACCTTAGTATAAACATTATGTGATTATAAGTAAATTCGAGATGTCAACACCAAGTGGATACAGATAACAAAAAAAAAAACACCAATAATAACAAATTAATAATGAGAAGAGATAAAAAATAAATATCTAGCCTTCACAACACAGCCAGGACAGCAAAGCCAGAAACAACATGTTTTGTGTTATGTACGAGGTAATCTGTTCTGTACCTATACCTGTCTAATGATCCAAAAGTATAGATTTTTAATTAGATTGAGTAGGTAATTTGCTTTATGCTTTAGGGCCTGATCACACTTTCGATTTGCGGGCGAGCTGCAGGCGAGTTTCCATACACAACCTGTCGCGGCGAACTCGCGGCGAGTTCGCTACGAGCGACATTTGTATGGAACTTCGCTTGTAACTCGCCGGGAATTCCCGGTGCTGCCATACTAAAATTTCCCGGTACTGCATGCCCTAGTAACTCGCTCGCAAATCGCAAGTGTGATAAGGCTCTTACGCAACAAAGCCAAATTCTTTCTCTTCTCAAGTTCTAAAATAGCTGGTATCAAAAGAGAAGGTTATACCACTACTAATATAGTACATTACACAACTAGGGTGGTAATATAAAGAAAGGCCGAGATCGTAGATGTTTGCAGCCCGAGCTGCAAGCGAGGGACGTAAATATGCAATCGAGGGCTTTCTCTATTACCTCCCGTGTTGTGTACATCATTTTATGTCTACACTTGGCCAGAAAGCGTACGCGCAGCGTGCGGAAAACGTCGCTTTATGGCCAGGTGTGGCAGTGGCGGGTATATTGGAATTATTTTTCAAGAACGCTCATTTTACAATTATGCGTTCGGCATATCTAACAATATTATGAGAATTTTACGCATACTAAATCAATCGGTATGGCAATTAACTTGCATGCGTTTTTATTATTATGCCATTTACGCGGTATGCTCAAACATCGTATGCCTAGACTTTAATGCGTTTTCATAATAGTATTTTTAAATTATGCCTAATAAGGGACACCTATAATAATTATCATGTGTTATGTACGAGGTAATCTGTCAATAATCTTATCATAATACATCATGCATTATGATAAGTATCAGTGATCATCGATGTCTCAAGAATAGGTGTAAAATTAGATTCTACCGGAAAATACCGAATTCGTCGTTGATACTTCAAGCTTCTTATCAGCTATATCAATGAATGTGTACAAAATAAATAGGTACAGAAGCCCGAGGGCTCATAGCGACCCACTCGAAAACAAACACCGCAGAATCGAGACGAATTTATTTGATCATTGCCTATTAAACGGACTCCCACCTAACTCATATTATTTCAATCTAAATTCTACCTTATGTTTTCACTTACTGAGATCACTATTAAATAGCTAACAAAAGTATAATAAGCGCTTTTGATTCGCTCCTTGATACTGAGAACCTTACAGTTGTTTTGAACATTCTATTTCGTTGAGCTGTGTGGTATTTGTAATGTTTACTGTTTTGGTATAGATATTGTTTGAGATAGAAGAGTCAAATATGTAGTGAATTGTACAACAAAGAAAGACTTCTTATATAGGTAGGTACATAATTATTTTTACAGTCAGTTACATCCAGTCTTTAATATATAGGTTAGGTAATCATTTTGCGCCCATACAATTGTTATGCCAAATTCGAAATTCATAACCCGCCTACATAAATATTTTTTCGCGATCAATTATAAATACCATGTCGTGTAGACCGTAAAATATAGTTGAATCGCGATAACTAAGATTATTTACTAAAAATGGCGACGTTTCACCCGATATAGAACAGATAACTGATCTAAAGGTAGATTAAATACAAAAGTTTGTATAAGTAGGTACTTCCAACTTTAGTCATAGTAATGTTATAGTGATTCAATAACAATATACATTGTGTGTTGAACTATACGAAAGAACACACCTTATAGTAACAATTTAATACGGATAAAACATTAGTAAATTACCTGAAAACCTAGAAACTTAGTTTTAAGCATATTTGGTCAATTGGCGTAAATTAAATTATTAGAACGATAATGTATTGTTAGGTCAAAAATAAAGTTTTCTTGATGTTTAATATTCATTCACTACATTTGGAGACTAAAGTGAATTGAGAAAGCAATATCTAATTGTGATTTCTCAAACCTGAAATTGTTCTTATTAATTAATACATAAGTTAAGTCCTTTAACTGTGATATTAAGCTCTGCTTGCTAGAGGTACCTACGCTGTCACATCAGATGTGACAGCGTAGGTACCTCTAGATTTAGATTCTAAATCGTGACATTGTTTTTTAGTGTCATGGTTTATCGTGTTTCGTGTTATTATTTTTAGTTTGGTTTAAATTTCGCGAAATCAAACTGTTTCTAGCCAGCTCAGTCTCCCATAAATGGGTGTACGTATGATTGTATGTGAACACGATTAGTAATAATAATTTATTTTTCAACACACTTGCTCATTAAGTGCCTCTTCTTCAAATGTTCTTACGCGCGGAACGCAGCTTATTACACACAAATAAATGCTTTTTACTTTACATTACCGCACTAGTGTTGTAATTACCGTACTGAGCTAAACCACTACACGACGCCTAGAGGTGTTGTTAGATAACTCACAAAATAATTACAAAAATGGAATGATAAGTATTATTTTTTTATTGGCAAGTGTGTTGAAAAACATCGTATGACACTCGTGGACATTGGACATTAGAGCCTTATAACCCGTTATATTATACTACTCTTTGCTTATAACACTTGCAAATTGCGAGCGAGCTGCGGGCGAGTTAGAAGCGAAGTTCCATGCAAATGTCGCTCGCGGCGAACTCGCCGCGAGTTACCCGCGCCGCGACTGGTTTTGTATGGAAACTCGCCCGCAGCTCGCCCGCAAGTCGCAAGTGTGATGAGGCCCTTACAGTCTCAGTCTATTAGGTACAGTCCTCGCCCGACGGCTTGGGAAGTGCAACACAGCCTCAACTGTAAAGACCAACATAACCGTCTCGTGTCATAATGTACCTACTATTATATAATTTAGGTGCTTAGATTCGTCGCGCGTGATAGCGCAAAGTGACGTCACAGCCTTATAATGTAAACAATTACTGTAGAGCACAGATGAATAAACTAGTTCTGATCGGACCGAGCTAAAGTCCAGACGTTTTATTTACCTAAATACCCATTATTTCTATCATCAGAAGTGGGATAAGGGTAAAACTCACCCCACAAATAAGTAAACAGTGAAATATAAAAAAATACAAAAAAAAAATAAAAAAAAAAAACTTTAAGCAAAAATGTGACCTATAAACTAATGTGTGCCAAGTGACAAGTGTAAAAATACTGCCAAGTGTGAACTGGAATCGTGCACCGAGGGTTACGTATCACCACAAAAAAAAAATAAGTCAACAAAAAAATAATAACAGACATACCAGTGAGTGAACCGACATCTGTCTCAGTGACAATGTAACTGTGTGGTACAGTGTGTTAGCTAAATAATTCTACGAACGACGGTAAAAGTACAAGTAGAAGTTTAAGTAAATAATCGATGAGATATCGTGAAAAAAAAAAACTTTTCTGGTAGGTCTGCCGTTAAAACACAGTCATAATGATTTGGTCTACAAAAAAATGCAGATGAAGTTCGATTGCAAAGTGAAGCATCGTTGTATATTTGTTAATAAACCTGAAAGTAGCAAAAAAACAATATAAATAGTAATATATCCAGTGGGTCCTGTGAAAAGAGGTACAAGTCACACATAAACCACACTAATACAACTATGGATTATGTATTGAAATCTGGGCAGTACTGTCAAAGGTCAGAATTTGATTAAATACATGAAGCATTGTAATATAAGTACAAAATAGGATGTCAACCACTTCAAGATCAAATGAAGATTAATTAGTGTACATTTTGTCATCAGTAAAAGGCATTCGGCTGTTATTTGTTGGATGAAATTGAGAATCGGCCATGGATAACAAATAAAGAAACATCATGTTTCTTTCATATGAAGAATTTATATGTTGGATGTGGATTTTGTAATGAAAAGATGATAAAAAAATACGTTATAGTGTACCTACCTCGAAAATAACTGAGGGTCAAACTTTGCTTTATCTAGTTTGAGACAAGGACATTTGCCACGGTGATATTCTACGTAGAGGCACCATAACTAGAGGCGGCACGTTAATCATAACAACTGCGGCGAGATTAAACATAAACTGAACATGAGATTATTTACACTATAGAGGACCTCATAACAAAAGCTTTGTTTGGAATGCTAAGTCAAGCTCGAGCTCACTATTACTAAATTGTCAGAACCACGGATATGATTATCGTGTTAGTACAGATGAACCAATTGTTTATCATTCTTGAATAATGTGAAGTATCAAAAAGAAAAAAGTTAAGTACAATTAAACAAACAAAAAGCTTGATGGTAATCGACTACGAGGACGAAGATGTAGCTTACCGGTTCAGTAGATGCTTATTTACTCATGTCTTGAAGAGTCCTAAGTTGTATTTGTCAGGAAATACGGACGCCGGGAGCGGAATCCATTCTTTGGTAGATTTAAAATATAATGAGCATTGAGAATAGATGAAATAACTCATCTACACTACAAGTAAGGATGACAACAGACGAACCTACCGCGAAATAAAGATCGCTTCTAGGCAACATTTGGTTAGCCAATACAAAAGTTATAGTGGATGTACAGACGGCATCATATGTAATGTGGGAAGACTGATTGATAAGAAGCTGTTGTGCTATGAAATTAATTAATGAAAATGAGGCGTACTGCTACGTAAAACAAGAGGGTTATGAGCTTTAAGAATTTATGTTTCAAGACTGAATACGGGAATGGCAGTGACATATCGCATACAAATTTTCTGAATGGAAATTGCCTTGACGGACAAAAATTTAAGACTTCCGATAAATATCGACTTACATTCTTTCAAAATGCTTGAAAACAATGAATCAATAGATAAAATAATCGGTGAACAAACACAAAAAAATCAGACGAATTGAGAACCGTCCTTCTTTTGGAAGTCGGTTAAAAAAAGCAAAATATATGCTGAAAATATATATATGATTGAAAAGAGTACATTGAAAAAATAAATAATTATATTATCTAAGTAAGGCTGTTAGCAAGAGCTGCATGGATTGACTGCGGATCGTCTTCAATGGCGTAACATTAAGGAAGCCTATGTCAAAAGGTGGAATAAAATAGGCTGATGATGATGATGATGATAAAAAAACAAATATTTTACCATTAAATATATTGTGGCTAGTGGAATATTCAAAATAATGGAGCAAAGAATCTTGGACTGGGTTAAATACAATTTATTAAAAACGTTACTGAATATTAAAGAGCCCTTGAGCACCTACTTATTTAGCTGCAATTACAAATTAAGTTGTTGATATTTGGAATTGATGATTTGACAGCTCAATTACGGTCAAAATCGCTGGTAAACAATAGACATTGTACAACCTACGAATTGTTAAGGAAGAAATAAGTGTGAATTTTTGGAAATATTCGATATGCTATGTGGAGGTGCATAAAAAAGTCTACCCCTAAAGGATGACTTGAAGTGAAAGTTTGTAAAAAGAAATTGGCATTGATGTCACAGTGTGATCACTAATATCAAGCAGAAGAACAAATTATTATAGCTGGCAAACACTGAAGTTATGTAAACAAATGAATAATGACATACATTTTTGTCTAGCCGGCTCTACATAGAGTACTTATAACTAATGGGCAAGAGCAATATGTTGATTATGTATTGAAGTGATATACATAGTTAATTGGAGTTATTTGTCGCTGGTCAGAATGGGCGAGCGTAAAACATAAACTGAGATACTTGGCGGCTGTATTCTGTTGGAAGATTAGCAGATAAGAAATGAAAGAAACTCTCGTTATATGACGATTGGAGCATAGGCCTCCCTGAAATGGATAATAACTGGAATGATGTGATATTCCGGATAATTGCTGAGGACCGTTTATAAAACAATGCCATAATAATAAAATATAGATCGGATAAATTGTGTCAAGACGAAAATGAGAAAAAGTTCTTTATTGGAAAGCTAACAACAAATGAAATAAAACTAAGAACATTAGTGAATTACGGAAACAGGATCTGAAAAATAAAGAGCTGGTAACAATGAAAGAAAAGAATATTGCCACGAAACAGAGGTTAATACAACACAGAATAGGGATTTGATTCGGTTGTGGAATCGAGATGGTGGAGAAAATGTCGTGAAAACCGAAATTAGCACGAATACATAACCAATACATTTTAAATGGCTATAATAAAGTCGTGTGGCGTAAGGAACTCGAAAATAAGTCTACAAATGAAGCTAGAATATATACGTGAGCAAGCATCTTATGTAATAAAAAGAAAGCAAAACAAAACTTTGATAACGAGAGCAAGTAAAACACTGAAACTGAAGTAATTGAAAGTGTGGAAATAAACACTGTCTCTCGTGCAGAGGTTTTAAAGAAACAAAACTACATAAATTGCCAATAGAGGGCAGCTCAAACAAAACGAAAGTGCCAATCGAAGGCAACACAAAACTAAATTGTCAATGGTGGACAACTCAAAATGAAATTGCCAATGGAGGGCAACTGTAAATTAAATTGCCAGTAAGGGCAACACAAAAATAAATTGCCAGTGAGGGCAGTATAACATTAAATTGCCAGTAAGGGCAGCACAAAAATAAATTGCCAGTGAGGGCATTACATAAATAAGTTGCCAGTGAGGGCAGAATAAAACTAATTGCCAATTGAGGGCACAAATGAAATTTGCCAATTGTGGGCACAAAATAAATTTGCCAATTGAGGGCACAAATCAAATTTGCCAATTGAGGGCACATTACAAAATTGCCAATGGGGTACTAACTAAAATTGCAAATTTTGAGCTCATTTCAAACTTCTTATGATGGACCATGATAGCCAAAATGTATAAATTAATATAAAAATGATTGCGCAAACAACCTAATTGTGCTTTGAGACAGTATAAAAAAATATGAGCCTGATCAAATCGGACTGGCATCGCCTAAATAATGAATATCAATTAAGGCTTGCCATTATGTATTTTGTGTGTGTTGAAATCATCTAAAGTAAATATTAATAAGCCTTTTCATAGTTGAAAAATGAAACCGAATACTACATAAAATACTGAAGTATTATTATTTGTGAACGAACAATCTTACAGCTGAAAGACAAAATAATATACAGCTGAGAAAAATAAAACATTAACTAGCACTTTAACTTAAAGTACCCTTGACAATTGACAATTGAATTAAAAATCTTGCAAGTTGTTAATATGTTTTCTTTAATATGGTTTTGATTACAGGTACCAAAACGAGTCAGCTGAGAAAAATATTTCGAAAACAAATGATATAGTATTAAGACTAAATTATAGTTAAAAATAAGTTTAGATATAATGATGGTTCTAGTCATTGTATAAAATTAAAAATAAATGTAAGGAAGTACTTCCAGAACAAAGCGCTTAAAAAAAACGAAATAACTTCAATACTAATATGGTCATGACATAAATATGTTCATAATGAAATATGTATCACTAGTGATAAGATCGATTGTACAAAATATGTGAAAAAAAGCAACCCTGTGAGTTTCTTGCTCGTTCTTCTCGAGGGAAATAGCATTGCGAATGAGCGGCAGCTTCAAAAAACAAAATTAAAATATTTGAGATGATTTGGTCCATTTTACAAGGTTAAATTGAGCTATCAAAAAGTAATTAAACTGACTTTTGATAAATAATTAATATTTAATAATATATAATTATATTGTCTCATTGATAATATTAACATGAGATAATTATTTGTAATGATCTCATTGGTCATCTTGATTTGAGATTATTATTTGAAATGGTTTTATTGGTAATAAAAATTTGTAGAAAGAGAGTAATAATACTTCGAGAGCGAAGCATTTTGCAGGAAGGCCGTGATAGCGCAAAGTGACGTCACAGCCTTATAATGTAAACAATTACTGTAGAGCACAGATGAATAAACTAGTTCTGATCGGACCGAGCTAAAGTCCAGACGTTTTATTTACCTAAATACCCATTATTTCTATCACGCGCATCTTTGAGGGGATCATTTGTTTATGTCTAGCCAGCTCAATTTTCCGTTTCACGAAGCTTCAAGTTGCACTTTTACAAGTCTAAACTAGCAACATTGGTCAAAAACAACGACACCAATAGGTTGTTGTTTTTGGCCAATGTTACTAGTGTAGGGTTCTCTGCTTTTTGGCCGAATTATTTTTTTCCACATGTTTCATTCTCCAACTCACGATTTTATTTGAAACCATTTTTTTTTTGGAGCTTTCATAAAACAATCCTAACCTTACCTTCTGTATTCTATAAAACTACATATGAAAATAAGAAAATAAACTGAGATTTTTTTTTGGTTTCGGAGAAAATCGAAGAGTTGGGAAATGAAACAGTTGCCAAATGAAACATTTGGGAAAAATAATTCGGTGAAAAGGCAGGATACCCTAGTAGCAGTAGTACCTAGTAGACTTGTAAAATTGTAGCTTCGTGAAACAGATCACTGGAGGGTGTGTGTATGTGCGAGTGTAAAACAAAAAAGCCGCGTTGTTAACTTACATGGAAATGAGTACTAGAGTGTATGTTACCGGGGTCGTGGCACAGCAGCTTGCGCAGCGACCGGCGGAAATTGCGCGTCATCAGGCAGTACACGATTGGGTTGATCGCCGAGTTCGCGTGCCCTGAGGAACACCAAGATAATCAATAAATAATATAATGCCACTAATATTATAGATGTGGAAGTTTGTTTGGGACAATAACGGGGACAACGCGGGCGAAGCCGCGGGAAAATGCTAGTAATAAATAATAATAATGCCTCAATCAATAGCCCAGGTTCCTGTCCATATTTTTACTACCATAGATAGCCCAGTAGATTTATATCCTATCAATGCACAATAGTCCTTGTATCTAGATACAATGCATCTGTGTGCGTCCCATGACACGTACAGAGACTTTGCCTCTCATTAAATTGTCGGAAGGGCCTCTACGCGTTGGCTTCGGCACCGCGCACGCCTACCAAAGGTCAGGGACACCATTAAACGTAAACGGATGAGACACACAAAAATGATCTTTTCAGAAAAGATCAAGCGACAATGAGGGTCTTTTACCTCTAAATAACAAATGGCAGCAGGGGAGCGAAAGGTCTTTATGATAGCAGATATCCATCCATCAATCACAACATAAGATGTCAACATCTGTACAATGCTGTATTGTCAAATAGACCTACACCTACGCCACTGTGCTGCTCAGCTGGTGGTATCCAGGCTTAGTTTCAGTAGTTCGGTGATTTTAGTCCGGTTCATATATATTTGTTTGAACCGGACTAAAATCACCGAACTACTGAAACTAGGCATACAAGGCCGCAATATCCATACAAGGTTGAAACTTGAACGTAATACAATTCATGTTTTTTAAACTCATCTCCCTGATGCTAAAACCTGCTAGGTCTTGTGTTGATAAGGTCATCTAAATTAATTAAGATCACTGTTTTAATTAATCATGTTTTTCGGTCTCCTCGTGGTTGCCCTACTCAGAGAGTTAAGAGATAAAAAGTTTGAATGTAATTTTGTAGTGAACACTTACCTTATATCTTATCTAGGCCAATAATTCATGAATAAAATGCATTCTGACACATTATTGAAGTTATTTGTCATTAAAAAAATCAAACAGGTCAGGTAAGCGTGACGTCATGATGGGTGACCACACGAGACTTTAATTTCTTTATTCTGTTAGCAAACTAGCAAAAGTTAATTACGACGTATTTTAATAACTCAATTCCTGCATTTTGTTCGCTATCGTTTACTGAGCCGGAATTGCTTAGTTTGTATTAGGTTCAATGTAACATTCTGTATATAATAAATAATTTCTTAACATCCTAATATTTCAAAAATTGATTTTTATTTGTCGAGAACACCTACGTGGGCTAACATTATTTTTATGCCACACCTGGCCATAAAGTGGCTTTTACCGCACGCTACGCTACTCATAACATAATGTACATAACACGGGAGGTAATAAAGAAAGCCCTCGATCGCATATTTACGTCCTTCGCTTGCAGCTCGGGCCGCAAACATTTGCGATCTCGGCCTTTCTTAGTTGTGTAATGTACTATTGATGCCTAGAAAAACATCCCTTCTACATTTTAACGCGTAATTTCTTACTCTTTAGGATAATGGGCTAGACGACAAAAAAAAACTGTTTAGTCCGTCAGTTAGATTGTTAAAAAATATTGTACACGTATTTTCTCTTTTGTTTGACAAAAAAAAGTAACGAGGATAGAGTGCTTAGAAGTTTATAGTGACGTCACGCCTAGGTACTATTTTCACCTAGGAGTGACATCACAAGCCCCCACTCCAGAAGTTTGATGATATATAACTTTGTCGATTTTTAATATTTTGATAAACCAAAAAATACGTGTCCCATATTTTTTCATAATCTAACTGACGGACTAAATAGGATTATATAGTTTTGACCCAGTCGTCATCTCCATTTTCGAATCCCACTAATATTATAAATGTGAAAGTTTGTGAAGATGTTTGGATATTTGGATGTTTGGTTTGGATGTTTGGATGTTTGTTACCTAATAACGGGATAACAACTGGATGGATCAAGCTGAAATTTGGCATGCAAGTAGATCAAGTCCTGGATTGAAACATAGAATACTTTATATCCCGGTAAAGAGTTCCTATGGGACAATAACGGGAACAACGCGGGCGAAGCCGCGGGAAAATGCTAGTAATAAATATATTTCTTAGTAATTCAGTGTTGCCTACCCTCACCCGACGATAACTTTTATCGAAACATGTGGGCTATGAATATAGAAAAAAAAATTAACAGCCGATAATTATTTTTTATTTTTTCAGCCGTAATTTTACAACTCTGTACCTACCCAAAGGAGCAAATATTTGTCATGAACTGGGTGTTAACAACTTTACAGTACCAATGGCAATTACTGATATAAACCTACTATCCCTTTTGACACAAATTAAAGTAGGGTTTCAAACGGATATGACTGTAAGTTGATTTTCATTAAAGTTGAGCGCTAATTAAGTTAAAAAGGGCTCACATTGTTTGAATTTGTTCGGGGAGTTTAGGAAGTGTGGAGAGAGCTATAGATTTAGGGCAATAATAAATATTTAACGACTAAATAGCCAAGTCTGTAACAAAATGAATTCCAGATTTTGCAAATAGATAAGGGTTTAATTTGGAACTAACAACATCTAGAGGTTTAGCGGCGCTGGCATTGTCAATTAGCCAAACGTTTCTTAAAAATATGTAAAGATTTAAAAAAAACGATAACATCTACGATATTTCCTGGCGCTCTTGAATGACCTGAATCTCAGGATGTTACGACTCAGGGGCATTTCTCCAGAAATATGTCTGCGGTCACCTCATTCATCTGGCCCTTTTTCATACTAAATGTATGGAGACAGATGAATGAGTCGCAGACATATTTCTCGAGAAATGCCCTCAGAGTAGACAACATTGTATCACCGGGTGCGTAACGATGGCTATAAAAATTTTTGGTATAATATTAGTCGCAATAACGCTCATTTGATATAATTATTAAATCATATAACAACACTTAATATATTTACATATGACATAATTATCATTTCTTATAATGATCATTTGATAGAATAACATTTAATATAGCATTCTTTAAGTATAATGCTTATTTCCTATAATGAACTTATGGTATAACGTTATTTTCATATAAAATACAATTGGCATAACCATTATTGATATAATGTATTAGAGACATCACAAAACCCTAAACGAACTGCTATCAAAAAGTAGGTTAGGTTAGGTTTGAACTGCGTCTCCCAACAAAAACGAACTGCTATCAAAAAGTAGGTTAGGTTAGAACTACGTCCCCCTACCAAAACGAATGGCTATCAAAAAGTAGGTTAGGTTAGGTTTGAACTGCGTCCCCCAACAAAAACGAACTGCTATCAAAAAGTAGGTTAGGTTAGTAAATTATAAGGGCACAGAAGAAAAAGGGGGGACGGGGGGGCGGAGCCCCCCAAAAAACAAAGCAAATTCATTTAGGTAGAAAATTAGGTTAGGTTAGGTTTGAACTGCGTCTCCCAACAAAAACGAACTGCTATCAAAAAGTAGGTTAGGTTTGAACTGCGTCCCCCTACCAAAACGAATGGCTATCAAAAAGTAGGTTAGGTTAGGTTAGGTTAATTTATTTATATACCTATTATACCTCTTGATTCTTATATATTATGATTTGTATATAAAATGAGCGTTATACCATATAATCGTTATAAGAAATAAGCGTTATACCGAACGTTAAATATACGAAATAAATGTATATATTTTAAAATTGTACCAAACGTTTATTATACACAATGAGTGATTATACCCTTTGAAATTATATCAAATGTTGATATATCGATAGAAAATATATTAAATATTTTTATATCGATCATTACACACCCTGTATCACCCCATGAAGATCCCGTCACGGGCATAGGTACTTTTACTCGTACATCGTCGTAAAAATTCCGAAATCCAAATATGTTCGAAAGACGCTCTAGTGTATGGGTTCTCTCAAAAAGGAGCACTCACCAAGGAGCAGCGATACGGCATCAGCAGAGCACCAAAGTCCACCTGCACGGCGTTCACGTCGATCAGCAGCTGCAGGATGTCATACGGCAGCCAGCACTGCGCAAACAGGATGGCTAGGAGTAGCAGAATCCAGTTGACGTGCACTAGTCCACTCCCCAAGGAGCAGCGTGTACGGCATCAGCAGCTCGCCAGAGTCCACCTGCACGGCGTTTACGTCGATCATCAGCTGCAGGGTGTTGTACGGCAGCCAGCACTACGCAAACAGGATGGCTAGGAGTAGCAGGATCCAGGCGACGCGCACTAGTCCACTCACCAAGGAGCAGCGTGTACGGCATCAGCAGCGCGCCAGAGTCCACCTGCACGGCCTTCACGTCGATCAGCAGCTGCAGGATGTTGTACGGCAGCCAGCGCAGCACAAACAAGATGACCAGGAGTAGCAGGATCCAGGCGACGCGCACTAATCCACTCACCAAGGAGCAGCGTGTACGGCATCAGCAGCGCGCCAGAGTCCACCTGCACGGCGTTCACGTCGATCAGCAGCTGCAGGATGTTGTACGGCAGCCAGCGCAGCACAAACAAGATGACCAGGAGTAGCAGGATCCAGGCGACTCGCACTAATCCACTCACCAAGGAGCAGCGTGTACGGCGTCAGCAGCGCACCAAAGTCCACCTGCGCGGCGTTCACGTCGATCAGCAGCTGCAGGATGTTATACGGCAGCCAGCACTGCACAAACAGGATGGCTAGGGGTAGCAGGATCCAGGTGACGAGCACTATTCCACTCCCCAAGGAGCAGCGTGTATGGCATCAGCAGCGCGCCAGAGTCCACCTGCACGGCGTTCACGTCGATCAACAGCTGCAGGGTGTTGTACGGCAGCAAGCACTGCGAAAACAGGATGGCCAGGAGCAGCAGGATCCAGGCAACGCGCACTAGTCCACTCACCAAGGAGCAGGGTGTACCGCATCAGTAGCACGCCAGTGTCCACCTGCACGGCGTTCACGTCGATCAATAGCTGCAGAATGTTGTACGGCAGCCAGCGCAGCACAAACAGGATGGCCAGGAGTAGCAGGATCCAGGCGACGCGTACTAATCCACTCACCAAGGAGCAGCGTGTACGGCATCAGCAGCGCGCCAGAGTCCACCTGCACGGCGTTCACGTCGATCAGCAGCTGCAGGATGTTGTACGGCAGCCAGCACAGCGCGAACAGGATGGCCAGGAGCAGCAGGATCCAGGCAACGCGTTTGCGCTCGCGTACCAGCCGGAGTCGCTGAAACCGACATTCAAACGTTAGTAGAAAAGTTCACATTGTACTCACCGTAATTAGATAATTGTACTACTTATAATTTGGGAAATTCTACTTTATCTGGATAATGTTTTGAACTCTCAAGGTGGTTGCAACCTCCTTTTACAAAGTGGTTATTGTCATATTTTCATTAAAGGCCGAGCCACACCGGCTGCGTACACGTCTGCGTGCGCGTGGCGTACGCGTTTTATGGTATGAATGTTTTTCAAAATGGCGGCTAGTCACGCTCAAAGTCAAGGAGCTGCAGCGTACAGTGCGTGCACACGCAGCCGGTGTGGCTCGGCCTTTAATGATTTAAGAGCGGGAAATTCAGTATCCCGAATGGAGTTTTTTGTTGAACACTGAGACGTAGTGATAATGTCAACTGGAGGGGAGGTTATGACAGTTGTCAGCTAGAGACTGGCGCAGCGCGTTCGGTTGACGCGGTAATGTTTTGATTGGATGTTGTTGTGTTCGCGTACTAAACCATTGGCTCTCAAACTTGTTTTAAATCACAGTAATTTAGTGGCAACTGTGTTCACATGAACCTAAGTGAATAAGTTGAAGCGAGGATGTGTGTTAATTTCCGAGTATTCCTGTATCTTCGCGCCCAAACTGTGACAATCGTTAAGATCGACTGGCCAGACTTCTGTTTTACTTCGTCATATACAAATCTACAGTGAAAAATCACAACGAAGGAACTATTGCGACAGAGAATTTTTGCGAAAAGGAAAATGTAAGCATAGAAAATAGTTCGTATGGAAAACTAAGTGACAAGAAAAAATTACTACAAGAAAATAAAAATATCGCGAAGTCCACCTAACAAATCCCTTATACTGCTTTAGGTAATATTCCATTTTTTAGTTCTACATTCTGTTAAACGTTCATGGCCCTGAGGAAACAGCATTTTAGATGGTCTACAATTATTATTATTACGTTTTTCTCTTCCTAATGTTGCGTAATTCAAGTCTATTTTATCACACCCGTGAGTTTAGGCTTACATAAGCAGCTTACGTTAATTATTTACGTCATAAATTTCAGGAAAGTTAGACGGCATGAAAGCCAACACCCTACGTGGCACTAGAATGCTTAATGATCCTGTGTACGTACGAAGGTATCGTAGCCAAGTGGTTCCAATATGCGCCTTTCAAACAGAGATCGTGGGTTCGAATCCTGGCTCGTACCAATGAGTTTTTTTGGAACTTATGCACAAAATATTATTAGATATTTACCATTAGCTTTTCGGTGAAGGAAAAACATCGTGAGGAAACCTGCATAGATCTGAGAAGAAATTTAAAGGTGTATGTGAAGTCCCCAATCCGCAGTGGGCTAATGTGGGGACTACAGCCCATTCAGTGCCTGTGCCCAGCAGTAGGACGTTTATAGGCTGATGATGATCGTACGTACAATGATTTAGATTAACAAACATTATTAAAGGTAACAAGTTGCATTATCATTGTTATGGTATCCTCGATCGTAGGCTCAAAGGTAAGGTAGGCAAGGAAAAAAGCGATATTAAAATAACTAAATATTTTTACTAAAAAAAACCCGACCGCGGTGCACTTTAAAGGTGCATAAAATCCGCCATTTTGTTTATTTTAACGAACTTCATACCCAGTGACACTCGCGCCATCAAGACGAATCCAATGATGTATTATTTATCAAAATCGGTTGTGCCGTTGAGTAGTTACGAGCGGACACAGGAACGGACATACATACATACAGGTCAAACACATTACCCGCCTTTGGGCTTCGCCGCAGTCGGGTAAAAAAGGTTGCTTGACTGATGATGCTGTGCTTTTATTCTTCATCAGGTACGTAGGGCTCTCACAAGGTTGCTTGACTATTGTGTGCAATCCCTTTAGGGCCTTCGCACTGGCGATTCGCGAGCGAGTTGCGAGCGTGTTTTCATACAAAATTTGTAGCGGCGAGCTCGATCGAAATCTGTATGAAAACACGCTCGCACTGTAATAGCCCTTTACACTTTTTCCTTGTGTATAATTTGCTTTAAAATAGTACTCAATTCGACCTATCAGCCTTGTTCTATAGACTCACTGAATCTGACCTTATTTCCGTACTCCTTGGGGACGTCAAAATCGCGGCGCGGTGTTTATCTTAATAGTTAGGGACCCCAAGATGGGATTTCGGGATTTCCTCCAGCGCGGCAGATTAACATACAGGGGTTCCTTGTACCCGGTTAAGTTCCTCTACCAAATATGAGCCCCATATAAATATATGGCCGCCCGTCAAGGATAAAGAATCAAATTAATTAGTAAAAAAAAATTGATCATCAGACATTCTCGAGCGCGTCAGATTAAGGTAGGGTGAGTTAATTACATGCCAAAAAGTGTATATTCCACTAATCTGACAATTCTTGAGTGACGAAAAGAAGTGGGACGGTTACAAAATTGTAAAAAAAAACGTCATCTGGACATTCTCGAGCGTGGCTAAATTTTATTTTATTTTGAAGGAAATAATTCAAGGATAACGGAAAATATATAATGTGACGATTTCCACAAGCCGAAGTAACGGGAACCCATGCCGACTTTATCCTAACTTTCTCATACTAACCGGTTGAGCTAAGTTTGCACCTGGTTTCCTTTGCATCACATACAAATTATGTGCAAACTTAAAGCAACCGAGATATAATAATAGATTCACGGATTGAGTTTCTGCTTTGTCGGTTTTTGTTTAATTGAGACAAATTTCTGCAAGATAGTGGTCAAACAGAATCAGAGTGTGCAGATACATGTGAATTACAAGCTTTTACTTTACCAGTAACTCAGTAAGTTGTATAAAAAGGGTCACAATAGTTGCAGCACACAATCCCGGTTGCGTCAAGTTTGCACCTGGTTGGTATTTGGTGCGCAGGGAACGAGGTGCAAACTTATCTCAACCGGTTAGAAAAATCTATGGGCCTTGAAGGGGAGTTAGACCTTAAATCCTTTAGTTATTAATGGGTGCTAATTAAACAGACTTCTTTTTAATAGCATTATTCGCCTCTAAAAATCTACATTGCCATCTAAATTACTAAGTCAGCCACAATTACCGAGCGTCTGAATTATACTATCTTAGCCACTACTTATCTTCTATGTAGGCCACTCTAAATACAACTCAGCATGGTGGTTATTTTTTAGCATCTAAACTTGTAACATGCATTCAAGCAGTAGACATCTAAAATCTTAATATATGCCATCAAAAAAGATATGCTATTAGCTTCTAATTTTTTAACTCAGTACGCTTAAAATATAACTCAACCCACATTAATTAATCGTCAAAATTTAGCTAAAATTGTCATCTAATAGTAAATTTTGGCCACTAATATTACCTAGAAACTGTTGAGGAGAGACATAAAATTAGTCCATTACACAACTAGGGTAGTAATACAAAGAAAGGCCGAGATCGCAGAAGTGTGCGGCCCGTGCTGCAAGCGAGGGACGTAAATATGCGATCAAGGGCTTTCTTTAGTACCTCCCGTGTTGTGTACATCATTTTATGTCTATACTTGGCCAGAAAGCGGCTTTTTCCGTACGCGCAGCGTGCGGAAAAAGTCACTTTATTGCCAGGTGTGGCATAAAGTAATTTAAAAAATTAAACCGTCTCCAAAAAAGGTTAACATAAAAGTTTTATGGTAACTTCTTTTTTGAGGTCGGTGCCAGCCTTAGTTTTAAAGAAATATTTACATGAGTACATTATGTAATGTATGTACTAAGGCTGGCACCGACCTCTAGAAAAGTTACCATAAAACTTTTATTTTAACCTTTTTTGAAGTCGGTTTAATTTTTTAAATTACTTTATGCCACACCTGGCAATAAAGTGACTTTTTCCGCACGCTGCGCGTACGGAAAAAGCCGCTTTCTGGCCGCCTTTTTCGTTCAGCCTATTTAAGTTTTTTGTTAAAGTCATTTCCCCCAACGGCCCCTTTGTTATAAACCAACCAAATTTCTAGCACTTGTAAAATTTTCGACGAATGACTTTAAATCGGAGCGCATAACACATCCGCACACCACAGTTTTCTGGTAGCAGCTCGTTTTTAATGTCAATAGTGACTTTCCGTATCTCCGGCGCTGCGGGAACAGCAGCCCTTCCGCCCTTGCATGACGGCGCACGGTCACTTCGCTCGGCTCCGCAGCTTCGGCTTGTTGGTCGCCTTCGGCGACCAGCCTCAGCCGCTCGCCTCACTCGTTCCCGCGCTTCGTCATGGCGGGCGAGGGCTGCTCTCCCTCCACGCCTCCGGCTTTATAAAAACACTCTAGGGCGCGCTGTGTCGGCACGCGTCCTAACCAGCGAGAGCCCTAGATTCGGATTTTCGCAGGCTAATATCGTATACATAATATTCCATCATTGAAAATTTTACATTTTACAATCCGTCATTTATCTTGGTAATTATCAAATTTAGAGAAAAATTACCCATACAAAACACGCTTATTTTAGACAAAAAAAATTTAGTTAAAATGATATTCGGCTATATAATGATTAGTTAAAATAAGAATCGACAAAGTGAGTTTTAGATAAAATAATATTCGACAAAACAAGAGTTATGCAAATGATAATTTAGGTAAAACGAGTTTCGACAAAACAATAATTATGAAAAATGAATTTATACATATTGACTTTAGACAAAAAATTCATTATAGTAAAAGTTGTTAGACAAACTGAAATTAGACAAAAAAAATTTAGACAAGTCAAGGGAATACCTAGAAAAGCATTACAGCGCCCCCCAATCTAAATCCTATTCTCTTTCCGCACAGAGTCTAACGAAATTTTGTATGTGGAAATGGTAAAAAAGCTTCCTAACCCAAAACCTCGTACAATTTCGTACGAGCCTAATAGTGTCCTCGTACCTCGTACAGCAGACCACAAATCTCGTATTTGTACAAGGAACCTCGTACGTCTGCCAACCCTGGTGACTAACTCGTCGGTACATGAATGGCGCTCTCTGATTGGTGCAAATGGCCGGTCACTGTCGTCTCGCGCACTCGCGCCAAATTTTGAAGTGGCTATTTTCTCGATAACAGAATATGATGTATTATTTTACATGCTAAGTTATAATAAATGATGTTGTCAATGGAAGCTTGAATTATATTTTTTTGAGGACTTTGTGTTGAAGCCGTAAAACGTAAAATGGTGATGAAATGTAAAATCCATGGCTGAGTTAGTAAATTAGGTGGCAATATATAAACAAGAAGGCAAGTTAAGATAATTGTTGATCTTTGTTTGACGCTTTCTAAAGAATATTTAGTTGGCGTTGTAAAAGAGACGAATTAATTTATTAGAGGCTATCTCATTTTCCCGTTGCTTAGTTATAAAATGAGAAGTTTGAGCACGTGGCCAAGAAATAAATCTGCGGCTTGACTTATAATTTCCCGTTATTAATTATTTTTTGTATATTCTAATAACGGCCGTGAGCTTGCGTCACATCCAAATCGTCAGATTATTGAATGAGAGCTTCTTTTAGGTTCACTTAACATCCCCTTAGATATCATTTTCAACCCTTACGTACGACCACAGCCACCATGCAAACGCCATACATTATAAAAGTACGTGGGACATGGATGCTATCAATATCTGACGCGCTCGAGTATGTCCATGCAACAGTTTTTTTTACATTTTTGAAAATCTATAGACGCTTCCCCCACCGATGAAAAGGTATACATTATATAATTTTTTTTTCTTTGTATCATGTACGCCACGCCCGAAATGGGTAAACTGTTGGACTTTATTATTTTATGACATGCGAACTCAATGTACACAGTTTTTGACAATAAATGCTATCTTATCTTATCTTATCTTAAGCTTCGCAACCCAATAGGTCTGTATGACGCTCGAGTAAATCCACATTTAGCATCGTGGGCTCCCCTACTATAAAGTTTGCGACAGTATTTATAATTCCTTAGGAATAAAGACTTAGATAAACTACTTGTTCTATTTTGGTCCGTCACACACGTGTAGCTACATGTAAAAGTGGCAAAAAATGGGCCCTCTGATTGACGAATATCGCCCGGGAGACCGATTGTGATTGGGACAATCTTTGTGTTGCGTTGCTACTGTGTTTCCGAATAAATCGTATAAGAAAGAAAAGCAATAAACTTTGCTTACGCAATTTTCTAACCTAGAATTATTCTAGGTTAGGTTAGGTTAGGTTACAACTATGGTTTGCAATAAATGCTATGACTATGACTATTATAGTCGCATTTCACATTTTTGCCGTCGACTGTAGATTAAATTAAGGAACATTGTTTTTAATACTGTCTTCGGTTTCCGCGATTATCGCTCATAGTAATAAAACAACTTAAACGGATTAAATCGCGTATATTACTACATTTTAAGTCCCGACGTTTCGTAACCCGCGACCACGAACGCTGAAAAGGGTTACGAAACGTCGGGACTTAAGATGTAGTATACGCGATTTAATCCGCTTAAGTGGTTTTATTACTATGAACATTTTTTTGTCTATCCCTTAATCTCCAATTGAAGGAATGGCCTACAACAACGTAGGATAAACTTACTTTTTTCTAACGTCGTACTACAGTTACAAAATGTGCTTTTCGTTTAAAAGGAAAGTGCCCGAGAGAAAGCACCGAAATCATGAGTATATAGGAATTAAAATACTTGTTCCACATTTTCCTGTTAATTAAAGACAAGTTGAAATAGATCCTAACTTCCAGAACTTAGTTATGTTCGTTACTCTTTTCTGTCGTTTCCTCATTACTGAGGATCGTGACCAACTGTAATGTCCTTGAACATAACGCGGTCAAGGGCCATATGGGCTGCCCTCTGCATGGAACCACAAGCATTTCTTATGGTGTCAGACCACCTTGTTCGGATTCACCTTCTGGGGCGTTAGAACGCATAATATGCCCAAAGAATTTAAGGGTCCTCTCATTACAAAATTTAGCTCCTTTAATATGGTCGCTAACCGAAATTCAAAAGTTCAAATTCAAGGTTTGCCGGCGAGCAATGGAACGCAGGAGTTTCGCAGGAGTGTTCGGAGTTTCTCTGCGAGATAGTATTTGAAATGATGATATCAGCAGGAGAACCTAAGTAACTGACACAGCCCCGTGTTCCTTTCATACAACCGTGGTTAGATAACTGGTAATCTTTGAAGATTTTTTTCTTCCGGTACCTAGGTATAGCTATCTCTGGGGATTTTATTTTCCCCGCAAATAACCGTTTTTTATATTAGCAAAGAAAATCTATTCCTTCCAGATAACTAGCTATCTCCAGGGACTTTATTTTTCCTGCAGATAACTGTTTTTTATAACGGTTATCTATAATGAAACTTTAATTGTCGAAGAGAGGGTAGAAATCCTGGAGCGAGGCATTTGCCCAGGAGTGGGACACACTACTAGGCTAAAAAAGTAATTTCCCGTCGTACACTCAAGTAGATTAGTAGTTATCTTTACGGAGTTATTTTTCTGACCCCGAACTTATCCATCTCTTGGGTAAAATCTATGCAATAAACCCTCAAGTCCGACATTTATTCCAGCGCATCTTGCTAAACTGAATATGCATTCAACTCGCAAATTAATTATGCAAGTGATCCAGACACTAACTACTCGAAATAGAATGCATAATTTATTCAAGTTGCCGCTACTAGCTTCTGTAGCAAATTTCTAAATATCTTCTTGTACTTATAAATAAAGTATTCCTGCGATGGAAATATTAAGTGGGTTGCAGACGAGCACTTTAGAAAGATTTTAAAATAAAACCGTTCATTGCATTACAGCAAATTGCAATGACACTGTATGCAGACATTAATGAGCATTTTTCCGAGAAGAAGTCCGTTAGGTTATACTTAATAGTACATTACATACCGAGGCCATAAAGCAAGTAATGTCTCCATTGTCGGTCGAGGCGAAGCCCAGGATGACAAACATGCGATCTGGGGCTTTCTTATTTACTAGCCAAGGATTGTATACTATTCTTCTGTTCGACGGAGCCAGAAAGCGGCATCTTCGTTTAGCGCAGCGGCCGGCAAGGTGATGCTTCCCGGCCGGAGGGCAGAAAAGTTGTATTTATATGCCGTTTGAACTTTCCACTTTGTAATCAAACCTTTGCTGTTGACATTAATTGTTTTGTCACCGCCGCTAAGCGCCAGTTAACTGGAATTTTATTCTTCTCTAACAGATTGTTTCTGCTTTAGGGTTTTAGTTTAGTATTTAGTTTTTAAGCTAATTTGTAAGATATGATATTATATAAATGTATGTTATTGGGTTTAATAAAAAGTTTAACATCTAACATGAAGTATAAATTCATGTTTGATTTTAAAAAAATCTGCATAGTTTTAAAAGTCTGTTAAAAATGTATGCAATCTGATTTGGCATGTAAAAATCACTTCAATTTTGATGAATTGCCCTGGTTGTTCTGCTCTGATGTATTTATTAGTCCTGCAATTGACAGCTTAATCAACTCCTGTTCTACGTCGAACAGGGCTATTCAGAATCTTGGCGGTGGCCATCATAGCAAAATAACAGAAACAATTCTAAGAGTCGTCGAGAATCACAGGAAACGCGTTACTAGCGAACCACGGAACAAGATTCCACGTTTTATAGCATTTAATCGTTTCTATTGATAATTAAAACACACAAATAACGAATGTTGTTATATTCTGAATGTGATTATGTGTAGCTAAATTACTGTATATCCATATTCAACTATTTTGAAAATATACTATATACGTTTTAGTTCATTTACTCTCTTTCTGATCAGTTTGTGCAACCTTTAAATATGTTTGTATCGCCTTGAAATTTTAGATAGTAAAGTTTTTGAATGGGAGAGACCGGGTAAGTAAAGTCTGACAAAATAAACACGTTTTTTTACCCATACAAATATAAAACACCTAAATATTATTTTAACGGTCGTTAGTATAGGACCTTAAAAGTATATTTTTAGCCCGCAATGTAACGCAACACATTCAAATTAACAAACACGCTAGTTGACGGTTACTTTAAATAACTCGTATCTCGCAATGTCATAACCATACAAGCATGCATGCAGTACATTGTTGTTCGCAAAATTTTGAAAAATAAATTTTTAGAGTCATAATTAAGTGCAACTTAAAAAGACCTCCGATGACGAACTGTTATTTACGAGTTAAATTGTATTAGTGACGAATTTGATAGCAAAGTTGTGAATTAACTAGGTACACTATGTTCTGTACGCTCCAAACGCGCGACGAAAGAACAAATGAACCACTTACGAGGTAGGGTACCCAACTGTCCGATTCCGATTTGATTCATTTTGATATTATGTTATAGAGTAGTCTAAAATAGCAGACACGTATTTTTTTTTAGCTGCCCAAGTTCAACTTTTTAGGAGAAATTGTCCTTCAAAGTACTAAAAAGTGACTAAGCCCTCCCACTTCTACAGAAAAATAAATTCTAGCAAGTTGCTATACAGTTAATTACTGGTTTGATATTATGTTTGAGTACATGAAAAAAAAAGCACGTGTTTTAAAGTTTGATTTTTTTGGAGTGTTTTTAATTATTTCCCGGCCTCTGTAGTAATTTACTATTATTTTACAGCTTGAAACATTTTGTCTACCTACGCGAAATGACATGAGAAGTCTCTAAAAACAAGATAAGTTTTGCGTGAATAAAGTGTATCAAGCTACAAAATAGAACACATTTCAACTCAAATTACCTTAAAGAAAAACTCAGTGTGTAATATTTCTGATCATATGTTGTATGTACGTTGATTGTCGATTTGTCGATGATGATGTTGTAACAGCAACCCCCGAGTTTGAAATTAAGGTAATTAACGCACACATCGATAAATACCTGATGTTTACGTAAACTTTGGTTCTTGAGTGTTAAATTTGCATCGTTTTGTTGAACAATTGAACATACATATTGATTACGATTCGATTAAGGCCTTTGATGTTGATTTACAGTGTACATACCTAATTGCATTATACAGGATGTTACGCAAAATAGGCGCATGTTTGTTGTCGAGTTGCGGAAAATAAGCCCACGTTAACCTATAACCTACTATAAGTTGAATGTTAATTAAGTTCAGCTCATTCCTACAGTTCAATTCATTATCCGATAGGCCTCAGGGGTTCTTTTACAGATCCGTTTCTACCAGCGCGAGGAGTGGCTCACTTTATGATTTTACCACGCGGCTACTATAGCTTGGCAACTTCGTTGGTGACACTCACATGTGTGCTTTTTGTTATGTGCAGCCGTAACTACTTACACTAGTTACCGCCAACACGAACGGCAACCGACGAAGGTAGCCTCCGCAGGCAGCCGTTCGTGTTGGCGGTAACTTGTATAAGTAGTTACGGCTGCACATAACAATAAGCACACATGCGAGTGTCACCAACGAAGTTGCCAAGCTATACTACCTAAGTTTTCGTTCGTCCGGAGGTTGGACCTGAACGTCAGTCAGGTTTGTTAGAAAAAGAAACTGCTGTACGTAGTACACGCTGGCAAAGAATAAGTAAGTAATAGTAATCTGTGCTAGAGTTTCGGAAAATCAACCTCCGGTGTGATCAAACGTCGCCAGAAACTCACCAGTTTCTGGGTTATTCTTCAGAAATATGTCTGCGGTCACCTTATTCCTCTGGCCCTTTTCATACTAAATGTATGGATACAGAGGAATAAGTCGCAGACATATGTCTGAAGAATGACCCTTCTCTTTTAAAAACCTTAAGCATAACGACATTATGTGACATGATTACAAGAAAATTCACAGTAATATAAATGAAACATGAACATAACTGAGCACAGTTTCAATTTTTTATCGAGAGATGCATTATAGTCTTCTATTATTGCAATAAAATACAGATTTACTACCCCTAAAGTTACTCATATTATAAAGACGAACGTGTGCTTTGCTAGTTTTTCCGTCTTACGCACAGTTAGACTTAGATATTATTTTTGCCTTTGCAATATTTATAAATAGGATACGCGTCGAAGACACATACATTTCGTTTTATGCCAGGAAAATGCACGTTTCTCTAAGAATAAGAATAGGCAGGAAAGGACGGAGAAAATACAATAATAAAATACCTATGACTATTTCTGTAATTGAACAACATGGTTGTACTAACTATTTGCTACTTTAGCCGCTTATCCCATAAAGTGCTCGCTTATCCCATAAAGTGTTCCTTAGGTAATGGAAGCATTACCTAAGGAGGTAAAGTGGACAGAAAAACAAAAGAGAACGAGCTAGGTAATTTCGCAAATTACATGTTTGTAAAAACCAAATGGCCACTCGTGACTCTCCCTCATCGAGTGTTCATCAAGCCAAGGAAATATCGCCACTGCCATCGATCAAATACTGTTTTTTATTTATATTGCAACTTTGAAACTGTGCAAAGGTAAAGGTGTTTACTATGGCCGGACTTCCCCTACCTGAGAATCGAACAAATGCGAAGGGAGCTACAATGCTATTTTGCTATTAATGCACTCGTAATCTATGGTCCATGGAGGAGTTGTTAATCAATTGAACTTTCAAGGTGGTTGTAAAGACTTTTTACAATATGGTAATTTTGGTGCTTTTGGGGTTTACAAACAATCGCTTTGTTTCCTGTAAGTGGATCGTACACAATCCCAACCTAAGATTTATACCTATATTGGATTCCCCAAAAGTTTTCGAGTTCTGAATTCATCGACGTACTGTGATGCCGGGCCGGATTATTCTCTTAAATACATTCGTGGCTGTATTGAGAGTGACACTATAGGATTATATTTACCATTCTTTTACTACCAAAAGCCAAAATAATATATGTATATGCTGATTCACGCGTGTAGTCCGTAACTCATAAAAACTAGCATTTTCTCCTTTAAATACGACCAGTTGTTACATGCACAATCCATCCATCATAATAATTGCTAGGTATTTATTTTGCAATATCCTTACGAGCAGGGTAACGTCTGGGAGGTAATGTAAACAATAAGTTAGGAGAGTAAACGAGCTTTATTATTTACTAGCATATACCCGCGGCTTCGCCCGCGTTGTTCCCGATATTATCCAAGGGAACTCTTTACCGTTACTAAATAACGCAGTAAACACCAAATCGATTGAGCTGAAATTTGGCATGCGAGTAGACCAAGTTCTGGCTTGAAACATAGGATACTTTATATCCCGGAAAAGAGTTCCGTTGCGATAATAACGGGGATGACAGAGGTAAAGCCGCGGGTAGATGCTAGTAAAGAATAAATTACAGCTCTTCCACTACTTACTAGGGACTCTGTGAGGTGTAGACCTCGCGAGTCTATAAATCCCCATGGTGACCCCGCCATTATGAAAATATTCCAAATACTAAATCGACAATAAAATCTTTATAATTACCGAAACTGCTAATAAAATTTCATGACCATCGCTTAAGACTTGCAACCTGTAAAGGCGAGCAGCTGGACATCCGGGCACATATCGATACCTTTAGACTCAAAGGGCGTAAACGCCAATATAACCTGCGGCGTTTGACTCTAACGGTATCGATATACGTACGAAAGCATTTTTGTCCAGTCGACGTCAGAAATATAATGTATGGAACGATAACTTCTAACAAAATTGACGTTGGTTAAGTTGCCCCACAACGCCCACTTTTTAAAATCAATACGTCTTATGTATGAATTAATATTGATAACCAGCTTAATGTTTACTATGTGTGAGTTTATAATCATTTATGACAAGTCAAGTATTAAGTTTGAGAAGTCTTCATTTTTGGATAGGTTGCATTGCATAACGTTTAAAAGACAAAAATCTGTGATTGGTTACAAAGCCTACTGACGTGAGAATTTCATTTGCCGTTACAGTTTTTTCTTCAGTACTAAGTGCTAGCTCCGCCCTGTTAGTACTTATCCGAGGGGCCGATTTTGAGCTTCAATTATGCTTCCATGCTTATTATATTTCGATATTCTGACGTCGACTATAAGCTGGAATGGAAAAGCGTCACACTAGCTCAGTCTATTAAATTTAAAATTGTATTAGAGATTACTTTAAACATTGGTAATTAAAGTATGAAAAAGTTTGCCCGGTATAGAATTGATATTCCACAGCTATTTACTACATATATTTTATATTGTATATTATTATTATTTTTTTATTTTTTTTATTTAGGTAAACAAACAATCACTACAAAGTAACTTAATTATTAACTTAAAGTAGAACTGTATACAGTATGTGTGACCAACACCGTTCACCACTGATTAATTATAAACATGTTGATCATTCGGAGCTAGGACAAATTCCTAGAATCATAGGGATTCTGGAAAACGATAGTGTAACAGAGTATTCATGTAAAGAAACAAAAATTAACAAAAGATTCGAGCAAGCTTAAAATTAAACTTAAACATCTGTAAGTACATCTAAAATACCTTTTTTAAAGACACTTACACTGCAACCGAAGATGTCTATGCTATTGAAGCGAGTGTTATAAGTGTCAACGAGCCTTCGTAAGGGAGAGCGCGCACCAGCGTTGGTGCGGCACAGGCCGGTCACAAACAGCTGGTGTGGGCGTGCTGAGCGCTGTAAACTGCGGTAGGGAACTTGATAACAGAGTTTATTGTTAAGAGCAATACAGTCAAATTGATTATTACAAAGGCCATACAGTACCATTGCTTCGAGCAACGAGCGCCTAGAACTAAGATCTAACATATTATATTTGTTTAACAATTGCGGATAGGATAGTTTGCTGTGATAACACCGATAGTGCATGGTTTTCAAGAACTTTTTCTGAACAGATTCAAGGGCATTAGAGTACTTTTTGTAATAAGGGTTCCAGACTGAAACAGCATGTTCCAGTTGGGAACGAATTAGTGATTTAAATAATTATGGTATATTTACCACTATACGCCAATGTGACATATATACCGTAGCATTCAAGGCTTAATAAGAAGAATGTTAAGGAAGTACGCATGCGCCACGTTATTTAGCCATAAAAAATATTTACAAGCTTATAATATAAAAAGGCTGTCGTCACAAAAGTTTGTAAAACCGAGTGAAAGTCAGAAATTAAGTTTCGCTCTTGATACAAACTCTTTTTAAGAGAAAATTACTGAGGCCAGCTGGTACTAACACGGCCCAACTTCGAACCCTCGCACAAGCTACCACACCTCATTTACATATGCAAAACGGCATAATGAAGGAAAAACAGCCCTCTAGAAGCCACTTGGTTGAACACAGCCTGATATATTATGACCGTCGGCAATCCTAACTTTTAGTATTTTTATCATCATCAGCATATCCTTTATGCATCTTCGGACAATGAACTTTTTCAGACTTCCGTGAATGATGATCCCGTCCTAAGTGCCATATCCAATGACGATCGATACGACTATATGACGTTTTATGTTCACCCGTCTTTCATGCGATTCATATTTACTCATATAAACAGCTACGGCGATAACTGTAAGTAACCATCGCACATGTATAGCAGAGATTGCACCCCTCTTATGTGATCATTATTTATGTTAGACATTGACTAAACAATAAGATATTGTATATGGACGTATAATTCTAATCATTGGTCGAAAATGTGTTTAATTTATAGCTTGGCAACTTCGTTGGTGACACTCAGGTGTGTGCTTTTTGTTATCTGCAGCCGTAGCTACTGACACAAGTTACCGTCAACACGAACGGGGGTCTCCGGAAGCTGCCCCCGTCGGTCACCGTTCGTGTTGGCGGTAACTTGTGTATGTAGTTACGGCTGCACATAATAAAAAGCACACACGTGAGTGTCACCAACGAAGTTGCCAAGCTATAGCACTAAAGCATAAAATTCTAATCTAGAAAACACGAAGTACAAAATTGTATATGTTCACAGATTACCTCGAGCTTTTAATTCAGCACTTATGTCCCATGTGCGCAACTGATTATAACAAATTAACATTTACAAACTTAATTCGAGAGTGTAACGAGCACCGGGTAATGCGCCGTCCTCGAACTCGAGAACAAAAAGAACCCTACTTCAACAACAGTTAAGAAGGAAATTTAACTCTATAAACCGTAACATAGGACTCAAAATATAACTAGCTGAAAATGTCTTATAGGACATTTCACTGTCGGCTCACAAAACGGCATGTAGCCTGAGTACATTCATAGAAGACATAAACGAGTCTCGGCGGGCAGATTTCAGCCGCAAAAAGCAACAGCCTAGTTAAAATAGGAAAGTACGTCTTCAGAAGTAGGTACGTGTAGCCATACAGAGATTTAAATTGTGGGTTAGTTTAAAAAAATATGAATAAAACAAATTGGCTTTTTTAATTTTTCTTACTCAGAATCGCATGTATTTTCGAACGTAATGTACCTACATTTACTCAAAATTTCCATTATTTTTTTTGTCATTGCCAAAATTTTTATTGACTTCAATGAAAAATGATTAAAGGATATCGATTGAAATATTTCTTTTAACCTTTATATTACTTATTATTGCAAAACCAACAGAATATAACCCTTATCCTCTGCCACATGTCCACCGATATGCATTGTTTGCTTTTCTGTTCCTGATTATTCTTATTACATATATTGAGCCTATGCCTAGGCTTTCCCGCGTTTCTTGGTTCGCCTTTACTGCTGTATCTACCAGTCCTTCAAGAAGAGATCTAGATCATCCCGCCATCGCCGGCGAGCTGTGCCGCGTATCTGTTTTGAATTTTCAGGCTTCCAGTCTGTGGTGGTATTGGCCCATAACTCATTCGGCATGCGGCAGATGTGATCAGCCCCGTTCCACTTCACTCTTTTTAACTATCAGGACAGACAGAGCAGACCAGCCCTGGTTTGTTCCTGTTAGTTAAAAAAAACGAACAGGCCTTGATACAGGCCAGAATGTTCTCTAGATATTCTTCACTGCAAAATTAGCTTCTCTTCGACTCAGCGGGTTGTTTTAAACAAATAAATTACTTATTTACATACATACATACATACATGCAGGTCAAATACATAACCCTCCTTTTGGGCTTCGCCACAGTCGGGTAAAAATACACCTTAATCCTCACAGATAATTTAATTTACTGTTTGCCTTATAGTTATCAACTCAGTACTAAAATACTTATGTAATTCAATATGTACTAATTCAATATGTACTGTGTCAGTGTACTCTTGTTACTCGTAAAAAAAGATATTTCAAGTAAATGTGAAATGAAAGAAAATTACTCTTCTTTGTTTACTGCGATAACGGTTCTTTTGACCCGTTTCACACTTAGTAGTGTAAAGTTGGCATTTTGCACATGGTATAATTAGAAAGAAAACAAATTAAAAAGTGTAATTCTAGCACTATAATTTTATTTTATACTTCATCAAAAATATTAGACATAATTTTATATAGGTATTTTTTGCAATAATAAGTATTTTATGCCACACCTGGCCATAAAATTATGTACAAAACATGTGAGGTAATAAAGAAAGTTGTGTAATGTACTATAAAAAGGTTAAAAGAATTATTTCAAACGTCTTTTCATAATTTATTCATTCATAATTCATTCATTGAAGTCAATATTAATGAACCACTACAGCAAGAAAATAATTTAAAGCTATACTTAAACATCTTTTTCTGCCCTCCGACCGGGAAGCGTCACCTTGCCGGCCGCTGCGCTAAACGAAGATGCCGCTTTCTGGCTCAGTCGAACAGAAAAATAGTATACAAACCTTGGCCAGTAAATAAGAAAGCCTCAGATCACATGTTTGTCGTCCTCGGCTTCGCCGCGACTGAGAATTACATGTGATCTGACTATCTGAGACATTTCTTACTTTACTGGCCTCCGTAAGTAATGTACTATTTTAATTCAAATATAAACGATCAGTTGTTACGCTAATCTAGCACCGTAAGCCTACTGTTCCTTTAGCACAACTGTGACGCGTGTGAAAAAATATCTCTTTCAATTCAATATATAAGGTCCTAATTTATTACTTGCAGATATTTTTACAGCTGATAGTACTCGGTCTCTGGAGTATATTAAAGCATGAAACATTATAGCTTTTACGATGTTTTTTTGGAGAAAAAGGAAAAAGAAATTTGCTACGTAATAACACCCTGTTAATGTGATTACTAAATGAAAACTCATTGAACAGATTCTAGTAGCTCTTTTACGTACCACTTAACTGTAACTGGCCACTTCACGTCGATAAATTAACAGTGACATTTGCAGTTTTCCCGCCGGACCGTTACGACATTTACGACAAACAATTGTTGACATGACAGATATTGTTATTGTGATAATGAAAATGGTGATTTTTTTAGACGAAATTATAATTAATTTTTTTGTTAGGTAAATGAAATCAAAAAAGTTATATGGAAAGATTTCTTAATTTCTATTTAAAGTTAATTATTTTAATGTAAAGTATAATGTGTTAAAATATCTGCAACTAATAAATTTGGACCTTATAGTGTGACAGTGTCAGCTAATGCTGAGTCGCGCGACAATCGAAGTAGCGTCCAGTTGTGCTAGAGGTACTGTAGGCTTACGATGCTATGCTTTGTCGATTGACAAATAAATGACAATCCATCTGTCACATTCTAACAAGTACGTAAGTGTGGGTGTGACGGTTGCTTTATCATTTATCTATTGTGAAGTTCGCAAAACTGCGAGAGCGGTTACAGAAATCGTGAACTCAAGTTCGGAATTAAACTTCCTACCAGTAACCGACCTTAATTAGCCACGGCGTTCTGCGCGCCGCTTCCTGCTTTTAAACTATTATTATGACTTGAAATAGGAAATTATACATTAGTGACACTTCCAGAGACTTATTCTTAATAGACTCCACTCAAAATTGATTCCAATCTCAAAAAGCATTTGATTATACTGACATGACTTAAGTGCAGTATATACATATGTGCTTGCGTAGTTTATTTTTTATTTTTGTCATCATGCATCATTTTTCATATTCTTTTTTTTCTCTGAAACCTTTTACTTATCAGTAGTGTTATAAAACGAATCTAACCTAACCTAATGGCTTCTGCAAAATGATAATTACTTAAGTCCGACCGTTTAGCAAAACGCTTCGGCCGCGTGTGTAAATGGTCAAAGACTTTGATGTGATAACACCCAGCCAGTTGTCATATGACAGCCGTAAAAAAGATTACTTTAATTTGGAGATTCTATTTGTTAGCCATAATTTGAAGGCTAGATCCCTCTTTGTGCGCGTTGAATCGCGGAGTGTTGAAAATCGGACGTTTTGTTTTCGCGTGTGCGAGACGATCCTGGTTGGTACCGGCTAATGTGGGGCTGGTCTATGAATCCTGACTTTGAACTTGACGGAAGTTTGACAAGACCCAGACGTGACTGAATTGATGCAGACAAGTAGACGTCGGGTCGATAAGAGTTGAACTGTTGTCCTAGCATTGATAGCTTTTAAATTTAAGTTTAATTCCTAGGTATAAGTTTATAGTGCCTGTAACGCGGGGTGTAAATCAAAACTATTAAATAATTATGCACTCAGACACGCACCTTTTTGAAACACCCAACGTTGAACTTTAGAAAATTAAATCAGGCAAATTTTATACTTAAATTAGGATACTAAGGAAGCTCTTCTTTACAGAATTGAAGTATCTCGGCATTTTTATTTTAAAATATACGGTTAAGGGAAACTTAAGCAATGCTTTTTAAGTATCATCTAACCTGTCAGTTGATGACGAAATATATGGAGTTTGACACAAATCGACCGTTTTGTCACGACCTGTTAAATGGACATAATGGAGTTAAATGGACATTTTGAATAAAAAAGCCCATCTAACTAATAAATTGATAAATTCCACAATCCTAGTTCTTATCTATGTTTTATTAAGGAGACTGGAACAGGGCTCGGAAACCGGTATTTGTTCCATACAAAAATACCGGTATTCTTTCCGTTCTTATCGTTCTTTGGTTTATTATTTCGTTTTTTAACCAGACAATCTAATAATACGAAATCATGACTTAAATACATTACTGAGCTCTACATAAAAAGTATAAAATAATTCAAAATATTGGGCTATTTCAGGGTTTATGCGAAATACCGGTTTCGAGCCCTGGACTGGAATTCTCTTCAAGGGCACAAATTTATTTACTCGCTTATAAGAAATCGAATAAAATAGAGAGACTTCGTCAATTTAGCACCACAAACTTGATTTATCTAGTTCTTTTTTATTTCCTCCCAATTCGGTTCTATGGGATTGAGTCTAATAGAAAATAATTCTCTTATAAGTAACATTTTCTCGACTCGAGGGAATTGGTGTCAAGACGTGACATTTTCTGCGGCACATTGTGGGCTGATATCAGCTCTCAACACACTTATGGATTTATTTGCAAGGGTACTTAGTTCTGAAAATCTGTATATATAAATTAAAATTACTTAAAATTAGAAAATTTGGCATGAAAGCGAATGGGCCAGCAACAGCCCTGTGAAAGACGGACAGGGGAGGCTTAGGTTTAAAAAATGAATTGTTTATGGCCAATACAAAAAAGCTCTACTAAGTATAAAGTACATAGGCATGGGTTCATTAAATGGGATTTTTCTCGAGTTAACTAGATTAAGGCCGTATGCAGTGCGCACGGTTACAATAAAGCAATTAAGAATTTACAATGTGGCACGTGCGTGTTAATGTGGCACGAATCCACCTGAAATGTCTTATTTAAGTGATTTCTAAGGAATACTGGATACCTACTGGTGCACACATTAAACTTAGATACTAGCATGATTTGACCAAGAATTTTCAGAGACAACAATAATCCCTTCAAAAAATTACCTACTTAAAATGTTGTTATTATTTGAGTAATAAATTAAGAATTTAAAGGTTAAGTAGCAAAGTATAAAGACGAACAAGTAGTCCAACTTCAGCCGCTTAGGAGCGCGCGACACGTATTCACACAGACGTGCTATAGTATGTCTTGTGAGTGCGGTCCATACTGGAGCATTCTTACGCATTGTTATTTCTTTGCTTGTAGTGCGTTCGTACACGGCGCGCACACATTCAAGCGCGCGATGTAGCTTTTGTAGGAAGAAAAATTACTGCTATTATACTGTGTAAGTGGTCTAAAGCCGATTTTACACTACTCAGGTAAACGATTATGTTGCACCAATGGTAAAGCATCTGCATAGGACTTTCATTGCATTCCTTTATTTTACCAAGGGTACGAAGTACGAAAGGCGTACCCTTCGTACAGCATCTTCGTGTAGCATCGTAATGCTCACTTGTGTTTGCAAAGTGAAACTATAATGTGGGTTAGTCTGTTCGCATTTACTACAGAAGTACTATTAGTAGTATATACAGGGCGACTTCAAATTGGTAATACAAAACACTTGATTATGCCTCAGTTAATGTCATGCAGTGTAACACATCAACCTCTATGTTAAAATTTGCTGCATTTCATTATTGCAAATTTTCTAACAAAACAAATAATTAAAGTCCTAAAGTGTGGTTACACTCCATTAAATACCTAAGTGTCATACTTTAGCACCTTATTTTCTTTGACAACTGACAATTACTAATCAAAACACGTTTTCTTCATAAATATTGCGGCATGTGACGGATAACCAAATAGGAAAGTGTTCATTTGAAAATCTTTAAACCTCTTTGTTTATTATTATGGTAGGATAACCATGATAAAGCCAACAAGAATGGGATAAATTAATAATTAAAAAAAACATTTATTTAAAAGTATGAGACTTAATTGAGGGGCTAAGTTTAGGGGATATGTATGTAAAACATTCATTTTGTATTACCGATTCGAAGTCACCCTTATTTATATTGTAGTAACATTAACCAAAATAAACCGGCGTTATTTGCTTGGCGCTGCTATGAATAAAACATACTTATTTATTGTTTAGGTTCCTTCTTCATCGCGCTCCGTACGGCCATTATAGTGAGGGCGGAATATGAATGGAAAAACTTCACTTGTGTAATTCACTTAGGTACATGGGTAAGGTAAACTTTAGAAAAGTGTTACACAGAGCGGCAAATGTGTTACGGAAACGGTAATGCTGTTTTCGCAAGTTTTTCAAAAGTAATACAGCAAAAACTGTGGAAAAAAATGAGGAATTAAGGGAAGTCTTTTAAATATTATAGGCATATTATTAGCAATTTCACTATTTTTTTTATAGTCAATCATGCAAAAATTGCAAAACACTTGTATTAATAAATTTCCTTTTATGCTAAAAAAGAACTCTGTTGAGTTAGCATGTAATCGCGGATTCTGAAGGAATGGAATATTATACTATGCTTCTGCATAATTATAAATGTATTTTTAAGACCAAACTTTTTGTAAGTATAGTCGCGGATTGAAAAGGTTCATCCCATTTAAACCTTAACTCATTGACATAAAGTCGAAAATGACTTTTCATTCCGCAACTGTACCATGATAAAACAATGAATCACTCACTTTGCGAAACATACATTTTTTTTATTAGCTCCCGGGACTTTATACACAGAAATTAAGCTTTATAATAATGAAAGGACAGCTGCGTTCACAATAAACCCGACCGAGACATGAGTAATGGTAATGACCTTTGCTAGATTCATACTAACGCTGCTCAAGTATTAACGCAAGTACAAAATGTACTTACCTACAGCTGAAACTTGCATACAACTACCAAAAAAATGTGTTTTTGGTATACCGACTTAGTCTTCCCAAAACAATATATTCTTAAAATGGTCTATGGAACCCCAATCCAAAGGAGTGCAGCTTCACAATTGACTCATAAAATTTTCATATGCGTTGTTTTATTTTCTTCAACATGCAACAGGACTCCGTGAACATTTCAAATTCTGTAAGTGGTCTGTTCATAAAAAAACGCTTAAGAACCACTGATATCGATACCTTTAGACTCAAAGTCCGTAAACGCCATTAGAACCTACGGCGTTTACGCCCTTTGAGTCTAAAGGCATCGATATGCTTGTACGCATACTTCTGTATATACTTTGATAACCTTTGACCTCTCAAAGCGCCGAGCTATTTTCTTTAATCTATTTGTCTGCGCGAAACAAAGCATTACCTACGTGGTATTACAGAAAACGAGACAGAAGACAAAAATGAAACTCGCCAAAAACATGACGTCTGTAACACTCTGTTTATATCCAGTAAAATGCACGTACAATTCATGCGGACTCTGTAAACAAGTTGTATACCGGTACAATTTACTATGCACTTGTATTTCCCCACGGGGCCACATCACACTCGCATACCTTCTAGCCAGATATTTATTTGAGATTCAACGATATAAACAACATGAAAAATGGCTGATAAAGAGCAGTGGTATAAGTATTAAGGATGGTTGCGGGTAGATTTTAGCACATTTTGTTTGTAATGACGCCATAAAACGAAGGCTAATTTGATTTCTGACAGTCTAGGAGCGTACTTTTGGTGACGGTAGCGTAAAAGAGACGTCATTCATGATATACCTGCATGATTCACTCTAGGTTTTACGTTGATTTACTGTTACCTACCGTAAATTACCGGTATCATAAAAATTATGAATGAATACTATTACTATTTTCTTTAATTGGTTATAATCTTGTTTCTTCCCACGAAAACATTACCTTATGTCGAAGTTTCGGTTTCTATTCGGCCGAAACTAAGACCGCAGCCGAAATTCGGTTTTGGTTTCGGCCATAAAAACTAGTTTCGGTAGGACTCTAAGTCTATACCATTGATACCAACCATAAAGTAGTAATATAATTGATTACCTTTACGATACCGGTAAGTTTCCGGTAATGATAAATAAATATAAAACACAACTGTAGCTTAACGTAATTTTGAAGCCATCGCTACCAAAAGACGCTCTCTGATTAACAGGAACCAAATTAATTAGCCTTTGATTATGAACCGTAGTACCTCTATGCAATGGATACACGGGAATGCTCGGGCGCGCCCCCCGCCACGGAACCCATAGATCCGGCCAGGGCCTGCTAAGTGTTCCTATATATCTCTGAACGACTATTTGTATCATGCTGGGGTACCCGCCTGAGCAATCGCGTTGAGCCTCGTCGCCCCTCCCTCTCTCGTGTGCTCAACGCCTCCGCGTCCTTGCAGCAGAAATGCTGGCTGGATGAGTCACCGGAACGGAACAGAACGGAACGTAGTACCTCTATGCAAGTTCATCATCATTCATTCATTATCAGCCTATATGTACCACTGCTGGGCACAGGCCTACTCTCATAAATGAGAGTGAATGGGCCCCACGCTATCCCACTGCGGATTGGGGACTGCACATACACCTTTGAATTTCTTCGCGGATTTATGCAGGTTTGGCCACGATGTTTTTCCTTTACCGAAAAGCTAATGGTAAATATGGAATTTCGTACTTTAGTTCCAAAAAATTGGTACGAATCAGGATTCGACATCTGCTTGAAAGACGCATGTCTGAACCACTCGGCTACCATAGCTTCCATAATGCAAGTTGCAAACAAAGAAATAGCCACTTCAAAATAATAAACACTTAGCTACACGATAATCATAGTAGCGCTACCAGCGATAGCATTGCGTATTCAAAGACGGAATCACACTCTTAATCAATGTAAAAGATTAAAGCAGTTTTTAACCCTGTAGTAATCTCAAGGGGATGGGCTTAAATATAAGTAATGGCTTCTTTATGCGTCGTAAACGGTAATGGACCACGTTTGGTTTACGAGTGGAACATGCATACTTAAATATATCCTCTATTGCGGAAAACGTCGTAAGTAGTATATCATTCCTATGATAATATATCCTTTTATGTAAATACGCTCAGTATTGATGGGCTTTTTTATTTGCTGCAGACATTTATACGCATGAATCGCGTGAGTCCTGTGAAGCATCGCGTTAACTAAAAGCATTTCGAATTTTTGATATACACTGAAATTAAAAAGACAGTCAAGTGCGAGTCAGAATCGCCCACCGAGGGTTCCAGCCGAGCTCCCCCCCTGCCCGTACCTCGCTACGCTCTTGGGGTTAGGTAGTATTAAATTTGTCACAGTGGTGCTAGAGGTACTATAGTACTACGAGTACCTACCTGTTGGCTGTTCGCACTGCCCTCTGTCTGGTCGAATGGTGGCATGACCGAGCACAAGCGACGGCCCATCAACGCGTACGACACGACTACGATGCAGCCTGAAACAAATCATTAATAAATAACCTAAAAGATATACACTTACAGACAATGAATTCGGGTTATTTTCTATGAACTATTATATAGAAAATGACCCGAATTCATTGTCCGTGAGTGTAACTTATATACCGTGGTCAAAAAATCTACTGGTCTTTAAGTCAGAATTATTTTGCAGTGAAGGATTTGAGGATGCGCCGATTATTTTATTAGTTTCTTCAGTGTATTTTAATTATTTGCATTGCTTATAAATCCGGGACTCGATCTGGGGAACATCTTTTAGCTTTAATTATAGATACATCATCTAAATATAATGTATAGAACGATAACGCCGATCAAAAATCACGTAGAAATTTGCTCCATAACGCCCACCTTTTAAAACCAATACGTCTTATGTATCAGTGGTGCTGATAACTAACTTAATGTTTACTACGTTTGAGTCTAAAGTCATTTACCTAATGACTGAATGAATGAATGTCATTTACCTGTGTAATATGGGTTCTCATAGATGGCGTTTAGGTTAAAGTCCTATTAAAATAGATGATACGGAAATCAAAGTAGATGGCAAAATTGAGGGTGTTTGCTGGGTGTAACGGTGGACGAATGGTTGAGTCGCTGGGCCGGAAATCCAGAGGTACCGGGTTCGATTCCCGGTCTGTTCACAGGTGAGCACCATTTAATTTTTCTATGTACTTTGATTTCTTGTATCTATATATGTAACATAGAAATGTGGTGTAATTTACCCGCATTAAAAACCAATGAAGAAACAGCATGTTTCTTTCATACGAGTATAAAGTATCATTTACCTATGCCAAATATTAATATTCAGTTTGCGAACACGGAAATTTAAAATAGGTCGCATATCGTTTAAAAGACAAAATTTGTGATTGGTTACAAACCTACTGAAGTGAGAAATTCATTAGACGGTATAGTTTTTTCTCCAGCAATAAGTACTGGCTCTGCCCCCGTTGGCACGTATTTTGTGGGGCCGATTTTGGGCGTCAATTACGCTTCCATACTTCTTATATTTCGATAAGCATTATATTACATTGAGCAAGCACATTGAACAATCAAATGCGACCCACTGCCGCTTTATGTAAGTTTTTTTTTCTTTTCAGTGTACCTTCCATATTGAAAACGTTTAATGTCTGATTTCAACTATTCTACGAAAAATTCATTGTTACGGCGTAATCCTTTCCCTCCAACAACCACAATGTTTTCTGCCATTTGTTAAAACTCTGGTCTGGAATTGTTTAAAAATAATATATTGAGATTGGATAGTACAATCGAACGACGTAGTCTCTACGTCGAAGGCGTCTTAAAGGACTGAAAAGCCTGTACATAGAAACTCCTTTACACGAGAACATAATGTAGTTCTTTTGGGGAATTGTAGTACTTACGTCTGCAACAATCGTTCGTGTTACTCTAAAAATAATCCGTGCATTAACTTTTTAATGATGCCGGGGTTATGTTTCCGTTCACTTATTCTACGGAGTTGAAGTAATAAGACCTTGCCTCACAAACTAGTCTCCAATCGAGAGCCTATACATCATCGGCCAGCTATTCTTTGAGCTATATACCCAGCCCATTCTCACTTTTACTTGCTAACTCTGGCAGCTCTGTCGGAGCCCTTAGTGATTCGACCGCGTAAAGAAACTCTGAGCATAGATCGTCCATAGTCTGAGCCATTATGTTATTAGGTACATCATGAGTTGCACTAAGAAAATATTTTTTTTTATTCACGGAGAAGTAAAGTTTTTATAGAAAAGTTACATCTGTAAGGCCAGTGGCGGATTTATAGTCTTGAGCGCCCTAGGCCCAACGCCGTGTAGTAAGTACCAGCCGCCCTTTTCTCAGCAGCAGCAGTGATTTGTTTGTCACGATTGGCCGCCCCTAATATCTGGCCGCCCTAGGCCCGGGCCTACTGGGCCTTAGGGCAAATCCGCCACTGTGTAAGGCCACGAGTACCTACCCATTTGCGTGTTTGTCGCAAAGGTCGACTTACTCGTCTCAATAGTGATTTTCTCTCTTTTGCACCGACGTCGGAACACGTAAGTAAAGGTTGATCAGAAATATACAAATGTCGGCCATATTGCGAAATAGCTTTGGAAATTATATTATGTTACTCTGGTTACAATTTTATGAACGTCAATGACATGTCGGCAGTGATGCTAACTTAGCAGTCTATTAAATAGACTGCTAAGTTAGCATCTCTATTTCGCAATATGGCCGACATTTTGATAACTTTACCTAAGTAAAGCCAAGTTATTCTAGTCATCAAAATTCTACTAATAAAAGTGCCGTAACACTCGTTGGCTTCGGCCGCGTGGGTAGCCGCCAAGAGTAAACCCTAGTTAAGTTATGCACGCAAAAATAAACGGCTGTGAATATAAACTGTAATAAATATTTCCTGTAAAGTCATTTTACTGATTTCAATTTTAATTTTGAGGAGTCCAGTAGCTTTAAGAAACTTTGCCTTTGACTTTTTCTTTAAAAGCTTTAAATTTTAACTTAATTCACCGTAATAAGGTGCATTTTACTCCGACTACGAAGCTCTTAATGAACCAGCGCAGCGGCCAACCAACTGTAATTTTAACGGCTCAATTTAATCATCCCCGCTCTGAAATCGTGTAATTTTATTATTACTGGGAAGTTGTAACTTTTAAGAAGCTTTTTGGTTATTTATATAAAAGCGAATCCTTAATTTAAGTCTCCTGAGACGTAGTTGGGTCATTCTCATTTAGATTCGTAACTTGTGATGTAAAGGAATTACAAACTCGTTTCTAATGCCTTCCTTACCGCCATCGCCATGGATACACAATGTACTATTACGTCATCCCGGACCGTAAGTTGCCTTTTCTGTCCGCTACACGAAGATAATTGAAGGAATGTTTACAAAAACAGTATAATATTTATATTGTTTTTGTAAACTGGACTGGTTGACACTGACAGATAAACATTTATAGTGACAGTCGTTGTCAACCAGTTTAGACATAACTGTACAGTGGTCTGCAAGCTTTGCTGCAAAATTTGAAAATTCGAAATAATTCTGACACTTCTTAATTATAAGATATACTACTACTGGTATATATAACAAGAACAGTATATTTCCTAACATGTTAAAAATTAAGAAATACGCCACTATCTATCTTGTCAAATATAAAGACACAATAAATTTAGGGCAAATTTACCTATTGACGCGGCAAAACTTTGCTCCTAAATACTAAGTGTGTCTGGAGCAAAGTTAGACCAAATTGGCTCATGAAAATGGGAACCACAATAGAAACAAATAACAGCGAGAAAAAAACCAATAGTGTGAGTGTGATTGTCTGTCGTTTTTTTCGTTTCGGATGCCTTATAAATTTTTCTCAAACATGCAATGAAGTGTTGACATTACGTGCCTAATAATAGGCCGCAAAGTACCTAGTTTCCGGTGCGGCTTGACATTTGGCATATAATGGAATTTCATACAACATACGGCCTAGGCCGGCAATGTGTTTTTTTTTTTTAATTTCCATTCCACATTCATTTGTGACACTGCATCACGGCGTTCAGCCATTAAAAAAACAATCAACGATTTTTGCTATATTTTGCAGTTTCATTTATAATATATATTATCGATACCTTTGGGTTCAATTGGCGTAAAGGACATTTTGGCGAAAATGAGTTATATATACAGTTTTGTTCAGAATTTCAAGCTCTACCGTTCTGTGTAGTTAAAATTTCGATATCTTTAAAAAAAGTGCCTTTACGACCCAGTTTTTATTCATCGTATTCGCAAAACTAGCTCAGGTTAAGGGACGTAAGTGTCAAGTTATAAAATACGAATTAAAAGGTGTATCGTAAAGTACGCCGGTAAATATGAATGCTGTCGTATATGACCTATTTTTTTCTTGTTGTCCTTTAAGCCCTTCATTTCTCATGATTACTTTCCATAAGCGCATAGTCGAGGTGGGCGTTAATGACATGTTTTCTTTTACTTGTCCTTTACGACCTGCTTTTAAATTATAATACTGTAATTTGATAAACCTGAATAAGGTTGTAAAGGCCAGGTATTAATAAAATTTAGAATTCGTTGGCAGTCGTTAATGCTTTAATAAAAAATCATGTTTGGGGTGTAGTACATCGTTACTGTGGATTTCTCAATACGAGTTGGGACCACAGTGCCATACATATGGGTTGTAAGGACTCAATGGTAGATGGTGCTACATACGTCACCCAGAATGACGTCACAAATGAAGGGACTGGTTGAAAGATTCGATGACTTGGACAGAGTTTCGGTAGCCTAGTTGGTTAAGGCGCCTGCTGGCCCGGATAGCCGAGGAGATGCAGGTTCGAATCCTGCCCGAGACATATAATTTTTCAATTTTTCTCTTCTAATAAAATTTAGAATTCGTTGGCAGTCGTTAATGCTTTAATAAAAAATCATGTTTGGGGTGTAGTACATCGTTACTGTGGATTTCTCAATACGAGTTGGGACCACAGTGCCATACATATGGGTTGTAAGGACTCAATGGTAGATGGTGCTACATACGTCACCCAGAATGACGTCACAAATGAAGGGACTGGTTGAAAGATTCGATGACTTGGACAGAGTTTCGGTAGCCTAGTTGGTTAAGGCGCCTGCTGGCCCGGATAGCCGAGGAGATGCAGGTTCGAATCCTGCCCGAGACATATAATTTTTCAATTTTTCTCTTCTAATAAAATTTAGAATTCGTTGGCAGTCGTTAATGCTTTAATAAAAAATCATGTTTGGGGTGTAGTACATCGTTACTGTGGATTTCTCAATACGAGTTGGGACCACAGTGCCATACATATGGGTTGTAAGGACTCAATGGTAGATGGTGCTACATACGTCACCCAGAATGACGTCACAAATGAAGGGACTGGTTGAAAGATTCGATGACTTGGACAGAGTTTCGGTAGCCTAGTTGGTTAAGGCGCCTGCTGGCCCGGATAGCCGAGGAGATGCAGGTTCGAATCCTGCCCGAGACATATAATTTTTCAATTTTTCTCTTCTAATAAAATTTAGAATTCGTTGGCAGTCGTTAATGCTTTAATAAAAAATCATGTTTGGGGTGTAGTACATCGTTACTGTGGATTTCTCAATACGAGTTGGGACCACAGTGCCATACATATGGGTTGTAAGGACTCAATGGTAGATGGTGCTACATGCGTCACCCAGAATGACGTCACAAATGAAGGGACTGGTTGAAAGATTCGATGACTTGGACAGAGTTTCGGTAGCCTAGTTGGTTAAGGCGCCTGCTGGCCCGGATAGCCGAGGAGATGCAGGTTCGAATCCTGCCCGAGACATATAATTTTTCAATTTTTCTCTTCTAATAAAATTTAGAATTCGTTGGCAGTCGTTAATGCTTTAATAAAAAATCAGGCCAGGTATTATTTTACACGTCCTTTACGACCTGCTTAAAAAATGATTACACCATTATTTGATAGAATTAAGGAGGTTGTAAAGGGCATGTATTCTTTTACACGTCCTTTACGACCTGCCTTCAAATTATTATACTTGTTTACATACCGTAATTTGATAAATCGAACAGGGCTGTAAAGGGCAAGAAGTCTTTTATTTGTCCTTTAAGACCTGCCTTAAATCTAATTATAGCACATTTTTTAAAGAAGAGCAGGGTTGTATAGGGATTAGCCTTTATTTTTGGCATTTATTGCCACAAATGTGTGTCTAAATTCTGAAATAAAAGCAATTTACGTAATTGTAAAGGTCTAAACTATCGATACCTTTAATTGGGTTCAATTGGCGTAAAGGACAAAACGCTGGTTTTGAGGAGAAGCAAAAAACAGTTTTATTTTACAAAAAATGGCTACAGTATTTTGGTTTCTCGACCTATACTTTCGACATGTATATGAAAAATATTTGAAATGCCCGTATCTTTAACCTGTGATGGCAGTTCTAGCTGTAAACAATGTATTATGGAAGTTAGATGTCCTTTACAACTGGTAAAAATGCTATCAATGTCATTTACACCCGTGACTTTTTTAGACATATGGAAATGATGGGGTTGTAAATGACGGTCTCAGATGACTTTGTTCCAATTTCGGGGCGTAAAGTTAACAGCTATGTAATAAAAATTGACAGTGTTCAACTTAATTTACCTTAAAGAGACTTGAAAAATGTAGAAAAAGATGATGAATTCATTATTTTTCATACTATTATACTTATTGTTTACATTAACAGTGTTTTACTCACTACGTACTCGTCCTTATGATTGACATCCTAATGTCGATAATCATTAGCCACTATGTCACTTCCATTATTATGATTTAGTGCTATTGGAAGAGAGTAAAACACTAGTAGGACATTATTAAGTTGTTAAGTTTATTTTGTAATGTGATATGTATGTTAGTTTGTAAGGTATTTATCTATGGGCCTTTGATGCCTGAAATAAATAAATTATTATTTGTATGTCTTTCCCGTACACGAGACAATGGTGTCCCAGCCCTTTGGGAGGCGTGCGCGGAGCCGGAGCCAACGCGTAGAGGCCTTTTCGACAATTTAATGAAAGGCAAAGTATACACCCAGCGGATGCTGTCCCTGCCCGTGTCATGGGACGCACGCAGAGACAGCCCCCGCCAGATGCAAGGACTATTGTTGATTGATGGAATCTAACTCTACTGGGCTATGGCGGTGGAAATATGGACTAAATACTGGGTTATGGATTGAGACATGACGGCGCCTGTCAGGAAAAGTGTCTCGTGGCTTTCGTGGCACTGACAGACCGTGACTTGCCCTCCGCTGATGGGCCCCTGTTAAATAAATAGCGACATATGAGCAATGGCCTAGCTAGGGGCAACATCGGTGCCGAGGACTGCAGGGTGTCGAGAGGTGTGCTGCGCTTTCTCCGAGGGTACTCGCGGCGTTATGCCCTTTAACACTTCCACGCCTGGAGCATATAGCTCTCGCGACTCCACTCTGGACGGCCGGGTAAGGCAAGCCAGAGGCGGAGGTCCTTACACTCTTACCCATGAACTCTCCCTAAGGACCCCCAGGAGCACTCGGGTACGTGGGGTCGCTACTCCCTAACAGCTCGCCACAAGCTGCCCTGCGTTAAAATGTCAATTCACTACCCAAATGATCCCACCACCCTCGCCAACTGTACTCTGTAGTAGCGTCACTTACTGACCGCGCATACAATTTATGTGACGAGGATCATTTGGGTAGTGAATTGACACATTTAAAGAACGTTCTACAGAGTAATGGTTATAATGGGCGGATTATACCACCTAGACACACCGTTTTGCTTAAGCACCTGGACTATAAAGTTGAACGACAACCGGCGTACCTACCATAAATGTAAAGGGAGTGACAGATAAAGTTGCCAATATTTTAAAGAAGTTCTTGGTGAAGACTGTCTTCACTCCCCACAGAAAACTGGCACAATATCTACGTACGCCAAGGGACCGTTTTCCGCTTGAATGCCCAGGTATTTACAAAATTGACTGCAGCTGCGGTAGCTCTTACATAGGTCAGAATAAGCGCACTATCTCATGCCGTATAAAGGAGCACATCCGAATGTTTAAAAACAACGAACCTCGGAAATCGGCAATCGCTGAACATCTTCTGAACGCGGAAACGATTGGATTGAGTTGCACAACCCATAGATCCTCTCGCTCGACAGAAAAACACTATATACCCAGAATGGTTAAGGAAGCTATCAAAATCCTCAAGTATAAAAATTTCAACCGGGAAGACGGGTTTCAACTGTCGAGCATCTGGTATCCAGTGATCCGTAAGTTCTCCAAGGGAAAAAAGACATGTTCAGGAGTAAATACGCCAAGTGATACTGTAAGTGTTGTGTGTCGTGAACGTGATCGAGTTCCAAGTGAGAATGCGGACGGTAGTAGTATGAATAACGCGAAGCGAACCCGAAAGAGGGTAGATCGCTATGGTGTGTGGGTAGACTACAACTAAAAACTCGCTGCATGTCAGTTACTCCGTGATAATGGCGCTTGCAACAGTGCCGAAATATCGGGAACTCACAAAAACAAACATACATGGTAAATATCCCGTCGTTAATAGTAGTTATTATGCCTAGCTGAATTCATCATCTTTTTATACATTTTTCAAGTCTCTTTAAGGTAAACTAAGTTGAAAACTGTCAATTTTTATTACATAGCTGTTAACTTTACGCCCCGAAATTGGAAAAAAGTCATCTGAGATTGTCATTTACAACCCCATCATTTCCAAATGCCCAAAAACTGGCCAAGAGCATGTCGGACCATGCTTAGTGTAGGGTTCCATAGCCGTAACTATAAGGTAAAAATACGATGTAAAAAAAAGTACAACAACAAAAGAGCGTATCTTCATAACAATTACGTCCTTTTGTTGAGAAGCGCAGTTTATCGGCAATAACTCAAAAAGGGTTAATCCGATCTTGTTGAAAATAATTTTCGTTGAAAGTATTAATTGAGCGTTATCTTTGTAATTTTTTTTATATTTTTCGGACACACGGTTTAGAAGATAGAGGGGGGGGACACAATTTTCACAACTTTCGGAGCGATTATTTCCAAAGGTATTCACTTAATCAAAAACATTACTTAAGAACCTTAAAATGTTTTCAAAAGAGCTGTCGAACTATTTACCACACGTTGACATTTTGTGAAAAAAATTTTTTTTAGCTTCTGGTACATGTATGGAGTGCCCCCCCTAGATTTTTTTATTTTTATTATTTAACTACCAAACTTAGTTGCGGCATCTACAAGACATCTATATTCCAAATTTCATCAGTATAGGTCTTGTAGTTTTTGAGTAAAATGCCTGTGACATACGGACGGACGGACGGACGGACGGACGGACGGACAGACGGACGGACGGACATGACGAAACTATAAGGGTTCCTTTTTAGCCATTTTGGCTACGGAACCCTAAAAAGTCACGGGTGTAAATGACATTGATAACATTTTTACCAGTTGTAAAGGACATCTAACTTCCATAATACATTGTTTACAGCTAGAACTACCATCACAGGTTAAAGATACGGGCATTTCAAATATTTTTCATTTACATGTCGAAAGTATAGGTCGAGAAACAAAAAAACTATAGCCATTTTTTGTAAAATAAAATGGTTTTTTGCTTCTCCTCAAAACCAGCGTTTTGTCCTTTACGCCAATTGAACCCAAAGGTATCGATATGTTTTCGTTTATTCTTTCAATTTTTACGCAATTTTTTCGTCAATTACGAAATTAGGGAATACTTTTTTTTATTATTGACAGAAAGTTGTATAAAATACAATATAATATAAAATTGTCAAGAACATAACAAAAAACACAATATAAACAATTTCCAATAATTTTAAATTGCAAACCTAACTACAAGAATACACATTTAAAATATTTCATCTAAATATTCGCGGTAAAAATGTATACTGAAATAGTTTATGCAAAGGAAATTGAAAATTTTTCATTCTGTAACTCTATTTTTTGTCTACTTTATACTTTATAGAGCGAACATGGTGGCCCGTAGATTTGCTCGATGCTCTGCAGAGGTAAAAATAACTCTCTTTAGAGCTTTTTGTACCACTTTTTACACGGGCAGTCTGTGGGTCTCCTACACGCAAAAGCAATACAATGCTCTTCGTGTGCAGTACAATAATGCCTTCAGGATGCTAATGGGACTGCCGCGCTTCTGTAGTGCGTCGGGGATGTTCGCGGACGCGAGGGTGGATTGCTTCTACACAACCATGCGCAAGCGGTGTACATCTCTGGCGCGCAGGGTGCGAGGCAGTGCTAATGGTATCCTGAGGGCATTTGCAGAAAGGTTTGATTGTCAGTATCTGAATCATTGTCATCTGATTCATGTACTGACAACCAAGCCTTTCTCAATACTGAAATAATACAATAATATCGTGTTCTCATTAATATTAATTTATAATGTTTAATTTTTCTTTTTCATTGCTATGATCTCAGTTGGTCGAAATAAAAACTTTTTATTTATTTTTATTTTTTTTATTTTTAGTGTCTCTAGAAAATAAAGTTTGATTTTTTTGGAGTGTTTTTAATTTATTTTATTGCATATTTGAGAAAAGCACCTCGGCCTGAACCCTCGGCGTGAAAAGGGGGTTGCCAGCCTCGTAACTATCTGGCCTCGCGTTCGCTCGGCCATCTATATGTACTCTGTCGGCGACCTCTCACTTCCCGGCCTCTGTAGTAATGTACTATTTGTAAGCATCCCATCCCATCCATAAAAGTTCTTCTTCCTTGTCGTTATCACTCTTGACAGAGTGGTCGTGGTCATCACTTCAGGCGTTGGTGGCAAGTTTCACAACACGCCGCCACTCTTCTCTGATGGCCGCCTTCCTCGTGCATTCATGTAGTGATGATGAGCCATTTACTGCCGCTTTTATCTGGTCAGTCCACCTCATAGGCGATCTTCCGCGTGGCCTGGTACCCTCGACCTTTCCCTGGACCACAAGTCGCTCAATAGCCACCTCCCCTCGGCGGCATATGTGACCAAAAAAGGTGAGGATACGAGACTGTACCAAAGATGATAAACGCTGCTTGATGCCGAGTTCTCGAAGTATAGACTCGTTGGTACGGAATAAAAGTTACCTATCCATAAATATTAGTCGCTCTATGAGATGTAGACCTCGCGAGAGTCAACCCCATGGCTCCGCCATTTTGAAAAATTTCAGAAAGTGGGTCGACTAAAATATTCTATATAGATTATTAAACCTGCTCACAAAATTTCATGAGAGGGTGGATTTTCGTCCGCGACATTTGTATACCAAACTAAATTTATGGCATACAAATGGCGCGGACGAAAATCCAGCCGAGAATCAGTTGAGAAATGCGACCTGTAGAGGAGGACAGACTGACATCCGTCGGTTGGACATACGAAAGCCTATAAGCCAAAGCAGAGAAACTTCGTTCGCTTCGCTCACTCGATTAATAATTTTCAAGTTGGGCGTTTTAAAAATATAAAATCCCTATTTTTACACGTATTTGGGAATCCCCTTGCGTGGCAGATAATAATATAAACTCCGCTATGTGCCTAGCGACCTGGTTGGACGCCACCTAGTCCTACCCTCTCTCCAAAGGGGACCGGGACTGGCGACCTGGTTCAACGATACGAATATGTATAAACGGTAATTAAAACGAGCTTACGTGACAGTGAGTACGTTTACGAATCGACGTAGTAATCGCATTCGACATTTGCGCATTTCAAGCAATTAAACCTAAGTAGCGGATGAGTCGGCGTACGAGAAGGGAGTAGTTTCATTTAGTATTTCGCCGTCAATGTCGTGCCTAATATAATTTCATCCGTGAACTAGTTTGAACTAGTAATAAACAGTTTTTTTTTATAACATTGCTAGACTGTAGGACACCTGGAATGGGCCCTCCAACAGTATTGTACATTTGTGCACGGGGGAGAGAAGCTCCCACGCATGCGGATAGTGGCAAATTTATATAATACTATTCAACTTACAGTTTGGGTGTATGAGTGTAGCTGTAATTTAATCCTAATGTAGTTGCTAATGGTGTAAAATGTAGGTATAGTGTTTATCCTAATCGTGATTGAATAAACAGTTCGTGATCGGAGCGCAAACAAGTGTGGCTCACTCTGCAATTTCGTCGCGCGGCCACAGAATAAGAATTAGTGCTACGTACAGAAGCCTCTCGTTAACAAAACTGCGTTCGCGTCGGATGAGTGGACGGAGTTGACCCGCATCCGACCGTCTCTCTCTATCGCATAACGCGTACATAACGCGTGCTCTTTTTTCCGCTTCCAAGCGACAAGATTTACCGCGCAACCGAATCGCGGTCAGTCCTGGCCTGGCGCGGCTCCTAGTACCAAATTTTTCCCTTCCGGAGGGGCTTGCCAGCCACCAGAAAAACACGCGTTATGCGATAGAGAGATCGTCGGATACAGTACCTTCCGGTGGTCAGACCTGAACGTTTTATGTGCTGTTCCGTTCTTCACTGATAACACTGATATTAGGTACGTGATCAACGACGAAGTTTTGAATTACCCTACTGTCATATCATTCATCCTTTAGCGAGCTACAAACAGTTAAGCAAACTTTGCACACCTAAACAACAGGTGGAACTTCGGGGTGGCGAGCGCGAGGATGATAAGACAGAAAAGAAAACACAAAGTATTGTGACGGAACGTAGCCTCGTCAACATATTAAAAAATAATTTACAGTTCATTCAGAATTTGAAACTTCAGTTGCAATCTTCAGTTACGGGTTTCAGAGCTGGAAAAATTGTAAGCTTTATTTCCTAGGAGATTTTTACAGAGCGATGGATAGATTCGAACATTGCTCAAACAATTACGTTAGGCGTTTGGAAAAACATTATATTAGGAAAAGATATGAGTGATTTGCAATCTTACCTAGTATAATTATCCATGGACGTTGGTGACGAAAGCACTCAAGGTAGGGTATATTTACAACCACGGCACTTATAAACATAACATAGGACAGATGCAGATTATTCCAATACTTAATTAATTTTCTTCGCCACGTGAACGTAAACAAGGAATGATATCGAAACTGACCGAATGAATTCAAAGTGATGTAACGAAATACGATCGCGTAAGTTATGGTTAAGGGAAAGTTATCGGAATTAAGATAATGTGTTAATTTAGTTTAATTATATTATATAGATTAGAAAATTAAGAGAAAATTATTGGTGAGTTTATGAAAGTGATTTGTGATAGCTAAATTAATAATATTATTTGCGGGTTCGAATGGGAAAACTTAGTTAATACAGAACTGATTGTCTATGGCAAAGATAAATAATCGAAAGTACCCGCAGATAAGATTCCTAAGGAATAGACCTTTTGGTCTTAGACATAAGGTTGATTTTGGGAAAACCGTAAAATATTGGCGCCTTTTTATGGACCAATCACAAAGCGTCCCAATGATATGCATATGTGTGCAGTGTTCTTGGACTGTTGGATTATCGAAAAATGTTGCCAATTACTGGAGGAGCAAATTGGATTGGAGAATAATTGTATGATTAGATAATAAAATAGGTAGACTATAATTAAGCTTTCTAGTAATTAGAAAAGGACATTAAAAGGATAATTTATTTATGTGTTATTATACGTTAGGACAACAGTATTTTAGCATAAATGGGAAACATTCGGGAATTTATGTTTCAATAATTGGGATCACCGCTTACGAAACGGACGGTTATACGGACTACCCTCAGAATAAAATTCCTCAAATCAAACAAAGAAATAGGCAGTATGTCTTTAGCCATAAGGGCGATATTCAGCCAAATGAGAAAGTGGCGTGATCTTGCTTCTTCCAATCAGAGGATGTCCCGGAACTATGAATGTGTGAAATTTACCCTGATGAAGAATCGTGCATAATGAGACTGAGATATCGAAGGATGGACATAAGGTTGAAAATCATGTACATACGAAAAACCGGGAGAAACGTCTATAAAACCCGATGTAACCAGTATTTCAGGGTTCAGTCTCGCCTCGGCGACACTGAAACCAACCTCAGCTCTCGCGAGCTGCCATCAATAGTCTACGTCGTCAAACCAGCCCTGGAGGCTGCCAACATTTAGTCGCCGATACTAGATCTCTGCGAAAGCTGTACAGGCCGGTACAGGCTATGTCTAGTGTTAGGAAATAACTGAACCTTTGCGAAAATCTTTCGAGATTATGTTCAGTTATTAGTCAGATTAGGGATCTCTTCAATTATTCTCATCTGCGGCTTGCCGACGGCGGAGCCCTGCCCATTTTCAGCCAGAATTTGGGACTTCTTCAATTATTCTCTTCTGCGGCTTGCCGACGGGGGGGTTATCGCCATTTTTAGCTAGAGTTAGGGACTTCTTCAATTATTCTCATTTGCGGCTTGCCGACGCGGAAGCTATGCCCAAATCTAGTCAGATTTTAGGCACATTTTAGTCACATCTTAGTCGAGGGTTTATGACCAAATTGGGGAAGGTCTACGTCCATTATTTAGTCCAGGCTGGGCCTACGCGGGAGCCATGCCCATTTTTAGCCAGATTTTAGTCATAGTATAGTCACATTTCAGTCAACAGGTCCTATGTTTGTTAAGTTAGTCCAGGCCTACCTACAAAAGGGTCATGTTTTAAATAGGAAAGATTTATGTCCATTTTCAGAAGTTCTGTCTTGCATACAAGGGGTTCTTGTCAAAAATTTAGGGGAGACCTACGTTTAATTTAGGCTGACAGTCGGTAAGAATCCTGCGATCATAGTTTGAACCATAATATGAAACTTAAATCCACGTTACAGCGGAGGGACTCGTCAATTGTCAACGGCGGGACAGCGGGCACGGGGAGGAAGCCGTCCGCTGCGTGCTCGACGGCGTGCACCTGGTCCTAGATTGAAGATAACAAAGACAAACGAGCAACGGCGCCGCGGAGGGCTGGCTGGCGGTGAACGTGCAGACCACGGCGGCGGCGTGTTCCTGTCCTTGCAGCGGAGGGAATCGTGACTATCGGCGGCCGTGCGGGTCGGCGGCGGGCGCGTTGTCCTGGGGCAAGACCCGGTTCCTGTTCGTAGAGGTTTGAAGACATCGAGGGGTAAGTGTTTTATTTTATCACTGGTAGGGCTATCCGTGTGGGGGTTGCTTTGTTTTGGGAGTCAGAAAGTCATAGGCCTGTTTGGTCCTAGATTTGTCTAAAGTCTACTAAAGTTAGTATCATATTAAATGCATTTTGAGTCAAAGATAGCAACAATTTCGGTTGAGACGTCAAGCGAAATTGTTAGCATATTTTTTTTTTTGATCGAGCATAGGCGAGGCTACCTAAAGGTTCTTTGTGCATGTGAATCTTTGTGTATTTCATCATTATGTTACTATTTTCCTACTGAAACCTTTTTTGACATTGAACTATTGTTTGTGTATTGTGTACCGAATATGAATGTGTTTATACCATTTTACGAATTTTTCCTTACGATCGTTGTGTATGAAGGTATTTGTGCACAACAAATTAGTGCGCGTCATATTATTTAAATTACAGCTAATTAATGCGATAATTTCCACTCGGTTTATGGGGATAGTGCGTGTCTATATATGTATGAATAGACTTAGGTCGACTTCTACATTTTACTATGCGGCTTTACATAGTTACTCGCTAGCGATCATATGTCTTATGAACAGGGCGGATATGAGTTTCGTACACGTATGAATAGAATTAAGTCGGGTTTTACGTTTTACCTCACGGTATTACATAGTTGTAAGCTTGCGTTTAATTGATGCGTAAACTACTATTTGTTTATGAATAATGAGTTTATGAGTTACGTACAGGTACGGTTAGATTTAAGCCAGGTGGTACGTTATCGTATTGTGGTGTGAAAGTGCGGTTTCTCATGAATTTTATAAGTGTTCATTTATCTGAACATACATATTTTCTGCTGCGTATTTGCGTGTGCAATCATACCCTCAATCTTTACTATACTGAGTTATGTATGCAACTTACTTCCTAGGAAGTTTTATTTACGAATCTTTAAGAGTACGAATTGAAACATATTCAAAACACCGAGACCTTTTGTTGGTTTCACCGAGATTTATTTATTTTAATTATTATGCATTTATGTGTTGTGAATGTGATGAGACGAATCTATTGTCGGATACTTGTATGTAATTTATTGGGATGGTTTTGTTACTTATTGCATTACTATGAGTGGATGCTTTTATATTTTATGATGATAATCCCGTGTTCAGGCAATTATTACCCGATGTTTATTCATGTTTACATAAACTTTACACACTCAGTCACACATACTTGCACATTAATTTAGTATAGGGTAAGTTAGCAGCTGATAGTCATAAATTTATTTATTACTTATAGACAACTTCAAGCATTCTTTTGGGAACCGAGTAGGTAGTAAGTTGATCTTAAAAGGGGGGAAAATGAGGTCAATTTAATAGGTGGATAGGGGGTGTATAGTTAGCAATAGATATATCATTACTATATGATATTAGGTAGGTGCCGTGGTAATCGGGGGGAGACGGTTTGTCTGCCATATTGCCGTAATGTGACAGGGGAGCGGTCTCTGCCTCCGGGCTGACCGTACTTACGAGATAGGCTAGTAGTTCTGGGGATAGGTTTCAGAATTGTACTCATGCTGACATGAGTCATGCCGGCAAGGTTGCAGTTCCTTAGGGGTTACTGATAGTAGAGGTTATTGTCATTAATATTGATCCGTAGTTTATATAGCTCATCCAAGCATAGTCACGCCGTTTGTGGACCCATGGGTAACTCAGGCTGACGTGAGTGTCTACTGTACTTCCCCCTAATGACCGTGTGACTGTGGGAAACCCTAGTGTGGTTATGTGTTCTTCACCGACGCATGCCATACAAACAAGCTTGCTTGTCCGGCTTTGCCGAGCATTTGGCTGATGGAGGATTGTTGGCCTCTCCTCGGAGAGTTGAGCCCTGCCTAGCGGGAAATCCGAAATGCAGTCATACCCCTGTTGTATACTCGAGCTTAGTTCGCGATTTGTTTGACCCTTTGCTATTAGTGACCCATGGGTATCTTGTAGGGGGAGCTTAGTTCAAGGAATACCGACCAGAGTTGATTTGTAGTATTACCATTTCTTATATCGTCGCGCCACATTATTATGCAATCCCGGGGGGGTCAGGGTCCATATCCCCGCAAATGTTAGTGGGAGTCATGCAGGTTACGACCGGTGTCTGTTGAGTATGTGATTTTGAACTCTTTAGCGTGAGTGCTTTGGGAGCTGTATTATAATTGGCTTAGGGAGAGTTTATTCTCAATTACATAACAAGTTTGAACACTTGATACACCACTCTTATTCGTCAATAAGAACCAGCTCTGGGAGGACCCTTGGTAGCTATTCGAGTAGGTATTTAGGTACACTGGTTTAATCCTAGGTTCCCACATACCGACTTTTAAGACATTAAAGTCACACTTAATACATATCACATTATGATTTAGGCTTTATTGACTACTTACTTTTGATTTGTTCTTTATCATATTATGAAATAGGTTTGACTGACTGACGTCTTAGTATAGCTAGGCCAGGACACTTGACCGTTATAGGGTTACTGACATCCTGCCTTTGACAAGACTACTAGACTGAATACTATGACTAGACCCTCTACATACAGTGACTGTACTGGTAGGCTAACAGACCGGTGGATGATTATTTACGACGTTTTTTATCATTCGTAAAGCCCTACCTTACAAAACGTTGGTAGTTTCATGAATTGTGAAGATTGAGCAAATTCCATAAAATAATCCATCTTTCACAATTCTTCTTGCCAGGTATTAGGGCAGAATCAGTCTATAGATAAGCCTGTATCTTAGCTTATGTTGTCCTGCATGTGGGGAGCTGGGACTGACATATGCTATAGATACAGCACCTTAGTTATAACACTACGTTATAACCTCCCTATTTGCTGTCCTCTCAGTAATATTGGCATCTGAGCCGATACAAGAATTTCCCATAAATGTTATATGCCTCCAGGCATTTTTGTGGAGGGGGCTCATCGTCTTTGGCCGGAGCTACTGGTGATAGCGGGGATAGGAGCGTCACCCTTGCCACAACCCTAATACCTTTTTTATACTATAATATCAACGACTATAATCATACAAAAGACTACTTCGATTGACAGACAATTTTGTATAGAATGACTCATGACTGCCTTCCCGCCTCTCTAGAACCTTCTATATAGTCTAGAATATAGAACTCTAACATGATATCATCTCTTATTAACATTACGCCTTTCTTACATAAGATAATAAAAAGTTAACTCATAAATTTATATCTACCATACTTACATTTCCTTCAATCAAGTCAAATATTCCTGCGGAGTCCCTGTCTTATCGAAAAGAGTTCTGGGTTATCTACATCACAACGAAGGGTCCTACCAATACTAGAACGATCACGCCATGGCCAAAGACAAGTTTAGATTATTAATGTAGGTATAGCACATCAACCATCCAGTAATAAGTATTATAGGAATAGTTCAGTATTAACAGCCTTCAGTACCTACACTAGAGTCAGAGAAAATTACCAGTAGTTTCAGATTCTTTAGATTTTCATTCAGTACTAAATTTCAGTAGTATAGTTTCAGCTACAAAATTCATCGTCATGTAATTTCAGTAGGGCAGATTTTCTAGGGCGAATTTCTAGGGCGGGAAAGAAGATGTAGCTAGAGTAGCGAGAGTAGTATTGAGGTGTTAGGATAGGGAGTTATTACAATTTGGTGCTGTGACCAGGATTAGTTAAAAGCTAGTTTAATCAGAAAAGTTACATTTATTATCATAAGCTTGTCTGTAGTAACCCAACAATGGGTTACAATTTGTTGTCGTTAATGGATAGAAAGACGGGGGGCCGCAGGGATTTATTGATTAAATTATGTGTATTTCAAAGTCTTCATTAATAATTAAACCAAAATTTAGTCATGAGCACAGGGCAGGTATAATTTCTATTAAAATAACTGCATAACTGTTTATTACCAAGCAGGAACAACATTATTATCTTTTTGCCAATACTTCATTATCATGTATTATCTTTTCACTCCACTATTAATCTGAAACAATAGAATAATTTATTTTTTTATTCATTTCATTTTCAATTAAAATCACAGAATTATTTTTAGAAATTTACAGAGTTTTATCTTACTAAACAGGTGGTTACCTTAAACCATGATCATAGTTTATAGTTAGGAAATAATCAGAAAATCATTTCTTAAAAATACCATCAATAATTATTTGTTTTATGACTCGAGTAAGAAATTGAGAAATTAATATGAATATAAATAATAAAGCAGAAACGTGCAATTAAATTATCAATTAAGGATCATACCAACCTTGTTTTATCAGTATTCATCACTGTAGAAAGAAAAATCCATGTTTGAAAATTTTCTCCGGAGACTCTCCAAAGACAATTTATGATTTCTAATCGAATTGTATTCTGAGATGTAGTTATGTTGTAGTAGACTCATCATTAAGCTGGGCTAGTTATGATTAGTAGATAATAAAATCCACAAATAGGTTCCCAAGCACTTTGCAACTCTTATCTTTGCTTCATGAAGGAGGTGGAGGAGGGGTCAAGGCCGACGGTCACCGACATCACTTAATCATTAGAAAAGTTTGGGTTTGCTTGGTGATTCCAACCGGGCACTGCAACTCTTCGTGTACAATGATAGTTGAAAGCCAGATTTCAAACTATTTTTCAAATTAAAGGACATGTTTTCATAATTAAAGAAACCACTTTCATAGGTTATGTTTCCAAAAAAAATATTATCATGGTTTGCAGTAATGTAAAGCTTGCTGTTTGTACACTAACATAATTAACTCACAAAACAGTTCATTGGTGTACATTTTCACACTCCAATATGCTTAAAATTTTAACATTTTTTTTTTTTTATACACTCACTAGGTTATATTTGCTTTGTATTATATGATTCATTGTTTAGCATTTACAAATTGATACCGGTAACCTGTTAGGATACATGCCCAGTCTTTATTTATCACACTTGAGAAAAACCTAGGTAGCGTTATGTATTTTTACTACACAATAGTCAGGCAACAAGGAAGATAGGTTATGGCACTTGTGACGAATTTAACACTCCCGACGCGTTGTCATAAATTAGGAGGGTTTGTCGTTCTAAGAAAACATCGCTGTAGCAATGAATGACTTTGATAGCGATAGTGATGAGAAACGTCATGTTAGTGTCATCACAATAGGGTACTTTCCTGACAGATCAAATCAGTTACTTTTTATGAATTATCAAAACGCTCGGATAGTATGAAGTTTCTATGAGAAAAAGCATAATGACGTCATTGTGCTCAAACATCAAATAATCTCCTCACTCATAGCTTTTGGTCATTTAAAAAAATCGTATAAAACGTTAAATAGGTGAATTTTAGTTGATTTTTGCAAATTTTCGAAAGCAGATTTCAAGGTTAGCGTGAAGTAATAAATTACTTGTTGATTACATTACATTATTGACTACAGGCAAGTACCCTATTAGAATGTCATCCGGCCGCGTGATGGCATTACACGTCGTTCAGTAGCGAGAAATATAAGCTTAGTTTGAGTAACAAACTATATCTCGTGCGGTACAAAAATAGATTGTATTTATTCCATTCGTGACACATAATTATAAAGATATATTTGGCACTATTAGGGCATTTATGTTGAGAAAATTCGTAATGATGAAATATTAGGTTAGCTGTAATTATGTCCACCTTACAGGAACATATAGGTAGTCGATTAATTATATTACGGGAATTTCTTAACGTAATAGTATTTCTTGTGCATCCTTCCTTTATGACATAACTATAGCTACTTTCATAAAACATAAGTAAATCATTGATAGCTTTAATTGTCCAGTAGTAATTTTATAATACAATACTTACCTTTATGAAAAAAAAAAAATTTTTAAATTACAAACAGCATACAGAACGCAAAATTTTATTTAAATCAGTGTTTAGGAAAATCGTGATATTACATTTTTGAATATGAAGTGACATTACTAAAATTGCAGTCAGTACATCCCTAGGTAAGGTGACAGATTATAGATAGGAAACTAAAAGTCAAAAGTAAAAATTATGTATTAGGCAGATGAAGGGTTGAAAATTGTTTGAGTTATGTCATCGTACTTCAAGCGATTTTGTGGGCGTTCATGTGCCATTTTCGTCACAAATTAATTCTCCTATATTAGATAGGTTATCCCCAAGACCTGTTTAGTTAAAATTGTCAAATCAAATTATTTAACAGCCGAACAGTAGGGAGCGTGCACGGCGAATACACCGCCAATCCAAATCTTGTGCATTGTTATATTAAGGTCACATTGATATAAAGTGTCAATAATGTGACTTGTATTGGTATGACCACGACTTACTGTATTTGGAATTGACAATTGTAGATGGTATATGATTATTCAGGCCTGCTAAGTTACCTTTTCCATTCGTATAGACCATTGATATTGCTTCTAGGTCCCTATAGTAAAGAAAAGTTATGTAGTCAAAAGTAAAAATGCTTTTTTTTTTTGATACGGATATTTCTAGAAAATAAAAGGGAAACCAACAACATGATACTTTATTATTAATAGAATATTTGCCTAGATAATTGCGGTTAAAACATTGAGATTTATTGTTTGAATTCTAGATCTAGACAATTAGGACAAAGTCATGAGACAATCAAAAATTAAATAGCCATTATTTCAAGACATTACTTCAAGAATATAAACATTTTATTAGCTAGTGGCTTCTATGGAACAAATTACATCTTTAGCGCAGACCTGCTTTACAACTAAACTTTATTTTAAGGAACCAACCAGTAGATTTAGGATAGTTTAACCAAACCTCAATAAAATTGAATCGACAATTACACCAAAGTATTTTAGCACCTGCAAATTACACAAATGACGGGTAGACTATTGAGAAGGAACTTATTTATTAACTTATTTGTCTAGATCAAATTGCTTAAAAAAATAAACATTCTAGTAGGGTCTTACGACTATGATTCTTTTAAGTGTAGCTTACTTACTAAACACTAAGTTGTGACACATGTAGTATAGTACCGGATATGACTCATAAAAATCAAGAGAAAAAAAAAAAAGAATCGTTTATTTCCGTAAGTAGGCCCTCAAGGGCTCTTTTACATGTCTTATCTCTAATTCTTTTCTTTGGCGCCTCGGGTAATTGACCTTCTGGTGAGAAGAAGCGCCGGAAGAAACTCACCAGTTTCTCTTTTCGACCAAGAAATATAAAATTAAAAAACTTAATTAGTATTGGATATTAGTTGCAATACTGAAAGGTTCTAATTGATAGTACTATGATTTGTCCGTGAGGTTTCATTTGGTAGTTGACAGCAGTAGTAAATTTCAATGAGTCCGGGAAGTGGTTCTCGAGTTCAACAGTTAGAGGGTCCGGGGGCCGCCTGAAAAGTTTAAAATTAAATTTGGTAAAAATAGTTAAACAACAAAAAAAATAGGGAACGTTACATAGGTAGACTGTGGCACGGGTTAAAACTAGGAAACAGAAAAGAGAAAGTTCTGACACCTTATAGTATGTTATTATGGTTCCTTACTTATAATACTAACAATGATCGCTGTCTCCGAACCATAAATGATAGTTTATAGCAATAAGCTCTTGCATAACAAGATATTACCCATCACCACTATCTCCCATTATAACAACCATTCTACACATATAGGCAGTATGGACGACCGTTAGCGCATTTGCCCATTGCTCGACTCTCCGTAGATAAATTATAACCAAGTTAAGACCAGATAGGGTGTGTGATAGGCAGTGGTCATTTTGTCCAGTCAATTGGTGGAATAATGCATAGGCATTATTATACTTATAGACTGAACTAGGATTAGCAGACAGGAGAAATAATACTTACAATCATGCTATTCAATAAACCGGGTCCGACATCTGGCATAGCTTTTTAACCATTTATTTTGTTTAGATTCCATTTACTCATGTTCCGATTATTAAATCGACATAATATATAATAAGCAACGTTATGAGTATTACTTTTTAAAGAGTCACAAAGAAGTCTGGTAACGTTGAAAACCTGTAAAGATACAAAATTACACGTTAAACTCAGTAGGAAATATTTTATTATTACGCCACATTTAAACGTGGGTAATAAATATTATAAAACTTACTTAGAATTTCGGTACCATAGAATCCTTTGGCGTTTCCATTATATTATATGTCCAACATTAACTTACTTGTATCACATATACTATTTGCATACTAGAAGTAGTTTACTAAATTATCCCTTCATTGTAAGTTCTCTTAAGATATGTCCTTTGCTTCCTGTGAAAGATTTTAACGATGATTACAAAGTCAGTCTGCTGGTGTAGTTTCATGTACAAATATAGAAGATAGGCATTACACACATACTTACTCTTTTATACGTCATAGTCAATTCATCCACTAATTACTATAATATACCACGAATCCATTGGTAAAAGGTTAGTTATATTCTTCTTGTGGAATATTATGAACATTTTCAAAAGAGCTAACAGACAGCCGACTACTAGAGATGTCAAATGGAACTATGGAACCGCGGCTGAGTAAAGCGACAGAATTAGATATCACACGCAGGTAGCTAACTTTAACACTGGTATTATCCTATCAAATTTGGTCGGATTAATCCATTACCATAGAGAATAAACGTAAAGGTGTTTACACACTTGAACGCATGGAATTTTGCATACTTTATGGCTTTATATCCAACTTGAGAAAATGAAAATAATTACGATCACGTATTATCGTAAAGGTCTTTTGAATGCAAATCATTTTAGATTTATTACTTTTAGGTAGATTAGAACTATCGAGGTTTAGTTTAGTCTTATACGTAGTTTAATTGTATCAGTTTAGGATAAATTTTAAGTCATTTTACGTTTTCTATGATCTTGTTATTCTTTGAATTGCCAATTAAATATATATATTTAACGTTTTAGATTTTAACATTTATGACAGGTTAAAAACGAATTACAATTACAAAATTATGGCACTAAAAATCCATATTCAGCGTTTTTTTTTTACGTCGTTTTATTTTTATCATTACTACTCAGAAAAAAATGTTCAAAATCAATAACTGGAATTGACCTTTTTTTATGAAACCGAAAAACAGTCCCGAGATAAGTATTATCAAAGTTGTCACGATTTGTTGTTTCGTTATAACAAATAATCGTCGGACAATAGAGATTGTCAAGTCGCGTGGTTAAACGTTTAAATATTTTAAGGATTTTCGGAAATAATCAAAGCATTAGGAATATTTCACATTGTATCCAATATCGGAACAGGAAGTCGGATACAACTCATACATTTTAAGTACCTGGCTAGAATCGTATCGGGGGTCGGAACTGATATCAGGTCGGGGCATGTGAAATTTCTTTAGCCATTGACAAAATATATTTTGATTGTCTGTGAATATTAATAGATACCATATTTGAAGAAAATTGGGACCCTAAGTGTTGCCATATATTACGGTAAAAATTTATAAGCTGAGATTAAGGGAAAATTAATAACCGACCAAATCGGGTGTCAGTCGTGGCCAATAAGTTTAGCATCATGATTGAATTTGACATTCTGCCAAGTTGACCAACTTTGAATTAATAAGAAACTATAAATTGTACTCACAGAGTCCACCATTTGACACCTTATGATTGTATAGAAGAAGTGTTTCTGAACGTACCTAGAGTTTAGCCGGAGTTGCCAATGTAATATAGTTTGAGCTGAATAGGATATTTTGGTAGTAACAATTTCACATGTCAAAATGACAGAACAATTTTATGAGTTACCAGTTATACTTATGATGAGATTAACGAATTAATCGGAATTTGACATATTTTGAGAAGGTTTGTTGGCAGAATTTACTTGCGAAACCATTGAGATAGTAATTAATTAATATGGACTAGATACTATTAGAATAATTTTATAGAACGGTGTTAAGTATTCAAAGTAGTGCAACACAGTCTGTTTGGCTAAATTTAAATGACGCAAGCAACACAGAAAGATAATTGTCATTGTCAGATGTAACCGCTAAAAAAAATATTATGTGGTTTGAATCATGTTTGTAAAGAAACATAAAAATTTTATCAGTAAAATTAATGGTGATTATAGTTTTGTGTTAGGAAGGTGATCTAGTTGAAAAGTGAGAACCAGAGTGATGAGTTCATTTTCGTGAATATGAAGTTAGTAATAACAATCCAACTCGAAAATATAACACCCTAAAGGTTAGTATAATTTTGTCATAATCATACATTCTGATAAATAGACTGTTGAGAATTAGGTAGAAACATCGCGTCCATAGGATACATTCAATAAAAGATGCGGCCTTATCAAGAATGAATGTTATAATGATTGAAAAGAGATTTGACAATAGTTGACAATTAATATCAGATCTAGTTGATATAAACATTTTACCATCCAGATAAACGGTTTACAATTAAAATAGTAAATTTACACACTAATTTTGTCGAGGAATCTTTTATGTTTTTAAGTTTCCTCTGCGAAACATTCCGGAATATCAATAAATACAGTACCTATAAATGTTTGTGTCATTATAACATTTTTATTCTACATATGATGACATCGCATAGAGGTAACTAAAATAAACATCTTTTATACGGACCACTTTACCCTAAAATCAATATTTACCGAGCTATTAAAATTCAGACCAAGCGAGCCCGAACAAATTTTAAACTTAGAAAATTTTTGAATTTTTTTTTTATGTCAGTATAACCCTCTACTATTGTCACTAGATCTTATAAAACATGATAAAATAAGCATGTTTTATTATATAAACTTTTTCCCTTAGATTAGTATTTACTGATATATTGGGGTCAAAAGGTTATTAAATTTATATGGCCCTAGAACTTAGAAAATTTTGAAGGTAAATTTTGATGTTAACATAACCTTACATTTTTGCTAAAGAATCTTATAAAACATGATAAAATAAGCATGTTTTATTACATAAACCTTTTCCCTCAGATTAGTATTTAATGAGATATTGGGGTTCAAACGTTATGAAATTTATATGAATCTAAGACTTAGAAAATTTTTGAGGGTAAATTTTGATGTCTATATAACCCTACATTTTTGTTGAAGAATCTTATAGAACATGATAAAATAAGCATGCTTTGTTATATAAACTTTCTTTCTCAGGTCAATAATTATGAGAGTAGAGGTGGTTCAAAATTACAAACACCCGAGGACATTTAAATTTTACCTTCTCTTCCTATAATTTAGGCTAGTCTTTTGCTTAGTCACAAATATAGAAGCATACAGGGTATGAGTACAAAGTAGGCTGTTAGAAGAGAATATTGCCTTCAAGTATGACGGGTGGATTTTAAATAATGTCATCTCGCTCATAGGTCAAATCCACATTTACACCTGTAAGAGCTCTTTTAATGAAGATCAATGAATTTGAATAAGGTAGATATATACCATCATGAGATATCTTGATGAAGTTCTTAATTTATTATCGCAGGTAGCAACTAGCAGCGATCGAGTCTTTATCTCAAACACCCACAACAATGTACGCAATCACATAGATATCTATAGTAGACTAGACGAATTACCGTTAAAAACTAATACAACTCGCTCCGTCCAGTAACGGGTACTAGGGCTATCTTAGGTAACCCGTTAAATTGTAGATGGCGCTGGCGTTGAAATAGATCGCGCGTTTTCAAGTACAACCCAGAAATACCAATTTGAAAATTCAAGTATTATGTTGTTTAATCTCATAAACCATTAAATGACGGCAACATCAAGATAGATCTCATTATCGTTTGTTTAACTTGGAATTTGTAAATAAGGTTTCAGTAATTTTGTTCTATATCAAATCTCAACTGGCGACTTCATGTGAGTGCAAATTGATTTCAGTAGCTCAGGTTAGTACGGAGCCATATTTAAGAAGCCTTAGGAGAATAACTAGTTAGCCAATCGAAGTTAGTACCTAGTAGAGGTATCAACTGGTCTTGTTGGCCTAGGGTAGCTCAGGGCCCTACTTGTTTGTTATTAAAATTATTAATGTAGTTTTAGGGTTCAGTGGTAATGAAGTCCGCTTTGATGTTACCTGTTAGAACGTTATAGTAGGGAAGTTTTCACCCATCATCATCACCATTAACCTTTAAGGGCGCTTCATTTTTCCTTTTCCGTATAAGGGTAGTTAAACTGTTACAAAACAAAAACAAAATTAGGACATTAATCGTTAGCTACTAAGGAAATGGTTGCCTGTACTTATTATGTTGCATCGGCATTAGTTGAAAGGACATTTTTCCTGGAAGAAAAAAAAAATGATTAGGGTATTTATGATATTATTAACTCAATAACTACCAATGATTATTTTCCATATTTTAGACTGATAGTCATTTATAAGCTATTCAAAACAAGGTCATGCCTATACTTTTATGATTATTTCATAGTATAACTTTTGGAAGTTTATTATCTTTTGAATTTCGCTGCATTTTATGACCTACATAATTGCTTAATTAATTTGATGCTATGCCATGAAATGGAACAAAGTAAACGGATATGTACTATTTTAAGATAAGTTAAAGAAGAAGTAATCCATGTTAAACCTTGAGGGATTAATAGGGGTTTTAAAAGGGTATTCATTAATTTCCATTTTACAATGTAGACATTATATATTATATATTTATTGATATACAGGATGACTCTGAATATTGCAAATATAGGGGTTAATAATCATAACTATGGAATTAAAATTAAAGGTACCAATTTGGAAAAAAAGTTTTACTTTTATCATGAGTGGTGGCATTATAACTCTATCATTATAGTTTTAAGTCTTGAGAGAGGAACCGGTATTATGTATCTTTTAAGGTATATCATAACATACAAAGGTATGATAGATATATTTTTTTATTTCAGGCTAAGGACAGTCTGTGCTGAAAAAAATTTTATGAATCATTTTTAATTTTTTTTTTATAGTTTTACTGGTAATACCTTGTTTGGTTGTATGAAATGAAAGTAAAAGGGGATCCCAATGAAAGATAGATGGTGTGAACTTTATTAATGAGATGGTGAGTAAGGAAGAGTGTGTGGCTAGCTGTGAAGGAATAAAAAGGAAGGGGGGGGGGGATTTTTGATATGAAATGAATGTCTATGTGATGTGGTGTATGATAGTGATGAGACAGTGAAGATTGCATTTGATTAAATGGGTTTCTTCAACCGGACAAGGCTTTGCTGTTTAACTATTATTATAAGTTAAGATTTTATTTATTTAAGAGGAACTATTATTCTACGTTAGAGCCGAAGGCGACCACTGCGCATAATAGTTGGGGCCGGCTGTGACGGAACGTAGCCTCGTCAACATATTAAAAAATAATTTACAGTTCATTCAGAATTTGAAACTTCAGTTGCAATCTTCAGTTACGGGTTTCAGAGCTGGAAAAATTGTAAGCTTTATTTCCTAGGAGATTTTTACAGAGCGATGGATAGATTCGAACATTGCTCAAACAATTACGTTAGGCGTTTGGAAAAACATTATATTAGGAAAAGATATGAGTGATTTGCAATCTTACCTAGTATAATTATCCATGGACGTTGGTGACGAAAGCACTCAAGGTAGGGTATATTTACAACCACGGCACTTATAAACATAACATAGGACAGATGCAGATTATTCCAATACTTAATTAATTTTCTTCGCCACGTGAACGTAAACAAGGAATGATATCGAAACTGACCGAATGAATTCAAAGTGATGTAACGAAATACGATCGCGTAAGTTATGGTTAAGGGAAAGTTATCGGAATTAAGATAATGTGTTAATTTAGTTTAATTATATTATATAGATTAGAAAATTAAGAGAAAATTATTGGTGAGTTTATGAAAGTGATTTGTGATAGCTAAATTAATAATATTATTTGCGGGTTCGAATGGGAAAACTTAGTTAATACAGAACTGATTGTCTATGGCAAAGATAAATAATCGAAAGTACCCGCAGATAAGATTCCTAAGGAATAGACCTTTTGGTCTTAGACATAAGGTTGATTTTGGGAAAACCGTAAAATATTGGCGCCTTTTTATGGACCAATCACAAAGCGTCCCAATGATATGCATATGTGTGCAGTGTTCTTGGACTGTTGGATTATCGAAAAATGTTGCCAATTACTGGAGGAGCAAATTGGATTGGAGAATAATTGTATGATTAGATAATAAAATAGGTAGACTATAATTAAGCTTTCTAGTAATTAGAAAAGGACATTAAAAGGATAATTTATTTATGTGTTATTATACGTTAGGACAACAGTATTTTAGCATAAATGGGAAACATTCGGGAATTTATGTTTCAATAATTGGGATCACCGCTTACGAAACGGACGGTTATACGGACTACCCTCAGAATAAAATTCCTCAAATCAAACAAAGAAATAGGCAGTATGTCTTTAGCCATAAGGGCGATATTCAGCCAAATGAGAAAGTGGCGTGATCTTGCTTCTTCCAATCAGAGGATGTCCCGGAACTATGAATGTGTGAAATTTACCCTGATGAAGAATCGTGCATAATGAGACTGAGATATCGAAGGATGGACATAAGGTTGAAAATCATGTACATACGAAAAACCGGGAGAAACGTCTATAAAACCCGATGTAACCAGTATTTCAGGGTTCAGTCTCGCCTCGGCGACACTGAAACCAACCTCAGCTCTCGCGAGCTGCCATCAATAGTCTACGTCGTCAAACCAGCCCTGGAGGCTGCCAACATTTAGTCGCCGATACTAGATCTCTGCGAAAGCTGTACAGGCCGGTACAGGCTATGTCTAGTGTTAGGAAATAACTGAACCTTTGCGAAAATCTTTCGAGATTATGTTCAGTTATTAGTCAGATTAGGGATCTCTTCAATTATTCTCATCTGCGGCTTGCCGACGGCGGAGCCCTGCCCATTTTCAGCCAGAATTTGGGACTTCTTCAATTATTCTCTTCTGCGGCTTGCCGACGGGGGGGTTATCGCCATTTTTAGCTAGAGTTAGGGACTTCTTCAATTATTCTCATTTGCGGCTTGCCGACGCGGAAGCTATGCCCAAATCTAGTCAGATTTTAGGCACATTTTAGTCACATCTTAGTCGAGGGTTTATGACCAAATTGGGGAAGGTCTACGTCCATTATTTAGTCCAGGCTGGGCCTACGCGGGAGCCATGCCCATTTTTAGCCAGATTTTAGTCATAGTATAGTCACATTTCAGTCAACAGGTCCTATGTTTGTTAAGTTAGTCCAGGCCTACCTACAAAAGGGTCATGTTTTAAATAGGAAAGATTTATGTCCATTTTCAGAAGTTCTGTCTTGCATACAAGGGGTTCTTGTCAAAAATTTAGGGGAGACCTACGTTTAATTTAGGCTGACAGTCGGTAAGAATCCTGCGATCATAGTTTGAACCATAATATGAAACTTAAATCCACGTTACAGCGGAGGGACTCGTCAATTGTCAACGGCGGGACAGCGGGCACGGGGAGGAAGCCGTCCGCTGCGTGCTCGACGGCGTGCACCTGGTCCTAGATTGAAGATAACAAAGACAAACGAGCAACGGCGCCGCGGAGGGCTGGCTGGCGGTGAACGTGCAGACCACGGCGGCGGCGTGTTCCTGTCCTTGCAGCGGAGGGAATCGTGACTATCGGCGGCCGTGCGGGTCGGCGGCGGGCGCGTTGTCCTGGGGCAAGACCCGGTTCCTGTTCGTAGAGGTTTGAAGACATCGAGGGGTAAGTGTTTTATTTTATCACTGGTAGGGCTATCCGTGTGGGGGTTGCTTTGTTTTGGGAGTCAGAAAGTCATAGGCCTGTTTGGTCCTAGATTTGTCTAAAGTCTACTAAAGTTAGTATCATATTAAATGCATTTTGAGTCAAAGATAGCAACAATTTCGGTTGAGACGTCAAGCGAAATTGTTAGCATATTTTTTTTTTTGATCGAGCATAGGCGAGGCTACCTAAAGGTTCTTTGTGCATGTGAATCTTTGTGTATTTCATCATTATGTTACTATTTTCCTACTGAAACCTTTTTTGACATTGAACTATTGTTTGTGTATTGTGTACCGAATATGAATGTGTTTATACCATTTTACGAATTTTTCCTTACGATCGTTGTGTATGAAGGTATTTGTGCACAACAAATTAGTGCGCGTCATATTATTTAAATTACAGCTAATTAATGCGATAATTTCCACTCGGTTTATGGGGATAGTGCGTGTCTATATATGTATGAATAGACTTAGGTCGACTTCTACATTTTACTATGCGGCTTTACATAGTTACTCGCTAGCGATCATATGTCTTATGAACAGGGCGGATATGAGTTTCGTACACGTATGAATAGAATTAAGTCGGGTTTTACGTTTTACCTCACGGTATTACATAGTTGTAAGCTTGCGTTTAATTGATGCGTAAACTACTATTTGTTTATGAATAATGAGTTTATGAGTTACGTACAGGTACGGTTAGATTTAAGCCAGGTGGTACGTTATCGTATTGTGGTGTGAAAGTGCGGTTTCTCATGAATTTTATAAGTGTTCATTTATCTGAACATACATATTTTCTGCTGCGTATTTGCGTGTGCAATCATACCCTCAATCTTTACTATACTGAGTTATGTATGCAACTTACTTCCTAGGAAGTTTTATTTACGAATCTTTAAGAGTACGAATTGAAACATATTCAAAACACCGAGACCTTTTGTTGGTTTCACCGAGATTTATTTATTTTAATTATTATGCATTTATGTGTTGTGAATGTGATGAGACGAATCTATTGTCGGATACTTGTATGTAATTTATTGGGATGGTTTTGTTACTTATTGCATTACTATGAGTGGATGCTTTTATATTTTATGATGATAATCCCGTGTTCAGGCAATTATTACCCGATGTTTATTCATGTTTACATAAACTTTACACACTCAGTCACACATACTTGCACATTAATTTAGTATAGGGTAAGTTAGCAGCTGATAGTCATAAATTTATTTATTACTTATAGACAACTTCAAGCATTCTTTTGGGAACCGAGTAGGTAGTAAGTTGATCTTAAAAGGGGGGAAAATGAGGTCAATTTAATAGGTGGATAGGGGGTGTATAGTTAGCAATAGATATATCATTACTATATGATATTAGGTAGGTGCCGTGGTAATCGGGGGGAGACGGTTTGTCTGCCATATTGCCGTAATGTGACAGGGGAGCGGTCTCTGCCTCCGGGCTGACCGTACTTACGAGATAGGCTAGTAGTTCTGGGGATAGGTTTCAGAATTGTACTCATGCTGACATGAGTCATGCCGGCAAGGTTGCAGTTCCTTAGGGGTTACTGATAGTAGAGGTTATTGTCATTAATATTGATCCGTAGTTTATATAGCTCATCCAAGCATAGTCACGCCGTTTGTGGACCCATGGGTAACTCAGGCTGACGTGAGTGTCTACTGTACTTCCCCCTAATGACCGTGTGACTGTGGGAAACCCTAGTGTGGTTATGTGTTCTTCACCGACGCATGCCATACAAACAAGCTTGCTTGTCCGGCTTTGCCGAGCATTTGGCTGATGGAGGATTGTTGGCCTCTCCTCGGAGAGTTGAGCCCTGCCTAGCGGGAAATCCGAAATGCAGTCATACCCCTGTTGTATACTCGAGCTTAGTTCGCGATTTGTTTGACCCTTTGCTATTAGTGACCCATGGGTATCTTGTAGGGGGAGCTTAGTTCAAGGAATACCGACCAGAGTTGATTTGTAGTATTACCATTTCTTATATCGTCGCGCCACATTATTATGCAATCCCGGGGGGGTCAGGGTCCATATCCCCGCAAATGTTAGTGGGAGTCATGCAGGTTACGACCGGTGTCTGTTGAGTATGTGATTTTGAACTCTTTAGCGTGAGTGCTTTGGGAGCTGTATTATAATTGGCTTAGGGAGAGTTTATTCTCAATTACATAACAAGTTTGAACACTTGATACACCACTCTTATTCGTCAATAAGAACCAGCTCTGGGAGGACCCTTGGTAGCTATTCGAGTAGGTATTTAGGTACACTGGTTTAATCCTAGGTTCCCACATACCGACTTTTAAGACATTAAAGTCACACTTAATACATATCACATTATGATTTAGGCTTTATTGACTACTTACTTTTGATTTGTTCTTTATCATATTATGAAATAGGTTTGACTGACTGACGTCTTAGTATAGCTAGGCCAGGACACTTGACCGTTATAGGGTTACTGACATCCTGCCTTTGACAAGACTACTAGACTGAATACTATGACTAGACCCTCTACATACAGTGACTGTACTGGTAGGCTAACAGACCGGTGGATGATTATTTACGACGTTTTTTATCATTCGTAAAGCCCTACCTTACAAAACGTTGGTAGTTTCATGAATTGTGAAGATTGAGCAAATTCCATAAAATAATCCATCTTTCACAATTCTTCTTGCCAGGTATTAGGGCAGAATCAGTCTATAGATAAGCCTGTATCTTAGCTTATGTTGTCCTGCATGTGGGGAGCTGGGACTGACATATGCTATAGATACAGCACCTTAGTTATAACACTACGTTATAACCTCCCTATTTGCTGTCCTCTCAGTAATATTGGCATCTGAGCCGATACAAGAATTTCCCATAAATGTTATATGCCTCCAGGCATTTTTGTGGAGGGGGCTCATCGTCTTTGGCCGGAGCTACTGGTGATAGCGGGGATAGGAGCGTCACCCTTGCCACAACCCTAATACCTTTTTTATACTATAATATCAACGACTATAATCATACAAAAGACTACTTCGATTGACAGACAATTTTGTATAGAATGACTCATGACTGCCTTCCCGCCTCTCTAGAACCTTCTATATAGTCTAGAATATAGAACTCTAACATGATATCATCTCTTATTAACATTACGCCTTTCTTACATAAGATAATAAAAAGTTAACTCATAAATTTATATCTACCATACTTACATTTCCTTCAATCAAGTCAAATATTCCTGCGGAGTCCCTGTCTTATCGAAAAGAGTTCTGGGTTATCTACATCACAACGAAGGGTCCTACCAATACTAGAACGATCACGCCATGGCCAAAGACAAGTTTAGATTATTAATGTAGGTATAGCACATCAACCATCCAGTAATAAGTATTATAGGAATAGTTCAGTATTAACAGCCTTCAGTACCTACACTAGAGTCAGAGAAAATTACCAGTAGTTTCAGATTCTTTAGATTTTCATTCAGTACTAAATTTCAGTAGTATAGTTTCAGCTACAAAATTCATCGTCATGTAATTTCAGTAGGGCAGATTTTCTAGGGCGAATTTCTAGGGCGGGAAAGAAGATGTAGCTAGAGTAGCGAGAGTAGTATTGAGGTGTTAGGATAGGGAGTTATTACAGTATACGTGCAACTTTTAATTAAAACAACATCAGAGTGTAATATGATGAACAAACATTAACTTTTCGTTACTGTTTGCAACATGTGACGCACGGATTTGAGTTATATCAAGTAAGCATTGTTATATGTATTGTTGCGCCGGTGGTATAGGTTTAACTTTAAACGTGATTTTCCGTGCTTTAGAAGCGTTTTCAGCAGGCTGAAAAGTGATTTCAGGCCGTTTCAGAGGTGGCTCTTTCACATACTAGAAGATCGAAAATTCACCCTACTTGCCGTTGTTTTCAGGCGCCTGAAACATGTTTTCAGTCCGTTTCAGGGCACCCTCTATCAGATGGCGCAATAACCTGAAAACCCGTTTTCAGGCGTTTTCAGGACCCCTTATGGGCCTTTGAAGTACACTTCAGTATATGGCGAAATTTCACGAAGGAGTGAAAGAGATAGCACTATTAGAGAGAGACAGCTATATTGAGAAGGTTCGAGAAGTGTGTGAAAGAGACAGAACTAGAAAGGGATAGCAATAGTCGGGAATGTTCCAGCCGAATCGAACATCGAACAATCTAGATTGCCTAGAACACTCGCGATGCGTCATTGACCGAGGGGTCGCCGACCGCCCTTGGACTTTGGACCGAACATTCGCGATGGGATTTCTCTGGAACATTGTGGAGCAAGGGCCTCCGGATATATAAGCCGCGCGCCCGCGACCCCACAGTCAGTCTTGAACTAACGGCGATACAGTGCGAATCGCGAAGTGAACCTAAGCGAAAAGTTAATAAGTGCGTTATAGTGAAGTGATTTAGTACAGTGATTTTATAAGTAAGTAAGACTGTTAATTAGTAATTCTGTAATAAAGTTTGCATTTTTAATTAGTGCATTTTTCTATCACGTTACCTACCCCACGGACGTAACAGTATCTTATAATACATAAAACAAAGTCGGGTTAGTTACACCATTTAATTTTGTAACTGCAGCACGGGTGGACCAATTTTTATGATCTTTGATTTTTTGGGTTTGTCTCTGCCCCGTATAACGGAATAACTATAAAACATAAAATAACTGGCCAAGAGCATGTCGGACCATGCTTAGTGTAGGGTTCCATAGCCGTAACTATAAGGTAAAAATACGATGTAAAAAAAAGTACAACAACAAAAGAGCGTATCTTCATAACAATTACGTCCTTTTGTTGAGAAGCGCAGTTTATCGGCAATAACTCAAAAAGGGTTAATCCGATCTTGTTGAAAATAATTTTCGTTGAAAGTATTAATTGAGCGTTATCTTTGTAATTTTTTTTATATTTATTGTTTAGAAGATAGAGGGGGGGGGGACACAATTTTCACAACTTTCGGAGCGATTATTTCCAAAGGTATTCACTTAATCAAAAACATTACTTAAGAACCTTAAAATGTTTTCAAAAGAGCTGTCGAACTATTTACCACACGTTGACATTTTGTGAAAAAAATTTTTTTTAGCTTCTGGTACATGTATGGAGTGCCCCCCCTAGATTTTTTTATTTTTATTATTTAACTACCAAACTTAGTTGCGGCATCTACAAGACATCTATATTCCAAATTTCATCAGTATAGGTCTTGTAGTTTTTGAGTAAAATGCCTGTGACATACGGACGGACGGACGGACGGACGGACGGACGGACGGACGGACGGACGGACATGACGAAACTATAAGGGTTCCTTTTTAGCCATTTTGGCTACGGAACCCTAAAAAATCAAACATTCTGAGGCGGAACGAAGTTCGCCGGGACAGCTAGTTATAAATAGATGTAACTACGAGTAGCCTTAAGACAAGGCTTGCTCCTGCTCTTGCTATACTTGGTTCTCTCTACCAGTGCCGTAAATAGGGCGGTGCCACCGGTGCCCCGGCACAGGGTGGAGACTCTGAGGGGCGCAAGAATGGCCAGACCAGGCAGGACCCTTGGTAAAAAACAAGGACGCAGTCATAGAAGCTCGCACAGGGTGCAGAAAAGGCTATTTACGGCACTGCTCTCTACCTAAGTACTTGTACGTTACTAAATACAACGTCTATCACCATGAAATATCTTTACTTCAAACCCCCATTGAACCCACATTTCAACGGTCTCTATTATAAGAGGAATAGCTCGACTAGTAACTTCATGATTCAGTTCATTTATGGTTGATGATTCGATTTCTCCAGGATAAACTCCTTTTGAGAAAATTTACAACTGAGGTCGCAAGGAGAGTTTTAAATTGTCGCGCACAAATTATACATATTTGAACTACTTACTGTCGCACCGACCGCACTGGTTCGTTTTAGCATCCCAAAAATTAACTACTTACTTGTTGTCCTTACTTGTTTCTTATTTTTAGGGTTCCGTACCAAAATGGTAAAAAAGGAACCCTTATGGTGCGACTCTGTCTGTCTGTCTGTCTGTTTCTTTATCTAATTAGTTTAACGACCACTATTGGGAAATCTTAGTTGTTGCCTTACTCCGAAGGCAGGGCACGGGATTATTTTGACCTCAAATCGTACTGTCAGTTGGACCGTCTTTTTATCAAATCAGATGTAATAAAAAATCTGCACATACCGGGAATGGCGTACACCAATACAAAGCTGAAGGCGCCATATAGCTCTTTTCGTATCGAGTTCGGCCATTTTTCAGTGCAAAACTCGATGCTTCGCTCCATTAAGACCTGTGAACAATTTCTTTCTATTACTACTCATCATACTTATACTTATACTCATATATTCATAAAGTATTTTTAAATTTCACATGTCAAGAAAAATTACAAAGAAAATATTACAATAAGACTAAAAAATTTAATTACACAAATATAACGATGACAATTATATTAAAATTAGTTTATCACATTGACAATTATACTAATAGGTAATTTAAATATTCATTCAACAATAATAATTGATTTCAACATGTAAAATCATAGAATTCGGAAATATCATAAAATGCCTTTCCGACGAGCCATTTCTTTTTAATTCATCTGGTGTATTCTTAACAAAAAGGCTAGCACGATTTACATGTGTATTTTTGTAGCATTTCATGTGCAGGTGTGTTACTTCTAGGGCCACTCCTGGACGCCTCTCACTCCCTGGAATGTCCTGAAAACTGACCGGCCACCACATCCTATATAAGCTATTAGCTAGATCATGCGAGTACCGTACTGTTATCACTTGGTACTTTCTAATTGGTGAGAAATTGTGCAGGATCGGGTCCAGTGGCGGGCTCGCGAAGGCTCGTATTAACATTTTAATACAAACGGGAATTGAAAAATTACAAACCTCGGGCCGGATTTGAACTTGCGTCTCCAACGGCTCTCCGAACCGACACAGGTGCGCTACCAATTATACCACTGAAGCGATTACCCAAGTCATCAATTTTTTTTACGCCATCCTGACAGGCTTGTATTAATGAATCAAAATAATTAGCACTGCAAAATGTCATGTCGGCGCAGTCTGTGGTGCGTTGGTCATTGCAAAATGGAGTAGATGCTTAGACCTTCACTTTACATGGGCAAACTGCACTCACCAGCAAGTACTCGTAATAGTATTAGTGAACGCCAAGATCCTTTGATATGTTGCAAGTTAGTGTTGGCAGCTAGCCACTAGACCGTGCCAAAAGCACATGCTTATGTATTGACACAGCATGTACAAGAAACGTAAATATACGTAAAGTGCGTGTGCCATAAATGTCTTAGTTTTAAACGGGTATCATTTAATCGATCAGCAAAATATTCATATTTTGGTCAGCAGAAATATGTATTTGGTCAGCCAAAATAGCTAGTTGGTAAGCAACTTATGGTAAGCAAACATTTACGAGGGCTGATTGATAAGTATCCGGAATGAAGAGGAGAAAAAAGAGATATTAGAATAAATTTTTCATCACACTTGCTCGTAAAGGGTGTTATAACACGCGGGCTTATAGATCAGCTCGAGCCGATTTACCTCCCGTGGGTTATAAAAATCTATAACTCCCACGGGAGGAAAAACTGTATGAAAATCTATAACTCCCGTGGGAGTTATGAGTTTAGTTTTAAAATATAGGACCTACCCGTACGTCATTTCAGACTAAGGAGGTTTCAAATCAGCCAAGGCTTATTTCACATCTTCAAAACTTGGCTAAAAAACCAATTTTAGTGTATATAAAAATTATGTGGTATATTTTACTATTATTTCAGTAATTTTTGCAATTATTTTAATGCAATTAAATTAATTTACTTTAAAATTTTATTATGAAAATCGGTACAATCTGGCGGCATTGCCTGTCAAGTTTAAAAACTAAACGCAGTTCTTAGCATTATCTGTGGAAGACTACATATATTGAAAAAGTTGACAGTTGCCGTTGTCTCTTAGCGGGTGCGTTTAGTTTATTTGATTTTTATGTTTTATTTTTTTTCCTCGCAAATGTGATGAAAAACATTGTGTGTATCACGGGCAGTAAGGGGATTACCAACTCGAGTCATTAAAAGCCCTCCGCCTACGGCGTCGGGCTCCTAACAGACTCTCGTTAGTAATTCCCTTCTTACTACCCTCGGTGCACAATGTACTATAATTTATTTTTCTACATATGTTCCTCCTAGCTCAATACACTTAGACCAACGCTTCTCCAGGGCCATTATTCCATTTTTATAAAAAAAACTGTCAAGTCCTTCAAAATAGCCGTTAACGGCGTCAATCACTTCAGTGTTGGACGAAAATTTCTGCCCTCCTAGCCATTTTTTCAAATTTGGAAACAGATGGAAGTCGCAGGGGGCCAAATCTGGCGAATATAGCGGGTGGGGCAGTAATTCGAGGCGTAACTCTTTAATTTTTGCCATCGCAACTTTTGCAGTGTGGACCGGTGCATTATCGTGGTGGAACAATATTTTTTTCCTATTCAAGTGGGGTCTTTCTTGTTTCACTACGTCACTCAACTTTTGCAACAAGTTTGCATAGTATGGGCCATTTATTGTTTTCCCCTTTTCAAGGTAATCCACATAGATGACACCTCTAGCATCCCAAAATACGGTTGCTATAACCTTACCTGCCGATAATGTCGTCTTCGCCTTCTTTGGTGCGGGTTCGCCGCTTTTAGTCCACTGTTTAGACTGCTCTTTGGTCTCCGGCGTGTAGTGGTGGATCCAGGTCTCATCAACTGTTATAAATCGACGAAGAAATTCATTGGGATTCCGTCTAAAAAGTTCCAAACACTCCTTTGAAACATTCACTCTTTGTTTCTTTTGCTCGTCGTTCAAAAGCCGCGGCACCCATCTGGCACAAAGCTTTTTCATAAACAAATGCTCATGTAATATGTTCAAAAAGCGTTCAGATGAGATGTTCACAATTTGGGCTATCTCCCTGAGTTTTAATCGACGGTCTTCTAATACGATATTTTTTATTTTACTGACCATTTCTGGGGTAGTTACCTCATTTGGTCTTCCGCTACGGGGAGCGTCATTGCAGCTCGTTCGTCCTCGTTTGAATTCTGCCACCCAAGAGTGGATAGTGCTAAATGAAGGTGAAGAATTCCCTAACACACTATTCAATTTAGTTTGAATCTGGGTCGCCGATTTCCCTTTTAAAACATAGAACTTTATGACGGCACGAACCTCCGTTTTCTCCATTTTCATGAAAATGAAAACTGTCTCACTATAAAGCTGAATATTTTTTAAACAAACAATTATTATTTCCTAAAATTACATGTATTGAGATCGTAAAAGACTGCAAATGACGTTTCTAGTAAAATTTTGTTTTATTTCGTTTTTTTTATTGTCGTTTCGGATTCTTTTCAACCAGCCCTCGTATAAATCAGGCTGCAATTAATGATATACTGATCTGCTCTAAATTATTTTGGTCAGCAAATTAAATATTTGAGCTGCATTAAGCGATCTACGGTAAATCAAATTTTGGTAAGCAATCAGTAGGTAAGCAAAATATTTCATTTTGTTCATCAAAAAAAAGGGGGCAATAAAACCTAACTGGGCGCAACTATTCTGCCGCCAATCGTGTGCGCATTTTGTCATTCGGTAATTGTCAGCTGTCAAGTAGCAGGTGTCACTGTGATATATACAGGGTGTCACTGTGATATATACAGGGTGTCACTGTGTTATATACAGGGTGTAACTGTGATAGATACAGGATGTAACTGTGATATATACAGGGTGTCACTGTGATAGATACAGAGTGATACTGTGATATATACAGGGTGTCACTGTGATATATACAGGGTGTCACTGTGATATATACATAGTGTCACTGTGTTATATACAGGGTGTCACTGTAATGTATACAGGGTGTCACTGTGATGGGCTCATATAAAATTGGTATTTCGATTTTTTATACATCTCATAATGTTTAGAAGTTATATTATTTATTCACAACGTGTATCGTTTCGTTTTTATGGTCAGCAAAAAAAATAACCCTAGCCTACCTATTTTTGAGAGCCGTTTCGTTTTTAGGGTCATCAAAAAGAAAATAACCCTAACCTACCTATTTTTGGGAGCCGTTTCGTTTTTAGGGTCATCAAAAAAAATAACCCTAACCTACCTATTTTTGGGAGCCGTTTCGTTTTAGGGTCATAAAAAAAAAATAACCCTAACCTACCTATTTTTGGGAGCTGTTTCGTTTTTAGAGTGACTTCCTGTATACATTACAGTGACACCCTGTATATAACACAGTGACACCCTGTATATATCACAGTGACATCCTGTATCTATCACAGTGACACCCTGTATATAACATTGTGACACCCTGTATATATCACAGTGACACCCAGTATATATCACAGTGACACCCTGTATATTTCAATTAAACTGCTTACAGACATGTTTTCTCTGCTGACAGTGACATCCTGTATCTATCACAGTGACACCCTGTATATAACACAATGGCACCCTGTATATATCACAATGACATTCTGTATATATCACAGTAACATCCTGTATACATTACAGTGACACCCTGTATACATATAACACAGTGACACCCTGTATATATCACAGTGACATCCTGTTTATGTATCACAGTGACACCCTGTATACATTACAGTGACACCCTGTATATAACACAGTGACACCCTGTATATATCACAGTGACATCCTGTATCTATCACAGTGACACCCTGTATATAACACAGTGACACCCTGTATATATCACAGTGACACCCAGTATATATCACAGTGACACCCTGTATATCTCAATTAAACTCTCTGCTGACCAATTGTAAAATCTTGCTACCCAAGTAATTATTTTGCAGCTCGACTGTTTATTAGGCAGCCAAATGATAAAAAAAGCAGATTAATATTGGTTAAAATGTTAACCGTTTTTAAACTGTTTGCTGAACAAGAGTTGCCGCCCGATTTTATTTATTGCCAGCCAAATCTTTGTACGCTGCCCAAATGATTTAACTGCTTATTTTTTTTTTGCGGATCAATTTTAATAACGGCTGACCAAAAATTTACTTTCCGTTTTAAACAAGCTTTTACACCCGAGATGTCCTTTTTTGCCGAAAGCGGTTATTCATATTTAACATTATAATAAACATCATTTATCAGCCTATACGTCCAATTTCTGGGCACAGACTTACTCTCATAGATGACAGTGAATGAGCAGTACCTAGCGCCCATGCACGCTGCCCAGTTCGGGTTGGGGACTTCACATCACATACACCTTTGAATCTCTTCGAGATTGTAGGTAATTGGAAAATGAAATGTAAAAAAATCTACAGAAGATTATTCGAGTCTTTAGTTTAACGAAAAACAAAACTTAATTGTATTATTAAACTTATTTGTATGTGGGATTTGGAGCCACATCACGCCAAAACGGCTGAACCGATTTCATTATTGACATAATGACAGTTGGAAATTTCTAGGTGATTATACTTTTTATCGGACTGCGGTAAAAACAATTAAGTTTATGACTTTTCACGGACAAAGTTGCTAGCATTTTCTGGATTTTAAAAAAGGCGACTCGAGTCGTCACTACAGTTTGAGCACCTCTGTGCTATCGTTTGACTCTAAACAGAACTGATTTTACTGTACTCTGACTTTTTCTTTACTCCGCTCCTGCAAAGATATGTTCAAAATGTGATCTCGAGTTAATATAAAATATAACACCAACAGTATAAGGTCACCCGGGGTAAAAGCAACTATGTATGAGGCGAAGGTAACTAACTGAAGTTTCTCTCAATCTAATGGTTTTTAAACCATTGAGAGAAACAGGTCATTCTCAAAAAAAGATGTCCGTAGTTAGGGCTTTATAAAACAGCCTCTTAATCTTGTTCCTTTAAGTAACGAAAGTTAACCATATAAATTGTATGGTAAGTTTCATTACACAAACGAACAAGATTAAGAGGTTGTTTTATAAAGCCCTAATTACGGACATAGTTTTTTGAGAATGACCCAAACTTGAATTAGTTCGTAAGTGTTTCTAGTCTCTCAATCTTAGTTTAAAACCATTATATGGAGAGTTTCAATTAGTTACAGTTGCCTCATAGTTGCTTTTGTCCCGGGTGACCTTGATAATTGTAAAAAATTGCCCGCCATCCTAATCACTCGTCCGGTTGTCATGGTCCGTTCCAAATCGATCGAAAAAAATAAACGTTAAAACAGTACGTTTTTATTTATTGCTATAACTAACTTAGGCATAATAAAAAAGATTAACAGCTATTGAAAATAAAAATAAAACTTAATACTGAATGTCTAAAATAAGTAAACTAACTGAGCACATCTCTAGTCAATTTTATTCGGATATCCGATCACCTAAACCTAAGTAATACCTAAACGAGAAAGGTCTGTGATATATCGTACGTTAAGCATTGAAGCCCACTCCACTAAATAAAATGTAAAAGCTTCTCCAGATTTTATTGAAGTAAAAGATCCATTTTAAAAATCCATCCATCCAAAAGATCCATTCAATCAAGTTTAGCAGAAAATGTGATGCACAATTGCACATCTTGAAATGGTTACGATGTATGAATTTATTCCGTTCACCCTTGAACTCTGTAATCCATCAATTTAAAAAGATATCGTGTCTTTTACAAAATAAACGCATAAAAGATAAGATATGTTTCAAACACGAGATTTGCATTTCCTTTTAATCTTAAAAGCATCGAGACTTATATGATTGATGTTTTGAAGGGTAGTATTGAAATATGAGTGAGCAGATGTTTAAGACAACTTTTTAAGTTATATAAAAGAGATCAAGTGAAATAAGTCAACCCTCAATTTGACTAGATTTCCGACAACGATCAATAGATAAATAAATTAGCAGTGCCTTTATCTCCATTAAATATTTGTAAACAGTTTATAGAAAGAGATATAGGAAGGAAAAAACGAATTACCTACAGTATATGAACGGCAACTACCTTGAATATTAGAAATGACCAATTCTACGCAAATGAGACGAAATAATTTTTAAGCACAGATTGATAGGGTTTTATATCTGACTAGCATTTTCCCGCGGCTTCGCCCGCGTTGTTCCCGTTATTGTCCCAAAGGAACTCTTTACCGGGATATAAAGTATCCTATGTTTCAATCCAGGACTACTTACATGCCAAATTTCAGCTTGATCCATCCAGTTGTTATCCCGTTATTAGGTAACAAACATCCAAACATCCTCACAAGCTTTCGCATTTATAATATTAGTGGGATAAGTTTTCTTATGAAGACACAAGTATATTTATGCCCCACCTGGCCATAAAGTGACTTTTGCCGAGCCGCTTTCTGGCCAAGTGTAGACATAAAATGATGTACACAACACGGGAGGTAATAAAGAAAGCCCTCGATCGCATATTTACGTCCCTCGCTTGCAGCTTGGGCCGCAAACATCTGCGATCTCGGCCTTTCTTTGTATTACCACCCTAGTTGTGTAATGTACTATTAAACCAAATAAACACTGTGAAAACTAGCCAACATTCATACATCAATTGTCCCACAACACAATACGCACGTTGACTGATCTTTCTGATGTAAAACGATTCCATTTTTTTGTGCGAAATGTGTAAGTAAGTATGCACTCGTATAGGTATGACAACTACTTCATTTGGATTTTTTTTATATATTTAAGTTTATTAAATACACAAACTCTTATAATTTTACTAAGACGCGCTACAGAAACCTGTAGGAAGTTTAATTAAACGTGACGTGACGCGAATGTTTCGCACCGCTCACAATATTGATGGCTATATCGATACCTTCAGACTCAAAGGGCGTAAACGCCGTAGGTTCTAATGGCGTTTACGCCCTTTGAGTCTAAAGGTATCGATATTGGATGACTAATAACAGCCACAAATTGCAATCAAAAGTAGGCGACCGTACCTACCCAGCGTTGAAGACGGTACGAAATGGTACGAAACTAAGTATGACGTCATCACTTCCGTTGCTGTATTACATTGTCTATTAAAATAATGTAGTTTGCCATTTTGAATATGAAAAAGTGTGTTTAAGCTAGGGAATGCAATTACCGGGAAAATTCTGAAACCGGTAATTTACCGACTTGGGTGGTTCAAAACCGGTAAACCGGTAAATTACCGGTATTGGGGATTTGAAGTAAAAAGACGCGAAAATGTTGTTTTATTTAAGATTTCTGTATAAACTATCCATAAACTAAAAGAAACATCCCACATCGTGTAAAATAAGATTAATATTGAAAATTGCCAGTAGAGTAACGATTAAATTAAAACAACCAACAATTTAGTAATGAAATAATCACAAAAATCGTATATATTAATGCAGATAATTTTCATTGCTTATTAACAAATTATACAAAAAAGTCAGTAACAAATGACATTAATATTTAAATCCGTCACTTAAAATTATCAATATAAAAATACATTTATTTAATTTTAAAACATTCATAATATTTTGGTTTTCAGTTGTTTTTTTTTTTATTTTATAATTGGACGATGGGCAGAAACGTTCCCATCAACCAACAGAGATGACACAATTAATAGACCTTGGCAACACGATGGATTTTTACTATGGCGACGATCACCTCAAGAATGGGAATTTTCTTGGAAAATCGGATATTGTTTTCTATAAGAAGGGCCTAAAAACAGGCCCCTGTGGACCACCGCACTGAATTCCTCGCGTTCTCCGTGCTCCCTTCGTTTTGTAGAGCACTACCAATGTCTATCTACATTCACTCACTGCGTCCGCCCCTCTTCTGGTCGCGTAGTCCCTAACCGTTCTGGAGGCTTCTCCAGGGAGTTTATGGCGTCCATGATGGACCCAATCCGAACGGTCACTAATTTTCGGACTCGTGGACCCTCCGGGTGCTGGATGATGCGGAACGCCAGCATTCTCTCAAAGAGCTTCCCGAGCTCATCCAGCAGAACGTTGGGACGATACCCTAAGGAGACTCAACACCTTCCTGAGGGGAGCTACCCTGTTTCCAGCATTCCGGAAAGATCCGCTCCTTAAGGCAGTAACAGGCCAGCTAATGGGCCATCCCCATGGATGGTCTTGCAAGTCAGTCAGAAACTCCTATCGCGCTTCGTCTTTTCTCCCCCAACCAGCCGCTGATCGCCTTCGAAAGGTTTCATCCACCCACACGGGAGCCCCATGCAGGGCCATGCTTCGGACAACGCCGGAGTAAAGACGCCTACATGCGGCCTATGGACTTCCCAAGTTTGGCAGGAGTCTCCCGAGTGCCACGGCAGCATTCACCAATCTGGGAGCGAGCTCAGTTAAATTAAGTTTGAAGCTGCACCTGCCGTAAAGGGTGAGACCGAGGTATTTTCTCGGTCCTAACCCGGACTCTCGATCCCTGGAGCTGGATCTGTGCCTTACATGGTGGACCTCTTCGAGGGCGATGAAAGAGTAGCACCTCCGTCTTCTCCATGGCGACTTGGAGTCCCAGAATATGGGTCCGCTCCACCACCAGTTTCGCCATCACTTCGCCAAGCCGAGCAGCCTCTTGACATGTACGTCCCCGGGCTGTGACGAGCGTATCATCTGCATAGCAAATCACGCTAGTTCCGGGGAGCAAGAGCCACCATAAGTTCCTCGTCTCTAAACGGTGGGATCTCCTCGGTCACCACCTCTGGTTGGGAGAGAGCGACCATAATGGGAGGGTGGTCTCCCGGGGTTCCGGGAACAATTCTTCCACTACTCTTTTCACGATGGCTGGCTCTAGAGCTTGCGTTGTTGGGGTGGATCGACCGCCGCCGCCGGGACGGCTGCTGACTAATATTGGAGGGCCCAACAGTCAATGCCGATGTCCTGCGCAACATGGCTCTGTATGCCCCCCATATGGATTGAAACACTTACCGTTCAGCATCAAGCCACCCTAAGAACTTCAACTAAGAACCCTAAGAACTAAGACTTCAGAGGAGTCCGAGGGCTATCGCAGTAAAAGTAGTACGAATCTACCGCACAGTCTCATGGCCGACAGCAGCGACGCTAGCGGCGGAACCTCCGTGTGATCTCCGTGCTGGAGTGGAGTATGCGTACCAGGAAACAAAATAACCGACAAAGTAGTAGTACTCTATGACATGAGAGGAGCTCCGAGAACGCGCGGGTTGCAGGTGCAGTGCGTTAAGCACATACGAGTAGTTGCAGTAGGTAGTACCTACACTGCAACTACCTACTAGGTACCTATATTTTTTATCTAAGCAATCTCGGGGTAATTTGTATTTTTGTTTTGGACGATGAAAAATGTCCCGTCGTCAATAAATGGCCACTTTGGGCAGTCAAAAGCTGTTATGATAAGGTAGTATTTTCCAATCCCTTGGCAAAATGCTACCTACATGTGGCAAATCGTTGTAAAGAGTAAATAACTGAAAAGTTTTTAAAAACCTGGAATCCTATCACATTCAGTTTTTTTGTAATTAATTTAAAGTTACATTTTCTTTCTTCTTTTTTGCTTATCTCCCACAAAATTTTTCCTTTTGTATGTAAAAATCACATTTTTAGACTTTCCCAAAAACGAGCCGAAACGCTTCATACTGAAGCCCATTGTAACGTGACGTCACGAGACACGTTGTTTGGCGACTGCAACTATGTTAAAACTTGCGTTTATCGTAACAAAAGTTACCATACATTTTATGGGATAGTTAATGGTATTAATAGTTTTTGATATTTTTACACCTACACTTAAAATGGACTTTCCCACCCAACTTTGCAGGCTCATAATAAAGTTATACGTTAGGTATCAAACTCAAAACTTTAACATATTTCGTTATTTTAACAGGATCTTATATCATTTTTACAAATTTCGGTTACAGTCAAGTAGCCAATTATTGTCACCTATGTTTCATAATGTCTCATCCTTGACAAGATGGAAATTTATATACCTTCTCGTCTGGAGATGCCGGTGTGGCAATGGTACGATACGAGTAATAAATGAACCCTTGTTTGAATGCAAGCTCGAGCGGAACTCAATATTGGTTCGCTAATAGCTATACCCATGAATATTAATTGTTTGTGGGCTGCTTTTCTGGGAAGCTTTTTAATAAGTATTTATGAGGCGGCATGCATTTTTATTATACAAACGCAAACAAAATAATTTTGCATAGAAAGTAAAAATTTATACGTGTACTTTGTCACCAAACCCAGCTTATTTTATACGACATTTTATATTCTAAGCGTGGTCAGGAATACGCTGCTAAAATTATTTGGATTCTTCCCCAGCACCCTGTATTAACCTCAATTTATCCTTCCGTCATCAGAATTAGATTTTGAAAAATCAGTCAAATATAATATGGTATGAGACAAATCTGCCGTCCTAGTCTAAAATGCGACTTTTTACTATGAACTTCCATAGTAAAAGGTCGTCTTTTACACTCTCCTTCTTCTTCTTTTTCGTTTCGCTCTTGGCAGAGCGGTCGTGGTCATCATGAGGGAGGGCTGTTGTTGCCCGCCTTACGATATCTCGCCATCTCGTCCGATTCGTAGCACTTCTGGTGCATTCATGCAATGGGTTACCCAGAGCAGATTTTATTTGGTCAGTCCATCGCATGGGCGACCTGCCACGCGGTCTAGTGCCTTCCACTTTGCCCTGGACCACCAGGCGTTCAATGGAGTCGCTTTCCCGCCTTGAGACGTGACCGAAGAATTTAAGTATGCGCGACTGTACTAGAACAGATAGACGCTGCTTGACGCCGAGTTCCAGAAGGATGGAGATATTTGTGCGATACTCAGTCCACGACACTCCCAGCATTCGTCTCCAGCACCACATTTCCAGAGCGTCTATCTTTTTTTTTTCGATTTCCCGCAGAGTCCACGTCTCGGCAGCGTACAGAAATATGGGGAAGATAAGAGTTCTCACCAGTCGAGTCTTGGTGACTTTGGTTATATTTCGATTCCTCCATATTTTCTTCAGCTTATCCATTGCACTTCTTGCTATCGCCATACGTCTCTTCACTTCGTCCACGCAGCCGCCACTGTTCGATATTAGGGAACCTAGGTATATGTAGGATTGAACCACCTCACAGTTGGCAATGTGAGCTACCTCTGGCTGGTTGTTGTTTGCTCGGTCCACAATCATCATTTTGGTCTTGGTGCGATTGATTTTTAGACCAAATTCCTCACTGACTCGTTCCATTTTGAGAAGTAACCCCTCCATGTGCTGTTCACTAGTTGCAAACAGTGTGGTGTCGTCAGCATAACGTAAGTTTGAGATCTTGTGGCCTCCAACTGTTACACCGTCTGTCCAATCATCCAAGGTAATGCGCATTATGAGTTCAGTGTATATATTGAACAGAAGGGGCGATATTATGCATCCTTGACGAACACCAGCACTGGGATGGAAGTTGTCCGACAAGATGTCATCCGTCCGCACCGAGGCTGTTCCTTCTTCATACAGTCGTCTGAGGAGCTGAACAAGATGTTTAGGTGTTCCCATTGTTAAAAGTGTGTTCCAGAAAGTGTGTGTGTGTCGTCTTTTACACTAGGACGGCAGAAATTCAGTGCCTCCAGTGAATAAGGGAACAACTCAAAAACGACACTTTTCAGGCGAGTCAAAAAACTGTATTTTGATATGTAGTGTTTAGAACTTGAACTTTTTAAGCATTTTTATACAAGTTATGATGTTAGGCTTTCATTTAATAATGCTGCCGTTTTTAAGATCATAGGTATTGTATGGAGAAATTTTGCTGTCATTCCAGTACATTCTATAATTTGGGTACCGCTGGAGAACGTGTTAAGCATCCACAGCATTACAAAGTTGTCCTGTACCGTAAACTTTGTTCAATTTTATTTGCCGATAAAATGTCTGTGATTTTCGGCAGTCGGCAGATAATATTGGGGAATTTCTAGGCATTATCTGAGTTACAAGCGGTTTATTTTCAACAATAAGTATTTAATTTATACCTACGATTTCAATCTAAAAGGTTTGAATTAAATAACAACGCTGTCCGAATTGTAAGGATTCCAACGAAAGGGCGAATATTTTTGTTGTAGTTAATTATAAAATTGAACATGATTAGTAACTTATAAGAATACCTACCTACTATAATAATATTTCCACCATTTCTTAAAATCACGCAATGTCCACACGCGATGTTTTATTTTTTACCATTTTAGTTAGGCTTATCTATAAAATTACCACTCGATTACTTAATTCAACAATGTGGTTAACAATGGCACGGGAAATAACTACTTAACAAAAACTATTTTTCGAGTGGGTAATGATTTTTTTATAACCTGTTCTATTCCAGTTTAGGACCAATTCAGAGCATTCACTTGCCTATTATGTATGTAACGTTTACATTTTAAACTTTTACCGCTTTTGTAACCTAGGTACTTACCTGCCACAAAACATTAAAATAACCTGTTGTTTAGGCTACTCTATCAGTACAAATTCCATTTTTACGTTGGCGCAGCAGCTTCTATCAAGGCTTATTCCTATTTTTATCTCATAATACTCACCGATCCATTCTTCGTCTTCGCAATGACGGACACCATCAGTCATCACCCTCTCAACAGCAGCCAACGCCAGGAGCGGAGCAAAGATGGCCAGGCAGATTAGCCACAGGCCCGCGAGTAGACTGCACGCCTCTCGCCTTGAGGGCATCCAGGGCTGGCGCAGTGACTCCATGATAGCCAAGTCCCAGCCTACCAACCTCTCCCTATTTTTATCTTACAGTACTCACCGATCCATTATTCATCTTCGCAATAATGGGCAACATGCCCCTCTCAACCGCAGCCACCGCCAGCAGCAGAGCGAAGATGACCAGGGAGATTAGCCATAAGCCAGCGAGAAGACTGCACGCCTCTTGCCTTGAGGGCAACCAGGGCTGACGCAGTAACTCCATGATGGCCAAGTCCTCGCCTACGAAACTCTTTGGTTTCAGCCTTGACAGAGCTTACCCCAATTTTTATCTCACAGTACTCTACTCACCGATCCATTCTTCGTCTTCACAATGATGGGCACCATTTCCCTCTCAACCGCAGCAACCGCCAGCAGCGGAGCAAAGATGGCCAGGGAGATCAGCCACAGGCCCGCGAGTAGACTACACGCCCCTCGCCTCGAAGGCATCCAGGGCTGGCGCAGTGACTGCGTAATGGCTAGGTACCGGTCTACAGACATGGCTGTGATCGTGAACACTGATGACGCTACTGCCACCCCTGTGAAAAAAGAATGACACTTTTTATATTGTCTTATTAACGGTGCATAGGAGTAGCATAGCCCAGGGAATCTTTTTCAGCCCGTGGCGCACTTACAAGTTTAGTGCTTCGTCTCGGCGCCCTACCCTAGTTCGCTCAAAATAGGTGACGTTGTCATGGTAAAGGTAATATATTGTCGGTATTGAGTTATTGGTACCTCCTTATAGTTCAAAACATTCTCCTTTATATGCAAAAAGAACGAGATCGCTATGTTGAGTATTTTTTTTTAAATAATTTTTTATGTTTCAACATATCTTTGTACTGTTTTGAGATATTTGAGTTCAAAGTTTGAAAGCCTTAAAAACCTAGTTATAGGTTGAAGTTATGGAGATAGCGGTTTTAAAATGTTCCACATACATTATTTTACTCGAATTATATGTTCTCTCTAATATTTAATATTTTATAGAAATAACACAATAATAATGCACGTAGTCAAGAATCAAAAATAAAATATTTTATATAACTCAAAATCGACAGATTTTCAGCTGGCTTATGTTGTTTTCTGAATATGATGTAGGTAAGTTTTATAATAAAAATAATGAAACAACCATATCTCAAGGCATATTTTTTTTTATAATAAAACAAAAAAAATCAACACTTACATAAAAAATATATAAAATGAACATTATAATTTTTAATTCTCATAGTTTACGTTAATTTAGGAACAAAACTAACTATCATGTGTAATTAAACACAAAAGTAATCTAGTTTTCTATCATAAAAGTGACTTCAAAGTTTAGTACTTTTAACATGATTTTTGTATGTAAAGTACCTAATGGGTACCACATTGTCGCTCTGTTCATAAGTTTAGAGAAATAAGAATTCTACTTCCATTATTTAACATAGTGTCCGAACTATAAGTGCATATATCTAATAAAAATATTATCAATCAATAACATAACTTATTTTATAAAAAATACCAGTCTTTTCGTCAGCTTTACTAATTTATATTATTTTTGTTATGTAATTAATCAGTATTCAAAGCATCTGCCAGGCACCCGGATTATTAAAATTGGTAGTATGGCACACTAACTAGAGAATTTTTCATTTCTCTTTATAATAGCAAACCTATTTCCGTTGCTAGCTCTCCGGCTAGTAAGCGTTCGACGGTGACCCGACGTAGTAGAGAGATAGCATGCGCCTGCGTCGGCTTACTTCAAAGGTTTGTGCCTACCACCACTTAGGTAGTTAGAAAGAAGTGTGGTTTATATCGAATCAAAATTATTTTAATTAAATTTAGTTTAGGGTTTAGAACATGTACCTAACAAACTAGTCCAGCGTGTTAGTGCATGTGGGTGATAAGCGCGACGTGAACAATTCATACCTACTTAGTTAATGTTATTATTTTATGATAATTTTATATTTATAACGCATTTTATATCTGCAATTATTACATGTTATGTTTTCCAAATTATATTTATTTTTCATTTTCAAAGCAAATAAGTTTAATGAGTTTACTTCAAGCTTATGAGCGACAATGTGGTACCCTAGTCGGTAAACTTTGACTGTATTTTTTTCCTACTTTTAGTTGAAACGTTTAACTTTTTATCAATGCACCGTATTATTTTAAGTGTATAGAAGCTATTTTTAATCAAAACCAATTTTCGCTATTTTCGAGTTGATTAACAAAATCAGTGATATCTGGGAATCCATAAGCAACAAAGTTGTACCCTGACCATGATAACGTCACATAGGTATTGTTGCTTTATAGGTACATACCCGCGAATATTTGTGATTTTAGATAATGATGGAGGATCGACTCACGGCGCGCCTCTTTACTTTCTACGGCGCACCAGGACGCCGCGGCGCACATAGTGGGATATTTGACCATATTCGTTAGTAAACGTTATCTAATAGAGAGTCACAGAGATCTAGGAGAGTTTTGCATATCAGAGGGACGCTGATATTTCATGTACCTACTTGAACAGACCAACAGAAAGATAATGCATATGCAAAGAAAGCTTATATCTGCTGCTGATATGCTGACATAGTTACCGACACTAACATTATTAAAATAGGTGATTGATTACTGATAATACGAAACTGAAAAATATATGGCATGAAAAATATGTTCGCCTAGAGGCCTATGACTAAAATAATGTTTGTTAGAGCCTTATCACACTTGCAATTTGCGAGCAAGCTGCGGGTGAGTTAGAAGCGATGTTCCATACAAATGTCGCTCGCGGCGAACTCGCCGCGACTCGTTTTGTATGGAAACTAGCCCGCAAATCGCAAGTGTGATAAGGCCCTTAGTGACAAAATATTTAAAAGTAAAAATACATTACATGAAGTCGGTTCAAAGCAATCAATGGAATCTCTAAGTACGCATTACCTGCATCAGTTTCTTACTCCATTACCTAGTTCCATCACAAAATGTAAATGCTATAAAGCTGAAGAAACTTCCACAACACAGATTCAGTTCAAGAGCGAGCGGCTATCGTCGGGGACTCGACGGCTCTTTGTCTGTTATCGAAACACCAGTACGGCATACTAATAGCACTTTTTAAATTAAGTCAACGTGTTTTCAAAACCGGCTACATACTAAGAATCGTATTTTCTTAATAAATAAGTGGCAAGTCTTGGAAATTTTATACTTGTCGTTTATTGATTTCAATCCTAAAAAATATATATTATTATTCGTTTATTCATTTCAGCCTAGAAAACCTCTACAACAATTGGATTAATTACAAGTTTATCATTGTTTTCTTTAAGAAAAGTACCTAATTAATTTTTATCATATTGAATCTTCAATACATTTTCGGATTTACAATTCCGAACAGAAACTATAACTAACCTTATAGTTTCTGTTCGGAATTGTAAATCCGATTGACTCTAAAAATAGCCATAAATTGGGAGAGAATTGGGAAAACGAATGCTATGTTTGATCTTATTTATTAATACGCCCCGCATAACAAGCGACATAATTAAGTCTCCTTTTTCGTCTGCTTGGAAGACTATAATTTCATTAAGCAAGTAATAGCTTTTCTGCTCTGTAAAGATAATTTATTTTAGGATGTCTCTGTGACAAGGCAAAATGAAAGAAAAAAGTATGAAAATAACGAGCCATTAATTCCATTTCATATACACGGTGGAAATGAGTAATCCGACAAACTTTAATTATAGATTCTAACAACTATTGCGTATAGTCGAAAAACGTTTACGTTCCAAAATATTCATCATTTTTAAAATGAAAACTCCCAATTTTTTCAGTAAGGACATGTTTACTAGGAGGGGATGAATTTTCTGATTTATTTTGTTCCAAAAAACTAGTGACGTAAAATTACAGAATTCGCCCTATGGTGATTTAACATTTTTTACTTGTAATGACATCAGGAATACGTGGTTAAAGATTGTCGGGTTACTCGTTTCCCACCGTGTATATATAATACATGTATGTACTTAAGACCGCCTGTTCAGTTGTCTAACTTTTTAAATTGTTCTAATTATGTCATGTATCTTTTGTAATGTGTTTTTCTGGAGTATAATAAAGTATATTTGTATTGTATTTAATCCACAATGCAAAAAAAATGCAGGTTTTGTCCAAACTTTAACATTAGTATCCGCAACTATCTTCGTCGAAGTTTATGTAAATCGGCTTAATATATATATATATATCAGCTAGTTTTTTTTAAAAGTTAACCAGGTTTGTGATTCTTTTTTAATATTCGAAAATTGTTCTATTTAACCATATTTAGCATTGACTAAAGCAACGTTCGCTTAAAGAAGATTTTCCTATAGGTATTCCTAATTTCCAGTTTTCTCTGACGTAGGTATTCGAATCCACTCATCCTGTATAGGAATATAGGAGCGTCTAGCGAGTGAACACAGACCCAATTCGGTAATTGTTGTGCGGTGTCCCCGGCAGATAACCTGATCACTCAGGCAGGATTTGAGACCTGATGCAATCAAGATAATTAACAAGATTCTGTGCTAATATAAATGTTGTGTGATCAGCACCAAACCGCAGATGATATTATTGTCACTAGAGAGTACCTAGCCAAGTCTAGTAAAATCTGCTCAGCTAGAGGATGTTACTGGGTTCCTTCTATTTGGCATAACTTTATTTGCCCTAATTTTTATTTCACATAATTAACGAAAAACATTACAAAAAATCTTTCACGTCAGTCGCTTAGAATGGAATAGGCTAGGTTAGGTCATTTTTTATAAACTGTCCAGAAATTGTTGTTGTGATAGTAGGCTGAATCAAAACTCTACGAACATTTTAAATAATTGCTAAAATTATTTCCCGACTGCTGATATTACAACGCAATTTGGATATAAATACAAAATTGTATCCTTTATAAAATTGAAAGCGAATCAGATCAAAGGAGCTCTGTCTTCGGCATTATGAGTAATACCTTAATGATTTTTTTTATACAACTAGGGTGGCAAACAAGCGTACGGCCTGCCTGATGGTAAGCAGTCACCGCAGCCTATAGACGCTTGCAACACCAGGGGCATTACGTGCGCGTTGCCGACCCTTTAAGAACCTATTCACTCTCCTCTTGAAGAACTCCTTCCTCCTTCCGGGAAAAACGCGGCAGGGAGCTCATTCCACATTCCTTAATGATGATAATGATTATGCTATTCTTTTATCCCTCATCAAGGACATAGGACTCTCAGAAAGGATTTCCACTTGTCATGATCCTGCGCGACCTCCTCCAGCTCCTTCCATCCATGGCCAGTTGTTGCAGCCTCCTTCTCTACTGTGCACCTCCAGGTGGTACGAGGACGACCGGGTTTTTTTTCCCAGGAACTTTCCACGTGAACCCTTGCTAGTAATACCTTACATAATCATTATTATGGCTGAATTGCAAAAAACTGTACATGTGTAACGACGGAATGGGAACAAACTTAACAAAGCTATAAAAAATAAATTATTGAAGTTGTATATATTCTAGATATATTATCTTATAGTGTCATTCATATTCTTATACGATATATATAGCTTTATTGTGTAAGACTCATAAAAGTATTAAAAAAATCAAATTGACCAAAAAATGGTATTTTTCTCCCATACAAAATCTATGTGTCCTTGGTTACCCTACCTCACGATGAATAAAAATGCATTACTTCGATTCCCAGAACTGTTCTTTTTAACCGACTTCCAAAAGAAGGCCGGTTCTCTATTCGTCTGAATGTTTTTTTTTTTTGTATGTTTGTTACGCGATTACTCGAAGACGGCTGGACCGATTTGAAAAATTCTTTTTTTGTTTGAAAGGGTATACTTCCGAAATGGTCCCATTGCAACCAAATCAGGATCTGATGATGGGATCCTGGAGAAACCGAGGGAACTCTTCAAATATTAGAGGCACACATATAGCGATTTTGGTATTTTTCTTAGTTTCTCGTGCACTTCTTATTAGATATAAGTTTCCAGTCTTAACCGACTTCAAAACAAAGATCAATTTTTATGTAGGTTTGTTCCCCGATTACTTGAGGCTAGACCGATTTGGAAAAGTTTTCTTTTAACTAAATAGACTTTAGTCTATTTGGTTAAAATAGTATTTTTACAGCGCCACTATAAATTTAAAAAATTTAAAAATAAAGTAAATTTTTAAAACAAAAAATAAAAACCGACTTCCAAAAACTTAAACTAAAAAGCAGAAAATAATATGTTAATTACCCGAAAGAAATGGATAATTAACATATTATTTTCTGCTTTTTAGTTTAAGTTTTTGGAAGTCGGTTTTTATTTTTTGTTTTAAAAATTTACTTTATTTCAGAGTACGTTACAGATAATGAAGTTTAATAGTAGTTAATGAAGCAAGTGGTTTTTTACATGATTATAACGTAACTTTTATTAGGTACTAAATCTCGTATTAAATTTTGTGAATACCTAGATTTCGTATTTTTGGGTAGCACGAAGTTGTGTAACGCATATTGTTCGTTTAAACGTAGTTATTAACATATCCGTAACATTCATTAGGTCTAGAAACAGCTAATCTATGCTAATGCCAACTCACGCGCCGATAACCATATTGGTTTTCATGCAGTAGGCAAAGAAAGTGCGCTTTTATTTTATGTTACACATAAAATCTATTTTGATACGTGCTTAAAATAGGTAAATTATTCTTTTTGCTTTCTTAGATGGTATTTTTTTTTGCAATTCACCCTTATACCTTCCAATTCACGTCGTTCCAGCCCGTGTCACAAAGTCTATTGTACCGATTGTTGCTTTTAACGTAAAGTAAACTTTGACTTGAAATTGGTTGGGTGCAGAGACTTAGTTAAACGCGATTCCGATAGCTTGAAAAAGCTCATAGGGAGCGAAATTTTGGTGCCGATAAAAAAAAATTGTGTCAAGCTACATACACCATCATTCACTCGAGAGTTTTCATTGATTGCCAGCTACCGTAAACTACTTTCATTGGTTGATGTCAATGGTAATAGTACCTACACATTACACAACTAGGGTGGTAAAACAAAGAAAGGCCGAGGTCGCAGATGTTTGCGGCCCGAGCTGCATGTGAGGGACGTAACTATGCGATCGAGGGCTTTTATTATTACCTCCCGTGTTGTGTACATCATTTTATGTATACACTTGGCTAGAAAGCGGCTTTTTCCGTACGCGCAGCGTGCGGAAAAGCCACTTTATGGCCAGGTGTGGCATAAAAGACATTTTATAAATCAGGTTTGTATAGCATCTGTCATCAAAAGTTCGCTGCCTGCTAATGTGACCACGTGGAAGGAAATAAAGGGCGTGAAAGATCACCGATGCTGTAAAGTGAAGTGGTGGGGGTATTACATTGTACATTTGTATAGTCTGTACAAACTTTAAGATCAAATGCTGTCAAACGAACGCAAGCCAAAAGCTACCTTATAATTAGAGCATAAGGTAGTTTTTGACTCGTTCGTTTGGCAGCATTTGGTCTTAAGAGTTTGTACGGACTATATAATAATGTCATTATTTGGCATAATCCCGAAAACTTGCGCATGCTATGTGGCGTTACTAAGGACAAAAAAGTCTATAAAAAATACTCAAGCATAAAGAGTTTGACACCCTGTTAATAACTTAATGTCCAAAAGTTTAAACCCTGATGTCACCCTCGATTGCTAATAAGTTAACATTCAAGATACTGGGACAGTGTCTAGTGACGTTACTAAAACGTTTTTGCTCGTTTTTCCACGAAAGTTAATACTCGTTCGACTAGAAACTTCTAAAGGCTTATATTACTTTTCACCGATCCATGTGTCCCTTTTTGTCAATAGCCAGGCAAAGGAGGCAATACTAGGTAGGTACATACATTTTTTATTTCGACTTAATGAAAATATCACGTTTGGCAATATCCGGATATTAAAATGAAACGATCAAGTGGAAAACGGGGTATCGAATTTTATTTCTCGAGTAAATGTTTTCCGATAATTTTATCTTCTTCTTTATTTTCGTAGGGTTTTTTAAAATATATATATAAAAAGTAAAATACAATATGCAAATACAAATTATAAACACATTAAGTATAAAAAACCTAACCTAGGGTGCCGCTAGCAGTGGAGCAGGGCCCAAGCTACATTACAATTATTATTTAGACAACGGCGTTTTATTCATATATCGTAGATTGTTTACCTACAGTGCCTTTTCAAAAGAGGTTATTTTTCTAAGGTTTTCATAGAGAAATGAGCCGTTTTGAAGAGACACTCCTCATTTGTTTTGCCTCCTCATTTCGTAACTACTCGTATTCCTAAAACCGATACCATTTATAGAGAATGTATAGGCTTGTCTGAGTTATATAGTGGTAATATTTTGTCTTATTTTTTTATTCTGTAACTGACGTATGACTCTGATTGTGATTCTTTTAGGACATAAAAAAGCTATAATAGGATGGGGAAATGTTGGGATTGAGGGCTTTCGGCAACGGAGGTCCTTTCCTATTTCGTCAGACCCATTCTATTCTAGTCTGGAAACGGAACCTTTCACTTTGTTGTCCATCTGTCCGTCTGTCTCTCTGTCTGTGTGTCTGTCCGTCTGTCAAGACCCTTTATCTCGAGAACGCGTGAAGGTATCGACTTGAAAATTAAACCATAATACTCCTGAGTATACTACGGAAAAAATCAAGCTTCTAAGTTAACGTGGAAAAAAGATACCTACGGCCGTTTATGCCGCAAAAAACGTAAATTTCGACACTGTCAAGAAACCAAAATTCAAAGGGTAGTTATGTAGGTATTTTGATAAATAACTGTCAAGTCAGGTGGTTCAAAGCCGAAATTCAAGTACCGGATTATCTCCACGTTTCCTTACTCACGCAATGGAAAAAAAAGATAGTTTAGTTATAGTTTTTAGATTTTTCCCTAACGAACGGAACGAAAGTACCCTATAATTTTTTTTTTTCTTTTTTTTTTCCTTTCCTTGATATATACGTCTGTTGCGGCATAAACGGCTATAATTATCTTGTTTTACGTTAACCCATATAGTATAAGGGTTACAAGAGTAGGTATGCAATAATATCTACTACCCTCGCTTCCCTTTACATAATAGGATATACATATTAAATATATTATTTACATACGCTAGTTAACCAGACCCAATCTAAAATTTTGCATCTTGATGTTATCCGCATTTACATGCGAAATTGAAATGCTAATTGTGTTTAATAATACAGTATGAACCCAAGGATCGAGTTACTTAATCCTGTTTAAATGTATTTTAATGGTTATACTCGAAATTGGTTCGAGTATGGAGGTTATTCAACTTTCTGGCTTTCCCTTTTCATATACCTAAGGTAGACGCCCGAGTGCTCGACACTGTCCCAGTAGCCGCCATCTTGAATCAATTATCATTGCCATTACATCATTGCAATTATTATTGTCATTAGTAATAGAGTTGACGGCAGAGTGTCGACTATTGGACATTAGTGTGTCGAGCACTAGGACTAGGACGTTTGGGGTACTAGACAGGAAACCTCCTAGAGTGTCTGGATTCTTCTCATTCCTCTTGATGCGGTTGATCCGCAGGAAAGGGACGCGTCTTGGACGGTGCACCCCGGGAGCAACGGCAAGTGATTTCTTAGGAGCCCCTAATTGATCACTTGCCGATGCTGCGAATGAGCCTGTCAGGGGAGGTTGGGGGGTCGGAGTTTCCTCTGTTAGCAGAGGACTCTTCTAGGTGCGGCACGAGAGGGTCGGGTGCGGGTGCGGCGTCTCCTTTTGGGGGGCACTGTGGATAAGGAACGAGTGTCCTGAGTCACGATGAACTAGTCCTCTGCGTCCCGAGAACTCAACCTTGCAGGCCTGGCGGGGGCATGTCGTATTGGGGGCGGGAGGTAGAGGACTAGTTCACCGCGGTCTGTATGGACAGGCGAGAGTGTCTGCGGGGTAGGGGCGTTTGTCCTCCCGTGGCGGTGAGGGTGGGACCGGCGCCGGGTACACTTTTAGATCCCGTGTCCCCGGGAGACGGCCGTTGGTCGGGGGGAAACAGGTGAGAGAAGGCACACTGGTCATGCTACAGTGTGCCTTTTTCGGAGAGGGTTCGCCCTAGGGCGAAGGTGCTGGTGGCGTGGTGCTAGTAGATCCCATTCCATCACCATGAAGGCACAGGCGAGGCAGCAACTCAGAGGACTAGGACGTTTCCGTTTATATACATTCAATAATTGTTATTTATCCGTTCATTAGTTTCCTAAATATCTCTTTATTTATGAAAACGATTTCGAATAGGGCGCTTGGAGCCTAGTGACTTAAAGGTAAACTCGAGACCACAAGGTCCTGGATTCGAATCCCTGCGGTCGGTAGGAACCGAGGTTTTTACAACTCATTTATATATGTCACGGTTAAGTTGCGAACACCGTTAGCTTATACTCCATCTCGTCAGATTTTAAACTGTCGAAAAATGTAAACTGTAACAATATAACGCATTAATTTTCGGTAGCTTATAATCTATAATCGGAACCGTCAAATTGCAAACCTTGCTCGCTGATTGGTTGAATTATGTGCCCCGCGTCGCCATCTTCGATTAGTTGTCATTCATAAGTCATCGACGGACGAACGTAAATAAAGTGCACAGTGATTTGATGATTACTTTTTGACTTGTTTTCTTAAACTAGCTATCCAGAAACGCAAATTATAGTGAGTGACGAAAAATTTTAGTAAACATTACACAACTAGGGTGGTAATACAAAGCAAGGCCGAGGTCGCAGATGTTTGTGGCCCGAGCTGCAAGCGAGGGACGTAAATATGCGATCGAGGGCTTTTTTTTTACCTCCCGTGTTGTGTACATCATTTTACGTCTACACTTAGCCAGAAAGCCACTTTATGGCCAGGTGTGGCATGAATGTAAAAAACATACCTTGTAAGAAGTTGACGGTCTTGCACATGACCTCGCCGAAGTACCAGAGCAGCGTGACGGACTTGGCGATCTGCACCGGCATGCAGAACAGCGTCACGAGTAAGTCTGCCACTGACAGGTTGACCAGGAAGATGTTCGTCACGCTGCGGACAAAGGGTCGTGTTTAACAAATGTTCAAAGCAGCGTGACAGACTTGGCGTTCGTTATAGTATGCAAAACAGCGGGTTTGCCAACTACGGGTTCACCAGGAAGATGTTTGTCACACTGCGGACAAAGGGTAGTGTTGAACAATTAAGTTCAGAGCAGCGTGTCAGATTTGGCGTTCGTTATAGTATGCAAAACAGCGTAGCGAGTGTGCCAACGACGGGTTCACCAGAATAAACAACTAAGTTTAGATCTGCGTGACGGAATTGGGGGTATCCCAAAAAAAATAAGGTCTAGTTTTTATATTTTTATTCAATAAAGAAGGCTAATTTAAGAAACTAATTTCGTTATTTTTGCAATTAACCAAGTGAATTAATTTATTTTAATTTTTAAAGAAATTTTCATCATGATGTCACTACATAATCGGTTTGTTTGAGACATGCTTTAAAACTTTTGGATATGTCTGTAAAATATCGTTGTCAAATAAAATAACGTTGACATTGACAATTTCAACCATAGCATAGACTAGCCTAAAGTGATGGGTCCAAAAAGGACCCTTATCATAATCAATCCATTTTTTTAAAGATCTTACATGTCATACATATCATGTCAAAAAAGACAAATTTCGATGCGCATTAATGTAGCCTATTTGTAATACTGTGGTAGATTAGATACAACTTACCAATCACGACCGTGATGTCACTTTATTAAAGGTCAAATAAGGTCAAATGATAAATTACAAATAAATAAATAATATATAATACTAATTTTAATAATTATCTGATAACAGGGAATAATCCTACAAGCCTTTTTCTCGAAATGGTTTTTAAATCATCATGCATTACAAAATAATGGGATAACCCAATTGGCGATCATTATAGTAAGTATGCAAAACAGCATACCAGTGGATTTGCCACCCACACGCTTACTAGGAAGGTGTTCGTCATGCTGTGGACAACGGAATACTTGTGATAAGGAACAAAGTTCAGAGTAGCGTGACGGACTCAGCGATCTGCAATGGTATGAAGAATAACGTGACGGCAAATCTGTCACTGATAAGTTCAAGTTTATTCTTATGAAAATTAATTTACAAGTGAAAAACCACTTATGTACATAGATATACATGCAAGGCTATCGGTTTAAGTTGCTTAATGATTTATATATCTTCAGCAATACATAAAAGTTGTGACAGTATTTGACGTCAGGCGAGCTCGCGTACCTACTCTGAAAGCGTGGGTGATATTACTAACTTTGGTATAAACTTTGCGAACTCACATTGACGACTAAATTTAGCACTTCAGCTTAAAATTGCTCACTGTTAGTTAAGTAGTCGTACGTCTTATTGAAGCAAAGTATCCCCAAGTCCCAAGTATCTATAAAACGTGCCAAAATATTCTGATTTTCAAAGAAATCAAACCAGAATACAAACGACTGGTTTACTTAACATTTTGACCTTTTTGTGGACACGAAATTATAATTCAACACAAAGATTTCGTACTATACTTTCAATAAATGGAACGTAATAGAAAGCTGAAAAATCATTGTTCTCAGAAAACACGATCCATTAGAAGGCCGCGAGAAGATCTGAAACAAAGCTGCGGCTTATTATTAAAAATTTTGTGCCAAACCGCCAATGTTGTCTTTTCAATGTTTTCGAGTCTAAAAGAAAAAATCAATTTTTCACACAAACCAGGGGGAAAAAGGAGATCCTGATTTTCGAGCAATTTTTTTCTTAGATATTAAATAGGGTGGGTGATGATGATGATGATGACACCACCCACATCTTTTCTTTTTATTCACACAAATCGATCTAGTTCCAAACACTTTACCTGGGAGCGTACTTTTGGTGCCGATGACAGGCAAATGACGTCAACCTACATACAGGCTGATTTATTTAAGGCTTTACATTGATTTACCGTTACCGTAAATTACCGGTATCGTTTAAGTTATGAATTAATTCTATTTTTACTTTCATTGATTGGTGTCAATGGTAGAAGTCGTTTTGTAAGTTCCACCAGAATGTCGGGTACGTGACGCCATTTTTTTCATACTTCTAACAAAGTTAAGTAGGAAGTACATGTTTGGTATGTCAATATTTTATAACTTGGTTTCTGAATTGATAATGTCATTTAGGACTTCTTATTTGTTTTTAAGGTAGCTGCCATAGCCGTCACGTGCCCGACAAAGTAGACGTTTTCGTGGAAGACCCCAGTAAATTATACTTACATCTCTATAAATGTAGTTTTTAAGTTAATGTAAGGTATTAATGAAATCTCATGTATATCAAAGGATAAAAAGAGAAACTGGTGAGTTTCTTCCGGCGCTTCTTCTCACCAGAAGGTCATTACCCGAAGCGCCAAAAGAAAAGAAAAGAAGACAAAATAATGTAAGACATGTAAAAGAGCCCTTGAAGGCCTACTTACAGAAATAAATTATTTTATTTTATTTTTATTTTATAAATCAATCTAAAACCTAAAGTGGATCATGCTGTATGTGGCTTAATTTTTACGTCATTGGCAACAAAAGTACGCTCCCTGCACGTTACATTCTAAGTATTTGTACATATAAGTGCTGAAACGTATAAGTACTAGGCAACGACAACTCGTTATAAAGGTGAACTGTAAGGTTAAGGTAGGCAGTTATGATACGTTCCAATTATTTTATTACAATGATTGTAATCACGGAAACCAGACGAAATGTTATTTTGTTCCTACTTTTTTCTTGTGTTATGTTATTTACAGTCAACGGTCCGGACTGTAAGCATGTTGTTTAGCGGGGTAGTTAAAGAGTTATTTAGATAAAATAGTAAATCGAGATACATTAACTTTAAGTGATTTGTAACAACCGTAGTGGTTATAAAGAATCTGATGAAAGTCCTTTTTAAAAGAATAGAGTTAAATATTTTTTTAAAGCTTCTTAACATCCAGCAAAATATATTATTTAATATTTAATCTGCTTCTGAAACAAATAATAAGGCGGGAACATAGGAATTTATTGTATCCAACTGTGTAGGGCTAATGAACGAGAGATAAATATCTTTGCTATCCCATTATTTTGGATTACAAAGGGTAATCATGGCCGAGACTGAAACAACGAAAAGGAAGGCTGATTTGGTTATTTTAATACGCAGACAACCTCCACTAGACGGAGCATGTAAGACGACTCGCGCTCACCACGCCTATGGTCTTTTAAACCATGCCCGACATTATACGCGACCGGCCGCTCGTTCAATAGCGACCATGTTTCTGACCTGTGTGTGCACCGACTTTGATATAATTATTTTTGTTCAATCCGTCGAAAATTAGTTGACCGAAATTAAATTATATTTTGATGTATGAAATGGTGTAGGAAGAATACTCAAATATACAGTGTGCCCCTAAAACCAACGTCAATATGAAAAGCGCTGATAGACCAGCTCATAAGGCACCAAATTAAGTAAATTTGACCTAAGTAAAATCTCTTAGTTTTCGAGATATTAGGGCATTTCTCCAGAAATATGTCTGCGACTCATTCATCTGTCTCCATACATTTAGTATGAAAAAGGGCCAGATGAATGAGGTGACCGCAGACATATTTCTGGAGAAATGCCCATTAATGTTTTTGTAAAACTCGTGATACCCGACTCGGTCTTTTCAGTGTCATTACTAAAATACCAAGTATTTTCCTAATCTGTTTTTTGTATGGGTGGCCAAATAACTATGCTATTGAACGTAATTACTATATAGGTACAATTTTACTTGTCTTAGCAACATTGGTCAAATACAGCAACGCCATTGGTTGATTTGACCGATTTTGCTAGTTTAGACTTGTAAAATTGTAACTTGTAGCTTCGTGAAACAGGAAACTTGAAAGTGCTCGAGGGGCACATCTTTAAACGCAGCCTCACAACTAGGGCGTGCAGTACCGGGAATTTTAGTATGGCAGTACCGGCAATTCCCGGTGCTCGCCTACTATAATTTACCGGTATTGCACGCCCTACTCACAACCTGGCTACCGGTGATTTTACTGCGTAAGTAAAGGCATACCTCGAGCACAATTAGCTTTAAATATATTTTTTGTTATTTTATTATTCTCTTTTCTGCTGTAATTACCATTGTACCAAAATATTTAATTGACAATTTATTATCATTCTGTATACACGCCTTTACTTTTTATTTCATTTGTTTTTCCCTCTAATTGAATGTATATTTTTCCGTATATTTTTTTGACATTTTGTTTTTTTCTGTTTTGTGTAAATATTATTACTTTTAATATTGTGAACTATTATAGTACAGTCAAGGAATTTAATTTCCAACCCACCTAAGGTACAATATCGTATAGCATACTGTCATCATAAGAGCTAGCTAGACTACGACGTTACTTTGACATATCACACGCATTGTTTTGTGTCAGTAACTAGGTAACAGATTAACAACGTTGACATGGTGAACTGAAATTTGGAACGTCAAGGCACTATCAAAAAAGGTCGACAACCGCGGAATCGAAATTCGAAGAAAGTCCATCTTTCTCGCTCTTGCAATATTCGAATGAAAGGAATGCAGATAACGAAATTTAGATTATCGACGTTTGTGGTAGACTTTCCGGAGTCTGGATTCGGAATTATTTTAAAATGTTCTCGATTGACACTGACACCAACTGACACGTATTCGTAATTAGATGAGCAAATGACTTCGCAAAGAGGTTATCTTTAATATGCAGTGACAAATAATACGTATTGACATTTAAATACTATTACTGAAATAGAAATTTCGACCTTAATGCATTGTGAATGCTTAACAACATTTCAATGAAAAGGGTAGAAAAATTAAATTCCTTGACTGTACATCACACAACACTAGGGTGGTAATACAAAGAAAGGCCGAGATCGCAGATATGCGATCGAGTGCTTTCTTTATTACCTCCCGTGTTGTGTACATCATTTTATGTCTACACTTGGCCAGAAAGCGGCTTCTTTCGTACGCGCAGAGTGCGGAAAAGGCCACTTTATGGCCGGGTGTGGCATAAATATTTTAATTTCAAAAGTTAATTAAATTCAGCGCGCTCAAATATTTGCACGCTCTCATGCAAGCAGAGTACACAGACAATACCTATTGTAGAGTCTGTGCGGAAAGAGAATAGGCGTGGCGAAAAACGGAACTAACCTAACCAGTATGGCCACAGAACAGAAAATACGGCACATACGGTACAAAAGCATTACAGCGCCCCCCAAAATTAATCCTATTCTCTTTCCGCACAGACTCTATACTGTACTAAAGCAAATAAAAAAAATGATTTGATTATACCGCAAAATGGGGCTAATTGAGAACCGCGATGCTATTTGGGCATTTTCAAAAAAAGATGTCCCTAGTTAGGGGATATATTAAACAAAATGTTAATTTTGTTCCTTTGTGTTACGAAATTTATTTTATATGGTTAACTTTCGTTACACAAAAGAACAAGATTAACATGTTGTTCAATTAAGTCCTAGCTACGGGCATTCTTTTTTGAAATCGACCCATTTGGCACCAAGCATATCATTTTTAAGTCCATTTATTTTGTTCTATAGCAATGGTAGAAATATACATCTTAGTCTATCACAGCCTAAGTTTTAACGTTAAGTTGTTTTAGAGTCCATTAATACAGTTTTTATTAGCTTAAAGTTAATTTTTCAAATAGCCTTGCGGGTCTCAAATAGCCCCGTTTTACGGTACATATCGACAGTGGACATTTCAAATGTCGTAAGGGACAAAGTTCTACTCTTCAGGAGAGCGAAAAAATAAAATTCTATTTAAAAAAATCGTAGCTGGGTTTGTTAACCCTCCAGTATGGGTCGCACTCACACAGACGTGCTATCGCGCGTGTGTCCGAATATGTGTCGCGCGCTCCTAAACGGCCGAAGTTGGACTACTTGTTCGTTGCTTGTTCGTCTTTGACTGCATCTACACCGCACTAATTATTGGAAATCTATATAAATTCAATAATTTAGGAAATGGTGTCCCTTACGCGGTAAATTTAAAAAGTACATGTCCGTTACGACTCTGAAAAAACTCGCTTTTTTGGGAAAATCCCTTACGCCTTAGAATCAAAAATTATCAGTTTGTCGTAACTACCAAAATAACAAAATAGCAGTATTTGTTTATTTAATAACTAGTTACCAAAATAGTATTGTACATTGCGAATTGCTGTGTAGTAAAATCAATAAAAAAATGCGAATTTCTGCTGTAAGTCATAGTTATGGTTTCCAGGTGAATGAAGTAAGTAACCATAAAATATATGAAAATTTAAATTTGTATACTAAATTGACCCATATAACACCGTATGGGCCACTTTGTTGTATGGGTCAACTTGTAATAGTAAAGTTAAAACAAAATTTAATGCTCCCTTAACTTTTTAATTTGAAGGGTTATTATCAAAATTTCAATAGAACAAACAGATCGATAGAAAAAAAAACTGATTTCAATGGTATATTTAGTGTACTTACGACACGATATATAATGCGATTGTGTTAATAATGGAACGATTTATATACAAAATCGAGTTGAAGCCGCAAATAAAATGAAACCAATTTAAACTGAATTGGATGCGCAGTTATTTTGCACAATTATTAGCCTTCCCTTTACTACGTGATTATTATTGGACAGCGCTTTACGTTTATTTTAATTTTATGGATATTCGCTAGCGAAGATTGATTTTATAGCTTAATTTGGAAACACATAAATTAGTTGAAACTGGGACTCGCAATTATATAATGTCTTAAATTTATTGAAATTGGAACTTAAACTATGGGTGTAAGAGTAAGTATTTTACCAATTCTCATCATTTCGTTTTTGAAGTTCTCTTAATTTACTGTAGGTATTTTTTTGTGTAAATATGACAATTCTAAGTCATTTAAATTTTGAACTGATAGTTTAAAAGTTTCAAAGGTGTCAAGTGGTCACGATAGCCAAAAGATATAAACCACCCTAGTTGTGTAATGTACTATTTCAACACACTTGCTCATAAAGTGGCTGTTATTTCACTGTTCTTACGCCCGGCCCGGAACGCTTATTATACACAAGTGCGTTTTAGTTTAGATTACTGCACTAGTGTTGTAATTACCGCAAATTGACCAATGGGAACAAGCCGTGAGCCTTTGTCGACGGATATTATTTCCGCGCTGCTCAGCGTCGAAGTTGCATACACAGCGCGCGCCCCGCACTACACCATGCCTAGGGGTGTTAGGTAACCCACAAAATAAATACAAAAATATAAGTTTTAAATGATAAGTATTTTTTTTTCGCAAATCGCAAGTGTGTTGAGAAACGTCGTATGACACTCGTGGGTGTTGGTCACTCGTATCATAATGTACTATTACTAACATTTTGACATTGACTATATTTTTACAGATTTCGCATAGCCTAATAAGTTGAATACGCACAGACAAACTAAATCTATAAAACAAAACACATTTCAATGACAAATTGATTTCATTCACATGCATTTTTAACCCTCTTTAGGTATGTTTATTTAAATAACCGGGCAATACAATTCACCTTAAGAGCCTTATCACACTAGCGATTTGCGAGCGAGCTGTGGGCGAGCCGCAGGCGAGTTTCCATACAAATGTCGCTCGCGGCGAACTCGCTGCTGATAAGTCCCTAAGCTAATTTTTTTTTATGAAATAGGGAGCAAACGCGCAGTCGGGTCGCCTGATGGTAAGCCATCACCCACCGCCGCCCATAGACACCTGCAACACCAGAAGAGTCACAAGTGCGTTGCCGGCCTTTCAGGTGTGAGTACGCTCTTTTCTTGAATGTTCATTTAGATCATACTAAAAACCTGACTTCAGTGGGCTCCCACCCGCCCAAAACCCCACTCCCCACTAATCCCATGCCACTAACACTTATACATCATTATAATTTGTGAAAGTTTGTGAAAATGTTTGGACGTTTGTTACTAAAGTACTCGGTAATATTGAATGGATTGAGATGAAATTGGGCATACACGTAATCCAGGATTGTAACATAGGATACTTTATATCTCGATGGAGAGTTCCCTTGGGATATTAACGGGAATAACGTAGGCAAACCGTCGAGTAAATGCTAGTAAATAATATATCCAAATCAACGAAATTGAGCTATATTGATATTTTTTCATCTTTGCCAACAAAAAGCGCTCCAATGAAAGGATTGGCAGAAAATTTAATTAAAAGCCAAATGAGACCCTTCCAAATCCGAGAGCCGCACCAAAAATACATTTATTATTTTCACAATAACCGTTCATTATTCGTAATATGGTCACAAAGATTTGTGAAATCAATATTGCTTTGAAATAATTCCAATTAATTTTGTAACTCTTATAAAGGCTTCAAGCACTTTTTAAGATTTTAATACCTCGGTTCAACAAAGGGTTAATTTGACTTTTCATTGGGCATAAAAAAACTTGTGAATTCAGAGCCCCAATTAGAGCTTTCTTTCAAAACGAAGTTAGATTCTTATTTTAAAAATAAATATCTTTATCCAAATTATTTTACTGTAAAATGTTTAAAAAATATAAAAAATAAATGAATAAAAATTTAATTTCCAACACATTCTTTTTTCAAATCATAGCATGATACAGAAACTAACTTATAGACAATGTTTTATCAGAATCAGAAAATGTTTACCTATTTGTCAGAATACAGTTTAAAAGGTTTTACAGTATAAAATGTCCCTGTATTCAACATGCAAGCACGTGTACAAATATTTGATTAATTAAGCTAGATTTATAGATGTTATTGAATTGAAATAATTATAATAATATATACGTAATCGATCCTTAAGATTTCAGTAGATTTTTATAATTTAAATATTCCCCCACACTGTAAAAACATTTATCCATCAGCCATTTCGTCAGGTTATGTCTAAATATATTACTTGATAATGTCCTGTCTGTCTTATTTCAGTTATTGTGATTTTTGTAATTTTTTAGGATTTTTATTAATAAACAGGATTAACTTCCTACTGCCCGGCTACTTTAAGTTTCTACCTTGTTTGTATGCTCCCTTGGCGCAAACTTAGAGTTACTGGGTTACTCGTAGAGTGACAAGTTGCGTCAACTTTGTGAGTCCAGACGACCGTTAATTAATTTTTCTACTCCTGTACTTTTATCTGTCTTTTACTTGGTCACGAACACTAATATAAGAACATACATAATATGAGTTCAGAGAAGTCTATACTCTATTCCCCATACCAGCACTAGTGTCGTTATAGTCACTTTACGTTATTGCTAGCAGCCACAGACTTCTAAATCTAGGTTAAACTTAGATCAAGGATTAAGCGCTCAAATTTAACTTTACAAACAATAAAATTCCTACGGTTTTTAAGAAAAACAAAACTTTTCGAACTAAATTCATTGATGACAACATAAAAAAGTATTTTTAATTTAAGTATATTTTAAATTAAAAAAAAAGTTTACCATAGACACATACTGTCAGTCAAACGTCATATTTGCCTTGTTTCCAGGTTATGATTAATTTTGTATTTTATAATTTAAAACCTAGTCGTAGAAAAAGTATTGTATGCAACGTTGTATAATTAATTCTCATGCTCATTGCGTCTCTATTTGCGATACTCGCCGCATTCGCGGCTCGTATCGCAACTCACGCAATTCGCATTTTTTGAACCCACTTATACAACTGTTGCATAAAATACTATTATTTTGCTACTAGTGTTTGCTTACAACTTTGTTCGTGAAGAGTTGTTAATCAAGGGATTTTTGCAATTAGATCCCCTTATGCGTATTTTTTTTCTTCTACTCCTGTACTTTTATCTGTCTTTTACTTGGTCACGAACACTAATATAAGAACATACATAATATGAGTTCAGAGAAGTCTATACTCTATTACCCTTAAAAGCACTAATGTTTTTAAAGTCGCAAAAAAATACTGCTAGCAGCCACAGACTTCTAAATCTAGGTTAAACTTAGGTCAAGGATTACGCGTTCAATACTAAGTTTACAATAAAAATACGCAACTACCAACATAACAGATTCAGAGTTGCCTTAGTTTACATTATTCTGACCAAGAAACAAGTAGGCAAGGTTTTATTCGTGCCTTTTGCTATTGATAGTCATAAAAAAACGATCCCGTTAAGTGTAAAATTAACATTTCAACTAAATAATGTTCAATGAAATATAGGATATATTCCAGCCAGGAGGTAAGGTAAGAGTAGGTGGAGCCTGAGTTGAATATAAAACTGATTTCATTGGGAAAAAGGATGAAGCTCGAAAGAGAGAGAAAGCTCGATGTTAGGCCGTAGCTTAGACTACTTCCAGAGACCCAATTCAAGCGTGTAATTTGTAAGTTGTGTACATAATATCCATGTAAAATGTAGCCGTAATATTTGTTCCCAGATGTACCTACCTACATTAATTATGATTTATTTTACACTAGCATTTACCCGCAGCGTTGCCTGCGATGTTCCCGTTATTATCTGAAGACAACTCTTTACCAGGATAAAAAATGAATCCTATGTTTCAATCCTAGACTTGGCCCACTAGCATAACAAATTTCGGATGAATCCATTCAGTTGTTACTGCGTTATTTAGTAACAAATATCCAAACATCTAAACATCTTATTATAATATTAGTGTGATAATTTTACTATGAAATATTTGAAATTTAGAACCTTGTCATAAGTATGTAGAAGCTGTTGGAACAGTGCCTGATTTGATTAAAGGTGACTCAAGTTAATTGATTGCGATAAACACAGTGGTCGAAACGTCCAAATTTACTTCATATTGTTATTGGTTTCTTTTGTCAGTCAATTGACAAAATTTATTGATTGAATATTGAAGAAAATTGGAAGAACGTAACCAAATCTCAGCCGGCTATAGGCAGAGGTGCAAAATCTATTGAAATTCGACGAGGCGTGACTAATAATTCCTTTGTTAACTTTGATTAAGGAATACTTCTTTTCGTTGATAAAAGCTATGAACCGAGAATTGAATCTTTGTAGGGAAACCAGTTCACTCATTTTTGGTGCTTTCAGTTGAACGATTTCTATACCTTATATTAACTCATATTTAAAATTAATCCGGTTTTGGTTTCCTGTAAAATAATATTCGACTGAGCCTACGGCATGGTATCAACTTCAACGTTCTAACTACAGAGATATAGACCAGTAAGGAAGGGCCCATACCCGAAAAATGCTTTCAAATTCACGACCCTCTTCAATATTTTTTTTTCTTCACTCATATTTTCCTAAAAAAACACCCTTCAAAGTTTGAGCCCTTTGAGGGTGTCTTTTTTAGGAAAATATGATTTTGAGGTAAAATGACAAAACACGTGTCTATTCTTTTTTCATGTTCTCCAACATATCATGAAACCGGTAGTTAACTAGAAACTTGCTAAAAACATTTTTCTGTGGAAGTTGGAGGGTTTTGTCACTTTTCAGTACTTTGAAGGACAATATCTCCTAAAAAGTTGAACTTGGGCAGCTAAAAAAAATACGTGTCTGCTATTTTAGACTTCTCTATAACATATATCAAAATGAATCAAATCGGAGTCGAAGGTCAAATGGGTACCCTTCCTTGTAAGTTGAACTTATTAAATAAACTTGTACTAAACAATTTTTAGTTTGAAGCCCATCAGAATATATGTATGAATACAAACATTTTATAAAAGTAGAATTTCATTGCAAAATATACGCTGTTTCTTAATTTTTTGGTACACTCAAAAGTCGTAATTTTGCGGTTTTAGGGCTTTTTTCGCCTTGCTTTTTTTCTTTATTATTGTTTTAATGTATATTGTTTACATACCTTTTCGTCTTTGGTTGACCTGGCGCTGCTCTGTTAATACTTAATTAATAAGAGCATTTTCGCCAAGTGAAAAAGGTAAACGAGCATTTTCCAAAAAACGTGTTTATAGGGCTAAAGTATAAACCTAGATTTTAAAATATTTATTCCTAATTACGAATAAAATTACGTACCTTTTTAGTTCTATTGCATTGCGATATTCAAAAAATCGCGAAAATCGTATCCGATAACGTTAGAGTGGTGACAGATTTTGTAACAGACTCGATTGATTCCTTGCTATGCGAGAAGTGTATCTCGCGCTTCATACCCGCAAAAACCCAAAACTATGACCGCTTTGTAGGACTGGTTATGAAAACGGCTAAAGATCATATCAAACGCGGCTATAGGAAAGAGTACATACCTGGGTGGAGCATGGACAGTGAACAACTTTACAAATCTTACATCGAAACGGGTGATTGCGATATTGGAGCCGAACTGCTTCAGTCCCTGGATAAAAACCGAGTGGAGAAGTGGAAGGAAAGCGTGGAGGACACTAAATAAACTCACAGGTAAAGGCGCACAATATCTACCTGCTAGTGCTGACATTCATCCAAACCTGATAGCAAATAGGATAGTGGACACCTCCAGAGCGAAAAACTTGAAGGTAGAAACCAAGAAGGTCCAAAAAAGGTTAAAAGCTCTTAAACATGATCTAATGCCAGATCCAACCCTCGCCCAGCCCTTTTCCACGGATGAAGTCATCGTTGCAATTAAAAAAGTAAAACCCGGGAAGGCTGCGGGTAAAGACGAAATATATAACGAGTTTCTACTTAATCTGGGCCCAAACACTTGTCGGTGGCTAGCCGCTTTTTATACTGACATCTTGCTGACCAACACCCTGCCCAAGGCCTTTAAAATGTCTAAAGTTATAGCCCTCCTTAAACCTGGCAAACCGTCTAGCGATGCTTCCAGCTACCGCCCAATTGCTCTCCTGAGCAGTTGCTACAAACTCCTGGAAAAACTGCTTTTACATCGTATCGGACCGTTGATAGACAAAATAGTGCCCGCCGAACAAGCAGGTTTCAGAGCGGGGAGAAACTGCACCGACCAAGTCCTTGCACTCACAACCCACATTGAAACGGGTTTCCAGAAGAGGCTTAAAACGGGCACAGCTTTCATAGACCTAACTGCAGCCTACGACACGGTCTGGCGTGAAGGACTCCTATACAAACTGCTATCTGTTGTCCCTAGCCTTAAAATAATGAACCTTATCTCCAGCATGCTCTCCCAGAGACTTTTCACCGTGCATCTCGGCAGCAAAACCAGCCGGCAAAGGAAGTTGAATAACGGCCTACCCCAAGGTTCAGTATTGGCACCAACGCTCTTTAATCTGTATATACATGATCTTCCCCCAACGGCTGCCAAAAAATTCGTATACGCAGATGATATAGCCCTGGCCACACAAGCTAAAGGTTTCGACGCACTGGAAATGACCCTCTCCGAAGACCTGGATAAGCTGGACTATTTCTTTAAGACCTGGCGGCTTACGCCCAGCCCCGCTAAAACAGAGGTTAGCTGCTTCCACCTACACAACTTGCAGGCAAAGCGGGAGCTGAACGTAGTCTGGAACAACAAAAGACTGTCTCACACCTTTAGTCCAAAGTACCTGGGAGTCACTCTAGACCGCTCTTTAACTTTCAAAGACCACCTAATAAAGCTGTCGAGAAAACTGCAAACCAGAAACAACATCCTCCTGAAACTGGCCGGTACATCTTGGGGAGCTGGGGCGGAGTGCCTGCGCACCACAGCTCTGGCCCTCGTTTACTCCACTGCCGAATACTGCGCCCCGGTCTGGCTTCAAAGCGCCCACACTGACCGTGTCGATGTGGAGCTAAAAAAGTCCATGAGATGCATTTCTGGTACCCTACTCCCAACACCAAACCACTGGCTTCCGGTGCTCTGTAACATCGCACCTCCCCACCTTCGTAGAGAAGAGGCTCTAATGAAAGAGGCCCAGAAATGCATTCTTAACGATAAACTCCCCGGACGTCTCGAGTTTCTTAGCCCTGCCTTCCACCGTCTCGCATCAAGGCACCCGCCCAATCGACTGGCGCAGACTCTACTCGAATCAGGTTGCAGCCTAAAGGACAAGTGGACTTCAGAGTGGCTTTCACAAAAAGGCGGAAATATTAGCGACCAAATTTCGCCAGGCGTTAAAATGGAAGGTTTTGGTCTCCCACGCCACCAATGGTGCAAGATTAACAGATTGCGCACAGGGGTCGGTCGTTGCGCTCACTTCAAACACCTCTGTGGTTGGATTGACTCCCCTCGTTGTGACTGCGGAGCCGAGTGCCAAACTGTCCAACATATTATACAGCATTGCCCACTTAGAGCTTACCCTGGGAATCCGGAGGACCTGCTCTCTCTGACAAATGACGCGGCTGAATGGCTAAGAAACTTGGATATCATTTTGTGACATTATTTTACTGTATACTTCGATTGTAATATTATTTAGTTTGTGATCTTCATGCCATACGAATAAATAAAATATGATAAAGTTGACACAAAAAACCGTCTTTCTCATACCTAGTGGTTTAAATCTAGGATATCAGTCGTCATCAACTTTTCAGTTATCCGTGCTGTTATAATATTCTCGCACAGTGTTTTTGAGTCAGCTGCGGTTCAATATCGCAATATAGTGATTATTCTATAACGGTTTATTGATGACTAGATACTTGTATGAGGTACATTTATTTGAAAGTTACACTTTTAGTGAACTGAGTAGTAATTCCTTCATTTCGCTGATATTAATTATGTGACTAAGCCGAAAGAGTCATAGTAGAAGTGAATTCAGAAGCAGTAGCGCTAAGGCTTTGGTCTGTAAAGTAAAAACGGAAAAAATACTTTGCTCATAATTATTGTACAATACTTATTATAAACGTGTCCATAACAAGAAAAAAATCTACTTGATTCTAACTTCGTGAATTTTAATTCAGTTAGAGATATTTAAGATGCCTTGCAACTTGTCAAAAATCATAAAACTTTTAATAGGCGAGTGAAAGCTCAAAGTTACTAAAAGCAACTTGTCAAAAACTGTATATTTTATTGTTTGAATATTATTATTGCTGGAAACTTTTATAAGTTGAAAGACTTATTTGAAACTATTAAATGAGAAGTTTTTTAATATATTCACAGTTCACAGTAGTCCATAGAATGTAGCCATGATATTTTGATATTTAAGGTGGTTGCGTTCCCATACAAAAGTTGGTGCACCTTCACGGGCTAACGGCAGGGTATATTAAGAAACTAATTTGACAAATATCAATTAATTTACGTTTTATTTTGGGCAAATGCATAAAAAATTGTATATTTTCACGCTAAATACCATATTTCACCGATGAAAAACTTGGATATTCTATCACTGTGTGCGAATCACCTACAGGTGGGTAACACAACTCACGCAAACACAGGCAAATGGTGTATGGATGTGTGTGTGACTTATCTATTGACACTTCAAAAGCGATCTTAATTTACGCACCAATTGAGTGTGCATCCGTAGCCTTGTGGTCTCAAGCTTTTACTTATGGTTACGTTTGGTTGTGGGTTCTAATCCCGAAATAATTTTATTTTTTCTTTTTTTTTCGTCTTTATCGAATACTTTTGGTTGTAGGTTCTAATCCCGAAATAATTTTATTTTTTCTTTTTTTTTCGTCTTTATCGAATACTACACGCTCTAATTAATTTTGTAATTTAGCCTGTTTATGCCAAATTACTAATTAAATATTTTGACTAAATTTATATTGTGAAATATATATGTACCTACTAAATATTGTTTTGTTTTACTTTTTAAATCAGGATACTTAAATAAAAAGAAATAATAATAATACGGAGGTAAATTTTACAAAAACAATCTAAGCAATGCTTATTAGGGTAAAAAAATACCAGGATTTGAACCCGGGACCTCTAGCTTAGTAGGCGGTGTCACTCCCGCTAAGCCAAAAGTGTCGTCGATCGTTAGGCATTCATAGATGTCTGACAAACGGTGACAGATGGCAACGTCGCATGTCACGGTGACAACGCAACGTTGCAACTCTGGGCAATTTTTTGATTCACGCAAACTAAAATACGAGAGTCTAGTAGTCAGGGACGTTCAAATACTTTTCGAGAAAATTTATATTGTACCATCACCTTATAACTTTACCCATCTTATTGTTTTCTAATAAATACAAGTGATGTGAAAACACAAATGTACTATACGAGTACAAAATTAATATTTGACATTCCATATTTAGGATTCCACAAAATAAAGAAGGTTTCAGAACATTGCGCTGTCATCCATTTTGTTTGCAGTAGGTGATAAGTACGTTCTCTTTGAACTACCCTCTTTGTACACTTATGCAACCTCAAGAAGTGTCGTTATTTTAGTACTCTGTCGAACTAACCTATAACAATAGTGTGACAGTTTTATTGAGTCACAGTTTTTACAGCGACATGGCAGCAAAATTGTCAACTATAATATTTATGCATACGTTACGTTGATTTCATTTGATAAGTTCTGTATTGAATTGGTGTTCATATAAAAATCGCTACCCGTTCTTCGCGAGCCAGCTATCAAAACCACCAATATTGTGGTCCCAAAAAGAGTCGCAAGAGAGTTGATTCGCAAATCAGGATTTTTTACGACGGAGAGACATCGTAAGTGACCATCCTGATGCGAATGGTTGAACAAAATGCTTCGATCTGGACTTCACACTCATAAAGGGTATTCATATAATTTTCTGTTTATTTAATATTAGATAAATTACTACTGTTTTTCAATTGACGTATAGTAACATGAACTTTATTTATTACAGAACAAATTTGACTGTGGATTTGAAAACTTTCGCGTCCCATTGATAAAAAGTTTTTCAAGCAATGTACTCAGCCAATGCGACATTTTTACTCTGGGAACTTATGTCTAACTATGTAAAAGAGGAACTATGTCGGTTAACTTGCCTGGAAAAAAATAAGAACGTCCTCCATTACACACATAAACACACATTGAGTAAATCATACAATACGTCGCAAGTTCGTAAACTTACGGCCCCAGGAATTTGGAGATCGGCTTCGTCACGGGCAGTGCTCGTCGACATCACCACCCCCCACGACGAGAACCTCGTGAAGGCCGAGAAGGCTATATTCAGCAAGTACCTTGACTTCGCTAACAGGGTTAGCGCCATGTGGGATGTTGATTCGACGGTCATTGTTCCGATAGTCGTTTCAGCGAACGTCGGTCGGGCTTATAGCAAAGGGTCTCGATCTCAAGAGACGGTCGTTAGATGGCTGGATCAAGGGTCAGATACAGAAGGCGGTACTTTTGGACACGGCGCGCATAATCAGGCGGTTCCTCTCTCTGCAGCCCTAACCACCGGTAGCTTGGGCCCCGCCCAGCGGCATTCTAGGTTAATTTTTTTCTGTGTTATATTTTGTATTTGCATCATTGGGTCAGAGTATAGCAAAAGGGGCCCGATTTTAGGACTTAGAAAATTTTTCATCAAAAAAGTTTTAGGCGTTTTTAGGCTTAAATTATTGATTGATTAGATTGATTCGTGTAGATAACGCTAAAATAAGCATGTTTTGTTATATGAACTTTTTTTCTCCGACCAATATTTACCGAGATATTGGGGTTCAAATGTCAGTCATTTTCAAGGGCTCTGGAACTTAGAAAAATTCCGGAGGCGTGAAATTGATGTCAATATAACACCTCATTTTTGTTAATGAATCCTATAAGACATGCTAAAATAAGCATGTTTAGTTTTATAAACTTTTTTTCTTTGACCAATATTTACCGAGATATTGAGGTTCAAAGTTTCAAGGACTCTGGGACTTCGAATTTGGAAGAAATTTACAATGTCTGACATGGCCAAAACATGCCAATTTTTTTTTGGGAGTAGATTAAGGTATTCCAAGTGTATTTTTGAAATCGAGAAGTTGCGGAAAATCATAGGAAAAAAGTAAAAAATTTGAAAAAAAAATAATCCGAAAATGAGCATTTTTGAGGTTATTTTGGAGTCTGACCGACGCGAGGGACTGAAAATGGGCTCTGATTAGGAATTTCTATTTCTGCTCTGAGGGACGTAAGCTGACTAACGAACCTAACCGAAAAAAGGGGTTAGTTTTGTCTATCTTTTTCCATGCATTCCCCTTGTTGGGGGCTCCGCCCCCCCGTCCCCCCTTGTGAGGTCTAAGATAGATAATAACAAATGACAATATCTATTTTTTACTAGCCCTGGTTTCATATCATTTGTATGACCAAACTTACAATTTCGAATTGCTCTAGTTTCTAAGTGGTCAAGTTTATAAAAAAACTTCTATCAATAAAAGATGCTTATTTTAGCATGTTTTATAGGAATCATTAACAAAAATGAGGTGTTATATTAAAATCAATCATAAAGTCCCAGAGCCCTTGAAAATGACTGACATTTGAACCACAATATCTCGGTAAATATTGGTCGGAGAAAAAAGTTTATTTGACAAAACATGCTTATTTTAGCGTAATCTACACGAATCAATCTAAGCCTAAAAACGGCGAAAAAAAAAATAAAGTCCTAAAATCGGGCCCCTTTTGCTATACCCCAACCCATCATTGTATTTTAAATACCTATATAATGTAAAAACCTACAAACAAAAGAAAAAAGATATACAGTTTATTAATAAAACTATTATATTTTACTTTCTTATTGATTTTATTCTTTCCAATATTCCCATACACAAAAAGCGCTGTTCATATATCGTGAATGGACCGTTGTTTTACTACACACTGTTATCCACGCGGGGCAAAAACTAGGTAGAGGTAGGAGGGATCGGCGAATTTTATATGTTTGTTCGATGGCAACTAGAATACTGTTGCCGAACACACTTTTTTCAAATTTAGGTCATCAGATCAGAAACGCAGAAAGTGCGATGTCTCAGTTCGGGCCAAACTATGTTTTTTATCAGATTCACAATCATAATTTCAATTTATTTATAAAGTTGTTGGACATTTCTGCAACAGCTACCTAAATGCCCGCCTATACCTGCTGATACTTAGGGTACTCAATAAATGGGTTATTTTTTTAAATAATTTATCTGCTAAAAACATAACTTAGGATATAACTGATCTCATCAATGTACGGGATCACGCATTAGCTGGTGCTTTTGGTGAGTGTTTTTTTTTTACTTGAACAATCTAAGCTATTTTAGCTGTAAGCTAGCTGTAGTTGTGAAATACATTTTAATATGTGCAATATATATATGTCTCGTATACTGTAAATAGTCCGATTACTTTGTGAATGACGAAAGGTGCTCGTAGTGAGGCAATCTTACTTGAAAGTTTGAAGCTTTGTCAATAGATGCCACTTATATCAATAATTTATGTGTGCATGTGTGTGTAAGTTGATCTGCCAAAGTGTCGCTAGAATTCGATGCACATTCATGCGGTTGGTAAGCACGCACATCAATTATTATGAATTAGAAATCATTGGCAGGGACTCAAAATATTCGGCAAATTGATTGTCATGTTGGTAGAATATGCAGGTATCATACTATAGTCTTGAACATTTGGTCACGTGACCAAGACAGCGCCATCTCTGAGCAATTCTGCCCCGGGTCACCGTGCGATACGCCCTTAAGTTCGATATGACGGAGCGGAACTATTTCTATTTAGATTATTTGACTCTTTAAACTTGTAACAAGTAAGGTTAAACAATGTCACATTTGCAGGGAAGTCTCTCGTTCCGATCCACCCTTTATAGATATAAGAAATCAAAGTACAGATGTAGTGCAAAATGATTTTCCATCGTAATTTATCGGAAAAGTTCGTATTTATCGTGCTCTCTCAATCAGCTTCAGTACCCCTCTTACAGCCGCCATTTTTCACTTTGACATTTGACACTAATCAATATAGTTCGCTATTAATGGATATGAAAACGTCACTCATTTAATACAATTATTGATTGACAGTTCGGGTGCCATCGTATTCCAATTGAGATCCGAGTTTTCCCGATGGAAAATCATTTTGCACTACTACTACTACTATGAGTGTTTACGCCTATCTATGAATGCACAAATTGTGTTTCGACTCATATTAAAAAAACGGACAAGTGCGAGTCGGACTCGCCCACCGAGGGTTCCGTACAAATTTGTAGGTACATTATAATAAAATACCCTATACATTTTGATTCCCTTGAATGACTTAATTAAAAATGGGTATCATTTAATCGATCAGCAAAATATTCATATTTTGGTCAGCAGAAATTTGTATTTGGTCAGCCAAAATAGCTAGTTGGTAAGCAACTTATGGTTAGCAAACATTTATAAATCAGGCTGCAATTAATGATATACTGAACTGCTCTAAATTATTTTGGTCAGCAAATTAAATATTTGAGCTGCATTAAGCGATCTACGGTTAATCAAATTTTGGTAAGCAATCAGTAGGTAAGCAAAATATTTCATTTTGTTCATCAAAAAAAAGGGGGCAATAAAACCTAACTGGTCATTCAGAAAATGGGCGCAACTATTCTGTCGCCAATCGTGTGCGTATTTTGTCATACGGTAATTGTCAGCTGTCAAGTAGCAGGTGTCACTGTAATATATACAGGGTGTCACTGTGATATATACTGGGTGTCACTGTGATATATACAGGGTGTCACTGTGTTATATACAGGGTGTAACTATGATAGAATACAGGGTGTCACTGTAATATATACAGGGTGTCACTGTGATATATACAGGGTGTCACTGTGTTATATACGGGGTGTAACTGTGATAGATACAGGCTGTCACTGTGATATATACAGGGTGTCACTGTGATAGATACAGGGTGTCACTGTGTTATATACAAGGTGTCACTGTGATAGATACAGGATGTCACTGTGATATATACAGGGTGTCACTGTGATATATAATCAAAAAATATAACCCTAACCTACCTATTTTTGGGAGCCATTTCGTTTTTAGGGTCATCAAAAAAAAATAACCCTAACCTACCTATTTATGGGAACCGTTTCGTTTTTAGGGTCATCAAAAAAAAATAACCCTAACCTACCTATTTTTGGGTGCCGTTTCGTTTTTAGGGTCATCAAAAAAAAAATTACCCTAACCTTCCTATTTTTAGAAGCCGTTTCGTTTTTAGGGCCATTAAAAAAATAACCCTAACCTACCTATTTTTGGGAGCCGTCTCGTTTTTAGGGTCATCAAAAAAAATATATACAGGGTGTCCCATAACTGACACGTCACAGTGACACTGGAGGTAGACCAGGTCAAGAGGTACCAAACCAACTAAACATGACCCCAGTAAAAGAGGCACGGTTTTTGAATTATTGTCGAATTAAAGTTGTTCATGAATTTTGACCGTTTTTAACATTATTAGTGCCAGTGTGCACTCGGAAAGGTGTCAAGGTTAGTTTTTTTATGTGTACGGTAACATGAATTGTTAATTAAGGTTACAGAAATGGTATTTTATACAAAAACTAAGTAAAACTGAAAAAAATACTAGTTTGATCTTGAATTAATTCACAGCGAAATTTAATTTCGACTTTGACCACCAGTAGTAAAAAAAAAATTACGGTCAGCGGGTCATGTTAAGTTGGTTTGGTAACTCTTGACCTGGTCTACCTCCAGTGTCACTGTGACGTGTCAGTTATGGGACACCCTGTATAACACAGTGACTTCTTCTTCTTCTTCGTGTGAAGGGATCAAAAATATTAATCTAAATTTTTCTTTTCCAGTATTTCGCCACCTCTATTCCTACGCAGTGACACTCTGAATATATCACAGTGACATCCTGTATATATCACAGTGACATCCTGTATCTATCACAGTGACACCCTGTATATAACACAATGGCACCCTGTTTATATCACAATTACATTCTGTATATATCACAGTGACACCCTGTATACATTACAGTGACACCCTGTAGTTAACACAGTGACACTCTGTATATATCACAGTGACACCCTGTATCTATCACAGTGACACCCTGTATACATTACAGTGACACCCTGTATATAACACAGTGACACTCTGTATATATCACAGTGATATCCTGTATCTATCACAGCGACACTCTGTATATAACACAGTGACACCCTGTATACATTACAGTGATACCCTGTATACAGGGTGTCCAGTAATTAATAGCCAGTAAAAATATTTTCATTTGTGACCTAGACGATCATTACAGTGAAACACGAGACCAAAAACTGAAAATTAAGAAAAGTGTGAAAATCTCGAAAACCAAGGGACTTTTACAAAACCTAAAAGTCGATTTTCTGAACCAGCCTAAGGTGCCCTCTCAGTGGTTAGAAGATTGGCTATTAATTACTGGACACCCTGTATAACACAGTGACACTCTGTATATATCACAGTGACATCTTGCATCTATCACAGTGACATCATGTATATAACACAGTGTCACCCTGTATAGTGATATCATAGTGACACCCAGTATATATCACAGTCACACCCTGTATATCTCAATTAAATTGCTTACAGACATGTTTTCTCTGCTGACAGTGACATCCTGTATCTATCACAGTGACACCCTGTATATAACACAATGGCACCCTTTATATATCACAATGACATTCTGTATATATCACAGTGACATCCTGTATACATTACAGTGACACCCTGTATATAAATAACACAGTGACACCCTGTATTTATAACAGTGACACCTAGTATATATCACAGTGACACCCTGTATATCTCAATTAAACTCTCTGCTGACCAATTGTAAAATCTTGCTGCCCAAGTTATTATTTTGCAGCTCGACTGGTTATTAGGCAGCCAAATGATAAAAAAAGCAGTGGTTAAAATGTTAACCGTTTTTAAATTGTTTGCTGAACAAGAGTTGCCGCCCGATTTTTATTTATTGCCAGCCAAAGCTTTGTATGCCGCCCAAATGATTTAACTGCTTATTTTTTTTTTGCGGATCAATTTTAATAACGGCTGACCAAAAAATTACTTTTCATTAAAAATGCCTATAAGGGTTCCTTTTTGCCATTTTGGCTACGGAACCCTTAAAATATACAGTTTTCTGATTATTTTCTTACACTTGTAGTAGGTATATGGCGGTATTACTTGCCAAATTTCATAGTTCTAGGTCAACGGAAATTGAATTTTGGTTTACTTGAGAGCGTCGAAATTTACGTTTTTTGCGACATAAACAGCAGTATCTTTTTTCACATTAACTTAAAAGCTTGATTTTTAGGGTTCCGTAGCCAAAATGGCAAAAACGGAACCCTTATAGTTTCGTCATGTCCGTCCGTCTGTCTGTCTGTCTGTCCGTATGTCACAGGCATTTTACTCAGAAACTACATGATGGATATTGATGAAATTTGGAATATAGGTGTGTTTTATGAGCCGCTACTTAGTTTGGTATATAAAATATTAAAATAAATATTTTTAGGGGGGGCACTCCATACATGTTAAAGACAGTAAAAAAAATTTTTTTCAGCAAATATCAACGTGTGGTACATAGTTCGACAGCTCTTTAAAAAACACTATAAGGTTTCTAAGTAATGTTTTTGATTAAGTGAATGTATTTGGAAATAATCGCTCCGAAAGTTGTGTAAATTGTGTCCCCCCCCCCTATATTTTCTAAACCGTGCGTCCGAAAAATATGAAAAAAATCACGAAGGTAACGCTTAATTAATACTTTCAACGAAAATTATTTTCAACAAGATCGATTTAACCGTTTTTGAGTTATTGCCGATAAACTGCGCTTCTCAACAAAAGGACGTAAGTGCTATGAAGATACGCTCTTTTGTTGTTGTACTTTTTTTACATCATATTTTTTACCTTATAGTTACGGCTATGGAACCCTACACTGAGCATGGTCCGACATGCTCTTGGCCAGTTTTTCACAGCTTCAAGGGACCATAGACCTTTTCCCGTTTTTTTCCTTTTGAGGTACAAAACCTTAATAAAGAAATACCACCTTTCTTCTGCATAATTATCGTTTTAACATTCCATATACGTTCATAAAGGAAACTCTATTGTTTAAAACTTGATTCGCCGCTTTTTGTGAAACATCCTATAAAATAAGCAGTTATGTGTAAGGTAAGTATGGAGATGTCGCCACCAACTGGTTTAGTTAGCCATTTGGTTAGCTGCCTAGCAGTGGCGTGGCGTCAAATATATTCTTAGTAAAGCCGGAGCTGATTTGGACAACTTTTTCTTCAGGAGTAGTATATAACCCAGTCGGTGTACCCTTGTTTTGCCGACAAACTTTTCATCGAATATTATTTCATCGACAACGATTCATCGAAACTTTAGTACTAGTAATATTGTTTGGCGTTTTTTTGTTTCATTTACTATTCATTTCAATTTTTCTTACTGCGTAGAAATACTATTCAACGAATATTACTTGATCGCTGATTTGTTTCAAATTGTTTTAATTGGCACAATTACTAAACATTGCAATTCATTTATTCGACGTATTACTTTAATACATTTTTATATGTCGTACTATACATTGTCACATTTTTCTGTTGTAAGAATTGTCAATAGTACATTACATAACTAGGGTGGTAATACAAAGAAAGGCCGAGATCACAGAAGTTTGCGGCCCGAGCTGAAAGCGAGGGACGTAAATATTTGATCGAGGGCTTTCTTATTACCTTCCGTGTTGTATACATCATTTTATGTGCTTTCTGGCCAAGTGTGGCATAAATCCGGTCTATAATGATTTATGTATACAATATTAGCCTGCGAAAGTCCGAATCTAGGGCTCTCGCTGGTTAGGACGCGTGCCGACACTGCGCGCCCTAGAGTGTTTTTATAGAGCCGGAGCCGAGCGAAGTGACCGTGCGTCGTCATGCAAGGGCGGAAGGGCTGCTGTTCCCGCAGCGCCGGAGATACGGAAAGTCACTATTATTTTTTTTAGCGAATTCTATACGATAAAACAATAATAAATAGGTGTTATAATGACACCAGCATCCATCGAAATTTTTACAAGTCTTAAAAAATTGTCAACTTTGAAGTCGAATATCTCGGACATTTTTTATTTCAGAAAAAAGTTTTTCTAATAAAATATGCTTATTTTATTGTTAGGCCAGACTTACACCTGTAAGTTTTACTTACGTAAGTAAGGACGCAGCTATAGGTTAGACTGGGATAGTGAGTCTGCTATCTCAGTTTAACCTATCTGCGTCCTTACTTACGTAAGAAAAACTTACAGGTGTAAGTCTGGCCTAAACTCGAAAATATAAAACTACCCACTACCCACACACTATAACCGTGCAGAGTGAACCGATTGACGTGACTGCGTTTAGTTTCGATAACGAAACATTGGTGGGCATTTCTCCAGAAATATGTCTGCGACTCATTCATCTGTCTCCATACATTTAGTATGAAAAAGGGCCAGATGAATGAGGTGACCGCAGACATATTTCTGGAGAAATGCCCTGGTGTCCCCTTGTTTCGCCGACAAACGTTTCATCGAATTTTCATTTTGTCGACAACTTTGTTCTCCGAAACCGTTAACTTTTCAGGATTTTTTAAAGAGTCATCATGTAGATTAGGTTAGGTTTGTTTTATATTAATTTATAGAAAAATATGGTTTCAGAGAAAATTAACTTTCGATGAAATGATATTTCGATGAAATGATATGTCGATGAAATGTTTGTCGACAATTCAAGGGTAAACCCGAAATGATTACAAATTTAAATAATTTCATGCGGAATAAATTTTATTACATTCAAAGCAACATGAAATAAAAATACCCGTAAAGAAAAAACATGATATAAAATGTATACGAAATAACACAAGTACCAATTAAAAAACACTGATTTAAATGAACTAGTAATGATTCATCGACGCAATGACTTGTCGATGAAATGAAAATCCTTGGAACGTTGCCTTTGAAATAATATTCGATTAAATGTCTGTCGGCAATTCAAGGGTAAACCACTCCAGTCATATGCTTTAAAATAGACAAGCCGGTGGAAATGAAATGAAATGAAATGAAATAATTTATTTCTGCAAGTAGGCCTCAAGGGCTCTTTCACATGTCTGATTCTTTTGGCGCTTCGGCAGATGACATTCTGGTGAGAAGAAGCGCCGGAAGAAACTCACCAGTTTCTCTTTTAAACACATTACAATAATTGTGACAATATTACATTGCATATCACAAACAACTACTTAACTAAATACATTTCAATAAACATAAAACTACAATTTTTGAGATGTAAAGGGTCTCTAGGCGTCAAAACAAGATAAATTACTAAGAAAAATAGAAAATAAAAAGGCATATACTAAAATTAATGGAGATGTAAGGGGCCTCCGTTGTCAAAACATGTTTTGGAGGTGTAAAGGATCTCCAAACGTCAAAATACAAAATGGGAAACGAGAAATAGACTATAGAACTATCATTAAATTTACATAGTTTACACAAAACGAACGTACAGAAATGTAAAAAAAAAAAAAATAATCTGTGACTCACAAAACTTAAAAACTAAAATTAAAACAATTTTTCTTAGAGATGTATGGCGTCTCTAAGCGTCAAGACATTTGCAAGTACAAAACAGATTTTTTAATATAATATAATCTACATTCCTCAGAGATGTATATGGTCTCTAAGGTTTAATGTGAATTATTTACAAAAACGGACTCTATGCGTTCAAGCTATAAATTAAAACGTTAACTTCAATTGAGAACAAGATGTAGTCTCTCACGTCAGTTCTATTAAACACTAGTATATAATTATCTAACACATTCAACATAGCCCATGCAAGCGTGAACAGACCGGACCCCACAAACGGCACCCGTTCACGAGCATGACGCGTATCTCAGCCATCGCCTCCCTCAACCATATTTTAGGGAAGGTTGCGACCCGATCAACGACGCCGCCGTAAGCAAAGCCCCTTAAGCGAGCATGACATGCTCAATCGGGTTATATGGACGCCACGCCACTGCTGCCTAGCCTTCTCATTGCACACACTCCTTATTTTATGTTAGGTTTGTTAGTCAGCTTGTGTCCCTCAGAGAGCAGAAGTAGAAGCCCCGCACGGGGCTTCGTCGACCTTCTGGCGGGTCATAGTTTAGTGAAAATGCTAGGCAGTTAACCGACTAACTAAACCAGTTGGCTGCGACAGAGATATAATGAAAGGATTGTCTCGAGTTCTCTGCAGTGATTTCCCTAGAGGCACACAAGTCCGCGGACACGACACAAGTGTTTGCAACAGCCCACTTACTTTAAGAGAGGTATCATCGAAATCGACATCCGCAAGAGTCAACGGTTAAATTTTTGATTCTAATAAAATATGCAATTCAGTTCGATATCTCTTCTATTTATTTATATGGTTCAAAACGTGTGATACTATACAGCACGGCCACGGACGATTGGTGGTACTGATTATAATTACTAGATATTTTTTCTGTAATCAGAAACAGGTCATCGCTTAGTTTTGCTACTCTCCGCTAGATGGATTTTAAGTTTTTGTAAATTTCTAAAAATATATTAAAGTTAGGAAGACCGTTATATTTTTCCTGTAATATTCAGGTTGATATTAATAATTGGTAATTATTACAGTATTTTCTGTTCAGTAACTTCGAAGATAATAGGGGGAATGGTATTTTTTTGAACGTTTTTGGTCATAAACCAAAAAGTACATGATTAACAAAAAAAATGAAAATGGCTTTGGAATCTACAATTCAAGACCTTTCATTTGATACCCCATTTGATACAATAGCACAACATTAAATTTTCAAACTCCCATTACGGCCCCCTTTAAAAAAAAAGTAAAAAAGATACAAGTTTTTTGTATATCAAATAGGGTCGAGTTAGCGACTTTTAATACTATTCCAAATTTCATACTGATAGCAGCAGTAGTTCCTGAGATATCTGGCTGTGACAGACGGACAGACAGACAGGCAGAGTCGCACTATAAGGGTTCCTTTTTTACCATTTTGGTACGGAACCCTAAAAAGTAGGAGCCTTTATAGGCTTTCCATGTGCGCTGACAATTAAAAAAATATCAAGAGCGGAGGATATGGTAACCGGTCTATTTTATTAATTTTAATTTAACACCAAAAAAAGACGATTAGGTGGACCTTTTTACCTTCCATAATTAATATCAAATCAGTCCGTGGTTTAATCTATTTCAATTAAAAAGGGCCGATTGCGTGTTTGGTGGGCGTGTAGGGGTGAATAAAATGCGATATCAAATGTACTTTGATTTTTTTTTGCAAGATTTATTAATTCACCATAGACGCAGCCAAATTTTTAATGCGTCGAAGATACCTATGCCTTCAAAACACTACATGTAAAAAGATGCAAGTCTCGCAACGAAGTTCTTCTAGAGCAAAAAGTTTTGAGATGTAATGTTAAACCAAGTCAATACCGGGGGGGTGTCCACAGAACTCGATTTCCACCGACTTGCTGCAGTGGCTCCAGATTTTAAAGAGAAATCGACTTCAATAGTACATTGTGTATCTAGGGCGGTAAGTAAGGAATTACAAACGAGTGTTTGTTATAAGCCCGAGGTGAAACCGAGGGCTTTAATAACACGAGTTTGTAATTCCTTTACCGCCCGTGGCACACACAATGTTTATCATCTCACTTGTGAGGAAATCTTAATAAAATAACCTTACTAATCGCCCCAGTATGACAAGAAAATATTAAAACAGACAGTGACATTAGTGACATATGTCAAAGTCATAGACAAAGTCAAGTCACGTTCGGAAACCATAGCGGTAACGGCCATTTTAGTTGATTTTATAATTGCAAAATAAAGAAATACATTATTTAAACATTTAATTAATGTTACCGAAATATGTGTTTACATGTATTTGCAATAACAGTTATCTTTAAATAAATATTTTAGTGTAAAAGTTAAAAAAGTAAGTTGGCGTTTCCTTTGAACATGACAAATAAGAGTAAAACAGAACCAGCGTTTCAAATTTAAAAAGAAAACCGTTACGCCCTAGGGCGTAATAGACCATTTACGGCCCGCCTAACCTACGTGTAATGATACCATTTTCGAGCAAGTGTGATGAAAAAACACTTTTACGTCACACCTGGCCACAAAGTAGCAATAACCGCCCGCTACGCGTGCGGAAAATCCAACTTCATGGCCTGGGGGAGACGTAAGAGTACATTGTGTATCTAGGGCGGTAAAGGAGGAATTACAAACGAGTGTTTCTTAAAAGCCCAAGACGAAGCCGAGGGCTTTAATAACACGATTTTGTAATTCCTTTTCCACCCGTGGCACACACAATGTTTTTCATCACACTTGTGAGGCCATCTAAATATAGCAACCTTACTAATCAACCCAGTATGAGAAGAAAATTTTAAAACAGAAAGTGATAAGTGATATCCATAGATAATGCGAATGTCAAGTCACGTTCGGAAACCACAGCGGTAAAAACCTAAAAAGGCCATTTTAGTTGATCTTATATTTGCAAAATACTGAAATACACTATTTAAACATTTAATCAATGCTACCGAAATATGTTTACATCGCATTTGCAATAACAGTTAGTTCTCTTTAAATAAATATTTCAGTGATAAAAGTTAAAAGAGTAATTTGGCGTTTCCTTTAAACATGACAAATAAGAGTAAAACAGAACCAGCGTATTCAAATTTAAAAACAAAAACCATTACGCCCTAGGGCGTAATAGGTCATTTATGGCCCGCAGAGTCTACGTATAACAACACCATTTTCGATCAAGTGTGATGATTTTGTTCTTACCCCGAGCGGTGATAAAGAAAGCCTCAGATCGCATATTTATCGCCCTTGCCCAGGGGCGTATTTACCCTAGGGCCATCCGGGCCATGGCCCGGGGCGCCAATGGGCCAGGGGCGCCGCAGCCGCCCCGGGCCGATTGCCTTTTGTTCTGGTTTTGGCGCCATTCAACTGACTTTTACTTCCCACCTTTTTTTATTTTATCGAAAATACGGTCGTAAGTTAATTTTCGTCAATACCTACGGAGCGCGTCTGTTATGAAAAACATACGGCGTGGTAAGTACAATAAGTACATGCTCTGAATAAGGGCCCCGGCGGGGCGCAGAGGGTAGATGGGGCGTTTTTCAATATTGAAACCTATTTTGCAAAACATTGAATAATCCAGTAACCTTATCACCTGAAAGTACGGGGTACTTTGCGCCAATCCAGTAGTTCTGATTTTTTGCAGACTTGTTTATGATGTTGAATGAATAATCTAAGTTTGTGACCTCGAGCGCCAATGCAACTTTGTCAAATATCGAAAAAAAACCGCGAAAATTTCGGTTTTCAGATTTTGGAGATTATGACCCTAAAGGACTAGTTTTTGATAGTACCTTCTCAGGACGTTTTAAAAGTACACAAAATTTTGTACAATATGAAATAATAAAATTATCTCTGTAGACACAATACGTAGTTTTCGAGATTATGCTTTTCAAAATTCATAATTTTTTGAACTGCGCTATTTTGGTAAGGACATTGATTTGCTGATCATCCTCACTGCGATCGGAGCCGCCCTTCCAAGAGGGCTAAAATAACTTAATTTATTGATTTTGAATAACTCAATTTACTAATAAACCTATTAACTTTTGTTGTCCTTGCCTTTTTTATTAGCTTATCATTAAACATCATCATTCACATCCGCATAACATAACGTACAAGGCTTCGATAGTATAACAGGGGTTACCTACGAAGAATCAGGGTCTAAATTCATTCAGAACGACAGAATATTGCAAAAAATGGCGAAGTTCGGAAAAATGGTAAACTATGAAACTATTGGATCTACAGAGACAATTCTAGTCTCATGGGTATTGTAGCAAATTTAATCTACTTTAAAAACGTCCTGAGAAGGTACTACCAAAAACTAGACCTCCCCAAATTTTTACGGTTTTTTTGATTTCTGACAAAGTTAAGTTCCGCTCTCGAGGCAAAGTATAAAGACGAACAAGTAGTCCAATTTCGGCCGTTTAGGAGCGCGCGACACGTAGTCACACAGACGCGCGATAGCTCGCCTGCGTGCGTGCGATCAGAATTTATTAAAAATATTGTATTTTTTATTTCAATAATTTTTTACCTTGACTTCTGGGGCGCCGAAACGTACATTGGCCCGGGGCGCCAAATTTCAAAATACGCCCCTGCCCTTGCCTTCGACTTGGGCGTTAAATACCTGCGATCTGAGACATTCTTTGTTTTACCGCCCTAGGAGTAATGTACTATTTTTACACTTTCGCTTCGAAAGAAAAAAACACTAACACCTAACAATTTTTCTTCCAACCGCCAGTCATTTGTCAAAATCAAAATGTATAAAGATATTTGTAACAAAACTACGGTTTAAAACTAGTTTCATTTCCCTCTCAAGATTAGTTTCAAACAGACCCATAGGCATTAAGCCAGTCACGGTTGAGATTGTACCCAATTTAGTCACAGATTACTGTCAATTTGTTTACTGACGTCAAGGGTAAAGTGGGTTTAGGTCACTCGCAAATAAGTGCCTGTTTATTAGATGGTGAGTACTAGTATAGACAGATAAACGAGACAATACAATGTGGTACCTGGTCTACCGTCATTTCACAAATGATCATTTAACAAATAACGATTTACAAACTATTCATTTCACAACCATACCATTTCTCAAAATCTTCATTTTATAAATGTATATTTGACAAATGTACATTGAGCTACTGTAACATTTTACAAATATATTGGATGGCAAATTATCATTGTATAAATGTTTAATTCCAAAATAAATCTTTTTCCAACGGTTTATTTTGCAAAACTCTGATTGATTAATTATTGTTTGATTAGTACTGTCTGTCTGCAATTTTATTTGGGGCAAATAATATACCTACAAGCAAGTACTTATTTCATACAAATACATGGTATACGATGTACATTACTATTGTTCAAAAACTTTAAATAAATATGTAGACTTGAGATTCTCTTTTTCATACGAATTAAATACTATTTTCAACGTATGTTTAGGCTCTACGTAACAAGCTCACCATCTACAAGACGTGCATCAGGCCGGTTTTTCCCTATTCCAGCTCTACTTTTGTTCATGCCTCCCCCAATCAGCGTAAGACCCTTCAGGTCCTCGAAAATAAGTTCCTTAGAAGAGCAGTAGGAGCCCCGTGGTACATTCGTAACGCGGACCTCCATACGGATGTCAACATCCCCTCAGTGGCCGATGACTTCCGTACCCTTGCTAAGAGTTATTTCGAGAGGGCTGCGAACTCTAGGAATAGACTCATTCACGAGACCCATACATTATGATGCTCCTGAGGAGTTCCGGCCACTTCCGATTAGGGAATGCAACCGAATAGTGAAAAAACCGAGTATCGGTTTTAACCGTCCGGTTTTAACCGATTTGAAACTCGAATATTACTCGGTTAATAACCGAGTATTTTTTACAGTAAGCAAAGTATTGAATAATGATAGGTTAACGTGGTTTTTATGATTTTTCATCACACTTGCTCGAAAATGGTGAAATGACCTATGGCGCCCTAGGGCGTAATGGTTTTTTTCTTTAAATTTGAAACGCTGGTTCTGTTTTACTCTTATTTGTCATGTTCAAAGGAAACGCCAACTTACTTTTTTAACTTTTATCACTGAAATATTTATTTTAAGATAGCTGTTATTGCAAATACATGTAAACACATATTTCGGTAATATTAATTAAATGTTTAAATAGTGTATTTCAGTATTTTGCAAATATAAAATCGTTTTAGGTCTTTACCGCTATGGTTTCCGAACGTGACTTGACATTCGCATTGTCTATGGACTTATGTCACTAATGTCAATTTCTCTTTTAATATTTTCTGGTCATACTGGGTCGATTAGTAAGGTTGTTTAATTAAGATTTCCTCACAAGTGTGATGTAATAGTACATTGTGTATCTAGGGCGGTAAGTAAGGAATTACAAACGAGTGTTTGTTATAAGCCCGAGGTGAAACCAAGTGCTTTAATAACACGAGTTTGTAATTCCCTTACCGCCCGTGGCACACACAATGTTTTTCATCACACTTGTGAGGAAATCTGATTAATATAACCTTACTAATCGTCCCAGTATGACAAGAAAATATTAAAATAGAAAGTGACATTAGTGATATATGTCCATAGACAATGCGAAATGTCAAGTCTCGTTCGGAAACCATAGCAGTAAAGACCTAAAACGGCCATTTTAGTTGATTTTATATTTGCAAAATACTGAAATACACTATTTAAACATTTAATTAATGTTACCGAAATATGTGTTTACATGGATTTGCAATAACAGCTATCTTAAAATAAATATTTCAGTGATAAAAGTTAAAAAAGTACGTTGGCGTTTCCTTTGAACATGACAAATAAGAGTAAAACAGAACCAGCGTTTCAAATTTAAAAAAAAAAAACCATTACGCCCTAGGGCGCCATAGGTCATTTATGGCCCGCAGAACCTACGTGTAATGACACCATTTTCGAGCAAGTGTGATGAAAAACATTGTGTGTGCCACGGGCGGTAAAGGAATTAAAAATTCGTGTTATTAAAGCCTTCGGCTTCACCTCGGGCTTATAACAAACACTCGTTTGTAATTCCGTACTTAACGCCCTAGAAACACAATGTACTATTAATGTTAATACTAAATAAGTAATTTAATGAGTATGTCCTTATCTAGAAAAGGTCACAAAACCAAAAGAGACCGCGAGATAACTCTTATCTTGCCAATACAGCTCATCCCTTTACCTACCCTAATCCAGGTACGTCAGGTACTCAGGTAACTCGATGTTATTTTTCATCGCACTTGCTCGAAAATGGTGTTATTACACGCAAGCTCTGCGGGCCGTAAATGACCTATTACGCCCGAGGGTGTAATTTTTTTAAATTTCAATACGCTGGTTCTGTTTTACTCTTATTTGTCATGTTCAAAGGAAACGCCAACTTACTTTTTTAACTTTAATCTCTGTAATGTTTATTTAAAGAGAACTGTTAATGCAAATGAGTCCATGTAAACACATATTTCTGTAACATTAAATAAATGTTTAAATAGTGTATTTGAGTGTCATTTTCAAAATACTGAAACTTATTCAAATTAAAAAAAAAACATTACGCCCTAGGGCGTAATAGGTCATATACGGCCAGCAAAACCTACGTGTAACAACACCATTTTCGAGCAAGTGTGATGAAAAATCATAAAAACCACGTTAACCTATCATTATTCAATACTTTGCTTACTGTAAAAAATACTCGGTTATTATTCGAGTATTCGATTCGAATTCGAGTTTAACCGTGGAAAAACCGATACTCGGTTTTCGGTTATGGCTGCATTCCCTACTTCCGATGTGCAGCAATGGGCCGCGGATGCAGGCCCCGCTGCAGAGGCTCCATCACCGGTGTGGTTTTAGTGGGTATGCTTCCTCCTTCTGAGGATTTGAGCCTCACATAACCTCCCCGAAGGGTCTTTTTCAGGGCCTGGGAAAGGGCCTGGTAATGCCTGAGGGGTATGCGTAATACATTTCCACACCGTTAACAAAAAAAATTGTGTTTTTTTTACGTTCAATATAAGCGATTTTGTGGGTCAGGGGAAGAGGCCTCTGCCCTGGCGTGCGTCGTCATATTATAATCATCGCGTCATCCTACCGGTATTATGTTTTCTTCACCAAAGAAAATGCGACTGAAGTGAAAGTCCATTAAACATGGTTTTAACAAAACAGTCTTAAAAATGTACATCAAATAAATATGATTACAAGTATTACAACATTTACAGAAAATATTTAAAATCCCTACTTCTGTATCCCTCTAAAGACTATCGCTAGCCGATACAAACTATAGTTGAAGGGAAGTATTTAATAGCTTTATAATTATAGGATCCAATCGATACCGCAACGACACCACCCCACGCCAAAATTAATTAACTACTCTAATGGAAGATAAGGTCGGTCTAATAAACCATTCCCTATATCAACATAGGCATTTTGCGTCTGTCCCCTGGTAATATTTATTGCCAGTTAACATCAGTTAATAAAGTTTTGCAATTAAACAGTGTTTTTAGGGTTCCGTAGTTTAAATATATCAAAAATAAATATTTCTAGGGGGTGTACTCCATACATGTAACCAAAGGCGATTTTTTTTTCATCAAACATCAACATGTGACACATAATTCGACAGCTCTTTAAAAAACACTATAAGGTTCTTAACACTTTCGCGTGAGCACCATTCAATTAAGCGTTGTTAAGCCTACATATTCGACGTCTACAGGGTGATTGGAAATTCGACCTATTCCTTGAAAGGGGTTATTCTAGAGCTTATTTGCAATGATTTAAGTCCAATCAACCGGGGGTCAAAACTCAATGGTAATCAAGTTATTTGACTTTTAACTTATTTTGTTTAAAACCCGCCTTTCGATCTAAAACTGCTAATTGTGAAAAAACTACTTAAATTAGGACCGAAAAAGAGTCATCATCTAATAGCCAATAAATGGTTGATTACGAAAAATCCAAAAAACATGCCAAAACCTTTGAAAATGTTACCAATAAAAGAATTTAATGTCAAAAGTTTTTGGATTTTGTTCAAAATTTTGTAATTCTTTGAGGCATTACTTAAAAAAAAATTACGACACTTCGCGTAAAAATTACTAAAATTAGTTTCTCAGTTCATAAGGTTTCTAAAAAGGTAGAATTATTGGCATTTTTTGCATAACTTTTTAAAATAACATTAATAATAAGAGAGGTGGTAGAGAATTTCGCCTAGCGTACCGGACCCTTAATCAGTTTGTTTGTGTCACTTTAGTTTCTCCGTGGGCTTTGTTTGTCTTCGGTTTCTTATTTTATCTCATCTTCTTAGGTTAGAAGTCACTAAAAGTAACCTTCCGTGATATTTCGGTTAGTAATTTATCTGTAAGTTCCCGGTTGCCTTAAGTTTGCACCTGGTTTCTTTGGTGTAACTTACAAATTAGGTGCAAACTTAACGCAACCGGGAACTGATTGATAAATTACTTATTGAAATATCACCGAAGGCAACTTTTAGTGATTCCAATCCTAAGAAGATGAAATAAAATAAAAAACCGAAGACAAACAAAACCCACGGATGAACTAAAGTGACACAAACAAACTGATTAAGGGTCCGGTACGCTAGGTGATATTCCCTACCCCCTCTCTTATTATTAATGTTATTTCTAAAAGTTATGCAAAAAATGTCAACAATTCTACTTTTTTAGAAAGCTTATGAACTAAGGAACTAATTTTAGTAATTTTTACGCGAAGTGTCGTAATTTTTTTTTAAGTAATGCCTCAAAGAATTACAAAATTTTGAACAAAATCCAAAAACTTTTGACATTAAATTCTTTTATTGGTAACATTTTCAAAGGTTTTGGCATGTTTTTTGGATTTTTCTTAATCAACCATTTATTGGCTATTAGATGATGGCTCTTTTTCGGTCCTAATTTAAGTAGTTTTTTCACAATTAGCAGTTTTAGATCGAAAGGCGGGTTTCAAAAAAAATAAGTTAAAAGTCAAATAACTTGATAACCATTGAGTTTTGACCCCCGGTTGATTGGACTTAAATCATTGCAAATAAGCTCTAGAATAACCCCTTTCAAGGGATAGGTCGAATTTCCAATCACCCTGTATAGACGTTGCTCACCTGAAAATGTTAAGTTATATTTTTGATTAAGTGAATACTTTCGGAAATAATCGCTCCGAAAGTGCAAAAATTGTGCCCCCTCCCCCCACCTGATCTTTTAAACCGTACGTCCAAAGTTAAGTATTTTTCGTAACTAGTCAGGTTTTAATATTTAAATAGGTATATTTTCATTTTAAGCGCATTTCCTTTTAGTAAAGATTACGGAACCCTACACTGAGTATGGTCCGACATGCTCTTGGCCAGTTATTTTTTTTTATCATCGTCATCATTTATTCAGACGACATAGCTCCACAGTTTAGTTGTTACAATGCATTATGTTTTGTCTGCCAATGCATTCCGGCATCTGGCATTGTTACACAGAATCGAAAAAAAAATTAAAAAAATGACTTCCTTTTTTTTACTCGAGTCTATAAATAATACCTATTCATATGCAATATATTTCTAGTAATTAAAATTTGCCTGTATTAAATTGTATACAATTACAAATAAAATTAAAATTTATTTATTTATTTTTTAATTTAATTTTTTAAAATTGTATTATTTGTGTTATACAATTTAATACAGGTACAGTTTAATACAGTGAACTTTAAAGATTTGATATATTTTTTATAAAGATGAATTCAGATATAATTTTATTCCAAGTTCTCTAAGTTAAAGAGTTTATGACATTATGACAACTCACGCGTCACAGTGAAACTCCAATAGGTATGACTTCGTAACTTCCACAAAGTTTTGATAAGCGAAACGGATTCGCATCAGGTGCGAGATACTGTTTCTTTTCTCTGTGACTGGCAGTGATTCAACTGAAGAGTGTCTTTTCAATTGTGATTTTTTCCATAACTTAACTTGCATTGTCGACTTTAAGGCGAGGTAGTACGAGAATCGGGCGCGGAAGCCTAGTTTCCAAATCATTTTTAGAGCACTTATTTGACTCGTAGGTCACTGTAAAACATATATAATAATATTCAGAACTGTATCTAGGGCTTCCTCTCACCTAGAACACGATAGCGAACACTTCGCTCGATAGAAAAGTAGCGTGAAAACACTATAAAATAAAGTAGTTTTTTCATTTTGTTCATTACCAGTTGCCTTTTCTGACAAAATTAATACCTGACAATCATGATTTCACAGTCATGCAGGGCTTCCTCTCATGTTTGGGTTGATAACGTATACTATTATGTTAGAAATCGAAGATAATCTGCAATAATCTGCATTCCGCCCGACCCTAGTGGACCTACCGCGACGCCCGTCACCCCGCCAGTATTGATAAGGCTTCTGCCAACGTCAGACCTGTGTCGTGTTTTCTCCGCGCCTTTCTGGGCATAAAACATGTCAGTAATTGTTGTAAAATCGTTTATAAAATAAATAAAAAATAACAGTAAGCACAACATCAATCTAGAGAGAGAATAGGGTAAGAAAACATGCATAATTCGTTATACAAAATTGTACTTCCGTAAGTTATATAAGCAAGTCGTACCAGATGGTTCACTCCGACCAAATATCAAAATCGGTAATTTGTATTTCTATGACGCTTATGATTGATTACAATTTTTATATGGTGACAATTATGTTATTGAATAATTCGGTAATAAATTAATATTTTATAAGTTTAATGACATCTGTTACATTACACGCATTTATTAACTTTACATTAATAAACATACAGACCAATTTGGGTAGTTTGGACTTATTTGATTTCATTTGACGTGCAGTTTGCGATTATACAAAAAAGAATACAGTCGGTAATAAAAAACAATTTTTTGACAGGAACTTATTTTCCCGAGAATTATTGTTTTCTTGTGAATGAAGTATTTATCGAGGGTGCCTTTATTTATTTATTAAATAAATATTATATAAAAAAAGGTACATCTTTAGGGAAGATACTTGTTTTCTACTTAGGACAAATCGGACTGTGCAAATCTTGCAACGTTTGTAACAACGTATGTACTTTCTACATATCGTCGCCACCATGCTAAACTTACATATCTGTAATTTTTGTGAACTTGGATTTTAGACCTAAAACTGAGCTGCACGTACGGAAAAAGCCGCTTTCTGGCGAAGTGTAGACATAAAATGATTTACACAACACGGGAGGTAATAAAGAAAGCCCTCGCTTGCAGCTCGGGCCGCAAACTTCTGCGATCTCGGCCTTTCTTTGTATTACCACCCTAGTTGTGTAATGTACTATTATTCCTTGCCTAACGCATTAGGCAAGCTCTGGGCTGCGCTGACACCCGGCAGCGCCTGTGTGCGTAACCTATGAAGCCCAAAGGAGGGTTGTGTTTGACCCGTATGTTTGTATGTATGTATATATGTACGTAAGTACGTATGTTACCCGACTGCGGTGAAGCCCAAAGGAGGGTTATGTAAGTATGTATGCATGTATGTATGTATGCATGTATGTATGTATGTAAGTATATATGTTTGAATGTATGTATGTATGTATGTATGTACGTAAGTATGTATGCTACTCGACTGCGGCGAAGCCCAAAGGAGGGTTCTGTGTTTGATCTGTATGTATGTATGTAAGTATGTATGTTACCCGACTGCGGCGAAGCCCAAAGGACGGTTATGTGTTTGACTGGTATGTATGTATGTGTGTGTGTGTATGTATGTATGTATGGTGTGTGTATGTATGTATGCATGTATTTATGTATGTATGTAAGTATGTATGTTACCCGATAGCGGCGAAGCCCAAAGGACGGTTATGTGTTTGACCGGTATGTATGTATGTAAATATGTAAGTATGTTTGACGACGTGTATCAAAACAGTTATATAACTTCATGCAAATATTTTTTTTAACTACCTCTAATTCACTAAGAAATTCAAGCTATAGGTAATAATAATCGCGAAGATGAGTCTGCGGATCTGAAAAGTTATTTTCTTCTATTATCTTCGAAGTAACTGAACAGAAAGATCTGTAATAATTATTAATAATAATAATAATCCTTATTTTCTCAAACATGGCATGAAAAGTTGACATTACGTGCCTAAAAATAGGCCGCAAAGTACCTCGTTTCCGGTATTTTTTTTTAATATCCATTCCACATTTATTTGGGCCACAACATCACGGCATTCAGCCATTAAAAATTAAAAAAACAAAAAACGATTTTTGCTATATTTTGCAGTTTTATTTATGTAAAATTGACATGAACATAACAAATAACACATTATAAACAATTTCCAATTGTTGTAAATTGCAAACTAAACCACAAGAATACACATCCCACTAATATTATAAATGCGAAAGTTTGTGAAGATGTTTGGATATTTGGATGTTTGTTACCTAATAACGGGATAGCAACTGGATGGATCAAGCTGAAATTTGGCATGCAAGTAGACCAAGTCCTGGATTGAAACATAGGATACATTATATCCCGGTAAAGAGTTCCTTTGGGACAGTAACGGGAACAACGCGAGCGAAGCCGCGGGAAAATGCTAGTTTAAAATATTTCATCTAAATATTCGCGGTAAAAATGTAAACTGAAACAGCTTTTGTATATGGTTTTCGAACGTGACTTGATATTTGATTATCTATGGATATAATGTCACTAACGTCACCTTCTGATAGAATGTTTCTGTTATAAAATAATATTTAGGGTAAGGATATTAGTAAGTTTATTTATTTCAATGCATATTTGAGAAAAGCACTATACATACCTCGGCGGGAAATGGGGTTGCCGGCCTCGTAACTATCTAGCTATATGTACTCGACCGGAAACCATTTAATTCCTTTACCGCCCGTGGCACACACAATGTTTTTCATCACACTTGTGAGGAAATATTATTAATAATATAACCTTACTAATCGTCCCAGTATGACAAGAAAATATTAAAACATCAAAGTGACATTAGTGACATATGTCATAGACAATGCGAAAGTCAAGTCACGTTCGGAAACCATAGCGGTAAAGACCTAAAATGGTTGATTTTATATTTGCAAAATACTGAAATACACTATTTAAACATTTAATTAATGTTACCGAAATATGTGTTTACATGTATTTGCAATAACAGTTATCTTTAAATCTGGGGGCACGGCAGTGCCCCCGCCAAGTCGAGCAAAACAATGGCCCGGCTGTACCATCCTTTTCTCGAAGCCATTCAGGCGATTTTCAGCCTCCCGTAATTTTGTACTGGCTAAAGCTAGAACCCTGAAATTTCAGAGATATATAGGGCTCAATAAGACCTATGTATATTCTTAATATCATTCAATTTGAACGTGTAGTTTAAGAACTATTGCATGTCAAAGTTCCTTAGTTTTGTCACTGACTCACTGATTCACTGACTGATTCATTCACTGACTCACTGATCATCATAATTCTAAGGTACTTCTAGCAGACCTACAAGCTCCAAATTTTAAACATAGTTAGTTTTTAGCCTATAAAGTCCTTAAAAACCTAAATATGTTGTAATTTCAGTCACAACTGCACACATAAGTTTGTAATCCTATACAAATACATGGGATTAATTTTGCATTAATTTTGCGGTTTAAGTTGAAAAGAATGGATTGGAATGTAATAATTAAAGGAAAACCACTTACAAAAAGAAATGAGATCTCATCAAAAACATTACATGTAAAAAGATGCAAGTCTCGCAACGCAGTTCTCCTACAACAAAAAAGTTTTGAGATGTAAATATAAACCAAGTCAGTACCGGGGAGGTATCAACAGAACTCGATTTCCACCGACTTGCCTATTATTTAACCGTGGAGGAAAACATTTTATAGATCTAATATTAGAAAACCAGATACGTTCTTTCCGAGACTGATAATTATGACCTAAGACATTCTGACGTCACATGCTAGATATGTTTTCTTTTCATCCAACTACAGTACATTACACAACTAGGGTGGTAACACAAAGAAAGGCCGAGATCGCAGAAGTTTGCGGCCCGAGCTGCAAGCGAGGGACGTAAATATTCAATCGAGGGTTTTCTTTATTACCTCCCGTGTTGAGTACATAATTTTATGTCTACACTTGGCCAGAAAGTGGCTTTTTCCGTACGCGTCGCGTGCGAAAAAGGCCACTTTATGGCCAGGTGTGGCATAAAATAAATAAAACGCAAAAACAAATAATTTCACAAGCCGGTAAATTATTTCATAATTGATTATTGGAGTAGAAGTTTTTAATCAATGGTAACATTTCTGACTTCGGGAAGAACATGCTTACCTAGTTTTCTTGTACCATGCCGACATACTAGGTATGTGATGTTTGTAGGCAAACCCTCTTTTCGGCTTGCTAATAAGTACAATTTTTAATGGCGTCTTCATAGCTACAGCCTATTGCTGCAACCTAATTAACAACTAGGTAAGTGGTGTTTATCTAAGAACGACACATATTATTACGTCGCTTTATTACTAATGCTAGACTACCTATAGCCTAGCGTTCGAGATCTAATCTAGCTAGAGTCTAGACTAGATCTCCTTCTTGAAAAGCCAAAGATTATGTAACTAATTTTTTGACTTGCCTAGGTATGTGATCAAAACTCCATAACAAACCGAGAAGGAAATTTATTATTAGGTACGTATTCAAATCAGACCCTGTTCCTTTATTTAATTTATACCTGTCACTCTTGGAATATTAGGTACTTTTCCTTAAATTTTCGAAATGTAGTGTTTGATTGAATATGAAATAAGATTCTGACAAAAAAAGCTTTTTGAGACAAGCTTAAGTACTTTTTATTATAATTGCAAACTGCGTGGCACATGTAATCAAATGAACCCAAATACTGTGAATTTAGGTATGTTATATAATTAAGATGATCCTATGACTACTATCAGGCTACATCATCAGATAAGCTGTCATGTCCTCATGTCACAATAATATTGCATTTTCATCTGATTATTACATATTGTTGCAAAATTTCAGATCAATTGGTTGAAGAAGCTTCAAAATTGAGTTACAAGATTCCACTCGAACAAACATAGTTACATTGCAAGTTCAATGAAAGGATGTAAAAAAATAAACGCGAGACAATACGCACGAACGATCTGTCAGTGAATTTATAAAGCTAAGCTATGGCGCGGAGTATTACGGCAAGCGGGCGCCCGCCGCCGCCCCGCGCGCTCGGGGCCCCGCGCACAGTGCCCCTGCTTCACCCCCTCAATATCGCGACGAGCCAGGTCCTACCGGGCCTTAAGTTCTGAACGACAAGGTTCAATTTCAAGGAATCGGTAAAATCGAACTTAGTTCTTCTGATAATCAGTCGTATACTGTTCAGTAATTGTAAGTAAACTTTGTCGGTGTCAAAGCGCACAGTCGGTACTCTGCACAGTTTTAACTTCATCTTTGAAATAAAACCCTAATAATCTGTATTTGAGGTTCTTGAAATAGTTCTGATGAAATTTACATTAAGTTTCACATTTAGGTTTCAGTTGTTGGCGCCCGCAACTCCGTTCGTGTGCATTTTACACTGTTTAAAACGCATAACCATTTATAAATTAGAATTATTTTTATGTATCTGTTTTTGATACTATTTTTTAAATTTATATAGTTCCTCGGAAATTACTAATTTGATTCTACAGCTAAATACTTCATAGCAACCAGGGCTCAAAACCGGTATTTTGCAAAAACCCCGAAATAGCCCAATATTTTTAATTATTTTATGCTTTTTATGTAGAGCTCAGTAATGTATTTAAGTCATGATTTCATATTATTAGATTGTCTGGTTACAAAACTAAATAATAAACCAAAGAACGATAAGAACGGAAAGAATACCGGTCTTACGCTCTTAATGCATAAGAAACCAAGTAGAAATGGGATCAAAATAACACCAATTGGGTAGGACTCATTTTTCAAAGATGTGTACATGTATTTTTTCGATAGACCTCGTCTTTAAAATCCAGAAAATACCATAAATAAATATTCCCAGTAACTTTTCCATTTTTTTAAACTATTATAATTAATAGTATTTAAGTTAATAGGTACAGTCGATCGAGGTTATAATAAACAAAATGGCGGATTTATGCAGGTTTATGCGTGGTATGTTTTGCACCGCCCTTGGGTTTTTTTTAGTAAAAATTTATTTTCTTATACTTTGGCTTTACTCTAATAAGATTATAAATAAAAACAAATATTAGGGGATAATCTTACACAAATCGAACTAGTCCCAAAGTACCTATAAGCTCAATAAGGCTTGTGTTATGCATACTAGACGACGATATATTTAATAGATACAATTTGGATACAAATACTTAAATACATACAAAACATCCAAAACTCAGAAACAAATGTTATCACACAAATGACACAAATATTTGCTCTTACCGGGACTCGAACCCAGGACCGTCCTGTGATAGGCAAACACTCTAATCTACACGTCCGTAGATTAGCCGATTTAAGTAAGATATAGTGCTATCCACTGATAAGGCCTTTCCTCTCATGAGCACGTAGGTTAGTCATATATATAGTCATTGTATTGTATTTTAAGGGAGAACATAACTAGAGTAGGTATAGTGGAGGAAGGGTGGATACAACCATGACCAAGTATATCGAGTTCTTTGGCTTAACCCCCATCCCGACTCCACATATTACAGCCCGCTTCGTGGGCAGAGTCACTAACCACTAGGATAAACCGGTCGTCATGGACCGAAGAAGATTTAAGATTGTTTTTGTTTTGTTAAGGGAATAGTGTTTCTAAGGAAATACTCGTAGGACTACAAACGATTGGATCCTAGCAAAAACCATAAGTACAACAAAATTTATGAAAACGTGATTTGATTAGGTAATAATCATTGGGGAAATCAAACAAATTAAATTGGAGAATGAGAACGCGACCGAGTTTGCGGAAAGCCCGCTCTCATTAAATTTATAATAAGCCACTTCTCAATAAACAAACTTGTTTTAATAAGAAATTGCGACGCCAATATTTGCTTTCTCCTTATATAGGTCGAAATTTCAATTGTTTACATTGAAACGTTGACTCCAGTTGAATTTTAGGGCAACATGAAAGAGGAAATATAAAAAAAATAAGGTAATCTTGAATGGGTAATGTAACTGAAATAATCGTCATAAAATACTAAAAATATCTAAGCATATACCTAAAAACTAATTAAACTATACACAAAAAAAGAAGATTACAAAAAGAACACCCCTTCAAGCAACTCAGTCTGCGGCATGGTCCGCATTACGCTGGCGGCATTACCTCTCTGGATTGCGAGTGCAATTCTTTGAGAGAGGCAAGAACCAGCTCTGGTATCTCCTGAGGCATGGACCAGCCGCCATTTTCAATATTAAGAGGAAACAGGAGGGCAGTTTTTCCATACAAACGTAGTCCCCTGTTTCCTCCCTGGATAATGCCAGTAGAGCAATCATTTTTTGTGCAAAAATCTATGGCTACTATTGATATGTTCCTATGTTTTCCTTTTTACGATAAATTGATTCTCAAAAGAGATATTAACCTTCAAAAACCTAAAAAAATGCCAGATTTTCCGCTATGTTCACACATCCAGAAAACAAATTTGACTAGATTATTAAAAAAAAGAAAAACATAGGAACACGGCCAAAGCCTTTCTTTAATGTTTAATGAAAAAAATAGTTAAATAGGTTAAGTTTTGGGGAAGAAATCAGGGGACTACGAAACGTTGTTTTCATGAAATTTTAAAAGGTATTTTCGGTCCAAGCTGCAGTTGTCTCTATCGCGCTCTGCGGGTGAGAGGCGGGCAGTGCGGGATAGCGAGACATTTTACAAATACCTAATTTTCAATTCTCTCGACCTTACTATTTCCTCTTAATGATTTTTATCAGTCGAAAATTAAACAAAGGTAGTTTTCAGAATCTTGATATTTAGTTGAAAAAATAGATTGTTCTGCAACTATACGAGTATGCTAATAATGTACAAAAGTTTGTTAAATTAGTCCATGAATACCAAGTCGTAGGGCAAAACTTAATCTATAAATAAACGATATATATGTAATATAACTTAAATATCAAAGTCTCGCCAACGAAGTTCAACAACAGAAGATTTCCGAAGCCTCTTTTCTCGGCAATTTGCAAACTCGTGCGGAACATGTAGGCGTTGGTGTACAATTGAGTATAACTTGTACGAATTGTACAATTTCTACAAATTGTACAATTTCCGGAAACAGTCCCCCGCTTCAAAGCACAAAAGCGGAACTCCCAATTTTGGTAATAATAGGTCGTGTGCGTGCGAGAGTTTTATCAAACTTCTGCCGTTTCTGTATTCATGGAATATTGAATACATTTGTATTTGCACCATATATGCGTTGAAATGCCTGTTTGATAAGAACATAATCGAGTTTTGTGCGTTAGTTCACTCGTTGTTCTTGAATATAAATATTTATCTTTTAAGTTTTTGTATTGTATTGCTGATAACGGAGCTAATATGAGCGTGTATATCGCGTAAAAGATAAATCACCCGTCACGTTCCAAAAGCATGTATGTGTGCGTGTGACGTTTTTGCGCGACCATCCACCTGCAGGCATCCGCTATAAAAGTTAAGGTCACAGGGAAGGAGGCTTCTTAACAAAGAACAATACATCCCGTGAAGGGCAGCCTTCTGAAGATTCCATCCGGTCATCGAGCGGGCCTCTTTAGATACGGAAGTTCATGGCTAATATTCGCCATTATTCGTAAAATATCATAGAGGACAGCTTGCTTACTTGCCTGGTGCGCCTATTGCTGTACCTTTAGCACAGTGGTTTCGAACCGGGGGGTAATGGGCATGTGGATGTCGACTAATGTTGAATTTTACAATATAATATAGTGACAGGGATTGGACAATACTAAATTATCATAACACAGAATAAATAAACAAAAAATATAGAGAAGTTATAAGGTTATGAGATAACAAAGTTGGATTTTTTTTGTATTTTTTAAAGTCTTAAAGAAAAATTAAAGTTGATTTCGGAATGCTTAAATATAATACTGAAAAAATAAATCTACGGCAACTAAGTGCTTAAAGGCACTTTTTCATGCTCAAAATGAGAAAATGCTATTTTTTTTTCATATAGACTTACAGACTTAGTACAACGAGGACTCAACGATGAAGTCACCGTTGGCGTCCGATTTGTATGGGGCGTTTTAAACGTATGGTGCGGTGCGGTCGGCTACTTTTGAATAGTAGTAGTAGTAGTAGTAGAATCGATTTTCATTAGAAACAAAATTTAGTGCACAAGCCTATTATAATGGGGGCTGTGGGTGATGTAGCAATAAAGGTTAGGAACTACTGCTCTAGCCTAGCACAACTGTTACGCGCGACGCTGCTTACCCCACTGCGACTGCGTACCTATATCTTCGCATTCAATACAGTTTATAATGACAGGTTATGCTCTGTCGCGCGACAAGTGTAGTCCTGGCTAGTTGTGCTAGCTCGGCTGGGCTCACTAATCCACTGAGACTATAATAAAACTTTTTCCTGCTGAATAGCAATTCGATCATAATTTATATAGCCTTGTTGTTTGTCATCTATACTTTATAGCGGTAATATGGCGACGTAAGAAATTCAAAATCGCATCAAAAAAATGTACGAACTGTACGCTTATTAAAAAAACCGGTCAAGTGCGAGTCGGACTCGCGCACCGGAGGTTCCGTTCAAACTCATAACTAGATACATGAATATTTCAAGAAAACCTATATGGCGATTAGTTAAGTAGGAGCAAATAAGTATGTGTTAAGTTTTTTTCAAATTTCCCAAAAACGGTGCAAGCTAGGAAAACCGTTATATTCTTCCTGTGATATTTAGAACGACATTAATAATTGGTAATTATTACACATTTTTCTGTTTAGTAACTTCGAAGATAATAGGGGGGAGTGGTATTTTTTTTACGTTTTTCTCCATAAATCAAAAACTACTTATTCAAAACAAAACAGAATTTTATTTTACAAATTCAATTTTCAAAGTCCCATTACGGACCCCTTTAAAAAAAAGTAACAAAAGTTACAAGATTTTTTTACATACAATACGCTCGGAATAGCGGTTCTTAACACTATTCCAAATTTCAAGTCGATAGCATCAGTAGATCCTGAGATATCTTGCTGTGACAGACGGACAGACAGAGTCGCACCATAAGGGTTCCTTTTTTACCCGACTGCGGCGAAGCCCAAAGGAGGGTTATGTGTTTGACCCTCCTGTATGTATGTATGTATGTCCGTTCCTGTGTCCGCTCGTAACTACTCAACGGCACATCCGATTTTGATAAATGATACATTATTAGATTCGTCTTGATGGTGCGAGTGTCACTGGGTATGAAGTCCGTTAAAATAAACAAAGTGCACCGCGGTCGGGTTTTTTTTAGTAAAAATGTGGTTATTACCATTTTGGTACGGAACCCTAAAAATTACTACACGTACTCACGAGAAAACAACGATCAATCTGTCACCGCTAGGAAGCATACTTTCTGACGGGCGCTATCTATTTCACTATGTAGCAGTCGAATTTTCGACTTTCTTATGAATCAGTAAATATGTACAAGAAGTGTACGTTCAGGTCTTAAAGCGTTGTTAGGTATATCTGTACTCGTAGCTATTTTTAGATAGGTATTTAAAAAAAGGTAAACAAAAAAGCCTACCTGAGAGCCTGCGTTGACCCACTTCGCCGATGTAAACGAAGGCTTCACTCCCGCCGGAGGCATATTTTTTTCTATTTCTCGCTGCTTAAATAAACATTTTACTCGGAATTTATTTGATAAACTGCGCAATACCGCTGAAAGGGAATTGAAGCATTCTCAAACTTAATACTTATATTTCTCATAAATGATTTTAGACTCACACATAGTAAACATTAAGCTGGTCAGTAAATACCACTTGATACATAAGACGTATTGATTTTAAAAAGTAGGCGTTGTGGGGCAACTGTCAACGTCAATTTTGTTAGACGTTATTGTTCCATACATTATATTTCACTAGCGAGTATACGTCCAATTAAAAACAAAATTTACCATAGACACATACTTATTATATTGTCAGTCATATGTCATACCTGTTTGATTTGCCTTGTTTGCGCGTTATGTTTAAATGTTTATTTTATATTTTAAAACCTAGTCGTAGAAGAAGTATTAAAAAAACGCTCATGGCGTCTCTATTTGCGATACTCGCAACCCACGCCATTAGCATTTTTTGACCCTACTTATACAACTGTTGCTTAAAATACTATATTAAAATTACTTTTTAAAAATAAAGGAATGTTTCCTTTCAGTAAAATGAGCTAACTAAAAGATTTAAAGAGTTCCCCTCCAGGGCCCATAGTTTTTTTCCACCCTGTATAATATGCGTAATTATTTTTTTTTGCTGATTAATGCTATTAGTAAAATTGATGCTATTAGTTGGCATTAACACATCAATTACCAATTCTTTGTTTTTACGTTTTTTTTTTATTTATTTTTATTTAGGTGTTTTAGACAATGACTGTTTTTATATAGCAACTTAACAACGCATTAAATCGGGGCGTTTTGTTATAAAAATATAAAAAATTGTGAATAACGTGAGTCTGTTTTGTTAGGCTGTATGTAATATCTCGTTAATTAATCTGACTTAAGGTTTTGTATTAAAAAAAAACTAGGTACTATAATGACGTTCACTCCTCTCTGAACTCATTATACCAGCCAACATTCTCTTTGTCTTCATAGTGACGCGCAAACAGCCGTTTTGCATCAAAACAATGCCTTGCGGAATAATAAATTCTCCAAACTGTTTTGCGTGTAAATCTCACGTAGAACAAAGTTTTAAACAAGCAAAGTTCGCTGTGACAGATGGACGCTCCAGAACTTTTCAGTTTAAATATTTTGTGATAAACTAACGGCACCGTATAATACACTCACGGATAATGAATTCGGGCCATTTGCTATATAATTGTTCATAGAAAATGACCCGAATTCATTGCCGGTGAGTGTAGCAGTAATTTTTCTTCATACAAAAAGTACATCATGCACTTGTATGTGCGCGCGCTGTGAACGAACGTACATACAAGCAAAGTTTTACGAATGCGTAAATATGTACAGAGTGGAAATGAGAAGGCATATGAAGGTAAAGTACAATAAAAAAATAGGTAAATGCAATAATCAACAGAACAAAAAACCCGGAAAAGCATCCTTCCTGTGTATATCTATCACATTTTTATGAAATTTAATTTAATTTATGCCTGAATTCAATTTTATACAGTGTGTAAGTCTAATACGGGCGAATCTCTTAACGGTGGTTAGTATAGGACAAAGTAAAGGTAATTAGATAACATTTACTTAAATTTGCAAGAATAATTTTGTTCATACAAAATAATTCAGGCCGCAATGTAATGCAAACACACTCACGTTAAACGCTCGTTGACAGTTACTTTTGACATTTCGGTACCGCAACCATGTTTACAGTACATTGCAGCTGAGAAATTAAAAAAATAATAATTATGGGGTCGTAATGAACTGCAACTTAAAAAACCTTTTACTTCATGATTACACTAATGAATACTGTGTCCGATTTAATTTATCGCCCGTATTAGACTTACTTATTTTTATTTTATTGGTATTTAGGATAACAACAGCCGTAAATATACTTAAGACTATTTCTGATACATAATATGAGGCCAATAATAGCTATCCATTAGTTACTTATAAACTAAACATAGTTAAGACGCGCAAACAAAAAAAAATGAAATAAGTTAACGAGCAACGATAATAGACACATCAAATCAAATGGGTCGCGTTTGTGAGACATATGGTATATATAGTAGTATAGGTATGTAAACACACTGCACCGTAAACTTATACAAAAACAAAGACAATACGTGGGTAGGTGCTAACAGTCAATGGTTATGTACAAAGGCGAACCCATCCCTGCAAGGGATCTCGTCCAGCCAACACCCCTTGAGCGGATGAGAAAGAATAGCTAACGTCAAAGAAGATAGATAAATAAACTGACAAAATTGGTTCTTTTACTTACACAAGGGTACCTTACTTACAGGAAGATAATGCGAGTTTTGGATACTCGCTAGGATAAACTTAACATTTATATTATATTATTTTATTAATTCTATGTTATTTATTTATTTCACAAAACGAGGCCTGTTATATTAATTCCATGTTATTTATTTATTTCACAATGCGAGGCCTGTTCGCAGCCTTACTTACAAGGGAGGACGGTAGGTATTACCTGTCGTTATGTATACATAAACCTAAACCCAAACTACCAGTACATGTATGTACGCATTAAAAGTGATAAGTATAACTATACTGCATTTTACACACTGTATTTGCATGTTTTTATTTAAGTAGGTACTTTTTTTTCATTTACGCAATAAATATGGATTAAAATGCCATGACAAACAATATTAATATACATTATGTATATAGTCCGCCATTCGTACCATTTGTTTTTCATTTGCAATAAGGATTAAATCTCCATTATAAAAAAAACCTACTGATTTCATCCTTTTAACTTTACAGAATCAAAGCAATAAGAAAAAATATCCTAAAATTTACATTTTAAAACAAAATAAAAAAATATTTTGTAAAACATTTTGTCTAAACTATTTCAGTTATTCTCGACTCACGAAAGCCTTGTAGACTTTAGCAATCTGATATAATAATGTAATAAGTATGAGACAGGGTTTAACCCTTTTACATTTGATAGGATTCATACCCAGATCATATCAGGTCAAGAGGCTCACATCATCATCATCATTTCGGCATTGAGACGCCCACTGCTGAACACAGGTCTTCCCCAAAGACTTCCACAACGAACGGCCGCCTTCTGCCTCCCTCGACTTCCAGCGACCTTAACCAGGTCCCCCATCTTGTGGGGGCCGACCCACGCTGCGTCTTCTGGTTTGTAGTCTCCATTCGAGAACCTTTACGACCCATCGGCCATCGGTTCTTCGAGCTATATGCCCAGCCCGTTGTCACGTTATTTGCTAACTATCGTCTCGTATGAAAGGCGTGTAAAACGCTAAAATACCATGTTTGTACCTCAAAAGGAAAAAACGGAACCCTTTACGAGTATAAGATCACTTTGTTGTCCATCGGTCAGTCTGTCTCGCACTTGTCCGGTTTTATTTAGCTTGGTCGCGTTCCTTTTACACTTGTAAAAAATATTGAGGGGCAAAAATGTAATAAATTTTTAGTGGCACTTACTACCAAAAGTCACGCTAAGTGGGGTGGTTAGAAGGTAATTACAGAGAATCGCTTATTCCTTCCACTCAGCATATTGTTTGAGGGCCACAGAATCAAAGTCAGCGACACTCATATCATACATAATGAGTTGATTATGCACAGCTGATGTTGACGCTACATTTATTTGATCGTCCTATGATGTTTCATTACAGCATTATGGTCTGCCAACGAATCCTATCCTACTAATATTATAAATGTGAAAGTTTGTGAAGAGGTTTGGATGTTTAGATGTTTGGAGGTATGGATGTTTGGATGTTTACATGTTTAGATGTTTGGATTTTTGGAAACTTGGATGTTAGGGTATTTGGGTGTTTGGATGTTTAGATGTTTGGAGGTTTGGATGTTTAGATGATTGAAGGTTTTATGTCTGGATGTTTAGATGTTTGTTACTAAATACAACAACAAACTAAAATAAATTAATAAATGTAACAACTGGATGGATTGAGATGTCGCACCCAAGTAGACTAAGTCCTGGATTGAAAAATAGGATACTTTATATCCCGGTAAAGAGTTTCCTTGGGACAATGACGGGTATAATAACGCGGTCGAAGCCGCGGGCAAATGCCAGTTCTAAATATTTGTTAAGAGAAGCAAACATTTTAAAAATATATGCTTCGGGCAAGATTCGAACCTGCGTCTCCAACGGCTTTCCGGGCAACACCCAGGGCCAGGGAACTTGACACGACATTGCAGTGCCGTATATGCCGTATAAATTAGGCTAGCTAGACGGTAGATGCTGCTACAAACGCCTTCTAGGATGGCATAAAAGAGGCAATAGATTTAAAAGTTGGATGGCTTGGGTATTGTGAGGTCTAAGGGTCTTCGATGTTTAGTGGACTGTATTATAAATGAAAGACTTATTTTTCCATAGTGAGCGCCTACCTCACTTAGGCACTGTTGAAGAGCTGATTATCACTTGATGATAAATGTAAAAGACTGAAGAGAGTAAAATAGAGAGACTTGAAATGGCCGGGAACCGCCATTTTATAAGATTATTTTTGAAGGTGGGAGATTATTCTAAGAATACTCCCGCTAAGCTCGAGTCTTGTTCTGAGAAATGAGCCGAGCTAGTTCTGAGAATCAGCTATTCTTTTTGTGCGTGAGTGGGGGTTTGTTTACTTTATTAAAAAACACATATAATTTCTCATTACACAGAAATAAAGATTATAGCAATAATTAATTAAATTCTTATAAACGATGGACATTGATAAATCTTAAAATTAGAGTAAAACACAAGTTATTTATGATTGATTGATTAAACAGTAGAATGATTGAGTAACGAAACAATAATAAACAGTAAAAGATTCTAATTAGATTTCAATATGATTTTCTCTCCTACGTGATTGACTTAGCCTATTTGATTGTTACCTTATATATACCTAACTACTAAATATATGTACATAGGCTATTTCCGACAGTGTCCCCCTCGGTGTGACTACACCAGTGTAGTTTAGGAAATAATTATGAGCCTGGAAGCCGGACGGCGGATGTATCCTGCTGCGGTACGGACTTCTGTTGATCTTATTTTTCCATCGGGGCCGGGGTGGACTTTTACCACTTCTCCGCGTGGCCATATGCCTCGTGGCATAGTGTTATCGGCAATGAGTACTATGTCGCCGATTTTCACGTTTTCATGGGGCGGAGTCTTAGTACGTGGTCTCAACGTATGTCGGTATTCTGTTACCCATCTTTTCCAAAAGCTTTCTGCTAAGGCTTGTGCAGTTTTCCATGACGATGGCGATAGGGTGACATCACTGAAGAATCCAAATGGAGACATGGCGTTTGATCTGCCTATAAGGAAGTGATTAGGCGTCAACGCTTCTTGGTTATCGTTCAACATGACCGGAATGAGGGGCCGGGAGTTGACGATGTGTTCTGCCTCTAGAAGTAAGGTGTGGAGTACTTCTTCATGAGGGTTATTCTGGCATAACGTGACCTTCAAAGCTGCCTTTATTGAGCCGACGAGACGCTCCCAAGCGCCGCCTGCGGCTGGGTTTCCGGGCGGAATTTTCTTCCAAATAATTTCTTTGGAGATCGCGAAGCTTTTCATCTCGTTTTCTATGGTGCTCATGGCGTCAGATATCTCTCGTTCTGCTCCCAAGAAGTTTGTGGCATTGTCGGTGTACAGAACAGATGGTGTTCCGCGTCGTGCCATCATGCGTCGGAGAGATAAAATCATAGACGAGCCTGAGAGGGATGCTGCGAGTTCTATGTGTACAGCGCGCGTAGTGAGGCACGTGTACAGAACGCCCCATCTCTTTTCATGGCGTCTTCCCACAGTTACGACTATAGGTCCGAATAGATCACAGGCCGTAGACGTGAAGGCGGGTTGATTTGCTGTCAATCTTTCTTTGGGTATATCTCCGGGTGGTACGACGGTTGGTTTCGCTCGGTAGGTGCGGCACCACTGGCAGTTATTACATATGAATCTCAGTGCTCCGCGCAGTCCTACTATGTGGTAGCGTTGGTGCAGCTCGTTCATGACTGTAGCGTGGTTGCCGTGATTGAACTTAGCGTGGTAATGTGCTAGTAACAGTCGAGTGAACGGTTCTCGGGCGTGCAAAACGGGTATCGCTTGCTTTCTGTCCGTCCGGCCGTCTAGTAGTAGTAGACCGTTGTTGTTCAGTTTGACAGCGAGCTTGCTTATCGTAGATTTCTTCGGTAGTGTCCGTCCGGCTTCCAATAGCTTGATCTCCTCGTTGAAATATTCGTGTTGACTGCGTTTGATAAGCAGTAATTCGGCGATCTTGATGTGATCGTTTCTTACGTCTGTTTCTGTATTTCTATTGAGTATCATGGCTTTGAATACCTCGGCAGCGCAAACTACGGTAGCAGTGGCCCTAACTAAACGTGAGTATTTAGAAAACCTACTTATATCGGGTAGGTACGGAAATTTATCCGATTTGTTAGCGACCAGTATTAACTTTTGTGGTCGTTCTTCGCCTGTGTCGACAGGCGGGCTAGGGGCCGATTTGTCGGTCGGCCAGTGAGAGGAATCGCGTCTAATAAAATCGGGGCCTATGAACCACGTATGGTTCTTATCGAAATTCTTAGGAATTCCCTTTGTCGCTACGTCAGCGATGTTTTGCGCACTAGGAACCCAACGCCATTGATCGGTCGTTGTGCTTTCCTCGATTTCAGCTATCCTATGTGCCACAAAACTTTTAAATGACCTAGGATCCGATTTTATCCATGTCAGTACCGTTCGCGAGTCTGACCAAAAGTGACACTTCTCAATAGCATAGTCCGTATGTTCTAATACTGACTTAGCTAGTCGCGTTCCTAATACGCAGCTTTGCAATTCCAGACGCGGTATACTAATCACTTTGAGCGGTGCTGCGCGGGCTTTCCCTACGATGAGGCTAGCATAGGCCTCACCCTCGCTACCGTGACTAACGAAATATACAGCTGCCGCGTATATTTTCTCGCTCGCGTCGCAAAAAACGTGTAGTGATCCCGATCTATTTACGGCCGGCACGTACCTATTTATCTCGAGCGTTTTTAACTGCTGTATGCTAGTAATAAACGCGTTCCACAATGGGACAGATTCGGGACGTATTGTTTCGTCCCATCCTATACCGGTCCGCCAGATGTCCTGGATAAGTATTTTGCCTATTACCGATACCGGGGATATATATCCCATAGGGTCAAAAATACTCATCGCGCTACTCGTTACTTGACGTTTTGTGGGCAATTTTTTCCCATCTAGGACATCTGTCGGCGTATTTCGGAGGTTTACGTTAAAACCTATAGTGTCGCGTTTGTGGTTCCATATGAGACCTAGTGTACGTTCCGTATCGCATTTTCCTAGCGTTTTATTTTCGTCCGTACTCGGAGTCACTACGTCGGATATGACTTCCGGCTGATTCGATGCGAACCCGCGTAGCTCAAAGGACGCCTTCATATTTAATTCGTATAGATCGTTGACTATCTGTCGCGCGGTATCTATGTCCTCGTCTAAAGCTACTAAAAAATCGTCCATATACGAGTTCTTAATCGTCAATTCAGCGGCTATCGGATACCTTTCGCGGTGAGTATTTGCGTTTTTATTCTTCACATATAAAGCGGTACTTGGTGAACTCGCTGACCCGAATATCAATCGTTTCATACGATATTCTTTCGGTTCTATGTCGCTATTCGCCCCTCTCCAATAAAAACGCAAACTATCACGCTCGTTCTCAGGTATTTGTATTTGGAGGAACATTTGCTTAATATCGGCCACTATTCCTATTTTTCCTTCGCGGAATTTCAACAAAACGCCGAATAGTGGTCGTAGGAAATCTGGTCCCGGTAATAACGCATCGTTTAGCGATTTATTCTGGGCCCTGCAGCGGGCGTCGAAAACGAGTCTAAGAGTTCCTTTCTGTGCGTGAAATACCGGAAAATGCGGTAATATCCATTTACGGGGATATTCCGGAGGTGCGGGTCCTGGCGCGACTTCTGCATACCCTTTTGTCAAGAGGTCGTCGATCTGTTTACAGTACTCGACTTTCAATTTTTCATCCGCGTTTAATTTTGTTTCTAGGCTATGCAGGCGTCGTAGAGCCAGGTTCTCGTTATTCGGTAATGTCTCATCATTACTACACCATAACAAGCCTGCCTCGTACCTATCTTCCGACTCTAATTTCCTACATGTCGCGTCTAGGATATCGATCGCTCTCTGATTCGGATCAGTCTTAGGTAATTTTCCTTCGACGCCTAAACATTCGATGCTGAAATGTTCTTTCATGAGCGCGGTTATCTCCGTTTCCGCGGGCGTCGGCCTAACGTGGCTTACTAAGAAAGATCTATCCCGAGGCGCATCGTGACTGCCGTGCAGTTGCCACCCTAGCTTAGATCGCGATGCTACAGGTAAATCTTTTTTTCCCTGTAGTATTTGTTTGGAAACAATCAGTTCCCAGTGATCCTGACCTATAATTATCGTTGGGACGGCATGATCGTAACATAGTTGTTCCTCTATTTCGCGTAAATGATCGCATTGTTCAATTAAATCGCGACTCACCGTTTGTTCGGGCAAGTTCAACTTTTCTATCGTATATGCGGTGAACTTTTCTATGTTACGAGTATGTGCTCCGCGGATAGTAACGCTAATTCGACACGATTCCCTATCGAACGTACAATTTCCACCGACTCCCTCTATTGAAAGAGGTTCCGGGTTGTCGCGTGGTGCTATTTGATCAGCTATATGACGCTCGATAAGCGAGATAGAGCTACCACCGTCTAACAAGCAAAATGTCTCTACCGTACCTAGAGGACCGGTCAGTTCCACGGGAACGACTTTTAAATAGGTATTCATTTTATATACGTGATTAACGTTACCCGTCCGCGGCGCCGGCGTCGGCTGTGCTTTGGCGCTCATGCCGTGCAATAAGCGATGATGTCCGGCTTCGCAATTACCTATGCCGCAAGCTACGTATTTACATCTATATCCGCGTCTATGACTCGGCTGTAAGCACCTAAAGCACAACTTGCCATTCTTAACCGCTTCCAACCTCTTTGTTACAGACATTTTATTAAAATCGGAACACTCGCTTACTTTGTGTTCGCCTCTGCAAATTACGCACTTGTCTACATAGGTGGAAGTGGTTTGAATAGGTTGCGGGGCCCTCGCGGGCGTATTTTTCGCGGGCGGCGCGGAAAACCTTTTTTCCACGGGTTTACGCTTATCGGTATACCTATTCTGATTTACTTGGGCTACCATCAACGGCCTAGGCTCGTCATAATCTGAATTTGATTGTTCTGAGTCACTGTAATATTCGTCATACTGCGGCGCGCGGCGACCTTTGCGCATGCGCGGTAGGGGGAGGGGCGCGGGGTCATAGTGCGCCTGCGCGGTGTGCACGTTGGCTCGCGTCTTGCGAATTTGAGATTTTCGCGTTGCGCTACTAATCTCGTTTAAAAACTGTGCCATAGCCACTAGACCCGGTGTCCCTTTATTAATTACGCGATATTTATTCCACTCGTATCGAACAATCAGATTCATTTTATCCACGATTTTATTGACGAGTTCGGGCGCGTATAGAAACTCGTTTTGTTTTAACGACTTAATGGTTGCCACGACGTTGGCAACTTGACCGGCAAAGGAAATTATATTGCTATTATCTTCAGCTAATCTGGGCATACGCTTTACGTTATGAATTTCGTTCAATATTATTTCCTCTGGGTCTCCGAAATGTCGTTCTAACGCGCCTATAATTTCAGCCGGAGATATCGCAGTGTACATTATGGACTTAACTGCGATTTTCGCTTCGCCGCGAAGCGCGCGACGTAAACGGCTGATGTTGGACACGTCCGAATGCATAGGTGCACTATCCTCGTACTCGGCCCTAAATGCGATCCATTCCTGAGGCGATCCTTCGAAATGAGGAAGGTCGTAACTTTGCCTCGAGGCCATGGGTGCATTCCTGTTCCTAGTTACTGCGTCTACGACCCTATGCGAGAGTAATTCTAAGTCCCTATTCATAAATTCGCTAGGTCGTTCGGGTTCGTTACGCGGCGGCGTGTACGGAGGTTCTTGCGTGTGTACACCTATCGCGGCTACCTGGCGTTGCTGTTGAGCAACCCAGCCTAATACGCGAGCATCTCTGGCATCGTGACCCGGCGCCGCCATGCTGGATACCTGAGACGCTTCTATCCTAGCTATCTCGAGCCTACTCCTAGCCGCGGCGGACGCGAGCTGTGCCTGCTGCAATTCGGCGTTCCTAACCTCTAATTCAGCCATTAAGACTGATAACTGACTAGCCCTATCATCTTGTACGCCTACCAAAGTCCGCGGATTACTACGTTGCTCGTTCTCCATAGAGTGAACCGATTGTTCATCATCCATGAGCGGCGCGCGGGTCAAAGGGGCGTGGCCCGGCGGCGCGGCGCCGGGAGTGGGGATAGACGGGTCAGAGTGCGCGGGGGGCGCCTCGGCTTCCGAAGCCTTACGGGGAGCGTTATCTTTCGGCATACTGCTACTTTCGTTTGCGCTACTGGTGCCTTTACTCCACGTACTGGTACTCGTCGTTGTCGTTTGACCGGACGACGGAGTTGTTTGGGAACGGGAACGCGATCTTGTAACGCGTTGTTCCTTATGCATAGTACACCGAGGGGGTGGGGGGTCCCTAACACTATCGGGCCCTAACGCGAACGTTACGGAATTGACGTCGCTGTAACGTTCGGGTACCTAACGTCCCTACGGTTTCTTCTTTCTTCTTTCTTGAAGTTTCGCTAAACCGCTCTTGCATTTAACACCGCAAGGTGCAAGATTGGCCGCTCATCAGCTAAAGCTGGCGGAACTGAACCATGTCAGACCAAAAAAGAACCGAAGTCGAAACTTCTAGGTTCCCGGAACTCAGGCTAGGTACTGGGTTTGCACTGTTCCCTGGTTAGAGTTCCTTTTTTGAGGCACACACAGACAACTGAAGACGAAGACGAAGACACGAAGACACTAATCCCGAAGGCACGAACAGTTTGGAGCGCGAAGACCCTCTTGCACGGTGGTATTTCTTTTTTCTCAGCGACTCTTGCAGTCTTCTTTTTTCACTGCGTCACCTTGTTTTTTCACTGCGCCACCTTGCTGTCTTCTTTTTTCACTGCGCCACCTTGCTGTTCTTCTTAATTGTGCTGCAGGGGGGTCCGGAAAAGTGGTCACGGACCGGCCCTTCTTCGGTTTTCTGTCTTCACACGGCGGATCCGGAATAGCGGTCACGGATCACTTTCTTCACTTTTTTCGACGTCACGGCGGGTCCGGAATAGCAGTCACGGACCGACAAAATTTCTCATTCGATGAACACGGAGGACCCGGAAATGCAGTCACGGGCCTTTTCTCGGCGATCTTCTTTCGATGAGTACGGCGTGTCCCGGATTTAAGATCTCACGGGACAATTCGGCGATAATTTTGCTGACGACGATTTTTGAAGGTTTGTGTCTTCGTGCTTCTTTATCTTCTTATTGCTGCTGTGGTGTGTCCATTCTTCTTTGATGCGGCTTCTGAAGGACCATTGTGAGGTCTAAGGGTCTTCGATGTTTAGTGGACTGTATTATAAATGAAAGACTTATTTTTCCATAGTGAGCGCCTACCTCACTTAGGCACTGTTGAAGAGCTGATTATCACTTGATGATAAATGTAAAAGACTGAAGAGAGTAAAATAGAGAGACTTGAAATGGCCGGGAACCGCCATTTTATAAGATTATTTTTGAAGGTGGGAGATTATTCTAAGAATACTCCCGCTAAGCTCGAGTCTTGTTCTGAGAAATGAGCCGAGCTAGTTCTGAGAATCAGCTATTCTTTTTGTGCGTGAGTGGGGGTTTGTTTACTTTATTAAAAAACACATATAATTTCTCATTACACAGAAATAAAGATTATAGCAATAATTAATTAAATTCTTATAAACGATGGACATTGATAAATCTTAAAATTAGAGTAAAACACAAGTTATTTATGATTGATTGATTAAACAGTAGAATGATTGAGTAACGAAACAATAATAAACAGTAAAAGATTCTAATTAGATTTCAATATGATTTTCTCTCCTACGTGATTGACTTAGCCTATTTGATTGTTACCTTATATATACCTAACTACTAAATATATGTACATAGGCTATTTCCGACAGGTATTGTTTCGATGGCACAATTGGCAGTGCCCATGTCTTGGCCCGGAGAGCCAATTGGAAACGCAGGTCAGAATCCTGCCCGAGGCGTATATTTTTCAAATCTTGTCGTGCAACCGGGACACGACGTCGTATCGTGAAACGATGCCGTGTCTTGGCACGTTGCGATATCGTGTCGTGAATTCTTACGTTGCTCATCGTAGATTTTCACGACACGACATCGCAACGTGGCACGGTGCCGTGTCGTAGCACGACGTTTTTATGTGTTCGTGTTTATGTGTAAGAGCCCTTACTTACACCATTTTTAACTCGAGAACGGGTGGACCGCCGTAAAGTTCGCCGGGACCGCTAGTTTATAATTATAATAAAAACAAGCACCGTAAGATCGGGGTACGAACGAAGCCACTGTTAACTGACCACCCATAGACTTTAACACGTTGCAATAAAGTTGACATTCGTTTACAAATGTATAGTTCAGTACAGTGTGTTCGATTGTACTTGGGCCAAATGTATGGTAACTTTGCCCACCTTGTAAATCACATATCTCAAATCTATAAGGTCTGATAATAAACATAAAAACATGAACGGTCAGCTAAACCCAATCACAAGGCAATGTCCGTAATTTAAATGCAATAATAGAATCTGAATCGAGTTAATCCCTATGGCCAAAGTTATCCCTCAGGGCGAAAGCACCGACCTTAAGGTAACGGCGCCTATTACCGTGGTATTTAGGTAGTTTTCAAATGATTCCAATAAATGATGGGTATGAGAGCTCCTTAACGCCCTAGATTATTTTTTTTATTTTAGAGTGTCTATTAAATTTTCCGAATCGCTACTTTTTGAACTTATTTTATTTTATTATGTTTGACAAAATAATTATTGAAACCAGAAAGGGAGAATCATCTATTACCGTGGTAATGGATAGGATGTAATTCTATTACCGCGAATTTAGCTTCTAATACCGAGGGTACAAAAAGCAGCATTTTTTACCATCGGTAATAGTAAACTGATACACAATTCGGCACCCAATACCGAGGGTTAAATAATATTTATGAGTTTGGTTCCGTACATTATTATTATAACTATTTGTAAGTAAGTACATCAAGGTTTTTGGAAATCAAAACAAAATTTTATGTTATGATTTATTTTAAGAGAAGATTGAAATGTCACTCGGTAATAGATCCTTCTGTTATATCTATCACCGACCCAAACAAATATTGAATGGGTCGCTAAAAGATTCCCATACATTCTATTACCGAGTGTCATGTGATCGTACCATCGGTAATAGACTTCATTTGGATTTTTGTAAAATCTAATTTCGACCCATAAAAACTTTTGGGTACAATTGCAATTTCATTACAAATCAAACATCGTTTTAACAAGCTTGCTATAAAACCAAAATGAAAAAGCTGGTATGTAAATATAGTTAATTATTACAATATTTAAACGACATGACAAAATCAGGGTTTCCATAGAAACTGCAGATTCAGTACTGAAGTTTTGTTTAAAAATTAAGGGTTTCTTTAATATATTCCATAACACGGAAATAGTTTTTTAAAAGCTTCAATAGATCAAAATTTAAATAACTGTAAGAGAGCATGTAACCGTCAACATAAAGAAAAGATAAAGCAAAAAGAATCAAATTACCATCTTACCTATTACCGTGGTATACCACGGTATTAGTTTCCCCAACCAAAAATGGCGTCTATCACCGCTGTATTTTATTTTCCAATTTAAACACATTTCCAGGCCAAATAAAATATAAAGTTCACAAACAAGTTGTGCACAAAACTATAAACAACCATTAAACAGTCGTAGCATTCGTTCAATAGTGGTAGCTATTACGTAAACTAATAAATAAGGTTCGGGTACACTCGCATGTGACGTGACGCGTTTGTACTACACAACCACTTCCTACGCCGCCGTCGCGGGAACTGACGTATTACGAGCTTGTTGTTAAAATCACACACACTTGCATAAACAGATCCGTTAGTCAACTAGATAAGGTTCACTTTTGTATAAATATGTTTTATTGTAAAACGAACGGCTTGCTTATAAAACGCATATTTTGAAATGCCGCGGTAATGGGCGCCGATTTTGATACCCCCGGTAATAGGCGCCGTTACCTTACGGCATAGGTTTTAAGGTATTATGCTCATTTGATATACAGTCGGACCTTTTCCCAAAGGATAAATAAGTTGTGCAAACATTTTAATAGAAGCTAGTTTGTATATTCTTAAAATAACTGTAAAAACTTGGTATTCTGGGGCAATACCTTTGGTACATCAAAGAAATGGCCATAGCAAGTTTTCTATTTCGTTTTATTCCTGACCCGTGGACCTTTTCTATTAAATAGGCTTCGTCATGCGAAGCTGAAGGGAGGCCGGAGCGAATAAATTTACATTTAGCGCTACGTTTATTTCGATAATAGGTACGAATTTAGAAAGTGTTATAGTTGGGATAGTGGGTAACATGAAATGAATTGAAATAAAGCTGGATTAACTTCATATATGTTAGCTTTTATATAAAAGCTAATCGTACTTTATTAATACCCGTTGTAAATGTAAAAGTTTGTGGATATGTTTGGAGGTTTAAAAGTTTAGAAGTTTGGATGTTTGTTACCGTTATATTTTAATGGATTGAGATGAGAAATTGAAATATGGGATATGCGTGCACGCGTATATGGGCTATTTTATTATAAAATATACGGTTAGGCGAAACTTAAGCTGTGTTTAAATACCGTCTCACCTGTAAGTTGGAGACGAAATATATGAAGTTTGACACTATAGCTTGGCAACTTCGTTGTCGCCGGTTCCGGTTGCCGTTAGTGTTGGCGGTAACTTGTGTAAGTAGCTACGTTAGAATTCGAAATATAACGAACCTACCCGGACAGAAAAGGGGGTTTGATTAAGGTTTTCTTTTAAAATAACTATGACCCACCAGCAAGTCGACGAATCCCCACTTCGCGGGGCTTCTATTTCTGCTCTAAGGAACGCAAAGCACCTAACGAACCTAAACTAGTTAATTTGAAAGGTTTTCTTTATTGCGACGAGTTTTGCCCCCCATGCCCCCCTGTTTGTATTATGGCGGTTCATATGAAATTTATTTACTTTGTATCAAAATCGTATTTTGCTTAATTATGCATGTTAATAAACGGAGCTATCATTTGCCAAATTTATGCTATGAGTTGAGTGTGCGAAGTGACAATTTGACCAAATAATTTTGTTGGTATATAATAATTATTAGTCAAAATAAAACGTTTGCTTCATAAACGTTTGTCTTAATAAATCGCATTTGTCAAGATGCGAAATGTAAATTTGCTATAGGTTCGTTTGGGAAATGAAACTACTGCCATAAGTTTTTTTTTAATCCAGAACTTGGTCTACTTGTATGCCAAATTTCAGCTCAGTCCATCCAGTTGTTACCCCGTTATTTAGTAACAAACATCCAAATATACAAACGTCTTCACAAACTTTCACATTTAAAATATTTGTAGGATATTAGTAGGATTTCTCAGATGTAAAAGAAAAGGTTTTTTACAACTTTCTATAACACTCGTGTCAGATGGTTCCAGAAATAAAAACTGCGGCCCAACATTTCAATCCTAGCAGCGCGACGCGGCACAGGGAGGGTCCGCATACCAGAGAGCCCTCTCAAAGAACCCTCTTTGCCTCTGAAGTATGTAACAGACGTATAAACATAATAATTTCCAGGATGCTCCCTTACTAAATGCCTTTATAGGGTTTCGTAGCCAAAATGGCAAAAACGGAACCCTTATAGTTTCGTCATGTCCGTCCGTCTGTCTGTCTGTCTGTCTGTCTGTCTGTCCGTCTGTCCGTATGTCACAGGCATTTTACTCAGAAACTACATGATGGATATTGATGAAATTTGGAATACAGGTGTGTTTTATGAGCCGCTACTTAGTTTGGTATAAAAATAATTAAAATAAATATTTTTAGGGGGGGCACTACATACATGTTAAAGACAGTAAAAAAAATTTTTTTCAGCAAATATCAACGTGTGGTACATAGTTCGACGGCTCTTTAAAAACACTATAAGGTTCCTAAGTAATGTTTTTGATTAAGTGAATGTATTTGGAAATAATCGCTCCGAAAGTTGTGTAAATTGTGTCCCCCCCCCCTCTATTTTCTAAACCGTGCGTCCGAAAAATATGAAAAAAATCACGAAGGTAACGCTTAATTAATACTTTCAACGAAAATTATTTTCATCAAGATAAAGACATCAACTACAACTCAGATATTGCATCACGGACCACAACAATAGATAACTACCTAACCTAAACATATTTAAAAAGAACCCAGACCGCAGACATGATAAGCAATGCCGGATCCGCCCCCGCCCCCAGTAAAATAAAGGACCTTCTAGAAGGAAAAACCATAACAAAAAGAATAAAATGCCTTCGACTGTGCTACCACGGACCACGGACACATCCTGAGACGCCCATGCCCACACTTGCCGCACGCGGCGCGCAGACACCAGGCGAAAACACTTAAAGTGGGTCGGCCATGCTTTACCTGGAAAGACACCCTAGAGCAGGATATGCTATACTACAACAGGAGCCCCTCAGACTGGATGGAGTTTGCAGCAAACAAGGAATATCATATCTCAGCAGCCCGAGAAATCTACCAACTACCTGAAACGGACAGCGAATCAGAGGAAGAAGTTCAACAAATGGCCCCCAATGCACCCCAAGCGACAATATCTTCAACAGACCAACCATGAACCCGCTACGCAAAGATGCCAACGAGAGCACGCGCTGCAACTCATCAACGCTCATCCCCGATGCTCTATCCTGTCTCTCCCATTTTCCAATATTGGCTAAAGGTTGCATAATCGCTTGATTGTGGTCGACCGGCTGCGGCTAGTCGGCCTTTCCCTCCCATCCCAGAGCGTGCAACTCCCTACAAATCTGTGCCCCCTGGTGTATCCGGCTAGTCCGGGTCAGGCAACGTCCTGGCTGGGTGTGGTACCTATGTTCATGTTCATGTTCATGATCAAATTGACCGTTTTTGAGTTATTGCCGATAAACTGCGCTTCTCAACAAAAGGACGTAATTGCTATGAAGATACGCTCTTTTGTTGTTGTACTTTTTTTACATCGTATTTTTTACCTTATAGTTACGGCTATGGAATCATACACTGAGCATGGTCCGACATGCTCTTGGCCAGTTTTTTCGAAATGAGTGAATCAACTTTTCTTTGCTTTATGCAAAGATTGCTTTTTCTCCTTTTATTTGTTCACCTTTTACATGTTTTAAAACATTGCTTTTTTTGTTTTAAAACATGTAAAAGGTGAACAAATAAAAGGAGAAAAAGCAATCTTTGCATAAAGCAAAGAAAAGTTGATTCACTCATTTCGAAAAAACTGGCCAAGAGCATGTCGGTCCATGCTCAGTGTATGATTCCATAGCCGTAACTATAAGGTAAAAAATACGATGTAAAAAAAGTACAACAACAAAAGAGCGTATCTTCATAGCAATTACGTCCTTTTGTTGAGAAGCGCAGTTTATCGGCAATAACTCAAAAACGGTCAATTTGATCATGAACATGAACATGAACATAGGTACCACACCCAGCCAGGACGTTGCCTGACCCGGACTAGCCGGATACACCAGGGGGCACAGATTTGTAGGGAGTGACACGCTCTGGGATGGGAGGGGAAGGCCGACTAGCCGCAGCCGGTCGACCACAATCAAGCGATTATGCAACCTTTAGCCAATATTGGAAAATGGGAGAGACAGGATAGAGCATCGGGGATGAGCGTTGATGAGTTGCAGCGCGTGCTCTCGTTGGCATCTTTGCGTAGCGGGTTCATGGTTGGTCTGTTGAAGATATTGTCGCTTGGGGTGCATTGGGGGCCATTTGTTGAACTTCTTCCTCTGATTCGCTGTCCGTTTCAGGTAGTTGGTAGATTTCTCGGGCTGCTGAGATATGATATTCCTTGTTTGCTGCAAACTCCATCCAGTCTGAGGGGCTCCTGTTGTAGTATAGCATATCCTGCTCTAGGGTGTCTTTCCAGGTAAAGCATGGCCGACCCACTTTAAGTGTTTTCGCCTGGTGTCTGCGCGCCGCGTGCGGCAAGTGTGGGCATGGGCGTCTCAGGATGTGTCCGTGGTCCGTGGTAGCACAGTCGAAGGCATTTTATTCTTTTTGTTATGGTTTTTCCTTCTAGAAGGTCCTTTATTTTACTGGGGGCGGGGGCGGATCCGGCATTGCTTATCATGTCTGCGGTCTGGGTTCTTTTTAAATATGTTTAGGTTAGGTAGTTATCTATTGTTGTGGTCCGTGATGCAATATCTGAGTTGTAGTTGATGTCTTTATCTTGATGAAAATAATTTTCGTTGAAAGTATTAATTAGCTTTTACATGTTTTAACATGATTTAAATGGAACAAGATCTTACGTTATTACCTATTTTCCAAAGTTCATAGTTCTAGGTCAACGGAAAGTACCCTATAAATTTTGGTTTCCTTGAGAGAGTCGAAATGTACTTTTTTTGCCATATCTTTTTTTACGTTAGCTCAAAAGTTTGATTTTTTTCACAGCTCCAAGGGGCCATAGCCCTTAGTGTATGGTTTTTATTTCAACTCGAGACCTCCACGCGTTCCCGAGATAAAGGTCTTGACAGACGGACAGATGGACTACAGAGTGAACTTATAAGGGTTTCGTTTTTCCCTTTTGGGGTATGGAACCCTAAAAATTAGCTTCAATTATGCCGCTTGTTTCATCCAATATAACAGCATTACAGTTCCAGAAAGGCAATGGTTCAATACCCGACCGAAGTAATTTCCTGTCAGGCCGCCAAACCCCCTTGGGAACCGAAATCCCGCATAATGTACCACTCGTACATCTTTACTTGATGCGCGATAAATGCGAAGGAGCTCTACAGCCCTTAACGGCCTTAACTACCGTTTTTATGTTTCGAACTGGTTGAACCACGTGTACAATTAGGGGCTTATCACACTAGCGATTTGCTAGTTCCCCGCGAGTGACATTTATTTTGTATGAAAATAAATAAATAAAATAATTTAATTTATTTCTGCAAGTAGGCCCTCAATGGCTCTTTTACATATGACCTTCTGGTGAGAAGAAGCGCCGGAAGAAACTCACCAGTTTCTCTTTTCGACCATTGAACAAGTATAACCTACAACAATATGGCGTTAATATAACTATAATATGGAACTTCGCTTCTAACTCCAGCTCGCTCGCAAATCGCAAGTTTGCACTCTAAAAAAATGGGTTGCTCCTAACAAGATCGTGATACTCGTATAATCAAGCGTCTTGATTCCATACAAGCCTAACAAGACGTTAGATGCACTAACTAAGATGATATTCATTGTTTAACATAGTTCAATTAACGAGTTCTGATTTGATTCAACAAACATAGATGAATAAGGTAGGTAACTAATTAAACATGATCGAATCATACAAATAAGAAAATAAAGGTAGAAACAAGGAATATATTTGTTAACATTATCAAGATTGTAGATTATTGTTTTAATCACTAATGAACTTGCTGTTTTGATTAATCAGCTTTCGTTGACATGATTAATATCTTGTTTGTTTTATTTAATTTAACCCTAACTAAGAGAAAATCTGTCTTAGTTGGCTCACATTTTTTAGAGTGTGATAAGGCTCTTAGTGCCTATATGGCACTGGTCCCACCGCCGGGGAGTAAGCGAGTAAACTTGGGCGAGTAGCATTACATTGCGGATCTGGAATGGTCGATTGATCACACTATGCCTGGTCAGCCCGCAATGAACTGTTACTCGCACAACTTAACTCGCTTACTCGCCGGCAGTGGGACCAGTGCCTATAAGGCACGTACGGGTGCAAACTTTGCCTTTAACGAACGTTTTATAGTACTTAGTCTTATGTAGGTGTCGCCGCCAACTAGCTTAATTAGCCATTTAGTTAACTGCCTAGCCTTTTCGTTTAAATTTTAGGTTAGATTTGTTAGTTAGCTTGTGCTAGTTAGCTATCTCGCTACTGTACTGCCGCGCCAGACTAATAGGAAAAAAACCTACCTGTTTTCGTGGGGGTAACACCAGCATATGCTGCTTGCGGTTTAGAGGTTCCTTACCTGAAAATAAAAAAAGATCACTCAAGCATTTGCCGGGCTGTCACACACGATAACTTATTGAATTTCTGAAATAGTCAACTGTTTACTAATTTATGAGCGGCTACTTGATGACAATTCAAATCAGCTTCTTTTTATGAAGTGTCAAAACGCTCCGAAAGTATACAGTTTATAGCTTGGCAACTTCGTTGGTGACACTCACCTGTGTCCTTTTTGTTCTGTGCAGCCGTAACTACTTACACAAGTTACCGCCAACACGAATGTTGCCAAGCTATAGTATAAAATACTGACTTGTGAAGTCATGCTCAACATGGTGCCTTATTTTTAGTTTTTGTCATTTTAAAATAGTGACACGAAAATGAGTGTAATTGTTTTTATTCGATCAGTTTTGGAAACCTACTTTGATGGTTAAAGCTAATTAATTTATGTTAATTGTTGTCAAATAGGTACCCTATTTTTCTGAACTCATTAATGATTTTATGGTCCCAGGACACTGAATTAAACAATACCATAAAATAAGTAATTGTTCTACGTACAGAAGTTTCTCTTTCTAACAAAACTGGCATTCGGCTCTGACCACCGGACGGAACGCATCAGATCCGACCGTCTCACTCTATCGCATAACACGTGCTCTTTCTGGTTGGTGGCAAAGCCCCTCCGGAGGGGCAATATTTGGTACTAGTGGCCCCGCGGCGAAATCGCGGAGTGAGCCACTCCTGTCAATAGTGAAGGATTCCTTCCAATAGGTACCGTAAGGTCGGAGTACTTTGGCCAAATGTAGGGTAACTTTGCCCACCGTGTAAATCATATATCTCAAATCGATAAGGTCTGATAATAAACATAAAAACATGAACGGTCTGCTAAAACCACCATATGGCAATGTGCCGTAATTTAAATGCAATAATAAAACCTGAATCGAGTTAATCCCTATGGCCAAAGTTACCCCCCAGGGCGCAAGTACCCCGATCTTACGGTAACTGGAAAGAAAAGTATCTGGAAGAAAGTATCTTGCTTTAGTAGTTTCAAAAGAAATGTTGTAATAAGGGGTCATTCATATAGTTCGTCACACCCATGGGGGAGGGGGGGGTCTAGCCAAATGTGACAGCCTATACTAACAAGGTCAAAATTGTTAAAGGAAAAAGTGTGACATGGGGGGGGGGGGGGGCTAAAAGTCTGAAAAACCGTTAAATGCATAAATACGAAATCGTTGAATTAAATTTGCTGGGTAGATCTTCTTTGCAATTCGATGTACAGGTTACCACCAGCACCACTTGGTCGATTACATTTTAATCTTTAAACCTACTTTAATAACCATAATTTATACTTAAAAAAACCCAACCGCAGTGCAAAAAATACCGTGCATTTCATTTCATTAATGATGTATCATTTATCAAAATCGGCTGTGTCGTTGAGTACTTACGAGCGGACATTAGGAACGGACACACATACTTACTTACATATATACAGGTCAAACACGTAACCCTCCTTTTTGGCTTCGCCTTAGTCGGGCAAACAGAGAAGGATTTCTTTTCTATAACATAATATGCGCTAATGGGACCGCTAGTTATAAAGAACTGCCAGCTTGCGAAAATGTCCTAGTAACTAACCAATTTATTACGATGTACTTCATACTAGTCTTCATCATCAAAAGAAGAAAACCGGCGAAGTGCGAGTCGCACACGAAGGGTTCCGTACCACCGTCGAGCAAAAACCACCACCGAAACTCGTTTCTTGTATGGATATAGTCTGACCGCCGACTTAAGAGTAGTCATAAAAATGAGCTATTATAGAAAGAGTGTAAGTGATTTCTTACGTATACAAAAAGCTAACGTAATAGTTAGTACTAAGGTACAATATCAAATGACAGCGCAAAAATTGCAAATGCAATAAAAAACATTGGAGGGTAGGGTTGCAACAATCGGAAATTTTCAACTAGTACCTATGCCGTTGGCCGTTGGTATGGCCGTTGTTTCTGCTAGCCATATGCTCTACTCATTGCTACTTAAGTCTGGTTCTTCCACATTTCTGATTTGATCTCGCAGATACTCCAAACTTAGCACTTTGCATTGCTCCCTGGTGTCCCCACTCTAAAACCTCTATGGCCTCAGTGGCCGTTGTTTCTGTTAGCCATTGCTACTTAAGTCTGGTTCTTCTGCATTTCTGATTTGATCTCGCAGATACTCCAAACGTAACTCTCTCCATTGCTCCCTGGTGACTTTGAGCCATCTTATAAGGCCCATTGTGACTCACGCTTCAATGCCGTAAAATCTACTTACAAAAGAAAGATTAATACAGAGTGAAACGGAACGAGTGACTTTCCTGCTAATATGGCATTTTTAACCTTAGTACATTATTTTCTCCGAATAAACTATGTTAATACCCATATCTGTCACCATTTTCAAGTCATAGCTTATTAAACTCCCATGCAAAAAACTGCGTGTTTCAACCCTATTTAGACAGATCCTGTTTACAAACAAGACAATGTCTTGTTTGTAAACAAAGTTTTCACGAATGTCGTACGCACGTTAATTTAATGTGAATGTGATGTGACATATTGACATCACGGAGGTTATCGTTATAAATAAAGACGTTCCAACTAGCAAATCAAACGTAATAATTGTAAATAGCTAAGAATCAGTAGAATGGTAGAAATGTTAAGAAAAATTATTTTGATATATAAAAAAAATAAATAAAAATAAAAATTGTTTATTTTGCTGAAAGTGTACATAAAATAATGTTTACCTGTGACCGCCACACTAGGCTAGGCCTGTCTCGTGGGGTCAATTTAAAAATTACCATTGACTAAATTTGCTGATTTCTACGCTGAAGTATTGAATTTGTAACTACAATTAATTTTCAAAAACCTAGAGTATACATTGTTAGAAATAAACTTAACATAGAAAGACAATAACAATACTACTTGACAACTTTTTCCTGTGATATGTTATGGAAACACCTCTCAATAACAGAAATATTAGTGAAAAAAAAAAACCACTGCAATATCATAAAAACTCACCGAGATACTATAATGTTAAAATCACATTTTTAGACTTTCCCAAATAAGTGTTGAAACGCTCCCTACTGAAGCCCGTTATACAGCGACGTCACTACTCATACGTTGTTTGGGAAAATCAATAACTTTGTTCTGCAACTATGATAAAATTTGTGTTTATCGTAACGGTTTCACAACAAAAGTTACTATAAATTTTATGGGTTATTTAATGGTATTAATAGTTTTTAATAATTTTATACCCACCCAACTTTGGAAGCTCATAAAAAAGTTACACATTAAATATCAAACTCAAAACTTGAACATATTTCCTTATTGTGCTTCTTTTAACAGGATATTATATATTTTTACAAATTGTGTAAAAATATATAAGATCCTTGTGTGTGTGTGTGTGTATTTTCTTAAACTGATTTATTATAAGGATAGGGTACTTACCACCGAGAAGTCTTAATCAGTTGTTCTGTTTCATTATAAGTAAGAGTTTTAAGCCAAGAAATTACTTTTCTCTTTACTTCACTTCTAGTACAGTTTTTAATTTCGCATTCTTTATTTACATTATTATATATACGAGGAGAAAGGAAATCTTTTGGCGAAAGCGGTCCTTGTTTTGGGGATAGGTAAATTAAATATAAAATATTTGTTCCTGAGTCATGGATGTTTTCTATGTATTTAAGTATTTGTATCTATTAAATATATCGTCGTCTAGTATCCATAACACAAGCCTTATTGAGCTTACTATGGAGCTAGTTCGATTTGTGTAAGATTGTCCCCTAATATTTATTTATTTTATTTATTTTTATTTATTAAAAACACGTTTTCTAAAGGAAGTTCCATGGACTATATTAGAGTTAGTTACTTCAGTGTGCATCGTCATTGTCAATTTGATGATAGCAAGCTTACGCACGCTGAGTACGTCCATGTCTTTATATACATCTATCGTAGGGTAAAGTCTGGGCTTTTTAAGGATTACCTTAAGTATAAACCTCTGTGCTCTCTCTAAGTTAATCATTACCGAGCTGGACGCGCCTCCCCATACGGTGATGCAGTAAGTTAAGATTGGCTGACAGAGGGCAGTATAAATCATTTTCAGTAGACTTCTGTCAGTTACATCTCTTAATTTCTTCATAGTATAAATTAATTTATGCCACACCTGGCCATAAAGTGGCTTTTTCCGCACGCTGCGCGTACGAAAAAAGCCGCTTTCTGGCCAAGTGTAGACTAAAAATGATGTACACAACACGGAAGGTAATAAAGAAAGCCCTCGATCACATATTTACGTCCCTCGCTTGCAGCTCGGGCCGCAAACTTCTGCGATCTCGGCCTTTCTTTGTATTACCACCCTAGTTATGTAATGTACTATTTCTTGATATCACATATGACACCATATTTTCAGGAAAGTCCCTCGTTTTCATTCCACCCGGTATAAGTGGTTGCATTGAATTTACAAAGTTAATTAAGTAGGCCGTCGTCAAACCCTTATAAGAATGCTTGTATATCCTCGAATGCTTGGGTAACAAAGCTTTAATGCCCTGCGTCTTTGGGAGCCTTTGCGTTTGACATCATTCTGCGTGCCTCGGAAATACAAACGCCATTTGAAATCTGATTGAAATGGAACAAAGAAATTTAGAGTGTGCTCAAAGCTGTCGTTATATTGCTTTTGATGGATGACACTCTGTGAAGACCTCTTGGAATGATAATGATCCGAAAATCAGTTTTCCTCAAGGCTGATATGTTTATTAAATAAACATGTGACTTTTAAGAAGTGTTATTTTCTATACAATTGTGTTAGTAAGGTACTGACAGACAACACATTGAAATAAAAAAACTGGCCAAGAGCATGTCGGACCATGCTCAGTGTAGGGTTCCATAGCCGTAACTATAAGGTAAAAAATACGATGTAAAAAAAGTACAACAACAAAAGAGCGTATCTTCATAGCAATTACGTCCTTTTGTTGAGAAGCGCAGTTTATCGGCAATAACTCAAAAACGGTACATTCGATCTTGTTGAAAATAATTTTCATTGAAAGTATTAATTAAGCGTTACCTTCTTGATTTTTTTCATATTTTTCGGACGCACGGTTTAGAAATTAGAGGGGGGGGGACACAATTTACACAACTTTCGGAGCGATTATTCCCAAATACATTCACTTAATCAAAAACATTACTTAGGAACCTTATAGTGTTTTTTAAAGAGCTGTCGAACTATGTACCACACGTTGATATTAGCTGAAAAAAAATTTTTTTACTGTCTTTAACATGTATGTAGTGCCCCCCCTAAAAATATTTATTTTAATTATTTATATACCAAACTAAGTAGCGGCTCATAAAAGACACCTATATTCCAAATTTCATCAATATCCATCATGTAGTTTTTGAGTAAAATGCCTGTGACATACAGACAGACAAACAGACAGACGGACGGACATGACGAAACAATAAGGGTTCCGTTTTTGCCATTTTGGCTACGGAACCCTAAAAAGTTGTTTCATAAATGAAAAGTGCTCGTGATTCTGAGTAAAATGGTATAAGACACACCATGATCAGACAAAAAAAGTAAAAGGTACATTTTTTCTGCTATTGACCCTAATAACCGGGTTTTTTTTTCAAATTTGACCGGGTGTTGCATTCCCTAATCAAAAGTCTAATATACTTATAGACCATTATATCGAATGAAGTTATACGTTTTGTTGTTATATAAAACTCCTTGAGTGATTATGTCCTTAGAAATTATATCAAATGTTGTTATGTACAGTGAAAATATATCTATAGTTGTTATATCCATCATTACACACCCGTAAAATAATGTACATTGGACACCGTGTATTTGTATACAATAATTACTTTCCTGTAATCAAACAACAATCTATACATCAGAATTTTGCAAAATTACTTGCTTGAAAAAAGATTTATTTAGGAATGGAACATTTGTTAAATGATAATCCAACATTCAATATATTTGCAAAGTAAGTGTTACATTTGGTGAATGAACATTTGTCAAATAATCATTTATAAAATGAGGATTTTGAGAAACGGTAAGCTTGTGAAATTAATAGTTTATGAACCGTTATTTGTTGAATGATCAATTTTGAGATGATTTTTTTTCAAATGACGGTAAACCGTTCTTTAGACATAGAGGTGTACTAAAAAAGAATATTTAGAAATCCATCACCTAAAGCCACAGAATAAGTAATAGCTCTCTCCCTAACAAAACTGACGGTCGGGTCCGACCACCGGACGGAGCGCACCGGATCCGACCGTCTCTCTGTATCGCATAACGCGTTCTCTTTCTGGTCGTTGGTTAAGTCCCTCCGCGAAGGGCAAAATTTGTTACTAGTTAGTAGCCGCGTGGCCAAAATTGCGGAGTGAGCCACCCCTGCTAAAGGGTAAGAACGGGGAATAAAAGTTAGTATGAAAACGTCGAAAATTCAGGCGAACGAAGTCACGGGGTGACAATTACTTTGTTATAATTTTTACAAATACCTATTTTATTAATTTTCAAGGATCATCTATGACAATAGGGAATATGCATTATTTTTTTTTAACACATAGGTATCTTAACAAAATTTTAAAATACCGTAAAAAAGATGACATTAAAGTCAAAATAAAATTAAAATCGACCGAGAAATACGGAAGATATAAACATTTTAAAGCACTAATGAGACAGCGATTAGACAGAGAGATCCGATATGGACTATGACGTCATATTACACAGCCGCCATTCAATCTCTATACTATATTCTGTTTTGCTAGAAAGAGATAGAGATAAATCTTTGTTGTCTTATATCTTGGTTATTTTTGGAGTTATTCGAAAAATATTTTTTTCCTGCGGTTTCATATAGGAATGAACTTTTATTAAAGTTTATAAAAAATATCATGCATATTCCCTATTAGGGATGTAACGATACCGATACCGATATATCAGTATCGCCGATTAAATACAACCCATATTTGAAGAGCGCGAAAAGAATTTGCTGTATGAAAAAGAATCTGCAATAAGTAATTTCAATTACTGACTTAATTTACGTATTGGTCTTATTACCTTGTGCAATGATAATTACTATGTTAATTATATCTTTGGTTCATAATTATATATATTTTTTAATTTTGAGTTGACAATTTATTTATTTTTACTTTACACATTCAAGGTTGACTCTTCGTTAAATACAGGGTGATTTCGGGGTCGTGATCCAAACCATTTTTTTTCTGACTTAGTAAATGATTGCGATGCTACCTGTATTTATTTTAATTGAAACAAAGATGATTCGTTATTTACGTATTTTTATTTAAAAATTATTATTGACTCAAAATGCGTGGTCACCCTACTTTTAATATTACACCTTTTTAGAAAACAAACTCTCTGATAGAATACTTAATAATAAGACATAAGCTTTCTTGGGAAATAGTAGGGTGACCATGATCTCGAATTATTGCAGTTTTTTTTGCTGACTAAAATAAGTCGCTGGTGTACTGTTAGTCCTAACCTATCGTGCTCCTTAGGAGAAAGTAAGTTAAATGCTTCTTTCTTGCTCCACGACCCCGTAATCACCCTGTATAGCCAAGTTTTAGGTATAATAAGGACATACAAATATCTGAAGTTCATACTTTATTATTTAGCTAAGATATCGGTATCGCCGATTATTAGGTACCTACAATAATCGGTATCGGTATCGTATCGGCAAAATTATGTATCGTCCCTAATGACAATATTAACTACTATTACGGTCACCCGGCTAAAATAAAATAAAAATGTACCTGGACGGATGATTAATGAATACAATTAAGTTCAAAAATCATTAGTAAATCAAAGCGAGCATTTTTCAATACTAATTATAATACTGACTTTTTCATTATTAAAACAAAACTAGACGTACAAAATATGATTAAGTCCAGATTGTTTTAATAATGACTGAAAACTAACTTAACTAACTTTTTTAATCCCAGCTTTACTCAATTACCCAATTTTCAAACGCGCTTAAAACTTACTGAAGTTAATACACAGATATTTCTACATAAATTAGCTTCAATGTAAGGATATTTATTTAGACTTTGGTTTGGGTATTTGGGTAAAGTTTTAATTAGTTCGCACTCGCCGAATAATGAGAAAAGGCCTCAAAATAACTATTCACACAGATTGGAAGAGCAGCATAAAGTGTTTGCCTAATTTTGGGTGAGTAACCTAGAGTTGTAACACCACCCCAGACCATAAAATATAAATAAATCCGACCGAAACTAGTAGAAACCGAAACCTAATTTCGGCTTTGATCTCAGTTTCGGCCGAAACCAGAACCGAAACCGAAACTCCCATATAAGGTCATGTTTTCGTGGGAAGAAAAGAAACGGTCAAGTGCGAGTCGGACTCGCGCACCGAGGGTTCCGTACAAACATGGTTCAAGATAAACTGTATGGTGGGACATCGACATAGGTCGCGGTTAGTTTAGTAGTAGCAGTAAATAAATTTGCGTTACGATTTTTGCGAATTTATAAAAAACGACGCAAGTTAGGAGAACCGTTATATTTTTCCTGTAATATTTAGGATAATATGAATAATTAGTAATTATTATAGATTTTTCTCTTCAGTAACTTCTAAGATAATATTCAATTTCAAATGATTTCTTTTCAGACATAATATCCATAGAAATGTGTTAGTATTAATTTTTTTTAACGTTTCTCGTCCTACATCAAAAAGCACATGATTAAGAAAAAAAATGGGTTTGGAATGTACAAATTAAGCCCTTTCATTTGATACCCCACTTGATATACTAGCCCAACCTTAATTTTCCAACCTCCCATTACAGCGCTCTTTAAAATAAAGTAAAAAAGGGACCTATAAGATTTTTTTCATGTCCTGTAAGCTACGGTCTGCGATTTTTAAAATTATTCCAAATTTCAAATCGATAGCAGCAGTAGCTCCTGAGATATCTGGCTATGACAGACGGACAGACAGACAAACAGAGTCGCACCATAAGGGTTCGTTTTTTACCATTTTGGTATGGAACCGTAAAAATGACACTCATAATCAATCAGTCTTCATTTTTGAATAACATATTAATCTTTTAGTCTCCGATATTTAGAGTAATCGTTAATTATAACATATTATAACTTCTTATTTCAAATATTATTACATACCTGTACTTTTTGAAATAAAGACTCTCCGATCGCAGCACGAAACCTATCAAATTCAGTTTCGGTTTCGGCCGTAGTTTCGGCCGGATGGCAGCCGAAACCGAAACTAAGCCGAAACCCGTTTTTTGGCCGAAACTAGGCCGAAACCGAAACCGAAATTTCGGTCGGACACTAAATATAAATATTGTGGGGACAATCTTCAAATCGAGCTAGTCCCAAACTGAGCAATGCTTGTATTATGGGTACTAGACGACGATATACATACTTATATAGCTAAATATATACTTAAATAGATAGAAAACAACCAAGACTCAGGAACAAATACTTGTGCTCATCATCACACAAATATATGCCCTTACCAGGATTAGAACCCGGGGGCTCTAGCATCGTAGGCGGTATCACTCTTACTAGGATAAACGTGTCGTCGTCGTCGTCGTCGTCGACTATATATTATAACACAACACATCCTAGAGTCTGTGCGGAAAGAGAATAGGCGTGGCGAAAAACGGAACTAACTTACCAGTATGGCCACAGAACAGAAAATACGGCACATACGGTAGAAAAGCATTACAGCGCCCCCCAATCTAAATCCTATTCTCTTTCCGCACAGACTATCTATATTACTATAGGCACAAAGATGCGTCACGATATCTGGCACTTTGAATGTTACAAACTATTGGATGCTAACTGTACCTACTGTATTATGTCGCAGCCAACTGGTTAAATTAGCCATTTGGTTAATTGCCTGGATGAAATTTAGCCAATGCGTCAGTGTATCAATTAACGATATGGCTGGCCAATGCTTAGTTAGGCCGTTCGTAGGGCAACTATGAGAAGATTAGGGTTTTCTCTTTAAACAACTATGACCCGCCAGCAGGTCGACGAAGCCCCACTGCGCGGGGCTTCTATTTCTCCTCTGAGGGACACACGCTGACTAACAAACCTAACCTAAAAAAAGGAGTTTGTTTTGTTCACTTTTCACCGATCCCCCTTGTGGGGGGCGCCGCCCCCCGTCCTCCCATGTGAGATCAGGTCCTAGGACAAAGTAGATTTATATTATTAATGTTGTCGAATAAAATTAGTTTGCCTAGCCGTTTGATAGAAGGGCTAGACGGCCCGATGTCCATCCAGACACGTTACTAAATGGCGCCGTTTACCCAATTAAGCTAGCTAGACAGCCAACCAAATAGCTAATTAAGCTAGTCGGTCGTTTAAATCTTTGTTTATAATCTTTTCCTTATTCTCCAGAATACAGTTAAAATATTGGTGGTATAAAATAAATATTGGCAAAAACATCAAGGAACATTTCATATTTATTCAAAAGTTATCTGAATATTTTTATCTTTTTTAATTTATTCCACTTCAAACGAAGTTAAAATAATACGTTATTAAGGCCAGCCTTCTTATTTTAATTACTAGCTCCAGGTCAGGGCACTTGTCCGACCTGCGCTAATTAACTATCTTGTTAGTACTCGCAATCCACTGAGACAACCCTCGGGAAACGGACACGGGACTATCTTTTATACATATTTCATATTTTATTGTAAATATTCATTGCAAATGCGACTTTATGTTATTTATGGTCGACGAACAATCATGTCTCCGCAAATACAAAATTTTAATTCTCGTTCTTTACAAAATTACGTTCCGTTGCATGTTTTTTTAGTAGGATTATTTCTATCCTAACCTTTATTTTTTCCGTTCTTTTTAGACCTAATCTGTTTTTCTTTGCCCCTCCAGCGTCTGCGGCCGAGCCGTCGCTGGCACCGCCTAGTCACATCAATGAGCACAATCAACTACATTAACGAGACCTCTCATTAAAATCTCGTTAAAAGTATACTCGTTCTATTGACTAATATGTAAGGACCCGACTAACTGACGCGACTAATGGTACCAGCGCCCCTAAATGCTTCTTTGTAACCTCCATATCGTAATTTTTGCAGCCTTTGACCACATAACTAGATATTTTTACGTCGATCGACTGACAATCGCACGCTGTCGCATCCCGCCGTCGATTGACGTTGCATGACCCTTAATGGGTCAAACAGATATTTTTTTTTTATTAAAAAACTTTGTGCTGTCCACTGAAAAGGACAACTGATACTACAAAAACTGTATGAACTGATTATTAGGGCCTGTAGGCGTTTGATGCTACGCTTTGTCGCGCGATAAATAAATGATAAAGCATCGGTCACGATCTGACAAATAGTGTGTTAGAGTCACGGACGAAAGCGTAGCATCATTAGCCTAGAGTGTGTTGGAACCATTAGTTGCGCCCGTTGGTCCCTATTTGTACATTATAATTCGTGGTTAAGTGCCGCTTAAAAGACCTTGTGGCGGCTTGTAGCGATGGTAATTTTCTGGTAACTAAATGTTTACAAAGTACGTTAATATAACATAGGTTTCTCTCTCTATATATAAAGTCTGCTGTTGGTAACCATAAACCAGAAGTTTCATCAATCGGACGAGATACTCAGTCATCCGAAGTTGGGTAACAACAGAGTCCAACCCTCTCATGATGACCATGATCGTTATGCCATGAGCAAAATGAAAAAGAAGAACTCTGAAGGAAAAAACGCGAGAATTTCCCAAGGATCATACAAACTGCATCAACGCTTATACAACCATTTTAACTCCTGTTAGGGAATTGTATTAAACACGTATTAAAGCTGCATTAAACTCTTAAACAGCAATGCCACTTGTTTTGTGTGGTGTTTGCAAGGACCAAAAACAGGCCAAGTGCGAGTAGGATTCGCACACGAAAAGTTCCGTAGGTACAACCGTCGAGCAAAAAATGACATTTCTGGGATAGGGGAGACCGGGTATGGTTGTCTCGCGGGTTGGTTGTCACAGCGGCCATAAAATAATACTAAACGAAACATTAAGTACATCGATCGGTGCTAAAAGATCGCAAGAGCTGTACATCATTCCGTACTTCACCAATCAATGCACTTATTCCTTCGTTTAGTATTATTTTATGGCCGCTGTGACAACCAACCCGCGAGACAACCATACCCGGTCTCCCCTACCCTTTTGTTTTCTATTTTATTTTGTTTTTATTATTTTGTTGTTATAGCAGCGTTGGAAATACATATTCTGTGAAAATTTCGAGTCTCTACCTATTATGGTTCAAAATATATTTTGGAACCCTTCGATTACGGATCCCTAAAAAAGAACAACACGATATCAAAATTTTACCGTGAATAGGCACTTATTTAGCTCATTGTATAAAAGCGAGATACTTTCAGTCACCCGCCCGTAAGAAATAGGGTTTGACAGAAAGTCGAAAACGATTAAGTAGGTACCTAAGATTCAGATGGTTTGATCTGTCTGCGCAATAAAGATCCTAACCTTTTCAGACATCCCTATGAAAGTTTTTTAGTATTGGAAAAATCCTGAAAATTTAACGTATTTTATGGATTCCGTTTGCAACCAGAGGATTTTAGAGACATTTTAAATGTTATTCCCGGGTAACGATGTGGCTGCAGTTGCAATACTATGTTTTTTAGATGTGGCAGTTATTAAAAGTGGAATTCAAACCAGTTTCTATGCTTACGAGTGAACGTGTTTTTAGGGTTCCGTACCAAAATGGTAAAAAAGGAACCCTTATGGTGCGACTCTGCCTGTCTGTCCGTCTGTCACAGCAAGATATCTTAGGATCTATTGATTCTATTGACTTTAAACTTTGGGATAGTGTTAAAAATCGCTAACCTAAGCCTATTGGACTGAAAAAAGAACTTATACCTTTTTTTAAAGGGGGTCGAAATGGGATGTCGAATATCAAAAGTAGAGCTATTATATCGAGTGGGATATCAAATGATACGAGATTTAGCCTGTCATAGCCAGTGATGGTACAATTTCAGAGGTTGAGGAAAACCGGATTAATTCAGTAAGTGTACGATTATCATATAATTTGTTGTTCCTATATCATTAATGAAGAACCGGTTAACACATCTGCATATGCGTTTGATCAGTATGTTTGATAATTGAGACGATTTTTGGATAAATGTGCGAATTTGCTTCTTATAGTGTCATTCACTGGGACATTTACCTTAATTATATTTAGTCCGCCAGTTAGATTATGGCACGAATATGGAACACGTATTTTTTGGTTTATCAAAATATTGAAAACCGACAAAGTTATAGATCATCGAACTTCTGGAGTGGGGGCTTGTGACGTCACTCCTAGGTGAAAATTGTACCAAGGAATGACGTCACTCGAAACTTCTAAGCACTCTATCCTCGTCATTTTTTGTTTGTGAAACAAAAGAAAAAATACGTGTACAATATTTTTTAATAATCTAACTGACGGACTAAACCGTTTTTGTAGTCGTGTTCGTAAATCCTACAACTATGTTATTTCTGTCGTGTCTGATTACATTGTTGACTCGCTGGTACGCTGTCCAAGAATGCGCTGTTTTGCGCTCCCAGTACCAAAGTATAAAGACGAACAAGAAGTCCAACTAAGGCCGTTTAGGAGCGCGCGACATTTATTCACACAGACGCGCGATAACACGTCTGTGCGAGTGCGATCCATACTGGAGCATTCTTACGCATTGTTAAATTTATTTGCTTGTAGTGCGTTCGTACACGGCGCGCACACATTCAAGCGCGCGACATACTTTTTGTAGGAAGAAAAATTACTGCATTATACTGTGCCGATTAGTGTCCGACCGAAACTAGTTTTCACGGCCGAAACCGAAACCGAATTTCGGCTTTGATCTCAGTTTCGGCCGAAACTAGAACCGATACGTCATGTTTTCATGGGAAGAAAAAAAAACAGGTCAAGTGCGAGTCGGACTCGCGCACCGAGGCTTCCGTACAAACATAGTACAAGATAAACTGTATGGTGGGACATCGACATAGGTCGCGGTTAGTCTAGCAGCAAATAAATTTGCGTTACGATTTTTGCGAATTTTTGCATGTTAGGAAAACCGTTATATTTTTCCTGTAATATTTAGGATAATATGAATAATTAGTAATTATTACAAATTTTCCTGATCAGTAACTTCGAAGATAATAATGGCGGGCGGGAATGAATTTTTTTTAACGTTTCTCGTCCTAAATCAAAAAGCACATGATAAAGAAAAAAAATGGGTTTGGAATCTACAAATCAAGTGGGGTGGGGAGTGGGATACATATCAAGTGGGGTATCAAATGAAAGGGCTTACCCTTTCATTTGATACCCCACTTGATATACTAGCCCAACCTTAATTTTTCAACCTCCCATTACAGCGGCCTTTAAAATAAAGTAAAAAAGGGACCTATAAGATTTTTTTCATGTCCTGTAAGCTAGGGTCAGCGATTTTTAAAATTATTCCAAATTTCAAATCGATAGCAGCAGTAGCTCCTGAGATATCTGGCTATGACAGACAGACAGACAAACAGAGTCGCACTATAAGGGTTCGTTTTTTACCATTTTGGTATGGAACCGTAAAAATGAAACTCATAATCAATCAGTCTTCATTTTTAAATAACATATTAATAATTTAGTCTCCGATATTTAGAGTAATCATTAATTATAACATTTTATAACTTCTTATTTCAAATATTATTACCTACCTGTGCTTTTTGAAATAAAGACTGTCCGATCGCAGCACGAAACCTCTCAAATTCAGTTGCGGTTTCGGCCGTAGTTTCGGCCGGGTGGCAGCCGAAACCGAAACTAAGCCGAAACCCGTTTTTTGGCCGAAACTAGGCCGAAACCGAAACCGAAATTTCGGTCGGACTCTAGTGCCGATACCATCCATCTATTGCCGTTTTTCCGAGGAATCCCTTGTTTTAGCATAATTTTATTGGTCCGAATACTCGTTACGCATAATTGTTATTTTACATATACCATTGACTTAAAATTATATTATGAAAAATATTTTTACTAAAAGAACCCGACCGCGGTGAACTTTAAAACTGCATAAAATCCGCCATTTTGTTTATTTTACCAAACTTCATACCCAGTGACACTCGCGCCATCAAGACAAATCTAATGATGTACAATTTATCAAAATGGGTTGTGCCGTTGAGTAGTTACGAGCGGACATAGGAACGACATACATACATACAGGTCAAACACATAACCCTCCTTTGGGCTTCGCCGCAGTGGGGTAAAAAGAAACCTAATCTATTATAAATAACTTACGTCAAATATTTTCTAAAATCTTTTCCGTTAAAGCTGGAGAAAATTTATGCGAAATAAAATTCAGGCTAGCAATACTTTCGGACAAATAAAACGTATGCCTAATAGAAGGAATCCTTTTCTGAGCAGTGGCCTGAAAAATAAAGCTACATATTTCATTACATGGCACGACGTCATGGTCATGTCATCAAAATCTTCTGTATAAAAAAAGTTAAAATCCTTAACCGTAGCCATCAATGATGCTCACTCTCTGATAACATGATACAAATGAGCGCCTAATATTTTAGTTACGCTAATTAATACGTAAGCGATCCTCCGCCGCAAAACCAAAGACTTGTAATTAGCTCTGTAGGAAATTGGTAATTCGTTGTTACCTCACACTTCCCATGCGATTTTCCGTTGCTCCTGCAACCTAATTAGTCGCTTACCTTGTCCCAAAATGTCTAGTCTAGACTTAAAGGGTACTCACGTAAAGACCTTTACAAGTATACAACCCAACGTTCAGTCGAAATTGTTTCGGTTGAGTTATATAATCCAAATTTAAATTTGGACAATGGGCCTCCGACAAAAAACGCCACTGAGACGGATTCTGCGGCCGCCGAACCGTTCCGTAAGAATTAAGTGAGTACTTTAAACTTAATTTTGCCAATTTATAGCAAATATAACAGTTTACGCTTAAGTTAAAGATTTACTATTACATTTTTTTTAATTAGTTGTTATATGTACAATATAAAGTTATATAACAGCTTGAATATATAAATCGTCAAATTGCTCAACATAATATTTTATCTTCTTTTCTTTTATTTCTTTCTCAGAAAGATTCGTTTTTCTACGCCGGATTACGGCTCCCTATCACAAGACAAGGACAGAAACAGAACATTTCAGGATACCCAACTTAGAATTTAACAAGCACCGACTCCAGCGTGGATTGCGTGACCTTTACCAAGGAACCTTTTATGGATTTTATGCCACACCTAGCCATAAAGTAGCTTTTACCGCACGCTACGCGTACGGAAAAAGCCGCTTTCTGGCCAAGTTTAGACATAGAATGATGTAGGTGCACAACACGGAAGGTAATCCAGAAAGCCGTCGATCGCATATTTACGTCCCTCGCTTGCAGCTCGGGCCGCAAACATCTGCGGTCTTGGCCTTTCTTTATTTTACCAGTTGTGCAATGTACTAATTAAAAACCATATCCAAATTTCATGCACGTCCATCCAAATTGAGTTATCGATTCAACCAGCTTTAATATTTGTACAGATCCACCACGCCTTGGGCATATATTAGGCATAATCGGAGTTGAAGGCAACCCCTAATGTATTAAACTTGAATATGTAGGACAATACATATTCTATAAGCTATGAGTACCTACCGAAAGAATATTCAAAGTAGGCATCAGATGGTGTATAACGTGGTTATTTAAATCTACGTTTTTTCTCCGTTTAAATATTTTTATTTATTGGTACAAGTACTAGTACTAGTATACGAAATATGATTTTATTTGAATGAAGGCGATATCGCGAAATTCAAAGGTGTTTGTGGATTCGCCCGTACTGGGCCAGCGTGGGGGCTACATCTCAACCACTCTCATCTATGAGGGCCTGTGCCCAGTAGGACGTATATTTAAGGAGAGACTTCGCCTCCTTATGTGTGTTCTACCGCTTGTATAATGGACTGTGTTCTGAGGAATTGTTCGACATGATGCCTACGGCCGCCTTCTACCACCGCACCGCTCGCCATCGGCAGGGTATTCATACCATACACACGTTGGAACCAAAACGCTCGCACACCAAGCGATTCCAACACGTGTAATCCGAATGTGGAATGAGCTCCCTGACGAGGTGTTCCTAGAAGGCTTCATTATGGAGTTCTTCAAGAGGCAAGTGAATAGGTTTTTAATGGGTGCAACACGCACGTAATGCCCCTGGTGTTGTAAGCATCCATAGGCTGCGGTGACTGCTTACCATCAGGCAGGCCGTACGCTTTTTTGTCACCCTATTGTATAAAAAAATAAAAATATACAGGCCAATGATGATTTATAATAATAATTTTGACGTGTAAAACATTTTCACTTCTCATCTTAGAAAATAATTTCATTATAGTTTTATAAAGGGGGCTAAAGGGTTACTTCTATTCCCTAGGGCCTAAAAGGGATGACATGTATTTATTAACATTACTTTCTTAACCGATGAGAACGGTTTTAAAGCGGTACTTATATACCGAGTTATCATGTACTTAGCAGTAAATTCAATAAATGATAAGAAAATAGAGGATTTTGCTTTTAACACAAAGAGCTTTTCAATGTATACGCCATAGAAACGCAATAAACACGCCATGGACGGTAAAATAAAGGTTACAGCGAAGATAAAAATATCATAAAAAATAAATAAATAAATCAGCGCATAAGCATCACGATTCAGCGAGGAAATGCTGCCAGCATTCTCGGCACAATGCCACAGGGCCCATTTTAGAAATAGGTATTTAGCAGTAGGTTTAGTTAGTATTTTAGTATTATTTTTACTTTTAGGTTTGTTATATTCTTGCTCATATTGTTTAATTTTGAATAAAGGTGATTTTGATCAATAAATAATGTCTATTTATTACTTTTTATACGTTATTTTACCATTCTGTGTGCCTGGTAAAAAGGGGTAGGTACAAATCACATTACTACAAACCAGGTACAAAAGGTCCCAACTTTATTGTAAAACTTAAGCTGCTTTGCACCTAGGTTATTTGTAACTTGTACCGGTTTCATCACGATTCAGCGAGGAAATGCTGCCAGCATTCTCGGCACATTGCCACTGGGCCCATTTTAGAAATAGGTATTTAGCAGTAGGTAGGTAGTTTTGGTTGTTTTTCACTTTAAGATTTTAGTATTATTTTTACTTTTAGGTTTGTTATATTCTTGCTCATATTGTTTAATTTTGAATAAAGGTGATTTTGATCAATAAATATGTCTATTTATTACTTTTTATACGTTATTTTACCATTCTGTGTGCCTGGTAAAAAGGGGTAGCTACAAATCACATTACTACAAACCAGGTACAAAAGGTCACAACTTTCTTGTAAAACTTAAGCTGCTTTGCACCTAGGTTATTTGTAACTTGTACCGGTTTTAGTCTAGTCTAGTCCTAGACCTCGAATACACTGAAAACTTCGACGAGAACTGTTCGACATAATCAAGAAGCTAAAATCTTTTGTTCGCTTAGCTATTCTCTTTTTTATGGTAATACAAGGGTTTCAAAGAATTGCGATATTTAAATATAACTAGAAGAAATCTGCGCAATTTCGGCAGCCATTGAAGGTCTGTGATAGATTGCCTGGGATTAGTTTTTGCCCAGGTAAAACCCGTGTGATAGATTATACCTAAGATTAAGCGCTGATAATGAACATAACATTGAACAGAAATTCTGAAACAAGCCTACTTATGTACGTATTTCTATTTTTCCTTGTGCCTAAGTAAGGAATTGTTAGCGAAGAGTTCTGTCCTTCTGCTTACGCACTTTTTATTGCTTAACATTTAATTAATATTGTTAAACTTATCCTATTTGTACGTAACATACAGTATTAGTTACTAATTAAGTAATTTGCAACTAACCAAAAAAATGGATGTTTAACGTCTGAAATAAACGATTTTTATTTTTATTTATTTTTAAGGCACTCGGAGTTGCATAGTACATATACCAGGTTACGAATACTAAGTACAAATACCTTTTACTGACAACTCGAAAATTGATTTATTTATTTGTAAACCTTACCATCTGATACACCCGCAAAATGCCCCCTGAAGTGCGGTGTATGTTAATGATCATAACCATTTAAGTTTCGTCACTAACATATTATATTGGTTGGTATATTTGGTTAAATAAAGGAAGGTATATTAATGCGTAATTCATTGATTGATCATGAAATCGGTAATAATTCAGTATTCGACATATAAAATATTAAATTTTAATCTCATAATGTAACAAACGCACATCTTTTGTATGTAGGTGATTTCTAATTTATAAAAGAAGATTTTTCGCAATCGCAACACGTCCAATGAAGTATGCCCCTATAATTTCATAAATTTTGACAAGGTTAAGTCAATGAAATGAAAATAAATGTAATTGGAGCAAGTTACCCCGAAGAGAATTGGCCCAATTTTCCATTAAAACACTTCGGAAAACGAGAGGAAATTGTATTTTCTTCGAACACTCAAGACAGAGATTTAAATGTCAGAAAAAGTGACAGTCGGACTTTTAATTCCTTGAAATTAAAAAAGAACTGAAATTGCTTCAAGAGAACCTTTACTTTACGGCAGTACTCAACTTAAGCAGGTAATTTCGTTGTATAAGTTGTAATCACACTAATATTATAAATGTTGTGGTAATTGTGAAGATTTTTGGATGTTCAGATGTTTGGATATTTGGATGTTTGTTACTAAATAACGGGGTAGCAACTGGATGGATTGAGCTTTGGCATGCAAGTAGACCAAGTCCTGGATTGAAACATAGAATACTGTATATCCCGGTAAATAGTTCCCTTTGGACAGTAAATAGTATTTTATGCAATAGTTGTATAAGTAGGGTCAAAATACGCGAATGGCGTGAGTCGAGGACGACGTTGCCGCGGTGGCGAGTATCGCAAATAGAGACGCCATGAGCGTATGTAATTAAAACACACTCATTATTTATACTCGTAACGTAGGTAGCGATTAAACCCGTTTGTTAATTTAGAGAAAGTTCAAAATAGAAAAATCCTCGTGCTCATGCAATATACCCAACTTGGAAATTCCAAGCTCAGAGGTGTAATTTACAAACTGACAAGTAAATTACATGCCGGGAAAGCGTTTTCTCGCATGCGATTACTCAACGGATAATTAACTTAGAAAAATGTCGAGGTCAACATACGAGACCCTGCAGACGGCTTATTGAGTTACAGTCCGGAAAATTGGCATGTTTGAAGAAAAATCACATAACAACCGAGTTTTATTGTATAAACACGCCTTTATGACAGTAACGATAAAGACAAATGGGGACATTCTAAATGAGATTATAACTTTTGGGTTCTGCGCTTTTGATCTTGTGTTACAGAGCGCGTTTTTTGACGCGGGTGCAAAGTCAATGTTACACAAGTCGACAATATATTTTTATCGTACCCTAAATTTGTCAAAATTATACAAGATTCTGTTAAAATAGGCAAAATAAGGAAATGTGTTGAAGTTTTGATTTCGATACCTAAAGTGTAACTTCTTTCATGAGCCGTCAAAGTTGAGTGGGAAAGTCCATGTTAGAAGTATGAATATATTAAAAACTATTAATAATCATTGAATAGCCAATAAAATCCGATCTCTGTAATTATAATTATATTAATTACTAGTCAAGTCACTAAGTCTGTATAAAACTTGCATTACATAGATTTAATTTTAATTTTGGTACAATAAGTAATTCATAAACATGTAAATTGCTACACCCTACCAGGGTACCTATACCTAGTTTTAAGTCCTAATGTATTGGTTTATGCAATAAATGAATACTGAAAATTGTGTAACGTTAGTTATGAAACAGTTACGATAAACACAAATTGAGTTGAGTTGGTTAACTGGTAGAGAATGCCTTATGGCATTAAGTTCGCCTTTTGTACGATAAGTTTTCTTTTGTGCAATAAAGTTTAATATAGCTGCAGGACAAATTCTTGATCTCTCCAGAGAAAGTATGACCGTGTGACATCACATCGCTACTATAATTATGCTTCAGTATGAAGCGTTCTGATTCTTTTTGTGGGAAAATCTAAAAATGTGATTTTAACATTGTTGTATCTCGGTGAGTTTCTATGATATTGAAGTAGTTTATTCACTAATATTTGTATTATTGAGAGGCCTTTCTATACCTAACATAACACATAAAAAAAGTTGTAAAATAGCCTATTTGGAATCTAATTCTAGTGTTACCCAAGTGTTACCTAGTAATACACTACCTACTACGTAACCGGAGATGTAAGAGGGGGTGCAATTACTCTCATAGATGAGAGAAAATTGATAGTTACCACGCAGGCCCAGTGTGAATTGAGGATTTCACATACACCTTTGAAGTTCTACATGGTCTTTTCCTGGTAAATCTCAAATCATATTTCGTACATAAGTTGCAAAAAACTCATTATTACGAGTCATTCGAACCCACGATCTCCGTTTGAAAGGCGCATGTTCTCACTTGACTACTTACATAAAAATGAAAATAGACTTGAATCGCTACTTACTTAAATTGTTCCAGAACAGTTCGACAGCTTCAATTATAAAATGACTAATGAACTATAAAATTGATGTTCAAGGAATTGGTTTTGTTTTGTTTAGCATGAAGTGTCAAAGTGAAATTGAATTGTAACTTGGTGTAATTTGCTATCGCAATATTTGGCGATTCATTGTTCATCGCCAATTGCTTTTGATTGTGATTTTTGTTCGTTCACAATTTAACCCAGATGTTTTTATTTGGGCATAGAATAAGTGTTTGTAACAAAACTAACGTCCAGGTTCGACCACCGGACGGAACGCACCGGATCTGGCTGTCTCTCTCTATATCTTTTTTTTTTAAAAGGAGATCAAATGGGAGGTTTTAATTTAAAATAAGGCTACGATATCAAGTGGGGTATCAAATAAAAGGTCTTAATTTGTAAACCTTTTTATATTTCTCTTAACCGTATACTTTTTTATTTAGGATTGACATGTTAAATAAAAGTTCACAAACTGAGAAACGGAGAAGCTTCCTCCTTTTTTAAAGTCGATTAAAAAGAAGAACGTTATTTGAAAATATTGATATAAAAATGTATAGGTAAAAAATTGAACTAAAGCACTTGTTGCATGTAGTAGTGTACTGAATGTATATGGAACTTATGTCCTTTTTGAAAATAGAACGTGAAACTGGTTACTACTACATGCTCCAGGTGATTTAGGTAAGTATTTCACCTATATCACTTTAATGTATGGTCTCTGCACACTGCACACTCACGTAATGTAGCCCCTAGCAGCTACGATAAATATTTATATGGACCTAATTGCCTAAGTGCTAGAAGATTGATGAGTATCTCTCCGGAGGTTTCTCAGAGACGTTTTCAAGCTACCACTTACATTAATTTTCATCAAGCTGCCTATAATTTGCCAAGCTGCTTTTTACCTTTTTATGCCACACCTGGCCATAAGCTGGCCGCTTTCTGGCCAAGTGTAGATATAAAATGATGTACACAACACGGGAGATAATAAAGAAAACCCTCGATCGCATATTTACGTCCCTCGCTTGCAGCTCGGGCCGCAAAATCTGCGATCTCGGCCTTTCTTTGTATTACCACCTTAGTTGTGTAATGTACTATAATATTACGTCATAATTTAACACGCTCCAAATTTGGTGCTATAAACAAAAGGTCCCCGTCCCTTGTGGTGATGGTGGGATGGATGGTGATGGTGGTGGATGGTATTTGTAAGTCTCTTTATTATTCTTGCGACAAATTTCAATAAGACTTTTTTTTTTCAGCAAATATCAACGCGTGGTACATAGTTCGACACCTCTTTAAAAAACACTATAAGGTTCCTAAGTAATGTTTTTGATTAAGTGAATGTATTTGGAAATAATCGCTCCGAAAGTTGTGTAAATTGTGTCCCCCCCTCTATTTTCTAAACCGTGCGCCCGAAAAATATGAAAAAAAATCACGAAGGTAACGCTTAATTAATACTTTCAACGAAAATTATTTTCAACAAGATCGAATGTACCGTTTTTGAGTTATTGCCGATAAACTGCGCTTCTCAACAAAAGGACGTAATTGCTATGAAGATACGCTCTTTTGTTGTTGTACTTTTTTTACATCGTTTTTTTTACCTTATATTATAATTAAGGCTATGGAACCCTACACTGAGCATGGGCCGACATGCTCTTGGCCAGTTATTTTTTCAATTGCCCTTTCAGCTTGATTTATAAAATGCATTCTACTGTTGGAACTAGGAGTTAAGTCGTAACTTTTACGATATATCCTACGAGCTTAGAGCATATAGTATAGGCCTTATATGTCGTAATTGCGTGCAAAATAGTCATCAGAATTTTGAGGGGAGGTGTGGAGATAAAATTACTTACAAATACCATCCACCACCACCACCACCACCATCCATCCCACCATCACCACCATCCACCATCTTTTTCTAAGCTTGAAGTGGTTGAACGTTTATTACTTGTGCTTCAGCACATGCGGGCATTTTTATGATCCGTGTTCCCTCTTGTGAAGCAATTTCATGAATAACTATTAATCGATTGTGAAATTGTCTTTATATGATTTTTTGCACATTGTGCAAGGTTTTTGGTAGAGGAGAAAGTTACTGAATGGCGACTCCTGTCATATGTGACGTTCCGCGGGTAAAGGTACCTTATGGATATTGACGCTTGCGTCGTATCCAACTCCGTTACTATAGGACATCAAGATAGAAGGACGCAAGCGACAATATCCATAAGGTACCTTTACCTGCGGAATGTCCAGGCCCGCGCCGACCCCCGGCAGCGCCTGTGTGCAAACCTATGAAGCCACCTCTTTATTGTCGTCGTGTTTCGAATTCCGGCGCCCGTATTGCCTTGGCGCCTGTGTGCGTTGCACACTTCGCACACAGGGGCGGCGCGGCCCTGGGAATGTCACATATATGGTCTAAGACTACGAGTAAGAAGTAATTTACGAAAAATAGAATAGAATTTTTTGGATAACATATTATTATCATTACGGTTACATATATATGAGCCAATTCACCTCGTGGGTTCGCTGTCCCTAGTCCAGTTAAAAAGACTTCAACAACAAACTTAAATTTGGGCCTAACATCCTATATGGAATTATCATTGCGGGTTAAAATGAGGTCGCAAAATGTGATTGGGAAAACTTATTTCCTGAACTGTCACAATAAATCTAATGCCTTATTCTACCTTCACATTCAAGCCCTTCCAGCCATTATTTCATAGTTACGATCTCCATAAAATTACATTATTCTCTCATATGGATGGGAAGGTTCTTAAACGTACATAATTTATTATAGGAGTGGAATATCCTATCCTGTGTCGTGTGCAGCTTCATGGTCCATAAAACAAAAGTTAGACAAAGCCATTACGTTATATTATAACCATTACATCAAGTTTTGCTCTGGTTCACATGTGTAAACATCATCAAGTGTCTTCCGGCAAATCGCCTGATGTTGTGAGTGTTGTGTGTCGGTCGAGTGAGAACCCTAATATGCAAAGTAATAATGAAGACTAGGTGCGGGTAGTTCGGAAAACCTGCGCGGATAGAAGATATTGACACCCGCCTCGCCAGTCCCTTCGCGACCATGGACGTCACGGCACGTGCGAAACGTCGAGGTCGCAAGCGACAATATCCATAAGGTACCTTTACCTGCGGAATGTCCAGGCCCGCGCCGACCCCCGGCAGCGCCTGTGTGCAAACCTATGAAGTCACCTCTTTATTTTCGTCGTGTTTCGAATTCCGGCGCCCGTATTGTATGTTTTTACACGATTAATTCCCGTTTTGTTTGAGTGAAAAAATCTTGAAAGTTTAAATCAATATTAAGTATCAAAACGCTCATAAAGTGTGCAGTTAATTCTGAGTTGTGACGTCATGTCAACGTCAATGGTTGACATTGCCTTATTTAGAGTTTTTGTAATTTTAAATGAGTTTCATTGCTTTACCTTAGAGTTAATTTATTTATTTTGATTGTTGTTAGATACCCTATTCTAAAAAATCGTGTAACGTAATGAGGACTACCAAGGTTTTAATTACCAATAAATATGGTACTACTGATAGTGAGGCTTGCACTATTCTTCCAATAGTACATTACATAACGAGGCCAGTAAAGTAAGAAATGTCTCAGATCAGATCACATGTATTGTCGGCCAAGGCGAAGCTGAGGACGACAACGTGTGATCTGAGTCTTTATTATTTACTGGCCAAGGTTTGTATAGGGAAACTGTTGTACCTCGGACAGTTGTCAAGTTTTAAATTTTCTCATGGTTTTTAAATATATAATTTACACCATTAACGATTTTATTATATATGGATAGATCTGTATACTTTACATTGAAATCCGTGAGATCCACTCGCCATTCTATCGCTCACGCTCATTTCTCCCCAAAGTTACAATGTATATTGTATAATCCCACATGACTGGCGACTGATGCATCAAGTTTAAGTCGAAATAAACTGACATTCGAAAGTAATCCCTCATAAATTGCCAGCTGTCTATTACAACGTTATGATGTAAGACATAACGTTTTATTGAGCAGTCCATTTGACGGGTTTACGAGCTCGTAAACTGTTATGTGAATGTTTCATTGCTCAAAATTTCTATTCAAAACAGTGCGTGGGCTGATAATTTGTTTCACGGAATCTTTGCGACGGAGACTCGCCACCTGTATCGATGGCGGCGTACCAGTACGTCTAGCATAACTGGCCGCGACTTCGTTTCTCGCGCGACAGAGCATCACCTGTCACTGTCACACTATATTGAGTGGAAAGAGATAGGTAGCATTTGTCGCGCGACAGGGTCGCGTGTCACAATTGTGCTAGATGTACGGCTCGGAAACAGGTATTTTCTCCATACAAAAATACCGGTATTTATTCCTTTGGTTTGGTTTATTATTTCATTTTTTAATCGGACAATCTAATAATACAAAGTCATCACTTAAATATAGGGATGTAACGATACGGATACCGATATCGCCGGTATCGCCGATATATCGGTATCGCCGATAATATACAACCGATATTTGAAGAACGCGAAAAGAATTTGCCGTATGAAAAAAAATCTGCAAAAAGTAATTTCAATTACTGTCTTATTTTATGTATTGGTCTATTACCTTGTGCAATGACAATTACTATGTTAGTTAAATCTTTGGTTCTTTTTAAAAAATAAGTTTGAATTTTGAGTTGACAATCTATATTTTTCTAATATTTTTACTTTACACTTTCAAGGTTGACTCTCTGTTAAATATAGCCAAGTTTTAGGTATAATAAGGACATACAAATATCAGAAGTTCATACTTCATTATTTAGCTAAGATATCGGTATCGCCGATATTTACTACAATATATCGGTATCGGTATCGTATCGGCAAAACTATGTATCGTTACATCCCTACTTAAATACATTATTGAGCCCTACATAAAAAGCGTAAAATAATTCAATATATTGGGCTATTTCGGGGTTTTTGCAAAATACTACAGCTTGGTAACTTCGTTGGTGACACTCGCCTGTGTGCTTTTTGTTCTGTGCAGCCGTAACTACTTACACAAGTTACCGCCAACACGAACGGCGACCGACAGAGGCAGCCTCCGAAGGCCCCCGTTCGTGTTGGCGGTAACTTGTGTAAGTAGTTACGGCTGCACATAACAAAAAGGACACAGATGAGTGTCACCAACGAAGTTGCCAAGCTATAGTTCCGAACCCTACGGCGTACCTACAGTTGCAGCGAACTTCAGCTTAGTGCTGTCTAGGGCTTGCAATAATAATACCCGTATTGGTTACTAATGGTATGGATAATACCGGGATCCTAGGATGCAATAAAACTGGATATGTTCTTCCCGAGCAAGCTAATGACATCGTGCGAACTTGGCATACGTCATAAGTATATCGAGGCTCATACATGATGGCAATTGCATTATCGTGACGTAGGGAAATTACAGCTTTCTTTTTAGGGTTCCATACCTCAAGAGGAAAAATTGGAACCCTTATAAGATTTGTTGTACATCTGTCAAGACCCTCTATCTTGGGAACGTATGAAGGTATCGAGTTGAAATTAAAACCCTATACCTACTCAAGCCTATGGTCTTTTGAAGCTGTGAAAAAATCAAACTTCTAAGTTAATGTAAAAAAAGATATGCCCGTTTATATCGCAAAAACCGTTCATTTCGACTCTCTCAAGAAAACCAACATTTATAAGGTACTATCTTCCGTTCACCTAGAACTATAAAATTTGGCAAGTAATACCGTCTTATACTACAAGTATAGGGAAAAATCTGAAAACTATACATTTGTAATTAAATCATAAAAAATATAGTCTTTATTTAAAGTATTTGTACGGAACCCTCGGAGTCACCGAGTGAGTCCGAATCGCACTTTTGGTCGCACGTCCGGTTTTTTATATTGTAAGGTAAACATCCTACTGCTCGACACCCTGATGTGACCTCTATTGCTAATTACGTAATTAACATTCAACATGGCGACTATCTTTGCAGTTTTAAGCTTCGATTCAATGTAACGATACCAAACCGTAATTTAGCGTAAATCCAAGTTTTAAGGGGCATGAAAATAAAGTAAACGTAATGTTAGAAACCATAATTGAATGGCTCAATAATCATAACTTGCAGATTAATGATTTGTTAGGTTGTATATACGATTCGAAAGCATTTTGTCTCCTGAACACTACACTATTTTTATAATTTTTTTATATCACTTAATATAAAAAATACAAATTAATAAAACATATGTTCTCATTTTACCAGTTCTACGGCACAAGAGATGAAATGCCAGTGCCTTTTGCCATAGAAAAAATAAGCTGTCATAATTTTGAATTTGACATTGTCAATGCATACTGTCAGATCGCTTACTTTTTTCGATCGCGATAAGACTAAAGTAATGGTTTATTCTACCGTAGAACTGTAGTTACGCCCTTTTAGAATAAGTAAGTATTAATATATTAATTATAAATAAATTCAAATTCTGATGAAACAAATAATCTATCAGCGTATTCGTCTTTTCAAACCAAATACAGAGAATCAATAAAATTAAAGGCTCAAAAAATGAAAGGTTGTCAATTTAAATATTCAATATAAGAATAAAAAATAGTAGAAAACAATAATGTAAAATTTTTAGGCTTAAAATGAGATAAGTATTTAGACTGGAATACACAAATTGAAAAAGTCTGTTCCAAAATAAATAGATTTGTTTATGTACTTCGTCGACTAAGGCGCATTTCAGGTTTAAATGCCACTTTAGCCGCCTACCATGGTTATGTTGCCTAAAGTTCAAGATATGGTCTAGTTCTTTGGGGAAATGTGCAAATATGAATAGAGCGTTCATTGCTCAAAAAAATGTATTCGAGCCATCTGTGATGCAGCCATTAGAAAATCGTGTAAGCCAAAGTTTAAAAAGTTGAAGATTTTACCGCTCCCATGCTTATGCATTTTAGAGGCCTGCATGTTTGTGAAAAGGCATATGCATTTATTCAAAATAGCCCAAGAAACACAAAACGTTTAGTCCATGATCGTGTTCCAAGGCCGGCATTGTACATGAAGCAGTGTTACGTAATGTGTATGAAGATATTTAATAAGCTGCCGAAACAAATGCGGGAGTTCCCTTTTAACAAATTCAAAAGAGAACTAATAGTCACTTAATGGAGAAAAATTACTATCACATCAAAGATTTTTCTGACCCAGAATACAGTATAAAATAAGTGCAAGAAAAAAACAATTATATTTTGCATGCTAGTATTACACTAATACATATAGCAGAATAAGCCACAAAAGGTCTGTACTACACCTAAGGACTCGCAACCCCTCCTGGGCGTAGCGATAGTCGGACCGGGTGGTTGGCCGTGGCGTTCCCTGGGGTCGAACCAGGTCGCTAGCCAGACCACCCTTGGGTGTTCGACTGTGTGCCACACACAGTCGACACGCAGGTCGGGCTGGGTTAGTACCGGGGGTGCCTGGAGTCTTAAGGACTCGCGCTGTACATACTTATTATATGCAAATAAAGCTATTCTATTGTATTCCAAAAACCCCATACTAAAGGCCATTTCGAAAACTAGACATAATGGGGAGCATAAGTGTATAAGATAAGATAGTGATAAGTATAAATACCACAAACAAAATAGTCGATCTTATTAATGAACATCCAGAAATTTCAATATGACCTAAGTAAACAAGTTCCCTACAAATTTACCAAAATATCCCATGAATCAAGCAAAATTAATCTTCATGTCTATGAGATAAAACGTTAGATAACCCTTACGAGACATGCCTAAATTCCAGCTATTAATCTTACAATGGCCCACAATTGTCCCTATGAGGCACATTGTAAAGTAACAAGTAATATTAGGGTTCCTAACTAATCTTGGGAAGTTGGGTTACTATAAATCACTAGTAATAGTGCCGCATAATAACTAGGAATAGTTGGATTCTTTCTCAATAGTACGTAGTTTATATAATGGGAACATTTCAACAAATCAGTAGCTTTCTTCTCTGGGCTATTGAAGACCGCCTTAAGCCGTTACTTTTTTATTTCTTTTGAAACGGTATAGGGTCCAAAAATCAAGTGACAGGAACAGTGAACTCTATCACTTTATACCGGGTGGAACTGTACCATCATACCATGGACTTTCCTGAAAATATAGTGTCATATATTTGGTGCAGAATCGACCTGCAGTAGTTAACTACTTGTAGTAAGAAAAACAAAACTATCAATAGTACATTGTGTATCTAGGACGGTAAGTAAGGAATTACAAACGAGTGTTTGTTATAAGCCCGAGGTGAAACCGAGGGCTTTAATAACACGAGTTTGTAATTCCTTTACCGCCCGTGGCACACACAATGTTTTTCATCACACTTGTGAGGAAATCTTAATAAAATAACCTTACTTTTCGATCCAGTATGACAAGAAAATATTAAAACAGACAGTGACATTTGTCACATATGTCCATAGACAATGCGAACGTTAAGTCACGTTCGGAAACCATAGCAGTAACGGCCATTTTAGTTGATTTTATATTTGCAAAATAAAGAAATACATTATTTAAACATTTAATTAATGTTACCGAAATATGTGTTTATATGTATTTGCAATTACAGTTATCTTTAAATAAATATTTCAGTGATAAAAGTTAAAAAAGTAAGTTGGCGTTTCCTTTGAACATGACAAATAAGAGTAAAACAGAACCAGCGTTTCAAATTTAAAAAGAAAACCATTACGCCCTAGGGCGTAATAGGCCATTTACGGCCCGCAGAACCTACATGTAATGACACCATTTTCGAGCAAGTGTGATGAAAAATAATATTTTATACATATTTGTACAATCGAAGACACTGCTAACTGACCACTTGTCACCCTTATTACAATGTATTAAGGTCTACTGATGTTCACTTAACTGTGTCTTCGTTTGTACAACCCTACTACTTGGCCGCCACTACCACCATGTCTTATGCCGCGGCTACATTGTCGGGATTCGGCGTTCGTGTTGGAGTCTCTTTCTCTGATATATAAAAAGAACGAGACGCCAACACGAATCTTCGGCGAATCCCGACAATGTAGCCGTAGCGTTACAATACGCGCGTACGACTTTTAAATAGGGTTGAAGTACGCAATTTGTTGCATGAAAGTTTAACAAACTATAACTTGAAAACAGTGATTAACATAGTATAATATTTGCAGAAAATATTGCACTTGTTTAGCCAAACAATGCCACATTTACAGGAAAGTATCTCGTTTCGTTCCATCCTGTCTACAAAATTATTGTAAAATCTAGGAAAAAATTATGATCAAATTAATGATGACAACAAACAATCTAAACTTATATTAAAAATTGTTACGTTCGTACAGCAATGATAGTAGTAACGTGAAGGGTCTGCTAGACGTTTTGGTAAAGTAGAGTTGGCAAGAAACTTTAACCTTCAACCCCTACGACATCAGACGTCAAGTGCGAAAAACTAACTCGCATAAACAATACAATACAAATATACTTACAATATCGCACACCAAAAAAACAGATTACAAAAGATACATAGGGATACGGGCCTTGATCGCTTTGATTTTTTTTGTCCTCAACACTAGAGACTTCATTGTACCTATCAATAGTACGGTACACAAACCTAAGCGTTATATTTAATTTTTTGAGCAACTTGAAAATGGTACTTGGCGAGTGCCCACAGCGGTGCAACGCTAAAACAGCTATTCGGTTTTCTTTCAATGTCCACTCCATCGTGACAAATCGCAGCAAATTACTGTTCTTTTTTTTTAACTAATTGTCAAACATTCAAAAATGGGATACAAAAATATTTTCTTAAAATTATGTTCTAAATTTAAAAATAATGTGCCAGTGACAGAACTTTAGGACCAACTAGGTACTTAGAACAAAAGGTAGACAACAGGCGGCCTTATCGCCATAAACCTTAATTTAACCTAAGGAACCTGAGAACAAACTAAAAAAACTCGACATCGTTACATAAAAAAACGGTTCGCCACATTCACTAACAATCTTAAATCAAGTAAGTACTAAAAATTTTTACGACTTAGAAGTTTGTTACGAATCGACACAAACAAATCTAATATGAACGTTTACTCCAAATGCGTCGGCCAACATCGCCATGAATGCTTAAAGAGGGCCCGTATTCCAATGTGGCTTTGTGACTCTCAGCGACATCGCAGTTATAGGGACCATCCATATATCTTTATCTTTACATACACAATTAATACAACATATTATTTAAAAAAAATAACAGTGCGTTCGGTTCGGATGCGATGAAACCCGAAAGACAGCAGCCCCGCGCCTCGACCTGGAATAGCTATCGCGGATCGGAGTGTGGCTACTTTTCTTTTTTTATACCTACCTTGCGGGCATGACGCCGGGCTTGTGGGCCCGGCATTTCGTGATCATCGCAAATATATCATAGAAGAAGAAGACCGCTTAGTTCTCTACTCACAACCGTGGGCATCGCAAGACAAGTAAGACGATTTGGAATAGACTCCAGTATTTTCCTGAACACAATTACGAACAAAGTTCTAGAAACGATCCGAGCCAGAAACTTGTGAACCTTTTAATTTTCTAGATGATGAATAATTTATTCTTTGGAATCAGACTCTTGTGCATTTCTTATTCCAATTATGAGTAATATAAATGGAAGGTAAATTGAATTTAATTTATAAACAAGAAAGAAGCTATTGGACTAATCGTAAGAAAAAAAAAAAGAGAAAATATAAATTGAGGTGACTTAGTGTGTAATCAAGATACCGCCCCGTCAGTTTTCTCTAACGCAGTTTCACCACAGATTACGGAATATAACCAGATATTTCACTCTCGCGCATTTCCATACAAAAAAAAGAACTCCCATGCTCGCAGCGAAACAATAGACCCGTTTGGCGCGCGCGGCGGCGTACAGTACGTTTACCAACTTCTCGTACTTTCTTTGTTCCGGCCGTTTGTATTTTAGTTTTTTTTTTCATGATTTTGGTTAGTTCCAATTCATAACTTTGACAATAAACACAAAATCCCTCCTCACCCCGTAGTCCCTCGTAGTTGGAGTGAGAAGTGATTTCATACTAAGGTGAGTTGGACAAATAGGGATGACGACTGGGTTAAAACTATATAATTCTATTTAGTTCGTCAGTTACATTAGGGAAAAATATGGGACACGTATTTTTTGGTTTATTAACATATAAAGAATCGACAAAGTTATAGATCATCAAACTTCTGGAGTGGGGGCTTGTGACGTCACCCCTAGGTGAAAATTGTACCAAGGAGTGACGTCACTCGAAACTTCTAAGCACTCTATCTTCGTCATTTTTTGTTTGTCAAACAAAAGAAAAAAAACGTGTACAATATTTTTTAAGAATCTAACTGACGGACTAAACAGTTTTTTTTAGTCGTCTAGCCCATTGTTGCATCGATACTTTTGGATTATGAATATTAATTACCTCAGCTCCATTTGCAATAAGAATATATTATTTAGGTAGCAGTAGCCTTTAAAAACCACCTCACCCATCTGTCATCCCTACTCTCCCTATTCGTAACCCATATGTCCTCGCAATCCCTTCTCACCCCATTTTACGGTGTGTTTATAATTTAATGGTCTAATAATGAGCCCAAATAATTTAGCAGTATCAATACAATTCAATATAAGTTTGACAGTATTCACTGATTGATTTTCTTAATGAAATGAATTTGGAAACCATGCGGTATATGTATTTCAAATACATTAGGTATTGATAATTCGCACAGCACATTCAGTACACTTATCAGCATCGGAACGACAACGTCTCGGCTTGGCACAAACGACTAAGTTAAATATATACTTAGTTATAGATACAAGAAATCAAAGTACATAGGAAAAATTTCAAGGAATCGAACCCGGTAGTTACCGCCAAATTTCCGGCCCGACGTCTCAACCATTCGACAAAAATAAAATAAAAAAACATCACGTTTCTCTCATATAGTATAGAAGGCTAAGTTCCGAGTAAGTCTTACGAATGGTTGGTAACTAGTTATCATTATTATACGTAGGTGCCAAAAAAATTATGGGCTTGACCTTTCTCGGTCGCCTTTATTATACCGCTAGAGTTACCGTTGTGGCGTCCCGGAAAGTCTAACTTGAGTGCCATATATTTCACGCCTGACAAGAAGTATGAGATGGGTCAATTGCAGAAAAAATGTACCTTTTACTTTTTTTGTCTGATCATGGTGTGTCTTATACCATTTTACTCAGAGTCACGAGCACTTTTCATTTAGGAAATAAGAAAAAGTGGTCCAAAATGTCCCAACTTTTCCATACAAATTTTGAATTTCTCAGTTTCGTTACGCCCAAACTTAATATAGGGGAAAATCGTAACGAAGCTGAGATCTCAGTTTCTTTTTTTATTTGATAAATGAAAAGTGCTCGTGATTCTGAGTAAAATGGTACAAACAGCAACACAGTTAACTATACACTTCAAAAATGGGAAATACTGCAAGAAAGAGAATCACACTTGAAGGCGTCGTGTTATGCATGTGTGCGTGTGTTTATGAGTATAAATTGGCTATTATTCAAAAGAGTTTTGAAACAATAATTTTTCTTTTCTGGCTGATCCAACGTCATTATTGACATTAATGCCATATTATTGAATTCGTGGAAAATAATGAATGAATAATAAATATAAATAACATTATATTGGTGCATCATATCAAAAATATGAAGCACCAATAAAAACATTATCAATATAATTAGTTTATTCCATCCCAACGTTCGTCTGAAAGCTAAATCATAATTTTGACAAATTCACCTGTCTTGTTGAAATAAAACCTTTATTTACAGTATGGAAAAAAAAACTTTGCCCAAACAACTAATGACAAAGCTCAAAGGCACATTACACATACGCAAACGTTATTTGATTTGAAGTTGACATAATACAAACATATATATCTCTTTCAATCGTTATCATTTTCTCTCTGCTCTGTCTTTAATGGGCAGTTAAGTGTGTTGCTGTTTGTATAAGACACACCATGAACAGACAAAAAAAAAGGTATATTTTTTTCTGCAATTGGCCCAGATGCGTGTGATTCACCCGTAACATATACCTTCACACGGTGTAAAGGTATTTGTTACGCATGCTTCGTAATGTTTTACAAGGTTTTATTTATTTTCACCTGTCCCGATATCTGTCAATCAGTCTGTCCGTAATAAAATCTTGAAAGTTAAATTTGACCCACTTCCCGGTTACCTGAAATTGGGCTGAAATTTTGCAAGGATAATTTATATATGCCTATATAAGGAGGCTTGTGAACTAACTTTTGTTTCTGATGTAAATCGATTCTACTATTTCTGAGGAACAAATATAAGGTCCTAATTTATTAGTTGCAGATATTTTAACACGTTATACTTTCCATTAAAATAATTAACTTTAATTAGAAATTAAGAAATCTTTTCATATAACTTTTTTGATTTCATTTACCTACCAAAAAAATTAATTATAATTTCGTCTAAAAAAAATCACCATGTGCATTATCACATGTCACAATAACACTATCTGTCATGTCAACAAATGTTTGTCGTAAATGTCGTAACGGTTCGGCGGGAAAACTGCAAATGTCATTAGGATGGGATTTATCGACGTGAAGTGGCCAGTTACAGTTAAGTGGTACGTAAAAGAGCTACTAGAATCTGTACAATGAGTTTTCATTTAGTAATCACATTAACAGGGTGTTATTACGTAGCAAATTTGTTTTTCCTTTTTCTCCAAGAAAACATGGTAAAAGCTATAATGTTTCATGCTTTAATATACACCAGAGGCCGAGTACTATCAGCTGTAAAAATATCTGCAACTAATAAATTAGGACCTTATATATACCTATAACTACTACTCTTGGATCACTGTAACAGCCACCGATTGCAATCAAAAGAAGCCGACCGCACCGAGCGCTGAAAACGCCCCATACAAAACGGACGCCAACGGTGACGTCATCGTTGAGTTCTCGCTGTACTGTGTATGAAAAAAATTGCATTAGCTCATTTTGAGCACGAAAAAGCACTTAGATGCGTTTAAGCACTTAGATGTCGTACATTTATTTTTTCAGTGTTATTGAAGCATTCCAAAATTTACTTTAATTTTTCTTTAAGACGATTAAAAAATTCAAACTTTGTGGTCTCATAATTTATATAAGTATATTTTTTGTTTATTTATTCTGTGTTATGATACTTTAGTATTTTCCAATCCAAATGACTGTATTATATTGTAAAATCCAACATTAGTCATCATCGCCAATATGCAAATCGTATTCAAATGCGATATTATTATGACAGTCGCATAAACTACTGTAATGTAACTGTAATTATGTGTTAAATGGGTCGAACACACATGTAACATGTACAAGTCGGCTATTTCATAACTTCCCCAAGTTATGAAATAGCCGACTTGTACATGTTACTGGGGCCCACGGTGTTTGTGTTACGTCGAGCTGGCAAGTATGATACCATGAACGCTCCGCCGAACCTTTCGAAACGAAGTTAACTAAGTTACGAAGACCGGCCTGAAAGCATTCCTTTAGTAAATAGTAGCCAAAGTAGACTTACAGACTTTATTCCACTTAGGGACCTGAGCTAAGTAACGCTAAAAGTGCCACTTATTCGTTGGAGATTTCGGAGATGTTGGATGATACAAAATAAGTTTCGGTATTTGGCATTAGGCTGTGTCTCCACCAGAGCTGTGCAAGGAGCTGTGCGAGAAAGAAATCTACTAATTAACGTGTGTAGCCTCGTTTAGCGCGGCCCGGAATTGGTAGATTCTTTATGCCACACCCGGCCATAAAGTGGCTTTTTCCGCACGCTGCGCGTACGGAAAAAGCCGCTTTCTGGCCAAGTGTTGACATAAAATGATGTACACAACACGGGAGGCAATAAAGAAAGCCCTCGATCGCATATTTACGTCCCTCGCTTGCAGCTCGGGCCGCAAACTTCTGCAATCTCGGCCTTTCTTTGTGTTGCCACCCTAGTTCTGTAATGTACTATTTTAATACACTTGCTCAAAAAGTGACACTTTTCGTAGCTGTAAGTCGTGCGCGAAGTTGTATTTTGCGCACTAGTGCTTTTTACTTTCCAGCAAATTTTTGAACACTAAATAACACATTTATTTGCTAATAAGTAGAGTACAAGGTTATAAATAAATGTATTTCTTGCTTTTTCATGCTTTAATTTAATTCAAAATAATTTCTTTTGATTAGGCTGAATGGTGACAGCCGGTGCCATGTTTTTGTTACATCGACATTTTTTCGCAAATGTATTAAAAACGTCGTTATATATTTTATGCCACACCTGGCCATAAAGTGGCTTTTTCCGCACGCTGCCCGTACGGAAAAAGCCGTTTTCTGGCCAAGTGTAGACATAAAATGATGTACACAACACGGGAGGTAATAAAGAAAGCCCTCGATTGCATATTTACGTCCCTCGCTTGCAGCTCGGGCCGCAAACTTCTGCGATCTCGGCCTTTCTTTGTATTACCACCCTAGTTGTGTAATGTACTATTCCGCACTTATATGAAAAAGTACTATTCCTCACACACCGCTCCGATACCTCGCACCAGGGCTCGGAAACCGGTATTTGCTCCATACAAAATACCGGTATTCTTTCCGTTCTTATCGTTCTGTGGTTTATTATTTCGTTTTTTAACCAGACAATCTAATAATACGAAATCATGACTTAAATACATTACCGAGTTCTACATAAAAGGCATAAAATAATTCAAAATATTGGGCTGTTTCGGGGTTTTTACAAAATACCGGTCCCGAGCCCTGCCTCGCACAGCGCAGGTGGATATGCAGCCTACAGGTAGATTATGACCCGGATTAACACATAAAAAAACTTTCTATTTGACTTATTTCAACTCTGCGAATGAAGTTCTACTCTAGTCTACCCGAGTGTTTGTTACGGGGGATAAAACAGCGTGAAAAAGTCGGAAATTAATGGGGGCGAAGTCGCGGGGCGGCAGGTAGTTGAAATGAAGAAAAAAAAACTGATCGTGTATTGCCGTCCTTATAAAGAGCGACAGAGCAAAATCCCATCCTACCAATATAATCCCACTAATATTATAAATGCGAAAGTTTGTGAAGATGTTTGGATGTTTGCATGTTTGGATGTTTGTTACCTAATAACGGGATAGCAACTGGATGGATCAAGCTGAAATTTGGCATGCAAGTAGACCAAGTCCTGGATTGAAACATAGGATACTGTATATCCCGGTGAAGAGTTCCTTTGGGACAATAACGGGAACAACGGGGGCGAAGCCGCGGGAAAATGCTAGTATGTAATAAATGTGAAAGTGTGTGAATAGGTGTTGAATGTTTTTTACTAAATAATGCGGTGACAGTTGAATACATTAAGATGAAATTTGGCATAGCAGTCTACCTAATCCTGGATTGAAAATAGGATACTAAGGATTCGATTGGGATATCAACAGGAATGACGCAGGCCACGGGTAAATGCTAGTTCTAAATAAAAACAATGTTATACATTTAATGCCCCGTTGTCAACCTTTATTGAAATAGTATTATTGTTCTACAGAAAAATATTATTGTAAAAAGCAATATGAAATAATTACTTACATCAACCAAGTAATAATAGGTATTTATTATTAAAACAAATAATTTACGAGAGTACCTGAAAGAGGAAAGACGAGTCTTTGTTCAGTGCGTGTTAAATATTTAAATGCTCGACTTACCGAATACCGAATAATCGGCCATTTCATTCATTCGTTTAGCTGTAAGTACGGCATTACAATAGTCTTAAAATGTTTCGTTCTTATTTATTTCAGGTATCAAATGCTGCCTATAGAGAAGTATCATTCGGGACTAGGGCATGCAATACCGGTTTTACTTGTATGGGGCCTGATGATCATCATAATTCTAAGGTACTTCTAGCAGACTCACAGGCTCCAAATTTTAAACATAGGTAGTTTTTAGCCTATCAATTCCTAAAAAAACCTCCAAATATTGCAATTTCAGTCACAACTGCACACATTGTAATCCTATACAAATACATGCGATTACAAACTTAGTTTTGCAGTCTTATTTGGAAAAAGAATGGATTGGAATGTAATAAATAAAGGAAGATCACTAACAAAAAGAAATGAGATCCCATCAAAAACATTACATGTAAAAACATGCAAGTCTCCCAACGCAGTTCTTTTACAACAAAAAAGTTTTGAGATGTAATGTTAAACCAAGTGAGTACCGGGGGGGTGTCAACAGAACTCGATTCCCACCGACTTGCCTATTATTTAACCGTGGCGGAACACATTTTATAGATGTAATAATAGTCAAGTCGGTGGGAATCGAGTTCTGTGGACACCCCCCCCCCCCCCCCCCGGTACTCACTTGGTATAATATTACATCTCAAAACTTTTGACGTGACAACGTCTTATAAATTGGTTTGCCGGGTGACACTTCAAGAAACTGCGTTACGCTCCGCTCACGTTATGCGCTCACAATGAGAGCGAGTGAGAGGCACGCGTCCCTTCCACTCGGGCATGGTTAGTCGTTGTCACGTAAAACTTTCGCCCGTATACCGACTTTACAGGCAACCAATTTTTTTTTGTTGTAAAAGAACTGCGTTACGAGACTTGCAACATGTAATGTTTTTGATGGGATAAGTATTATCTAGAAGTAAAACGTTTTCTTCTTTGTGCTGTCATTATTACAGCAATAAACGTTATGACAGCAACAAGTCTGATAATGTATAATAAAAACCCTGCCCAAATAAAATAAGACATGGCGACTTTGTTTTTGTTATAGCTGAAATTACGACATGTCTAAAATCATATAGGTACATATTTTTACACATTTCCGTACAGCTCATATGCTCGAACAAGCCTCTACATGAGGTTTTTTAATATCAACGCAAAATTTCCATATCAATTGAATATTGAGTAACGGACCAATTCATCCACTTTTTATGAGATACCCGTATCACAGCTATTTCTGCCTGGACGGTACAGAATATCCATGAAAACTGTTCAGTTCGTCAGATTATTAAATAATATTGTGCACGTATTTTTATTTTTTTACGAACGACGCTTAATTACAACGATACAGTGTTTCGAAGTTTCACGTGACGTTACGCCATGGCACAATTTTCACCAAGGCGTGACGTCATAAGCCCCCACTCTGGAACTTTCATGGTCTTTATAAAAATAAATTGACAAAGATTGATTTGCACGTTTGCAAATCAATCTTGGTCAATTTGTCTTGATTGATCAATGTTGCTTAATAGCATTTTCATCACACTTGCTCGAAAATGGTGTTGTTACACGTAAGTTCTCCGGGCCGTAAATGACCTATTACGCCTTAGGGTGTAGTGGTTTTTTTTTTAATTTGAATACGCTGATTCCGTTTTACTCTTGGAAACGCTGACTTACTTTTTTAACTTAAATACATGTAAACACATATTTCGGTAACATTAACTAAATGTTATTGTGCAGTGGAAGAAGGTCCACTTTGGGGTTATGGAGTTATTAGCAGTTCCTAAAACTACATAATATAAGCTATATATTGACGAAAGAATCAATTCTCTAAGTTCATGGTTTTTTTTTAAAAAAGGTTTATAGTTGTACTAGTAAAAACCGGCTTCTGAGATAATCCTGTTTGAAGTTTGCGGCAACAAAAAACACACTTCTATTCGGAAGTTATGGAGTGGTTGGTATTAAAATAATCTGCATACTTTTGTGATACTACCTACCTATAATACCTACTTTCCGATCGTAGGAATAATCTCTCCAAAAAATTCTGCCTGCAATAAAAATGGGCGACGTGGGCGGCGAATTTTTTTTTGAAGATGAAATTTTTTTAAGCTGTAAGTTTTTACGTGCCTTTAGTACCTACCTAAAAATCTGATGAAGGACGAAATCGTATCTGAGAACTTGAGTCTTTTCACGACTCCACGAAAATTTTATTTAGTGTTTAGTGAGGCATAATTTATCCTGACAGTGAAGATACCGACCGGTATCTAAATCACAATTTACGTGAGGATTTTATTTATCACATACCACGCCTCTAGTGCCTTTGCCTTAAGCTGCTTATCCACTGTTATCGTTACCGGGTCATCGAGAACGAAACCACGGCACCAAATTAGCGATAGTACCATTAACGTATATAAAGGACAGAGCTAACGAGCGCGCAGACATTTCCAACGCGTTGGTCCTAAATAGAGATGTGCCATTCCCGGGAATATGCCCCGTTTGTATGAGGAATATTCCCACCGCGGGAATATTCCCCATATTCCCGGGAACGGCACATCTCTAGTCCTAAAAATCAGTTTTTCAAATTCAAATTCTTTATTTCGGACAAACAAGGTATCCATAGTGTGTTAGTAAACTTAGTCTAGTGTTAGTATTAAGTTAGTAGGTAGGTACTTATTACAATATTTATATAATAATTTGCGCAACGCTCCTTATTTGCTCGGTCCAGTGTTTAAGGATCGGACAATCAAATCTGTCGGCAATTACTTTTAGAATGCTGTTGGAACTTCTTCTCACACGAGTTAGTATTGAGACTATATTTTTCCTTAATATAGTCTGAAAACCATCAGTGCGTGCTGCCACGAACATGCCCGACGCAGAGCACCTACTAGGCAGTCCCATCAGCATTCTAAAAGTTTTAGGACCAACGTGGCAGTGGGACGCGCAGCGCACAGCGCAGCCGGACGTTATAAAAATGCCTAATTGCGTGGTAAAAGGCTCCATTTACTGTAACGGGGAATATAGACCCGGGAATATATCCTTACTTTTGAAATCATTGGATAGTACCTCATATCGTCGGCTAAAGTAGCAAACCTCGTAGCGATATATGGTAGGTACACAATAGGATTTAAGAGGTTTACAACCTTAGCCGACAATATTTGGTATTTTTAACATTAAAATGTGCCATTGCTTAAAATTTTCATCAAACACTCCATGTACACTGTCACCTGAAAACTATTGGCTAATGTTTACTATCTCTCTGCAGCCCTAACCACCAGTAGCGTGAACCCTGTAAGTGCGTCATCACACTTGCGACTTGCGGGCGAGTTTCCATAAAAAACCAGTCGCGGCGAACTCGCGGCGAGTTCGCCGCAAGCGACATTTGTATGGAACTTCGCTTCTAGCTCGCCCGCAAATCGGAAGTGTGATAAGGCCCTAACGCTGCCGACGGCATCCGGTTAGGTTGTATACACTCGGGTGCAAAGAAATCGAGCCACCTGTGCAACTTTCATGTTTGTTCGATTTATTCAAGATTTGCGAATGAAAATAAACAAATTAGGATGTCGTTCGAAAGGTAATTTATTCAGCTTTTAAATAAAGCTAATTTCATAATCAAGAATGGTGTCGTTACGAAATTATGAGTGATAATGTTGTCCCATTACTAATGAGCTAATTAATGCACGTGTGGATTATGCCGTTTGGGAAGGTATAAAATGATAAATTTTCAGTAATTGCCCATCAGTTGTAAATTACAACTCTACCTGTGACATTTTTCTCCATTAAATTTGCCAGAAAGTTCATAAAAAATGGATACTACCCCTGCTGAAGCCGCCCAAGCCGTAGCTCTGCTCTAAACCGAGCTTAGTCAGCATCAAGTGGCCCAACAACTGAATTTAAGCCGATCAGCAGTCCAACGAGTGTTCCAGAAGTACCGAGAGACTGGTGCCTTTACGAGAAGACCCGGCACAGGCAGGGTATGGTCTACCTCACAAACAGACGACCGCTTCATCGTCATGACTTCTCTACGGGCGCGCCGACTCAATGCTGTTAAGCTACAGCAGAAACTGCAGGAGGTCCGGAATGTGTCCATAAGTCGATGGACCGTGTGAAGACGTCTCAAGGAACGAGATCTGATACCACATCGAGCTGCCAATGGGCCCCAGTTGACTGCAGCTCATCGCACAGCTCGCCGTGTTTTCGCTCAGGACTATATCAATTGGACCCTTGACCAATGGAGGACCGTGATGTTTTCTTATGAGTGCAGGATCTGTCTTTTTGGCAACGATGGAAGAGAAAGGGTCTAAGACCAGGAGAGCGATTTTCGCAGTGTTCCATCGAAGAAAAGGTCGCATATGGCGGTGGATCTGTCATGGTCTGGGCTGGTATTTCATTGGAGGCGAAGACCCATATTGTATTCGTCGTAGGGCCTGACAGGCCTAACGCAGGAGGCTAAACTGCTCATCGCTACATAGAGGAAATCTTAGCTGCACATGTGGTTTCGTTTGCGGGCTTTATCGGTGATAATTTTTTATTTATGCACGATAATGCCAGGCCGCACACCGCCACAATCACCAAGAATTACCTTAGGAGCGTCAGTATTCCTGTCATGGAATGGCCAGCAAGAAGTCCTGACCTCAATCCAATAGAACACCTCTGGGACGAACTGAAAAGGAGAGTTCGAGAAAGGAATCCAGTTCCTGAAACTCTTCGTGAGCTGAAAACCGCCGTTGAAGAGGTTTGGGCCGACATCCCTCAAGAAAACATCCGCAACTTGGTTCGATCCATGCATAATCGCATGGAAGCATGTCGTAGAGCTAGAGGAGGGAATACAAAATACTGAAAGAAAAAAAAAATTCAATTTTCCATGATTTTTTTCCCTATACTCGAATTTTCATAGCGGTGCCGCAATAGCATTTTCACATAAGTTTTGTTTTCCGCCCTAAATGTATGGAAAATCACCCGTTATCCACGTGAAAATAAGCTCTTTTGATAGAAAACAAAATTATCTTTCAAACGATACCCCATTTTCCAGATTTCCTTTTACAGTTTTTCTATAAAATTGATTTTAGAAAAAATGTGAAGGTGGCTCGATTTCTTTGCACCCGAGTGTATAATGTTTTTTACATTTTGTATTTTACTTTATATTATATATATTGTAAAAAAGCCTAATCTATGAAAATCTCCTTCTACGAAAAGTTTTTTGTCCCGTTATAGTCAATTAGTCGGCGATTTTCTAGAACGGTTATAGGAGCTGCACACACAAACAAGACCTGATCACTAAACTAAAAATTGTGTTGTAATAGAAGTTATAGAAGTAGGTACTAGGTAGGTAGTTAATTTCAAATTACTATCCGCCTTTCTGGTTACACGATTTTGCTGAGCAGTGTTTGCGGCGACGTCCAGGTGATGTCGGCAGTGAACATGCTGCTTTAGCCAGGAATGCTCGTTCTATCCGCCCGCATTATCCCCTGGGAGTAAATAATAGCCCTGTCGTCCTTATCACGCAACTTTCTTTTTCTAAGGAAAGCTATTCGGCCCTCATTAAGTAAACGGTATTCAATTTTTAGAAATTTCCTCAAAACCTTAGACATCTCGGTAGGGCCAGACGCTTCGATGGTTTGTTTTTTCTTTTTGAGAGATGTTGCTAGGCGACCACAAAGATGTTTTTGCTGATTCGAAGTAAGCTAGGGACCAGCGGGAGAGGTTGGAGCGGTTCAACCTGTCCTTTCGTAGTGTGTGATCCCCTCGTGCCCAAAATACCGCATTCAGATTCTTGATTTATCTGATTCTGGTATATTGGGAATGCGGTATTATGGGTGTGAGCGGTGTGATCGAGCTACTGGGAGTTTTAGTTGGGTTATTCTTCCGAAATATGTCTGCAACTTTTTCCTCTGCCTCCATACATTTAGTATGAAAAAGGGCCAGAGGAATAAGGTGACCGCAAACAAATTTCTGAAGAATAACCCAGTTGTCGGTTCGCAAGCGCTTCGGTAGTGGTAAGCGTTGTTGATGGTGAGTGATGGAATGTTTATACATATTCATATCACAATGGGGATGGTTATATGGACTGGAAAATCACACTGATATTATAAATGTGAAATATTGTGAAGATGTTTGGACGGATGTTTGGATATTTGTTACTAAATAACGGGGTAATAACTGGATGGATTAAGCAACATAGAATACTTTCTTTTCTTCCTTCTTACTTAGTTCCTTTGGGACAGTAACGGGAACAACGCGGGCAAAGCTGCGGGTCAATGCTAGTACTATAATAAATCTGTTAACTATTTCTGGCTGTGGAGTCAAATAAGTCCTTTTCTTTCTTATGACCTGCGTGGGAATCCATTTAACTTTTTCTGTACCTAACATTTAAATTGTTTCCTCGTGCACTTGTCGATACTTCTACATTATTGAAATCTTTTCAATAAAATTGCGAATTCGTTAGTAAAGTGAAACTGAATTTAAATTCTGAAGTGAGCCCATCGCGCGGTTCGAAATTACTTTCTGAATATTCAAGATATCTGCAAACTTTTCATTTCGTTATTGATTCCAAGGAATTTATATTATTCTCGATCATATTAGACGGCAATTTAGAAATATTCAGATTTCTTTACATTAATACACTGTAGATGCTCAGTATACATATTAACGTTATAAAAGATATATTTAACGTTAAACATAGTGATGTCAAAAGAATAGCCTTTTGATCCTTAAAGGTTCGCAAATCTTAATTTTTGATTGTTATTCAAGATTTTTTTAAATATATACAGAAAAGTCCTAATAAGAGCTCCCGCAGACTACAGACATTTTAACGGCTGATGAAACGGTATATTAATCAGTATTAACTTCAACATGTATGAAAATACGCACATTACTGATTTGGCGTTCATACTGATTAAGGCTGCCATCCGTCCGAGTTTCCCCGGATTTGTCCTAGTTTGGAGAGCGTCCGGGGAACGTTTCAATTGTAGTCCGGGTTTGCTACTCCGGCTCGCGAGAGCTAATGCACCCATCCCCCTCCCTTCGGAAGCGAAAAAAAATTGCGCTGCTGTTGAGATGTCCGGGTTTTAAACTCCAAAATCTTAGGTGTCAAATTTTGGAGATGGCAGCCTTAATACTGATTAACCGCCCGATTAAACTATCGGCCGCTAAAAAGTCTATTGTCTGCGGGAGCTCTAAATAACCGATTAGGTACTTAGATAACATTGTTAACGCAATTTGAGATTGGACAAGCGAAAGCCATGAAAACTCAAAATTTACGGGTAATAGATATTAATAATATTTACGAGCGTATCAAGTCGAAACCAATATCAAAGTGTACTTGCAAGTATCGGTATTGGTCTTGATTTCCTTGTCTTGCTTCAGACAGGATTTAAATAAGGAAACATCAGCATCGCCCAAGCGCGTTATCCCGCTTTTTTCAACGTTTGACCTTGGCTCCATGGCCAGACTTTATTTTTATATAAACTTACCTGCGGTTGAGCACAGTAGCGCCTGATGGTGAGCGAATACGATACCGAAGATGTAGCTCACCGATTCATTTACTCGTGTCTTGAAGAGTCCTAAGTTGTATTTCTCAGGAAATAAGCTGGGAGCGAGTTCCATTCCTTGGCAGTACGCATTAAAAACGTTAGAGCAAATCGCTACGTGCAAATAAATGCAATACTTACTTGAAATAATGACTTAGAGTACCACGAACCGGAAAACGCAGCGTCGGTCACCCGCCCCACAACATGTTCTGAAGACCTTCTTAAGGTCATATTTACACATCAAATTAATTCAAATAAGGCACCAAGCGACATGAAATAAACTCAATTTGCAATAGAATAAATCTCCACAGATATCCGGGCATTTCTATTTTTGTATTATCCTCCTTTCCTCCTCCTATCCTACCCTTATCCTGTTTGTTACTTTTTTTTTAAATTATAAGCAACGCAAAAGTGCGTAACCAAAAGGACACAATTTAACACCACGCTAACAATTTCTTAATTGGGTACTTACAAGGAAATATTGAAGTGCACAGTCGACAAAAGTATTCGGTTGTTAACAAGTGAAACATAAATCATAAATGACGGAGTTCTGTGATGTAAAATATTAAAAATACAACCGACTTTAAGCTCCACGCTACAAAAGAGCAAAGATTTTTTTGCAAAGAGAGAATATAGGTTGGGAAATGACATAGGATATTTCTTACCCTGAAAAAGCACGTATGCCGAAATACACGCCAAATTTGCCGCAAGGCCGAATCAGCGAGTCAAACCTAGTTTGCCATATCGATACCTTTAGACTCAAAAGGGCGTAAACGCTGTAGGTTCTAATGGCGTTTACGCCCTTTGAGTCTAAAGGTATCGATATATTGTTCTGGCGTCCATAGAGCCAGACAGCCAGTGGCTTGCCTGTTTTGTTACCACATATGCAGACCCTATGCTAAACCTGATTCATATCATATGCGATGCAGTTCTACACATATGCGATCGTCCAAGGAGTCTACAATCATTGTAGACTCCTATCTATGTAGACTCTACATACTACCCACTACCTGATGCAGTAAAGGAGCATTCCATGAAAACATCTAATTTTTGTCCCTTACGAAACGCTATGGTAGCTACCCTAATAAAACTTATTAGCTGATAAGAAACACTACCCACCTTAAAGCCAAGTTATAATATTACTATACCGACATCCAGCTTCCTAATTTTACACGTCAAAAGTATTAATAAAAAAAACCCGACCGCGGTGCACTTTAAAAATGCATAAAATCCGCCATTTTGTTTATTTTAACGAACTTCATACCCAGTGACACTCGCGCCATCAAGACGAATCTAATGATGTATCATTTATCAAAATCGGTTGTGCCGTTGAGTAGTTACGAGCGGACACAGGAACGGACATACATACAGGTCAAACACATAACCCTCCTTTGGGCTTCGCCGCAGTCGGGTAAAAAGGTAGTGTCCCTTACGAAACGTTTTCGTGGAACACTCCAAAGTGCAAATATTTTAAGAAATATAAAAAAAATGCATTTTGGCTACGTTTCCACCAGGGATGTGCGAGGATGCGTAGCGAGGGATGCGTTACTCATCTCATGAATCAATAAAAACACTTAATTTACCTATTCTCGCTCCGCTGAACTGTTTCTATTGGTTCATGACAAACACATTCCTCGCTACGCATCCTCGCACATACTTGGTGGAAACTCAGCCTAAACACGTGAAGGTGATATCTGTTTGGCCGGTACTGTATGCCAAGGCAGTACTTTGCAGTGTGGAACTGAAACTTTCCCAAACCCGTAAGTTTTGAAATAGAGTTGTTAATATTCAGTAGTACATTCAGTCTCAAAAGTAGCTGAACAATGGGGATGACGACTGGGTTAAAACTATATAATTCTATTTAGTCCGTCAGTTAAATTATGGAAAAATATGGGACACGTATTTTTTTGGTTTATCAAAATATTAAAAATCGGCAAAGTTATAGATCACCAAACTTCTGGAGTTGGAGCTTGTGACGTCACTCCTAGGTGAAAATTGTACCTAGGAGTGACGTCACTCGAAACTTCTAAGCATTCTATCGTCGTCATTTTTTGTTTGTCAAAGAAAAGAAAAAAATACGTGTACAATATTTTTTTCATCACACTTGCTCGAAAATGGTGTCATTACACGTAGGTTTTGCGGGCCGTAAATGACCTATTACGCCCTAGGGCGTAATGGTTTTTTTTTTAATTTGAAACGCTGGTTCTGTTTTACTCTTATTTGTCATGTTCAAAGAAAACGCCAACTTACTTTTTTTACTTTTATGACTGAAATATTTATTTAAAGAGATCTGTTATTGCAAATACATGTAAACAAATATTTCTGTAACATTAATTAAATGTTTAAATAAAATGTTTCCGTATTTTGCAAATATAAAATCAACCATTTAATGTCTTTACCGCTATGGTTTCCGAACGTGACTTGTCGTCTTGTTATATGACACTAATGGCACTGTCAGTTTTACAATTTTATTTAGGTTATTTTAATCAGATTTCCTCACAAGTGTGATGAAAAACATTGTGTGTGCCACGGGCGGTAAAGGAATTACAAACTCGTGTTATTAAAGCCCTCGGCTTCGCCTCGGCCTTGTAACAAACACTCGTTTGTAATTCCTTACTTACCGCCCTTGATACACAATGTACTATTAATAATCTAACTGACGGGATAACAGTTTTTTTTAGTCGTCTAGCCCATTCGCCAGTTGACTCGATTTTTTTCTGTCGTAGATCGATTCTACTATTTGTGAGGAACAAATATCTATATGACACCTAATACATTTGTATAAGTATAACTGACACAAATTGTAATCAAAAGTAGCAGATCGTACTGAGCATTGAAAACGCTCTGTACAAAACGGTAGGAACTTATGACGTCATCCGTTCCGTCGCTGTACTAAGTCTGTATGAAAAAAATAGCATTTTGCTATTTTGAGCACGAAAAAGTGCGTCTCATAATTATAAATAAATAAATAAATAAATAAAATGTGTATTTATTTAGGTATAAACCCATTGGTACAAATTATATCACAATTACAACAATTAACAATTAATTAAACAATTATTAAAATTACAACAAATTAAATTATCAATTAAAATAAAAATTAATTAAATCACATTACATTTACAATTACAATTACAATTAATTTCATTAATAAATTAATAAATAATTAAGGCCAATAATTTGGAATGTCTACTAACACTAAGACTACCACTTCATGACAGACACCTCACTCTTGAAGTAACACGTGGAACACGCCGTAATTATGTAGTTAGGCGATTCGCTCACCCTTCTGACAAATGACCAATGTCTCTTGCGTATTATGGCGAAAAAGTCATCAACTCTGTTCAAAGCGAACATGCCAGACGCACTACACCGCCACGGTAGCCTTAGCATCGCACGAAAAGCGTTGTTGTATTGGACTCTGAGCCTATTGAACGCACGCTTAGTGTACTGATACCACAGCTGACTTGTGTAGAACGCCTGACAGTAAGCCCCAAACAGGGTAATTTTCACCTGGTCAGAACAGTGAGCGAACCGGCGCGCCAACATATTACTTCTCATAGCAATAGCTCGTCGTTGTCGTTCGATATCCTCGTCATCTTTTAGTGTATCAGTCAGTATATGTCCGAGGTATTTAAAACTAGACACAAATTTTAAAGACGATCCGTTCAATTTAACGGGCGGAACTGCGTCAGGTCCCTTGCCGTACTTAAATATCATTAGCTCCGATTTTTTAACATTGTACATGAGTCCATGTGAGGCCGCATATCGTTCACATATGGAGACAAGTATCCTCAAACCCGTGATAGAGGGGCTCAGCAGCACCATGTCATCAGCGTAGCTGAGATTGTTGGCGCATACGCCGGCTACGTGACATCCCACCTCAGCCCTGCTGAGCTCCTCTATCAGGTCATTCATGTATAAATTAAACAGTAAAGGCGACGTCAGTCCACCCTGTCTAACTCCCCCTATTCTGACCCATATAAGTTGAACTGTGTCAACTTATATGGGTCAGAATAGGCACTTCCCCATGTAACTCTGTTTACTTGGTTCCCGTACCAGTACCTCAATAGACCAGCTATTTTGCTCGGTACTCCGGCATTATACATTTATATATATGACGAAGCGTGAAATTAATTAGTAGTCTAAATCTAATTTGGGATGGTAATCGGTAATGAAAGCATGTTTTAATCGTTTGAGAGCGGGTAATTCAGTAACCCGAATGGCGTAGTTTTCGAACACTGTGACAATGACAACTGGAGAGTTTTGACAGTTGGTTGACATTTTTAGAGAATCGCGCGCGTACTTGAGGCGATCTGTTGGGATTGAAGCTGTTGTGTTCGCGAACTAATTCATTTGGCTCTTAAACTTGTTTAAATCACAGTAATTAGTGGCAAGAGTGTTCACATGAACCCAAGTGATTAGTTGAAATAACGAAGTGTGTCCAGTTCCGAGTATTCCTTGACATACGCGCCCAAATAGTAACAATGATTGAGACCGATCGGCTAGCTATTTATTCACCCCGTCATCAGAAATGGGATTACCCAAGGAATCTCGGAAGTCACATACAGATCAGAGTGAACATATTTCACATAAGAATGAGTGCAAACACTGGGAATATCCTTTTGGTATGCAACAAGGAAACTTGACTTGATTCAAACAATACACTGCAAGATTCACACGCTGCTGATCCAGAAATAGCATGACCCAAGTGTTATCTTGATAATCATCTGGCTGTCAACTATAGTGGAGGTTGGAAAATAGAGTCACTATGAAACCTTCTGTCGGTAAGGTTGTTGAATTATCATATTTGTTGAATGACCACTTGGATAATAGTAAGTAATTAACTTCTCTCTCTCTCTCTGATAAATCTTAATAGAAATGGTTAGTAGGTACATAATCATTGCCTGTGAGTGTGCCCATCAGCCCCGGGCTTGGTGCGGGTTAGTTCTCGGATGGTAGTGAGCAGGCTGTGGTCCCCGTACTGGCACTGTGCAGTGATACATGATTATTTGCATACTCGATGTCAACTACATTATGTGTTCATCATCAGCTTAGGAGTTCTTATAAATTAAATTAAAACGGAAGTTCTTCTAAATTCAGCGATGTGGAACTGGTAAGAAATAATTACATGTTTAGATAGATGTAATGTGCTCTCCTCTTTTGTATGTCTGTGATCATGATTAAATCTAATTTGATTATTTATTACTCAAATTAAAATGGCAGTATAAGTTGCATTTCATGTTCTGAAAATTGAGATAACTTAATGGAATATGTGATTAATACACGGAGGACTTGGGACACTTCTTTTAATCAACTATCACTCTATTTTAATCACAATATTGATTATAAACAAATCTGTATACAAATGACATTTATCTTGCTATCGTGAAGGCTGGGACTGGAGTGAATTGACATGTCATTCAAAGAACGACATCAACATTCTTACATTCAAATTGAATATGAATCATTTGATTCTAAGCGGCCAGAGTTGATTGTAACAAAACCTTATTACAATAACAGAATAGGTGAAGTAAACTTTTACAAGTTAATATCTAAATTTCCTAGCTTTGATATTTCACACATGCTATAAAGAAATGGTATTCTAAAAAACAATGACTATGGGTCAATAAATTCACAGGGTTAGGATACACATGTGTCAGAGTAATCGGAGTGCATAAGATATAACGGTCATGTTAGTTAATAATAGGGGATTCGTCATGTTCGTTACGTAGATGACTTTGACAAGCCTGTGTGGCACATGCTGGCCTGTGTGGCACATACTAGCCTGTGTGGCACATACTAGCCTGTGTGGCATATAATGGCCTGTGTGGCACATACTGGCCTGTGTGGCATACACTGATCTGTGTGACACATATTGGCCTGTGTGACGCATGTTAGCCTTTGTGGCGCACTCTAGCCTATGTGGCACGCATAAGCCTCCGTGGCACCGACAAGCCTGCGTGGCACCGACAAGCCTCCGTGGCACCGACAAGCCTCCGTGGCACCGACAAGCCTCCGTGGCACCGACAAGCCTCCGTGGCACCGACAAGCCTCCGTGGCACCGACAAGCCTCCGTGGCACCGACAAGCCTCCGTGGCACCGACAAGCCTGTTTGACATTGACAAGCCTGTTTGACATTGACAAGCCTGTTTGACATTGACATGACTGTGTGATTGGTGTACAAATTGATCTAAGGGGTAAAATGAATTTAGTCGAAAGTTAGTCAGGGTGACCGAGTGGCGTATGATATAAACCATTGTCTATTATTCAGTCATAAATGCTACGTGCACGGGAAATAGATTTACACACGAGGACGTGTGACTATGCAGGGTGGCCGTGACGAAGCGTGAAATTAATTAGTAGTCTAAATCTAATTTGGGATGGTAATCGGTAATGAAAGCATGTTTTAATCGTTTGAGAGCGGGTAATTCAGTAACCCGAATGGCGTAGTTTTCGAACACTGTGACAATGACAACTGGAGAGTTTTGACAGTTGGTTGACATTTTTAGAGAATCGCGCGCGTACTTGAGGCGATCTGTTGGGATTGAAGCTGTTGTGTTCGCGAACTAATTCATTTGGCTCTTAAACTTGTTTAAATCACAGTAATTAGTGGCAAGAGTGTTCACATGAACCCAAGTGATTAGTTGAAATAACGAAGTGTGTCCAGTTCCGAGTATTCCTTGACATACGCGCCCAAATAGTAACAATGATTGAGACCGATCGGCTAGCTATTTATTCACCCCGTCATATATATATATATTTATACATTTTTTGTTTATTTCTTTTGTGTTATAATAATTTAGTATTTTCTAATCCATGGTGACTATATTATGTTGTAAAATTCAACATTAGTCAACATCCCTATCGTCGTTTTAAAGATTAAGTATTTGTATTATGTAGAATACGCAAAAAATAAAAATCACAAAACTGCGAACTTTGCCAGATTGACTAAAAGTAATCTCTCTAAAGATAAAACCTAATTTGTACTCTGTAATTTAAATCATTTTCTAAAGTTACGCCGTGTGTACGTGTACAACTGTTCAAGCCAATTCACGTCAGACACACGCAAGACGTAATCTAATCTAAATAAGTATAACATACGCAAATGCTTTGAAAACGAAAAGCCGTAATTGGGACTATAGTGGTAAATAGAAATGATTTTAATCTAAGACTCAAAATGAGATTACATTCACATTCCGTGTTTTTATCGTTCAAGTGAGACTTAATTTGAAGCATTTAGTTTTCAAGTGGGCTTAGTGGGCTTAGTGGGCATTAGTGTTGTCCGAACGAAACTAAAATGTAGAGGCTGATTGTACATGACGTTCTATACAGGGTGTAATCGTTAAGTATAGCCAGGCGATTATTCTGTAAATATAACAGATGTTGGAAAACTTTAAACTGATATCAAAAGTACGTTACGTTCGTTGAAAAATTAGTTAATAAGGCCTAGTAATTTCACCATTATAAAATGACTCATGAATTGTTTTATGTTATCCATATCCACATTATCCACATTGAGAAAAGGTACATGATAAAACTTAATTATAAATGAGAATGTAACAGCAGAGCGGCTATCATCGCTAGCGATGGGCGAGTCGAGTAGTCTGATTCGAATAACTCGAATCAGACTCTAAGCGAGTTGATTCGAATCGAGTTCATTCGCAACTCGAATGAACTCGCATACCTAACTCTAGAAAGAATTGACACGGACCGGATAACGAATGCGAGTTATGCGAGTGCACGCGAGTCAGCGATTCGCCAAATCGACCAATGATCATTTTGTTACGAATACGCTGAACTCGACTCGACTCGCCGATCCTTTTGGCTGCTGCCACGAAGCGGATCCCATCCGGTTGATGCGAGTCGAGTCAACTTGAGTCTCGATTCGAGTTGACGGACGAGTCAACTCGAGTTATCCGAGTTGGAATCAAATCAACTAATCATCGCCTTCATAAAGGAATATCCAGCCTCAAAGAACGTCGTACTCAATCTATGGGTGCGTTTAAACTTAATATTTAAAAAATGTTGTTAATTTGATTTTACGCATTGGGGAACGTACCTACTTTTGATATCAGTTTAAAGTTTTCCAATATATTTTATATTTACAGAATAATCGCCTGGCTACATACACTTAAGGCGAGGTAAGACGAGAATCGGGCGCGGAAGCCTAGTTTCCAAATCATTTTTAGAGCACTTATTTGACTCGTAGGTCAATGTAAAACATATATAATAATATTCAGAACTGTATCTAGGGCTTCCTCTCACTTAGAACACGATAGCGAACACTTCGCTCGATAGAAAAGTAGCGCGAAAACACTATAAAATAAAGTATTTTTTTCATTTTGTTCATTACCAGTAACTTTTCTGACAAAATTAATACCTGACAATCATGATTTCACAGTCATGCAGGGCATCCTCTCATGTTTGGGTTGATAACGTATACTTTTATGTTAGAAATCGAAGATAATCTGCAATAATCTGCATTCCGCCCGACCCTAGTTGTATGTGAAATGCGAGCCAGGTCCTACCGGGCCTTAACGATTACACCCTGTATAGAAGTATAATGTATAGTAAATGTAAATATATAAATTATTTTTATGTCATTTGAATTTATAGCAAATGAATCATTATATCAACAGAATTTGGACAAAGTGATTTTATAGCCATTCGTTTCAGTACGAATAAATATCTTATCAAAATCATTTTGTGGAATATTCTTATTGCACCTTTATCTTATTAGGTACCTTGGTAGCTAATTGGTTATACTTATTTGAAATGTCATATCGAATCGACAATGACACTTGCTACGGTGACAGTGACGTATCTTCAGTAGATTTTTTTAATTGACTTAGAAATCTATGTTTATGTATAGTACATTACATAACTAGGGTGGTAATACAAAGAAAGGCCGAGATCGCAGAAGTTTGCGACCCGAGCTGCAAGCGAGGAACGTAAATATGCAATCGAGGGCTTTCTTTATTACCTCCCGTGTTGTGTACATCATTTTATGTCTATACTTCTTATTGTCTATATTTCTTCTAAATGAATCCATATGGTAAAAGCCTTGCGGTTAGGACCAGTTTACGTTAAGTTTTACTTACTTCCTAACTTGAGTACAAACTTTTTTGATTAGTTACGTTTGAGTTCGTTCTTTTAAAGGCAGCTAGATGATTTCACGGCAAAGTTCCGAGTTTAGAATCTTATTATGCAAAGTCGACCTAAATTCAATAAAGCTTTGCTTTTATTATAATTAAATCTAATGGTACTTTAATATTTAATGACTATTCAGCCGGTAGGTACCTTTAGGATAAAAAGTCGTAACATAATACATATTACACATTAAATACAACAATTGCGATGTTATCACTTTACTTCCAAACTTTGTCAAAAAGTTAATTTTTTTTTAAGTTTACGTTGTGGCGCGAATATTCTATATATAAATAAAAAATTATTTCCAAAATGTATATAAATCCGAAATGAGTGTGCACACAAGTGCGAAGCCGGGGCGTGCAGCTAGTAAAAATAGTACATTACATAACTAGGGAGGTAATGCAAAGAAAGGTCGAGATCGCAGAAGTTTGCAACCCGAGCTGCAAGCGAGGGACGTAAATATGCGATCGAGGGCTTTCTTTATTACCCCCCGTGTTGTGTACATCATTTTATGTCTACACTTGGCCAGAAAGCGGCTTTTACCGTACGCGCAGCGTGCGGAAAAAGTCACTTTAATTAAGGTCAGATGTGGCATAAAATAATTTAATTAATAAAATTCGGTAGAAACTGAAATAATACTATATGACCCGACATTAAAATTTCAGTTTCTTTCGAACTGTTTGGTAAAATAGCCAAAAGTAATTTAAAAAAATTAAACTGACTTCAACAAAAGTAGACATAAAAGTTTTATCTTTTAAATAAATCTTTAGTGAATTTAGTGAAACTATTTTTTTGATGTTGGTGCCAGATCGTACCGTACATTTCATTTCTTCCTTGTTAATAATCACTTTAATTTTTTTTAATTACTTTATTACAACCCTTTGAATTTTGGTTTCCTTGAACGTTTTTTTTACGTTAACTTAGAAGTTTGATTTTTTCACAGCTTCAAGGGACTATAGACCTGAGATACTGTTTTAATTTCAACTCGTCACCTCCGCGGGTTCCCGAGATAAAGGATCTTGACGGACTAACAGACAGACGGTCGGACAGACGGACAACAAAGAAAGAGAATAAAGGTCATCCTTTTGATGTACGGAAAAATTATAAAAACGCGGCGTTGCCAGAGCACAAGGAATACACGCCCTAAAACTCATTTCACGGGAAATTTCGTAAGTGGCCTGTCGGAGCTTAATTGTAACGTCAAACGCATTTGCCCCAATTTAGGGAATCTGGATTTAATGAAAGACCTAACTCAAGTCTAAGGTAGGAACAAGACAAATCTATTCATGCATTAGAAATTAGTTTTCCACGTGACTGGGTGTCGATTAAGCTTTTACTTACAATTATTGAATTGTAATACTGGTGTGTGCTGTAGAGACCTGGCCGTCCGTACAGTAAAATTATGAAAATAATTCATATAGCTGTCAGTTTAAGGTTATGTTTAATATAAAATATTGAGACAGTTCCCATCAGAGCGCCATCAAACCAAGATATTGTATTATTTCGGAAAATATATAAAACCAAAATACCCAGTGAATGTTTCTCTCCAAATAACTTCCCCATGAGAACCCCCTGACACTACTGGGTCATTCTCAAAAAATGATGTCCGTATTTAGGGCTTTATAAAACAACCTCTTAATCTTGTTCCTTTGTGTAACGAAAGTTAACTAGTTAAATTGTATGGTAAATTTCGTTACACAAAGGAACAAAATTAAGAGGTTGTTTTATAAAGCCCTAATTTATTTGATTTTATTTGATTTTTACGGTTCCGTACCTAAAGCCACCGAGACCTTGTTTTATTACTAAGCTTCCACTGTCTGTTCGTGTATCTGTCACAGGGCTGTATCTTTTAAACCGTGATAGGTAGAGACGGGAACACCCAAATACTCCGAATTATTTTATTCCGAATTTACTTATTCCGAATTTCAAAACTCCGAATTTCATAAATCCTAAAAAATAAAATTCCGATTATTGAAAAACACGATATTTATTATACCGAATTTCAAAAATCAGATTTTTCTATATTCCGACATTTATTTCTCCGAAAAATTAAAAGCTCGATGTACCCTTTGTCCGTAAAACGGAATTCCGATTTTCATTTGTCCGAAATTTCGTTACTAATTCGGAATTTTGTCATTCGGAGTTTTGAAATTTTGTAAACTCTTAATATTATTGAAATATGAGGCGCAGGTTTTAAAGTCTGAAGAAAGTCAGGACTTTTTTGACAAATTTTGATAATTATTTTTTATAGTTTTGCCTTAAAAAATACGCTACGTTCAAATAATAATAATGGCTGAGATAATATTGTATTTTATATGCATTGGAGAATATGTAACAAAACCCGAATCGGAGCACCCCACTATCCACGTGGTCTTGTCTGCTCTACCCCTAGAGTGTATATAGAAAGCCGGAGGCGCGGAGGGGAAGCAGCCCTCGCCCGCTCTAGCAAAGCACAGGCACAATGTGAGCCGTAGCGGCTGAGGCTGGTCGCCGAAGGCGACCAACAAGCCGAAGCTGCGAAGGCGAGCATTAGGGCCTGTGCTTTGATACGCAAGGGCGAAGGGGCTGCTCTTCCCGCAGCGCCGGAGCAGTTGCGGAGTCCGACCGACTGTTTTTAAGTCCTGTATCATTATTTAGTCGAAATTTTTATTTTTCGATATTTTGGAATTCGGAGTTTTGATAATCGGAATTCGTACTTTTGATGTATCGGATTATTATAGATTCGGACTTTTCATTGTTCGGTGTATGGAATCTCGGACTTTTGAAAATCGTAATTCTTACAGTTAGACGTTTTGTAATTTCGGAATTTTAAAAGTCGGAGTTATGAAAAATCGGGATTTTAATAATAGGAATTTTAATCCATTCGGAATTTTAAAAATCGGTATTTTGATATTCGTGATTGTGAATATCGGAATTAAGTTTTTCGTATTTATGTAGTGTACCCGGTAGAGACCAGTCGCGTGGCGTATAGATATGTCTTTGGGCAAGCCGGTGCAGATTTGGCATACATTTTCCATAAGAGCTGTAGAATAAGGTGCTCAAATGCCTGATGTTAGGCAAGCCGGTAGGAATCGAGTTCTTTGGACGCCACGCCACTGGTAGAGGCTCAACTGCTTATTGCCGCTATAACAACAACTAATAAAAACGAAATAAAAATAAAAATTAGTCTACCATACAAGAAACATTTTTTTGCACGATGGTGAGAAAAACTTACTCGCATCGCAGTAGACTGGTTTTTTTAATTCTGCATGTACGTATTGTCAAATTTTGTTCAGTATTTTTGCCAGAGAGGTAACTTACAATATAATACGAGACGTCGTCAACATGAATATTCGCCGAATCTCGATAATGTAGGCGTAACATAATGAGAGCCTTCACAAACTGGTGAACTCAATACAACACCACAGTGTAAGGTACATATTGGGTGTACGTACAGTCGCGCGACGGCGACGTTTAGGCTGCGTATAACTTTGTATTTGACTAGGCTAAACGTGTCGTCTAAGGGCTGCTATCCGTCCGGGTTTCCCCGGATTTGTCCTAGTTTAGAGAGCGTCCGGGGAACGTCCGGGTGGGGTTTCATTTGTAGTCCGGGTTTGCTACTCGCGGCCCTCGAGAGCTAATGTACTTTTTGATTTAGGACGAAAAACGTTCAAAAAAAACTATTCCCACTATTATATCCGAAGTTACGGAACATAAAATCTGTAATAATTACCAATTTATTAATATCATCCTAAATATTACAGGAAAAATATAACGGTTTCCCTAACTTGAATCATTTTTTTTTTCAAAATTCGCCAAAATCATAACACAAACTTATTTGCTGCTACTAAACTAACCGCGACCTATGTCGATGTATGGGGACCACCGTTTTTCAACAACAAAGCTAAGTTAGTCCCACCATACAGGTATTTATTACATACATTTATTTTGAACTATTCACGTATCTACTTACGAGATTGTACGGAACCCTCGGTGCGCGAGTCTGACTAGCACTTGACCGGTTTTTTTTGTTTTGTTAAGAAATGCGATAAAAAAAATCATGCGTGTTCCCTATTGTATGAACGCTGGTCAACTGTAGGTTTTCAAACTGTGACAACACTATGTTTTCATAATGTATACGATAATTAATACAAGTCACTTCGCTGTGGGGCGTCTCTGTAATCTGCCAAGCAATTAATATCAACTCTAGTCAATATTACGTCCCATGAGAGGGACAGATAATTAATACACAAGACACACAACATCCCAATAGTTCCAGAGTAACCCCAATGCCATGATAAAAACATAAAAAATGCATTGTATCTTGCTCAAAAAGTGGTATTTTTCGTAACTGTAAATCGTGCGCAAAGTTGTATTTTGCGCACTAGTGCTTTTAACTTTCCAGCTAATTTTTGAACACTAAATAACACATTTATTAGCAAATAAGTAAAGTACAAAGTAATAATAAATACATTCCCTTGCTTTTCCCTGTTTAAATTAAATTAAATTCTGTATGTTTCTTTTTAAAATAATTTCTTATTGATTAGTCTGAATGGTGACAGCCGGTGCCATGTTTTGGTTTCATCGACATTTTTTCGCAAATGTATTAAAAAACGTCGTTTGATACACGTGCGAAAGATAGCTTTCAATCGCAAACGGTTTCTTAAAAAAAACGAGATAGTCTTCAATGGCACCTGGTTTTGTACAAGGACGTACGAAACAGTAAAATTCGATTGCAAATTGCAACTTGGTTAATCAACTTTTTTTCCTTTGTTATTTTGGCCCGTTGTCCAAGGCACAACAGTGTCAAAGTTTCTTAAAAAAACCGGGCAAGTGCGAGTTAGACTCGCGTGGACCTCTCCACAGCCAGAGTCACAGCATAAGGCTTCCTTTTTTACCATTTTGGTACGGAACCATAAAAATGAAGCAGAAAAGCTATTGTAATATGTAAGTTTAGTTATGATAACATAGAATAACGGAACACTACTGAACTTTGTATTACCTAGTACCTTTCTTCTTTCTATCTTCCTTGTATCTCAAAAGCTTAACATAAAATGCGTTTATCAAAAAACTCATTTTATGATAAGCTTACGGAGGAAATCGGATTTTTATCTGGCTATTTATCATGTTCCCCCTTTATTCAGCTTTTGCATGGAATTTACTAGGTCACGCTTGAAGGCATAAACATAATACCTTATTATGCCTTATTGAGCTTACTATGGGGCTAGTTCGATTTGTGTAAGATTGTCCCCTAATATTTATTTATTTATTTATAATGTTGACTCCATGTTGGTTTAGGGATAGGTACTGTAACATCGGGGTACTTTGACCCTGCAGGGTTACTTTACCCACCTACGAAAACCCATTTTATTGAATTAATTAATTCTTAAAACCGACACCAAAAGATTAAACACAAAAGTGGTTCAATTACATTGTGTCGTTTTCGGGAATGTATTTTACAATAAAATGGGTTTTTACGGGTGGGAAAAGTAACCTTGCAGGGTCAAAGTACCCCGATGTTAAGGTATGGTAAATGGAAGCCGATAAACGTTTTATAAAATGATGCATTTCACAGAATTTTAATTTAGTCGACAACTTTTTTCTTTGACACTGTAAAAGAAAGATGGGCTATTCAGCCTCTATGACCTAAACACAAGCGATATTTCACCGAATGGGTTGGTTTTTGTATTAAAAACGTTATCGCCATAAAGGTAATGTGAGTTCAACTTTAACATAAACTTTGTAGTCGCAGGTTACAAATAAGCAAACTCCCTTCCCGTATGTTAAAAATTAGGGATGTAACGATCCATAGTTTTGCCGATACGATACCGATACCGATATATTGTAGTTAATAATCGGCGATACCGATACCGAAACTTGGCTATATTTAACAGAGAGTCATCCTTGAAAGTGTAAAGTAAAAATAAATAAATTGTCAACTCAAAATTCAATTTTCTTTTATTAAGAACCAAAGATTTAATTAATATAGTAGTTATCATTGCACAAGGTAATAGACCAATACATAAATTAAGTCAGAAATTGAAATTACTTTTTGCAGATTTTTTTTCATACAGCAAATTCTTTTCGCGCTCTTCAAATATCGGTTGTACATAATCGGCGATACCGATATATCGGTATCGGTATCGTTACATCCCTATTACAAATATATACGGGGCGTCCCAAGACTATGGGACAACAAAGGAAAGTACCTTAAATATCGTATATAGGATATTTTGCTGAAAGAAGACTGTATGTTATTTTTAAAAGTTAGTAATTCTGCATTTAAAGATTTTCTACGAATTACTTGCTTCGTCTGGGAATCGAACCGACCCAAATGTGAAAAAATAACAACTCGTATTTTTATAATGACAATCAAAAGAGTGGACAAAAACAAATAATTTCTCTTAAGTAACATAGTATCTCAAACGAAAGGAATACCGTAAAATATTTGATTTCAATGTTAAGAAAATTGTCTCCCATATTACTTTTAAAAATAAAATTAAGTCTCCTTTCAGCAAAATATCCTATCTCTAATATTTGAGGTACTTTCCTTTCATGTCGCATAGTTTAGGGACACCCGGTATATGTACACAAAAAGTACAAGTCAATGTAATGGTTACAAGGGAAATATATCAAAGTATGAATACTTAGCCAACCAGAGAGATTGGACATTGATTTGACTTAATGGAGTGGAAGAAACTGGATAAGGAAAGCCCGCCATCAAAAGAAATCAAAAGCAGTTGAAGGCCCAAGATAATAAAGCCAGTTGAACAAGATTTCCATGCCAGGGATATAAGATAAATGTACCGTTTTCGTTCAACATTCAAGGTTATTATGTTATAGACTGAAAGGCCTGGTTACGCAAATAGTTGTGGCTTGTAAGGCACTCGGGTGATATTTTTTTGGGGAAACCACGGAGGACCTTATGTGCTTCACATTCCACGCAACTGTGTTTAGGGTTCCTTAGCCAAAATGGCTAAAAAGGAACCCTTATAGTTTCGTCATGTCCGTCCGTCCGTCCGTCCCTCCGTCCGTATGTCACAGGCATTTTACTCAAAAACTACTAGACGTATACTGATGAAATTTGGAATATAGATGTCTTGTAGATGCCGCTGCTAAGGTTGCTAGTTAAATAATAAAAATAAAAAAATCTAGGGGGGGCACTCCATACTTGTAACAGAAGCTAAAAAATTTTTTTTTCAGCAAACGTCAACGTGATGTACATAATTCGATAGATCTTTTAAAAACATTACAAGGTTTTTATGTACTTTTTTGATTAAGTGAATACTTTCGGAAATAATCGCCCCTAAAGTTGCATAAATTGTGTCCCCCCTTTAACTTTTAAACCGTAACTCCAAAAAATATGAAAAAAATCAGGAAGGTAACGCTTAATAAATGCATTCAACGAAAATTATTTTGAATAGTAACGAATAAACCGTTTAAAAGCTATTGCCGTAAAACTTCTCGACCAAAAGGTATTAAGTGCCATCGAATTACACGGCATTTAAGACCTTTTGCCAGTTGTTTATTTTAGCTTTATTTTTATCTGTAGCACATTTCCTTATAGATACGGCTATGGAACCCTACACTGAGCATGGTCCGACATGCTCTTGACCAGTTATTTTAAGGTTCCGTACCTCAAAAGGGAAAAACGGAACCCTTATAAGATCTATCCGTCTGCCAAGACCCTTTATCTCGGGAACGCGTGGAGGTATCGAAATGACATTTAAACCATCATCATCATCAGTATCCTATGTCCCCTGGATGGGGCAGAGGGCGTCCACAGTGATCCTCCATCGCGTTCGGTCTTGAGCTTCACGTTTTATCTCACTCCACGTCTTCCCGATATTCTTCACCTTGTCTGCAACTGTGCGTCGCCAGGTTTGTTTGGGACGGCCACGCTTGCGCTTTCCTTGTGGATTCCAATCTAGCGCCTGCTTAGGAATGTGATCAGAATCTCTTCGGAGGGTGTGGCCAATCCAGTTCCATTTGCGACGCTTGATCTGGTGGTCGATTGGAGATTCGTGGCAGCGCTCCAGGAGAAGTTCGTTGGAGATTTTATCGGGCCAATAGATACCGAGAATTCGGCGAAGACAGTGGTTGACGAAGACCTGGAGCTGGTGCGAGATAACTTTCGAAACCTTCCACGTTTCACAGCCATATAGCAGTACGGATTTAACGTTGGCCCCGAATATCTTGATCTTGGTCTGGCGTGTTAATTTCCGTGACTGCCACATTTAAACCATATAATATACTCAATTCTATGGTCCCTTGAAGCTGTGAAAAAATCAAACTTCTAAGTTAACCTTAAAAAAAGATACGGCCGTTTATGACGCCGAAAACGTAAATTTCGACACTCTCACGGAAACCAAAATTCAAAGGGTACTTTCCGTTAACCTAGAACTACATATGAAATTTGGCAAGTAATACTATACTGTACATTTTTAATATATCGATACCTTTAGACTCAAAGGGCGTAAACGCCGTTGGTGCTAATGACGTTTACGCCCTTTGAGTCTAAAGGTATCGATATGTACCTACAAATTTGTACGGAGCCCTCGGAGGACGAGTCCAACTCGCACTTGTTAGGTTTTTTTTTTAATTCACCGCCTATTTATGAATACAGGAGCTAATTAAGTAGGTATTAGATTACTTCCATCCGGTGCGTTCCATCCGGTTGTCGAACCAAACGACAGTTTCGTTAGGGAGAGACTTCTGTAGTACCGTAGTGACCCCTAACTTCGCCTAGGGTGCCTATCTTTGCCTAGTTGATTTTCCTAAACTTGCTTTACGACAAGCTACAATTACCTAAAACTATATCAAGTAAATGTATAAGTACTGAATACTGAATAGTTTTATGTGTAGGTACCCTAGGCGAACTTAGGGGTCACTACGGTAGTAATACTTATTCGGGCGCAAACCATAAAAAGCAAACAATATCATTTTTGCTTTTTATTCCACAAAAAATTCTGATTGATGTTGGTTACCGAAATTTCAATAAGGGCTTTATTGATATATTTGATATTGCGTCGATATCCTACCAAACCATTCAACGCATGATATTATGTTTGCGTTCATGGAATTCTAAAGCTTCTGTTCAATTCCGTGTATAATATAAGTAGGTATATGTGTGGGTACATTTGCCTCCTATTGTTGAGTTGATTGGTATGAAATGGATGGAGACAGTCGACAGTCCTCCGCGGTAAAAGTCGAGTGACACTAATGAAATAAAAAAACGCCAGAAAAACGCCTGAAATTGACCCTATAGCGTCGTGCTACGATACGACACGGCATCGTTTAACGTTGCGACGTCGTGTCGAATGTTTTTGCTAATATTTATTTTTTTTCTTTTTGAGAGTTCTCAAATAAGGTAGTAAAATAAGACGCATTTCAAACATAATTGTTACTGATTGTTACCGTACAAGTGTATAATGACCCTCTTTTTTATGGAAAACTGACCGACTCGAATCACCTTAAGCTCAATAAATGATAATTAAGTTACAAATTGATCTCAACAGGTCGGTGGCAGCGAAAACACTAATTGATTTTCTTATCGTTAGTCCGGACTAAGTTCTAACTTTCTTCACTTCATATTTCGCCTGTCAATGGCGATAAACAGCTAGAAATATTTTAGAATAACCTCCGAACGAGGCCTAGTCTTGTTCCCGACCTATTACGCTGACAATCTGCCACCCTTCAGCTGGGCCTGACGTGTTTCTGATTAAATTGCTCGAGAATCGCCAAACTTTGGAAGATTCCAATTTAGAAGAAAATAAAAAGGGTTATTTGAAATTCGTATAGTAAATGCTTTGCCAAAGGTATTTGAGAAACAATATCTATCGCAAATGGTATTGGAAATTTGTAACGAAATTTTGTGAAAGTACTATTAAGCAGAGTGTGTGCGGAAAGAGAATAGGATTAATTTTGGGGGCGCTATAATGCTTTTCTACCGTATCTGCCGTATTTTCTGTTCTGTGGCCATACTGGTTAGGTTAGTTCCGTTTTTCGCCACGCCTATTCTCTTTCCGCACAGACTCTACAAGATGTACAGATGTGAGTTTTGGTTTTTCGGAAAGTTGAAACAAAATATCCATTTAAGTTAAAAAGCAGTTGCCTTAAATGAGATTTTCACAAAAATATCGCCAAAATAAATAATAGAATCAGACTTATAAAAGAGCCCTTAAAATAAAATAATTTATTTCTGCAAACAGGCCCCTACTTGCAGAAATAAATTATTTTATTTTATAATTTTTCTTATCTATTTATGAGTAATCAATTTCGTAATAATAAGTTTGCGTCATTCGACTTCTTAAAGAAGTTTATCATATACGCCTTTTATAGCTACGTTCGCGAATACTCATGATTAAGAGTGCCGGATGCACTCGAAACATGTCAAGATATTGTTGGCTGCTTACAACATGACTGATCCGATTTTAATTCAATATTTCCTAAACGTCCCTAAGTCCCTTTAATCAAATAGGCGCACTGAAAATATACAGCGTGGAAATGTAATACGGGCGAATATTGAAACGGTGGTCAGCATAGGACCTAAGAAGTATATTTAGATAACTTTTGCTTAAAACTACAATGAAAATATTTATCATACAAAATAATTCGGCCCGCATTGTAACGCAACACATTCGAGTTGACAAACACACTAGTTGACAGTTACTTTAAAAAAGATCGTATCTCGCAATGTCATAACAAGCATGTATGCGGTACATTGCTGCTCGGTAAATTTTCAAAAATTAATTACGAAGTCACTATTAAGTGTAATTTAAAAAATCATATTAATTAATGGTAATACTATTGAACGCTATATCTGGTTTAATTGTTTGCTCGTATTGGACTTCCACGCTGTATGTTTTCTCTATGAAGCTACAGTCAAAGGAGTCGGAATATTGATGCAATCTGGACTGGACCGCAGATTGCACAATGCCCGTAGGCACCATGGCTGGTTTCGACAGCGGCCATTAGACTAAATACTACTAGCACAACATAGCCCAGTAACTCAACTTCTAAATCTACATCGCGCGACATAAATATGCTCATGGCACGGCGCGCCCATAAAAGTACAGCTTTTTGTGGATGTAAGCCAGTGTTTCCCAACCTTTATTACCATATCACCCACATTCTCATCGAGATTTGTATTAGTACCCAGCCAAGAAATACGTATTATAAGCTTATAAGAAACTACTCAAAGTAAAACGGCTTAATATTCATGCATATTACCCCTGAGAAAACTTCGTTTTACCCCTGGAGGGGTAGTTACTAATTACCCCCAGGTTCGGAACCACTGATATAAGCGGTCGTTAGTCGAGAGCATACTAAACGCTCCGAGTTTAACTACTGGGTTATACACTACAGTGCTACTGTGCACTCATTCCATTTTCACTATTGAAATGAATTTTCGTGGTTTGCGGTAACATCGTGCATAATGCCATCCAACGAGATGGCAGTTGCTCGTATGACCCTCAAACATTACTGCGTCATCCTATCCTACTAACATTACAAATGTGGAAGTTTGTGAACACGTTTGTTTGAACATTTGTTATTAAATAGCACCGTAACAATTGAATGGGCTGAGCTGAAATTTGGCATACATGTAGACCATACTTTAAAACCCCGTAAAAATTCCAATGAGAATAAAACGGAGAAACCGCGGGTAAATGCAAGTCTGAAATAACAGAGAAAAGCAGAACCCGTTGAGATCAGTTGCTTAGACTATGAGCTAGTGCAGCCGTAAATGTGATGCCATCACACTGGGTGTCTATGGCCCCATCGTTTCCACTCGATAATGAGCCACGTGCACGTGCAGTGGCTATAGTCGGGCTACGCTAAGTTTGCAGATATCGAAAAAAGGTTTTATTAAAAAATATATGTATGAGTAAGAGGATTATTTAATCTTGGTAATATTTTTTCCCTACATTACAAAATGTGTCTACATACCTACTGAAATAGATATCTGGGTCAGTCTTGCACACATCCATCTAGTTCCAAATCGCTTAGTTTGGTTGGAACTTCCAACCAAAGTAAGCGATTTATTCCGAGGATCGTTGATAATTTCTATGTATTTAAGTATTATATTTAAATATGTACAATGTACATGTATACAAGCATTGCTTAGTTTGGTTGGGACTAGATCGATTTGTCGTAGAGTCTTGCGACTGTCCTAAATATTTATTTCAGTAGGTTTGTAGACACATTATATACTTACTTATTAAACGGGAAGAAATATTTGCCAAGTGTCAAGACTAATCAATCTTCTTGTGATGTTGCCATATGCCTTTTTTTTAATAAAACCTTTTTTTGACGTCTGCAAACTTAGCGTAGTCGCACTCTACATATTTGAGCCGTTCGGGGTTGAAACGCGGGCTATGAGGACCCAGTGTGATGGCGCTGTATAAACAAACATCCCACAGGCTCAGTGAAGTATCGGGTGATAAGAGGATTTGTTCCTGACTCGTCATATTCCTAATTGGTCACATTCCTTATTCGACACTTTCCTAACTGGTCTTATTCCTGACTCGTCATATTCTTTATTCGACACTTTCCTAACTGGTCATATTCCTAACTCGTCATATTCCGGATTCGGCATATTCCTAACTCATCATATCACGTACATTTGCCTGCACAAATTTACTACAGAAATCCGTTGTACAATAGTACATTACATACCGAGGCCAGTAGAGTAAGAAATGCCTCAGATCTCATGGAATGGACGACAAACATGTGATCTGAGGCTTTCTTATTTACTGGCCAAGGTTTGTATACTATTTTTCTGTTCGACGGAGCCAAAAAGCGGCATCTTGAAATCGGCAAGGTGACGCTTGCCGGCCGGAGGGCAGAAAAGTATATTTACTTAGTACAATCTGTCCCCATACTTATTAATAAGCATCGCGATTCCATTTGACTGTACAATGATGAGTTAGGAATATGACGAATCAGGAATATGACGAGTTACGAATATAACCAGTTAGAAAAGTGTCGAATAAGGAATATGACCAATTAGGAATATGACGAGTCAGGAACAAATCGATAAGAGGACTGGCTCCATTGTAGCATAAAGGATCAGCATTAGCACTCAACGAAGCAATGTCGTCAGACCTCTGGATATCCTGCCGACAGGGAGTGACTTGGCGGAATTATTTTATATTTATAATTAGTCTAGGATTATTCATCATCATCATCATCATCATCATTTCAGCCAAAAGACGTCCACCGCTGGACATAGGCCTTCCCCAAGGATCTCCACGATTGTCGGTTTGTGCTGCTATTATCCAGCTTCCCGCGGTTTTCACCAGATCGTCGGTCCACCTTGTGGGGGGCCTGCCAACACTTCGTCTTCCGGTACGTGGTCGCCACTCGAGAACCTTACCACCCCAACGGCCATCAGTTCTGCGAGCAATGTGCCCTGCCCATTGCCACTTAATGTTTGCAATATGTTGAGCTATATCGGTAACCTTAGTTCTTCTACAGATCTCCTCGTTCCTGATTCGATCTCGAAGAGAAACCCCGAGCATAGCTCTTTCCATTGCCCTTTGAGCAACCTTGAGCCTTCTTATGAGGCCCATTGTAAACGACCACGTCTCTGTTCCATAAGTCGTCACTGGCAACACACACTGGTCAAAGACTTTCGTCTTGAAACACAGCGGAATTTGGGACGAAAAAATGTTGCGTAGCTTACCGAACGCTGTCCAGCCGAGTTGAATTCGACGATTGACCTCTTTCTGGAAGTTGGATCTGCCTAGTTGGATTGTTTGTCCCAGGTAGACATATTCGTCGACAACTTCGAGATTCGAGTTCCCAACTTTAAGAGGAGCCCACTCCTCTTAAAGTTGGGAACTCGACTCGCGACATGGACGTTTGCCATAATTTTCGTCTTGTCCATGTTCATTTTAAGACCCACTTGTTGAGTGTTTTAAGACAAACTCTACTGAGGTCTTCGAGCATTGTGCCAAGGTCCTCCAGGGTCTCAGCCATTACTACAATATCATCGGCAAATCGGAGGTGAGTGAGGTACTCGCCATTGATGTTGATGCCATGCCCTTTCCAGTCCAGAAGCTTGAAAATGTCTTCCAGTGCAGCGGTGAACAGTTTCGGAGATATAACATCTCTCTGTCTCACTCCCCCTAGGATTATTCACTTTACTTTTATACCCTTTTGTAATGTCATTTGTTTTGTTACAGTTTACCGGAGTGACTCACTCCGCGATGTCGCCGTGTGGCCTTGAGGCCCCCTGTAGGGGGCCTTAGACAGCGACCAGAAAGAGCACGCGTTAGTGCGCGTTATGCGATAAAGAGAGACGATCGGATGCGGTGCGTTCCGTCCGGTGGTCGGACCCGAACGACAGTTTTGTTAGAGAGAGAGAATTCTGTACGTAGAACTGTTACTTATTCTGTGGTTATACTAAATATATTTATAATATAAGTAGAATTTTCATATATTTACCGACGCAAGCAATCGTCTATGCGCGGTCCTTTGTTCTAGACTAAATAATATGATCAAAGAAACACGTGTAGTCGTGTAGCCGCTACAGTAAGCTGTTATTACAGTTTGCCAAGATATGGACACATAGTACTTGTAATGGAATTTCCAAACAATGTACATAATACATATAGGTACCTATCAGTAGCGTGGCGTCCGAAGAACTCGATTCCTACCGGCTTGCCTAATATCAGGCATTTGAGTACCTTATTCTACAGCTCTGGAAAATGTACACCAAATCTGCACCGGCTTGTCCAAGGACATATTTTACTCTACGCCACTGGTACCTACATATATTGTTTCTGGGGAAAACAACTGATCTCTGGGGCTTTCTTGGTAACATGTTCATTTATTTATAAACCAAAAAATTAGAATTTCTATTTGATGTTTAGATATTTGATTTTCAATAAGTTTAAACTTATAGCTCTTTTATTTCTCTACAACTTGTTTATTTTAAATTTTAATTATAATAGTACCATGGGACTTAAACATGTTGTAATATAAACTTGGAAAAACTGTATTTGTACATTAAAGCTTTTTTCCAACAAAAGAAACTAGGGAGTATTAAAAATAAGTTATAAACTGTAAATAAATAGTTTTTGGAATGTTTGTCTGCATGTTTGACGGTTTGTGGGCGCATCACGTAAAAACTACTAAACCGATTTTCATGAAATTTGCTATAGGTATAGGTAGATTATGATTATGACCCCGGTTACCACGTAGGATATATTTTACTCGCGTAAAGGTGGTTTTCCACCGGCAGGGCGAGACGAGACGAGGATTGAATTGAGATGTGTATGAAGTTTTTAATCCTCGCTTTTTAATAATCGCCGCTGCTCGCGCATCTCGCAACTCGATACAAATTTCAATTCAATCCTCGTCTCGTCTCGTCTCGCCCTGCCGGTGGAAAACCACCTTAAGGCGGAGCAAAAAGAGAGATTTAATTTATTTCACCTCCGCTTTACGGGCGAGTCCACCAGGGTAAAATAAAATAGACGAGCTTTGTAGTGTACTTACCCCGTGTCTCACGCATACCCTGACTTACAAATTAGTAGTAGCTCTACGCTTAGAGAGCATCCCACGAGCACGTTACCTATCCGAAATACTCCATGCGTTAAATCTCGCACCTATATGCAGCAGATAGGCATGTCAAATGTGATTAATGGCTGTTGAATGGATCGCCGGAACAGTGGCATAGAATGGGACGTGACTGTAAGACTAATCAACCCGACAACAGGCGGGTTAAAGGCATAGATATGCGTTCCAAAATGGAGTCGGGAGACTCCCTTGCATGCAGGAAACACTCCGACCGTGAAATTCTATTGCCCTTCAAGCCATCATTCTTCAAGTCCTTTGACTCGAACTGTATGCTTATCCCTATAAAAAAAACTTATTCCGTATAGATAATCTGCTGCTTCGACCAATCCCGCTGGTTCGTGCGCCGATAATAGTACTACATAAGCGCATTGCTATTTTTGTAGAGAGAAAGGAACGAGAGGTGCCGACGACATATCGATGTCATTGTTGCTTGGCGTGAAAACGCTTTACAGTTGGCTGACGGAGAGGATGAATAGAGCAATCGTGCAGGGGTCGGGGTGAGACGCGGGTGCGACGAGCGCGAATAGCATGCATCGCCGTGATCAGCTAATCGGGACACAGTTCCAGAGCATACATAACAGCGCACGTACTGTCATTTGCGGCTGTGTTAAAAGTACGGCCGTTAGTCAACCTCGGGTTCTTAACCTTTCTTGTTTTGGGTGCTTTCTGCTTGCAGGTCAACCAGATGTTGCGCGTTTCTTCAATGGTCGACACAACATCGACCCGGCGATCCTTTTCTTTTGCCATCGCCGTAGAGTAAAAAGAACAGAGATGTCTCCGAGACGACATATCTGTGCAGATATCGGTCAATAAGGGTTCGTTTCTATTTACCTACTACGAGGAGCTGGGCGTAGCGAAGAAGAACTGACCGTCTTAAGTTGACAGTGCTCGAAATCGCCACACCACCCAGCGATGCGAAGCAAACTCACGGACCGTTCCTTTGTCAGATTGCAATTGCCAGGATCATAGCTCAAGAGAGAAAAAATACTGTTTACATTTAAAAGTTGGCAACCTTGACCGTAGCCGGTTCACGCTTGCCTGCGTTCCTCGTATCTCGGTACACACGCGCTGTTAGCTCAGTTAAGATGTATTATTGTCCTTTGTTTGCTGTGGCAAGTGTATTCAAACACTGTGCATGTTATATATCATCTTTATCATATACTTGAACACCATGTTTACAAGAGAGCGTTAACAGATACCTATATTTCGCGATACCATCCCAATTCTCAGGCTGGATCCAGGTGCATTTCTATCAGAATAAATTAATAAATATTGGGTGACTGGGACAAAGTAATATTGTCGTATGTATCCTAGACGGCGACATACATACCTGTATAGATAAATGCATACTCAAGTAGATAGAAAACGTCCATGACTCGACAGCAAATATTTGCCCATACCAGAATTTGAACCCGGGACTTTCTAGCTTCGTTCTTTACTCCCAATAGGCTAAACGTATGATGAACTTAGATTGTATAAAAGTGACACTTTCATCCAATGGAGGCTTATACTTTTTAGCTCACAAAAAACTTATAATTTTTAGCTCACAAAATGTCGCTTTTGATGAAACTTAACATCGATATTTTCTGAGAAGTTCTACATCGTTTAAACAGCTTAATTTAGATTCCTGGGGCCCGTTTCACGAAGTTACAAGTTACAAATTACAAGCGGAAGTATCTTTCTTTCAAAAGGTATTGAAAAGAGACTTCCGCTTGTAATTTGTAACTTGTAGCTTCGTGAAACGGGCCTCAGGTGGTATTATCAACAATTTTCCAGTAGGTTTGGATTACTATCGGATGTTTCATAGAATACCTGAACCTCTATAAAATAACTGAAACACACCTGCAGAATTCGTAATTTGACCAGAAAAGCGACTTTGGTAGAAACACCTGTAAATACCTACCTACTATTCGTCCATGAACTTCACCTTGTAAAATGAAAATTTGTTTGTTATACTTATAATAGTCTCAAGTACAAAGCTGAAAGCAAAATCAAAAAACTGAAGGTCAATTTCAGAATAGAAACGCATCTCGAAGCCCGAGAATTGGCACGGAACGATAAAGTGCAATATGCCGTGCTAATAACTGAAGCGTTAATGACTGAAGCGTTTACCCTGATTGATCGATTGATAAACACTCAGCTCATTAGCGCTCGCACATATCCCATTTAGACGTTTCCGTGCCCAATTCAAACCCGGAAAGTGCAGTCCAACTGGGTATTAACACAATGTGTATCTAGAGCAATACAACAAAGTGGCGTAAGACGAGAAATATCTGACACGACACCATCGAAATATTATAAGTATGGAAGCGCACCCCGATGTACCAAACTGATCGCGACTTCGCTTATCACGCCATACATCATTCCGCCTTCCTCGCAATGTACTGAATGGAAAAGGATAGGTAATATTTGTCGCGCCGCAAAGTCGCATATCCCAATTTTACTGCCTGCTAGGTGTAAGGTATCGTTTACACTACTGCTTTTATGATGTCATGTCATGTCAAACAAAACATGCAGTACGTGAGAGCAACATCGTCAGTGGATCAAATGTCGTAAGGTGTTTTTTTTTTTCTCTTTTTATTTAACGAGCTTTGTCACTTAAGCGACTATGCCGCTCGGTACTAATGCAACATTTACATATTAACTAATCAACACTTATAGATAACATGGTATGATCTAGAGTTAAGACCTTTTTTAACTAATTTGTACAATACTTTAGCTTCTTTTGAATCAGGAAAACTCAATATGTTGTTACATATGCCTACATCCAACCTAAAGTTGAAGTGCTGGCTTCTGAAAGGGTGATTTTATCGCAAGTCCACTAAATATTCGAAATCTGTATTTTTTCTCTATTGATCTGTTGTATACAAATTTGTATGTGACTCCAAATAAAAAAGTTATTGCTATAAGGTTAAATTTTGTCTTAACTTCTTTGACCTATACAACATAATTTAGTATACAAATCTATAATTATTTTCATACATCTTATGGTTACTTACATCATTAACCCGGACACTATAAGTACCTATGACTACACAGAAACATATCGAGATAGAAGGAAATAGTTCGGGGTTATTCTTCAAAAATATGTCTGCGGTCACCTTATTCCTCTGGTCCTTTTTCATACTAAATGTATGGAGACAGAGGAATACGTCGCAGACATATTTCTGAAGAATAACCCTTCTTCGCTTTGTATGCAACCAAGTGTGTAACGTTTTTCGCCTGGCATTTGACGTTAAAAGTGTATTTAGTAATTAAAAACCTACATTTTCCATTTCATTTGGCTAAAGTCGAAGTCGAAGATTATTTGAATTTGCCGCATTTCTCTACTTTTGACCAGACTCTAGGTACCTAATATACGTATGTTATACTGCATCATTATTATACAAAACAACAGTCAGCTAAAGTATGAAATAAAGACACGCTATCAAATCCGCTTTTGTAGATCCGATTTGATCAGTTCGTCGGCAATAAGCAAAACAATATAAGATTTAATCTAAGGATCTAAGCTTCCGTGAAATTTTATATTCCTGCTTACGGCAAAGCCTCCTGAAGGTTCGGCAGCTATCAGCTATGGACGTAGCCAAAATATGTATGTATGTATGTATGTATCAGTGGCGTGATACCGTAAAAGATATCCTCGGGCAAGCCGGTGCAGATTTCGCCGTACATTTTCCTTAAGAGCTGTAGAATAAGGTGCTCAAATGCCTGATATTATGCAAGCCGGTAGGAATCGAGTTTTTTGATACGAAAGTCAAAGTAGATGGTAAAGTTGAGGGCGCTTGCTGCGTGCTCTGGTGGGCAAGTGGTTAAGGCGCTGGGCCGGAAATCCAGAGGTACCGGGTTCGATTCCCGGTCTGGACCACAGGTGAGTACCATTTCATTTTTCTATGTACTTTGATTTCTTGTATCTATATATGTTACTTAAACATGTGGTGTAATTTACCCGCATTAAAAAACAAATAAAGAAACATCATGTTTCTTTCATATGTAGTATTATTATATTCTTCACAGAGAGAGAGAACACGTTTATGAAATATGTACTCAAGTAAGTACGGTGTTAATGGAACGTGAACGGTGTAATCGCAATACATAACATTCGTATGGTGCGTATATTCGCCTGCCCTTAATCACCCAATATTTTCAAGATTGAAAGAAATCACTGGTCCGGAAAATAAACGGAATGTCATCGCGAAACCTATTTGCAGACAAGGGGTTGAGTGTTTAGGAGTGATTTGGACTCACCCACGTTAACTCCTGAAGGGTTATTGAGAACTTCGTTGCCAATATCATCCTTAATATAATTTGTCACATGAACTAATAATAACAGTTCGTAATCGGGGGTTAAATACAGCAAAACCCGCTTAATACGATTTCTTAGGAACCCTGCCAAAAAGGCGTTTTAAGCGGAAAAGCGTATTAAGCGGGAAAAAAGGATAAGGAAAATACAACATACTATACTATACTAAAACTACAAGTAAACGGCGATAAAGAATGCACATCGATCTTTGGAAAGAGGCAATCGGCTAATTTCGACTTCGTATAGCGATATCTGTGTCGCACACACCATGACGTTTGTTTTGTCAGTCGTGGTTCAAATGTGAGAGAGTGCAGCGCATACCCATGTCAATATATATACAGAGTTGCTTAAAGTTTTACAAAATTAAATTTGTACTATGGCATCTATAGGAAAATCGCATCTATTTCTTCCCGGGGTCGCATGAGTCGATGTGACGTTGTGGGCCATGGCCTAGCAACTTGTCACCGCAATATTAACTACACTTTTGGTCGATCTTTAAACCCACATTTAAATATGCTAGTAGTATAACATCAGTTGCTAATGCTCAGTCAACCCCTTTTAGGAATATGGGCGTGAATAATATATATATTATTTTTCCCCAACAAGCAATAATTAAATATAATTACATCGTGTTTTACAGCTCTATATATTCCACCTGAAAACAAAACAACAATAAAGTACTTAGTTCTAAATTCAAATTAATTTAATCTAATAATGGATGTGCATGGAAATTAGCATTCGTTTGTATTCGGAAATGCGATGATTGCCGATGTGCATTCTTTATGGCCGTTTACTGTAACTGTATTTATAAACTGAAAAAGATGTAGAAGTAATAATACTTAAAGTAATCACTTATTTTGATTTTCCATGGAGAGACAAGATTTTCAATATAATTTTATTTTTGCAGTGCGCCTTCGCTTTCACCTAAAGAACGTACACAGCGGTACTGTCTTGTCCGGCCGAACACTTGTATGAAACAACTTCAATAATAGCCTAAACGCCTGACACCATAAGATCTCATTTAACCCTTTTTTCATGAGGATAAAAATTGATTTTATGCCACACCTGGCCATAAAGTGACTTTTTCCGCACGCTGCTCGTACGGAAAATGCCGCTTTCTGGCCAAGTGTAGACATAAAGTGATGTACACAACACGGGAGATAATAAAGAAAGCCTTCGATCGCATATTTACCTCCCTCGCTTGCAGCTCGGGCCGCAAACACCTGCGATCTCGGCCTTTCTTTGTATAACCACCCTAGTTGTGTAATGTACTATTATGAGGTTGTCGTAAAAACTTCAACATCGTAAATCTCTATGCATGCCTCGGGCGGTAGCCATCATATACAAGTAATTCTCGTTCACAAAGTAATATAAAATTCATCCTATATACCTAGGGTGATGGATTTTATATTACTTTGTCGCGAGATCGCCAAACCCTAGGAAAATCCGGAAACTGTGGGGTAATAACCTTCTTTGTCTGTACAGTCCGGAGTGCACAGAAATATTTCAAGATAGAAGAAAATAGTTCTGGGTTATTCTTCAAAAATATGTCTGCGGTCACCTTATTCCTCTGGCCCTATTTCATACTAAATGTATGGAGACAGAGGAATACGTCGCAGACATATTTCTGAAGAATAACCCTTCTTCGCTTTGTTTGCAACCAAGTGTGTAACGTTTTTCGCCTGGCGTTTGACGTTAAAAGTGTATTTAGTGATTGAAAACATACATTTTCCATTTCATTTGCTGGCATTTGAACAATTAATTATACCATTATTATCAGATTTTCAAATCTGATAATAATATTGACGGCAACTGAAGTTATAGGGTGCAAAGTAGGTCGCCGCCACTTTTAGCATGCGAGGTACATTACATACACTTTTTCCTTTTACCTCGATTCATTTCTGTGCTGGAGTGACTCACTCCGCAATACTCCGCATGTCACTGGGCAGCCTTAAGGCCCCGCGAGCCAGCGACCAGAAAGAGCACGCGTTACGCGATAGAGAGAGACGGTCGGATCCGGTGCGTTCCGTCCGATGGTCGGACCCGAACGACAGTTTTGTTAGAGAGAGAGACTTCTGTAGGTAGTATTATTACTTATTCTGTGGTACTTATAGTCCCTTATAACAAGTCATCATTATCATCATCATTATTTTAACCATAGGACGTCCACTGCTGGACACAGGCAATGCTCAATAGATTTCTACATAGGCCTGAGAGAAGCGACTCGCATCTAAACTCTGTTCTGTTAGGTATTTAAATAAAGGTAAACAAAAAAGCCACGTGACTCGGCTCGTTCAGCCAATCAAAGTAACGTTTTGTATCTGTGGCGCAATACTACGGGCTGAACGAGCCGAGTCACGTGGTTTTTTTGTTTACCTTTATTTAAATAGGTACCTAACAGGACAGAGTATAGCGAGTCCCCGTGTAAAAGAAACATCTAACGCTCTTATTATATTCAAATTAACTAGACTTTAATGTTAACTTTATGCGTGTATTTTTAAAATGGTACCTAATTAACCTATCGTGCATTTCGTCTTAATTAATTGGCCAGCCGTATGATCGTCTAGTCTAATGGTAGGACACTACATTATGAACCGAGAACCCATATTCTTTAATGTAACACACAGAACCCAGCTACCTCCCTGCACACGTCTATACCTATTTGTCCCTACGCTACGAATAATACCTATACCTATTTATTCGTTACCTCTTACTACTAAAGTCTATAGTCAATGAAGATTAGTATGGTATGTGGTAGAGGTAAACAGTCGAAAGTGGTTTAGTCATATTGTCAAAGTCAAGGTCTGTCTGAATGTACCTAGCTACTGCTATTGAACTCTGTTATTACTGGAGCACAGGACAGTAGCACACTCCTCGCTACTGTCGGTGGACCTCAGCCTAATGCATGGGCAGTCCTCGCCTCCTAGCCTGGAAGAGGCTTCTCAGAGTTCAATGGTGATTAGCACGCAATCTAATCATTTCGAGAGGAGATATGCAAAGGGAGTATTTTTTTTTTTGTGCTGAATGGGTATTACATTCTTACTCTCCAGAGAAAGCAGAACATTCACCATTTCAGGCTTATTTCAAGGAAAGCTAATGCAAATTATACTCTGATATGTGGGTGCTATATTAAGCATCCTTTTCCCACAGAATTCAATCTACTATCGCTTTGTAACCAAGGGCCATAGGACAAAATAAAGCAACGAAACATTTGTCCGCCGGTAGGTATTTACTTCTGTAAAGGTCTTGTCAACGAGTCGATGTCTAAGGAAAGGATGAAATCCTTCCTTTAATACCTTGTCGAATATAGGCCAGCTTCATAAGCCTATATTATTACAATCATTCAGAATAGTATGATGAAACAACAGAAGTTAGAGACGGCTTTAGCAAGCTCTAAACATCTGCAAGCCTAAATCTAGGCTAAAGCCATTCTTAGCTAATATTTTCCGTAAGAGTAATATTCAAATAAATCAATAAAGAAGTTTCAATCTTCAGTGATATTAGGCAATTCAACCAGCCTTAGTTTTGATTTCATTCAAGATAGTATGATGATGAAATAGAAGTCTATGTCTGCTCAGCCTGCATAGTACATTCTATAAGTCTAAATCTAGACTGAAGCTATTCTTAGCTTATACTCTCCAGAACAAAATATTAATTTAATGTTAAGAATAGATGTCACAATCTCCAATACAACGGTCTGAAATGGTATAGTTAAATAAGATACAGGACAGCTCCGCAAGCCTATATCTTTTATTTTATTCAAGATAGTATGATGAGGTAGATAGAAGTCTGGGACGGCTCAGCAAGCCCAGAACATTCTGGTAGTCTAAATCTAGACTGAGGTAAGCCATTCTTAGCTTATACTTTCCTGAATAAATTATTTGCAAGTAAAATTTAATTAATTGTTTCAACATTATAATTAGAATTCGTGACATCTTAGAAAGATACAAGTAAACAGTTAAAATAACCAGGAATCCCATCAGATACCAATAATCCCAGATAATTATTATCAAAGGATAACTATAACTAATTAAAATGAGTTAAAAATAATAATGCTACCTAAATAATAAATTAGCTACAAAATAGTTTCCTATCCGCCTGCACTATCCCGCCCCCAATGTGTGTGACTCTAAATCTATCTGTTTCCCATCACTACTAAAGTTTGTATATCAAAGAGGCCGGCCTCATACTTAAATGTGTGAGTGTAGTGTGTCCCTAACTATGCAACTAAAATTCAGTTGGGTGACTGAGAAAGCAACTTACAACCCAGTGTGAATGACCCCCCCTTACGCAATAAGCTTGACGAAACAGCCAGGGTTACGTAAAGTAGGTCGACCCTATCGTGTATATAAAATAATAAATAAATATATTTAACAAGACCGAGTCTCGGGACTTAGGGCAGCTCTATGAGTTTGGAATCCCAAATGTCCAACTTGTGGACCTCACAGATATACACTAGTTGGACCCCATTGAAACTCGAGGCATTCACCAGCGTTATATAAGATCTAGTGCCAAGGAATGCCATCCTTGGTAAGTTACGTTAAATTAAAACCCAGAGTTTTCAACGTTTGTCACCGTTATTCGTTGTTAAAAACTCTGTTTAGCACACTTTACTAATGTACGGATTCTGGCATAAATCAAAATAATATCACACGAAACTTTCAATTAAAACAATAATTAAACAGCCAAATATTCAGTGAATAAATCCACAAAACATTCCGCCACTCAATCATGTAAAACCGCAATTTCAAAAATACATTTAAAATCAATTATAAAATAATAATAGAATGATTTAATATTTAATGAATAATTAAAATCCATCAAACACCAAATCACTTCTCAAAAGAATTTAAATACGTGATATTTCAATTATAAAATAACAATAGAATGGTTCAATATTCAATGGATAATTAGTCATAGTCAAAGTAATAGTCAGTCATTAAAATCCATTAAACATCAAAACACTCCACGAAATATTTCAAATACGAAATATTTTACGCGGCGAGAATCTATGTTAGCCAGACGTCCGTACCGTTCGAACTCACAAACCAAAAAGATCCCGATCCTAAGGAACGGCCCGTATTTATACCTTTCTTTCCTCCACGCCTTACTCCTTGCCCACTTTGGCACTCCGAACGATATTTACACCTAATAGACATTCTACGCACACCGCACGTTCGTTACGCTATCAAGATTCCCACGCTATCTTCAAATTAACAATGCTGACGGCACTTTCAAAGGGCTGTCGGGTTTCTTTGTCAAGGCGGCTCAGCTTTGATTAACAGGGTTGCATCACCACTCATTATACATATATTGTACGTCTCGTCCCAACCAATTATATTATGAATTCAATCTATTAAAATACTGCGAGTTAAAGTCAAATATTATTATCAAATGCGTCCCATTACACCCGCAACCCGAACCAGGTCATCGGCGAAAGTTTAAGTTGTTAGGCTTTTAGCTTCCTCTTATATCCAAAACATTACAATAAGATCAAAATATAGTTAGTCTATTACAGAGTTTAACTGTAACAACAGTGTGAGCACTTTTTAAAAACGCAATATGAAAACTGTAACACTTTGTCGCCCTCAAAGAGATTATAAGTAATATCGTTGGGTTAGTGAGAATTTCTATAGGCCTTGATTCAATAAAGATTCTTCAAATCGAAAATAGCTATATCACGTAACGTTGCAGGAAAACTTCAAATTGGCAACTTTATTGTCAAACTAGCATCCACCCGCGGCATCTCCAGCGTTAGGTATTTCCGTTATTGCCCCAAGGGATATTATAAAGCATCATATGTTTTAATCCAGCACTTCACTTAGCTTACTTGTATGCTAAATTACGCAATTCAATTAATTCGCAATGCGTTAAATTGCTTACCGCATTAATTAGTAACAAACATCTAAACCTCTAAACATCTTCACAAACTTTCACATTAAAGGTTAAAGCACACATAAAACAGCGCGGCACCAGAAGAACAACGGCAGCGGCTCAGCTCGAGCCCCTCAGTATTATTCTAGGGATGTAACGATTCCGATACCGATATATCGGTACCACCGATATATCGCTATCGCCGATTATATACAACCGATATTTAAAGAGAGCGAAAAGATTTTGTTGTATGAAAAAAAAATCTGAAAAAAGTAATTTCAATTACTGACTTAATTTATGTATTGGTGGTCTATTACCTTGTGCAATGATAATTACTATGTTAATTATATCTTTGTTTCATAATAAAAAAAATGGATTTTGAGTTGACAATTTATTTACTTTTACTTTACACAAGATTATTCTAAAAAATCTCCATACTGTAACGCACACTTATCGGCATCGGAACGGCAACGTCGCGGCTCGGCACAGGCTACCAGCGCGTGGTATTTTCATGCTCACTTATACATTTCTGAAATATGATACATGTACTACATGTATATTATGCGACCTTCTTGAGAGAGACGGGTTGAAAAAATAACTTCGTGACTATCGCGTAGCACGTTTGATTTTTTCCAGGTTGAGGTTGTATGATAAGGTTACATAAAATATATATTGTATTAAAGCTGATAAAATTTCCCGTCTAAGCGTATTTTTTTACCCTCAAAAACCCTCATATTTTTTTCAATATACACCTTTTTGTTCAAAAAAGTGAAGTGTAATTTTCATATTTTCTTCAAAATTTGAGTTTTTTTGTACGAAACTTCATACAAATTATATCGAAATTGAATTCTTCGTCCTTGATTTATACGAAAATGATACCAAACACGAGGTGGTAGGCAAATTGAAGTCAATAGAATTTTTTGTCCGAAGCAAGGTAAAGCGTCACTTTGAGTGCCCCCCCTCCCTACCCACCAGGAGGGGGTTCATGGCTACCGGGCTAAATCAGCTCAGATTGACCCAATATACAACTGTACCAAGGAAATCCATCCTATACCAGTTGGCGACCTCCCCATACATTGGATGTCAATACAAAGCGGACTATGGGCAAGCGTGGGCGACTCGCGGTCGCCGCGCTTACATAGCGCTTACCAGGACTCGGAACCGGTATTTTGCAAAAATATAATATTTTTGCAAATATTTTGAATTATTTTATGCTTTTTATGTAGGGCTCAATAATGTATTTAAGTAATAACTTCGTATGATTAGATTGTCCGATTAAAAATTAAATTATAAAAAGAACGCTGGAAGAAAGTTGAGGGGGTGTGTTTGCGCATTTGTGCACTCGCGCACGAAAGTACTATGTTTATTGTTTTATTTTTAAACAAGCCTTTCGCTCGCGGCGCGGTTCAATTAAAAAGTATATTATTATATATTATTTATTTACTAATACACAGTTGGTATGACGCTTAATAGTAAAACATCGTCCCCCATAACCTGTTTACACAGTTTGACAGTGGGATCCTTGAGTATTAGTTGATATATCATTAAATGGAATTAAAAACATGTTTCTGTGTAGAATGGAATAAAACAAACAGTATACATCATAAATCATTTTTCTATGTAAAACCAATTTGTTATAAACAGAACACTTTTGTGCGCGACAGTATTTTGAGAACGAACGTGACGTGAACACAGTACGGAAAGCAAAGGTCGACTGACGAACCAATAGCGCCCCGGCAATGATGCGGCGCGGCACACGCCCTCCCCGCGCCGCACCTCATACCACCAAATAGACCGATAAATGGCCTAATGCGCAGCCCCACCACCAGCGTTCTTTTTACGTGACGCGACCTGTATGTGTACTTTAACCTTTAGTAGGAAGAAAACATAGGCAAGGATTACGTTTACACGACTGTTTTACCGTATTCAACTAAAAACGGATCACTGTAGTTTTCTAAGTATTTCTTTTATCTTGTTAAACCATGCTACCACTTTTGCTACCAACTGTACTAGTGTGAATAACTTTGACGTCAACCCACACCCCCATTGTCCGTTTTGCAAATATTACAGTTAATGCGCAATGCCTACAAATGTTTGCGGATCCCAAACCAATATGTTTGCGGCCCAGTTAGAGACGAGAAAGGCACTTAGTTTCCGCTGAGGGCGTCGTGTTTCTTTGTTCTATTATAAAATCCCTTTTACTATAAGTGGCACAATTTGTAACAACATTTGAACTCACAGGATTTTCTAATGTGATATTTCGATGTCTGTTCTTTTACTATTATATTGTACAGTACATTTATTTTGTTGGTCATTGAAGTTAAGGCTGTATTGCACAGCCCGAGCCGTCAGGCGAGTGTTATAATGACCGAGACTCTAGAGACAAATAAGCACGAATTTCATACAAGGTTTTTCAACACTTGCGATTAAAAAATAATACTAAAAATACAAACAAAAACAAACCGACGAACAATCAAGCAGACAATTTTTTTTTTAAACTATTTATTTACGTTTTATGACTTACTTTTAACACTCTCCAGTTACTTTTTAGGGTTCCGTACCTCAAAAGGAAAGAAAACCGGAACCCTTATAAGATCACTTTGTTGTCCGTCTGTCAAGACCCTTTATCTCGAGAACGTGTGGAGGTATCGAATTGAAATTAAAACTATATATTCCAGTGTATGGTCCCTTTAAGCTACGTGAAAGAACTTCTAAGTTAACGTAAAAAAAAGATATGGCCGTTTATACCGCAAAAAACGTACATTTCGACACTCTCAAGGAAACCAAAATTTATAGGGTACTTTAGCGGTTTGGGTATTTTTCATAGTGAATTGTGCATTTCTTATCAAATCCCTTCATTCGAAGTCCGTTATTAACCGACTTCCACAAAAGAAGGACGGTTTTCATTTTTTACGTTTGTACGCGATTACTCGAAGACGCCTGGACCGATTTAGAAAAATGTTATTTTTTGTTTGAAAGGGAGTGGTCCTCCAGAGTGGTCTAACTAAACCAAGATCTGATGGTATCTTGGAGAAATCGAGGGAACTCTTCAAATATTATAGACACATATACCTACGGCAATGATTTTATTGTATGTATAGATCTATGTTTGTCCGACTTTACTTTGCGCAAAAAGTCCCCGATAGCTTCAGCCATTTTGTCCAGTCTTCTACCGTGTTTGCTGCCGACGATATGCGTAACCGAAAAGAACTCAGTAATACAAAGAAGGATAAGTAATGCGAATACAAGTGTCTACGTATTTATATCATGTAATAATCCTACACGTTCGTGTTCGCAAATATTATTCATAATTCTACAACTTTGCCGCGCTGAAACTCCAACAAATCACTCAGGATACGATTTATCGGATTTACTGTGGCTTTATGCGACACAAAGACGCTTAAGAAGTTAAGAACATGTACACACTTTACTTACAACAATGAGCTCGTTAAGTAAGAGTTGTTGTGGAATAATAATGCTGAAAAAAGAAAATAGTATATTACACAACTAGGGTGGTAAAACAAAGAAATAGGGACGTAAATATGCGATCGAGGGATTTCTTTATTACCTCCCGTGTTGTGCACATCATTTTATGTCTACACTTGGCCAGAAAGCGGCTTTTGCCGTAAGCGCAGTGTGCGGAAAAAGCCACTTTATGGCCAGGTGTGGCATAAAAACCTTTATTCATGGCAGCACAAGATAAAAAAATATTATAAAGTAAAGGTAGAACGCTGCCACAAAACGGTCCCACCTCAGCAAAATGCCGACCTTGGAGCCAGCACTAGTCTTCCGGCGGAACCACGCAGGGGTAACGTCATGCCAAGAAAGTCGCATAACCGGTCCAGGACAGACAGATAGGATGATTTGATATGACATACTTTAACTTGGTCGGCTTGGCCCACTTATTGTTAACATATTATCATGTCTGTCTGTCCTGGACCGCCAGGACAGACAGACAGGATAATATGTTATAAGTTATAAGTACTTTGACTTGGTCGGCTAGGTGGTGAGCAAGTATTCAACTTTCTGCATTTCTGTTTTAGTTGAAATTTTGTTTATGAGACTTTTGTTATTGGTTGTAGGTAACTACGATATTGGAAATTCCACTGTGTCTCTCTCCTTCGCGGAGCACCATTTCATTTTATTTCACCGTGTTTTTTCTTTACATAGAGCGGAAATATCTACCATCTGGTGTAGTACCTAAATAAATAACAAAGTTGCCGACACTTTTTTGATCGCATAAGCGCTGCGTCTTCATTCAGAAATACATTTTTTGTGCCGAAATATATATTTCGTTTACTTTATGAGATTCCCAATATTGTTTTGCTCAGACAAAATGTATCAATCTATGAAATAACACATTTCAATCATAATTCAAGTCGTGGGTTCCGTACCCAAAGGGTGCCAACGCCGTGTCCGTCCGTCATAGGGCTCTAGCTTTCGCACCATAATAAGTATAGACATGAATTTATCACAGAATGTGTATTTCTATTGCCACTATAACAACAAATAATAGAAATATAATAAATTTTATAATAAAAAGGGGTCCCCATACAATAAACGTGCTTTTTGTCGTCTTTTTCTTGATGGTGGTACGTGTTGACGATAGGTGGTTCAAACGTAGCCTAATCTACAAGCCTAACGCCTGACACTTTTCACTACGATAGCTCAGTCAATAAAAGGATCGAGTTCAACACAAATAAACGATTTATTAAAAACGGATCACAGAGTCTAACGATTTAACGCACATCGATTCAAGATAAACAATACGCAAACGACGCGTGGCGGTCCGCAACAGTACGGAACCTTTCGTGTGCGAATCCAATTCGTACTTGTCTGATTTTTATTCCTATGGCGAACATAGTAACTCAAATCAATCACTTTTCGAAAGAAGAAGAAATAATAAGACTAAGTTTCTTAAACAACGTAGGTATTATACAACAATGGCATCTAAATACTAAGACGAGTAAAATTAGAGAATTGAACCTATGCCTGAACTAGGATTCCCTGTATATCTGGTAAAAGGGACTATCAAAAATTTATATCTAATACTAAATATTTACATTTAATTTTAATTTAGTTTTAGTTTTTAGTACATTTAATTTTAACTATGCTTCTATTTTAATGTTGGTTTTATTTTGTATAAGGTTATTGATGCTTATGCACTTTTAAATACGTAATACAGAATATGGAAGCAAAATATATATATATATATATATATATATATATATATTATATATATATATTACACACTAAATATGCAGTTTATCCTATTAATTAGTATCACTTTGAATCAGTGTGATATGCTAGCATCTACGTCAGCAGAACTGTAAATTGGGTAAAGACACAGGTATAGAGAAAAGCGTGGGATTTAAAGGTATACACAGTTCGTTAACTGGTTTCCAGCCATAAGCCTGTGAGGCTGCAATGCTTGCGCAGTTGAATTCGGGTGTGGAGACAGGCATTAAATCTTAATCCCCCTAAAGCCGATAGCAACCACTGCACAGTTTACTGTACATACATATGTGTATGTACATACGTGTGTGTGCTGATAATCACGTCCGTTACTTTCTATACGACGTCACATTACGTAATGCTTAACTCGAGGTCAAACGTGCTCTTTAAATCGTTTTTTATTATTATAACTTTTCTAAAAAACCGTTATTTTACATTGAATTTATGACATTAGCAAATCACGAGATAATACAAAAATACTGAATGCCATAGGCCTGTATTATTTGAGGACCCATCATCAAAGCTGAATGTATAACAAATGCATACATGTGCCTATTGTGCCTATATCTGTGATGTTCCCTCAATTCCTCAAAGATCTCACTGTTAAAATTGGACTTTGAAAAAAGGCAATAATCTGGAAGTCACTTAAAAATTAAATAACTTCAACTGGTCGATCCAAGTCAAGTCGACGAGACATAGAGTAGTTTGAGAGAAAGCTATCAAAGACGAAATGAATTCGACGCTAAACGCAAGGAGCTGAAAGCCTGGCCACTAATTAACTTTTATCACAGAGTAAATAATAGTACTACGATGCACCTTAACTGAAATAGTAGGAATCTTGGGTACGTTAATAACTGGATGAGACCTCCAGAATACGAAATGAACTCGAATTGGATATCCACTGCTCGTGTATTCAGTATCTGTGTTCATTAGCATGTTTCAATAAATGCTTCCCGGTTTAGAGCTGGTTTTGCAAACCTTTTTGCGCCGTCTTTTCACTTGAGCTTAATTGGTACCTCAAACCTTATCGAACCCACCATGTATCTACTACTACTATTACTATTGCTGTACTATTGCAAGACTTCGAGTAAAAATAAAACCAATTGGAAGGCAATTATTTCTTTTTTATGGGGCTTGGTGTATACCTATTACAAACTTGTCTTAATAAATGATTTTGAAATAAAGACAAATGTTTTATTTGTAGCCAAAATTGAAAATTATATTTCGGGGGAGGATTTGAACCTGTGTGGGCTACTCACACTTAAATATAATATATAATAATATTTACACTTATAATAAATACCTAACACTAAATATTTACACTTATATTTATTTATATACAATTATTATATTTACACAGTTATTTATATTTACACATATTTATTATAAACTGATTACACATATACAATAATAAAAACAAAACATAATTTCACACATGTACACATTGTTTACATTTCATCCGTCAATAAATATTGACGTGCCAACTGGTCGAGTGCAGTGAAGCCGCGCAATGCAAACCCGTTCCGTTAGCGCGGCGTCGACCGCGCATGCGCGCGGCCTGACTGCGCCCGCGCCGCGCCGCGCTCGCCAGTCGAACTGAGATTCTGACGCTAAATGCATGTCGCTCTTGACCGCATCGCTAATTACGATTTCGCATCGCTTTCGCTTATTTCTATCATTATATTGTATTTCTAACTTCTATCTTCTTTCCGTGCTGTTCTATTCATTGTGACTATCTTCAGACTTTGGCTATCCTTCTGTGTTGTACGATTATAGACATTATATACATTGGAGTAAAGTGGACGTTTATATTACTTCACCCGAAGACTACACAACGATTCCTACAGTGGTGACCCCTCAAGAACATATTACCAAGCTGAGGATTTATGCACAAACCGTACGTAGCAGTGTCCAGAAATATGCCTAACGATAACGGTCAAGACAATGGCGGTCACACCGCATCGGGCGCAAACCCGTCGAGCGGATTGCGCGTTTCCACTGCACCGTCATCCGACATTTTTAAAGTGGGAGTACGCGTACCACCTTTTTGGCCAGAGGAACCGGAGATATGGTTCTTGCAGATTGAGGGTCAATTTGCCATCGCCGGCATAACTAACGATTTGACCAAATTTCACTACGTCATCAGTCAATTGGACCGTCAGTTTTCTAAGGAGGTCAAGGATATTATTACCAACCCGCCGGCCGTTGACAAGTATCCCAAGCTAAAAAGCGAGCTAATCAGACGACTCAGCGATACCAAGGAACGGCAGATCCAGCAGCTTCTTCATCATGAGGAACTTGGAGAACGCAAGCCTTCCCAGTTCCTGCGGCACTTGCAGGATCTAGCAGCCAACCGCATCACGGACGACGTTCTACGTATGATGTGGACCGACAGGTTACCCCGGAGCATCCAGACAGTACTCGCAGGGCACCCTACAGCATCTTTGGACATCCTCGCTGACCTGGCGGACAGAGTCCATGACATCGGCCCACGTTGTGTATGCTCGTCACACGTTGCTTCCATGAGCTACAATCCCGGGTGTGGTCCGCCTGGCTCCAACACAGACGCCATGGCGAGGGAGATTGCTGAGCTGAGGAAGCAGGTGCAGGCCTTGAGGACCCAGGAGCATCGCAGGGGGAGATCCCGATCTAGGGGTCGCGGCAAGTCCGGCAATCAGAGCCGATCCAACACCAGATCGCAGTCCAGTTACCGGAAGTATCCCATTTGCTGGTACCACTCTAAGCACGGCCACAACGCCAAGAAGTGTGTACAGCCCTGTGACTACGGGAAGTCGGGAAACGCCGCGGGCAGTCGGTAATGGCGACAGCTGATAGCCCCGTTTCTTCCGGTCGCCTGTTTGTAACCGACAGAAAGTCGAAGGCGCAGTTCTTGGTCGACACTGGTAGCGATCTCTGCGTCTTCCCCAAGGCATTGCTGCGCGAACGTCGAGCATCAACTGACTACAAACTAACCGCAGCCAACGGGACGACCATTGACACCTTCGGTTACGCGCACCTTAACCTGGACTTTGGACTTCGACGCGAATATCCATGGCGTTTTGTCGTAGCTAATGTTACTAAACCCATTATAGGTGTAGATTTTTTATCGTACTATAATTTGATAGTAGACTGTAGGAACCAAAAACTAGTCGATAACAAAACTAGCTTATCTTCTTCTGCTATCTCTGCTATTTGCGATAATATATTTTCTGTGAAGGTTCTGACTGGCGAGTCTTGCTATCACCGCATATTATCACAGGAATTTCCTGAAATCACGCGACCAGCTGGCACGCAACGCACAATACCGCACAACACACAACACCACATTCGCACCACTCCAGGTCCTCCAGTATCCTGCGCTCCGAGACGTCTTGCTCCGGACAAGCTGAAGGTGGCGAGGCAAGAATTTGAAGGTATGTTGGCTAACGGTACGGCTAGACCATCTGATAGTCCCTGGTCTTCACCGCTGCACCTAGCGCCAAAAAAAGATAACGGATGGCGCCCCTGCGGCGATTATCGCCAACTCAACGCTCGTACCATACCGGACAAATACCCAATACGGCACTTGCACGATTTCACTCATAGCATATCTGGTTGTAAGATCTTTAGTACTATTGATCTCGTAAAGGCTTACAACCAGATACCTGTGTGTCCAGAGGACATTCCGAAAACGGCCATAACGACCCCTTATATATACATATACAATAATAAAAACAAAACATAATTTCACACATGTAGTTATGCCCTTACCTAACCTTTAGGAATAAATTAGAAAATATGTAAATCAGGCTAGAATGAAACCACTTTTTCTTTTTTATCAAATATTAATAAGCATAACGGCGTACGTGATTTTTAGCATGTTTCGCATGAACAGATTTTACGACCGTCCCTAATCCGCTTCTGACATGGATTTCACTATGTGATAAACCCAGAAACATGGAAGGGAAGATTAGTATAAAACCCCATGTTTCGCAGAGGAAATTCATTCTATCCTGATCCTTCGTTGTAGCAATATCTAACTTGTAACAGAGTAAGCCTAAGTTAAATTTTAAAATCTAAAATAAATCAGTGCTGAAAAGTAATTCGCCTAATTGAAGAGTTCCTGTTCCTGTAGCAGCTCTGGCCATCATTAACTACCGTCCAACCATTTCTGGCGCAGTCGAAAAGGATTCTTCCCACGGGACTACGAGTCGCATCATCTTGCCTTGAGGTTTGGGCACACAACCAGTAAGTGGAAAACTTTTTCACATTCCTGCTGCATCGCCCAAATTGCACCAAATTGCACCGTTGTATCGTGTTCCTATTAAGGAATAAGGAAGAAAAAACCTACATAAATTCATTTGGACTGGTATATCAATGATTGGCACATAGCCGTTGCAGTGATATATCTGCAAAGCGAAATATCTACACGAAAAGGATAGAATCGGGAGGATCCAGACGGTGAAATAATCACTTTCCTTCCTTACCAAATCCAATCCTTATAGATTTAAGGTTATTTTGTGTTTATTTTTTGTTTTATTGGCCATCGCAATTGTTAAAAAGCGAATTTTTTTTTTTTTTAAAAAAAACTGCGAAGATAAGTAACAGTTATATAGTAAGTCGTCCATCTTGTATATGACAGATGTGACGCAGTATTTTTAAATCGTTGCGCAACGTACAAAAAATTGTTGCAACGTAATAAAAAACGTGCAACGTAGTAAAAAAAATTGTTGAAAACGTAAAACGTACAACGTAATAAAAAAAACGTACAACGTAAAGCATTGTTGAACGTACAAGTAAAAAATTGTTGAAAGAAACAACAAGTAAAAATTGTTGAAAGAAAATATAACAATTTACTTAAAATAATTATTTTGTGAAATTCAGACATTTTCTAGATATAAGTTTACAGATCGTTTCTAGATCTGAATTTACTACCTGTATTCAAAAAAAAAAGAGATCGTTTCTAGATCGGTATTTTAATTTAACAAGTGTGTTAATTAAAATATTACCTCTTTGTCGTTAAGCTCGAGGCTGATCACCCGTTGCAAAACGCAAAGAATATTTAATTATTAAAAGTGTGTGTTGATGAATCCCAATTTAAATAATTCATTAAATAATAATTTTAATAATAGCGGACCCAACTTGCCGAATAATCCCGCTAATATTCCATTTGATGCGAATAGTACTAGACTCATTTTAAGAGCTATTATTGATTTAATTAATCAGATTATTGAGAAAATATCTGAATTATTTTCTTACTGCGTGCGAATGTTAATTTTTAGTGAACTTAATTTTTGAATGCGCGCACAAATAAAAGTAGAAAGCAGACGAATTGGTAATTCCATATATATTATTGTAAAAAGACTTAATCCAGTTGGTAAAATTAAACAAAAGTGTAGACTTTGTAATCAAAGGCATTTTAGTTGGTCGGACAGTATTATATTCATAATAAAATTAGTGTACTTACCAGAACTTGACACATATCGTTGGGGGACATTCTTTAATCCCGAAATTCTTAAATAAATAAAAAAAAAAGAAACCGTTAAGGTTAAATCCTTTTTTTTTAAAATGGAAGGAGAAAATAACACTGCAAACTCACCTGCTGCACTTGCATCTACATCTGAGTCGGTAATTCCAACCACTCCAGTAAATACACTTGCAACTGAGTCGGTCTCTCAATCCATTCCGGATAACGCACCTGTACCTGAACCAGAGTCGATAGCCTCATCAATGAATGAACGCGAATTCATTCCTGAAAATGTACCTGCACCACCACCAGTAGTTTTTCTAACAACTATTCCAAGTGACATAGTGAAATTAGTTCCTCTCTATGACGGAAATCAAAAACAATTAAAATTGTTCATTTCGCAATGCGAGTACCTTATTTCTAATTTCGGTGGAAGTAGTGAAAATCTTATACAAAATCAATACGTGTTCAGAGTTATCAAATCTAGGTTAACCGGTAAGGCCGCTGAACTCATAAGCGAAAGTGACCATATAAGTTCATGGGTCGAACTTAAGACCACGTTTTTGCAACATTTTGCGGATCAACGAACTGAGGATTGTTTATTAGTAGAATTGGAAAGCATGAATATTGGATCAGATGAGCAAATAATGGACTTTTGTAAAAAAATCCAATCTGTAAGAAGTGCCTTATTTTCAAAAGTAAATGAGAAATTAACAAATGAAAGTGATCGGAAAAGTCGTTTTGATTTATATAATCACCTAGCGCTGAGTACTTTCTTATATAATTTACCTAATAGTTTGAGAAAAGTCGTACGGATACAAAAACCTAAAAGTTTAGAAGAAGCCCTACAGATCGTACAAGAAGAGACGACATTTTATAATCGTTGTCAAATGAAAACTAAAAATGTTAATAAAAATACCAATATAAATGTTAATTACGCAAACAAACAAATTAAAAAAACGCAACCTCAAAACTATTATAAGCCTAGTAATACTTTTATTAATAAATATAATAATCCTTTTACTAGACCAAATTTTGTAACTATACCTGCAAATTATAACCAGCAAAATTTTAGAAATCAACAATTTCGTCCTAGAAATCCTAATTATTTCCCAATTAATGAAATATATAACAACCATGACAACCGTAGGCAAATCGTTAAATTTGAACCAGAGAAATGGAATGTTCCTTTTGAAACGGACTACAGAAAATTTAGACCGCGTCCGAAAAATAACGGAAACCCGATGCCGTCGACCTCAAAACCTAACAATAATATTCGTCCTAATATTAATATGAGTAGCGATGAACCACTCGCTGGTCCATCCCAAAATTTTCAAATAGTAGCCTCCAAAACTACCAGGAAGAATTGAATAAACTTCCATACATTTTAATCCCAGAAATCGAGTCAAAATTTCTAATAGACACAGGCAGTACTAGATCTTTTATTTCAAATAAGCTAGCGAATACTTACTTTGTTTCAAATAAGAACAAAGAGTCGTTCGAAGTAGTGAGCACTCATGCGATAAGCTACCATAACGAAACGGTTATCATTCCGATATTTAACATATTCAAGGTTAAACTGAGTCATAAATTTTATGTTTACGACATTGGAGACTTTTACGACGGACTTATTGGAATAGATTTGTTAAAGCGATTATACGCCATAATTGATGTTCACAGGCAACTGTTAGTGACACCTCAAGTCGAAATTAAAATATTTTATCAAAAAAGAGATATTCCCTTACAAATTTTAGAGATCAGTGCAAGAACGGAACAAAAAGTAAATGTTCCTACTGATTTACAAAATGGCGAAGGAATTTTAGAGTATACGGAATTTAACGAATACGTCAGAATGCCGCGCGCTTTAGTAAAATGTAACAATGGATACGCTCACACTGTTATACAAAACAGTTCGGATAAAGACTATTCATTAAAAATAATCAAACCTTTTAAGATAACTAAATTAGATACAACAACTTGTCATTTAAATTACTTATATAAAAACAGTCAAACTAATAAAAATGTTGACAAATTATTAATGGAAAATCTATCAAAACTTCGTACAGACCATATGAATGAAGAAGAAAAGAATATGATAGTAAATCTTTGCTACGATTACAGAGACATATTCTATCATGAAGAAATACCATTAAGTTTCACAAATGAAATCAAACATCATATACGGACAAAGAATAATGACCCAATTTATATAAAACCATATAGACAACCGCCTTCTACAAATTTAGAAATTAAAAATCAAGTTGAAAAATTATTACAAGATAATGTAATACAACCAAGTCATTCACCATGGAGCGCACCAGTTCATCTTGTACCTAAAAAGTTAGACGCTTCAGGAATACAAAAATATAGAATGGTCGTAGATTATAGACGTCTAAATGAAATAACAATTGACGATAAATACCCTTTACCTAATATTACAGATATTTTTGATAAATTAGGAAACAGCATGTATTTTTCTACTCTCGATTTAGCTAGTGGATACCATCAAATCGAAGTTGCTGAAGAGGATAGACCAAAAACTGGCTTTAGTACTCAATACGGACATTACGAATTTTTACGTATGCCCTTCGGTTTAAAAAGTGCACCGAGCACATTTCAACGTACAATGGATAATATACTTCGTGGATTACAAGGCATACATTGTCTAGTTTACCTCGATGATATAATTATATATTCCACTACACTCGAAGAACACATGTATAAGTTAAAAAAGGTATTTGAACAGATAAGAAAATCTAATCTAAAACTACAACTAGATAAATCAGAATTTTTACGAAAAGAAGTTTTGTATTTAGGACATACAATAACTAAAGAAGGTCTCAAACCAAATAATGATAAAATTGACGCTGTATTAAAGTATCCTATACCCAAAACGCAAAAGGAAATTAAAAGTTTCTTAGGTCTTGCTAGTTATTATAGACGATTTATAAAAGATTTCGCCAAGATAACGAAGCCAATGACCAATTGTTTAAAAAAGGGTTCTACAGTAGAATTAAATAATGAATATATTCAATCTTTTGAAACATGTAAAAGTTTACTTGTAAATGCCCCGCTTTTACAATATCCAGATTTTAAGAAACCATTTATTTTAACTACTGACGCTTCGAATTTTGCCTTAGGAGCAGTCTTATCACAGGGAACAATAGGAGCCGATAAGCCTATCGCTTATGCGAGCCGGACTTTATCACAAGCTGAAACGAAATATAGTGCGATTGAAAAGGAACTACTTGCCGTAGTATGGGCAGTAAAATACTTTAGACCGTATTTATATGGACAAAAGTTTTATATTTACACAGACCATCGTCCTTTAGTATGGCTGTATTCTCTTAAAGAACCTAATAGCAAATTAACTCGTTGGAGATTAAGATTACAAGAATATAATTTTGAAATAACTTACCGTAGCGGAAAACAGAATTCTAATGCTGACGCATTATCCCGAATTAAAATTAATAAATTAGATACGATTAATACACAAGAAGATTTGGATGAAGAAAGAACTTTAACAGCTTCAGATATCGATGAAGACGATTTAGATGAAATAGATCTAACTCAATCAAGTATACCCTCAATTAACGAAGCGATTGATACAAAACCCAATCAACTGTTATTTTTCAAATGGTTAAAAAACGAAATTTCAGTTAAAAATATATCTCGTCAAAAACAGAAAATCATAGAAGTACACTTACCTTTAGATAAACCGGAACTTTTAAAAGAATTCCTGAAAGAAAATATTTTAAATAATAAAAAGTACTACGTTTATTTCGAAGATAATAACCATCGGCAACAATTCGATTCAATTGTCCAACAATTGTTCGAAAAGGGATCAGTAAAATTCATTGAATGTACTGAACGAGTAGTTTACATAGAAAGCGAAGAGGATCAAAAGGATCTTATACAAAAATATCATGAAGGAAAAACATCTCATAGAGGAATAAAAGAAACATTAGCAAAAATTAAAAGAAATTATTTTTGGCCTAATATGTTAGAAACAGTTTCTGCTATAATTGGATCATGTGAACTCTGCAAACGCATGAAATATGATCGAAATCCGATTAAACCTTTAATTCAACTTACACAAACCCAATGTAAACCATTCGAAGAACTCTTCATGGATTTATTTTCAATAGAAGGACAAACCTTTTTGACAATAGTTGATGCTTTCAGTAAATTAGGACAAGCAATTGAACTATCAAACAGGTCAACTTCTGAAGTAGTCAAAGCTTTAATTAAATATTTTTCTTATTATGGAACTCCATTAAAAATCAATTCAGACCCAGGTTCAGAATTTAATAATACCTTATTAAAAGAAACATTATCATTATATAAAATAGATTTGCATATTGGCACACCAAATAATCCGAATTCTATGGGTATTATAGAAAGATTTCATAGTACCATAATAGAAATATATCGATTAGCTAAATATGAACATAAATTTAGCGACGCATCATCAGTTATGACATATGCTCTTATAGCTTATAATAACTCAATTCATTCTGTAACCGGATTAACTCCATTTGAAGTAGTATTTGGACATACCCAATCGAGAAGTCCATTTGACATTAATTTTCAACAGCAGTATATGCAACAATTAATAAAAGATCATGCAAAAAGAACAAAAGTACTTTATAAACATTTAGCTGAGAAAATGCTAGAACATAAAGAAAATGTGAGAAATAAGTTAAAATCAAATATAGATATTCCATCTACAAGTTTTGACACAGGAGATGTAATCTATACTAAATTAGTAAATCAAAGAAAAGGTAAAGATAAACCTCGCTATGAAAAAGCAGAAGTTAGGGATATAACTAATAGAAATATTGTCCCCATAAAAATAAGAAATCGTGAAACCACAGTTCCACTTAAAAATGTCAGACGACCCAACTGAAATGGCCCAAATTAATGTAAATGCCAATTGAAAATTTAAGAAAATTGTATTCCATTTTAATAACTGAAAGGAAATATATTATATTTAAGATAAATCATAAATCAATTTATACAAAAATATTTCATAATGTAATAATTATAAATGTATAATAATTATATTACAATTATTAATGTTCAAATATACAGTAAATGTATATATTTAACATAATGTTACAAAGTTATATCACGTTTATAACAATACATAATTGTATAATATTATATAAAGAATAGTTAAAGTTAAACTAAAACTAAACATAGTAATGTTTAATTAGATGATATAACTATAATCATAGTTTAAGATAATTTAAGTTTACCTAAACTTTCCCTATCCAACCTTATCCTCATTCACCACAATGAAGACACTACGAGAATTGAACTATATTGCTGAAATTCAAAGCAACAAGAAACGCAATGAATGCATACCGACAATATGCGTAATAATCATTAAGGCACATCGATCAGATTCTTACGAACTATAGTAATCTCATCCTTGTCCCTGATGATTGATACACGTCACGATAATGAAAAGGACAATTAAGTGAAAAGTGTTGAAGTGAAGTGAATCAAAAAGGTCATTCTTGTGTAATAGTGAACTTCAAGTGATACCAGGAAATTGGAAGTGAAACAAACATTTTTAATTATAAACTTTATTTTAATTGTATAAGAAGCAAATAGATTTTAATTATTCTAAGTAAAATTATCCTGCGGATAATTTCACTCTGACAAGGGAGGAGTTATGCCCTTACCTAACCTTTAGGAATAAATTAGAAAATATGTAAATCAGGCTAGAATGAAACCACTTTTTCTTTTTTATCAAATATTAATAAGCATAACGGCGTACGTGATTTTTAGCATGTTTCGCATGAACAGATTTTACGACCGTCCCTAATCCGCTTCTGACATGGATTTCACTATGTGATAAACCCAGAAACATGGAAGGGAAGATTAGTATAAAACCCCATGTTTCGCAGAGGAAATTCATTCTATCCTGATCCTTCGTTGTAGCAATATCTAACTTGTAACAGAGTAAGCCTAAGTTAAATTTTAAAATCTAAAATAAATCAGTGCTGAAAAGTAATTCGCCTAATTGAAGAGTTCCTGTTCCTGTAGCAGCTCTGGCCATCATTAACTACCGTCCAACCATTTCAACACATTGTTTACATTTCATCCGTCAATAAATATTGACGTGCCAACTGGTCGAGTGCAGTGAAGCCGCGCAATGCAAACCCGTTCCGTTAGCGCGGCGTCGACCGCGCATGCGCGCGGCCTGACTGCGCCCGCGCCGCGCCGCGCTCGCCAGTCGAACTGAGATTCTGACGCTAAATGCATGTCGCTCTTGACCGCATCGCTAATTACGATTTCGCATCGCTTTCGCTTATTTCTATCATTATATTGTATTTCTAACTTCTATCTTCTTTCCGTGCTGTTCTATTCATTGTGACTATCTTCAGACTTTGGCTATCCTTCTGTGTTGTACGATTATAGACATTATATACATTGGAGTAAAGTGGACGTTTATATTACTTCACCCGAAGACTACACAACGAACCCTACACCTGCATCAGGAGTGGGTCACTCCGCGATTTCGCCACGCGGCCTTTGGGCCCCCTGTAGGGGGCTTCAGCCAGTGACCAGAAAGAGCACGCGTTAGTATGCGTTATGCGATAGACATAGACGGTCGGAGGCGGTGCGTTCCGTACGGTGGTCGGATCCAAATGACAGTTTTGTTAGAGAAACCAATGAGAGGTATACCTACGCAACAGCAACATTTCCTTTTCCAATCTCTCTAAAAAACCCTAATAGCAAATTGACAAAGTAGCAGAATACATATGTAGTAAAATGACATGGTAACATAAGACCGAATATATACACAGTCTTAGTTGCAAAACGTCTAAAATGATCGAATGACAAGGAAATGTCATATGGGAATTTATTAATAGTTATAACCTTGTCATTATGCAACCACGACGTTTTGCTACCTAGACGTTTTAAATTCAAGACGGAGTCGCTATTTAAGACAAAATACATAATGTGTCATTTTACAACCAAGTCATAATAAAACCCGGTCTTAAATCAATTATTCATTATTCAAAACAGTCATTTTGTTTATTGAGACATGATGCAATTAGGACGTTTTGTTTACTAAGTCTATATGGGCATTTTTTTTTAATGTACGGTTAGGCGATACTTAAGCTATGTTCAAATACCGTCTGACCTGTCAGTCCGTAACGAAATGTATGGAGTTTGACACTAATCGTCAGTTCTGTAACGACCTGTTAACTGCCAGTTAAGAACGCACTTTAAATAAAAAAGCCCATATGCAATCTAGTCCTTGTGAGCCTAAACGGCCGAAGTTGGACTACTTACTTGTTTATACGTTGCCCGAGTGATCGACACTGTCCCAGTAGCCGCCATCTTGAATGTTAAGTCATTAGGAATAGAGATGACAGCAGGGTGACTATTGGGCATTAGCGTGTCGAGCACTAGGGCGCCGCGGCGGCTCGTATCGCGTGTTTTGATGCTACTTTTACAACTGTTACATAAAATACTATTTCGTTAAGAGATACTATTATTAAATATAATCTCGGTTGAAAACATTCAAGTTTTGTAAGACCTCCTAAAGATATTTAATAACGGTTAATTCAATTATGTACTATTAAGTTATTCTGGAAAACGCTAGATTACTAAGTATTAATTTGTTTGGTAAACAGAATGCTTCAACGAAGATTCTCGGTGAAAATTACCAGTATCGGGCACGCAGCGTAATTTCATACTCACTCCTGATCCTGACATTTAATACCTACAATGTTGAATAAACAAAGATGATTTCGTATTTCGCTGAATGGTTTGAAATATTTGAGTAATATTGTTGTTTGTATAACCTAATCTCTTTACTAACGTATGGAAGTACCTATGTTACTTACATGTGTAATTTATTACGGCATCCAAAATATTCAGAGAAATAAAATTGAAAATGGCGCGCCAGGGCTCGAAACCGGTATTTTGCAAAAACCCCGACATAGCCCAATATTTTAAATTATTTTATGTTTTTATGTAGAGCTCAGTAATGAATTTAAGTCATGATTTCCTATTATTAGATTGTCTGGTTAAAAAACGAAATATTAAACCAAAGAACGATAAGAACGGAAAGAATACCGGTATTTTTGTATGGAACAAATACCGGTTTCCGAGCCCTGTGGTGCGCACATATCAGCGAGCGGAATAATTCAGCTAGAAACACTAGTGTGTCGTGGCGTGTTGTGGCGCGTGACGCTTGCCGTCCTATGACTAAAACTAGACTAACCTGTATGGAGTTGTATAGAGGTTAGTCTAGCTTTAGATATCGGACGGCTGTTGTCATGGTGGCGTATGCAGATACTAATCAACCGTGTCGAAGCGCACTGTGGCGTTATTTCTGTGAAATACGCAGCACATAAGCAATATACCAAGTTATTTGCGCAGCTAGAAGCGACAAGAACCACAAGGTTACGTAGAAAGAAACATAATTCAATTTGACTAACAACTATGGACTGTAAGTCTGAAATAAACGATTTTTATTTTATTTTATTTATTTATTTTTATAATTGTGTCAGTTTCAAATACATACATACCAATTACATAGTCGTCAAAGGGACCAGATAATAGGCTAATGCTATGAAAATACAATTAACAATCGTCCTTATTGACAAGCGGCGAAGTTTTTTACTTGGATTAAAAAATTCACACTTCGCGGGCTCAATATTACAAGGTTCTACGTTCTTTCAGGGTCGATAAAATTAGATTTTTCAAATTTTAATTCGTTGAAAGTGAAACATAAAATCCTGTAATATTGAGCCATCGACTTGTGTCGTGGCGCGTTATATATATTACTTCAACATCACTCGCTTTCGTTAGCGAGTAAACTATTAATACCACGACATTATTACGCCGCTAGACAAAATTGCACATTGAAGAATGTCTGAACTTTGAAACCTTTTGACGCGTCACAACACTATGTTTCTATCTATACACACTCATTCATACATTGATGGAATGGAACCCATCTAAAGTGACTGCAGCTCTAAATGTCTAAATGCTCTAAACAAAGACTGTTTACCGAGCGGTTTTAATTATTGCTCAAGAGCCCGCCTTCAGTAAACGTCGCTCATTTCTTTTTTATCTCTGTTACTGTTAAGGTTTTGAATATTCGAATAAACAAAAGTTGAAAATGAGAATCCAATTTCATTTCGTCATTTTCTTAATCTTGTTTTCGACATAATTTAAAGCGTGCATTAAGGCTCGTCATCGAAAATTTAAGCTATTTTGTAGTGAGATTTTTGTAAAATCTACATTATGAAATGGGCTGCTTTTCAGATATGTGTTTTTTGACTATATAACCTATTCAGTGATAAAGGTGGAAACATGTTTGCTTAAAATTTCTTCGATAGATAAGAGATCCGAAAATGCGTCTTCAAATTCCGTTTTTTGTGTAGTATGAACAAACAACCGATTAATAAACGGTAAAATTATGTAAAAATGTCATTCATGCCTTTATCTTTTAAGTGATTAAAAAAAATGTTAATAAAACATAATAATATCTTTGATTTAATCGTATTTTATATCTGGCGCTTACGCCAAAAAACCCAGGCACGTACTGTATATGGCGTTCTCTTTCTGTGATGCGCGTGAACTATAAATGCGTCCCTTATTACAAGTAACGCCCATTCGCCGGTGAGGCTTTACAGAGGTCGGACCTGTGTTCGTTTGTCCCAGCGGCCGCGTCGCGACTAGTGGGCCATTCTGAAGGTGTAGAAAGAACTTCCTATTTTCGAGCGCGGGCACACTGTTTTTATAGCCGAACGGCTCAACGAGCGGGCGCGTAATGCACCTCGGCCAAAGTATTAGTCTATAGTTCGAATCCTCGAGATGGTCACTTTTTTTTACTTATTAATAATATGAAAACATGTTTATTATTTATGTTTTGGCATTTTTGGATAAAATACATAACAAAACATTTATATTTATCTATAACAAAGTATGTGTATCGTCGCCTGGTACGCCCATAGTACATGCTTTGCTTAGTTTGGGCCTAGGTCGATTTGTGTAAGATTGTCCCTGATATTTATTTATTTAAATATGAAATACCTACATAACAGTATAATACCTATATAACCGCTGAAACATATTCGGACGATTTAATAAATCATGCTGTTCAAAAATGTAATTTGTTTATAATTAATTACCTAACAAATTTTTATCTTGTATCTATTTACTGGAATATTCTGTTCTAAATCTTTCAACCTCTCTCCTCTATTTTTAGGGTTCCGTACCTAAATGGTAAAAAAGGAACCCTTATGGTGCGACTCTGTTTGTCTGTCCGTCTGTCACAGCAAGATATCTCAGGATCTACTGATGCTATCGACTTGAAATTTGGAATAGTGTTAAAAACCACTAACCCGAGCCTATTGAATGGAAAAAAAATCTTATGCCTTTTTTTTTTACTTTTTTTAAAGTTTGTTCGAGTTTCACCTTTTAGGTATTACTACACCTATTGTTAGCCAGACCCGTTGACAAAGTGGGGACCTGTGTCACAGTATATATAAATAGAGCAGTATGGAAGCTAGGCTTACTTTTTGAAATAAATACCTACACTCCAATAGAGCGTTAGGGTTGAAAACTTAGGGGTAAAATTGAAAAGTTTTTTGTTTAGTTAGCGCTATAATATCAGCTAGTAAGGCCTGTTTTAAAGTAACTAGCTACGCTTAATTAAGAGTATTAGGGTTGGCACCCTTAATTTCTGTAAAAAAGAAACAAACGTTTATTTGTGTTCTACACCGTGGGCCCGAGTAAACGGACCACCTTTAACTATAGATTCTAACAACTTTTAGGAATAAAAAAGTGTAATGGATGTATAGTCGAAAAACGCTTACTTTCCGAGATATCCATTTTTTTTTTTTTAAATGAAAACTCACAAGATGGCGGTTACTTTTTCTCATTCTCTTGACGGATTCAAAGTTGGAGACCAACCGGATCCCCAGATATAGATTTCGAAAGCAATCGGTCGAATAATTAAAAAGTTCAAAATAGCCGCTACTTTTTCTCATTCTGTTGATTCGATGTCGGAGACTAACCATATCCCCAAATATCGATTTTGAAAGCGATCGGTCCAATAATTAAAAAGTTCAAAATGGCGGCTACTTATTTCAACTCAGTTGGTAGGTACAGTCAGCATCAGATACCTATTATCGCCTAGAGTAGCCAAATATATCTTAACAACGACCTTATCTTATAGCACCAAAGGCGTGTTAAGTTAAGATAAATTTGGCTACTCTGGATGATAATAGATGAGCGTTTTCCAAAAAAAAACCGGGGTAGCTACTTTCTCAAAATATGGACTTTTGAAGTTTTTCTGGCTTAAAATCGTTAGTACTTTCGAACCTTATACGTAAAAAAAAGATTATCGTATCGGCAAAATTATGTGTCGTTACATCCCTAATAATAACGATGAAAGTCGAAGAAAAGATCGTGGACTGTCTGGGGGCACGTAACAGACGCGAAGCGCGGCCACTCGTCTCAATGCGGCAGTCGCGACTGACGGCACCGCGAGATTCGCTTAGGGGCCTTGTAAAAATGTCGATGAGTATTGCTTGGCGCTTAGATCGTTCTACCAGCACGATATCAGGATTATTGGCTATAATAGTCCTGTCCGTGATGATAGATCGATTGATCCCAATAGAGCATGGCACGACCATTTTCGAGAACTGGCATCGGTGCCTACTTATAGTACGGCACCTCAGACGCCACAAGACCGTATTTAACAGCAAGTTGCTGATGAATAATCCTGGTTACTTGGTTATGTCTGTGCAAGTACCCGCCGTTAGAAAGATTAGTATAACCGGAGATGATATGCCTGAGTGACTCTACGGGACGGCGTTATGCCCGGCAAATGTCGACCGTACCGTCCTTCAGGATATACCTCTGGTAGTTGTTCGTCATAATAACTTCAACAGTAATTGCACAGGCAAAACCTTCGGTTTCCCCGAAGAGATCGCCGCAACGTAGCCAGGTCACCGACGCGAGCAGATCCTATCTACAAAAAAAAAACAAAAATGATGACTTCATTTAATTTCTTTTTTTTTTTTAAATGAACCGCATTAAAAAAACCAACCCACTGAAAAGCATAAAATAATTTTTATATCCACTATCCTTATCCAGTCTCTATCCCGTCTCAATTGCTACCCCGTGAAGCAAATTTCTGTTTTTGAAGTCAGTGCCAAACCAAAAAAAGAATGCTGCCAAACAGGGAAAATTAAGTAAGCTCAGCGTTTTTCGTAGTCTTGAAATTCTGGTTTGGCACCGATTTCAAAAACGGAAATTTGCTTCACGGGGTAGCAATTGAGATGGCATAGAGACTGGATAAGGATAGGGGTGGGGATATAAAAAATATTTTATGCTTTTCTTTTTAGCAGGTTGGTTTTTTGAATACATACAACCGTGCAAAAAATTGAAGCTAAAGCTGTTCCGGCTTGCCCAAGGATTTTTTTAACGCCACGCCACTGAGATATATATATATGTGTGTGTTTCAGAGGTGTCTCTTTCACGAACACCATTGCCGTAAATCGGATCGCACTGAAACTATGCTGGACTTATTTCACCGAGCTCTGGAATCATCCGATCCCTTTATTTCCAATGTACGACTGCAGCACAGGCTAAAATGTTAAGAAAGATTCCCTTGCCGCTCGCGGTTTTAAATTTATTGAAACCGTATAAAATGAGTGAAGAGCATGATTCTGGATTTGTCACGGAAGACTCTATTTCGCAATTTATAGAAGGATATGAATACACTGAAGTATTAATAAACGAAAATTTATAAATACCTATGCGTTGTAAAAATATTATGTAAATAATTGAAAATTAATATTCTTGCTAGTGGCAACCCTAAAATGAGAATAATCTGAAAAAACTTAGAACGTCATTTTCTCGAAGGACTTCAGAGCTTTTACCTTGATTTTTTTTTCTACGCAAGAGTATAATCAAAATAATAATTTGATGCTAAAAGTGAATCCTAATACTCATAGATAACGTTAAAAATAAATAAATACATAAATGTAAAAAATATATTTAATTAGATTTCCTTAATACCCAGGGCTGTGCTGCTTTCCTAGATTTGAAGCTCTTTGTTACCTCTATTTGATTTTGCTAAGAGCGATATTAATTATTGACAAATAAATGAGAAAAACATTTTTTTTTATTTTCATATTTGTTACGATTTTTATTTTGAACTGTATGCATAATTGCCACTCGGGAGTTCTCGTTTTGTGTTTATATTGAATAATTCCACCAAATGAAGACATAAAAAACGGATGACCGGTTTTGAGGTCAAATTTCATACTGTGCAGCACAAAAGCACGTCACATACGGTACGAAAATGAAATAAAATACTCTTTTTAAAATCTTTCCAAATATTATTAGTAAATAACATTTGAATACTTACGGTCCAAGTTTATTATAAATAAATAATTTATGAGTAATAAATTCTTAAATCACAAATAAATAAATATCTTGGACAATCTTACACAAATCGACCTAGTCCCAAACTATAAGCAAAGTCATCACTAACCCAATGTAACACGCCACCTGTTGCATATTTTTGAAAACAGCCAACTTTCGCCTTAAATTACTACACGTTGCGGTAATTCAGCAATTTAATTATAGAGGGCTCTAGCTCTCATAGCTGCCAGCACTAGAACTACTAGACGTCGCGCTGTAATTATCGAAGCGTCGTATTAGCGAAGAGCACTCTAGGCTCCGCCCATACCCTCAAGGACGTTAGCGCGTGTAGGAGCCTTAAGTACAGTAAGAGTGTAGCGCGCCAGATATGTCGCGGTAATATTGTGCTGGTCGTGCAGGTCCACAAGCGGCACAACCCATATGTCACTCTCGTTCTTACCAACTTGCAACGTCGCGTTGAAAGTTTTTTCGTATTCCACGTAATACGCCATTTTAGTATCAATACTACTAAAATATTATGGTAAATAAAATTTCAGCTCTCTGTGATGATGGGAACCCGTGCCGACTTGGCTTCAAAGTTAGTATGGAGATTTGCTTTCTGGGACACCCTAGTGTGTACCTTTACACTGCAACTTAAAATAATCCTACCTTCTCATGTACTGGAACTTGATGACGATGAAGATGAGCAGCGTGTTCGCGGACAGCGAGGCGGTGAGCACGGCCACGTACAGCGCGATGATCACCACGTCGGGGCGGTAGAACACATCCAGGTCCATGGGCGGCACCTCCCACACGTCGCTCTCGTTCATACTCACGGGCAACGACGCGTTGAAAGTCCTTAACGGCATTTTTATATCGATTCACTAATTGTACACTTTATTCAATTCACACATTAAGTTATTTTACAATTTATAATTATGAACATCTGTTTGTAAGTTCATAACAAATCGCATAGATGCCCTTAATCGGCCGATTTATAGCAGCATCGTTCATTTTACAGATAATGTCACTTGTATCTATTACCTTTTATCTACTACTATTAATGACTTTTTGGACAGCTGCGGAAGTCGATGTGATAAAACTGCGGGCAAATGTTTTATTTAGTTTCGGAGCATTTGTTTATTTTTTAGCATGAGTAAACGTAAACTTTGATATTTACGACAGTCGGCGAAAGCCGCAACGAGGTGGTGGGATGATGGAGTGCAACTGATTTCCTGAACACAACCGCATATGAGATCAGAGAACAATTTAAGGGGAAACGTAAGGCATGGCTACCAATATTATAAAATAAAATAAAAATAAAATAATTTATTTCTGTAAGTAGGCCCTCAAGGGCTCTTTTACATGTCTTACATTCTTTGTCTTCTTTTCTTTTTGGCGCTTCGGGTAATGACCTTATCTTACCTACCTACCTTATATTATCCGCTCTTAAATTATTTAAATACCTCCTGTTTAGTTTACCTAAAAGCACAGACTGTAAATTGGAATTTATACAAATAATTGTTATTTACGTACTATGAGACAATGGATTTCCAGCCCTACAAATTGTATCGCAGGAATCTAGACCCCCCCCCCCCCCTCCTCTTCAGTGCGCTTTTCCTAACATTTTTAACAAAAATAGGTCACTTTTGACTGCTGTGTGAGCGTAGGCCTACCACACATCGTGTGACCATTGACAAAGGGGCTACAGTGTAATCCTATTTACATAAAACAAAGTCGCCACCATTACACCATTTATAACTCCAGGACGGGGTGGACCGATTTTTATGATCTCTGATTTGTTGTGTTTGTTTCCGCCCGAATAGCAGAATAACTATTATGACATCTAAAAAATAAACACATTGAAGCGGAACGAAATTCGCCGGGACAGCAAGTTCTAAATTGACTAAATCCCCTCCTTTTCTACTACCCCTAAATCGTACTCGCATCGTCGCTGACAATATGTCAACTACCTTTAGCTGAAAAATTGTACTTGTAAACAAAACCGCGGGCAAATACTAGTAATAAAATAGAATGTTATGGCGCCACAGAATACGCCCTAGAGCGATCAACGGGATAATAAAGCTCTTTACTACGTCATTCGCTCAAACAGCCGGTTGTTCAAAGAGACCAATCTTCAGACACCGCTAGTGGTAATATACAACTATTATCAGGTATTTCTTTGAATAAGACCTAACATTACTAGGTACCTACCTTTTTTGGATAATCTGTGAGCTATAGAATAATCAGTCGGTAGGTATATGATCAGTACACATTGTTCAAGACATTTTTATAAAAAATAAAAGTGAAACCTGAGATAAGTTATTTGGAAGGTTTTAGGAGGAAAAATGTTTTGCATATTTTTTAAAGATCGAATATAAATGTGGATGTGTTGCCATGTCACGCCAAAGCAGTTGAACCTATTTAAATTTTTTTTTGCGCAGAGATACATTACATTAGATATCTCCAGTAGGCGTATGATGCTACGCTTTGTCGCAATAAATAAATGATAAAGCATCCGTCACGTTCTGACAAATAGTGTGTGAGAGTGACGGATGCTTTATCATTTATTTATCGCGTAGCATCATAACATAAGCCTACAGATGGTTACAGGACAGTATAGGTACTTTTACGACTTTCGACTTAACGAGAATCCACTTTTCCATTACGGTCGAAGTCGCTCGCATGTTTTACTTTATCAAATAACTAGCTTATGCCCGCGACTTCGTCTGCGGTGTAAATTATAATTAGGCAATTAATCTTAATAGGCAATAAATAGTTTCTGATATTTGTTCATAAACTTTGTTGTAATTAAACAAAACCCTCAAATATTGGGCCCAAAACTGCACAATGCACATTTACCGCGAAAATCAATTCTTTAGTCCATTTAAGGATTATTATCAAAAAATTAAATGCACTTAATAAACCACTCGTTACTTACACAAAAAAACAATCTACTAATTGCTATATGCTATGCATGGAGTTAGAAACCTTATACTTTAAAAATTGTACGGTCCCTAAACAAACTTTCAACCCCTACCTACTTAACCCGTTTTCGAGATAAATTTTAATGAACGATGAAATCATTTGAGTTCTATTCAGTTTAATCAGTTTTAGATACCCTACTTCAAAAATAGTTTGGTCCGATACAAAGTTTCAACCCCCATTTAAACCCCTTTGGGGAAAAATTTCAAAAAACAGCAATCACTTTTCTTTTCTCTTATGGACGAGTCTATGTAAGAAATTTAAGATCTACTACAAATACCGTTTGGTCTCCATACAAAATTTCAACCCCCGTTTGACCTTTGACTTCTTAGGGATGAATTTTGAAAAACGAAAAATCACTTTTTTTATTCTTATTAAGTAGTCTATGTACGATATCTTAGAGCTCCAACTTCAAAAATCGTTCGGACCCTACACAAAGTTTCAACCCCCATTTTAACCCCTTTGGGGATGAACTCCAAAAAACAGCAATCACTTTTCTTTTCTCTTATGGATGAGTCTATGTACGAAGTTCAAGATCTACTACAAAAATCGTTTGGTCCCTATAGAAAATTTCAACCCCCGTTTGACCCCTTTTTAGGGATGAATTTTTAAAAACGGAAAGCCACTTTTTTTCCTCTTATTGAGGAGTCTATGTACGATGTCTTAAAGCTCCAACTTCAAAAATCTTCTCAACCCCCATTTAGCCCCCGTTTGGGATGAATTTTGAAAAACGGTAAAACTTCTTTCTTCTACCTTGATTGAAGAGTCTATGTACGAAGTCTCAGATCTGTAACTTAAAAATAATTAGGTCCCTATACAATATTTCAACCCCCGTATTACCCTTTTTAGGGATGAATTTCGAAAAAGGGTGAAATTACTTTTCTCTACTCATATTGAAGGATCTATGTGCGAACTCTCAGATCTCTAACTTCAAAAATCGTTTGGTGCCTATACAAAGTTTCAACCCCCCTTTAACCCCTTTTGGAGATGAATTTCGGAAAACCGTGAAATTCATTTCCTGTACTCATATTGAGGAGATTATGTACGATGTCTCAGAGCTCCAACTTCAAAAAGCTTTTCAACCCCCATTTAACTCCCGTTTGGGATGAATTTTGAAAAACGGTAAAACTACTTTCTTCTACCTTTATTGAACAGTCTATATACGAAGTCTCAGATCTGTAACTTAAAAATAATTAGGTCCCTATACAATATTTCAACCCCCGTTTTACCCCATTTAGGGATGAATTTCGAAAAAGGGTGAAATTACTTTTCTCTACTTATATTGAAGGATCTATGTGCGAACTCTCAGGTCTCTAACTTCAAAAATCGATTGGTCCCTATACAAAGTTTCAACCTCCGTTTAACCCCTTTTAGGGATGAATTTCGAAAAACGGTGAAATTACTTTTTTCAACTTATAATGAAGAGTCTATGTTAGAAGTCTCAGATCTCCTACTTTAAAAATCGTGCGGTCCTCATATAAACTTTCAACCCCCATTTAACCCCCTTTGGGGATGAATTTCGAAAAATCTCTTCTTATCCCTTACTAACGTTATACAACCACCCTACTGTGAAAATTTCAAGTTCCTAGCTTCAGTAGTTTCGGCTGTGCGTTGATGAGCCAGTAAGTCAGTCAGTCAGTAAGGACATCTTCTTTTATAATATATATAGATTCTTTTATATATATAGATTAAACTCATACTTTTAAATGCATTTACGTTTCGAACTGTTCCTCATTATACATTTTGATACAGTATTTATTCTAAAATAATAATTATAAGTAATATTGGAAACATCGCTGAATACTTTTAGTTTCAGTATTTTTATAAGTTTCACAACTGCTCTTCAAGGCAATATCATAGATCGAAATGACTATAAGAATTTCATCGGGACGCAGTACAATGGCGTGACGTCACAAGTTGTCAGCTTCGAGAATGTATGCAGCGGAGTGTTGCGGCTCCCACCCACGCCATTGGTGGAATTTAGCATATCCAAACAGCGCGCACCTGGAGCCTGAGCTACTGCTAATATTGGCACTCTTACCTACTCTGTGCCATTTTCACTTATTGCATTGTCACTGCGCGGAGCACGATGCACCAACCGTTATATAATAATGCATTACTTACCTAGAGCGGTAAAACAAAGCATGTCTCAGATCGCAGGTATCTGACACCCAAGGGGGATAAATATGCGAACTGAGGCTTTCTTTATTAACCCCCGTGGTAAGAGAAAAAAATTATGTCTCTCCAGATCATGAAGTAGGATTTTCCGCACGCGTAGCGGCCGGTTATTGCCACTTTATAGCCAGGTCTGACGTAAACGAACTTTATTCTGTACTGGAGTTCGGTAAAAAATACCCTTTATTTTAACCGGGGTCGTACTCAACGTGTACACTGTTATTTTTGGAAATCGGTGGAAATCTACGCTCTGTTTTCAATGTAAATACATCATTCTGCTGTCTTTGAACACAACCTACTTCTATCCCTGGTATACGAGTAAGTGTCACTTTCCGCTTAATACACTGAGAAAAATGCCACTTTCTAGCCGTGAAAGACGCAATGCGGAGAAAATTGCACTCGACCAGACGTAAAATTAGGTACACTCCACAAGCCGTAATAACGAGAGCTCCAGATCTAGGTTAGGTACTAATTTTCAAAGAGAAACATGTGAGTTTCTTTATGCACTTATTTTTACTTATATTACCGAAGTGCTTGTCAATCATGTGAAGGAGCCGTTGCGTTGAGGTTTATTTGCAGAATAAATATTTGAGTTTAATTCATTTTATAAGTAACTAGTGGACCCTACCGCAACTTTATTCGCGGAGGCGAAATAAGTAGTAGTTAGGGAGCTGGCGAGCAAAATTTCGATATAATCAGCATACATGGCAGACGTCATTAATAGTGATAATTATACCCTAAGAAACACTCCCCTCTCTCTCTTGCCTCTTCGATTTTCTTCGTTTCCAAGATGATTGTGACCAATGAACTCCAGAGGCATACATGTGCAAATGATTTAATACCTTGTTTGCTTCGTCGTACTCCGTAATCGGGAAAAAAGTGTCTTGCGTGTCACCCTGCGCAAAGTATAAAGACAGACAAGTGGTCAAACTTCAACCGTTTAGGAGCGCATTCATATAACCAAGTTAGTGATAAACTTTGAATTTCAGGGGTCAAAAGAAGGCCGAAATATTGGTGTAAATATTACCCCCGGTGGGTGTCTTACCGTTTCGCTTTAGGAGCTTTGTTGACTCATTGCCGTATGCCTATTTAAATAATTAATAAATTAAGTACCATTACATGATTTTATTCTTCCGAAAATAAAACGAAAAAAACGAATATTTCCAATTAACCCGGAAAAAAACATTTGTTTTTTCCGGAATTTTCAACGCTAGTCCAGTCACTTTGGTTCTTCTACATCGCGCGACGTGCAATAGAAAGGGCTAAGTTTTTCTGCGCGAATGATGTACGGAATAGCCCAGTAAAATACTCGATCGCCTTGTCCTACAGAATAATATTAGCAAAAAAGAGATTGCAAGAGTGAGCGTAGTTCTCAAACTTACTCTTAAAATTTATTAGGAATAAATTTTAAGAGTAAGTTTGAGAACTACGCTCACTCTGCAGATTTGGCGTAAAATACTGTCTTTGAAGTGACTTTCTTAAATGTTTAATCTCGTCAGAAGCCACACGGCGAAAACCTTGCCAACGCAAAAGTGAAAAACCATGTCTTGCTCAACCCGCAGCAATTTTATCTCTCTTCAGCAAAATTCTGAATGAATTATGTAATGTTGGTACGTATTTTTGCTTACGGCAAGAATTAAGTGCCTAATCCAATATTTGTGTTGTTTCGTTTGTTAGTGGTAGCTGCGACCAAAGAGACAAAAAATAATGTGTGACTTGAAGTTAATGTGTGACGTGCTCGCTGTATATTTTTCATTTCATCGGATTCTGAATCAATCCAAAAGAAACAAGTTTGTGTAAGTCCACGTAAATTCTTAGGTAAAAGTTTAGATCAGTCATTTACTAAAAAAAGTATGTTCCTTTTAATAATTATTATATGTTTTAACACGTTAATTTCGGTATCAGGTCTAATAGACCCGATGATGAACTTTCCTACGAAGCGGCACTAAAAACACTGTTCCTACTGCTGGTGCGGGACAGACATCTTCGCTTTGCGAAGGAGTTGAAAAGATACGAATATTGTTTTTGGGTAGTCTCTCCAAATATTTTACAATGGTATGGTAAAAAGCTATCAGGTCGATTAGATCTGATTCCGACAGAAAGCAATTTTTATATGAAAGAAACATTTTTGTCTCTTCATTGGTTTTTAATGCGGGAAATTTTACACCACATTTTATGTTACATATATAGATACAGGAAATCAAAGTACACAGAAAAACTAAATGGCACTCGCCTGTGTACAGACCGAGAACCGAACCCGGTACCTCTGGATTTCCGGCCCAGCGACTCAACCATTCGTCTACCCGTACACCCAGAAAACGCCTTCAATTCTGCCATGTACCTTGACTTCCGCATCTTCCTGTTTTAATAGGAATTAACCTAAACGCCATTTATGAGAAACCTATACAGGTTTCTCACCCCAATGCGCAACTTTAACAGTCACGGCGCACACCTATTAACAGGTACGACAATCGAGCGAGAGATGGCGCCACTATTAATACTTTTATATGAAAGAAAATATTTTTGTCTCTTCATTGGTTTTTAATTCGGGAAATTTTACACCACATTTTATGTTACATATATACAGGAAATCAAAGTAGGTACTGTAAGGTTTGTACCATGCCATGCAAACCTTACCGCCTTGTATGACAGACTGGCAGCTAGGGCTTGCAATCCGAATATTCGAATATTCGAATTATTCGAATATTCGGCTAATTTTACTATTCGAATAATACCTGGTAAGGTATTCGAATATTCGAATAATTTTACTACCTATTTAAATTAAATGGAATTTAAATTAAAATGCTAACAAAGGACATAATAAAGAAGGATAAAGTAATCAATTACATTTTTTCAAACTAAATATACCTAAAATAGCGCAGCGTAACTTTTTACGCTATAAAAAACAATGATTAAATTAAAAGCTAGAATATTCTCTCTAGGCTGAGCTGCTGCCTGTGGCATGGTCTTCTTTTTGCATGCGTCATTAACTTTCTTAATTGCAAGGACATTTTTTTGGGAGAAGTATGCGCCAGCTCTGGGATCTCTCGAAGCATGGACCAGTCAGTTAAAATTTCTAAAACTAATATCCTCGTGAGGCCCATGAGGGGGTGATGAGCAGGGGAGCATATATGAAATTAGAATTCTATTCTCATCTTAATAACCTCGAAAATTACTTCAGCAAAATATCCTAAATTTCGGAAACCGGCTTTACGAGGATAAACCTACCAATTTAGTTAAAGTACAAAAAAGCGGCGACGGGACAGCTTTATGATTTGGGACTGGTTATACGCTGAACCAGCCTGTTAAGAGGTTGCATGAATGCGGAATTCAGCCAACTAACTACCCACCAGGGCTTGTGGATACGTTGCGCCAGCATGTGCACTGTGTCTACGGAGCTTCCATGTGGCCGGCGCTTCTGTTGCATGAAAGGCCGTCTCGCCCCACCTGATTAACGTCCATGCCACGGAGCACGTGTGGGGTGCATGCAAATATTTGACTCCAACTCTTAGACAGATTGCTAGTCTCAGTTAACTCGGGTCCAGGTGGTTTAAGTGAGTATGTCTTCTCCTTCTGAGGGGGTGAGTCCGACATAACTCCCCCAAAGGATTTTTTTTTATGAAATAGGGGGCAAACGAGAAAACGGTCCGGAAACACTGCAGGCGACAATTTATTCCACAGTTCAGTCGTGCGAGGCAGGAAGTTTCTAGCAAAACGCACAATTGTGGACTGCCAACCATCTAAGTGGTGAGGATGGAAATATTGTCGCGTAGGGCGATGGCGGAAAGATGCGGCAGGGATCAATCCGAACAATTCCTCGGAGCACTCCCCGTTATACAGACGATAGAAGATGCAGAGCGAGGCTACATCTCTACGCAGTGCCAAGGAGTTGAGCCCATCTGAAATATCTTGGTAGCCGACGATACGATTCGGTCTCCGCTGAATGCGGTCTAGAGGGAGAAGCTGGTACTGGGGAGCCCCAGCCCACAGATGAGAACAGTATTCCATATGTGGACGGACCTGCGCCTTATAAAGCTGTAGGCGGTGGGCCGGAGTGAAATACTGTCTCGATCTGTTGAGCACACCGAGCTTCTTAGAGTCTAATTTAGCCTTACCCTCTAAATGGCCGCGGAACTGGACTTCACTGATTCTAATAGTGGCTGTGGCAGTTAGGTGGGGGTGCTCTCAAAACGAGGTGATGAAATAAACGTAAGCTTTTTAGCGGTGAAAGTGCAAACCTGTGTCTTCGTAGGGTTAAAACGGACTAGATTAAGTCGACCATATTCTGAAACTTTTTTTAAGGAAGTTTCAATTTCAGACACAAGTCTGTTACGGCTCTCGATGACGTTATCCCGAGAAATATTGGCGCGGCCGGTGTAGGAGGTATCACCCGTGCTGTCATCTGCATAACAGTGAATGCCACAGTGCAAATATTGCAAGCAAAGCAATTCCCTCATCTACCTAGTCGGTTTATAGGTTTTGAGTAAGACTAATTAAGTTTGATTAGTCTTAAGGTAATCGCAGCGTAAAAAATATCTCTTCTAACATGTTTTTCACAAAAAATACTAAGAAAAACGATTTTTTAATAGTTTTTGGTAGTATTCGAATAATATTCGAATTATTCGAATATCTACAAAATCATATTCGAATATTCGAATATTTGAAAAAGTCGAATATTTGCAAGCCCTACTGGCAGCCTTTGGAACTATTAAATATTCAAATTTAATCGAATTGAGTCTGTCTCGCTCTGGCGGAAGGACAAATGATCACTTCTGTTGTAGACCTAGCAACGTAAGGTTCAAATAAACCATCTGAAGTTATATCCCCGTATTATTTCACATGGTGGAGGCACGAATTTAAAGGACGTACCTCTCGCAAGCCGCAAACAAGCGAGTAAAAAAACGTTGAAGAAAGAAAAATCGAAGCCCACACACGGTGATGTTATAATTCCTATAATACATATACGCCCACATCACCATTAGTTACCACCGTAGAAAATCACGAACCGTAAAATAGCTGTGCAAAATAAACGTAAAATGGAGGCCGACAAATTTGACGGCACGTCAGATATCGATGATTTTTTATTTCAATACCGTATACTCACGCAAATCAAAAAATACAACGAAGAGCAGAGTAAATTTGCAATCGCGGCACACCTAACGGGACCCGCACTGCAGTTTTACAAGGCCAATTTTGCAACCTTCACATCACTAGAGGACGTCGCGAATAAGTTAAAGCTGGAATTTCCATCACGCGTCAATTATGCACAGGCGTTTTATTATAGAACTCAGGCGCAACAAGAAACGCCATTGGCGTACTATTACGCTCTTGAGGCGCTGGCGGCCAAAGCGCAAACCATCGAAAACGCAGCGTTCATCACACATTTCATAAAAAACCTACAACCTCAATTTAAGGCCCACTTCGCAGCAGCAGGCGTCCGATCAAAGGACGATCTCAAGGCGGCCATCCAAAATTATATGGACATCTTCGAGGCCGACAAGATGCCAGCCATAAACCTGCCACTCACCGAACCAAGCGCACCGGCGGTGCAAGGCCAGTATATAGGGCTCCCGGTAGCAGCATCAACACCGCAGACAGTCGCCTCGCCACAGCTGTCCACATCGAGCACGTCCACGGCGCCCCCGTCGGCGTACAACACGCCCGTCCCCGTGCGAATTCCCGTCGCAGTAGCAGCGGCAGGCACCAGCGAACAGGCGGTTAACACAAACGTTACGCCTGTGAACCATTTTCAGCCTAGATATGATTTCAGATCGCGGCCGCAGCAGCCGCACCAATACAACCAACAGTACAACAATCGAGGGCAATACCAATCATACGGAGCAAGAGGATCGCCGAGAGGAAGGGGCACACCTCGGGACATCCACCGAGGAGCGCAACGGTCCCCAAACTACGACCAGCGGCGAGGACCCGGAGCACCACGTCGCTGAACATGCTGCGCTCCGATAAACCAGGCAATACCAATCTTGTTACAAATTATATCAATGTAGACATAAAAAATGTACCATACACAGCTTTATATGACACAGGCGCGAGTGCGTCATGTGTAAGTCTGTCCATTGTAAAGCATTTACAAGTGAATTATGCGCGAAATAATCAAATAATGTTAAAGATAATCGGTGGAAACTGCGTGATGACAGAAGGTACTGTCAAGCTGAATATAGTGATAGGAAACGTAGTGTATCAACACAATTTTAATATAATTAATCTCGACTATGACCAAATCATTATAGGGTGTGATTTCCTTGTATTGCATAAAGCTAAAATTGACTTTCAGAAAGGAACTCTAACATTAAATAATAGATTTGTTTCACGATTATTGCGTGAAAAAGAATTGAAGGAAAGGAAGCCAATAAACTCGCAAAAGGAAGAGCCGGCGGATATCCAGGTCGTAAAGAACGAGGAACGAAAAGAAGCACAACAAGACGTGAAATGTGAAACTGCATATATGGTCGAAGAAAACGTGGAAAGCATTCAAATCGGAGAAGGTTTGACCAAAATACAAGCAGAACAATTAAGAACGCTGCTGAATAAATATGAAGATAGATTCGCGTATTCGCCAGCGAAGTTAGGAGCCTACAACGGTTATCGAATAGATATAGAAACAACCGATGAGATTCCAGTACATAAGCCACCCTACAGGATGTCTGCGAAACAGAAGGAAGTAATAGAGGAACAGGTTCAAGAAATGTTGAAGAATAACGTAATTGAGCGGACACAAAGCCCATATGCTTCACCCGTAGTAATTGTCGAGAAGCCGGACGGGAAGCCAAGGTTCTGTATAGATTTTAGGGCTTTGAACAAAAAAATCGAGCCAGATGCTTATCCCATACCACGAATCGAGGAATTGCTCGCATGTTTGGAAGGTGCTCAATACTTCGCAGAACTGGACCTAAACTCAGGCTACTGGCAGCTACGTCTTGGAAAAGGGACGGAGAAGACGGCTTTCATATGTCAGTCGGGGCACTATTCCTTTCTAACCCTGCCCTTTGGTCTGAAGACCTCAATGGCTCACTTCCAGAGAGCCATGGATACAGTGCTTGCAGAGCTAAAATATAAAAATGTCCTAGTATATGTGGATAACATAATAGTCTATGGGAAAACTTACAAAGAGTTTCTTACAGCATTGGAACAGGTACTAAGGAAGTTCCAGAAGGCGAACCTAACCTTGAAACCCACAAAGTGCAAGATCGGGTTCTCAGAATTAACGATGTTGGGACACACGGTATCGGCACAAGGAATTGGCCCAGATCCAAAGAAGGTGGAAGCGATGAGAAAGGCAAAGCCGCCAGGAAATCTAAAGGAGTTACGTGCCACACTCGGGTTATTCTCATACTATCGAAAATTTATAGATGGATTCGCTCAGTTGACATTGCCGTTGACAGAATTAACGAAAAAAGGACAAAAGTTCGCATGGACGGCAAGGACGCAGCAAGCATTCGAAGAAATGAAGAAAAGAATCTGCGAGGCGCCTATACTAAGCTACTTTTCGACAGAAGAAGATGTAACAACAAGGCTGTACATCGACGCTTCAGATAAAGCGTTGGGGGCGTGTATAATGCAAGGAAAGTCGGAGTTACGACCAGTAGCCTTTGCGTCAAGGAAACTCAGTGATGCAGAGCAGCGATATGCCATCTCCGAGAAAAAATGTTTATCTTTAATTTGGGCCCTGGCATATTTTAAGCAGTATTTGTGGGGTTTAGAATTTGAAGTAGTCACGGATCATAAAAGTCTCGTCTGGTTACGGTCTCGGAGGGACATGAATGGACGCCTAGCCAGATGGGCGTTAGCAATTCAGCCCTGGAACTTCAAAATAATGTATTGCAAAGGAAAGGACAACATACACGCTGATTTTCTCAGTAGGAACCCCCTGTATAGCGAACCTACGGCGGAAGAAACAAAGAACCAGAGTCAAGAGGAGTTATGTTTGTATACGTTCGAAAAAAGGGACCTGTTACAACAACAGCAGGAAGATGAGGCGTGCAAAAATATCTTGAGCAAGTTGGCGACCGCCAATCACTATAAAGGCTACCACATAAAGCGTAATGTGTTGTGTAAAAAGGTATGGATTGATAACCAACTCAAAAACGTAACCGTATTACCAGCCGCGTTATTTACAGAATGCATGACGGAGTTACACGACAACGCGTGGGGCGGAGCACACTTCGGTTTATTTAAAACACTGAAAAAATTTAAGCAGCGATATTATATAGAAAACGCAGAAAAGAAAATAGAAAACTACGTGAAATCGTGCAGGATATGTCAAGAAAAGAATATGGAATACAAGAGGGCGCCACTGCAGAGCGTGAAGGTAGAAAAATTTGGACAACAAGTAGCAATGGACGTCCTGGGTCCTTTTCGGAAGTCGAAAGAGGGTCATCGTTATGTGATCGGTGCTATAGAATATCTGAGCAAGTACGCGATTTGCAAGGCGGTGCCTCGAGTCACGGCGGAGGTCATAGCGCAGTTTCTCGTAGAAAACGTGTTCTGTAGCTTAGGTGGCGTCGCGTCTATCATTACAGATCGAGGTTCAGTCTTCACGTCGAAGGTGGTGCAACAGACGGTACAAGAATATGGAGCCAAGTTACACCATACAACGGCGTACCACCCACAGGCCAACGGCTTGATAGAAAGGCTGTTCAAGACGTTGACAGCAGCACTGTCCAAGTACGTCCAAGAAGATCAGAAGAATTGGTCAATAGAACTACCGAAGATTGTCTTCTCGTATAATACGTCGGTACAGTCATCAACAGGAGTCGCTCCATACAACATAGTTTTTGGGAGAGATCCATTGTTGAGCTTGGATGTGAAACTGGGCGTAAACGAAGATGTAGAAACTACGCTGGATGAAAAAGTGAAGTACATCGAGAACATATCCAAAAAAGCGGCAAAGAATATCGCCAAAGCCCAGCGGTCACAAAAGAAGCACTATGACAAGAAGTCAAAACAAGTTACATTGAAGCCGGATGACTTGGTCATGGTCTTAAAGCCTAAACGGTTAACAGGCCGGAGTCTTAAGCTCTGTAGATTATTTGTTGGTCCGTACAAAGTTGTCCACCGATTATCCAAAGTAAATTATGTAGTACAACGTTCGACGCCAAAAGGTCGAGCAAAACTAGACGTTATTCATGTAAATAAATTAAAAAAATATAGGCAAAGATAGTTTAGTATTCTCATATATTATAATATTCTCATATATTTATAATTTTATATAGCAGGAAGGCAGTTATAGGGTTAGGTTAGGATGTATTTAATTAATAATTCTTTTCAGAGCTCTAAGGTGGTTGAGAAGAAATAATGTTAACAATAAAACTACCAAGTGTAGTTTACTGTTAATGTAATAGCAGGCAAAATGGAATGGCGTAAATGGTATGGATGTCTGTTGATAATTAATATTATGCCATTGTTTTTCTTTATTATAGCAAAGGATCTTAGTCCTACTATGACCTACCGCATAGCGGGCATGGGAGGCTAGGAGTCAGATGGTCTAAGTTACATACCGTAAGGTGGACCGGTTCTTTACGGGCGACAATAGGACGGCCTGATGGACAACATGTCCTTATAAGAGTTAGTGTTAATATGCTAATGATAATTTACCTTCCCCAGAATAGATAGCATAGAAAATAAATAACACCACACTTATAGCGTATTTATTGTGTTAATAACAATGGTGCGAATAACACTTTTCTTGTCCTTATAGCTCGGGAGCATTCACAGATCACTACTTGGCTACTTATAGTCCCGGAGTAAACGCTCGCTCACAAAGGGCCATGTGTATAATATTGTTTTTGTTTCCATGTACGGCCCACTTCGAAGACACGCTGCTGCACTTCGTCACGCTGATGCAGCTTGCGTTAGCCTGGCTGAGCGAATGCTGGCGCCACCAGCATCCACTCCGCCCGAGGGGCGAGCACTCCATCGCCCGAGCACCATGATGTCTTCGAAAGAAGACAAGGCGGGATGTCCATGGACCACCATGGAGATGTCGCCAACGGTCGTCCAGAGCTCGACGACTTGAAGAAATTTAATTTTTATTTTAATGTTGTGATTATTTATGTTGTTCAATTTATTTTTGGTATTTTAGGTAGGAGATTAAATTAATTAATTACATTTTTCTAGGATAGGTAGGCTATTAAAGATATTTCGTCGGTTGTCCTAATTAATTAATTAATACCTCAAAATGTCATTGAAATTGTCGTAACGACATAGTAAAATAAATGATATGACATTTTGAAGTAAGACATGTCATATGGGGTCATAGACAAAGCTCTTATAGAATGAATGACTCGGGTCACATTGTCTATGGTCCTTGTATCGGCTGTACATACTCGGCGAGTAGGTCGAGTCATGGTAAGGTAATGGTTATGGTACGGGTGTTTAGAGCGCACTTAATCAAAATTGTGCTCTAGGGGCCTGATAGTATAGTTACAGCCCACTTGGGGGTAGTATAGGTGGCGCCGGTTACTTTTAGTGGGGTTTTTGATCCGGCGAAGCCAGGATCGGTACACGGGCAGTAAGTTTCCGTAAGGGCCATAGGCTAGTGAACATGCCTGTCCCGATCCGGGTTACCTCATAGCATGAGGCCACCTGGGATGTCAATTGTAAGGGGATGCCCCACATAGGTAGGGACTAGTATCTGTTAGGTAGGGAGTAGTATTGTTTAGTTTAACGTCCATTTTCTCCCCAGGGCGGCGAGATGTGTAAGGTTTGTACCATGCCATGCAAACCTTACCGCCTTGTATGACAGACTGGCAGCCTTTGGAACTATTAAATATTCAAATTTAATCGAATTGAGTCTGTCTCGCTCTGGCGGAAGGACAAATGATCACTTCTGTTGTAGACCTAGCAACGTAAGGTTCAAATAAACCATCTGAAGTTATATCCCCGTATTATTTCACAGTACACAGAAAAACTAAATGGCACTCGCCTGTGTACTGGAACGACGGTAACTGGACGATCTAATGGAAAGTTCAGAAGCAGGTCTAAAAGATCTGATACCGAAAGTTAATTAAATCGGCTACCGCAATGAACGAGTTAACCGACTTCATGAAAAGAAGGAGGATCCCTAGTCGATTTGAAACTATCTTTTCTTAATTGAATGGGTATGCTTCTGAATTTGTCCCTTTTTTTTCAAAATCCAGTTCTAATAATGGAATGGAATCTCCGAAAAATTTAGGTAACTTCTCAAATATTACGGAAACATGGTATTCCAGTAGGCAAATTCAGTATTTTTATAATATCCCGTGAATTTGCTAGTGTCGTAGATTTAAGCTTAAGTACCTACGATTTTTTTTTTTAATATTCTTTAATAGCACGATAGTTTATTTTTTATGCAAACTTAAGTAACTCTGGGCTTTCTAGCGTACCTATCTGGAGTCAACAAAGGAACACAAAAATAAACCTGTTTTAGTTGTGGTTTTCTTTATAGCAACCCTGCATTAACAACCACAGCACCAATAGTACATTGTGTATCAAGGGCGGTAAGTAAGGAATTACAAACGAGTGTTTGTTACAAGGCCGAGGCGAAGCCGAGGGCTTTAACAACACGAGTTTGTAATTCCTTTACCGCCCGTGGCACACACAATGTTTTTCATCACACTTGTGAGGAAATCTGATTAAAATAACCTTACTTAACCTAAATTAAATTGTAAAACTGACAGTGACATTAGTGACATATATCAAGACGACAAGTCACGTTCGGAAACCATAGCGGTAAAGACTTAAAATGGTTGATTTTATATTTGCAAAATACTGAAATACACTATTTAAACATTTAATTAATGTTACAGAAATATGTGTTTACATGTATTTGCAATAACAGTTCTCTTTAAATAAATATTTCAGTAATAAAAGTTAAAAAAAGTAAGTTGGCGTTTCCTTTGATCATGACAAATAAGAGTAAAACAGAACCAGCGTTTCAAATTTAAAAAGAAAACCATTACGCCCTAGGGCGTAATAGGTCATTTACGGCCCGCAAAACCTACGTGTAATGACACCATTTTCGAGCAAGTGTGATGAAAAATATTTCTAGGGCCAATCCAGCACTTCTCAGATGTCCATACTACATCACGTTACCATCGACCCGAAGAAGCCTATTGAATGATCATGCTTCCCTCAGCACCACTAAAACTGTTAGTCGAAATACCTACTTAGATAATATTATTTTTTGCGACACCTGGCCATAAAGTGGCTTTACCGGAAGCTACGCGTACGGAAAAAGCCGCTTTCCGACCAAGTGTAGACATAAATGTACACAACACGGGAGGTAATAAAGAGAGCCCTCGATCGCATATTTACGTCCCTCGCTTGCAGCTCGGGCCGCAAATGTCTGCGATCTCGGCCTTTCTTTGTTTTACCACCATAGTTGTGTAATGTACTGTTGTGAGTGCGCTGCGTAGCGATCCGAAACGAGCATTTTTTACAACCGTGTTTTAGTAAATATAAAATTTTAATTGCCCAAAGCTCACACCTACTGCTTTGAACCGACTCACATCAAAGTGCGAATGTATTTGCTATATTTGTATAATCGTTAATATTTTATTTGGATTAGTAATATTTTCGTAGCAAATTATGTGTACGTAAATTTACTGGAGTCGAGCAATTTAGAATATAATTGGGAGGAAACATTTGCCGAGTAATCTGATTTCCGAGGGTATTTATGATGTAAATCGTATTAAAATCTAAGTCATACATTTCCAAAATGTAGTGTTTATTTAAAGAAATTTGCTCTTTGGTTATTCTGGTGATTAAAAATGGTGTTAGTTAGCTAGAATAAGTTTGATTTAAGTATAATTATATATTTGCCACCGATTTTTGGATGTTTTATTACCAGACGCCATGACATAATAGTGTCAAAACCGAAATTGAACTTTATGCTGGTGCATGTAGGTTTAAATAGCTCTGCTTGCGCTCTGCGCTCTGTGACGGATTAATCTGTCGTTGTGCGTGGTGCGGATATATCCGTCGTTGGCGTTTTCTAAAATATATTCCCAATAGTATCAAACCTTTTACATGATATGTACGAGTACGTATTCCTTTTAGATATTACATGATAGATTTGACTTGTCAGCTATTATTACAGACCATACATAATCTTTGATCCAGAAACTCATTGAATAACGTATTTTCGATGTCAGTTTTTTTTATATATCTGCTATATTTACGAAATAATCGCATGTAAACACTTAACGATTACACCCTTTTTACCCGACTGCGGCTAAGCCCAAAGGAGGGTTATATGTTTGACTTGTATGTATGTATGTATGTCCGTTCCTATGTCCGCTCGTAACTACTGAACGGCACAACCGATTTTGATAAATGATACATCATTAAGGTCGGCAATGTACTGAAAATTGTCACCCACCGGAAAAAAACAAACTACTTCCAAATTTAAACCGATTCTTTCGAATTTGTTAACATTTTGAATTGAAATGTTCGAAATTTGAATTCCATTTCGCTTTGGTGTGAATTTCAAAGGAATAATAATAGCCGATTTACCTCCCGTGGGTTATAAAAATCTATAACGCCCACGAGAGGAAAAACTGTATGAAAATCTATAACTCCCATGGAAAGAAAAACTGTATGAAAATTTATAACTAGGTACCTCGGGAGTTATGACTTTAGTTTTAAAATATAGAACCTACTCGTACGTCATTTCAGACTAAGGAGGTTTCAAATCAGCCAAGGCTTATTTCAAAACATGGCTACAAAACCAATTTTACTGCAGGTATATAAAATTTATATGGCATATTTTACTATTATTTCAGTGATATTCGCAATTCATTCTATGCAATTAAATTAATTTAGTTACAATTTTATTTTCAAAATTCGGTACAATCTGGGAGTAATGCCTGTCAAGTTTGAAAACTAAACGCAGTTCTTAGCATTATCTGTGGACTATATTGAAAAAGTTGACAGTAAATTATTTGATTTTTGTCTTATTTTTTTCTTCGCAAATGTGATGAAAAACATTGTGCTTATCACGCGCAGTAAGGGGATTACAAACTCGAGTCATTAAAAGCCTAATAGACTCTCTTTAGTAATCCCCTTCTTACTACCCTCGGTGCACAATGTACTATAGAATTTTCAAATGTGAGGTTCCATTTTTAAAATTAGGATTTCTGCAAAATGTGGCATTTACGGATTTTGTTTAATTGTGTAAGTAACTAAAACACTCAAACTAACATGCTCAAAGGGTCTGTTTGAAATTTTGTTAGAAGCAGTTCATTTCATATCTGGGGTCCTTTTACAAATAAATATTAATGTCTCATAAATGAAAAAGCTAATTAGTACAAGTTACCCCTTTTTAAAAACTCCATTAGCTAGGCATATTTTTTGTTCCATAGTGCCACTTTAGTGTAGTATTTTTTTTATATTAATAAGTATTGAATTCAGGGTACGAAACTGCAAAAAATCTAATTCGTGGCGCTTACAACATTTTTCAACTAAGCATAATAAGATATCAAAATGATAATTATTACTTACATGCAAAATCCTATCTTTTCTGCAATGCGAAAAACTGAGCTGAGGGAGAAAATTCTCGAGTTTTACAAAAATGAGAAAATCTCGAAATCTAAGGCATTTCTACTAAACCTAAAATTGGATATTTAGGGCAGTCTTGAGACGCTCTATCAGCTGTTAAAGGATTATCCATGGTTTTTGGGTCACCCTGTATATGAGACAATACCCAAAGAAGAAACACAAAGACAGACGTGCAATCGAAATGGTCTCCACTCAGCAATGCAGTTGGCTGGGCTAGGCATAGCTGCATGTTTTAGGTAAAATCAATAATACCATCATAGAAAAACAATGTTTGTACAATCACGATTTTTTCCAGAAAAGTAATTGGGACGTGTTAAACTGTACTATTGACGTAAATAAATAGTTTTGGATTTTTTGTCTGTTTCTTTGTTTGTGCAAAAACTTCAATTTCAGGGAAATTTTATGTACAGATAGATTATGACACCGATTAATACATATGATACTTCCTGCCCAACTATGGCGAAGCAAAAAAAAAACATTAAGAATGAAGTTACGGACGTGTCTAGTTTATTATAGATTTTTTATACATTTTAAGCAATTCCAGTAAACGTAATTATAGGCCTTTAATGGAACAGGGCGTACCAAAGTCGGATCCGACTGAAAACCGATTACTTTATAATTATAATCTATCAAGGCAATATTGAGATTTTTTCGAAATTCTCATAAAAACGGAGATTGATAGGTATAAATAGATACTATACCTTTTAGATCTATAAGCCTTTTGAACGCGTTTTAGATGTATAAGAATTTAAAAGGCGCTCATTAATATTGGGGCTCATCTGTTTCTGACATTTATTTGATATTGAGCGGCAGGTTGAGTCTACCAAGGACTTAGATTTTCTATTGGTAGGTTGACGGGCTATTAACTTTTGTGACGATTTAACTACACGTTTAGCGTAGTAGGAGTAACTCCGCCTATGAAACTAGAGATCTTGAGTTAAAATTACCACTGTATAATCTTCTGACGAGATTACATTTGCAATTTACATCATGAATAGATTGCTCTGGTTAATATTTTGCTGGTATCAAGAGACCGGCACAGAATTTAAAGGAATTATACTATAGTTAAAATGTTCATTAACTTTATGATAATTAAGAGTATAAAAAACTGTATGCCCGGAAGGGTAACATTTAGAACAAATATTTAAAATATGTATACAGTATCAAATATACAATAAAGTTCCGTTCTATTCCAAAGTGGTATTACAGTTTCATAGGATTTTTTTTATAGATATATTTCGTGCAAATGTAGTCGTGACCGCAATCAACAAATCCTGCAACTGCAAGCTTCCATTACTGGCGTGTAGCCACTCGCCCGGGGGAGTTGAAAGCTGTTTTAGGAATTTAGATTTTATTGGTGCGTCAAGCTAGCTGCGTTTTACTTGATATTTCCATTTTGATTCAAATAGCAAATAAAATAAAACTTCCTACTAAACTAAACTTAAGTAAAAAGTAAACTAAACTTAAAAAGATAAACCTAAATAAGAACTAAAAATTATCTAAAAAACTGGGCATCCTTGGCATGGTGCCGAATATGCTAGCAACGTTTCCCCGCTGTATGGCGATGCTTATCGCTGTGCGAGGAAGCTCCAGCCTTTCGGTCACCAGTGCAGTCGACTAACCTTTTGGGTGTTTTGATTCTACATTAATTCTCTCTTGCTGAGTTGCTGAATTGGAGAGGACATTGCGTATGCATGTCCGAGAGTGGGGCTAAGGCAGGAAGCCTTTCAAAACAAAAAAAAGGTCGTTAGTAACGCTGTTACAAATATGGTAAGTGACCAAATAGTGTAGTGTTTAGCAAGTTCCATTCCATTCGTGCCAGCTCTTGTGAATCGACCTATACGTGTGGGTGATATGGCCTAAGAAAAAATTGTTTTAAAATACAAACATGTATTGACAAATTTTAATATTAAAAAGTATTATTTCTATCGTAAACAAAACCAAAATTAAACATTTTTGTTAGGTCTTATTAGCCGCCCCTTCCTCTTTTGGTCTTTGTATCGATAAGCGTAATGAATAGTTATGATAATACGCTATCTCGACGTAAGCCGGTTGCGCAAGAATGGCCCGATATCGTGAGAACAAACCACTGGCACAGAATTGCCCCAAATTGGATCAAGTAATTGATTAGGATCGGAGGGAAATCACTAGTCTCTGCTTCTATTTATATCTACTGACGGATAGCAGTTCTGTTTTGATAAAATCTTCATCAATCTATAGGAACCCGAGTCGTTTATCATTTATGTGTTTCGACCTTAGATATATCTTCGTTCGTTTGGCCGTAAAACGTATCCTAACGGCTCTATACAAAACGGCTCATATAGCTGGACACTTCGGTTATTTTCATATAAGTAGAGCTGGACACTTCGATTAATTTATTTATTTAGTCGTATGGCAAAAACAAGAGAGAAACAGATACAGAAAAAGTAATAATAATCATAGAATGCACTCCAGAGAATAAATCCACTTTATAGCTTCGTCGGTCAGTGTGATCAGGTCTTCCGGGGGCCCTGCGGTGTATCGAGTTTATGGACACTCTTGAAAAATATAATGGACTAGCAATTTCCCGCGGCTTCACCCGCGTTGTTCCCGTTATTGTGCCAAAGAAACTCTTTACCGGGATATAAAGTATCCTTTGTTTCAATCCAGGACTTGGTCTACTTACATGCCAAATTTCAGCTTGATCCATCCAGTTGCTACCCCGTTATTGAGTAAGAAACATCTTCATAAACTTTCACATTTAAGTATAATATTAGTGTGAAGATTTTCGAATGTTAAAAGTTTAAATATACAATTTAATATAACCAGAGATCGGAATAGGTAGAGTATATTTACCTAAACTAAAAAGAGTCCCTTACAACATTTTTTTTTCCGGGACTTAAGTCCCAGAATCTTACTAAAAAATTATATTATTGGTATTCTTTCGCACATTTCTCGAACATTCTCAGTATAGCTGTCTCTTTCTAATAGTGCTGTCTCTTTCACTCCTTCAAAGGCCCATAAGGGGTCCTGAAAACGGGTTTTCAGGTTATTGCGCCATCTGATAGAGGGTGTCCAGAAACAGACTGAAAACATGTTTCAGGCGCCTGAAAACAACAGCAACTTGGGTGAATTTTCAATTTTCTACTGTGTGAAAGAGCCACCACTGAAACGGCCTGAAATCACCTTTCAGCCTGCTGAAAACGCTTCTATAGCACGGAAAATCACGTTTGAAGTTTTAACCTATACCACCGGCGCAACACACGTACACGCATTACTTTTGCGCCGGAGGTATAGGTCTGCATTTGCATGTGATTCATTCCAGCCGCAGCGGTATCAGTATAGGGCGCAGTGACCTTGTCCAGTGCGCAGTCTGTTCAGGGTCCACCAGGTTCGCATCGGTGGTTCAAACCCCTCTAATCTGGCACCCGGCACCAACTCCGAACCGAATTTGCCAGACATAATTGTCGTCCATAATTGCGTCCACTTCTGGCTGGTATCATAATCCTCTTGTGAGAGATATAGTGCAATGTTGTAAGGTGGGTTTCTGGACTTTAGGCAGCTTTTTATAGGGTCCATAAACTCACTGTGCATGGGGTTCGGTTTATCCCTGATCTTTACCTACGTAGTAGCTTGTACCGACCAAGGACCTTAAAATATTTTTTTAAGCTCATTGGCAAGATAAATGATAACGATTTTGATTTGTTAGAATCAATAGAATGTACCGTTAACAAAAACCGCATATCTACACTTAATAGAGTTGCGAGAAAAACGCATTTAAAGGATTACGTGCTGAAAAAATTGTAAAGTTTAGTTGTTACATAATTAAACTATTTTATCGCATTATACTTTTAAATGAGTTTTTCTTGAATCTATACTAAATGCACATAAGCGGTTTTCGCAGTAAGGCGACGAATTTCTAGAAATAATTTGATTCTTTAGAATTTTTTTATGTGGAAACACAACAATCTTACTGTAACCAAGGCCGGATTAAGCCACGTTTAATTTTTCTATGTATTTGGTCATTGTACCAATAACCGTTATAACGACTTGTATAATAGTAGTAAGTTAATCGCGCTTGTATGTATGCGTGCCGTGAATGAACGCACTACAAGCAAAGTTTTAGGAATACGTAAGGCCGGCTTTACACCTGTAAGTTTTACTTACGTAAGTAAGGACGCAGCTATACGTTAGACTGAAATAGCTGACTGACTATATCAGTCTAACGTATAGCTGCGTCCTTACTTACGTAAGTAAAACTTACAGGTGTAAAGCCGGCCTAAGATTGCCCCAGTACAGACTGCTTTGTCTGCGCCTCGACCTTGAATACGTGTCGCGCGCTCTAAAACAGCCGAAGTTTGACTACTTTTCTATCTTTATACTTTACCTGAAGGATGTGCGAACTTACTTTTTTGGAAAAAATGATTCCTCCGGATGTGTTGCTCGTCTTAATACTCTTTCCGTATAATCATTATTCGGAAAATTCAATGGCCATTGAGTTTTCAGAATAATTATGAAAGAAACCTAACCTAACTTAGTATCAGTGAGTTACGTAACGGATTTTCTGAAATATTTTTCGTTTAAGCGTTTCGGAGGGAAATTAACCGAATTAAAAATTCGGACAAATAGAATTATGCCAAATAGAGGGAATTAATAACCAATTAATAAGAAAATTCAGTCTTCTATTCAGGTAGCAATGTATATGACAGAAGCTGCATACAAAAGTACATAGTTTAAGAACGATGAGTAGTTTTTATTAAAATAGAAACCAATAGCCATTGAAATTAAATACGTATTTCGTTCCAATTAAACAAAATGCTTCGATAAAATAAAATTGAAAAAGCTTAATTCGAGAATTGTTTCGATGTTGAAATCTGGAAAGATTTAAAACAATCTTTTGCAAGAAGCCCTTGGCGTTTGAGAGCAATAAAGATCAATTACTGAACTTTTCAAAGTTTAGTGCTCTTAATATTTTGAGATATTGATAAATATAGATATTGTATTTCTTTTTGGTGTAAAAGGGCACAAAAATTAACGTTTTAGATATATTTATTAATATAATATAATCTTAATATACAATATTTGATCTGTGCGTCTTAATAGAAACTTTTTGCCTTGCACTACTGGACTATGGAATGAATAGGGATGACGACTGGGTTAAAACTATATAATTCTATTTAGTCAGTCAGTTAGATTACGGAAAAATATGGGACACGTATTTTTTGCTTTATCAAAATATTAAAAATCGGCAAAGTTATAGATCATCAAACTTCTGGAGTCAAGTGGGGACTTGTGACGGCACTCCTAGGTGAAAATTGTACCAAGGAGTGACTTCATTCGAAACTACTAAGCACTCTATCATCGTCATTTTTTGTTTGTCAAACAAAATAAAAAATACGTCTACAATATTTTTCAATAATTTAACTGACGGACTAAGCAGTTTTTTTAGTCATCTAGCTCATTGTCGCTTACAGTAATGGTACGGTAAATAAATGCATTTTCTAGCCACGGAAGTTGTAAAATTATGGAAAAACCAAGGGCAGTAATAAAGAAGACCCCAATTCGCATTAGTACATTGTGTATCAAGGGCGGTAAGTAAGGAATTACAAACGAGTGTTTGTTACAAGGCCGAGGCGAAGCCGAGGGCTTTAATAACACGAGTTTGTAATTCCCTTACCGCCAGTGGCACACACAATGTTTTTCATCGCACTTGTGAGGAAATCTGATTAAAATAACCTTACTTAACCTAAATAAAATTGCAAAACTGGCAGTGACATTAGTGATATATATCGAGACGACAAGTCACGTTCGGAAACCATAGCGGTAAAGACTTAAAATGGTTGATTTTATATTTGCAAAATACTGAAATACACTATTTAAACATTTAATTAATGTTACAGAAATATGTGTTTACATGTATTTGCAATAACAGTTCTCTTTAAATAAATATTTCAGTAATAAAAGTTAAAAAAGTAAGTTGGCGTTTTCTTTGAACATGACAAATAAGAGTAAAACAGAACCAGCGTTTCAAATTTAAAAAGAAAACCATTACGCCCTAGGGCGTAATAGGTCATTTACGGCCCGCAAAACCTACGTGTAATGACACCATTTTCGAGCAAGTGTGATGAAAATTATATTTATAGCCCTGAGCTTTACAAACAGCTGAGATCAGGGTCATTCTTTATTTTCCAGATGTGTAATATACTCTTCCAGTATACTGTGCTTCAGGCTCCAACACACTATATATAGGCTACACCAACAGGCCCTGTAGCATAACCCCTAACCCCTCGGTGGGTACTTAGGCGTCATTTAGTACCCTCTACTTTGCCCTGAACCACCAGGCACTCAATGGACAAAGCTCCACGTACTGACAGACAAAACTTGACAGACAGTTTCAAGTAACACATTACAATTACATTAATCAAAAGCAGTTTAGCGTTTAGGTCAGGGGTATCCAAACTTTTTTAGTAAAGGGCCACACTGCACTTTCGAAACTCTAGCGCGGGCCACACGATTTGGTCAACCACGGAATTAAGTAATCTTTTTTCTCAGCCGCTGGCGTCTTGGGGGGGCTGGACCATGTATTCTTCCGCGGGCCGGGTTGGACCGCCTCGCGGGCCAGATTTGGCCCGCCGGCCGTAGTTTGGAGACCCCTGGTTTAGGTAAACGGTACGCAAAGAAAACAGTTGAGATTTACTGCGTCGTCGGCTAATGCCTTAAACGTGTAAGGAAATTAAACGATATAAACTGTGAAAAGCGACAGTTGAAGAGACTTCCTAACGACGACCTTCCCTCATCCTTTTTTTGATAAAACAAATTTTATGTCATATAAGAGATGTGTGCTACATGCGGTTGGTGATATAAGAGATTATACTACATGCGGTACGCCAGAATTGCTTCCTTTTATATCCTAGCAAGTGTGGGTTATCGGGCACTGCCACATACAAAATGTAATTTAACATTTTTCGTTTCTGAAGTTTTTCTTAACTTCTTAAATTTTATAGAAACTACGATGGCATAGGTTTGCTTACCTTTGCAAACATTGGTAGACAGATTTCGATAAAAAAAAATAAACTTGATTTTCGGTAAAACAGTTGGCAACTACACAATTTACCCCTTTATTTATGCTTTACTATCAATTGCATTATTTTTTTGATCAACTTTACTGCCAAGTGAACATTTGTATTTAATAAATCTCAATTAAATATAGTCTTGCCAGTATATAGGATGTTGCCTGTAACAGGAGCAAATAATTAAAACGTAGATTCTACTCATCAAACAATAAAACTTTTGTTCAACAACTTTTAAAAACTATGTTATCTTTAGATTTTATATTTTTCATACACATTAAATCTGGGGGCACGGCAGTGCCCCCGCCAAGTCGAACAAAACAAAGGCACGGCCGTACCATCCTTTTTTCGAAGCCATTCAGGCCATTTGCAACCTCCTGCAATTTTGTGCTGGCTAAAGCTATAACCCTGACTTTTCAGGGATATATAGGTCATAATTAAGACTTAAGTATATCCTAAATAAGATTAAATTTGAACGTGTAGTTTAAAAACTATTGCACGTCAAAGTTCCTTAGTTTTGTCACTGACTGACTCACTGACTGATCATCATAATTCTAAGGTACTTCTAGCAGACCCACATGCCCCATATTTTAAACATAGTTTTTAGCCTATCTAGTTATAGAAAACCTAAAAATATTGCAATTTCAGTCACAACTGCACAAGTAAGTTTGTAATCCTATACAAATACATGCGATTACAAAGAGATTAGTTTTGTAGTTCAAATTGAAAAAAATGAATTGGAATGTAAAAAATAAAAGAAGAAATGAGATCACATCAAGGACATTACATGTAAAAAGGTGCAAGTCTCGCAACGCAGTTCTTTTAATACAACACAAATGAGATTTGCACCTTTTTACGTGTAATGTTATTGATGGGATAGTATTTTCAATGTACGTTAAAATCAGTCCAGGGCTCGGAACCGGTATTTTGCAAAAGCCCAGAAATAGCCCAATATTTTGAATTATTATATGCTTTTTATGCAGAGCTCAATAATGTATTTAAGTTTAAGTCATGGTTTTGTATTATTAGATTGTCCAGTTAAAAGACGAAATAACAAACCAAATAACGGAAACAAAAAAATACCGGTATTTTTGTATGGAGCAAATACCGGTTTCCGAGCCCTGCATCAGTCTAATGGACGTCGCTTGTCACGCTACAAACATAAAAACATCGCAATACAATACGGCTTCAAATAAACTTTAAAGTGTACTAAAAATTAAAACATAAGTTATTTTTAAATGTCGCTGAACAAATGTTGTTCCGTTTGAGGAGTACAATCTACGTTTTAATTATTTGCTCCTAGTACAGGCAACACCTATATATATGGGGTAGCAACCCTAGCGGATTGTGTTTATTTTTAAAGCGTAAAGCGTAAACTCATGTCTAAGGCTTATTACAGCACACAAGACTACATGAATGATGAAACACCGTGGGATTAACTGCGACTGAAATAGATATATTTTAAAACAATGTTTGATTTTGTCTTTTTCTGTTTTTGTACTTGCCAATTGTTTTGACACTTAGAGACCATTTACGTCTCTAAAAAAAATGTTGTTTTTAGGGTTCCGTACCAAAATGGTAAAAAAGGAACCCTTATGGTGCGACTCTGTCTGTCTGTCTGTCTGTCTGTCTGTCTGTCTGTCTGTCCGTCTGTCACAGCCAGATATCTCAGGAACTACTGATGCTATCGATTTGAAATTTGGAATAGTGTTAAAAGTAGCTAACCCGAGCCTATTGGACATAAAAAATACCTTGTACCTTTTTTACTTTTTTTTTAAAAGGCTCCGTAATGGGACTTTGAAAATTGAAAGTAGGGCTATTATATTGAGTGGGGTATCAAATGAAAGGGCTTAATTTGTAGATTAAAACACCATTTTTGTTTTTTTTCTTAAATAAGTAGTTTTTGATTTATACATTTTTATGTACCATTCCCCCCCTATTATCTCCGAAGTTACTGATCAGAAAAATGTGTCATAATTACTAATTATAAATATCAACCTGAATATTACAGGAAAAATAGAACGGTCTTGCTAACTTTAATACCTTTTTAGAAATTTACAAAACTTGGAATCCCTAGCGGCGAGTAGCAAAACTAAGCGATGGCATGTTTCACGCTAGGGGATTTCCGGGCAAAACTAGATGGCGCTAAAACACTAAACATTTAACGATGTTATAATTGAACAAAGAAACATAGTATAGTAACAATTAGTTCGTAAACAGCTAATAATAAATAAATTTAAATACATTTAAATACTGTGTCACGTTTGCAAAGTTAAATAATTGTAAATAATATTATAATTATTTTACCAAGCTTATACATAGATGGCGTTGTAAATTCGGGGAACAGCTTTTTGTATGGAGAATGACAGTCCTCTTGATTTAATGGTCCTTGCTATTAAATAGAATCGTTACACGTCAGGTTCTAAATATTACAGGGAAAATCTAACTGTTTTCCTAACTTGCACTGTTTTTTAGAAATTTGCAAAAATCATAACATATACTTATTTGCTTCTACTAAACAAATCGACATACAGTTTTTCTTGAACTATTCGCGTATCTACTTATGAGTTTGTACGGAACCCTCGGTGCGCGAGTCCGACTCGCACTTGACCGGTTTTTTTTTAGTTAGGTACATCATGTGAGTTACAGATTTTTTACATTTCTGTAAGATATTTAGTAAATAAGTATTCTCAATTTGTATTTTGACGTTTGGAGATCCTTTACACCTCCAAAACATAATATTTTGACAACGGAGACTCTTTACATCTCCATTAATTTTAGTATCAATTTATTTTTTATTTGTCTTGTATGGACACATAGAGAGACCCTTTACATCTCTATAAATGTAGTTTTTAAGTTAATGTAATGTATTAATGAAATCTCATGTATGAAAAGAGAAACTGGTGAGTTTCTTCCGGCGCTTCTTCTCACCAGAAGGTCATTACCCGAAGCGCCAAAAGAAAAGAAAAGGAAAAAAAGAAGATAAAATAATGTAAGAAAGACATGTAAAAGAGCCCTTGAGGGCCTACTTACAGAAATAAATTATTTTATTTTATTTATTTTACCTCTTATGATTTACAGAATTAGTTTCATTAAGACGAAAAGTGAGGCTAGACCGAATTTTAGACTATGAAACCAGAGACAAAGTGGCAAGTCACGACTCACGAGAGCAAGGACTCGGTTATGAATAAATTCAATCTGTGATGGAGAAATTTAATAATCTCTCTTACCACGAGATGAAAGGATATAAGCTTTTAGCTTATCGCCGGTAAAGAGCGGTTAGATTTCTATCAGATAATGTATTTATACAAGTCGCTTGTGGTGTGTACAGTCAACGGCACAAATGTTTGCAATTTTCGACCTTATTTCATCGTAATAAGGTCTAAAAGTGTAAAGATACTCGTGCCGTCAACTGTACCGCAAGTATTAGTGCCTTATCACACTGGCGATTTGCGAGCGAGTTGCTAGCGTATTTTCATACAGTACGTTTAGCATAACTGGCCGCGACTTCGTTTCTCGCGCGACAGAGCATCACCTGTCACTGTCACACTATATAGAGCACTATAAAGAGATAGGTAGCGTTTGTCGCGCGAGATATGTCAGGATCTACTGATGCTATCGACTTGAAATTTGGAATAGTGTTAAAAACCGCTAACCCGAGCCTATTGGACGGAAAATAAAATCTTATGCCTTTTTTACTTTTGTTTAAAGGGGTCCGTAATGGGACTCTGAAAATTGAAAGTAGGGCTATTATATCGAGTGGGGTCTCAAATGAAAGGGCTTGATTTGTAGATTAAAATGCCGTTTTTATTTTTTCTCTTAAATAAGCAGTTTTTGAATTATGACGAAAAACGTAAAAAAAAATACCATACCCCCCCTTTAATCTTCGAAGTTACAGAACAGAAAAATCTGTAATAATTACAGAAAAAATATAACGGTTTTCCTAACTAAGACCGTTTTTGAGAAATTTGCAATAATCGTAATACATACTTATTTGCTCCTACTAAACTAATCGCCATAGAGTTTTTCTTGAACTATTCATGTACCTTCTTATGAGTTTGTACGAAACCCTCGGTGCGCAAGTTCGACTCGCACTTGACCGGTTTTTTTTATATTCCTTGCCTCAGAGCTCCATCGACGTCATTTATAAACTGAATTTTAAATGAAAGGTTTATTTAATTGGTCCCAATTTTTTAAATCCAGTTCTGTTGATGGGATCCATAAAGCATTTATGGAACTCCTTAATGGCTCAAGTATTCAATATTTGAATTCGTTTTTTATTTTAATGAAATATAAACCAAAACCTGAAAAAAACTAAGTAACCACAGGCAACCTTCACGACATACCTTGCGTCCCCATAAAATTAGCAGCCTCAATTTCGAATTATAATTTATATGTAAATTGTGGCCCTCGGGTTTCCACCACCATAATATTTGGCGTGTATTTGTCACTTTTAGGAACAAACTGTAGTTAATTAGGGTATTCAAAAATCATAAATCCACCAGCTACACAACACGGGAGTGAAAGGTTTTTTTAACAGTACCTAGCTGTCAAAATCCCGCCACAAGATTTTGACATTTACTGTAAAAAAATGTCTAAAATCCTCATTTTGGGCTCTAAACCGTTGTGTTGCAGTCGCGATGCAGTCACGATGCTGTCGCTGGTCATATAGCCTCGCACACGTAAACACGATTCTGCATCGCTACTATCGCGATACAGCATCGCTACAGTCGCGATACAGTATCGATACAGCAGTCGACTTTTTGTAGCGATGCAGTCGCGCGTTTGTATCGCTTCTATCTGGCGTTGCAAATACGACACGGAGGCAACTGTCGCCTCCGGCTCCGGTAAACCGGAACTTCCGTTTGGTTTACCTCCGGCTCTGACTCCGCCTCCTATTAGGTACTTATACAACATACAGCAAGAGCGGACACCTCTCTACTAAAATAGTGCTAAGTGGGAAAACACTCACTATGGAAACTTAATAAGTGTTTTTAATACACTTCTCTAAAATCACCCCAACACTTCAACTATCCCCACAGTTACGTTTACGTTACATTTTGTAAAAATAGCGACATTCGCATTTTTCAAGAAACGCGCGACTGCATCGCTACAAAAAGTCGCCGTTTGCTACCTCCCTAAGACATGACTTAATAATAATAATTAGATAATCTTGTAAAATATAAGGTTTTGAGTAAGCCAAATTTATACATAATAATATGAGTCGAGACAACATCGATTATCCGTTTCGGGCACACAATATTGCTGTTCATGTAAATTAACATTGTAGGGAACGTGCACGAACTATAGGTGGCAGCACTAAACGACAAAAGAGACATGGGTGGACAATAAAGGAAACTATTGCCCCTGTCAAATCAAGCTGTCAATGTCAATGATAATATGCAAGTGTCAATGTCAAATATAGTAAGTCGTAGTTACACTGACGTTAATCGTCTTTCAACGCAATAAATTAACGTTGTTAACGGCGTTTTCGTCAATGTGGCCCCAGCATGAGAGGGTATATGATTTAGATTGACGGCACCAGTTGGCAGCACCTTCGTCTTGCACGTTCCCTATAGCATTAAATCCACATGCACTTTTGAATTTTAATTCTTTGAAACTATCTACCTAGCCTTTAAAATTAGCTTTTTTATGTTCTTTGTGCTAATATAGTTATCAGTTTTTTATTGCTTTCATAGATGTTACAAAGGTGTTCAATTTATACTCAGCTATGAAACCCTGCAAGGCACTACAACTATTAGATAATCTGTGCTACAACATCTAATTTATGTTTTAACTACGTTGTTCATTTTTACTTCATTAGGTATATTACAAACTCGTTTAAATTATCCTGTATAGTTTATACAACAACAAAGGTGAATTGAGTTGATCGGTTTTCCATACAAACATCAAGAGAGTCATCATTTGTTACGGCTCAGTTACGCTTCCATACTTATTATATTTCGATGGCGTACGCGTAACTGACCAGCCCATTCTGCAGATTGTCAAACGTTTGATCCTTTGACGAGTAATGTGGGTGAACACCGAGCACGTTAGCTCGCATCGACGGTCCAACTAATGAGATTGAAAGGTACAATCAATGTACCTAATAGGGATACCCGGAAATATTAATCTTATTGTAATATTTTTTTTGACATGTGAAATCGAAAAACATTTTACGAATAAATGAGTATGAGTATTAAGACTGGCTATCTTACACGCTTTCAAACTCGTCTCTATCATCGATTTAAGATAGTGGTTCCTAACCTTTATTGCCACATCACCCACAGACCCCCGTCTAGATTTGTATCATTGCCCCCCAAAAAAATAGGTAATACAGACAAGTATATGAAAGTAGGTACTCAAAGAAAAACGACTTAATGTGAGTATTACCCCTGAGCTGAGAAAACTTACTTTTACCCCTAAAGGGGTAACTACCCCAGGTTCGGAACCACTGATTTAAGCTATTTTCTCTGATTCAAGAAGTTTTTTAAGAAGCCTTAAACATTTATTTATTTATTTTATTAGGAGAACAAACAGAGTTAAATGTAAATAATAATATTATCTTAAACTAAATGATTATATTAAACATACAATTAACTCCTCAACAGTCCTCACCTCACCAAGATTATACTGTTTAGTTTCAACTAACTAGTAACTGATTTTTGTAAACAATAAAATTTAAATAAAACAATAAGAAATAAGACTATATATTAAATACAAACTAAAGTTTGTTGAGAGAAAAAAAACTCCTTGACTAAGTGCCTGCCTACTATACTATTTAACGGTCTTCTAGAATTCATTCGAGAATTCGCCTTTGAAACGCTCTAAGATTTAGACTGTTTTATTTATAATTCGAGACAAGTCATGAACTTTTTTGACATTACCGTTGAGTTCAGGACTGTTGTGGTTTATTTGCATCCACTTACCATAAATTATTCATTAACTATTAAGCTATTGTATCAAAAATAACTCTGTGTTAACACTAATATTATAAATGTGAAAGTTTGTGAAGATGTTTGGATGTTTGTTACTAAATAACGGGATAACAACTGGATGGATTGTGCTGAAATTTGGCATGCAAGTAGATCAAGTCCTTGATTGAAATATAGGGTACTATCCCAGTCACAAACCATGTATTAAAGTAGACCCAACAAATTCTTATACTTCGCGTGCCATGACTTTTGCGCTTTGCGCAAATTATCCCTCGGTTGCACTCGGGCCGTTCAAACTGTCAAACGCAAAAATCTGACATGCAACGTTCTCATCTCGATATATTTCTGTTAGTGTGGTAATTATGTGTTTATCAGACAAACAAATTAATAAAGTTTTCAAACTTGTGTGGCATGATACCTTTGGGTGTGGTGTTCAAAACTCACAACTCTCCCCCCCCCCTCCACCTGACGCAACACCCCCCCTCGTAGTGAAATGTGTCCCTTTTATCGGTTTTATCACATTTTCTCGAAAACTATAATGGATACAAAAAAAGTGTCAAAAGTAAAAATGATCCTCATTAAATTGTAAACAAAATTTGTCCTATATCTTATTTTGATAGGCTGGACGGTTTTCAAGCTGTAGGTAGTTAAAAAACTAAAATGAAATTTTTCATCAGATTAACGACAATTATTTATTGGAATGAAGTAAATAAAAAGCTATAGGTGGAATCATTAGGGGTGCACAAAGAAAGAATTTTTCAAAATTTACCCCCTAAGGGGTTCAAATACGGGTTCAAAGTTTGTATGGAGAGTCTACGATTTTAGAAGTAAAGAGGTTTGAAACCTCATGTTTAGACTTTTTATTAGATTACAAGAAAAGTAATTTCACCGTTTTTCGAAATTCATCCTCTAAAGGGTTTAAATGTGGGTTGAAAGTTTAGATATCAACGCACCACCCAAACCGCTGGTCCTAGGAATTCCAAATTTAGCACGTAGGTTCCTTATAAGGTCTAGAGGTGCACTAAGAAAGGATTTTTCAAAATTCATCCCCTAAGGGGTTTAAATGGGGGTTGAAAGTTTGTATATGTAGTTTGTAGAGTTTCTTTGGGACAATCCTTTCTTAGTGCACCCTTAGACCTTATAAGGAACCTACGTGCTAAATTTGGAATTCCTAGGACCAGCGGTTTGGGCGGTACGTTGATATACAAACTTTCAACCCCCATTTAAACCCCTTAGGGGATGAATTTTGAAAAATCCTTTCTTAGTGCACCCCTAGACCTTATAAGGAACCTACGTGCTAAATTTGGAATTCTTAGGACCAGCGGTTTGGGTGGTGCGTTGATATCTAAACTTTCAACCCACATTTAAACCCTTTAGAGGATGAATTTCGAAAAACGGTGAAATTACTTTTCTTGTAATCTAATAAAAAGTCTAAACATGAGGTTTCAAACCTCTTTACTTCTAAAATCGTAGACTCTCCATACAAACTTTGAACCCCTATTTGAACCCCTTAGGGGGTAAATTTTGAAAAATCCTTTCTTAGTGCACCCCTAATGATTCCACCTACAGCTTTTTATTTACTTCATTCCAATAAATAATGACTATATTGTCGTTAATCTGATGAAAAATTTCATTTTAGTTTTTTAACTACCTACAGCTTGAAAACCGTCCAGCCTATCAAAATAAGATATAGGACAAATTTTGTTTACAATTTAATGAGGATCATTTTTACTTTGACACTTTTTTTGTATCCATTATAGTTTTCGAGAAAATGTGATAAAACCGATAAAAGGGACACATTTCACTACGAGGGGGGGTGTTGCGTCAGGTGGAGGGGAGGGGAGAGTTGTGAGTTTTGAACACCACACCCAAAGGTATCATGCCACATAAGTTTGAAAACTTTATTAATTTGTTTGTCTGTCCCATACATTGATTACATAGAATTACTGAATTATGTGATCCCGGTAAAGAGTTGTCTTGGGACAGTAACGGGAACAACGCGGGTGAAGCCGCGGTTAAATGCTACATCTCATAAATGGCTGAACCGGTTTTGATGAAACCTCGTTAAGAACACTCTCAATTAAATCACCTCAAACAAAATCGGTTCACCCGTTGGGAGTTTACGATGCCACAGTCCGACACACAAAGCCACAGATACACAGATACGCAAGTCGAACCTATAACACCCCTCGTTTTCCGTCGGGGGTTAAAATATGGTGACTCCCTTCCGTGTTGCTATAAGAGCCCTACCCCACTAGAACGTCATGGCGACGTCGCTGGCTACGTATCCGGTGCAAAAAGATGGTATCCAAACGTCGCCAGGTGAGTTCGCTGTCATACATTTCAATACGAATTATCTGGCTACAACATTTGGCGACGTCGCTATGGCGTCCCGGTGAGGCAGGGCACTAAGCTGCTCAATTGTGATAAATCAACTTCCGATTAGGTACTTGAGTGAGCTTACAACTGAAATTATACGATATCGCAGGGTCTTCGACGGCTGCACGACAGTAAACAAGCCGAAACAAACAATACAGCCACGGTAGCTGTACCAATATTGGAAGCCGCAATTGCAATCAACGATATAATACGAGTATTTGATCTGTAGTCTGTATCTATTATCCCCTGACATACGTCACTGGAAATTGCCGAGCGTGGGCCGTGGATTCTCTACTAAGTAGTCTATCTATATCTATACATGTAATAAAATCGTAGAATGTTTTTAGGGAAATTAAAGTTATGTCCAAGAAAAGCAATTAAGGAGTGTTAAAAATATGTAATAAAACGTAAAATTCACAGAAACCACGACGGAGCTTCCTAGCTCAACGCATCAACCTCACAATCCAGTGAGGAAATTTTGCCAGTAATATCTTCGGTACCATGCCGCAGAGGTCATTTTTAGATTTATTTTAGTTTTAGTTTACAGTACCTATACCTATATAAATATATGTAATCTAGTTTTAGTTACTTTGTACTATTTTTATTTTTGTCTTTCCTAAGTATTAAATACTCGTAGTAAAAAATAGTAATAATAATGAAATAAAACTTACAAGAGTATTTTTTGGAATTTTGTCAATTTCTTTTTGTATGTTTGATAGTGCACACATCAAGCTAAGGCTACCGGGCCAAATATATCGTCGTCTAGTATCCATAACACAAGCCTTATTGAGCTTACTATGGGGCTAGTTCGATTTGTGTAAGATTGTCCCCTAATATTTATTTATTATTTATTTATTTCACCTCTGCGAATGAAGTAGCAGGCGAGTCCTCTACTTTAATGTACATATAATGTGACGAACTTTCTTAATATCTGCTTGCATCGCATATTACCTGGCAGTGGCAGTTTGTTATGTTTGTTCATCCACTTTTATTTAAAGGACAGTTTAACTGATATTTCGTTGAAGTTGATGAAAGAGTAATAAAAATAAAATATTAGTAGGGTATTAAGTACACTGGCCCAGCGTTGGGACTCGCCCCTAGTCGCGCGGTATATAACGCAGGCGAATCCAAGGGTAAATGCTAGTTAATCTTAAAAACCATCAGAGTTATGATGAATTAAATAAAGGCCTATGACGACGGTGTTCGACGTAGGTATGCCTAACTAAACACATATTTAAGAATGTTCATCTTTTTAAATAAATAAATTCACAAAATAACTAACAGACTTAACCCTAACATTGATTGTTAAAAAGTAAACTACTAACCAAACGGATGGTAGTTTCCAATATCCGTTACGCAACCATTACCAATATTTATTTTCGTTCATCCAACTTTAATTGCCATTTACGTAATTTGATGTGATTAAAACTTCGTAACGATTTATTCGTCGATCAATCTGAAGCCGAAATAACGTAAAATTTACGAGTTTTTTTTTACGTCAGCTCTGATTTAAGGCATCTTGGCTATAACTTCAGATTAGACAGTTAAAGCCTTTGGCCGATCTGGGTAGTGATCCATAAATTATATCCTTAAAATGAAATAGCAACATGATCAAGAATTTATCTGAAGACATGCTACTTTCTCTCTCTCTCTCGCTCTATGCGTGATCGCTCCCTGATAACTGAGGTAGAGAGAGGAGGTCGTAGTCATCGATGGATGTGGATGGTCTACACCTAGTTTTTATGATCTACCTCTTCCGGTGCCTGTTCATCGCGTCTCTGACGACCGAGAAAAACTTGGTTGACGATGGGCCTTTCACTTGATCGCTCCATCTGGTTGGGGACCGACCCTGGGCTCGTTTACCCTCCGTGTTTCCAACAATGATCAGTTTTTCAAGGCTCTCATCTCCCATTCTCATTATGTGGCCAAAGTAGGTCAGAATCCGCTGCTGGTGTGGATAAGCGAGTTCGTACACGAAGCTGTGAAAGGATCGATGCATTGCGTGCCATAGTCATCATCAAATAGTCTGGAACATCCAAAGTGCCACATTATTATATATGACTACACGTGTTTATTACTATAGGGACGAATATCTATGACGATATATCTGGGGCCTTTGAATGTTATAAACAGGGGTCGGACAAAAAGTGCGGATGACGTCAAATCACTTATAGGATGATTTCAAATAGTATTTTTGATTTTCATACACAATTATCACTTACCATTTATCAACCTCTTTATTAAACGATATCGCCACTTGAAATAAAAGTAGGTACGTACGTTTTTGACTGACACATTGTCAATCAGATGAACAATAAATTGACTTCGTTATTGTTCAGCTATTGTATCTTCACGATTATATTTAGCTAATCTTACCTAGCTTTACTAATCTTACCACCTTTCCCACCTTTGAGTATTAAACCTATTTATCTGAGGTTCCCACAGATTTGTCCTAATTAATTTTAAATAATCATACCTTATGGTAACAAGTTTCGTGAAATTTATTTTATTCACTACATCACCCTACCACCTGTATTATTAATTCCATGGATTTATTTACGATTATTTTGTTACTTCATTAATACTACTTCGTTACTACATGTCACACGGAAGTTTAAACACAAACATCATCCTGTTTGCAAGATTAGGTACGTCATTTTTACGTCATCCGCACTTTTTGTCCGACCCCTGGTTATAAACTATTTGATGCCGACTTTACAAGAAATTACTGTAACAATTTGTTAGTATATCGACCCCAAAATAAAATTAAAAACAACCGACTTTTATAATATCTGAAGACTTCCCTCGATTTCTCCAAGACCCCATCATCAGAGCCTGGTGACAATGGAACCACCTGGGAGGTGTGCCCTTCCAAATCGCCCCAACAACAAAGCATACATAAAAAAGGGTCGCTATGAACTAAGTCGAGACTTTTTTAAAAGTCGGACAAAAGATAAAATAATAACTTTACATTACCAGTACATTAAAAACACTATACTGTTTGATAGAGTGCGACTACGGTCACTTTGCAAAGTAGATCATGGCAACACCTCCGTTTAAAAATCAAATTTCTATGAAAATATGACTTTTAAATAGAGGTGTTGCCATGTTCCGCTCTGCAAACTTATCATAGTCGCACTGAATGTAAGATAAGTCTTTAATCACTTATTTTAACAATCGATTTAGATTAGCCTCATCTCTAAATATGCCATTGACGATGTGTCATAGTCATAAGACCAATCTTACATATCAAACACTGTAGGTTATAAAGTTGCAACTAGATATAAGATAGCTTATAAGTGAGAAAGTGCTAAGAAAGGTAGCTTTGGTGGCGATGTCAACAAGAAATAATGAGAGATCCATCACTCATGTCACCTCGCGTTTATCGGACGGAACAGGGCGGGAGATAAATAGGCCGGGACAAAACAAAGATGCCCACGACTGAAACTAAATAATATCGATAGGTTTTCAATAGGTCGGCGGCTGCCGACCCGTGACATGAAATGTCAGAAACGCAAACTACAAATAAAATAAAACCCTCGGTATGGTGCCGAATATGCTGGCAGCGTTTCCCCGCCGCTTATTCGCTGTGCGAGGAAGCGCTGTATAAGATAGTATTACTTGCCAGATTTCATAGTTCTAGGTCAACGGAAAGTAGGTACCCTTTGAATTTTGGTTTCTTAAGAGTGTCGAGATTTACATAATTTAAAAGATACAATTTACATGTTATTTACACAATTACGTACCTTACCTTAATCAATAAACCGACTCACAGAAAAACAGACATTTCTTTTTACACTCCCTAGTTGTTTTTTTAGAAAAAAAAATAATATACAAACATAACCTTGCTACGATTATATTAAACTAACTAGCTGTCCCGGCAAACTTTGTTGCGCCTCAGATTTTTTATTTTTTCAGATGTTATAATAGTGTTGCGCCGATGGTATAGGCAAATCTTCAAACGTGATTTTCTGTGCTTTAGAAGCGTTTTCAGCAGGCTGAAAAGTGATTTCAGGCCGTTTCAGAGGTGGCTCTTTCACATACTAGAAAATTGAAAATTCACCCTAGTTGCCGTTGTTTTCAGGCGCCTGAAACATGTTTTCAGTCCGTTTCAGGGCACCCTCTATCAGATGGTGCAATAACCTGAAAACCCGTTTTTAGGCGTTTTCAGGACCCCTTATGGGCCTTTGAAGTACACTTCAGTATATGGCGAAATTTCTCGAAGGAGTGAAAGAGATAGCACTATTAGAGAGAGACAGCTATATTGAGAAGGTTCGAGAAGTGTGTGAAAGAGACAACTAGAAAGGGACAGCAATAATCGGGAATGTTCCAGTCGCGTCAACCATCGAACCATCTAGATTGTTTAGAACACTCGCGGTGCGTCATTGACCGAGGGGTCGCCGACCGCCCTTGGACTTTGGACCGAACATTCGAGATAGGATTTCTCCGGAACATTCGAGAGCAAGGGTCTCCGGATATATAAGCCGCGCGTCACCGACGCCACAGTCAGTCTTGAACTAGATGCGATAAAGTGCGAATCTCGAAGCGAACCTAAGCGAAAAGTTAAAAAGTGCGTTATAGTGAAGTGATTTAGTACAGTGATTTTATAAGTAAGTAAGACTTGTTAATTAGTAATTCTGTAATAAAGTTTGCATTTTTAATTAGTGGTTAATTAGTGTATTTTCTATCACGTTACCTACCCCACGAACGTAACAATAGTTATTCTGTTGTTCGGGGCAGAGACAAACCCAAAAAATTATAAAAATCGGTAGACCCGTTTTCCACTTTTAAATAGTGTAACTAACCTGACTATGTTTTTTGTATATAGACAGATAGATGTATAGGCATAGATAGATAAGTTTATCTACTATGGAATATGATAATTTGATATAAGGTAAAAGAGCAATCAACTCAACGACATGTCTCAAGTAGATGTAATATGAGTTTTTATTGCAATTATGTTCAGATATATTTTAAAACAAGGCATGTTTTCTTAACTTTATATAGAAAACCGTGTAATAGGTTCAATTGCAGAAAATATGTACCTTTTACTTTTTTTGTCTAATCATGGTGTAACTTATACCATTTTACTCAGAATCATGACCACTTTTCATTTATGAAATAAAAAAAATTGTCCGAAATGTCCCTAATTTTCCGTACAAATTTTGAATTTTTCAGTTTCGTTACGCCCAAACTAAATATAGGGAAAAAGTGGTAACGAAACGAAAATGAGAAAAAAAAATCTCACACTCTAATGCATAGTAGTAGGTAAACATCAACTTGGTTCTTTATATGAAAGAAACATTTTAGAATTGAGGGCGCTTACTGGGTGCTACGGTGGACGAGTGGTTGAGTCGCTGGACCGGGAATCCAGAGGTGCCGGTTTCGATTCCCGGTCTGTACACAGGTGAATGCCATTTAATTTTTCTATGTACTTTGATTTCTTGTATCTATATATGTATCAACTTGGTTATCAACACCACTTAAGATGTATTGATTTTGAAGTGGGCGTTAAGAGAAAAAAATTCAACGTCAGTTTTGTTAGGTGTTTCGTTCCATACATTATATTTCGACGGATAAAAAGTGTTCAGTGTCCATTCCCGGATCTTAAATTATCTGCATACCAAATTTCATTACAGTCTAACAGCTTGAAAAAGCGTGAAAAGGTTACAGACCGAGTTACTATCGCATTTATAATATTAGTGTGGATAGCATGGATAAAGTTAAATTGGATGCGTTCTACCAATTGAAGAACTTTGCATTTTTATGCATAATATGCAAACATTTGACTTCGATGTCACTTAGTGACAATAATAAAGTCGGAGATGTTTGCCTAGAAATTGTAGAGAGTGTAGATACTCTCGACTTGCACGGATCCAGTAGGCTTTGTGAATCGATAAATCTATCTATAGGAAGGCCTACAATCATACCTTTGGGTTCCGGTTCACCTTTGGTCACCTTAGTGTTATGGTCCAATAATCATCCAATAATCCAGTATCCGCACCAGTTTGAGTACTGGTGTATTGCTCTCCATGTCTTTCTATACATAATCTAAATGTCGCGTTGATAATAAGCTAAAGTTACAGTTACACGATAAATTCACAGAGAGCTGCGTAATTCCGTACATTTTCTAAAGATGACTGACAATTCATCCATCAACAGCATATTTCCTCCTTTTAATCTAAAACTGCCTGCACTACTCAAAAAGGATCCAATACTAGATGGTTAGTCATAACTAGCGCCCTCTTTGTAACTTTATCCAAGCCAATAATCAGATATTTTGGCTAATGTAACGTTGTTATTTTATCACGATACGACATATCTATATCTCTATCTTCTATTATATAGGGTGGGAGGGACTATACCGACATACTTTAGCCATGAATTCCTGGTGGTGTGACGAGTAAATAATGTTATATCAACATGGGTCGAATATTGTCATTTTACATTAATAGTCTTATGGAACAAAATAAATCAGTAAATTAAGCCCCTCGTTATAAACATGTCCTTACTGGTTGAAAAGTTATCAAAAAGAAAAAAAAAGCTAAAATGGAAACGAAAGGTCAATTTTTTGGCCTCGTAGTCGCTTACCATCAAATACTGCGAAGGTTAATTCCTATTTAGATAAAGGATTTTAAAAAAATAGTAAAGGTATCTTAGTCACATTTATTAGGGCTTGTTACACACTTGGGATTTTTCATTTACAAAATAATGGATATCTCGGAAAGTAAGCGTTTTTTGACTATACATCACATAACATTTTTTACTCCTAATAGTTGTTAGAATCTATAGTTAAAGTTTTTCGGTATAGTCCCTCCCACGCTGTATAAAACAAAGTCGGGTTAGTTAAGTTTTAATATAGTTGCAGAACAAAGTTCTTGATTTCTCCAAACAACGTATGTTTCGTGACGTCACGTTACCTTGGGCTTCAGTATGGAGCGTTTTGGCACGTTTTTGGGAAAGTCTAAAAATATGATTTTAACATTGTAGTATCTCGGTGAGTTTTTATGATATTGAAGTAGGTTTTTCACTAATATTTGTATTATTGAGAGGTATTTCTATAACACGTCACTGAAAAAAGTTGTCAAATAGCCTATTGTTGGTTTTTCAGACGGTACTTCCAACAATTGTTTTAATGTTAGTTATTAAGTTATGTTATGTGAGTCACACATTTTTTTTTTACATTTCTTTAAGTTGCTTTTTTTTGTAGAGCGTGTAAAATTTTTAATGATAGTTTAGTAGTCTATATCTCTTTTCCCATTTTGTATTTTGACGTTTGAAGGTCGTTTACACCTCCAAAGCATGTTTTGACAACGGAGACCCCGTACATCTCCATTAATTTAGTATCTCTTTATTTTTATTTTTAATATATCTTGTTGTTACCCTTTACATCTCTAAAAAAAATAGTTTTATGTTTATTGTCATATATGTAATATATGACAATAAAAATAGTAAAGTATTTGTTTGATGCATTGTATTAATAAAATTGCATGTAATATTTTGACAATTATTGTAATGCAATTTTTTTTTTTTAAATGGAACTGGTGATTTTCTTCCGGCGCTTCTTCTCACCAGAATGTCATTTGCCGAAGCGCCAAAAGAATCAGACATGTGAAAGAGCCCTTGAGGCCTACTTGCAGAAATAAATTATTTAATTTCCCGTCCTCGTCCCGGTCCCCTCCGCGCGGGAAGCAGAAATGCATTTTCCCAACATTTAAAAAAAGTGAATGTTTTCCTCAAAGAAAACTTTCTTTTAAAGAATATTATGTACCTTGACGCTGTATATTTGTTTATTTGATTCTAATCTTGCGATGGGGTTTTCGACTGTTACTTCAAAGCCGATTTTAGTTGCCGTGAGGTCAGACAATGGAGCCATAAGGTGGCCAATGGTAATAACAAAAATTTAAAACTGTTTAACTTAAAACATTTCCAAGATTACCTGTTTCACTGAATAGGTTATCCCTAGGTTCTACACGACAGACACACGACACGTTTAGCTTAGTGGAAGTGACACCGCCTACGAAGTTTGAGGTCCCAGGTTTCAAATACTGGTAAGGGCAAATATTTATGTGATGAGCACGAGTATTTGTTCCTGAGTCATGGATGTTTTCAATCTATTTAAGTATGTACTCATATTTATCTATATAAGTATGTATTTAATCGTCGTCTAGTACCCATAGTACAAGCATTGCTTAGATTGGGACTAGGTTGATTTGTGTAAGATTGTCCCTCAATATTTATTTTTATTTATTCGGAAAAAAACCTTAAAACGGATTCTAATCTATTGGGCATTCTTGAAAAGTTCCAAGCCAACTTGTTTACATTTTTAATTAAATAGGCGAGACTGTGCACATTTACAATCGACGAAGCGCATTGCATGTACATATATTATTACATTCTTATTACATGATTTCATTATTGCATTATTTCTGTTTGGCCCAGCGGTTAACTGGTAGAGAATGCCATATGGCATTAAGTGCGCCGTTTGTACTTTCCTGTATTGTGCAATAAAGTCTAAATAAATAAATATTGAACCACGTCGAAGGAAGCGTACAATGGGCTGATTAAAACTATCCCTGAAAAGCATCTCACTCAGTTCCGTCATTTTATTTTAGAAGTACTACAGCTAAATGTTGGTAAATGGTAATTTGCTCGACTTGGCAGGGGCACTGCCGTGCCCATAAATATCGTATTTTCCTGAGAGATCAAATCAACTACTTTTATTATCTGCCGAATTACTGCTGTTCTATTCTATTCTAAATGACAAGAAGCCTTCTTATTTCAGGGCACTTTGTTTGGCAACAAAATAAGGATTTATCTATGTTGGTGCCCACCTACGTAGAGAAATACTTCTTTTGTTTGAATAATTAGGCCTAAATCGAAAAACCTTGAAAAATATATCGCGATTGTGAAGCGCCCGGATTTTTTCACCGACTGCCGGAAGAACAATTTCTCGCTTGACAGGCCGACTGCATTTCATTCTATGAACAATTTCCTTTATAATAGAAACAAAATCATCTGCATACCGCAGGGATTTAAGTTAGATTACTTTATTGACACTTACACCATCTGCTGGTCTCACGAAGTTTAGGATTACTCATGTCCAAGAGGCTATGTTTAAACCCAAATTATCATACCGGAATTGGGTCAATATGCTGCCTAAATCTCATGAATATTCAACAAACAATATGACGACATGTGACGTAGGTTAAACTTAGATAAACTCACTCAAAACCGAGTTTGTGATTTACCAAAACTTCACAACAACAATCACACCACAGCACGATATTTAAAAACTCTTTAAACTTTACGCTCAGAAAACTCGAATTATTGTACGTAAACCATTTAAAAACACTTCATTGCGTTTAACTTCAACAAGCAAACTAAGCGCAAATCAGACTTCGAGTTGCGGAAAGTTAACCCGATACCATTCAACTTTTCGTACAGAAAACTCGAACAGACATAGGACGTAAACTTTTTCGGCGGGAGACGCGACCGAACGTGCTAGCGCCTGGAAGAACACTGAGAATTACACGCGCCTGAAACGGTTTACGATCCCTGGTCGTGTTTATTTCACTAAATTCCATCGTCTATCCGATTTTCCGAAAAGATTTTCTTTTAGTTTATTACTTCTGTTCTGTTAATACCTACCTATACTTATGATGAAATTTGAGATAAAGAGACCTGTCTCTTTTCCTTTGGGCTAGTCATTTCTTCTAGATAAATAAACATGAAAAAAAGTTTTCTTACTGAGAAAAAAATCCTGTTGGTATTTTGGGTCCTAATTTTTTTGTTATGTATTGGGAAAGTGCAAACGTTTTTTGGCAAACGAGCACACAGGTCACCTGATGGTAAGTGACTTCTGAGGCCCATTGACATTTACAATCTTAGTAATAGGTATGAAAAACCATAAAAAGGTTAACGGGCTGCCTTTTCAAATAAAATTGGTACTCATTAATTACATATAAATATACCTACGTGATAAAAGTTTCTTTTCAAATTGAAGATAACGTTGGTTACACGCGAAGATTATGAAAAGACCAGGTTACGAAAACATATTTAGTACACAGGATACATTTCAGAGCTTTGCAAAGATTTCCACTCCTTAATTCACTTTTATATGTATACTGTCGAAGTCAAAGGTAGGTTATCGTGATACTTTTCTTTAGATACTTTTTTTCACGATATCGCAAAGAAATAAGATACAAAAGTATCAACAAGTCTTTGAAGTTAACATAGGATTATATATGAAATATTTTAAGCAACCACGATTGGGAACGAAAGCAATCATAGCCAATTCACGGTATCATGAATATGGAGTGTCTTCAGAATGCCGGTATTACGCGCTACACCATTTCAGAGTTCCGTAGTACTCGTAGTAGAAATGAAAACTGAGTTAAAAAGTGGAAATAGATTTTCTGCTGCCGTTAAACTTTAAACCAATTCATACTTGAAAATTTATTGTAAAAGTTGGCAAAGAATATAAGTTCTCCAACTGGAAAATGAAAAGAATGAACTTTCTTGTTAATCGATTTCGAAAAAGAAGGAGAGGTTCTCGACCATATGTTTTTTTATAAATGTTTCTTACGCAATTATTCCAAGACGGCTGGATCAATTCGGAAAAAAATGATTTTATGTTTTGGGGGGAAAAAAATGATTTTTTGTATAAATAGAGACGCAATGAGCGTTTTTTGACTTAATTATACAACGTTGCATACAATACTTTTTCTACGACGAGGTTTTAAATTATAAAATACAAAATTAATCATAACCTGGAAACAAGGCAAATATGACGTTTGACTGACAGTATGTGTCTATGGTAAACTTTTTTTTTTAATTTAAAATATACTTAAACTAAAAATACTTTTTTTATGTTGGCATCAATGAATTTAGTTCGGAAAGTTTTGTTTTTCTTAAAAACCGTAGGAATTTAATTCTTTGTTAAGTTGGTAGTTGTGCATTTTTACCGTAAAGTTAAAATTGAGCGCTTAATCCTTGACCTAAGTTTAACCTAGATTTAGAAGTCTGTGGCTGCTAGCAATAACGTAAAGTGACTATAACGACACTAGTGCTGTTATGGGGAATAGAGTATAGACTTGTCTGAACTCATATTATGTATGTTCTTATAGTAGTGTTCGTGACCAAGTAAAAGACAGATAACAGTACAGGAGTAGAAAAATACCTTTTAGGCAGTCCCATTCACACCAAATCGAAAACTGATTATGGGTTTTTTGGAGAAATTGGGGGATTTCTTCGAATTATTATATTGTAATATTATATTACATATTACATATTATTGTATTATAGGTACACACCTTAAGCGATTTGAGACCATGGATTTGATTTTTTTTTTAAATAGATCGTGCATTTGTCATTAAATAGACGTATTTGAAGTCGTTTCTTTTTTTACGCCACACCTGACCAAAAAGCTTTCTGGCCAAGTGAAGACATAAAATGATGTACACAACACGGGAGGTAATAAAGAAAGCCCTCAATCGCATATTAACGTCCCTCGCTTGCAGCTCGGGCCGCAAAAATCTGCGATCTCGGCCTTTCTTTGTATTACCACCCTAGTTGTGTAATGTGCTATAATTTTGTAATATATCGTCTTTAATCACCTGTTAAACAATATTAATTAAAATTGTCTGTGTGTGGCACGAAACATTTTTTTATTAGACGCCGTTAAAAAATATTTGTACGCCGGAACCTCGATTTAGCAGATAAAACTGATTTATAACGGCGGTTCATCAACAAATCTCAATACAGTGCTACTTCAGGAATTTATTCAGCCCGTAAAACGGTTTAGTTTGAGTTATTTAATCCGGGTGAATCGGCGAGCGAGGTCACGTTACGTCGGACGTGGAAAAACTGGACTATATCGAAGCTAAATTGCATTGCAACTGTTAAACAAAATAAATATAAATACAATGCATTTATTTCTAGCAACCTAATCCATTTATGGTTAGTAAACCACAAGAGAACTTTTTAAAGCACCTTACCTCTTTTAGAATTTAAACTAAGATAAATAAGAGGGGTGCCCCGTTTGGCCACTGTCCTATCTCTTCACCACATCCCTTAAATTATTGTGTTACCATTATTGTATTATTGGCACACAACTCATGTTTGCGTTTAATGGGGGCTACCGTTTTTGTGCTCACCAGTTGGCGCCACTGTCGAGTAGGGTCACAGATTAGAGAATATAAACAGATATTTCACTGTCGCGCGTTTAAATACAAAAATCAAGAATTCCTACGCTCGCGTCGATACCTATTCTTTCGACGCGAACGTAGGAATTCCCACCGCCACAGCCACAGCACGGAAACATCGCACATACGGAAACATACACTACGTTCTCGCATAGTTTTCGGTGGCAGCGGCGTTCGGCCGGCATCAACGGCGTTTGCATACTGTCGCGATAATTATATTGTGCCACAGTGACAGATTTTTTTGACGTGACAACGTCTTATAAATTGGTTTGCCGGGTGACACTTCAAGAAACTGCGTTACGCTCCGCTCACGTTATGCGCTCACAATGAGAGCGAGTGAGAGGCACGCGTCCCTTCCACTCGGGCATGGTTAGTCGTTGTCACGTAAAACTTTCGCCCGTATACCGACTTTACAGGCAACCAATTTTTTCTTTTTTTTAATGTATGTATGTATGAAATGCCTTAAAACCGTAAAAATATCGAGCACGCCGCAGTATTAAATTTAGTTCGGAAAAAAGAGGACATAAGTTTCCGACTGATGAAACTGTCTCAAAGCACTGACATTCGTTGACCCGTAACTCATATTTGCCATAAATAATCTCAGATATTGCAAAATACTTATAACATTATTCTAATAACAAATAAACCCGTGTAATAAGCCCCCCATAAACAGTGACATTTGTAGTGCCTCTAGCGGCGAAATTCATTCGCGGTAGCCGTCATTGAATTTAACTTTAAAATATAATAGGCTAGATGACTAAAAAAAACTGTTTAGTCCTTCTGTTACATTATGAAAAAATATTGTACACGTATTTTTTGTTTTGTTTGACAAACAAAAACTGACGAGGATAGAGTGCTTAGAAGTTTCGAGTGACGTCACTCCAGAAGTTTGATGATCTATAACTTTGTCGATTTTTAATATTTTGATAAACCAAAAAATACGTGTCCCATATTTTTCCATAATCTAACTGACGGACTAAATAGAATTACATATTTTTAACCCAGTCATCATCCCTAATACAGGCACATGAGGCACGTTTCAGCCCACAGCAGTGGATAGAATAGTACATTGTGTATCTAGGGCGGTAAGAAAGGAATTACAAACGAGTGCTTGTTATAAGCCCGAGGTGAAGCCGGGGGCTTTAATAACACGAGTTTGTAATTCATCACACTTGTGAGGAAATTTAAATAAAATAACCTTACTAATCGACCCAGTGTGACAAGAAAATATTAAAACAAAAAGTGACATTAGTGACTTATTTCCATAGACAATGCGAATTTCAAGTCACGTTCGGAAACCATAGCGGTAAAGACCTAAAACGCCCATTTTAGTTGATTTTATATTGGTAAAATACTGAAATACGCTATTTAAACTAATTAATGTTACCTTTTCATCGGGTGGGGGGAGCGTCTATAGATTTTCAAAAATGAAAAAAAAAACTGTTGCATGGACAATTGGACATACTCGAGCGCGTCATATATTGATAGCATCCATCTCCCACGTATTTTTAATAATGTACTGTACGTATGTCAAAGGCAGTAGGACCACGTGGCCAGAGGGAATCTGACCGTTTGCATGGTGGGTGTGGTCGTACGTAAGGGTTGAAAATGAAAAAAAAAAAATAATCGAGCGCGTCAGATTTTCTAAGGAATGTTAAGTGAACCCAAAAAAAGCTCTCATTAAATAATCTGACGATTTGGATGTGACGCAAACTCACGGCCATTATTAGAATATGCAAAAAAAATTGATCATCAGAAATTCAGATTTCAGAGACAGCACGCCTAATCTGGCAATTATCTGGAGGGATTCGAAATCTGACAATTAAAAATTTAGCTGGTTCGGTTCCCGGGCGAGACAAGCGAATTTTAGAAAATCTTTTATTGCAGTTTTGTTTCTTTTTAAAAATAAAGGAATGTTTCCTTTCAGTAGAATGAGCTTACTAAAGGATTTAAGGTAGTTCCCCTTCAAGGCCCATAGATTTTTCTAACCGGTTGAGCTAAGTTTGCACCTCGTTCCCTGTGCATCACATACCAACCAGGTGCAAACTTGACGCAACCGGGATTGTATGGCGCAACTATTGTGACCCTTTTTATGCAATTAATACGTATTTTATTATTTTGTACAAAAGGTGGTGATTAAGAGCTAGAAAAAATGTTTTGTTAATAGATTATGTAAAATATCGCATTGCAGCTACAAAATTCAGCAATTTTATTTCCTCATATTTGTGAAGTTACTGGAAATAAAAAGCTTGAAATTTACTTGAATTTGCACACTCTGATTCTGTTTGACCACAATCTTGCAGAAATCTCAGTCTCAATTAAGTAAGTAAACAAAAACCGACAAAGCAGAAACTCAATCCGTGAATCTATTATATCTCGGTTGCTCTAAATTTGCACCTAATTTGTATGTTATGCCCTAGGTGCAAACTAGGTGCAAACTTAGCTCAACCGGTTAGTATGAGTTAAAGTCGGCACGGGTTCCCGTTACTTCAGCTTGTGGAAATCGTCAGATTATATATTTTTCGTTATCCTTGAATTATTTCCTTTAAAATAAAAATAAATAGCCACGCTCGAGAATGCCCAGATAAAGTTTTTTTTTACAACTTTGTAACCGTCCCACTTCTTTTCGTCACTCAAGAATTGGGTACTTGACTGTAACTGAAATTTGTAAAAATTATATAAGATCCTGTTAAAATAAGCATAATAAAGAAATATGTTCAAGTTTTGAGTTTGATACCTGGGCGATTCCAATATCGCGGGTGCACATTTTGACTCATTCAAGGCCTCCTCCTAATAAAACGAAAAACTTTTATTATAAAAATATTGTTTTAAGGATTACATTTTAACCTCTTTTCTACAGATTTGTGTATAAGAATTTAAAATAAATGTTTAAATAGCCTCAAGAGAGGGTTAAAGTGCTATCGCGGGTGCAACCAAATCGGCCCACCTCTCCGGATCATAGTATAAAAACAGAAATATCCTTTAATTGTCAAATGTTTTGCCTATTTATATTGAAAGACAATAAACAATCAACTATAGAAACATAAAAAAAGTATTAAAAACTGAAACTATCAATAGGTAAATTATTCACTGTTAAAACGATCGCGGGTGCAACATCGTATGATTCGCAGTTGGTCCTAAATCTTAGAATGCTAAGGTTTTCAAGCGCTTTAACATCCTGAATATGAAGTTAAGGCCATAACAATTAATTTAAGACCTCACCCTACACAATGGTATCAAAAAAAGTAATAAATTTTAGGACTTGAAAATTGATGTTTAGGTTCGTCTCTAGCGGAATCGCCCACCTAACGTGTAACTTTTTTTATGAGCCTTCAAAGTTGGGTGGAGAAGACCATTTTAAAAGTATAAAATTATTAAAATCATTAAATAACCCATAAAATTTATAATAACTTTTGTTATAAAACCGTTACGATAAACGCAAGTTTTAACATAGTTGCAGAACAAAGTTATTGATTTCCCCAAACAACGTGTGAGTAGTGACGTCACTGTATAACGGGCTTCAGTAAGGAGCGTTTCGGCACGTGTTTGGGAAAGTCTAAAAATGTGATTTTAACATTGTAGTATCTCGGTGAGTTTTTATGATATTGAAGTGGTTTTTTCACTAATATTTCTATTATTGAGAGGAGTTTTTATGACATATCACGGAAAAAAGTTGTCAAGTAGCTAATTGTCAGATTAGTGGAATATACACTTTTAAGAATGTAATTAACTCATCCTACCTTAATCTGACGCGCTCGAGAATGTCTGATGATCAATTGTTTTTTACTAATCTGATCCTTTATCCTTGACGGGGGGCCATATATATGGGGCTCATATTTGGTAGAGGTAGGTACTTAACCGGGTACAAGGTGTCCCCCAGTATGTTAATCTGCCGCGCTGGAGTAAATCCCGAAATCCCCTCTTGGGCTCCCTAACTATTAATTACAAAACTTAATTCTCTACCATCATGGTCACCCTACAACAACTAATTAATAAAGATAAAACCTCTTAATCTGTGATGACAGCACTTTGACTATGAAGAAAGTAAATTGTTTTTACATATATAGATACAGGAAATCAAAGTACACAGAAAAATTAAATGGCACTCGCCTGTGTACAGACCGAGAATCGAACCCGGTACCTCTGGATTTCCGGCCCAGTGACTCAACCATTCGTCCACCGTACACTCAGAAAACGCCCTCAATTCTGTCTATTCTGTAATCTACCTTGACTTCCGTATCTTTTCTGTTTTAATAGGAATTAACCTAAATGATCGATTCGATTCGATCGATTTTTCTGTGTACTTTGATTTCCTGTATCTATATATGTAACATAAAATGTGGTGTAAAATTTCCCGCATTAAAAACCAATGAAGAGACAAAAAAATGTTTCTTTCATATAAATTGTTTTTGTCATTTTGGCAATATCAAGGTTTACAAACATACACAGGTAAAGCGAAGAGTATATATATCATACTTGACGAAATAATTCTTATTGTGACCATGAATGTACAAACAGCAACACAGTTAACTATACACTTCAAAAATGGGAAATACTGCAAGAAAGAGAATCACACTTGAAGGCGTCGTGTTATGCATGTGTGCGTGTGTTTATGAGTATAAATTGGCTATTATTCAAAAGAGTTTTGATACAATAATTTTTCTTTTATGGCTGATCCAACGTCATTAATGACATTAATGCCATATTATTGAATTCGTGGAAAAGAATGAATGAATAATAAATATAAATTACATTATACTGGTGCATCATATCAAAAATATGAAGCACCAATAAAAGTATTAGCAATATAATTAGTTTATTTCATCCCAACGTTCGTCTGAAAGCTAAATCATAATTTTGACAAATACACCTGTCTTGTTGAAATAAAACCTTTATTTACAGTATGGAAAAAAAACTTTGCCCAAACAACTACAATGACAAAGCTCAAAGGCACATTACACATACGCAAACGTTATTTGATTTGAAGTTGACATAATACAAATATATATATCTCTTTCAATCGTTATCATTTTCTCTCTGCTCTGTCTTTAATGGGCAGTTAAGTGTGTTGCTGTTTGTACATAGTTTAAAACTTTTTGTTTTCAATCAAAAAAATAAACGAACTCACTAATACTGGTATGAAACAGTAGCTTATAATTTACTGAATCTGTCGGATTGACCCTACTCACGTCTCCCGAATCGCCCTGTATTGTACTAAACATTCATTGCACTCAAAACAAATATTTTTAAATACATACTAAATCAAATGCAAGCGTAAACATCGCTGACAGCTCTTTGTGAGATTAAACCAGCATTCTCAGCGCTGTACAAACTCAGTCCTCAAAGTATGATTAGCACTTTTAGTGTGATGAGAACAGCGAATTGTCTCACAGAGAACGTAATACCCGCCCAAATAGCATTCGCCCAGAACGATCGGGAAGGTACACAAGAAGTGGACAACGGATTATGGCTAGTGTTTACTCTTTGGTTTTACGATGAGGCTTCGTAATGAGATTAGGATTATTATGGCATCGATGTTTGATAAATATATGTGTGTGTGTGGGTGTGTAAAATTGAATGTCTTGTAATACCTACACAAGCTACCTAATAAGGTATTTGACAACAATCAAAATAAATTCATTAACTCTAACCAGCAAATTACGCTTCCAAAACAGCCCGGATAAAATCATTCAAACTTATTTTCGTGCCATCAACGATTTTACAATGATGAAAACTAAAAATAAGGCACCATGTTGAGCTTGACGTCACAAGATAGTATTTCATACTAAAACTGCATACTTTCGGAGCGTTTTGACATTTCATAAAAAGAAGCTGATTTGAACTGTCATCAAGTAGCCTATTGATAAGGTTCATAATTTTCTCGTCGTTTAAATTAGGGCTTTAGCCAACTAGGAACCAGATACGTACCTAATAAAAGTAGTGGGTCTGTGAGCTGTGGACCTCACGAGTCTGTCCACACCCAAGCCTCCGCCATTTTGAAAAAAAAAAAACAAAAACTGAGTCGACAAAAAATCTGTCGTACTAGTTAATTATCGAACCTGCTCACAAAATTTTCCGAGATCCGAGATTGGTCGAGAATGCGACCTGTAGAGGAGAACTGTGAAATCCGTCAGACATATGAAAGCATATATGCCTAAGCTGAAAGATAGACGCTTCGCTCACTCGGTCAAAAAACACATTCAAATTGGCCTTCCTCGACGCGGCACCAGAGCAACTAAGTGTCGTGTTTTATACTTATTTTAGACCCCCTCCAACTACTTTCTTGCAAAAAATTATATATTCTTGCTACGATTGAGATTTGAATATATACATATATAGATAGACAGACGCGAATGTTATCGCAACGCTCGCTGGGAAAAGAACTCATTATTTTTTTCTATATTTTATGGAATAGCTTTGGTTTATGGCTTCCCCGTGCAGACTGCGATATTACCTTAGATATGTGCTTACGTATATATATAATGATTAATGTACCTAAAGCTACACTATGTGAATTAGATTTATATTACCTATATATATTTATTAGATTTATAACATCCGTTATGGTTCGATGTCGTGATTTGATTTTAGTTTCAAGAATCACAATACTACAAATACCTCTCAATGTGATAGAGTGTGTTACACTCTTATCGATTTTTAAATGAACAATTTTCGTAATCGAAATATTATCTATGATGTTTCATAACAATAAATAGTGTCATTAAAATTAAAGACACAGAAGTTAAACAATTTTCAAAATTCAAAATTATTTAAAAAAATTATTTATTTTTAACAAATTTAAATCAGTAATGATCATTGAAACCGAATAATACAAATTAATAATAACATTAATTGCCTAGGGCCATTTTATAATGTCGCTATGTAACAGGGGCCCATCTTGCGGAGGGCAAGTCACCGTCTGTCAGTGTCATCGTAGCCATGAGACACTTTCTTCTGACAGACGCCGTCATGTCTCTCTGCCCATATTTCCAACACCATAGCCCAGTGAATATACTTAAATCCCAGCAACGCACAAAAACAGTCCTTGCATCTAGCAGAGATGTCTCTGTGTGCGTTCCATGACACAGGCAGAGATAGCATCCGCTGAGTGTATACTTTGCCTCTCTTTCACTCAGCTTTCAAGAGTGAAAAGGTAACAAATGACCCTACCGACCACCCCAAAAAATTTTGACGGTCCATGTGCCGAACTTCCTGTATTGATACTAGGTTTACGACTTTAGCCGACGACATAAGGCCAAAAGTATGGTTTGCCTTCTCAATACCAAGTGCTTAAGCGCCCGGAATCTCAAAACACGGGTCTGCCTTTAATATTAGTGGTGTTTAGTAGCAGTTTTATTGAATAGAATGAGACTGCTTCAAAATATGGATTATAAATATTAAACGAAATAACGAAATGTTTAAACCAATAATCACTGGAAAGCCTTACGCATATTTAACGAAAGTACCTATTCACAATAGCACAAGGGCTTTAAACATTCGTTAAATAAATATGAACACTTTTGTTTCAAGCTCTACGCTTTCGGTCGTTCACAGTACCTAAATCAAGATCTAATTTGACACAAAATAAATAGCCCGCACGAGTACTTTAACGACCCGTCATTTGAAGTGAAGAAACAGTTCAAGAAACTCTGCAGCCTCTTTGCTTACCTAAGACGTAGGTACCTGTTATTGTTAAAGGGGGATTTCCCAAATCGCCCTCCGGGAAAATCAAAATTAATTAACGAAATATTCATATTTTTGGATCGAAAAAGATATATATTATAGTTCGATAGTGCTTCTGTGTCGCTGTGCGGTTCAAAACACGATACTTACAACTTCGCTTGTTCATAAAACATCACGAAAACATGCAATTTTTTAATCGTTTTTCAGTTTTACTTGAGTTAGATCACACTTATACCACCAAAAACATGTCAATCAATAGATAATGACATTTTACAGGGACTTATGCGGTAAACTTTTTTTGAAACAACTTATTTTTTAGTAGTTCAATAGTATATAACAATGTAGCCTACGCGATTTGTTTCAAAAGCCCGCCGGGCGTGTCCAAGGCCGGACTTATGTCGCTTTTGAGCTCGAGACAGCTCTCCTCACTCAACAAACAAAATAAACGACACGCTAAGATCACAGCGTATACACGCTAACAGTAATCGCGCCTTTGATATCGCGTGATAAGCTGATGTCACTTGAAATTACAAGTTTACTGTCGATATTCAAATGACAGGCTATTCAACCATTATTAGTTCATCATCATCATCAGTCATTTAGCTAGTGCTGAACATAGGCCTCTTTAATTGAACGTCATTGCGCATATTTGTTCTTTTTACCTTTTAGTATTGACCATTAAAATAAATTCGTATAATTTATATTTAACTGACCAAAGAAGTCGGGATCTTAATTTTTTTTATGTTCCCGATTAAGCTGGACCGATTCGGAAAATATTTTTTGGTTTGTAAGGCTATACCTCCCGCGTGGGAGCAGATTAGGATCTAATAATGGAATATTAGAGAAAACGGGGGAACTTTAAGTGTTCCAAACCGGTCAAGTGTGAGTCGAACTCGCGCACCGAGGGTCCCGTACAAACTTGTAGGTATACTATATAGTGAATACTTTAAGATAAATGGTTTGAGATGCAAATTTAACTTTGGCACTGGAAAACTGTTGCTCCCATACATTGACATCGGTCGTGATTGCATCGGTTTTGGATTTCAAGGTGACAGATGTCACTTTTTACGGAAAAAGCGTCATGGGCGTGGATTTATAGGTTTTCGGGGGCGCACATTTCAAATATTGCATGCATTTTGAATTTTAAGGTGACAGATGTCACTTTTGATGAAAGTTGTGTCACGGGTGTGGATTTACGGTTTTTGGGGGTGCAAATCTCAAATATTGCATCCATTTTGAATTATTAAATAACAGATATTACTTGGACGGAAAAAGAAGCATCTGTCATCTTAAAATTAAAAATGCATGAAAATATTTGAAATCTGCACCCCCGAAAACCGGCAAATCCATTACCGTATACATACTCGTAAGTGGGTTTGCGTCGAGAGTTCTCAATTCTCATATCTACCATTAGATTTCATCATCAGACCTTAGACATCTTCTAAGTTCAAAGCACTAGTCAAGATGAAACAAACGAGGCCAAACACGATGGGGTTGCGTCGTTTTATTACTTCCCATAGACACCTTCCGGCTCCATTACCAGACCCTAGGATATCACCTGAGAACAGAGTACTCGTCAAGATAGTTCAAACCCGACGGGCTTGTGTCGAGAGTCCTCTTAGCCCCCTATCGACCTCACCATCAGACCCTGAACTTCATTTAAGACATATACACCGTGGGCCCGTATAACCCGACCAACTTTAACCATAGATTCTAACAACTATTAGAAGTAAAAAAAGTTATGTGACGTATAGTCGATTAACGCTTACTTTCCGAGATATTCATATTTTTTAAAATAAAAAATCTGTATATTTCTGAATTGTAATGCTGTTGATGTCCCAAATAAATAAAATAAATAAATAAATAAATAAAAACTCCCAAGTGTGTAACAAGCCCTAATAAATGTAACTAAGATACTTTTACTGATTTTTTAAAATCCTTTAACTATAAACAGCAATTAACCTTCGCAGTATTAGATGGTAAGCGATTACAAAACCAAAATATTGACCTTTCGTTTCCATTTTAGTTTTTTTTTTCTCCTTTTAATAACTTTTCTTCCAGTAAGGACATGTTTATAACGAGGGACTGAATTTATTGATTTGTTTTGTTCCATAAGACTATTAATGTAAAATGTCAAAATTCGACCTATGTTGATATAACGTTATTTACTTGTAATACCATTAGGAATAAGTTGGTCGGGTTGTACGGGCCCACGGTGTATAGGTGGATATGAGCACTACCGCTCCTTTTTTTAGGGGTCCGTAGCCAAAATGGCTAAAAAGGAACCCTTATAGTTTCGTCATGTCCGTCCGACCGTCCGTCCGTCCGTATGTCACAGGCATTTTACTCAAAAACTACAAGACCTATACTGATGAAATTTGGAATATAGATGTCTTGTAGATGCCGCAACTAAGTTTGGTAGTTAAATAATAAAAATAAAAAAATCTAGGGGGGGCACTCCATACATGTAACAGAAGCTAAAAAAAATTTTTTTTCACAAAATGTCAACGTGTGGTACATAGTTCGACAGCTCTTTTAAAAACATTTTAAGGTTCTTAAGTAATGTTTTTGATTAAGTGAATACCTTTGGAAATAATCGCTCCGAAAGTTGTGAAAATTGTGTCCCTCCCCCTCTATCTTCTAAACCGTGAGTCCGAAAAATATAAAAAAAATTACAAAGATAACGCTCAATTAATACTTTCAACGAAAATTATTTTCAACAAGATCGGATTAACCGTTTTTGCGTTATTGCCGATAAACTGCGCTTCTCAACAAAAGGACGTAATTGCTATGAAGTTACGCTCTTTTGTTGTTGTACTTTTTTTACATCGTATTTTTTACCTTATAGTTACGGCTATGGAACCCTACACTGAGCATGGTCCGACATGCTCTTGGCCAGTTTTTTTTAAATATATGTCTTGCCTACTTATACGTAGCTAAATGAATTGAGAATCTCAATTAATAATTAACGATTTACAATTACTTAATCGTTAATTTCAATTAACAATTGGGCGGACGATCTTACGGACAAATTGAAGTTTACAATAATATAAATGGGCGATTGAGTTTGATATCGATGCTCTGTGAGGATCAAAGGGATCTATGAACGTTGCTTATTAAATTTGTCGTTTGCGGTGTCTCCCAGCAAAATGCCTCGCTTTGATAGCGTCCTAGACGTGTTCCTTAAGGTGATATCAGACGGTTAATATTTGTCCATTTTCGTTTTTCATTCTGCATCTTTCACTCAAAGTGACTTGTCTGAACATAAAGTGAACAAGTGTCGAGTGTAATAATTGCGGGTTATTCCAGGGTGGCAGTGAAGGGTTATTCCCACCTGTGACCACCAAATTGATTTAGTGGTAACAGCTGCGATTTTTTTCCCACTTGTTACCACTAAATATAAAAATAAAATAAAATAATTTATTTCTGTAAGTAGGCCCTCAAGGGCTCTTTTACATGTCTTTCTTACATTCTTTTATCTTCTTTTTCCTTTTCTTTTCTTTTGGCGCTTCGGGTAATGACCTTCTGGTGAGAAGAAGCGCCGGAAGAAACTCACCAGTTTCTCTTTTCATACATGAGATTTCATTAATACATTACATTAACTTATATATGGTTTTAGTGGTAACAGATGGGAAAAAAAATTCCAGCTGTTACCACTAAATCAATTTGGTGGCAACAGGTGGGAATAACCCTTCACTGCCACTCCGAATGAACAGTGTGAACATAGAGAGAACGTTCGCTCGAATACTCACAAACTAAACTTATTACAACGTATGAAATTGAATGAAAGAGTGGTGAATATTATTTTTCATCACACTTGCTCGAAAATGGTGTCATTACACGTAGGTTCTGCGGGCCGTAAATGGCCTATTACGCCCTAGGGCGTAATGGTTTTCTTTTTAAATTTGAAACGCTGGTTTTGTTTTACTCTTATTTGTCATGTTCAAAGGAAACGCCAACTTACTTTTTTAACTTTTATCACTGAAATATTTATTTAAAGATAACAGTAATTGCAAATACATATAAACACATATTTCGGTAACATTAATTAAATGTTTAAATAATGTATTTCTTTATTTTGCAAATATAAAATCAACTAAAATGGCCGTTACCGCTATGGTTTCCGAACGTGACTTGACGCTCGCATTGTCTATGGACATATGTGACAAATGTCACTGTCTGTTTTAATATTTTCTTGTCATACTGGGTCGAAAAGTAAGGTTATTTTATTAAGATTTCCTCACAAGTGTGATGAAAAACATTGTGTGTGCCACGGGCGGTAAAGGAATTACAAACTCGTGTTATTAAAGCCCTCGGTTTCACCTCGGGCTTATAACAAACACTCGTTTGTAATTCCTTACTTACCGTCCTAGATACACAATGTACTATTTCATCACACTTGCTCGAAAATGGTGCATTACACGTAGGTTTTGCGGGCCGTAAATGAGCTATTACGCCCTAGAGCGTAATGGTTTTCTTTTTAAATGTGAAACGCTGGTTCTGTTTTACTCTTATTTTGTCATGTTCAAAGGAAACGCCAACTTACTTTTTTAACTTTTATCACTGAAATATTTATTTAAAGAGAACTGGTATTGCAAATACATGTAAACACATATTTCTGTAACATTCATTAAATGTTTCAATAGTGTATTTCAGTATTTTGCAATTATAAAATCAACCGTTTTAGGTCTGTACCGCTATGGTTTCCGAACGTTGCGCATTGTCTATGGATATGTCACTAATGTCACTGTCAGTTTTACAATTTTATTTAGGTTAAGTAAGGTTAATTTTAATTAGATTTCCTCACAAGTGTGATGAAAAACATTGTGTGTGCCACGGGCGGTAAAGGAATTACCTACCGCCCTTGATACACAATGTACTATTCTATGTCATTACCTATTAGAAATATGAAGCACTTACCCGCGCAAGTCAGGACATGTTCTACTTGCACTCCAAACTTGCGTTCCAATTTTTTGTTCAATCCATCCAGTTTTATCCCGTTATTTAGTAACAAACATCGAAACATCTTCGCAAACTTTCACCTTTATTGTAACATAGGATACTTTATATCCCGTTAAATAGTTCCCTTGGGACAGCAACGGGAACAACATGGGCGAAGCCGCGAGTAAATGCTTACTAGCATTTACTCGCGGCTAACTACCTATTAATGTGAAAGTTTGTGAAGATATTTTGATGTTTAGATATTTGGATGATTGTTACTAAATAACGGGGTAACAACTGGACGGATTGAGTTGAAATTTGGCATGCAAGTTGACCAAGTCCTGGATTGAAACAAAGTGTACTTTATATCCCGGTAAATAATTCCCTTGGGACAGTAACGGGAACAACGCGGGCGAAGCCGCGGGTAAATGCTAGTCACTAATGTAGCGATCTTCAGTGATCAGAGCCGCGATGGTTTAGGATCATAAAGCTAATGGTGATTGAGGGTCCTAACCGCACAGGAACCCGCCATTTTGTTTGTCACATTGTTTCATTAAATTCGATCACTTTTCTCGTGGCCGCGTTTTTCGGCACCCATTGTATTCCTTTGTTCCAACTGCTGTTTACCATTCCAAAATGTATTCACGTTACTTCAATTACGAGTATGAATGAATATGTTTGAAATTGGAGCACGTAAGGATTCAATTATAGCAAAGATTGTAAGGCAAGGGTGTTAGAAAGGGGGGTTTTGCAAGGGAAATACGCATTTAGCAAAATCACGTAAGTAATACGCAGTGATTTAAACAACCATAGCGAGGTATAGACAACGCAGCAATACTAGGTAGAAAATTTTGATGGCTTCAATGTCACAATGAGGACTACCTCGAATGAATTTCGCCGCTGGAGGCGCTAGTGTAGCGAGTGGTCTCCGAAATGTCAAAAGTCTCTGTTTATGGGGGCTACACGGGTTTGTTTGTTATTAGAATAATGTTATCAACATTAACTATCTTAATTTGAGTTTTTTTAACATATTGGAAAACAAAAGTATCTCAGTGTAGCGAAAAGAATCGAACTTTACATTTAAAGCCCCATCATTAGAGCCAGCCTATATAGTTGAATCCTCCGCTTCGTTCGGGATTCAATGCTCGCCCTCTTTAAATACATCATTTTGCTATTTCATGACACGATCCATTATTTCAGTCGAACAGTTTCTCATTATCTATTACTTGTATTTAATTTAAAATGTATTTAAGTCAATTATAATTAAGAAAATAATGTAGTCAGTTACGCAGATCGCACTCCTGGCGTGACTGTCACAGTAAGTCGCTGTAACTTTCACGGTAGGAATGAGTATCACACTATTATTAATACATAGGTACCTTCTTAGAAATGTACTACTTGCAATGCGGTTTATTTCGCCTTCTACCGTTCCTATACAATCGTTTTGTTTTAAGTTAAGTTATGGCACTCAAGGTCTTTTAATGTATCAATACTATTATATTGTTTTCACAATGTGACTGTTTGTTGCCTAAATAAATTAAAAAAATATATATCACTTAGTTTATGTCTTAGAGGTTAGAACATGTTCCATCTGCGACGTCCCGTTTCGTTATAACAATTTATCTCTTAGTCCCGATATCTAAGGGTTACTCAGGCCTTAGCTAATAATCTAAAAGTAGTAGCATTGTTATTACAAAACAAACAATAAGATCCCTCTTATCTGACTAAGATGTGATTATTAAAACGAGATGAGCCTTTGTCTAGCCAACGGCATAAAATCAACCGCAAGGGATACCCAAAAGTAACGTATGTCGACAATATTGCTATCGTTATAACATAATTTGCGATATCTTTGTGACAACGAAAACGAGCACGGGGAATAAAATAGTCGTTATTTTGTAGTACCTACATCTATAGCTACCAATGTACTGTACCCGCGACGTACCCAAAGGATTTTAAAAGTAGAGACACTGGGCCCCTGGTCAGCTGACATGAAAACCTTTATGAGGGCCCTGTCGAAACGACTGATCGACGCCTCGGGGGACCCCAGGGCTGGCGCTTACCTCTCTCAAAAAATCGCTCTCGCGATACAGAGAGGTAACGCCGCCAGCGTAATGGGGACTATGCCGCAGGCAGACCTGCTGGACGGGGTATTCTTTTTATAATTGTTTTTTTTTTTATGTTTATTTAGTTTTAGGTTCTGATTACATTTTTACTTTCTATATTTTTTAAATTTCCTATTTGTGTAACTCTTAAATGAATTTTCTTGTATTGTGCAATAATGTAAATATAATAAATATTACCAAAAAAAAATAAACTTAGGTCTGAATTTATTTTTTCTACCTTCATTTTTTAAATGTTTTTATCTACACAAACACACTCATAAACCCTCTATAATGCATTCAATTTGCAATGCAATTTATGACCACCATTAAGATAAACTGTTTTAGCTCAAATTTCTTATCTGTGAAAACATAACTTCATGATAACATCGAATTAGATGATATTATTATGACCAGGCATCGGAAAATCAGATGCTTTTATACCTATAGTTGGCGAAATAAAATTGGCATCTTAAAATTTTGATTTTAATAATGTAGATTCTAGGCCCGTGGAAATCGACGCGTTAAAATGCTAAAATCGCAAAGTATTATGTAGTTCCGATTTTTTGTTATATTGTTTGGACTAGTTAGGGTAGTGTGAATCTGATTTTGAACGTTCTAAAAAGTTGTGCTAGCTGAGCTACACGCGCAAAAGTACGCCATTTTTGAAGGATTTTGGATTCCTGCTCTAACTATGCATTTTTTGACAATACTCAGCTCTACGGCACAAATTAACTACATTAAATTTGCTATATATTAGGTTTTATTCATTTTTACTGTAAGTGTGATAGTTACCGAGAGTTACTTAAGGTTTTGAATTTGATGAAACTCTAAAAAGCAGGGGTGCTTTTTCAAGCAGTGTGCTCGGCTTGCCCGTTTAGATACAGAGCCGATTCTGACGATTTTTTTCCACCAACTAGCGACACGGCAACCCTTATCAAATCAACAACCTTTTAGATCGCACGTTCCTGATGAAATTAGCTCGTATTCCAGGCTCGGGATCCAGTTTTAATTGAGTGGATTTAATTGAGTCGTGTGACGCCAGCTCCCAGCTTCCCATGTTGACCGCAACTCGCAAAGTCGCAACTAAACGGTTTCGTTTTGTGTGTGTAATCAGGAAACATCCCCGAAAAAAGGGTTTCGACAATATGAGAGCATGTTATTTTTTTAGGTCCGTAAAATAACATATATTAATGTAACAAACAACAACACCCACTCATTTATTTTTTTAATTTAACATCGACTCCGCTATCCAAAGACCGCGTATTGTTTACGACTGTTTTTTATGTATGTTTACATTGTAATTTATGTTATGTTGTGCAATAAGGTATGATTGTATTGTATTCCGATGAATTGTGAATTTTCTCCTTTTTTGAAGTCGAATTAACGGTTAGTCAGTACGTAGTTCGAATGGTACGAATTGGACAGGTTTACGTCACCAATCAGCGACGCGGCAACCCTAATCGAATCACCAATTAAAAGGTCGCACGCTCCTGATGTCATCAGTTCGTGTTTCAGGCTCGGGATCCAGTTTTAATTGAGTGAATTTAATTGCGTCGCGACGCCATCTCATAATGGGAATGTTGACCGCGACTCGCGACTTAACCGTTTAATCACGAGTCGCGGTGTTTCCGTGTGTATTAGCGACTTTTCGTTTACATGTTTATGCATTTTAACCGACTTCAAACAAATGCAAGAACTACCATAAAAATACCCAAGTCGTTATAGATGTGCCTATAATACCTATTTGATGAGCTCCCTCAATTTCTTCAAGATCCCATCATCCGACCTGGTCACAATGGGACCATCTGAAAGACATACCCTTCAAACAAAACATTATTTTCCAAATCGGTCCAGCCGTTTTCGAGTAATCATGAAACATGCATAAAAAAGGGTTTCGAAAATGTGAGAGCATTGTTCTTTTTTTAAGTCCGAAAATAATAAATATTAATGTAACAAACAAAGACTCCGACGATTTTTTGAAGTCGGATTAAAGATTAGTCAGTACGTACTCAAGTACTCGGTTTGAATGGTACGAATTAGACAGGTTTACGCCGCCAATTAGCGGCAACCCTAATCGAATCACCAATTAAAAGGTCGCACGTTCCTGATGAAATTAGCTCGTGTTCAAGGCCGGGATCCAGTTTTAATTGAGTTGATTTCATTACCGTAAAACAGGGTGAGTAGGGACAAAATTGACTTTCAAACCTCGATAACATTTTATTTTTACATATGCGAACTGAATTGTATGTATAATAAATGTTCCGGTCGTTTTTATTTTAGTTTTTTTTATTATTTTGGGTCGATCCATTGCATAACTTTAACGATAAAGATAAACACAAAATCCCTCCTCACCCCGTAGTCCCTCTTAGTTGGAGTGAGATGGGATTTCATATAAAGGTGAGTTGGGCAAATTGTTGGATCGACACTTTTGGATTATGAATATTACTAATATTACTATAGATCCATTTGTAATAAGAATATATTATTTAGGTAGCAGTAGCATTTAAAAACCACCTCACTCCTCTGTCATCCCTACTCTCCACATTCATAACCCAACTGCCCTCACAATCCCTACTCATCCCATTTTACGGTACGTCGGGTGACGCCAACTCATTATGGGAATGTTGACCGCGACTCGTGTCTAAACGGTCTCGTTTTGCGTGTGTTAACGTCTTTCTCTTTTATATGTTTTTCTACTCCTGTACTTTTATCCGTCTTTTACTTGATCACGAACACTAAAAACTCGCGCCATTCGCATTTTTTGAGCCTACTTATACAACTGTTGCATAAAATACTATTATTATTACGTATGTCTTTCCCGTACACGAGACAATAGTGTCCCGGCCCTTTGGGAGGCGTGCGCGGAGCCGAAACCAACGCGTAGAGGCCCTTTCGACAATTTAATGAAAGGCAACGTGTACACCCAGCGGATGCTGTCCCTGCCCGTGTCACTGGGCGCACGCAGAGACAGCCCCCGCCAGATGCAAGGACTATTGTTGATTGATGGAATCTAAATTTACTGGGTTATGGTGGTGGAATTATGGACTAGATACTGGGCTATGGATTGAGACATGACGGCGCCTGTCAGGAAAAGTGTCTCATGGCTTTCGCGGCACTGACGACAGACCGTGACTTGCCCTCCGCTGATGGGCCCCTGTTAAATAGCGATTATTACTATTATTATTATTACTATATTATTCATGTTATAAAATACAAATAAAAATAATATTAACCAACTTTAAACTAGTTGTATGATGTTTGAAAAGTTTCTTCGTTTTCTCCAATAGCCCATCACAGGTCCCGACTTGGCTGCAACGGGAAGGTGAACGTTTTCGAAAAAAAAAAACAAATCGGTCCCACCGTATCTAAATAATCGGAGAGTATTTATAGGTAGAAAATCCCCACACATTGAGAAGTTTCTTTTGGGGTTCCGTGTCTCAAAGGGGAAAAAAATCCGGACAAGAGCGAGTTGGACTCGCCCACCGAGGGTTCCGTACAAATTTGTAGGTACACATATACCCCCTACCCATAGCCTATAAATTTTGATTCCCTTCGTAAAGTTTATTATTTTTTTTAATTATGATTCAATTAAAAATTTATAGTTTTCAGATTTTTCTTGATACTTGTAGTATAAAACGGTATTACTTGCCATATTTCATAGTTCTAAATCAACGGTACTCCCTTTGAATTTTGGTTTCCTTGAGAGTGTCGAAATTTATGTTTTTTGCGGCATAAACGGCCGTACCTTTTTTTCACTTTAACGTAGAAGTTTGATTTCTTCGCAGCTTCAAGGGACTGTAGACTTGAGTATATGGTTTAAATTTCAACTCGAGGGCGTTTCTCCAGAAATATGTCTGCGACTCATTCATCTGTCTCCATACATTTAGTATGAAAAAGGGCCAGATGAATGAGGTGACCGCAGACATATTTCTGGAGAAATGCCCTCGATACCTCCACGAATTCGCGAAACTTGGAGGTCAGTCCTAACAGATAGATGGACAAGAATGTGAACCCTTATAGGGCTCTATTTTTAGGGTTCCGTACTCCGTAGGCCCAATAGCCCAACTTGAACTAGAAAGTCAGCCAAGGCTATCGACCATCTGCCTCCAACGTGTGCTACAATACTTTGGTCACATAGCTCGAAAAGACCCGGGCATCTTAGAGAGACTGATGGTGATGGGAAAGATGGACGGCGCTAGACCATGGGGAAGAAGCCCAACACGATGGTGCGATCAGATATCCGACCAACTGGATACGACACTCAGCAGCGCGCTTCACTAAGCAACTGACAGGGAGAAGTGGAGAGCTGCCATCAAAAAAATTAATCGGCGGAGTCACGATCCTCAGCAGTCAGGAACCGACTTAGAAGAAGAGAGACCTCAAAAGGAAAAATCGGAACCCTTATAAGATCACTTTGTTGTCCGTATGTCTGTCTGTCTGTCTGTCCGTCTGTCAAGACTCTTTATCTCGGGAACGCGCGGAAGTATTTGTACGCAACCATCGGTGGGCGAGTCCGACTCACACCTGTCAAGTTTTTTGAAGTCGCTTAAAAAACAAAGTTTGTTTAGTAATAAAGAGTTGAACCGCGTCTATCTCTGTATTCAGAATGTGATTTTATATTGCGTAGAAGCGAGTCGAAATTCAGCACAACGAACTCCATACGAAATAACTCCGCTTTAATAGAGCTAATTACGCCTTAGCACGTTCCCAATAGGGGCCAATACTTCTTGTGTAGATGTTATTTATCGTATTTATTTTTGTTTGGGAATCACGTCGTAGACAGTAAACTGCTACGCGCCTACGGCTACGCTACGTGCGCTACGTTTTGGGCTCTACGAGGCATGCTACGAAGTTTACTATCTTAACACTTTCAACACCGAGAACCCGCTCCACGAGAGCTAGGCTAGCAACTACGGGCTACATACGGGTTTTGCCATGTAATCGGCTAAGTGCTTGCGAAAGTGTAAATAAGATGCCTTGGAAATTTGGATTGTTTTCTATTTGACAAAAGTACAATACAAATATACTTTATTGCACACGAAAAAACACATAACAAAGGTACATAACCAAAAAATATATAGGATAGAACGAGTTCGTCAATGTGTAGATATGAGAACCAAGCGTGTAACGTTTTTCGTTTAGCGTTTGACGCCAAAAGTGTAATTTGGTGATGGAAAACATAAATTTTCCACTTCATTTGGTGGTATTTGAACAATTAATTATACCATAATTATAAAATTTTAAAACCTGATAATACTATTGACGGTGTGGGTGACTAGCCTAACGAGATTAATTAAACAAGCTAGTTCCACATTAAACGTTCTATATTGTAGCGATAGAGAAACACAGAATCACACAAGAGTCACAAGCACAAAAGAAAGAAATAACAGTTTTAAGCACAGCACAATAAGTTCGGAAGAAAGTCAGAAAAAGCACAGCGGATAGAAAGCACATATAAGAAAGCGAATACAAAAGTTAAAGAGTAAATCGCGCCTTGCGCAAATCAATAAATCGACTCGCGTCTCGGCGCGTAAGAAAGAACCGTTAGCTCAGGCGGCGCGCGGGCAGCGTCCAGCCTCGAGAAAGATTAAATGCCGACTAACTGGGATTTCCGAGCGCACACGATGTGCACACGGCGCGGCGGGGGAACCCGAACCGAGGTGAATGCATCACCGGTCGTTGAACCTGCGCGCGCGTCGCTGATTCATATTTAAAACAAATTATGATAAATTAATAAATTAATATTCTAAAATAGTGTCAACGTTTACAATAAAACTAGTCGCCACATCAGCCCCCCCGGAGACCTTTAGGGTCGATAATAATCGGGGAAACGTATACGGCGACCAAAACGCGACACTTTAACTGTTTTTGGTTGTTCTGAAGGAACGCTTACAGTACTAGGAGGGACAGTCAATGACGTTTTAGAAGTACCAGGTGTCTCTGATAAAATGTAGGCCGGTTTCAATCTATCGATTGAGATTGAAACTTCTTTACCGGCGACATCAATTTTAAAATATTTATCCGACCTTTCAACAATCCTATAGGGGCCAGCATAAGGTGGCTGTAGCGACCTACGGACAAAATCCTGCCGTATAAAAACGTGCGAAACTGTAGCCAAATCCTTATAAACGAAAATTTTGGCAGAACCATGTCGAGTTACCGCCGCTGGTTGCAAGTTCCTCATATGCAAACGCAAACGTGACAAGAAGTCAGTGTAGTCTGTCAGTTGGTTAGCAGTGGGGAGGAATAAATCACTGGGGAGTCTTAACGGCTCGCCGTAGACTAACTCGGCAGTCGAAGCAGACAGGTCCTCCTTCCATGCACTACGTATACCCAAAAGTACTAGTGGAAGGGTTTCAGTCCAGCATTCATCTGCGTGACACATTATGGCAGCCTTAAGCTGACGGTGAAACCGTTCCACTAATCCGTTAGCTGCCGGATGATACGCAGTAGTTTGTAAGTGACGTGAACCAGTAATCGTCGCAATTTGACGAAATAGGTTCGAGTCAAATTGTTTGCCTCGATCTGTAGTAATATTTTGAGGGCAACCAAAACGCGCAATCCACATCGAGATAAAAGATTTGCCTACACTTTCCGCCGTGATGTCCTGTAAAGGTACTGCCTCCGGCCAACGCGTAAATCTATCCACAGCCGTAAGACAGTATCTATATCCATTAGACATGGGCATTGGGCCGATTAGGTCGATGTGCACATGCGAGAACCTACCTGAAGGCGTTTTAAAATCATGAATGGGTGCGTGTACATGTCGTGAAACTTTAGACCGCTGGCAAGGAATACACGCACGCGCCCATTCCCTACAATCTTTTTTTATTCCCGGCCACACGTAACGCTCAGTCACTAACTTTATAGTGTTCCTAGCGCTAGGGTGGCTAAGTCCATGAAGGGAGTTAAAAACATTTTTCCGAAATTCGGATGTTACAAAGGGACGTTGGACTGGACCGGACACATCGCAAAATAGCTTAACGGCTCCAAAAGGGACTTTTTGCAAAACAAGCGATGAACCGATTTTCAGCAAATTTCGCAGCTCGGTGTCCGTATCCTGAGACAATGCTAACGCGTGTAAGTCAAGTCCGTCGGTAATAGCGTCTGTCCTCGATAGTGAGTCCGCGACCACATTCTCCTCGCCGGGTATATACCGTATATCCGTAGTAAACTGGCTAATAAAATCGAGATATCGGAACTGTCGCGGAGAGCATGAATCAAGGGACTTTTTCAGAGCTGAGATAATTGGTTTGTGATCAGTGAGTATAAAAAATGGTTTTAACTCTATCATATGTCTAAAGTACTTCACTGATTCGTAAATTGCCAAGAGTTCGCGATCGTAAGCACTATATTTTACTTGTGCAGGGGTCAACTTCCGAGAAAAAAATCCCAAGGGTTGCCAATGGCCCTTGACCTCCTGCTGTATTCAGGGTTGGGCAGTATTTCAATTACATGTATTTGAAATACGTATTTGAAATACAAATTAGTATTTTGTATTTGTATTTCAAATACTACTTGGAAAAGTATTTTGTATTTGGTATTTCAAATACTGCACTCGCATGTATTTAGAATTTTGTATTTCAAATACTTCAAGCTTCAAAATACATTTCCACAAAATACTTACATTTAATTAAATTTATATGAACGTCATGGTAAGTTGGTAACCTTAGACCGTCGAAACATTTCCAACCGTGTGGCCCGTGTGATAGCCCCTTTAGAACACAGTAACATAGGCGCATAAAAGTAGCTTGACCTGGACATAATTCGATAACTCGCTGTTTTTATTCTTTTGTCGGCTATTCGTATTAAGTATTGAATATTAATTAGATATAGGTATTAATTTCTTTAACTACGTATAACAAAAAAATGGAAGTCCTAAGGAATAAGAATAAAATGCCCGAAAATACATATATTACTGAAGACTTTTCGAAAGAAACTATGGAGAAACGCAAAGAGCTTCAACAGGAACTGAAGCAAGAGAGGGAAAAGGGCAACAAAGTATTCATTAAAAATAACAAAATAGTTATTAAAACTAAAGAAAATGAAAAAAGGAAAAGAGAAGAGTCAACATCTCCTTCGCCTTCACCTTCAATATCACAGCCGCAACAGGATGCAGAAAATAAAAATATACTAGCCCCAGCAAAACTTCACAGGACGGATCCTTTTGCATACATGCGAAACAGATCTAATTCCATGACAGAAATACCTGCATCAAAACAATAGCAATCACTGGACACTGGCAACCGAGAAACAAACACAACAACAACAGCAAACAAACAAAATCTTATGAATCTCCCAAGCCGGCCGGTCCCCGTGGGAGTAAACGACCAAAACCCTCCAATTAATATCAACACAAGTAAAGAACCTGAAGATACATACCAAATTCACTTGTGTACATACAATGTGAGATCTCTGATATCACCACAAAGAATGCTTTTACTGCGAGAGGCTCCAACTAAAGTAAAACACGACATAATAGGACTATCAGAGGTACGTATTATGGGCAATAAAATCACGGAAGACGATGAATACATATTTTGTCACACTGGTGAAGTACAAGGAAAATATGGCGTAGGCTTTTTAATTAAAAGAAAATACAAGAACAACATACTGAACTATACTGGTCTGTCAGACAGAGTTTGTATTTTAAACCTTAAATTCAATGAAACAGAATATTCAATCATACAAGCTTACGCACCGACTACAGAAGCATCAGAAGTCGACATGGAGCTTTTCTACGGACAAGTGAGGAACGCACAAGAGCTAGCTAGCAAAAACACTATAATTATGGGAGACTTTAATGCGAAAATTGGGAAAAGAAGAATAGGAGAAGAAACAATTATGGGTCCATTCTGGTATGGAGACAGAAACGCTAGAGGCGAACTGCTTCTGAAATTCGCTCTACAAAATAACCTATCTTTTGTCAATTCTATGTACAAGAAAAAACAAAAAGCACAGTGGACATGGTGTTCACCCAACGGCCAGCATAAAAACCAGATTGATTATATCTTAAGTAATTGCGTAAAACAATTTACAAACATGGATATATTAAATATCCACGACTATCCCAGCGACCATAGACTTGTCCGGGCAACATTCAATATACAAAAGCAACGCAAAAGTAGGAAAAGTTTTCATAACACGACAACCCCATTAAACAACATAGAAAAGCAAAATGTATATTTAGAAACTCTAAACCAACTTGCAAAAGAACTTTACCTAAACGAAGAAGAGGACATAGAACAATATTACAAAAAAATTGAAACCGCCATACAGAAGAGTATTGAAAGTGCAAATACAATAAAAACACAGAAACAAAATAGAATTATTTCCGCAGAAACTAGAAATGTGATAAAAAGACGTGCAGATCTGAAAAAGTTGAAACCAAAAACAAGTGAAGAAAGAAAAGAACTGTCTATGCTCTACAAGTCAATTAGCAAACAATCAAAGAGAGACTACAATGAACACAGACTGCAAGTAATAGAACGACATGTCTCTTCATCAGGGAGCCTAAAAAAGGCATACAAACAATTAAATATAAGTAAAGATTGGATACCTTTTTTTTTTTTTTTTTGACCCCGGGAAATGCATAAAACTGCATACCACTACGTAACCTAAGGCTATCGGGGGTGACAGCCAGATGTTACGTATTGGTTATGTGGGGCTCTCCGCTCCTGAAGGGATTGGCCTACCCACTAAAACCCAGGGATGCTTCCGACCTGTGCCTTCACGGTGATGGCATGGGAATCTACTAACGCCACGCCATCACCAGCACCTCCGCCCTAGGGCGGACCCTCTCCGAAAAAGGCACACTGTAGCATGGCCAGTGTGCCTTCCCTCACCAGCTCCCCCCCGACCGAATGGCCGTCCCCCGGGGAAGCAGGGACCGGCACCAGACACACGGTGTCCCGGTCCCTCCCTCGCCGCCACGGGAGGACAGTACGCCCCTACCCCGTGACCACGTGTAGTGGGGATGGTATCCGGGAAAACGTCCCTTCAACCAAACCACCACTACACCCCCATCCCTTGTCAGCAGTGAACTCTGCTATTGCAGAGGACACGCCGAGGGACCGTCAGGGTGGAAGGGTTAGCCTCCGGGACCGGATCATAGGCCCTCTGCCTACCGCATCCCTGGCCAACCGAAAGTAAGGCCAAGGGCTAGCAAAGTCAACGCAACGCGTCGACAGTTCTAACCCTTGCCCAGCCCAGATGCTGCCCATTAGCAGCCAATGTCTTGGTCTAGACGAGAGGGGTACCCATTACACAAGACATCGGGAGCAATCGGCAACACCTAGGTTACTCAACCACCCACCCTCGCTGGCCGAGAAGTAGCGATGGGTTGGAAAAGTCTACACAGGACGATTCCAACCCATTGCCGACGGCCGAGTGCTTGCCCTTTTCCGTGGGTTCCAGATCCATGCCCTCCCCCCCCCTGCCCATAGGCCCCCGAGGCCCCTCTCCCACACTCCCCGGATCCTCGGGAAAACTGCAAGCGGTTTGTCAGGTATTAGCCACCAACAAGCAATGGCCATTGCTTGTTGTTGTTTCCAGGGTGCACCGGCCCAAGCAGTACCCTTCCATGCGGATCAAACCGTGATCAAGATGGATTGGTAAAGCTCGAGCACGCGTGGAGGAACCTGACTTGCACCCCAAAGATTGGATACCTAGTTTAACAACCAACAAACAAACTAACCGGCAACAGACCAGAATCGATGTGGTCAACATAGCTACGGAATTTTATAAAATGTTGTACCAATCAAACGAACATACTAGGGAGTCTACCCCAAGATATACGGAACCTACAGTGCCAATAAGGCCTTTCGACGAAATAGAGGTCCTACAGCGAATACATTTCCTTAAGACAGAAAAAAGCCCTGGAAACGACAATATACCAAACGAGGCCATAAAAATTGGAAAATTTATACTAGCAACTCCAATTTCTCTTCTGTTTAACAAAATAATAAGAGACAGTAGGACTCCATCAGCATGGGCAGAATCAAGAATAACACTTCTGTACAAAAAAGGTGATCCAAAAGATGTGGGAAACTATCGCCCGATCAGCCTGCTACCAACACTTTACAAACTATTTGCATCATGCATAGAAAAAAGGCTAGAGACAAAAATAGAAGAACACCAACCTATAGAACAAGCTGGTTTCAGAAAAAATTACTGTACAGTCGACCATATCCACGCAATAGAACAAGTTATAGAAAAGTATGAAGAATTCAAAAAGCCTCTATACATAGCTTTCATTGACTACGCTAAAGCTTTCGACTCTATTTCCCACGAAAGTATTTGGAAAGCACTAAAGAGTCAAAACATATCTAAACAGTACATAGATATTCTAAAATATATATATAATAATAGCAGGAGTAGAGTGAAGCTAGATAGACTAGGTCCAATAATAAAAATTGGCAGAGGTGTAAAACAAGGCGACCCATTGTCACCCAGAATATTTATTGCTGTCTTACAAGACGTAATGTCACAACTAAAATGGAACCAGAAGGGCATTAATATAAACGGAAAATTTCTAAGCAATTTACGGTTCGCTGATGATATTGTGCTTTTCTCGGAAACATCAAAACAGTTAGAGGAAATGATTAGAGAACTAAATGCTGCAAGTAATAAAATTGGGCTAAAACTGAATATATCAAAAACTAAACTTCTCACAAACAGCACGAAAAAACCAATACGCATAGAAGAAACCTCATTAGATTATGAAGAAAAATATATTTACCTGGGAAAACTAATATCATTTAAAACAACAAGAAATATAGACGAAGTAGAAAGAAGAGTCAACCTAACCTGGAATAAATTCTGGTCTTGTAAAGAAGTACTTAAGTCCAACCTTCCGACGAAAATTAAGAAAAAAGTAATGGATTCCTGCCTCCTTCCATGCCTTACATATGCCAGCCAGACATGGAAATTCAATAACGCGACTAGAAACAAAATACAAATTTGCCAACGAGCTATGGAAAGAAGTATTCTAAAAATAAAAATTAGTGATAGGTATAGAAACTCAGAAATAAGAAAGAAAACGAATGTTATAGATGCACTTCAACACGCTCAACGCCTTAAATGGAAATGGGCGGGACACATAGCTCGATACACAGATAGTAGATGGACAAAAACAGTCACTAATTGGACAGGCCCCACAGGAAAAAGAAAAAGAGGACGACCAATAGAACGGTGGTCAGATGAGATAGTGAAAATAGCAGGACATCACTGGCTTGAAAAAGCTCAAGATAGAAGTCTTTGGCAAAAATTGGAGGAGACCTTTACCCAAAAGGGACCTTAATTAAAATAAAACTTAATACTAAAATGAACATGTAAATTAATTAAGGAATAAATAAGGTTTATTATTATTATTATTATTATTATGTAAAAAATCCGTGGTCGTAACGTATTTAAAAAAAAACACAAAGTATCGTACGGTACCTAAATTTTCTCTAAAAGTAAAATAAATAACCAAAAACCTTGTAAGTATAATTTTGAGGTGCATTTAAATTAAATCACTTAATTGCAAAATTAAACAAAAACCGAATTTGCATGTACGTTTTTTTTCACAGTTTCCATCTGATCTCAATATCTAGACAAGCCAAAAGTGACCGTCAACATGGCGTACACCGTAAAGATATTTAAAATCTGATGCTGCCAATAAATAGTACCCAAATAGTACCGACGAAATACCTAGGTGAACAAAATAGTACCCTTAAACTTTTCGAAATATAAGGCCTGTTCACGTTGTACGCTACCGGGGCGTCAAGCTGGCGTACACCGCTTGTATCTTTGGAACGAATTTGTTTTCGGAAACGCTTTACATGTCAAAAAATAGTACCCAAATAGTACCCTAGGGCCCTAAAATTTCACTTCTCTAGCTATCGTAGAAGCCGAGATATTTCATGACTTAACGGTGTACAAAATTTCGCACCGTCAAGCTGGCGTACCCGTGAATATCTTTACGGTGTACGCTATCTCGACGGACACAGCCAAAATGGTAACTGTGATGGTTGTACCTGTGATGGCTGGATACATCCATTCGCCAACTAGACGGAACTTATCTGATAATACGTTTAGGAATTTAGTTTTTATGAAAGGCAATTCATAATCATAAAAACATTAATGTTATGTTAAAAGTGTCGAAGTATTTTGTATTTCAAATACATCATTTTGAATACTGTATTTTGTATTTTGTATTTCAAATACCTGTCACCAAAGTATTTTGTATTTTGTAATTCAAATACATTTTTAAATGTATTTTATATTTCGTATTTGAAATACAATGAAGCCAGTATTTTGCCCAACCTTGGCTGTATTACTGAACCGATCGCGAAATCTGAAGCGTCTGTGACAATTGCTAAAGGAGCGGCAGAATCTGGATGCGCTAAGAGAGTGGCGTTTGCAATACTTGACTTGCAAGCATTGAAAACCTCCTCCAAAGCTGGAGTCCAGATTACGGGGCTGCTGCTCTTCACCTTTGGACCACTTAGTAGTGCATGGAGAGGAGCCTGTAGTTTTGCAGCGCCTGTAATAAACCGCCTATAAAAATTAAGAGCCCCTAAGAAACGCCTCAGATCCTTAATTGTTTTAGGTCTCGAAAAATCTTGAATTGCCTTTACCCTGTCGTTTAACGGCCTTGTACCCTCGGAGGAAACCAAGTAACCTAAAAACTCTATTTCAGGAACAGCAAACACGCATTTACTAGCGTTAAGTAATATGCCGTAATCATTAAACCGTTCCAACACCGCTCGTAAATGCGCGTTATGTTCTGAGTCACTGGCGGAGGCTACTAAAACGTCATCGATGAACGTAAAACAAAAATCCAGACCCCTGAGGACTTCATCCATAAACCGCTGAAAACTGGATGCTGAATTACGTAATCCAAAACTCATATACGGGAACTCAAAAAGTCCAAAAGGAGTGGTAATTGCCGTTTTCGGTACGTCCTCAGGCGCCACAGGAATTTGGTTATATGCGCGCACCAAGTCTAACTTGCTAAACACCTTACAATTAAAAAGGTTATGCGAGAAATCAGCAATGTGCCGCACTGGGTACCTATCAGGAATAGTGCGGGAATTAAGAGCGCGATAATCGCCACAAGGACGCCAGCTATTATCCTTTTTAGGTACCAAATGCAACGGGGACGACCAAGGACTCTCCGATCGTCTCGCAACACCCGTGCGCACCATATCCTCAAATTCCTGTTTTGCAATTTTAAGACGATCTGGCGCCAAACGTCGCGGCCTTGCACACACAGGCGGCCCAGGAGTAGTTTTAATAAAATGCTGTGTCTGGTGTTTGCATTTTCGCTCTACAGGATTACCAGAAGGTCTCACAATATCAGGGTACTCTTCTAGTAAAACATGGTATGGCGTGTCCCCTGAAATCACTTTAATTTGTGGGCATACGCAAGCTGAAGCAACTAGAGCAGCTGATGAAAGCGTGGTAGTGTTATCAATTAAGCGAGCGTTTCGAACATCGACAAGCAAATTATAAAATGAGAGTAAATCCACCCCTATGATGGGTTTGCTCACATCAGCAATAACAAAGCGCCAAGAAAACATACGGCGTAAATTAAAATCTAGCGACAAGCTTAGCCAACCATAGGTACTAATAGTAGTATTATTTGCGGCATAAAGTTCATAAGTAGTTTTATGACGTCGTTGCGCACGCAAAAAACTGACCGGGTAAACGCATAAGTCCGATCCAGTGTCCACTAAAAATTGTACCTTTGTTTTTACATCCGTAACAAATAAACGGTTAGACACTGATGCACTTTCACTGGTCGCAACGTGCGACCGTTCTACTAGTTTTTTGGGTACGCACAAGGGGAAATGCACTTATCTGCCTTATCCGCAAACTTGAAGTGATACCAGCACAGCCGCTGGCCGTCGCCGCTTGGCTTGCTCGCCCGCGAATGACTCTTCGACCGGTTTCGTGGCTTGCCGCGGGACCTCGACCGGGGCTTATCCTGGCGACCCCGGGAGGTGGACATCGCGTCAAGCCTCTGCGTCAACGCGTCGATCTTCCGGTGTAACTGGTCTAGCACCGAAGTTGGGACACTGGCCGAAGAAGCTGCAGCTACCTGATAACCCGGTACTGGTGGCGCTACCTCATGAACCTTATCCGCCATCTTCGCCACGGCCTCCAGAGACAAATCGTCCTGGAACGCCACTATGCTCTGCAACATGGGAGGTAATCGGCTCGACCACAAATGGCGAATAAATTCATCCGGGTAATCTGCACCAGCTAAACTCCGAATGTGGCGCAAGAACTGGCTCGGCTTCCGGTCCCCGAGCTCTTCTTTCAATGTCAACTGCTTAAGACGCTCCTGCTTGGAAGCTGATAAACGAGAAATAAGCTCCCTTTTCAGAGTCCCATATTTATCAACCTCCGGTGGTGAAGTGATAATATCCTCAACTTCTGCCGCATACTTATAGTCCAAAACTGATATGGCGTGATAAAACTTAGTGGAGTCACTCGTAACCTTTCCCAGCATAAACTGTCCATCCAGCTGAGCGAACCATAAAGTTGGTTTATCTGGCCAAAACGGCGGCACCTTGACACTAATATGACTAACAGCTGAGTCACGAGTGCTCGGTCCAGCGGCTGGAGCAACCGGAGTGGTAGATGCTGCATCGTCTAATCCCATGATTAAAATTCTAAATTGCCCGCTAAAACACGATTTCTAATCTTTTAAAACAATTGTCCATTAAAACTTCGAATAAAACGTCAATTCGCTAAAATATGTGCTCAAAACATTAAAATAAACGTCCGTTAAAAGATAAAATTCAAAAAGTGTCCGTTAAAAATTCAAATATAAAATGTCCGTTAAAAATTCAAATATAAAATGTCCGTTACACAACCGTCCTTTTCAACTGGGGTCACCAATTATGTGGGTGACTAGCCTAACGAGATTAATTAAACAAGCTAGTTCCACATTAAACGTTCTATATTGTAGCGATAGAGAAACACAGAATCACACAAGAGTCACAAGCACAAAAGAAAGAAATAACAGTTTTAAGCACAGCACAATAAGTTCGGAAGAAAGTCAGAAAAAGCACAGCGGATAGAAAGCACATATAAGAAAGCGAATACAAAAGTTAAAGAGTAAATCGCGCCTTGCGCAAATCAATAAATCGACTCGCGTCTCGGCGCGTAAGAAAGAACCGTTAGCTCAGGCGGCGCGCGGGCAGCGTCCAGCCTCGAGAAAGATTAAATGCCGACTAACTGGGATTTCCGAGCGCACACGATGTGCACACGGCGCGGCGGGGGAACCCGAACCGAGGTGAATGCATCACCGGTCGTTGAACCTGCGCGCGCGTCGCTGATTCATATTTAAAACAAATTATGATAAATTAATAAACTAATATTCTAAAATAGTGTCAACGTTTACAATAAAACTAGTCGCCACAACGGAAACTGAAGTTGACGGCGTGCAATGTAGGTCGTCGCCACTTCTTTTAAGCACGCCACGTACATACACTTTTTCTATCTCGATAATTTTTTGTGTATATAACATATTTAATAACCACATTTTTACTAAAAAAAAACCCGACCGCGGTGCACTTTGAAACTGCATAAAATCCGCCATTTTGTTTATTTTAACGAACTTCATACCCAGTGACACTCGCACCATCAAGACGAATCTAATGATGTGCCATTGAGTAGTTACGAGCGGACACAGGAACGGACATACATACATACATACAGGTCAAACACATAACCCTCCTTTGGGCTTCGCCGCAGTCGGGTAAAAATAATTTAAAACGGTAGGCAACAATAACAGCTTTTTTTTTCAAAAGTATTGATAATTTCAGGCAGCTGATTGAAGTATGCGATAGTTTTGTATGAGTTTAAGTTGCTGACTGGGCCAAACCGTTTTGTAGGTAAACCGAGATCAAAAGTTACTTTTATATGAACTGTAGCTGTAATAAAATGGCTTTTTTTTCAAAAACATATCTATCATAGCATATCTTGAAAAACTGTTTACATTCCCGTTATTATTATTTCCAAATTACTTTAAAAGCATATTTATAGCAAATGCAACAAAATCACTATTGATCAGTGTTATATCAAGAATATAATATTATATTGTTGTTAATCTATTTTTATATACCTGGTAATAGTATTATTATGCTTTTACAAAGGCTACGAAATATTTACAAGTTAAAACATATTAACATAGTCGGATTACTTCGTAGCCAGCCATGTCTTCTTAATTAACAACGCTAATCCAATCGTTTACCTACTCATCAATAATCAATCAACATTATAGATTTTCCTTTAGCAAATTGTCTAATAATGATGTTGTCATCAAATGGATAAAATTATACGATAATACAGGGTGTTACACTAAAGGTATTACAACTTATGTTTTTTAAACTCATCTCCCTGATGCTAAAACTCTCTGCTAAGTCTCGTGTTGTTAAAGTCATCTAAGTCATCTTATTTAATTAATATCACTGTTTTAATTATTCGTGTTCTTTTGGTCTCATCGTGGTTATCCTACTTAAAGAGTTAAGAGAAATAAGTTTGAATCTAATTTTGTAGTGAACACTTACCTTTTTCTAGGCCGATAATTTATGAATAAAATGCATTCTGACTCATTATTGAAGTTATTTATCATAACAACCCAGGTCAGGTAAGCGTGACGTAATGATGGGTGACCACACTACGAGTTTTTTTTTTATTTTGTTAGTAAACTTGCAAAAGATAATTACGACGTATTTTAATAACTCAATTCGTGTATTTTGTTCTCTGTCGTTAACTGAGCCGGAATTGCTTAATTTGTATTACGTTCAATGCAACACCCTGTATAGCCATTATAGCCAGATACCCACGTCACGTAATTACTGAGATCAGAGAACTAAGTATTAATTAATTTCGTATTACCCATCGAACTTAAGCTAATACGAGATTCCATGTACGCTACCTATAGTCTTTACATCTATCTGTTCTATACATATGTATAATAAATTACGTACGTAAGTATACCTACATGTTATAGTATGAATGTAGGTATATTTTATAAAATATTATATGATTTGTGCTAGCAAATTTGCGATTTTAGACTATATTCGTGCACCAATTTAATATTTCTGTTTGGCCTAGCGGTTAACTGATAGAGAATGCCTTGCGGCATCCAGTTCGCCATTAGTACTTTCCTGTATTGTGCAATACAGTCTAAATAAATAAAGTCATAGCTAAACTATGATTGCACAAAAAAGACCGCCTGTTGTCTACCTTTTTGTTTTTTTTTTTAATTCTGGTGTGCAATACAGTATGTTAGTACTGTCAAAGTATAAAGACGAACAAGTTATCTGACTTCGGCCGTTTAAGAGCGCGCGACACGTATTCACACAGACGCGCGATAGCACGAGAAATCGTCCTACCCAGTCGAACTCTATCGCCTGGGGACTGATTCAATGACGCCGCTACGCAGGTCAACTAAGTTTTCACCTATTTTCTACGATCTCGTATCTAAACAGGGTACGGTCGGCCTTAAAAGTAGCTGAACACATTTGTATCGTGGTGTAGTACTAAAGTGTCCAGCTACTTTTGAGGCCGACTGTACCAACTAAGGACCCTAAAATAAATAGGCGGACGTAGCCTCGCTAACAGATAAATGAAGCATCTCTAGTAAGCCGGTCGTTTTGTAATTACGAGCGGCACGCTCACATCGACCAGAGTAGTAGCCTGCTACGAGCAGCACGCATACATCAACCAGCGTTATGCGGCCATTCTCCAGAAATATGTCTGCGTCTAATTCACGCGTCTCCATACAATTAGTATGAAAACAGCGACGCGGTAATTAGGTGGCCGCAGACATATTTCTGGAGAATGGCCGTATGCGACCGGCTTACTTGAGGTGCTTTAGTGATCTGTTAGCTAAGCTACGTCCGGCTATTTATTTTAGGGTCCTTGGTATTGGTACCAACTTAGCTCAACCGGGCAGTACACGTTGTACCGAAATCCTGAGAAATTCTGAATTTATTTTTAACACAGGCTTCCTGTAACTTATCTACGTCAGATACCTACACTATTATTATGTTATATTATAACCTTATCGAATTCTCCAATACTCAATATCACTGGTATTTCACGACACCCGTAAAATAAATACCTTCGTGTTATGAAAAAAAGCAATTTCGGCCCGAAATGTGATCGTTCAGGGAATTATTGGCCGAACGGGGTCGCGCTGGATTGACGCACACGTATGATGTATTTGACGTTCTTTTGAAAATTATACAGGGTGTTGGATGATTAATGGATAACCTGTGAACTGGTGATGGAGGGTACTTAGGTAGATCTATGAAATAAAGCTAATTTAGGTTCAGTAAAGTTTTTAAGATATTTTCAAAGTTCGAAAACATACTCCAATATCAAATTTGAATTAAATAAAAAAAATACGATAGCTACACTTAAGTGCTATTGTATATCCAGTATCACAATTATTCAAAATTATTTTCACATAAAATAATAAAAGAAATAAAACTAGGCGAGGGTATTAATTTTGAGAAGGCATAATATTTAAAAAATGGTGATACTTTTACTATTAAAAAACTAGATTCCGCATGAAGAGGATCATCGTTTGCTCCCACGGCATGAATTATGTTTCAAACGATTTATTTTATTTTATAGCTTGATACATTGTATCTGCGCGATTTTTTTTTATTTTTATTATTTAAGGTTTATCAACGACTGCTTACACCTATACAATTCAGTAACAACATACAATAATTTCGATGAGTAGCGTAACAGTCACTTAAAGATAAACACCTCATGCATAACGGTGTGAAGATTAAGTTAAATGACATGAAAACTTTCAAAAAGTAAAAAAATGTGTAATTTTAGCAAAGAACTCTACGTCTCCTAAAGCACATCTGTTTCAAATGAACCACAACTGTACCTCTAGCACAACTGTAACACGCGACTCTTTGTCGCGCGACAAAAGCTACCTATCTCTTTCCACTCAATATAGTGTGACAGTGACAGGTGACGCTCTGTCGCGCGAGAAACGAAGTCGCGGCCAGTTATGCTAGACGCGGTTTATATTATTAGTTAGAAACAAGCTTTTGCCGTGGTCTCGTTTGTACAGTTAGCATCAAGTAGTCTATAACATCCAAAACGCCACATAAATATCGCAACGTCTTTATTACTACAGGCACAAAGATGTGATTGTGATGGTATACATCAGGGGTCATCAAATGGTGGACGGCGGTCCGCATCCGGACCGCCGACCTATTTTACACCTTTTATACCTTAAGTACCGTAAGTTACTAAGAAACGGACCGCGATGATCATTTTAATTTGAAAACCGGACCCATGAAGAAACTAATTGGTATACATATATATGGCGCTTTGGATGTTACAGACTATTTGACGCTGACTGTACAAAAACCCCGCTGCTGATATAAAAAGTAAAATACAAAATGGGACAACTGATAATCTTTTGACAGCTTTTTCAACTACTTCTACTAAACTGATTCCTATGAAACGTGGAATACTCGTCGAGCTCCAGTGATAATATAACATTATGCTAATTTCGACTTAGTTGAATAGACACAGCACAGAGCACCACCAGATCAGATTCATGACCCCAATAAGTAGTTATCCGGAAGGACTACTTTTTTATAATGCTTGTTGTACTCTGCTAGCACTTATACTCCGAATTCTAATTCAAGACCGAAAAAATTACGATAAATCTGTCACTGTCATATGTGTGAAAATTACTTGTGTCATTGTCAAGTGAACATTTCAGATGTAGCAAACGGGGGGCCGTCTGGTTGCATAACAACTATTGTCATATTATTAATTGTCATAAGAGTTTAAGCATAAAGTTGATGCTCATAATTTTTTTTTGGCATAAATTGTCCTATGGCATAATTGTTCCGTGTCATAATTATACGGAGTCATAATTGGTTTAAGCATAATGTAAATTGTCATACATTTATTTAGTCATAATATTGATGTTTATAAGTAGTTTTTGCAATAATTGTAAATTTCATACATTTATTAAGCCATAACATTGATGATTATAAGTGGTTTTAGTAATAATTGTAAATTTCATACATTTATCAAGCCATAATATTGATGATTATAACAATCGTATTGCATAAATTTTGATAATGGACTTGCGATGGTTCTTCTAAAAAGAAACGATTTATATTATTGAAGGTATTTTTAAATTCTACTCATTACACAATATTAGTGACCTCACACAGAACCAAATCGCTGCCAGAAAAGTAGGTTAGGTTAGGTTAGAACTGTTATCTCACACATAACCGAATCACTGCGAGAAAAGTAGGTTGGGTTAGAACTGTTATCTCACACATAACCGAATCACTACCAGTAAGGTAGGTTAGGTTAGGTTAGAACTGTTATCTTACACATAACCAGTGATCGTTATCAACGTGCACTTTTCGTAGCACAGAGTATGGTTGGCATAAAAACAAATACATTTGAATATTCACTTTTGTTCTTAACTATAAAAAAAATACTTCTACCTCTAGGTTTAAAACCTCTTTGCGGTATAAAACCTTTTCCGTCCTAATATATTTTTAAAACAATTTACGTCAAATGACATTAAATGTCACAAGCTCCTTCTAGAACGAAAAAATTCCGAATGATGTATCCGAACATTCATCTTCCTCCGCGACCAGTGATAACCAGATGGGGAACGTGGTTAAATGCTGCTTCATATTACAACAAATATTATAATGAAATCAAGGCTGTGATCAATGCTTTAGATTCATGTGAAGCAAGAACAATTGTCGACGCCAAAAAAATTTTTTGTGATCGCAATTTAAATCAGAGTTATTGTTTGTTGACACAAACTTCAGCATTATCGCCCAATCCATTCAAATGCTGGAGGATCCAAAACTAGACCTTAAAAGTTCATTAAAAATTGTCTCCGACTTGATAAAAAAAATGGCAAAGTTGATATTACATCCCACGGGTAAAGAAGTTTATTTTAAACTAAAAAATGTCCTGAAGAAAAACCCCGGTTACAGTACTGTAAATGTCGTGCAACAGCTGATTGAAGGCAAAGAGGTAGATATGCCGGAGGGCATCAATAAAAATTGCGTGCAATATTTTAGAGACTTAAATTACCTTCCTGTGACTTCTGTTAACGTAGAAAGGTCATTTAGCTATTTAAAATGGATTTTTTCCAATCGACGTGAACGACTGACACCCAAATCTGTTGAACAAATTTTAGTCGTTTATTCAGTATAGTTGGGATAGGTGATTATAAATATGTAAGTATATAAATCTCATAACTTGTGAAATATATAATATTTGAAATACCTACTTGTGTATTTGTTTTTTTGTCAACCATACTTTGCTACCAAAACAGCACGTTGAGTACGATCATTGCACATAACCGAATCGCTGCCAGAAAAGTAGAATAGGTTAGGTTAGAACTGTTATCTCACACATAACCGAATCGCTGCCAGAAAAGTAGGTTAGGTTAGGTTAGAACTGTGACCTCACACAGAACCAAATCGCTGCCAGAAAAGTAGGTTAGGTTAGGTTAGAACTTTGACCTCTCACAGAACCAAATCGCTACCAGAAAAGTAGGTTAGGTTAGGTTAGAACTGTTATCTCACACATAACCGCATCGCTGCCAGAAAAGTAGGTTAGGTTAGAACTGTTATCTCACACATAACCGAATCGCTGCCAGAAAAGTATATTAGGTTAGAACTGTGACGCAACATAAAAGAGAACTTATAAAAAAACGTTTACAATTAGGCTTATGCGTTTAGCAATTTATGCTTTTACTTAGTATGGTTAAAGTGTTGTATGAGCAACCTATTTATGCGTTTAGCATTTTATGCATTTACTTAGTATGGTTAAAGTGTTGTATGAGCAATCCATGTATGCCCATTATAAAGTATGCTTGAATAAATGTATGCATATCAACTATATGCCCATTACACAGTATGTCCATAAACATTATGATTAAAATCGTTATGCGCATAAATGTATGACTATTTACAGTTATGCGTAATGATGAGTATGACGAATCCTCGTATGCATATCAAAAATATGACCTTAAACTTTATGCAACCCGACCCCTACCCGTAGCAAACCTAGCTGATTAGTTGAAGCGACGAGGTGTGTTAATTTCCAAGTATTCCTTCATCTTCGCGCCCAAACAGCTGACCAAGAACGGCCGGCCAGACTTCTTATTCACTTCGTCATATAGATAAATAATAATTTCCCATAAAGAATTTCAGAATTCACTTACATGTGATAAAGGTGGGCTTCTAATTTAAAGAAAACACTAGCTCGTTTATCGACTTTTCATTATTTTTATTAACCAACTATGTTTTTAACAAAGACCAAATCTGAATAATGGCGGCTTCAGTCAAATGTTTTCCGCGCTTGACAATTTATTATTAAAAGTAAAAGCATATAGTTTTCTATTGACGGGAATCGCATTGTAAATGCAAATAACATTTTAACAAAACCATAAACTTATAAAACTACAAATTAGTAGTAATTTTAACATTAAAAGTAAGACATTTTACTCAAGTACGGCCTATATTAGTGTTACCATTGTTGCATACAATGTTAATGGCAACATTAAGTTCAAATTAGTATTTATTGTAATTTGTTAGTATGGTAACACTTTCTTCTTCTTCTCCCGTGCGCAATCAGGAATAAACGCGTCCTTGCATTACCAAAGTGTTTTATTAAAATAACAAGAACCACATCGGCTCCAGGACTTGGATCTCCTCACACCACGCTCTCCAACCATACAAAACCTGAATAAAGAGTATCTAACACATGAGGAAGATTACAAGTTAAAACTAAAACAGTGTTTAAGCAAATTATGTTGTACACAGAAAAATAAACTATTATTAAACCTAGAAGGTACTGTATTAATCCTATAATCTCTAATTTCTGTTCATTAATGTACTTTAGTCACTCTCGGAGCTTCCGAGTTGTTCCCATGCCGTTTAGTTTCACACTAGGTACTTCTATAGATTACCTGAAGATCGGTCCAAGAGGCTTATTTCCTTTCCCAATAAAAGGCTGGGTTTGCGCGGCTGGCCATTACTTATTTATTTACTGTGCGGCTTTAAGAACTTACCTCTTAATCGCCTAATACTGCCACGTGCAAGAGCCGAAAGCATTTCAATGGGCTGATGAACGTTAATGCAGCCGGGCTGTCTTTACTTTTGTTTATCGAAGCCTGGGTAAAATAACAGCGTTCTCACTCTTACTTTCAAGTATTGTACAATATTATGAATGGGTTTCTTCTATTTGGCATAACTTTATCCGTTGGAATGTACTGTTTGTCCGAATTTGTATGTCCCATTGTTATGTTAAGTTTAGACTGATGCTAAGGTTACGTTCAATTCAAATTAAACCTTATGCGTAGGTCATAAGGTCGGTAATGACTTGCGGCGATTTCATTGAGGCAACAGATCTACTATTTGGCGCGTCCTGTTAAATGCACGCATGGCGCCGCGGTATGACATCCGACCTCTAAGGTGATAGGCCGTGGTTCGAATCCCAACCACGGTCATTTCTTTTTCTGTTTATTTTCCATTTTAATAGTATATTTAACAGATAGTTTGAGGGCATGACTAGCGGAATTTGGTTTGTTGAGCTCAGAGCAGCAAACAGTAAACACCCTCCAGTGGTGTATTAATTCGAGATATAATGTAGTCACAGAAATAAAATACCGAAATTGTAGCACGTAAAATAAGGACATTTACTGGTGAAAGTGCTTCATTTTGCTAATTTAAGTGCCGTCGAGTTGTTACCAAGGGGTGAGTCGATAGTTTAGTCAAATACTGTGCAAATCGTTAAACATAGTTATCTAATAACGACATTAGAATTAACGCAAGTTAATTATATTTTAGCTTGCCGACACGCCCTTTTCTCACGGATTATATTCGACTGAGCTACGCTTCGGCGAGGGATAGGCAAAGTTCCCTGTCTGTGGACAACTACTTACCTGGCGCTCAATTAGTTTAAGTTAGATTTAGGTACACTTAGACAATAAACTGTAGTTATAGGATTTGGTTTGTGTTCATTTTTCATATGTCCCTGTTGACCCATAACAAATAGCGCCCAACGTTAAAACGTTTAGGGGTCTTCAGAGGATTTTTATTATTTCATTTTAATTTTAGGTTATATTTTGTAGCGACTAGCAGTTTTGTATTTTTATGATAAGTCGGTGGTTAAAACTAATGTTATAAGGGTGTTGGTTATAGTTTATGTGAACTAGTTTTTTTTCTTGGCATTATTGTTATTTTTAAAGGCGAAAATTAGTTTAGTCCAGGTGTATAATTATATTGTTCTGTTTTTTAATACATTACCCGGGACACTTACCCACTACCTAGAGTCGCTAATATCATTGATAATTTGCGTAATGCGAAATTCTTGAGCACCATTGACCTAAAGTCAGCATTTTGGCAAATACAGTTAGATGAGGCTAGTAAAGAAAAAACGGCGTTTGCGGTGCCAGGAAGAGGTCTCTTTCAATTTAAAGTTATGCCATTTGGCTTAGTAAATGCTTCACAGACACAGCAGAGGCTAATGGACATTTTATTCAACGCAGAAGAGGATAAAGTATGGACATATCTTGACGACATTGTAATATGTTCAGCCAGCTTTGATGAGCACATACTTCTACTAAAAAAGGTTAGGAACATTTTAAATGAGGCCAAGCTAACAATTAATATTGAGAAATGTAAGTTTGCCAGACCCAGTTTGCGTTACCTAGGTTACATAGTAGATAAAGACGGGCTCAGAACGGATCCGGAAAAGGTGGAGGCGATAATAAACTTCCCCAGACCAAATACGTTCACAGAGCTAAAACGGTTCATAGGTCTGGCAAGCTGGTACAGGCGGTTTGTTAAAGATTTTTCAAATGTCGCAGCACCATTACATGAGTTGACTAAAGGCAAAAAGACAAAGAAATTTACTTGGACAAAAGAAGCAGAGATAGCCTGGTTGGAGTTAAAGACTCTGCTAACATCAACGCCTGTGATTACATGTCCAGACTACGCGAAACCATTTATTATACAATGTGACGCTTCAAATACGGGAATAGGAGCAGTATTGTGTCAAAAGATAAATGATATTGAGCAACCAGTAGCGTATTTAAGTCGCAAGTTAAATGATCGAGAAACTAAGTACTCAGCTTCAGAAAGGGAACTTTTAAGTGTCGTATATGCGGTTGAAAAATTTAGGTCATACATTGATGGGGTGCATTTCACAGTTGTTACAGACCACAGCGCACTACTTTGGCTCCATAAAATGAAGGACCCTCATGGCAGGCTGGCACGCTGGGCTATGAAGCTACAGCAATTTGATTTCGACATTATACATAGGCCCGGTAAGTGCCACATAGTACCTGACGCCTTGTCCAGAAGCATGGTACATCCAAATGCTGAAGTGGGCATAATAGAAATTTTAGACCATGACAAAGACGACTGGTATAAAAAGAAGGTTGAGAAGGTATCTGGGGAAATTCATGATTCTGGTTGGATGGTTTCTAAGGGACGACTTTTTAAGAAGGTGCCGATGAAAGAGTTTCCGGATAAGGAAGACTTGTGGAAACTGTATGTTCCTGATAGTCTACGCAATAAAGTACTACAAGAGTGTCACGACAGTCCCACGGCGGGTCATTTAGGCATTAGGAAGACTTATTTTAAGGTAAAACAGAAATTCTACTGGTATAGTATATTAAGAGATGTAAAGAAGTATGTGAATGAATGTGAATGTTGTGCTAGTCGTAAGGTTTCGCAAAAATTGCCATTGGGACATATGGGTCAGCATAGAGCAGTGACGGGTCCTTGGCAGATTATATCATTAGATTTTATGGGTCCCTTTCCCAAAAGCAAGAAGTGTAACACCATGTTGTTGGTCATTACATGCTTATTCAGCAAATTTACCGTGTTATTTCCTCTTCGTACTGGTAAAGCTGATAAAATGTGTGAAATTGTCGAAAAGCAGTTCCTATTGTACGGGGCACCAAGAGCTATTGTGTGCGATAACGGCAAGCAATTTGAGTCGCATCTGTTTAAGGAATTGGCCTCTAAATATAATGCGCAAATTATGTACACACCACATTACCATCCTCAAAGTAACCCGACTGAAAGGGTTAATCGCGTAGTAGGAACTATGATATCGTCATATATACAAGCCAAGAAGCATAATGAATGGGATAGTAACTTAGATGAAATAGGGCATGCAATTAGGACGGCAGTTCATGAGTCTACGGGTCATACGCCATCATTTCTGTTTTTAGGCAGGGAAACCTCGGTAGCTAATTTAACGACGTATCCATTTGCACAGTCAATGACAATTCCTACAGATAATAATATATTAAATACGGCTTGTTTCCTGGAAAACTTAAAACAAAGAGAAGCTATTTACAAAACGGTACAAGAAAAACTTAAAGGTGCACATGCTAAGAGTAGTGAGCATTATAATTACAAAAGACGACCAGGCACCTTTCAGTTAGGAGATACAGTTTGGAAAAGAACCAAGTACCTATCTAATGCGGGTAATAAATTCATGGCCAAATTGGCACCAAAATTCGAAAGGGCATTAGTAGTAAAAAAAATATCTGATATTGTATTTAGGTTAAATAATGTACGTGGCAAAGATATTGGGGTCTGGCACATCAAGGATTTGAAGCCTTATTATGTAAAAAAAATAAATAAATAAGTAGTATTTATTTATTTTCGGGAGGGAAGGGGTATGTTATGTTAAGTTTAGACTGATGCTAAGGTTACGTTCAATTCAAATTAAACCTTATGCGTAGGTCATAAGGTCGGTAATGACTTGCGGCGATTTCATTGAGGCAACAGATCTACTATTTGGCGCGTCCTGTTAAATGCACGCATGGCGCCGCGGTATGACATCCGACCTCTAAGGTGATAGGCCGTGGTTCGAATCCCAACCACGGTCATTTCTTTTTCTGTTTATTTTCCATTTTAATAGTATATTTAACAGATAGTTTGAGGGCATGACTAGCGGAATTTGGTTTGTTGAGCTCAGAGCAGCAAACAGTAAACACCCTCCAGTGGTGTATTAATTCGAGATATAATGTAGTCACAGAAATAAAATACCGAAATTGTAGCACGTAAAATAAGGACATTTACTGGTGAAAGTGCTTCATTTTGCTAATTTAAGTGCCGTCGAGTTGTTACCAAGGGGTGAGTCGATAGTTTAGTCAAATACTGTGCAAATCGTTAAACATAGTTATCTAATAACGACATTAGAATTAACGCAAGTTAATTATATTTTAGCTTGCCGACACGCCCTTTTCTCACGGATTATATTCGACTGAGCTACGCTTCGGCGAGGGATAGGCAAAGTTCCCTGTCTGTGGACAACTACTTACCTGGCGCTCAATTAGTTTAAGTTAGATTTAGGTACACTTAGACAATAAACTGTAGTTATAGGATTTGGTTTGTGTTCATTTTTCATATGTCCCTGTTGACCCATAACACCATAATTTTCCTCTAGCTGAAATGAAAAACATTTCGGAAAATCTTTTACATATGTCACTTAGAATGGGTTAGGTAGGGTTAAATTTCTTTTATAATTATTCGGAAAAGTGCATAGTATCTGTAAACTATCCGTCGTTAGGTTAGGTTAGGCCGTTAGGTTTTAACCTAAAAGAATATTCGGACTAATAAAATTATGCTAAAACAAGAGGATCCATTATAATAACGTACTTTTTTATTTAATAACAGTCCAGCGATCGACCACAGTAGCACCTGATGAGAAGCAACTTCAACGCTGAAGATATAACTCGCTTCTTTAGATAATCTATGTTATCAGAAAATACGGAAAAATACGGATCGAGATCCATTTCTTAGCGGTCTGCAATAAGAAACTTGAAGAGAGTCGCTTTGTGCGAATAAATGAAATATCAACAGCGTAAGATGGAATGAAGTCGCTCTCCACGCCTGGATGGCCATTAATGCAACGGCAAAAGTGGAATAAAATCGTAGAATTCTTGCGCACACTTTACTATTTACTGTTTCGAAGTAACGGACGGCACGTAATAAACTTTTATAACGATCGGTATTGGGGATTGTAATTTGGCAAAGCGGTACAAGGTATAAGAAACAAATAAACAAGAAAAAAAATTGGGGTGCCGCCGCCTTCACGCAAACTTACTTAGAACAAATTACTGGTTCCCAGTTGCCTCTTTTATTTTCGACTGCTCCGCTGGCGTAACGCAATCGCCTGAATTGTTTTTAACTCTGAGTACCTAGGTACGTCACTTATCTTTAATTATAAATAAAACGTTATTTTGATTTCCCATATCTTAATTTAAATTTTATTCTAAGCTAACTCTATATTTTATTTAGAGCATGAAATCACACGCTAGTATTTCATACAAAACTGCTTTTTCTCGTTATCTTCTGAGCGTTTTGACACTTCATAAAATAAAAAGAAGCTGGCTTGATCTGTGTAAAATAAACCAAATGTTTCTAGTTTTCTAGTGAGCCTTTACAAACCGTTTGATATACACCACCATCATAGCTCCTCAGTAAACTGCGTCTTACCAGGTGTGGCTCACTCCGCGATTTCGCCGTGCGGCCTTGAGGCCCCCGCTTAGCCAGCGACCAGAAAAAGCCCGCGTTATGTGATAGAGAGAGACGGCTGAATTTGGTGCTTTCAGTCCGAAGATCCGGCCCGAACGACAGTTTTGTTAAAATTAGATACTTATGTAACGTATGCTTATTCTGTGGTCTTACTGAGGTGGCTTTAAACAGCATAATTCGACAAACGAGTGGAACGAGCCAACTTCTGAAGAGCAAAGTTTCAATCACTGTTGTTCAAGTCGTACTGGCTGAACTTTGAGCATACATTCCATAATTTATTAACACCAAATATAAGGTTCTGAGGTTCACAGAAATTTTAAGTTATGACCACAAAAAATGGTGTGGTATATAGCACGGCCACCGAGGATTTTGTTATTTCTTTTACGGTACATATTCACGAAAAATATGTTCTTTTCATTTAGTAAAATGTACTTCTACGGTTTCGACATTGCGACATAAAGGTCGTGGTCGTGCCAGATTCATCACGCGCGCGTCGCTTGCGACACGTCTTCTATATACGAGGGCCGTTCCGAAAGTTTCTAGCTACCCAGTGGCGTGGCGTCCATAGAACTCGATTCCCAGCGGCTTGCCTTATATTAGGCAGTTCAGCACTAGAGAAAACTGAAGCTAAAGCTGCTCCGGCTTGCCCAAGGATTTCTTCATCGCGACGCCACTGCTAGCTACTCCGTTTCTATTCAAACGATATTATTTTGAATAGTACCATTTTAAGATATATTTTATTATCTATGCACTGGGGTCAAATTATTGTTTAAAGTCTCCCAGTTTTTTTAATTCATTAATGATATTGTGAAATGTTGTATTGCTTGATAAAAATAATGTAATGATTCTATTACAGTAAAATGACAGAAACAATTGACAACATTTCATTTTTTCAAGTGGGCTATTTTATGTTATGTATTGAAAAAAAATCAAATTCTAAGGTATACGTGTTTTTTTATTTTCCCAGAAAAGCAATTTTTCATTCAAAAATATTTAGTGAAAAAATTGCGAATGTTTGAAAGGTCGTAAACGACATATGACGTCACGAGTACGCATTTTCCTTTGCCCCTTGCTTTAAAAAAAAAAATGGGTCGTGACGGTTGATTGATTTGAGGTTTACGTCATTGTCATATAATTGTCAACACAAATTTTCTTCAATAAAATTACAAGTAAAAACGAAAACATGGCATCAAAAGAAACTAAAAACTGTTTTATAAGAACGTGTAGTAATAACACAAGACTGACACCACAAAAAAAGTTTTTTTGTGTCCCTGCTGGGCAAAATGAGGCATGGTGTCGAGCGGCGGGGCTAGATCGTGTTCCTAAAATAAAAGGAAGTTATTCATCTGTGAAGATCATCTCGATGTAAGTACAACCGACCCACCTTTGTATTAGATTGGTAGTGGACTATTTACAGATAAAGTTTACTGTACATACTGTTGTGTAGCTAATATAACCTTGTTTATATAGGACTTTCTTAAATAGTTATTGGCACTTGCACTTACAAATTCTTGCAGTGTGCATTGAAATCACCCTCACGGTGTTCAGGCTTATGCTTATTATACCTATTTGTCATTTCACAGGTGGAGAAAGACATGGAAAACTATAGATATTGGAAAGTCATGAATGTCAATGCAAAACTGAAACCTCGTCTTCCAGCATCACTCACAAGAAGACCGTTAAAAGAAGCAAACCAGGCAGCACCGTCAACCTCTCATGATGAACCTACACCATCTTCTGCATCCTGAGGTGTAATGTGCTGCCCTATTATGACAACCCAAAACATACTAGATAAGGTAGCGACAAAAGACAAAACAACACATTGTAATTTGGAACCACAAACTTATATATTTGGAAAATAAATATACTCGCACTAAGCCTTACAGTTTTATTTCTTAGGATAATGTTATTAGTTTCATATACAGGTACAGGTATATGTAAAGCAAAAACAGGGCTCAATGTAGGGCACACAATATGGGGTAGAAACTATCTATACGGTACGAAGCGGCACTATACGAAGTTCGAGACGATAAGGCAGCTTTTGCACCTCGTATCCCAGCCAAATTATATTTATCGTCCGTTTGTATGAACTCTAACATCATGGCAGTATCAACCCATGGCAAGTTGGTACTAAATGCTTGCACAACTCCATCTGAGGTCTTCATTTTTATGAGGTTCAATAAGTCCAAATACAAGTGCCAAATTTTCGTTTAAAGAAGCAGCGATATCCGTTTTGATTGCGATGTAAGCGTGAAAAGAAGCAGCAGTGTCCGTTATAAAAGCCAAGTCGTCAAGTATTTCAAGTGGAGCGAGAGTAATATCGTAAAATAAGAATAGTCGTTAACACCGAAATGTAAGAACTGACAATGTCATTTGAAAACTTTTGACAGAGTGTGACAACCGGATACATGAAAAAAATGATAGATTTAGTTTTGTCTTTGGTCTATTGTCTATGTACGTACTATCTACGTCACATTTCCGGTTTACAGTTTTTCGCGATTATCTTGGAAATTAACGGGTAAAAAAATAAAATAACTGCCTCGTTACATACGGGAAGCATATTTGCCGAAATGGTTTTTGATTTAGCCCACTTCATATAATTTGAAATGTTGTCAATTCTTACTAAGAGTCATCGAACATCACAAAAAACGGGTTATAAGCGAACCACAGGTGAAGTTCCTGGTTGTATATCATTTAGTTGTTTCTGTTGATAAGTACAACACATAAATAACTTATGTTCTTATATTCTGGGTGTCATTATGTTTAGTTAAATTACTGTACATCCAAATTCAACTATATTGAAATATATAAAATATGCTTTCAGTACATTCACTCTCTTCTGATCATTTTGTGCAAACTTTAAATCCGTTTCTATTACCTTGAAATTTTAGATATACAGTTTTAGAATAAGAGAAAGCCAGGGGGTAAGCAAAGTCTGACAAAATAAGCACATTTGTTTACCCATACAAATATTAAACAAACACCCTAATAAATACCTCTATTAACAATCTCTTGTACCTACCTGATTCTTAGTTTGTCTACCACCTCTCCTGTCCCTTCACTCAACTTCTCAAAGGTTAACTGGAAGATATCCTTTAAAGGGATAAGTTCGCCTTTATACATAACATTTATTTTGCAATCCTGTACTGTCATCATCATCATCATCATTTCAGCCATAGGACGTCCACTGCTGGACAAAACGTCCTCAATAGACTTCCACATGGGCCGGATAGAAGCGACCCGCATCCAGCGAGTCCCCGCAACTTTAACCAGGTCCGACCACCTTGCGGGCTGTGGGCCGGCCGTCCCACGCTGCGCTTGCCATACGTGGTCTCCACTCCACTCGAGAACTTTTCTGCCCCAACAGCTATCGGCTCTTCGAGCTCTGTGGCCCGCCCATTGCCACTTCAGTTTGCTTACCCGGTTTGCTATGTTGGTGACCCTGTACTGTATTTTGTCTTATTTGGTTTAAACTACAGTCAGACCGGTGTTTTAATCAACAAAACCTAAGCACAAGCGGAACCGCAGACAAAAGCTTGTACTTATATCATAAAACTAAGATCTATTATACTCGTGCCGAGATCTTTGTGAGCTCTGATCTCATTAAAATCAAGCAAATCCTATTATTTGCCGTCTTATTACACTTACTTTCAGGAGTGTTATTCATATCAATTGCCTTCGACTATACTCTATAGAAAAACCACAGTAACCGTGTAACATAATGGGCAGGGCACATTGCTCGTAGAACCGACGGCCCAGTAAGTAAGTGTACGTATTTTTGTATATTATGTATAGGGAACGTGCACGAACTTTAGGTGGCAGCACTATACGACAAAAGAGACACGGGCGGACAATAAAGGTAACTATCGCCCCTGTCAAATCAAGCTGTCAATGTCAATGATAATATGTAAATGTCAATTTCAAATATAGTAAGTCATAGCTACACTGACGTTAATCGTCCTTCAACGCGATAAATTAACGTTATTAACGGCGTTTTCGTCAATGTGGCCCCAGCATGAGAGAGTGTATGATTTGCGGATCGGCGGCACCAGTTGGCAGCACCTTCGTCGTGCACGTTCCCTATAACTCTTTCCCTTTGAATCTGCCTATTAAGTTAAAATTTCCACAGAAAAACGTATTATGCCAAACTATACATTATGACAATAATACATAGGTACAACATAAATTAAATGTCTATGCAAGGCAACATGGACCCCCGATGGGATCTGTATCGTTTCGATTAGGTTTGGATTACATTTGTGACACTAAGAGCTGGTCTTATTCCGGGAAAACGGTAAAATGTATTTGATGAAGTATGTTATAAACAATTGATTTTTAATGTTACCGTATTAAATATTTATTCGAATGAGACACACACATAATTATTATGACACAATTTTTCTTTTAGTTTATTTTGTAACTGATAAGCAATTTAATTTTGAACCGTTTCGCGTCTCGCTGTCAAATCATAATTGCTCCTGACGCAGTTTATAGCGCGAATACGTAAATATCAGTGCAAAGCTCTGTACCACATTTATTGGAAATTGGAAAATCTTGTTATTATCTCAGAATGATATTACAAGCTGAAGAGTGCTTCGACTTCGGTACAAATCTGTCTTGGCATTATGTATACTTTACGAGATTTCATTTTACTTCACTAATAAGGTAGACGTCCGAGTGCTCGACACTGTCCCAGTAGTTGCCATCTTGAATGTTAAGTGAATATAAACGCTGGGAGCGAATCTTAAGTCATTAGCAATAGAGGTGAGGCAGTCAGCCTGGTGTCGAATATTGTGCATTAGCGCAGGGTTTCTTAAACTGTGGTCCATGGACCCCTTAGGGGTCCGTGATACGAGAGCCGGGGGTCCGCGGCTATGCTTTCAACACAAACTTTCATGTGCCCTAGATTTTCTTTTTCTCTGATTATATTCAGAAAGGGTCCGTAAGGTTTTCGAAATAATGTCCGTGACTAAAAAACCATTTTTTCAACCTTTGCAAACTTATACATTTTTTCAACCTTTGCAACCTAGTTTGCAAAAGCGTCTACATTTTTTTTACTTTACTAAAATAGTATCAGTAGTGATAGTCTCATACCATTGCAGCTCTCATTAACGCACAGTATGATAGCAGTAATTTTTAGGGTTCCGTACCAAAATGGTAAAATTGGAACCCTTATGGTGCGACTCTGTCTGTCTGTCTGTCCGTCTGTCACAGCAAGATATCTCAGGATCTACTAATGCATCAACTTGAAATTTGGAACAGTGTTACAAATCGTTAACCCGAGCCCCCGAGCCTATTGAACAGAAAAAAATCTTACACATTTTTTACTTTTTTAAAAGGGGCCCGAAATGGGATTTCGGAAATCAAAAGTGGAGCTATATCGAGTAGGATATTTTTCTTAGACATGTAGTTTTTGACTTAAGATAAGAAACGTTAAAAAAAAATACCATCCCCCCTATTATATCCGAAGTTACAGAACAGAAAAATCTGTAATAACTACCCATTATTATTATCATCCTAAATATTACAGGAAAAATAAAACGGTTTTCCTAACCTAACTTGCAGCGTATTTTAGAAATTGCCAAAAATTGTAAGACAAATTTATTTGCTACTAAACCAACCGCGACAGTTTTCAAAAGCAAAGTTAAGTTTGTCCCACCATAGGGTTTATCTTGAATTATCCACGTATCTTACTGACGAGTTTGTACGAAACCCTTGGTGCGCGAGTCCGACTCGCACTTGACCGGTTTTATTCTTGCTACAAAAGGCTTGTATGTGTCCCATTCTCTACATACATTTGGTTGCGTAAACCCACCGCCAGCGTATTTTAGTATAACGGCTAATGAGGTTTTCTCCACCACGTCTTCTTTGTCATTTTCTTCATTATTTTGCGTAAATGAAACTTAAAGAACTTCATTACACAGAATCGTATTGTACATAAACATATTGCAATAATTAAATCCTTCGTAAAGTAGTTTTAGTAAAAAATACATGCCAAGTCTCTCTAGAATACACGAGAAAAATAAAATAGAATAAACGCTTTTAACATACATAAAACATAGTAAACAACCTCTAGAAATGTGTCACCAAAGTGCACCACAGTTTCCGCTTAGATTAGGTATGACATCGGCTAAATATAAGTACAAATAATAATTTAAATACGTAGCAAAGTACTCATCATGTACTCATCACCATCATAGGTATAATTATTTTCCTTGTATGATTAATTACGAGTCCTATCTATTCCTTACGGACCACGGTTGACAGTGAACGTTCCAGTGTATCGCGAATTTGAAAATGTTAATAACGTTAAAGTTATCGTTTTTATTACTTTTTTCGGTGATATTGCCTACAAAAGGTTCTGGTATGTAATAATATTAAGGTGATTTATAATAAGTATGACTTTTATGATGATTCGAGTCGGTTGGTTTTGCATATGTAAACACCAGACATCGGAAATTCGGAGGTTTTTGTACCTAAATTTTGGCGTCGCTGACGGTGTTGATTAGTGTGGAGGCGGACTCAATTTAATTTTACGAGTATTATGAAATTTCCTGGAACTTCTAAATTAACTTATTATTATTAAACTGTAATAAACGCATACTGCCTATTTGAGTATTTAAATGAACTATTTATTTGAAGTTATTTTCCAAGTACTTGTTTTTTGAAGTCGTGTTAAAATAACGAAAACCTAAACATATTTGCGAGGTACTACATTATCGTGATGTTTTGTACATAAAATCCCGGAATCCCGGAATCTACATGATTGAAATCGAAATTTTAAAAAGCCGATTCCATATTTGCTTAACTTTTGTCGATATTCTGCCAGCCAACTTTAGGTATAAAAGCATCGCAATTTCTGATGCATGGTAAACACGAAGAGGGTCATAATTTGCTTTCAATTATAGTGTTTCTACTTATTACAGTTCAAAAGATACCTACAGCCCTGTGACAAACAAAAAATTCAAAATTCAAAATTATTTATTTGGTACTAACTAAAGTTTTTACATCAGGTATGTCGAATCCTCCTTTTAAGTTTAACACTTGTATTAGGAGTCATCTGGCTCAGAATCGTTAGTACATTCGAACCTTATACTAGTACGTAAAAAAAGTGTCCCAAAATTTGTATGGGATTTTTTTCTTTCCACTACGTCACGTTCATACAAACACAATGCAAAATGGTGACGTAATGGAAAAAAAATTGCGACACTTTTTACGTATAAGGTTCGAAAGTACTAACGATTCTGAGCCAAATAAACCTCACAAGTCCATATTTTGAGAAAGTAGCTACCCCGGTATTTTCTTTGGAAAACGCTCGTGAGAGCGAGAGACCGAGCTCCGACACCTATGGCCGCCGCTGGCGCTGCCGCTGGTCGCGCAATGTCGTGGCCAGGCGGTTAATATTCTTTTTCTCAAACATGGCATGAAATGTTGACATTACGTGCCTAAAAATAGGTCGCAAAGAACCTCGTTTCCGGTGCGGCTTGACACTTGGCGCGTAATGGAATTTCATACTTACATTGAATTTTTTTTTTAATTTCCATTCCACATTTATTTGGGCCACAGCATCACGGCATTCAGCCATTAAAAAAAAACAAAAAACGATGTTTGCTATATTTTGCAGTTTTATTTATTTAAAATTGACATGAACATAACAAATAACACATTATAAACAATTTTAAATTGCAATTTTAACTACACGAATACACATTTAAAATATTACATCTAAATATTCGCGGTAAAAATGTGAACTGAAACAGCTTTTGGCCGAACGTGACTTGACATTTGCATTGTATATGGATATAATATGTCACTAATGTCACATTCTGACAGAAAGTTTGTGTTATAAAATATTAAGTAAGGTTATTAAGTAAGTTTATTTATTTCATTGCATATTTGACAAAAGCACATACCTCGGCGGGAAATGGGGTTGCCAGCCTCGTAACTATCTGGCCTCGCTTCGCTTGGCCAGCTATATGTACTCGGCCGGCAACCCCTTACTTCCCGGCCTCTGCAGTAATGTACTATTACTATAAATAAACTCTATTCCTACAGTAAAATACCGTATAATATTTATTTCTACAGAAGCGGATCATGCGTTACAAATTACCCTTCACATCACTAAACATCATGGGAATACGATACGAAAGCACACTTTTAGTGATGACCACAGGAGAGCCACATTCGACTGCGTTTTGAAAAGCACTGGAACTTTGAACGAGGGAAACCGTACATATACATTGCATTTTTATATAGATAAAAATGACAAGACTATAAGAACAGGTAGGCGGGTGTAAGGCCTTGTAACGAGCGAGCGGGTGTAATGCCTTGATCACACGTACCGAGCAAACGGGCGAGAAAGTGCCCTCGGCCAACTACTCGGTTCGTGTGAACGGTGTGCTCGGCCCAGTACGGAAAGAAACGTACTGGGCCGAGCACTGTCTCGCCCGTTTTGCTCGGTACGTGTGATCAAGGCATAACGAGTTGAATGGCGAGCCAGTGCTCGGCCGAGTACGTTTCTTCCCGTACTGGGCCGAGCACGCCGTTCCCACGAACTGAGCACTCGGCCGAGGGCACTGTCTCGCACGTGTACGTGTGATCAAGGCATTTGTTTTTGCCCGACTGCGGCGAAGCCCACTAGGAGGTGTGTGTATATCCGATCCTATGTATGTATGTCCGATCCTATGACCGCTCGTATCTACTCAACGACATTACCGATTTTAGTAAATGATACATCATCAGATTCGTCTTGATGCCGCGAGTGTCACTGGATACAAACAAATCGTAAAAAACCAAAATGGCGGATATATGCACTTTAATGCACGGTATTTTTCACCACAGTCGGTTTTTTTAAGTAAAAATGTGGTTATTTGATGTGTTAGCTGTTTACAGCCATCACCTCTCGGTTTTGTTAGATTACAATTTTAACGGTCGTTTTCGTCCGCCTCCTTGTCGTTTCCTTGGGATATCAGAAGGTGATATTGTACTGATATCACTTATTTTGCTAGCTCATTTCAAGGGTAGTACGATGCATACTCGTTTCATAATTGTTTTCCTTAAAATCGCAAGACGGAGAACGCACAATTTTTTAAATCTGAAAGTAAACGAATTATAAATGACGTTCCAAAGACGACGAAAAATAATTTACATAAAAAATAAAAAGGACTGGATAAAATCTGGCCAACGATCTGATGGATTGCCCGCTGACCTCTGGCCTGGTTTTGACCACCCACCACTCTGAGACCACTTTTGTTTGTTAAAAATCATGATGTATTTTAACTTAGATCATTTTCATATTTTCAGTTACTCTTCCACCAGAATCCAGAGTAAGAATACCAAGAACATTCATGTTTCACAAAGAAGATAAGGAGATCGTTTGCGAAGCGTTTCCTGACCGGAAGCACGTAGGATACAATAATATCACTACTAAGGTCCCGATCGAGTACATAACGCCAAATTTTACGGCGCCAGATGACAACAAACATCGTAAGTTTAAAAACCGTATAGAGATTTATGATGTTGACTGTACAATGTACATGAAATAATGAGTATAAAACTTACAACTACAGTTATTATTGAAATAGACGACACAAGTCCTAACCTACCGTGGTGAATACTACTCGAATAATTAATCGGCGTCAAATCACCAGCTTTCAGTGCTAGCGACCGTTTTCTCTTGCTGCCTTTTCGATTCGTGGTCATTTGGAAATCGATACCCCACATTTAGTTCTTCGAACCATTAGGCTTGGCCGGCCAGCGTACAGATTCTGTCCCACAAGGTTAATTTAAATGTCCCGGGAAAGAATTTTATGCCACACCGGGCCATAAAGTGACCTTTTCGGCACGCTGCGCGTACTGAAAAAGCCGCTTTCTGGCCAAGTGTAGACATAAAATGATGTACACAACACGGGAGGTAATAAAGAAAGCCCTCGATCGCATATTTACGTCCCTCGCTTTCAGCTCGGGCAGCAAACTTCTGCGATCTCGGGCTTTCTTTGTATTACCACCTGAAACATGTCACCATGTCCCGCATGAAAAAAACCGGCCAAGTGCGAGTCGGATTACGGTTCAAAAGCTGGAGCCTTGTGACGAGCGGACAGACGGATGGACAGCGGAGACTTAGTAATAAAGAACCAGAAAATTCCGCCTCATTAGCATGGCATTTTTGATTAATTTGTAATTAGGTCAATTGCAGAAAAAATGTACCCTTTACTTTCTCAGTTTCGTTACGTCCAAACTAAATATAGGGGAAAATCGTAACGAACATGAGAAAAAAAAAACAGTTTCGTTACGATTTTCCCCTATATTTAGTTTGGGCGTAACGAAACTGAGAAATTCAAAATTTGTATGGAAAAGTTGGGCCATTTTGGACCATTTTTTATTTCATAAATGAAAAGTGCTCATGATTCTGAGTAAAATGGTATAAGACACACCACGATCAGACAAAAAAAGTAAAAGGTACATTTTTTCTGCAATTGACCCAATGGGAATGACGACTGGGTTAAAACTATATAATTCTATTTAGCCCGTCAGATAGATTATGGAAAAATATGGGACACGTATTTTTTGGTTTATCAAAATATTAAAAATCTACAAAGTTATAGATCATCAAACTTCTGGAGTGGGGGCTTGTGACGTCACTCCTAGGTGAAAATTGTACCTAGGAGTGACGTCACTCGAAACTTCTAAACACTCTATCCACGTCATTTTTTGTTTGTCAAACAAAAGAATAAATACGTGTACAATATTTTTTTTAAATCTAACTGACGGACTAAACCGTTTTTTTTAGTCGTCTAGCCCATTATCAAGAATGACCTTTGGCTTCACTGAAATTGGTCGCATTGCCACTTCGACTAATTCACTCTGATGGCTATATCCTATTTTACTTCAGCAACCTCCACTTCTACTACAGCCGAGCCGCTATGGACTCCCACGGTGACTCCAAACGTTTTCCAAGACGCTGGCAATTCTTCTGCCTTGTTTACATGCAGCGCCCGAGGGAAGAGACTCGCGCTCCTCTCCTGGAATCAGATGAAGGGTATGTAAACACCAGAAATCCTATAATAGTCTACGTTGTCGCTATAAAAAAGCACTTGACTTTTCTTGGCATGCATGGATGCTTTGTACAATAAAGGGCCATCATATAAATGCAGGCTTTTATTTTTCAGAAAAAAAAATCTCTTAATATCTGGTTGCTGTCCTATAAAATTACACTACTGTCTGTCTAAATAAGTAATGTTTAATTTAATAATACAAAGTTGGGGGTCTGCTTCGCGATTCATAATATCGTATATCCTAAAGTCAAATGCCATACCAACTTTGCTCTAAACACTTTTGACATATCATTCGTTTGCCATAATTATTATTCGCCATAATCTTCTTACGTCCTAATGATCATAAGCCATAATATTACATGACCTAACGATTGAAATACCTAATATGGTTTGTACTAATATAGTAAGACATAAAACTTACGAGTCATAATATACAAAGTCATAAATCGTATGTCCTAAAGTCAAATGCCATACTACTTTTGCTACACTTAGGAGCAGCAATAAAAACGTTTCTTTTGTATAGAATCATTCATAAAAATACCCGTTTTTATTGCTCTTGAGTGTATTAGTATGGTGGGGTAAAAAGTAAATGGACACAATTTATATTTATATTAAAATAGTACTTATACATATTTTAGAAATATGGCTCTCGATGGTTAGGATGCGTGCCGACACAGAGCACTCTAGAGTGTTTTTGTAAAGCCGGAGGCGCGGAGGGAAAGCAGCCCTCGCCCGCCGTGACAAAGCTCGGGAGGTGTGCGAAGCGGAGTGGCTGAGGCTGGTCGCCGAAGGCGACCAACAAGCTGAAGCTGCGGAGCGGAGTACGAGCGACCGTGCTTTCTCACGCAAGGGCGAAAGGGCTGCTCTCCCCGCAGCGCCGGAGCTAAGGCGGAGTCTGACACCATCACCATACCCATCGAGGATATTCAATATTATGGCATTTACATTAGGACAATCGTTATTATGGCAAAAGATCATTATGACTAAAGTTATTATGGAATTTACAAATAGGACAAATGATATTATGGATTCCAATATAGACCCCAAAATTGGATAAGGTCACCCGGGGCGGAAAGAACTATGAGGCTACGGTACCTGTAACTGAAGTTTCTTTAAATCTAATACACTTACGGACAGTGAATTCGGGTCGTTTTCTATGAACAGTTATATAGAAAGTGACCCAAATTCATTGTCCGTGAGTGTAGATTTTGTAAAAAGAGGATTCGTTTGACAAATATTGAGAAAAACTCAACATAGTTGCTTTCGTCCCGCGGGTGACCTTATTCAAAAACTGAGGGCAGGTAGATGCCGTATCTTAGACTAATTTCTACGCCAGTTATGTGTGTCTTCAAAGGTTGAATACTCGCTTACACTAATAATTTTATAAAATTGTATTATAGCATTATAGTCCGCCAACGAATTCTAAATATTTTATTAGAAGGGAATTAATTATTTTCCAGGAGATGATCGCGTGCTCCTAAAGACAATAGCGCCTAACCTCACTAACAGTCGGGTAACATTGAACAAAAGCCTTGCAGAGATGGACCGTAACACCGAGGTGTTCTGCGTAGTCCGCTACTTTCTGGACGGTACACACTTGTCGGATGAAGTGGAGAGCGAGAGGGTTCGTCTTTCGTTTAACAGAACCACTGAGACTGGGTCGTGGTATTCTCGCAATAATGAACTTAGTAAGTATTAGCATTTTCCCGCGGCTTCGCCCGCGTTGTTCCGTTATTGTCCCAAAGGAACTCTTTACCCGGCTATAAAGTATTCTATGTTTCAATCCAGGACTTGGTCTACTTGCATGCCAGATTTCAGCTTGATCCATCCAGTTGTTACCCCGTTATTAGGTAACAAACATCCAAACATCTTCACAAACTCTTACATTTATAACATTAGTGGGATTAGGTTTAGGTTTAAAGAATCTTTATATCTCATAAAAATGATTCAATTCACTTTCATGAGAAAATTATAATCAACATTATGAATGTTTTGGCGAGCGCATGCACTTCACACATAATATAGTTATAACTTAAACTACTATTCCAAGGTTAATTGTTTATGTAATTTATAGTTCATCCTAGTTAATTATTTTACTAAGTGAGTATATTCATATTAATATTCATTTTATTCATAATAATTCATATTACATGTCAATACACTTGCTTAAAAAATAATACAATGCTTGTAAAATTACAAACTACAACTTACAATAGTGAGTATAGGTAGGCAATAGTACCTACTCCGTAGCTACAATAAACTCGTTAAAGCTATAAAAGGTGTTCTCGATAAGCCAACATTTTAACCGCGATTTGAAGCCCGCAAGCGACAAGGCATCCGTGACGTGTGCAGGCAGTCGGTTGTACACTGTCGGTCCCATGACGTGGGTGAGCTTGGCAGACTTTGCCAATCTGTGTTTGATGCCCACGAGCTTGTGTGCATTGCGCAGATTGCGTCCGTGGACATCTGCACCCGTCAAGTATTCGGCTAGGTGGCAGCGCACGTATACGGCTACTTGGAATATGACAACGGATGGTAGTGTAAGTATCCGGAGGGACTTAAAGTGCGGCCTTGCGGACACACTCTGGCCGACCTGTACAATCGCTCGCAAGGCTCTCTTCTGCATGCGAAAGATACGCTCCCAGTCGGCAGCGCGCCCCCACAGCTCTGCGCCATATTGAAGGAGCGAGTGCACAGTGGCGAAATAGCACGCGCGTACCACTTCTCTGGGTACCACTCGAGCCAGACGTCGCAGCGCGAAGCAGGCACTTCCCAATTTATTGCACACTTTTGTGGCGTGGGACCCCCATTGAAGACCGCTGTCTAGCTCGAAACCCAGAAATGTGGTGCTACTGACCTGCTCTATTTTTGTGCCGTCCACAAGAACCGAGAGACTCCTTGCAGTTTTTCCTCCCAGATGGAAAACGAGAAAGTGCGTTTTTTTAAGGTTCAGTACCAATCCGTTGTCATGAAAATATTGCGCCATCTGCGATGCGACATCATTCAGACGTCGTTCGAGCTCGTCAGTGTCGGGTGCATAAACCACCGCGGCGACGTCATCGGCATACATATATATATCTCCCGACGGTATCGCCTCAGGAAGGTCGTTGAGAAGTAGTGAGAACAATATATTGGATACCGATGACCCCTGCGCAACACCCATATCGGTAGCTATCGGTAGCGATCGAACTCTCCCACCGTCACTGACTACTACCTGCAATCTGTCAAACAGAATGTCAGATATGAGGGCGTGTGCTTTCCCATCGATGCCATAGTGTCGCAGTTTCATTCCAAGCACCGAGTGGTCGGCGACGTCGAACGCCTTCGAGAGGTCGCAGCACAACACCGCGACCTGCAGTCGGCGCTCGCGCGCCGCCACCACGTCGCGCACCAGCTCCCGCGCCATCGCGGTTGTCGAACGGCCAGCTCGGTAAGCGTACTGCTGCTCGGATAGGGCGCCGGTTGCGGCCAAGAACTCGGTCAGGCGCGAACTGAGGCCGTTTTCTAGTACCTTCGCCACGGCCGGTATGATGGAGACGGGTCTGTACCCGTCGATGTCCTCCCTTTTTCCCTTTCCTTTAAACAGCGGTGAGATCTTGCTGATTTTTAGAGAAGAGGGATATACCCCTTCGGAAATACAACGATTGTACAGATCCGCCAACACCGGCGACAAGGGAGCCGCGGCGAGGTGCAGGAGCTCCATCGACACACCGTAAATGTCTTTGGTCGGTTTGTGTGGGATATTTTTGGTTATGGTGGAGAATACCTCAGTTGCAGTGAACGGTCGCAAGCGCAGGCTGCGATCGGTCGGCGCGCGAGCACCTACCAGTGCGGCGCGCACGCGCGGCAGGTCGGCGCTCGGCGCACCGCACGCCGCCGCCGCTCGAGCGAACCGATCGTTCATTGCATTCGCCGCATCCTGCCGGGATTTGAACTTGATTCCGTTTGAGTCGAGAACTATGTCTGTAAAATCGACCACAGCACACGATGTTTTCCCTCTTTCCTTATTAACAATTTGCCACATCGACTTAGAGGCATTTTGATTCTGATGCATAATGTTTACATAGTGCTCGTATTTACTTAGCCTAATAAGTTCGTTATATTTTTTATGAGCAGTTTCAATAAAAAATTTTAAGTGATCATTATTTGGAAATGTATACCCTAGTTTAATCATGTCGAATAATAAAAATTGAGAATTAATAATGTCATCTGATAGCCAAGAATAATTTTTGCGGTAACTTAATTTTTTTAATGGGAAGCATATGTCAAACTTATTACTAATGGTGTTAATTACAGATATCGCCATCTGGGCCTCGCTACGGCCGCGACGATTCCATAATTCCTCCCAGTCGATGCTATAAATTGCTTCTATAAAACTATGTTTATTAGCATGTGTGTAGGTGCGAGCGAGGCGCGCGGGCGCAGGCGGGGCCGGCGCAGCACGTCGCAGCGCACGGCGAGGTGGTCGCCTATGTTTGTAGTCACGGGGCTCACGCTTGTTAAACTAGCTTGGCAATTTGTATACACATGATCTAAACAAGTAGACGAGTGACTGGTTGTCCGGGTTGGAAAATCTACTTCGCATCTGAAGTTGTAAACCGATAATATTTCAAGTAGATCCTTCAGAGAGGCATTCTCGTCCAGACAATCGATATTCATATCACCAACTATTATGCAGTCTTTGTCGAGTTCGCTGATCTTATCGAGCACACCTTCTAAGTGAGTTATAAAATCATGAGCATTTATCATGTTCGTCCTATAGATACATACTACCACTAAATCAAAGTCTAATAACTCTATTGCAGATATTTCACAACACAGTTCTACTGCCAGTTTCTGTATGTCAACAATTTCAATCGCTTTAATATTATTTTTAACAAAAATACACGACCCTCCATGAATGGACTGTTTTCTACAAAAACAAGATAGTAACGAGTAACCGTCCAAGTTAATTAAACCAATTTTTTCGTCCGAGAGCCAATGCTCCGTAACAGCCAGTATGTCACACTTTAAATCAGTATTTAATAACACTTCTAGTCTATCAGTTTTATTGTTAAGCGATTGAACATTTTGATGACAGATAACGATCTTACGTGGTTGTGGTGCGTCATACTTTAAGTTGAGAGCGGTAGCGGGCGGCCGGGGCGCGCGCGCATGCTCACTGGGACACGATCTCAGGTGTCGCGGCGTCTGCGACAGCGGAACGCTCGGCTCCCCGCCGATCGCGGGGCCGAACGAGAAACCAGTTCGTTAGGCGCACACCGCGGGGCCACACAGTCGGCGACGTCAGCCGCTCATACATACTCTCGGGCATGCCGATGATAAATGCTGCGTGTTGGTTCGTGTGGATGTTGCGTTTTTCCACCACATAGTCATCGGAATTTTCGATTTTGCACAGAAGTTGTCTGATTTGGTCAGTCGTCGTTTCAGGTCTAAATTGCCATGCCTGAATGTATTTCAGTCGCTCGACAGTTTGGAGTTCCGTACAGTTATTTCCCGTTCCAACGATTACAGAACGTTTAGGCCTGCGCTTCTTGTTCTTTACGACGACATTCCATTTTTCGTCAGGCTCGTTTTGACTTGTGCATATCAAATCATCCTCGCTTGGCGCTTGTGGATTTAGTGGCCCAACATCGTTCATCACATACGTCGGCTTCGGCTCCGGTATTACAATGATAGGGTTGGGCGACGGAGCGGGCGATGCTATAGCCGGCTTATTCTTGCTCACTGACGCTTCTCGAGGCTTGTTCGTCGGCTCCTTCGCACTACGTAACGCCGCTCGTCGGGCGCGATCGGACGTCGTCGTGGCCGTGGCTGCGGCATACGTCGGAGTGGAGGCGATGCTCTTCTTACCCGGATCAGTTGAAATAGTTTTCTTCTCGCTCGTTGCGGGTTTTGCTGGTGTCGCTGTCGGTGCTTTGTGTGCGAGTTCTCCGACTACCCTCTTTAGCTGTTCTATGAGCTGTTGTTGATCCTGGATTTTCTGATTTTGCTCATCAATGCGCGTCGTAAGAGTACCAATTTTGTTCGTAAGTAACGTTAATTTTTTAATCACGTCTTTATTAAATGTCTCCATGATGATAACAATCGGTTTTACTGAGGAATACAATAAAACGTCAAGCGCTCACAGAGTCACGTCTGTTCTGTGTGACGCACACAAAGAGTGTAAACAGATATTAAATAGATAAAGTACAACGTATACTACAGGCAGGTAGGGTAGGAGTACTTTTAAAGAGTTCGGATTTAATGGAATCATTAAACAATTCGAAAAGGCGGCATATTAAAAAAACCTTCAAATGGTATTATCGATCAAAGTAGGAATAAACGATATTGATACTTTTCTTTTTTTGTAGGGATATGTAACGATCCCGATACCGATATGTCGGCCGATATATCGGTAGCGCCGATATATCGGTATCGCCGATTATATGCAACCGATATTTGAAGAACGCGAAAAGAATTTGTTGTATGAAAAAAATCCGCAAAAAGTAATTTCAATTACTGACTTAATTTATATATTGGTATATTACCTTGTGCAATAATAATTACTGTGTTAATTATATATTTGGATCATAATAAAAAAAAAATCTGTGTTGACAATTTATTTATCTTTACTTTGCACCTTCAAGTTTTAGGTATAATAAGGACATACAAATAATAAATCTGAAGTTAATACTTCATTAGTTAGCTAAGATATCGGTATCGGTATCGCCGATAAATTACTACAAATATCGGTATCGGTATCGTATCGGCAAAATTATGCATCGCTACATCCCTATTTTTTTGTTTATTTTGGTGGCACCGAGGACCTTAAAATAAATAGCCGGACGTAGCTTCGCTAGCAAATAACTGAGCACCTCTAGGGAGCCGGTCGCTTAACGCTAGTTGGTCCGATCAATGTATGCGTGCTGCTCGTAGTAGGAAAAAACTGTGCTTGCGGTTCGTAAGTACAAAGCGAGCGGCCCACTAGAAGTGCTTTATTTATAGATTAGCGAGGCTAAGTCTGAGTATTTATTTTGTGGCGACTGACTTACAATTATATTTGTTCATAAATATTACAGTAATAAACAAATTCCTAAAAGTCTAACTGTAAGTCAGACACACAAAAGAATTGTAAACTTTTATTTCTTTAGAACGGTACCTATGGACCGTTGCATAAATAAGCTTGTCGGCATTGGCCAAATGTTTAGTCTTTGTTTAGTTCTATAAACCTTTTTAGCGCAATTGTTCCGACGCTGGTTGTAAAGTACAACGGTTGGACAAGGCCCATCTGGTCGAGCAATAGATCCCAGCGTGGGAAGCGTTTCCGCTTGGGAATCCGACCAGGCTTCTTGCCTGGTAGCGTGCCTGACGCTTGCCAGTCTGTGTTCATACGTACACTAGTCGAGTCGATCTTATATCGCTCCTAGGCCAGTCTGTGTTCATACGTACACTAGTCGAGTCGATCTTATATCGCTCCTAGGTGAGTCAGTTCGCATCCGCGCACTAGTCGAGTCGATTTTATATCCTCCTAGGTTATTTTAAAGCGTTGATTATTTTGTACCTTAATATCTGTTACTTAGTTTTAAATAGTTTGTACACGAAGTTAATATAGTTATAATTATCGCACAGAACATTCATTCATTTAATCTATCTATCCCAACACCCACATCGTACCCGATATTTGCCAAAATTTTATGGTCCTAGTTACTAGAAAGTTTTATGAAATTGCCGCTTTTTTTCAGGTTCAGCTTTCATTAGATAGACTCTGTTGTATTGTAATCTACGGAGGAGGAGGTTGACGTTCGAGTTATGAATGAGCTTGTAGGCAATTATTTTAAAGACGCGAATCATGACTATTTTTTAATATTAGCATAATTTTTCAGGTATTGCGGTATGGCTGGGTATAATCGGCGCTATCTTAGCTGTAGCAACAATAGTTATCGTAGCTTTACTTGTCGCCATGTTGAAGTACAGGAGGACAGGTATGTACTAAGTTTCATAACCCAACATAATTGTGTGCACGCGCAAAGTACTCAAAACTATCAAAGGAACCTTACTCTGACAACATTTTATTCCATTGCGATAAGCTTCGGGTAATTCTTCAAAAATATCATTCCCCTGTACCACACAATACATATTCGTGAATACCAACCTTAAAATAAATAGCTGGACGTAGCTTCGCTAACAGGTAACTGAAGCACCAAATAACCTGGTAGCTTTGTACTTACGAGCAGCACGCACACATCAACCAGTGTTAAGCGACCGGCTTACTAGAGGTGCTTCAGTTATTTCTTAGCGAGGCTGCGTTCGGCTAGTTATTCTAAGGTCCTTGGTGCCACCAAAATAAACAAAGAAAAGTATCAATATCGTTTATTCCTACTTTGATCGGTAATACCATTTGAAGGTTTTCTGTATATGCCGCCTTTTCGAAGTTTTTAAAGATTCCATTAAATCCGAACTCTTTAAAACTACCCCTACCCTACCTAGTTAGTAAGGGTAGTTTTAAAGAGTTTGGATCTTTTAAAGACGCATTTACTCCAGTTGACTTTAATCAAACGTTGTCGTCTCTCGTTACTCTCGAAAAAAAAGCTGGCAAAACGCCTAAAATTGACCCTTAAGTTTAGTACTTTCCTCTCATTTTTTTGCCTGTAATTATTTATCAAATGTATATCAAATCAACAAGACACACCGCACACTGTGTGTGTGTAATTATTGACATCAACTAATTTTTCAGTGAAACAATTTGAAAGAGACGAAAACATGAAAAGCCGCCCGCCTTTGACTTTGCCGTGCGATGGTTAGTACTTGTAGAAGAAATTAATATTAAGTTATACAATTATGTACATTAACTCGTAAGAGTGTTTGTTACCTACTGTCGAATAAAACCACAGATATATAAGAAACAAAGATGTGAAATCACACGCGTTTTGTATTAGAACCGCTGTCGCAGGTTTTGCTCACACATACATTAACGCTGTGCACATGCAAAGACAACACCCACAAATAAACTAGCGTCACCGCCAATCATCAAAGAACACAGCAACACACTACAGCAACGCTGTCGTTGCTATTGGCTAGTACACACTAACGCCCGCGCCGTCTCAATACACGCACACACTTAAATATTTCATCGACGTAAGGGCTTGACAAAGAATAAAAAGTTATCGATGAACGAATGAATGAATGTTGCTCCGTTCATCAATCACTAAAAATAAATACCTAATAACGAATCGTAATTCGTTATTTCTTTTGTATGATTTTTTTTTACAATTAGGGTGTTCAAATGGACTCAATGATGAATTAAATTGTTTACTACAATATTATATAAATAAATGATGTTGTGTTGTGGTAACTTCTTAGTTGATTAGATTAGATTAGATTTCTTTATTTCACAATATAAAATACATTATAAATTACATATGTCAATTTACACGATTTCATATTATGATCGTCAAAACGTGAGACGTGATTGTATAAATAGATTAGCTAGGCAAAGAATATATCTTTGAAGAGCTGTCGCTATCATTGTCATGATTATTTATTGTTCTTTCTCACATAATTGGTGACCCCGACGTGATCAATTATGTGAAGGAATAGTTGAATAAGATATTTCCTTTTTCCACTAAAAACGTAAATATATTTATTTAAGCAACAAAACAATAATCATGACAATGACAGCGACAGCTCTTCAAAGATATATTCTTAACCTAGCTAACCTATTTAGACAACTAAAAAGGTGTCGCCACAATGTAGGTACAACACGGAAAAAAATCTTTATTATATGAAGATATTTTAGAATCTTATTTCTCTCCCGTTAATCTAAAAGTAAAATATCCTTTACTTGTACTTAGGGATGTAACGATACACAATTTTGCCGATACGATACCGATACCGATATTTGTAGTAAATTATCGGCGATACCGATACCGATACCGATATCCTTAGCTAACTAATGAAGTATGAACTTCAGATTTATATTTTGTATGTCCTTATTATACCTAAAACTTGGCTATATTTAACAGAGAGTCAACCTTGAAGGTGTAAAGTAAAAATAAATAAATTGTCAACACAGAACTTTTTTTTTATTAAGAACCAAATATATAATTAACATAGTAATTATTATTGACAAGGTAATGGACCAATATATAAATTAAGTCAGTAATTGAAATTACTTTTTGCAGATTTTTTTCATACAACTAATTCTTTTCACGTTCTTGAAATAGTTGAAATATCGGTTGTATATTATCGGCGATACCGATATATCGGCCGATATATCGGTATCGGTATCGTTACATCCCTTTGTACTGTACAACTTTGCGTAAAGTACAAGAGTAAAATCCTAAAACTGACATTTTTTTGATAAATTGGACGTAGTTATGCAATAACGTTCCAATCCACAAAACGAAGTATCAACCTTCTGTCTTTAAAAACAAAGTCCATAATCCAATAAATTTTGCATGTGGAATGGAACGTTATTGCATAACTACGTCCAATTGACCTGGATAAGTTATTTTTACATACTGTTGTTACAATTGAAATTGAAAAATTTGTAGGGAATAATAAGGGAAAGGGGTAGAGAATAACATTCATTTTTAAAATAATCAAATACTTTAATCGCCCCTGAACAAAATATATTTATTGACATATAAGTAATTCTTAAGACATTCTTTACATATAAGTCATTTTCATCAAAGTGTTTTGAACTAATCACACTATTTTTACTTCGAAACCAGTCCTTTCTCCCAGTCGCATCGATTCATTTTTCTTTTAATGTGGCTTTAGCAGGAAACCTAAAACATCACAATGATGTAATAAATATAAAATAACTGCAACAAAATAATTGCTTGAAATGCAAAATTAATATTTTATATTTATTTAATACGTTGTCAGTGCATTAAATTTAAATATACTATGATTTATCTTAAAATGGTTCCATTCATTCATTCATCCAATCATATCGATATTTTTATCGAACAGGTAACTCACTACTGTTAGTTCATTCAAAATGGACTCATGAGAATTGACAAGGTTAAATGAACTTTATCGGTGAATTAATAGAGTCGACTTCTAAATAAATGCCAACTAAATTAAATCGGACCGAATCTACTGTGGTGCCCCTGCACAAGAAAGGTTCTACACGTAAGTGTGAAAATTATCGCACCATCTCGATCATATCGCATGCCAGCAAAGTGTTTTTGCGAATCCTGAACAAGCGGTTGGAGAGTTATGTCGTCAAACAGATACCCAAAGAGCAGGCAGGATTTGTGAGAGGTAGAGGTACCCGGGAGCAAATTCTCAATGTGAGGCAATTAATAGAGAAATGCAGAGTGCACAATGTGTCTATGGCAATGTGCTTCATTGACTACGCAAAAGCTTTTGATTGCATCAATTGGAGTAGAATGTTCAGGGTTATGAGCGAGATGGGGATACCGCAACACCTAATCTTTCTTGTGCAGAACCTATACTTGAGCGGCACATCGAAAGTGCGGATAGAAGACTCTATGTCACAATCCTTTAAAGCCCAAAGAGGAGTGCGTCAAGGGTGCATTTTGTCACCGCAGCTGTTCAATCTTATCGGTGAACACATAATGCGAAGAGTACTGGATGACTGGGAAGGTGGTATTCGTATAGGTGGCCACCTGATTACTAACCTCCGCTTCGCTGACGACACCACGATAATAGGCGCCTCTGAGGAAGAGCTAGCGGGCCTTCTGAAAAGGATTGAGCTCATCAGCGCTGAATACGGCCTCAAAATTAACCGGAGCAAGACAAAGCTGATGTTCGTTGATCGTGCTGGTACCATGTTGAGATCCCATGAGTTGCGCGATCTGGAGGTAGTGCACAAATTTGTGTATTTGGGATCACAAATAAGTGACGACAGCGACTGCGACCAAGAGGTGATCAGAAGATCGCAGATGGCCAAATCGGCAGTGAAAAGACTCGAGAGGATATGGAGGAACAGAGGCATCAACAGCAAAACAAAGATAAGACTCATGCGGACCCTTGTCTTCTCGATCTTTTTGTACGCATCTGAAACCTGGACCTTGAAAGCACGTACTCGTCGCAGGATAGATGCATTTGAGATGTGGTGCTGGCGCAGAATGCTCCGAGTATCATGGACTGAGCGACGCACGAATGAGTCTATTCTCGACGAGCTCAACATCAAAACGAGACTCTCCACAATCTGTACACAACGTGTCCAAAGCTTCTTCGGGCATCTGGTCAGGTCAGGTCCAGATAGTCTGGAGAAGCTCCTAATTACTGGTCGCATGGCAGGAAAAAGGAGTAGGGGCCGTATGCCCATGCGATGGACGGACACAATTACATCTGCAACTGGAGCTACATTGCAGGCTAGCATTCATCAAGCCCAAAATCGTGCAGCTTGGAGAGCGTTGGTGAAGAGTTCCCGCAGCCGTCACGTCCCTCAGCCATGAGGATACGACGAAGAAGAAGAAGAAATTAAATCGAAATAAAAATATTTCGGAAAACTCATTTTATTTACATACCTGTGGTAAGAAATGCCTCCTTTCGATACATTTTGGATGCGACTTCTATTTGGTCACCTTAACACAGAACAGTTTGGCATAATTGCTTGTTTTAACCTCACGAAAACGTAAAAAAGCAGAGCTCAGCGTGTGACGGCGGTTACATAGCAACTGTCAACTGTTCTCTCGCTATAAGGTCATTTTGCCCCTATAGCTGAAACGCGCGCCACGCCTACTGACCATATCCATGTTTCTTATAAATCCGTGAATAAAACCCTCCGGCCGCCATCGCAACCAGAGAACTATCTAACTATTCTTTATACCTACGCAACTGGTTGCGATAGGAGAGTCTTCATTATTTGTTCGCAACTAGACGTCGTTATCGACTACGTTTCGCAAACCAGAACTAGTCTATCGCAGCAAGTTGCGAAAAATGGTTGCGATGGCGGACGGAGGGGAAAAAAATTGGCCTTAAAAATAAAATATACGTTGAGTAGGTACAGTCAAGGAATTTAATTTCCAACCCACCTAAGGTCCAATATCGTATAGCATACTGTCATCATAAGAGCTAGCTAGACTACGACGTTACTTTGACATATCACACGCATTGTTTTGTGTCAGTAACTAGGTAACAGATTAACAACGTTGACATGGTGAACTGAAATTTGGAACGTCAAGGCACTATCAAAAAAGGTCGACAACCGCGGAATCGAAATTCGAAGAAAGTCCATCTTTCTCGCTCTTGCAATATTCGAATGAAAGGAACGCAGATAACGAAATTTAGACTATCGACGTTTGTGGTAGACTTTCCGGAGTCTGGATTCGGAATTATTTTAAAATGTTCTCGATTGACACTGACACCAACTGACACGTATTCGTAATTAGATGAGCAAATGACTTCGCAAAGAGGTTATCTTTAATATGCAGTGACAAATAATACGTATTGACATTTAAATACTATTACTGAAATAGAAATTTCGACCTTAATGCATTGTGAATGCTTAACAACATTTCAATGAAAAGGGTAGGAAATTAAATTCCTTGACTGTACCTATATGGAGTAAGACAGTCAGTAATAAAACCATGTAGTTAGTAGCATTTTTATTTCAACAGTAACGTATCACTAATCATTTCATAGTTACCACTACATCACATTTAACCTGGCTATACATTCAAAATAAATTTATTTCAGAAAAACAATTTGAAGGAGACCGATATGTTATGCATAACCTACCACCTTTAAGCGTGCCGCTAGAAAATGTGTATGAACGTAAGTACAATACAACACATCATTTATTTTGCCCTCCTAACGTAAATTGTAGTAACTCGAGCTTGAGTCAAACTAAATTATATACATATTCGTAAACAGCAAACCGAGTTATACAAGGTGTCCGTGAGCATTGCGAGGGATTTTAACAGGATATTCCAGACCATATTTTAAGTTAAAAATGTTAATTAACGTTTGCTAAATTCGGCTCGGTTTTAGAGATATTTCCATTTTTGTGTAAAAATGTTGTAATGAAATCTCCAGTATGAAACACCTTTATAATTGCGACGTTGCGAGACTTAACCATCTAATTTGACTGTCAATGTCAGATAGCAATAACCGACGTTGCCAGCTCGTCGTAAAGGCACTTTTCCACTAGATTAGAATTATTAAGCAATTATTATGTATGAAAACATAAAAAAACTAAAAATCATAATTCGACCTAGGTTCATATAACATTTATTACTCCTTATAGCCTCAGGAATTCGTAGTTAAAATCTCTCGCAATGCTCATGGGCACCTTGTATATTATCTCTTTAGACAGTTTTTAGGTACCTGTCTAATGCGTAAATACCTTTTTTTATTCATCAAAAGTGGAATATCTAAGGCAATGGCAAAGCAATGGCAACTTGTGATTTACTTACAAAGAACGGATTACTTATACCGATATTTTTTGTATGGCTAGTACCGGGATCCCGGTATTGGCCCATACAAGTAATACCGGTTTTGCATGCCCTAATATTACATTATCAGGCATCGGATATTCCTGCGCCTATTTACCTAAAGTTGGTGAATTCCCGGAAAAAACTAAGCAAGTATGGAGTAGGCTTCTTAAAGTTCCGGGATTCCGGGATTGCATAAAACGTTACGAGAATGTAATATATCGCAAAAATGTTTAGGTTTTACTTTTTTTAGGTTAGTTTTGTAAGTACTCAAGTTGATGTATGCGCTTGCCACATGTAGTAGCTGTAGCAGTATCAATGAATTCAGTAATTTATTCGGTTTACTAAATACATTTAACTCTAAGCACAAGTTTGAGATATTTGTAATATGTAGGTATAGGTAGAAAAAAAATAGTTTTTTTAATTATCACAGTGTAAATAATATTTGCTCGTTCTGTACATGGGAAATAACTTAGAATAGTACATTGCAATACTATATTAGGTATGTGTTTATGTTAGCCTAATTTCTGAAATCCCGGTAAATTCACTAACAAAAGTAAAAAAATAAATTGAGTCCGCCTCCATACCATTCAAGTACCTACGCCGACGCCGAAGTTTAGGTAAATAGGCGCAGGAATATCCGATGCCTGTACATTATTTACAGTAAATCATATGTACATATTTCTTCTTTAACGTCGTCTGTCTCTCGTTGTAATAAATACCCAAGTCCCACCGGTCCTCCATTCCTTCTATGCCACCCTGAGTTTGTTAGAAGAGTGAGAAAAGTCATAATGTGATGTTTGTAGAGCCCGACCGAACTTTTGGTTTCGGATTCGACCTAGGCGAGTTTCGGCAAAAAAACGAGTTTCGCAAGGACCTTAAAATAAATAGCCGGACGGAGGCTCGCCAATAGAGAACTGAAGCCATTTCGAATGCGCCGGCTGCTTGTACTTACGAGCCGCACGCACACATCAACTAGTTTTTTCATATTGCGAGCAGCACACACAGATAGGTAGCCGGCCGATTAGACATGCTTCAGTTCTTTGTTAGTGATGCTCTGTCCGGCTATTTATTTGAAGGTCCTTGGAGTTTCGGCTTTGTTTCGGTTTCGGCTGCCATCCAGCCGAAACAACGGCCGGTACCGAAACTGGATTCGAGGGGTTTCGCGCTGCGATCGGTCTGTCTTTATTTCAAAAAGCACAATAAAAGTTTATGCAACTGATACATAAAGAGGGTCCTTAAAACACAAGTGTGTCGGCCCGTTTCATAATAATATCACACGAGTGTTTTAAGGGCTAATTATGTACAGGTGCATACATTATTTTATCTAATCAATATTATTTCATCTACACCCATGTTAAAGTCAAATAGGTATCTACTTACCAGTGGCGTGGCGTTCAAAGAACTCGATTCCTACCGGCTTGCCTAATATCACGCATTTGACCACCTTATTCTACAGCTCTTAAGGAATATGTACGCCAAAACTGCACCGGCTTGCCCAAGGATATCTTTTACGCCACGCCACTGCTACTTACTCTAAAATGCGTTCAGAACTAATAGTATTTTATTCAACAGTTGTATAAGAAGGTTCAAAAAATGCGAATTGCGTGAGTTGCGATACGAGCCGCGAACGCGGCGAGTATCGCAAATAGAGACGCAATGAGCGTTTTTTGACTTAATTATACAACGTTGCATACAATACTTTTTCTACGACTGGGTTTTTTAAAATATAAAATACAAACAAGGCATAACCTGCAAACAAGGCAAATATGACGTATGACTGACAGTATGTGTCTATGGTAAACTTTTTTTTTAAATTTTAAATTGACATGCAGTGAATATATTAAAAATACTTGTTTTTATGTTGGCATCAATGAATTTAGTTCGGAAAGTTTTGTTTTTCTTAAAAGCCGTAGGAATTTAATTGTTTGTTAAGTTGGTAGTTGTACATTTTTATCCTAAAGTTAGAATTGAGCGCTTAATCCTTGACCTAAGTTTAACCTAGATTTAGAAGTCTGTGGCTGCTAGCAATAACGTAAAGTGACTATAACGACACTAGTGCTGTTATGGGGAATAGAGTATAGACTTCTCTGAACTCATATATGTACATATGTTCTTATATTAGTGTTCGTGACCAAGTAAAACACAGATAAAAGTACAGGAGTAGAAATTTTTTCTTATGTATGGTAGCAGTTATGTTATGGTCATAACGATATCGTATATGATAAAGTTATGACAGTGATATTCTCCGTCGAACCTCTTCCATATTGGTTTTGAAAGGTGTACCAAACTTAAAACACGTAACATTTTAAAATAGTACATTGTGTATCAAGGGCGGTAAGTAAGGAATTACAAACGAGTGTTTGTTACAAGGCCGAGGCGAAGCCGAGGGCTTTAATAACACGAGTTTGTAATTCCTTTACCGCCCGTGGCACACACAATGTTTTTCATCACACTTGTGAGGAAATCTGATTAAAATAACCTTACTTAACCTAAATAAAATTGTAAAACTGACAGTGACATTAGTGACATATATCAAGCCGACAAGTCACGTTCGGAAACCATAGCGGTAAAGACTTAAAATGGTTGATTTTATATTTGCAAAATACTGAAATACACTATTTAAACATTTAATTAATGTTACAGAAATATGTGTTTACATGTATTTGCAATAACAGTTCTCTTTAAATAAATATTTCAGGAATAAAAGTTAAAAAAGTAAGTTGGCGTTTTCTTTGAACATGACAAATAAGAGTAAAACAGAACCAGCGTTTCAAATTTAAAAAGAAAACCATTACGCCCTAGGGCGTAATAGGTCATTTACGGCCCGCAAAACCTACGTGTAATGACACCATTTTCGAGCAAGTGTGATGAAAATGTATTTTTCATCACACTTGCTCGAAAATGGTGTCATTACAATCGAATGGTGTCATCGAAATCGTCGTTTCATACTAACTACATATATGAAAGAAATATGATGTTTCTTTATTTGTTTTTTTTTTATGCGGGTAAATTACACCACAATTTAAAGTTACATAATATTGATACAAGAAATCAAAGAACATAGAAAAATTAAATGGTACTCACATGTGGTCCAGACCGGGAATCGAACCCGGTACCTCTGGATTTCCGACCCAGCGCCTTATTAAGGCAATGTGCAAAGGTAATGTAATTAGTTTCAGTTTATAAAAGTAAAACGCTCGCTTTGCAGAAGTCTACGGGCACGGCGCGGGCCTCAAGAGGCCGAAGGTGAGGCCGAGAGAGAAGCGGCTTTAAGGAATTAATCGTCACGACGGAATCCCTAAATTAAATAATTGGAGGTTGTTCCTGTTAAAATTCCTTGGAGGTTGGGACGGGTCTGCGGAACATCCGACACAGAGATAGGACTGACTCACTGCACGATTCCGTCCCGCGGTAATTATTATTAAAATTCGCCACTCTAGGGTGAAAAAAAGAGTACACGTTATGCGATAGAGAGAGACGGTCGGATGCGGGTCAGCGCCGTCCGGTCATCTGATGCGAACGGCAGTTTTGTGTTTGGAGAGAGGCTTCTATACGTAGTACTGATTCTTATTCTCTGACAGATGGCAAAACAGAATATATCTTCTTTTCGTTCAGGATAGAGATGTTAGGTCCGTGGGGTCCCATAGCCTATATAAAGACCTCTGTAAAATACTTTATGCTTTTTTAAGTGTAGACATAAAATAATGTACACAACACGGGAGGTAATAAAGAAAGCCCTCGATCGCATATTTACGTCCCTCGCTTGCAGCTCGGGCCGCAAACACCTACGATCTCGGCCTTTCTTTGTATTACCACCCCAGTTGTGTAATGTACTATTAAGTCATGACTGGTGACCGAAGAGCTGGCAGCTTCCTCGCACAACGCATCAGCATTACGATTCAGCGAGAATACGCTGCCAGTATATTCGGAACCTGCCGCGGGGCACACTTTTTAAGTTTATTGTAATTATGTTTTAGTTAGTTAAGTATTTGTTAATTTAGTTTTAATTAAGATTTGTATTAAGAATATTCCATTACTATTTAGTTATTTATATATCAATTCTGAGAGGAAATTATCACGTTATTAGTGTACAGTTACAGTTATGTTATTAACTTGTGCAATGATTGACATCGAAAACAAAAATAATAACGAAATGACACCGAAAATATTAAATACAATTATATTTGTTACAAAATACTTAATATTGTCTTTGGTTCCCGCGATTATCACTCATAGTAATAAAACAACTTAAACGGATTAAATTTTGACAGAGGAAATTTATGATTTTCTCAGTCTACCCGCGACCACGAACGCTGAAAAGGGTTACGAAACGTCGGGACTTAAAATGTAGTAATATACGCGATTTAATCCGTTTAAGTAGTTTTATTACTACAAAAAACTTCACAAATATAATTTCAATGTACCTACCTACAATTATTTTTTATTTTTGTCATAATTCAATATTAATTTTACTTTCGGTGGCAATAATTGCACTAGTTGACAGTTCTGTTTTTTACAATGGTATGTTACATTAAGTCCTTAAGAATATGTGGCATTGTTAAAGAAATTTGTTTTTACTCAAATTAACAGATATTTTAACTAAAAATGGGTGTAAATACAAGGTGTAGGTATGTATCTAAATTGCTGATAAGACTATGTTCTTTCTCTAAAAGTGCGTGATTATAAAGTAATGAAGATAATTACATTTGTTTACATTTTTGTTCATTTCAATCGAACTCCACTTTAATTGGATTGTACTAATATAATTTGTCGCCGCCTCGAATTGCCGACAACGATTGATCGAATGTTTAATTTTATCGACATAATATAATTTCATCAGTAACATTTTTCTTTGAAACCATTTTTTTCTTGGGATTGATTTTAAACAAACCTAAACCCAACCTAATGGTTATTTATATACCCTTTTAAAAATCTTGAACCTTTTTCGCTTCCAGAGAAAACAGTTTCCGTAATAGAAATTCAGTGAAATTCATTGAACCATTTCGACAAAATGTGTACGAGGTACTTAGATTTCAAACCCGTGCTCGGACACATTGCTCGACGATCGAATTTGTCGGTTTTTTTGTGCTTGAACAAATATTAGCTTGATAAGCTGTTAAGTACAACTATCGGACTGCGTGGCCACGGTATAATACAGTCATTTATCTTCCTACAAAATGTACACCGTGCGCTTGAATGTGTTCGCGTCGTGTACGAACGCACTACAAGCAAAGAAATGAGAATGCCTAAGAATACTCCAGTATGGATCGCACTCAGACAGACGTCCTATCGCGCGTCTATGTGAATACGTGTCGCGCGCTCCTAAACCCCAAAAGTTTCCAACTAGGGGTTACCACTTCCAGTTATTATTAAAGGGTTGAAAACAAACGGTCGAACAATTATCAACAGGTTGGTACATTACGCACCTCAAGTCAAGGGCTCACACAACTAACTGCGTAGTCACACCAAAATAATTTATCGGCAGATGATAACCAAAACTCACTAATGAGGGAATCAGAATTAGAAATCAGAAATCCACCAGCTGGCAGCAGGGTGGCGAAAGGTCTATTTGGCAGTAGATGTCAAAATCAGGTGGTGTGATTGGTGGATCTTGACGCCTACTACTTATACAGACCGAAATAATGGAAAAACAGAGCATTTTTATGATAAAATCAGATAAATATTTCGCCCGTGCTTCCCATACTATACATTTGTCGTACGTGAAGAACGATGTAAACTGATAGATATCTTAATTGGGTACTTGACTGTAACTGAAATTTGTAAAAATTATATAAGATCCTGTTAAAATAAGCATAATAAGGAAATATGTTCAAGTTTTGAGTTTGATACCTCACGTGTAACTTTTTTTATGAGCCTCCAAAGTTGGATGGGAAAGTCCATTTTAAAAGTATAAAATTATTAAAAACTATTAATATCATTAAATAAATCATAAAATTTATAGTAACTTTTGTCACGAAACCGTTACTATAAACGCAAGTTTTAACATAGTTGCAGAACAAAGTTATTGATTTCCCCAAACAACGTATGAGCAGTGACGTCACTGTATAACGGGCTTCAGAAGGGAGCGTTTCAGCACGTATTTGGGAAAGTCTAAAAATGTGATTGTAACATTGTAGTATCTCGGTGAGTTTTTATGATATTGAAGTGGTTTTTTCACTAACATTTCTATTATTGAGAGGTGTTTCTATAACATATGAAAGAAAAAAGTTGTCAAGTAGCCAAATTGGCTACTTGACAACTTTTTTCTTTCACCCCGTCGTACAGGGTGGTATCGGGTAAACTTCAAATATTTGTTCACGTCTTGTCATCGTAATAGCAACGGACTTATTTAAAAAATTCGTCAAAAGGACAACAACAGTATTTAAAATATAATTTTATTCTCATTCATTCACATAATTTATTAAATAACATTCGTAATAAAGAACTTCAAGATACACAAACGTTACAAAAATACATGACACAACCAATCACACGACACACTCCTCTATAAAAATTACTAGAACTCCTCGTACCCAAAACTCTATTCTCAACGAACCTATAAAGATGCGTTTCCACTTACGTGTAGCTGGGCTGAGTTGGGTGTGATTAGTCAACTTACTCCGTTCTTCCCCGCTCTACCCAGCTCCCAGGTGGAAACCCACCCTTATTCCACCACAACTAAGCCCCGCGACTCTTCGTCACTCGACAAATATTACCTATCGCTTTCAGTACAGTACACTGCGAAAAAGACAACAGATGATGTTAACAGAGGTATTTTCGGATGCGGATATTTCGAGACTCACATCCGCGAACGCGGATTTTTGTATAATTCCATGTAATTTAAAAAAAGACACTTTGCTAATCGATAAAAGTACTAAACAAACATGCACATGAGACATGGCAATCCATCATCACGGCTAGGCCTCGTCTTTACAGTCGAGTTCATCATTATCTGAGCAAAGAACGGATCAAAAATATCTGATCTAGTTCTTATGCTTCTGACAATAGAGTCTTGTTCAGATATTTTTGTACAACAAATTGCTCTGACCCGCAATCATAATATAAAGACCGCATCGTTTTCCTCCGGATGCGGATTATCAAATTAATGCGGAATTTCCGCGGCGCGGATGAAGGCGCAAATATCCGCACAACAATGCTTTTCACGCTGCACTCCAGCTGGGCTAGCACATGCATAGTCGCTCGCGCGTTACAGATATTCTAGAGCAGCGGTCGGCAACCAGCGGCCCGCGGGCCGCATGCGGACCGCGAACCGCTCACTTGCGGCCCGCGAGCCTCCCTGGCTATTTTGTATGTAAAGGTCGATATATTCAGAATTGTATAAAATCACCAATTATTAACATAGTGCGGCCCGCGTCAATTTCGTGGGTTATTCCCACCTGTTACCACCAATTTGTTACCAGTGGTAACAGATGGGAATTTTTTTCCCATCTTTCACCACTGGTAACAGATGGGAATTTAAATTCCCATCTGTTACCACTAAAATAAATGGTGGTAACAAATGGGAATTTTATTCCCAGTAGGGTAAGTGCTCCAGTGAATGAACACTTAAGGAAATTTTCAACATTAAAAAAATATTTTTGGTAGATCGCAATAATTAAATTCAAATATTACTGATCCTATAGAGTAAACAACTATTCTAGTTTCCTAAAATCACTTTTATTTTGCAGTAGTGCTGCACAGTTTTAAATTATAGCAAGCTGTAGGGGATAAAATGGAAAATCACCAGTGAATGAACACAAAATTCTAGTAAATGAACAAATGAAACCAATGAATGAACTACCTTAAAATAATGCTTTATTTTGGTGTAAAAATACAAAAAGATTCTTGGTCATATTGGAATCTTTTGTATGATTTTTTTGAAGTTTCCATGTTCTAAAACAAGAAAAATACAATAAATGTTGTAGTTCATTCACTGGTCTTTGGAAACTAATTAATGAACTGTCTGTCATTGCGGTAGTTCATTCACTGGAAAACTCGGACCAGTGAATAAACTGTTAAAAGTTGAATAAACTGTTAGAAATTGAATATTTAAAGTTTTGTTCGAACACTGGCCTTTTGTCAGACAGCACATTTCTATCAAAGTCATAGAAAACCAAATCTTATAACTACTACTGAAACGTCAAATATTGAACAAACAATAAATCACGCGATTCCAGTGAATGAACCCCCCCGTTCGTTCATTGGATTTAAGCCATTTTGATTTCTAGTTATAGAACACTGGATTAAAAGCCACTATTTGAAAATAAATCACATTAAACTATACATTAATAGCACGAACATGACCTTACGGCTTAAAAAAACACGCACTGTACAAGGCAGACGCACGAGACACACGCAGTAACACATTAAACACAACGTAGCTTGCCTTAACCCTTATTACACCTCCATATAAAAAACTAACAGCAACCGCATGCCCACTTTACATCGCCGCTATTTTGACACTGATGCGTATGAGTCGAAGTAAGTGCTACCAGAGCTTGTCAAATAATGTTGCTAACCGAAAAAAAAATATCACGCGTGGTAAAAAGGTACAGAAATCTTATTTTACTACAAAAACATGCATTTTGTTCGTTCACTGGATTTGTTCATTCACTGGAGCACTTACCCTAGTTACCACCAATTTTTTTAGCTTATTTAATGCTATTGATGAAATCTGGAGATATATGTACATACATACTTACACCTGTATCCCATTTGGGCAGGCAGAGACGACAGATTACGATTCCTACACAACTCGTCGTTTTTGCCTTTAAAAAATGTTTAATTCATAACTATGGGTTTATTCACATTTTTTACTTTATAACTTTAAAAGAATATTTCATTCGAAAACATTTGAGCTCACTAATAGCTCTGTAAAATTAATCGTTTTTGAGATAGGTATGAGGCTTCAAAGCCAGATATTTGAGCTAACAAAACTCATCTAAATGAAACGTGATTCTGTCACAAATATTGGCATTGGCAGCGGCCGTAGCCTACATACAATTCTTAACGAATGTTGGAAATAACATCCTTTAGCTGTCGCTGGTGCCACGAAAAAAAAGTGATAGTACCTATAATATAAGTTAACCTGCGCAGCAGGTGGCTTGTATGGAAGTTTCTTTGGAGTGGGCTTCTGCGCAGCTTTAGAATGGTGAAATCAGCAGCCGAGAAAAAAATATCATCCACTCTAGGTACTTCTTATGATACTGAGGAAATATCCGTCATTTCCACCTGATCATTTCTTGCGAAATATCAATTCAGTCATTCCTAATTCTTTAACACTTTCACTGTCAAGAACGCCCCTAGCGAGTTCTCAGTAACTTTGCTCACATGTCACCCGACTCCCGAGGGGAGTTCGTACTATACAATTATAGATGGCCAAAGGCAATGTCATCCGACTCCTCTAGCGAGTTCTTACGAAACGGCTGATTTTTCAGGGTTGTCACTATATCTCGTTTTTTGAGGATTAGTTATTAATCTTCTATTCTGTTTATATCAGTAACATATAAAAATGCATTAATAAGGTTTTTAGGAACGTCGTTACTTTAAAACTTTGATAAACCACAGGCCGGCTAGCGCGAAGATCGCGCATTTCGATTTTTTTTATCTCCTACTATTTCTTTCAAATATGTCAGTGCGATAGAGATTTCTCGAAATTTGGTGATGGGTGATGAACTCCAGATTTGACGCCCCGCAGGTAACAATGATTTCTACCCTACCGATTACCGTTTATGTATTATATGTACATATCGATGGCAAAAATGGGATATATTGTAACCGACAACCGACCACGACAAAACATAATTAAAATATTTTAACAAAATAACATCAAACGGAGTTACTCGCACTTTTACACCGAGATGGGTGCTCAGGCAAATTTGGAAAATCACTGGGTTGCATTCGCCAACTTCAAATAGATAACGAATGGCAAACAAGATCTCCAGGGTTAAGCGTATGATCGCAGTAACTACATCCTTTTGTCAAAGAAATTGCGACTCTATTCTGTGCACGACCGTACTAATCACCGTAACTGTTCAAAGCTGCTTGTTACGTTTCGCTTCTATGCAGGTGAAGTGCAGTGCCATTTTATGACTGCAATCCTATTGTTATTTACTGAGAACTGCCGCTTAGAAGATATTAATCTTGTTACTTAGTTGAATTTCTTCGTTTATTTTTCTCCAAATATTATTATACAAACCCGCCTATAGGTACTCATGAAACCTACAGTTACTAAATATACGTAAACACAAATTAGGTTTTACGATTTAAGAATACTCTTAACTCCTATTGATACATATCTGTAATGTATACAATTTAATGTATCCAACTGATACTTTTTTTATTTTTTAATCGTATTAGGTGAAAAAAACATCGTCTGCAAAAACATACCTATTTAAAAATCTACAACACCTACTTTTCGACCAAGGCTTTGCACTGTATTATAGAATAAACCCCGAAAAAATCGAGTATTTTGTGTTTTGCACCACAAATACACACAAGCACACTTTTCCTTTGCTTGCAAAATATACAGTTTGTTCACGGTCTTGAGAGAAAACAGGCCAAAATTAAATAACAATAAACACGCTGTCGTCATTTATTATCTCTTTCGTTTTCCGTAAGTCTGAAAGAGATAGCATATTTAAAAACACCACGCGAAGAACAATGCTACCCTTTCCATGAGCCGGTCATCCCCTATATCTGATCCAGTGTTTGAAAGTAATACTCTAATCAGTCCACTTCCAAGTGTATCAGAATCAAGTGGGAGTATGGACGCGTTAAATTTTATTAAAAGAGGGCGAGGGACAGTTTTACTACACGCAGGATGTGAATATTATGTAAAACGAAAACATGCGCGGACGAAGTCGTGAGCATAAGCCAGTAAAATATATTATTGTTACCACTAAAGATTTTTTTCCCACTAGTTACCACCAATTGTTTTAGTGGTAACAGATGGGAAAAAAATTCCCACTTGTTACCACTAAACCGCTTAGTGGTAACTAGTGGGAATTTTTTTCCCATCTGTTACCACTGGTAACAACTTGGTGGTAAAAGGTGGGAATAACCCAATTTCGTAAGCTACTATGTGGCCCTTGGCTGCTAAAAGGTTGCCGACCGCTGTTCTAGAGATACAGTACAGTCACCATACGGGAATTTGCATTACACGGCTAAATTAATAACAATGACAAGCGGCGTAACATTCCCGTGTGGTCAGTGTACTAGCCTGGCAGTTATTAAATGTATACTTTCTAATCCCTAAAACGCAACAATTTTCTAAATAACAAGGACCAACTTCATGATTCACTGGAAAAGGAAATGTATTTCTAACGTGAGACTATACGGAGTGTAGGTATCGCTTCTATAGACCATGGAGTACAAAACACAAAAGAACAAAAATCGCAAGAATGCAATACCCGGGCAAATATGAAACCCAGCTTTTACCCGACTCTAAAGTCAGTTACCCGGGTTTTCGGGTACCAGGGTTGCATTGCATACAATGAACTTACCGGCATTGTCGGCCGTGTAAAGTAATATAAGCAAGCATGTGATGTTTTTTCGCGTTTGCTTTAAGGTGACTGACTTTAGATTATATTTATTATCTTTAAAACAAACTGCTTAATGTTTATTAATTACTAGGTTTTTTAACCCGGGTTCTGAGTCAAAATACCCGGGTTTTTCGATGAAAAACCATTTATAATATTTAGATATTAATGTTTTGGAATATTTTATAAATCACGTAAAGAAATAATCGAAACAAAATTAAATTTAATATTTAATTCCTGACTTTTATTTTTTATTAAAAATGTTCCTACTACTTTACCTTTGACATGAGTCATGACTTAAGTAGCAAAGCATTAGACAAATCAAATCACAACTTTCCCAAGTTGTGCCCAAATATAATTTATTTAATATAAGCTCAGAAGAGAGGATACGCATTTTATACATATCAACGTTTGTGGAAATTCGCGTCCCAATTTAATTTCCTCTTGAGTAATATGGTTATGTTTTAATTAACATAACCCCAACAGCGGTTTCGGTACGCGAAGTAAGGAGATTTGTGGTTGGTTCAGGGAAATAATTAACATTAAGGACTAACAGATCAACAACGTTCAGTTTCGTTTTGTAATTCGTTTGTAAGTCAAGATGCTAGATTTCAGCCATTATAGATGCAGGCCCTCAGACTTGTTAAATCATGAATATAGGGTATAGGTACTTTTGTCGCAGCCTTTAGTTATTTTTGTCAAACTATGCGAAACAAAAACGCGTCTTTATGTGCGATTCACATTCAATCTTAAAAGAGTTAAAGACCGTCTCAATACTATCTCAAACCGAAGATCTGTTAAGATTCGGCATTTGAGAAGTTCTGTACATATTCTGGAATAGTACTCTCGTAAAAGCACACAAAACTTTCGAGAATTCCATTTAAAGTAAATAAATATTTAAGTATCCCCCAATCGAAGGTTTATTGAGGCCTTAAACTTAATATAGCTATTAGCTTTCCTAGTTTATGACCATTACGACTTCTCATCGTCTTTATATGATTAGGCGTCGTCTCAATTATTTTATTAACAAACTCTATAAATAAAACAACTGGCCTGTTTATACCCGATAACTTGGTTATAAGGTCATCAAACAAGCAGCATTGTGGCACGGGAAGAACTGCATGTCAATTTATATCATTTCTTTCCCAGCAAGTCATTCAACAAGTCCTGATTACTCAAACTAGAATCGCCAAATATATTCGTCCGTGATTCGGCTCTAGAGTTCCTTCGTCCAGAAACCGACCGTTTCCTAGCAACTGGCGCTTCAGAAGCAAAAACTTGATCTGATATCATATTAAAGTTATTATTCAACTCTGACAACGTTTCGGGTGGTATTTCACCGTTTGAGTTAACAATGTCGTTGATTTTATCAACCGCTTGCAAATGCTGAATGATCGTGTCATTATTTAATTTCGATTGACTGAAATCTCGCATGTGTTTGTCAATAACTTTGCTACTTTTTTCTATGTCATGTATGATATCTTTACAATACGTATCTATAGGTTTGCCTGATAATTTCCTTTCGAGCTTATTTTTATCCACGTTAGTTCTAGTGGCTGGCACGGGATTAGACACTTCTAGCGTTTTGAATTCCTCACTGACAATCGTAGTGTTCTCTACAACATCTTCATAAAACGATACATTCGAATGCCTCCGTCCCCTCGATTTGGGTCTCTCCATTTCATCAACGTCGCTAATTTGTTCCTCAATCGATTCATCGGTAGATTTCTTTCTAGCCGCACTAGATTTTCTCGATAGTGGTTCGTCGTTCTTTATTTTGTTGATTAAATCAGCTTTCATAGCGTCTAATTTCTTTTGTACTTCGTCTGGAGAGGAGTTTTTGAAGTCGAGTTCCTCATCGAAGATGGCTAGGTCGGCCATACCGTCTTGGACAGTTTTGGCTATCTCTATGATGTCGTCGGAGCCCTTGGAGCTCTTCCTGGTGTTGTTGGACGTGGAGCGAGTGGTGTTGGAGCTGTAGCGGCTGCGGGCCGCGTACCGCGAGCGCGGCTCGGCGGACGAGCTGGTCTCCTCGTCGTGTGACAAGGCGCTACTAAGGCTCCGGGAGTTCTCGCACAGTTTCGCAAGCAAGTTATTCTGGTCCCCCTGCAATCACAATCAAGATAAAATAAATAAGGACGTAAACTGTTAATTGTATTATCTTATTTATTACAGCCAGAACTGCAACGGAACGGATTAAGTACTCAACCAAATACAAATACATATTGTCTGTATTTTGTACACATTTCAACTTTAAAAAAAGATGCTATGCTTTAAATAGCTAAAAATATATAAAAGCCTTTCTTTTAAACTTTACGTTAGGTATTATAGCATTCTTGCCCCGTTTAAATAACAGATTTCAAGTCAATCCGACCACTGAGCAACGATGGACTTGTAAATGCTGGCCCAAAATGACCCACTGCAATAACGAAGCGAGTTGAGCTGCGTCGTAAGGAATTCGCCAGGTAATATTGACACGATAATTACGACCAGAGTAGCGTGCCAGGCCTTACAAACAAACAGTTTTGCGGTAATCAGATCCCGACTGCATAATGGCGAGGACCAGTGAGACACGCATGATATGGGTCACCTATTTTTGGCATTATTTTATTTGTCCGAATGTTCTATTTGCCCGAATACTATTGTTATTTTACAGATAATATTGACTTTTCAGAATAACTATAAAAGAAACCTAACCTAACCTAATATGTTCTATATGGCTGATGTAAAAGATTTTGCAAAATATTTTCCGTTAAAGCTAGAGAAAAATTATGCGAAATAAAATTCGGGCTAAACAATACATTCGGACAATGTCATGTCATACCTACTGTCTCACGTGAATACGATTGGGTTTTCTTTTTTTTTAGAACTAACTTGACCTACGAGTCCGACTGACTCTTTGGTAGGAAACGGACCAAGCAAGTTCGCTAGCCGTGGCCACCGTGACTTTTCACTGATTGCTCAAAGTGAGCAACGAACCAGCGGGAATGGTTGAAACGGTTCAACCAGCCCTTATGTAGAAAGTCATGCGTGTCTCCTCCGGTCTTATCGAGTATGTAAAGATAGGGACAGAATGATACTCACACTGCCCCTGCCGTCGTCTCTGTCGCTGTCCTGGCTGCGCGGCAGTTTCCCGGCGCGCGGGAGCTGATGCGTGGACGCAGACTTCACCGGCGATTTCACCGCCCTGCCCTGCCGCGCCGAGTACAGCATCTTCTCCTTCATCTGTACAACCGAGGACATATTAAGCTGGTTTTAATGCAATTGGTCCTCTTTTTACTGTTGGGGTAAGTAGGAGCTGTTGAGGGAGATTTACCTTTACATTATGAATGTAACGTTTTCAGGTAATAAAATGCACTTTGCTGTTTGTCAATCAATATGTAGGTCTTATTAACATCTAAGTACCTAAGCGATATCTCTTGCCTGAGAAGAAGATATATTCGGTGTATTCAGACTTTCAACTGCAATAACACAAAAAATCAGAGGAGCATGTTCAGATAAATATTACGTACAAGAAATGCTTTGTTAATATTTAGTAAGTATTAATACTAAATACAGCATTACAATAGATGAGTATAATTTATGTCATTTCTATCTGTATTGCCGTTCGTACAGGAAAGCAAATTTTTACAGACTTCTCGCATGAAGGAATAAATTAGAAATTACCTCAATGATAGTGGATAGTTTGTCAGCATTATTGATAGCCAAGTCTAAATCGTGGCGCGTGTCTTTATGCTTGTTAATCTCTGTCTGCAGCTGATGCTTGAAGTTCTTGGCTTCCAACGCGATGCGCCGCTGCAGCGTGCTGATGGTCTCGTTCTGTTGCTGCACTTTCAATTGAAGGTCCGACAGCTGGGATTGTAGTTTCTCCCGCTCGAGGAGGTTTCTGAAAAAATATCACCTGAAGGCATCCACTGCTGAACATAAGTTTCCCCAAAAGACGTCCACAACGAACGATCGCATGCTTTTTACGTTTGTCGCTGGGCTGAGCATATAGCTCGAATAACCGACGGTCGAGGGGGTGTAAATGTCCACGAAACTTGAAACTACGCGAGTAGGAAACAACAACTGATTTATTTACACCAATGTGTGTACATCCATACAGAACATATTCTATCCACAACAGATATACAACGATCCATTACAAATTAACTTTTCCCAAGTAACAATGGAACAATCTATCAAATAGTCTATCAAATCAGTCTAATAGTGATTTAACGATTTTGCTTAAGCTTGCAAATGACATTACAATCAAATGACTTTTGAGTCCACAAATAAGTAACCCGCAAAACCACAATCCGAAATGCGGAGCGGAGATTGCCTTAGTCATCCCACAGGATTAATTGATGACTTGGTTAAATTCGCTGAAAGCTTATAGAAATATCTCGATGTATTTAAGAGACCCTACGATTTTAGCAGTAGACACCGTAGCCACTGACCACAACTTCACTTGTCGCGTGACACAGCATGACTTGACACTTTGACGCAAATGGAATGAGACAGTTAATATTTGGCGCGCATTTATTATAGCGTTTTACTTTCGTCGCTGTCGTCTCAGTAAATGTTGTTCAGAGATACGATGCCCCGAGACATGGGCCATACCTACGGTGGTGCAAGGTGGGGCATTTGCTCAACCCTACTCTCTGACCCGAAGCTAAGAATAATTTCCTACTACGTCATTGATTTACTTCTGCCCCTTAAAAAAATGCTGGGTATGCCCATACCCAGAGCTTAACTTTCAATGAAACCTGGAGACAGTCCTGAGACCGAGTCTACGTTAATCAAAGTTATCGCGATTTGACCTTCCATTGTGATAAATAATCTTAGGACAGCAATGACTTTCAAAAGTGGTAAAAACGTTCGGAGAATCGCTCTGATACATGGCGACCATTGCTGACAAACCTGTCCTTGCTCAAGTCGAGAAGATGCTGGTGCTCATCTCGAAGTTGCTGCAGCTGCATGTCACGCTCCTTCAGCTTCATCAGCGCCTCCTTGCACTGTTGCTTCAGTTGCTTGTACTTGGTCTGCTGGATCCTCATCTCTTCTGTGTGCGAGTTGAGGACCTGCGGCAGTTCCGCGTTCGAGTTCTCGTATCTGTGAATTCAAAAGTTTTTTTGATGATGCTTTTACCGATGGCAAATATTGATAGTTAGCCAGCAATACCATGAATAGAACGGTAAACAATTAATTTTACCTTTGCAATGCGATCTCTTGTTTCTTCTGCATAGCTCGCAAAACCCGGTTTTCGTTACTCAGCTCCTGCGCAACAGTTAAAAAGATAAATATCTCTAATAGATTCTTAATAAAAAAAATCGCTTCAATCGGTCTATTTTAGACTGAGTCGATATTCTGGGCACAGATTTGGGACACGGGCATCAGGTACACATACACAAGAGGCGATTACTACGACTTAGGCACACCGAAATATGGTTGACACGGGTCTGTCTGTGCTCTCACCCCATCCCTTTATTGCTGAGATGAAACAATCCGTAACATATAGGTACCGTTGCAAAAATGTTATTCGATCGGAGATTCGCGAGTACCTGCAGATGGTACTGCAAATCAGCGAGCTGGTTCTGCAGCTGCTTGACCCGAAGCGTCTTGGCGGAGAGCACACGCTGCGCGATGAAGCTGCCCGGCTTCATGCTGTGACTGAACATGTCTGCCGTCAGGGCGTTCAGTCGCTTTTGCTTCGCCAACAAGCTCCTGAGCTAACATATACCTTTACTACGAAATTATTCTCTCGAAGATTCGAAAGTACCTGCAGGTGGTACTGCGCATCAGCGAGCTGGTTCTGCAGCTGCTTGACCCGGTGCGTCTTGGCGGAGAGCACGCGCTGCGCGACGAAGCGGTCCGACTTCATGCTGTGGCCGGACATATCTGCCGTCAGGGGGTTCAGCCGCTTTCGCTTCGTCAACAGGTTCAGCCGAGAGTTGCTGCTGTATACGGTAGTCGCAGACTCTTTTCTGCAATGTTGTCTTTGATGTAAAATCTATTGAACGACTGTGTTAGCACGTTACCTATCCCGGTGCCCCCAGATCTTAAAGTAGGTTAGATTTGACTTGGCCAGTTTTTATCAGAATTAAAAAAAATATATATATATATATATATATATGTTGAATAACTTTATAAAATGACTGATGTAATGAAAACTGGCCAAGTCAAATCTAACCTACTTTAAGATCTCTCATTTTTAAATAACAGCAATTGTTATAGGTATCCAATAAAGCAAAGAAATAGAGTTTAATACTTGTTCATAATGTTATTTTTTTTTATTCATATTTGGATTTTGCATAGGACTTGGCACTCATTTAAATCTAGCCAAGCATAATGTTTGTATTGAACTTGTTTGTATTGAAATTTATGTTTTTGGTGGGATTTATTTTGCCTGAGACGTTCATACCGACGTCGACGTCGGTCGTACGTGACGACCGCTTTAGCTTAGTTGGTAGTGACCCTGCCTACGAAGCAAGAGGTCCTGGGTTCGAACCCCGGTAAGGGCATTTATTTGTGCGACGAGCACGAATATTTGTTCCTGAGTCATGGATGTTTTCTATGTATTTAAGTATTTGTATCTATTAAATATATCGTCGTCTAGTATCCATAACACAAGCCTTATTGAGCTTACTATGGGGCTAGTTCGATTTGTGTAAGATTGTCCCCTAATATTTATTTATTTATTTATAGTACGGTCATGGTATGTTACGGTGTAGTGGGCAGAGACCATTAATATATAGAAATTTTAGGACACTTTTTTTCTCGTAAAAAGAGTCTCGTACGAAGAGTAAAAAGAGCACGTAATTTTAAGTACAAATAGAAATGCTCGTTAGGACACTTAACTCAAGTGGTTCAATGTTTGGATCCGATAACATTTTAATTAAGCCCATACAATGAGAAAGAAGTTAGAAAGCCGTTTGTGTCTTTTTTGACATGCAAGTGCAGTACAGTTTTTAACAGCAGCAGGACTAATATTCCATGGTTTTATTGCGTGTTTATAAGAGAGAAGGTTTCTACATGAAAAATAAATAAAAGACTCAACTGGACGCTATTAAACCTCTACAATCCTGATCTCAACGGTAACGTCCAAAAAACATCAAGATTCGTCTTCATTCTAAGAACTTTTCAAATCTAAGAACTTTTTAAACGTCTGGTGCCTGTAAGATTATCATTAAAACCTTTTAAGACGCACACGTGTCCTTGTAATATTAAGCTATTATGACCATTATAGTTTGGCAATAGAACACCATATTTCAAACTAAACATTTCCAAGGGGTTTATGTCGCTATATCCGAAATTGAGCCTTAATACAATAGCACGAAAATCGATTTTCCAATAAAGCGATGAGTAATTAAGAACATATTACGGGTAGATAATTTTCACGGTTGAAACTGAGTTTCCTTTATCCTTTGGCTGATTACACACATTGAAAGGCACACGACCTGAGACTATTCATAGAGGGTTGACTTTTGAACCGAGGTCACAAACATAGTTCATGTTTTCCGACCTTCTACTGTTAGTTTGCAATAGAAATAAGGTTATAGGGACAAAGTCTCAACTAACACAAAGTTTGAAAATTATATTTGTATGAACTTCCATACTAATTCGCGGCCTTTTAGTTTGAGGACGGCAGTATAGATAAGTATCGATACATTAAGCCTACCCTTATTAGTATTCCGAGTGTTCACTTAACGACTCTCACAACTCGCCTCGTCGGCGACTTATTAACTTGATCTCAAATTAACAGCCTCTGCATACTCTTATTCGAAAATTATTAAAGCAATGATTCAGCGTGTTGTGTATCATTTGTATTATAGCGCGTAGTTAAGGTGTTATACCATAATGCCGTACCTGAGAGACGTAACACTGTAAGTCCTATTGTTTTCCATACTTACTTGCAGTGTTATGCTTCTCAGGTGCGGAATTGTACATTTGTAAACGAATGTAAACTTTATTGCAACGTCTTTAGGTCCACGGGTGGTCAGTTAAAAGTGGCTTCGTTTGTACAATCAACATTATAGATAAGTTTCTGTCAAAAAAAGATTTTTTTAAACAAGCTTTTATTGCCGATTGTACTGTTTTTGTATGATCGAAAACTGCTCGTAACAACTAATCAAATGTGCTTAAACACGGTGAATTTATATGTGATTTAGATGATCCTATTGCTACCATCAAGCTCCATTATCAGATCAGCTCCATGTCATAATAATATTGTATTGTCATCTGATTTACATATTCTTGCAAAATTTCAGCTCAATCGATAACCGGAGAGTGGAGTGGGTCAAATTTACCTTGCAAGATTTGATTACATTACACAGACACCGCCGGGACAGGGGCAACTAAATAAAATCTTGGAAAAAAATGCACATAATTTTTCCCGAAAATACTATATTACGCGATCCTACGCCAACATATACTATTTTTAAAATTTTCCGTTCCTAATATCGATGAGTATCGATATATTAGGCCCGCCCTTATTAGTATTCCGAGTGTTCACTTATCGACCCTCGCAACTTGCCACGTTGGCGACTTATTAACTTAATCTCAAATTAATAGCCTCGCCATAATTATTGGAAAATTATCAAAGGAGTGATTCAGCGTGTTTCTAACCCCTGACTAAGCAATGCAGCTCGTTTCTTTTTAACCGACTTCCAAAAGAAGGACGGTTCTCAATTCGTCTGTATGTTTTTTATTTTTTTAACCGACTTCCAAAAGAAGGACGGTTCTCAATTCGTCTGTATGTTTTTTATTTTTTTTATTTTTTTTTTGTGTGTTTGTTCACCGATTACTTGAAGACGGCTGGACCGATTTGGAAAATTCCTTTTTTGTTTGAAAGGGTAGACTTTCGAGGTGGTCCCATTGCAACCAAGTCAGGATCTGATGATGTAATCTTGGAGAAATCGAGGGAACTCTTCAAATATTATAGGCACACATATAGCGATTTCGGTATTTTTCGTAATTTCTCGTCCATCTCTTATTAGCAACAAGTTTTTAGTGTTAACCGACTTCAAAACAAAGAGTAAATTTGTATCTAGGTTTCTTCCCCGATTACTTGAAGATGGCTGAACCTATTTGGAAAATTCTTTTTTTGTTTAAAAGGGTATTCCTCCGAGGTGGACCCATTGCAACCAAATCAGGATCTGATGATGGGATCTTGGAGAAATCGAGGGAACTCTTCAAATATCATAGGCACACGTATGCGATTTGTGTGATACTATACAGCACGACCACGGACGATTTTGTTATTTCTTTGGCGGTACATATTCACGAAAAAAAATGTACTATTTTGTACTAATCATTAAAAAATTTGTACTCGTACGGTTTCGGAGTTGTGAGATAGAGGTTGTGGTCGTGCTAGGTAGATGCTACCTGGCACGACCACACTGAGATCGAGGTTAGTTTGATAGTCGAAATAAATGTACTGAAATTGTACTATTTTGTACCGAGTATAAAATAATTGTACCACTTACCAATTTAAAAAAAATTACCTTTTTAGTTCGCGGAGTACAGCAGACGGAAATGAAAGCGGTACAAATTCACGAAAAAAAATGTACTTTTATGTACTGTTCATTAAAAAGTAATAACTCATACGGTTTCGGCAGTGTGACACAAAAGGTGGGGGTCGTGCTAGGTAGATGCTACCTGGCACGACCACACTGCCATTGAGGTTAGTTTGATAGTGAAAATAAATGTACTGAAATTGTACTATTTTGTACCGTACATAAAATAATTGTACCTCTTTTCTGTAAAAAAAAAATGTCCCTCAATGGTTCGCGGAGTACAGCCGACGCAAAAGAATGAGGTACAAATTCATGAAAAAAAATGTACTTTTAGGTACTTGTAATCAAAAAGTAATTACTCATACAGTTTCGGCAGTGTGACACTAAAGGTTGGTTAAGGTTGGGTCGTGCTAGGTAGATAGATGGTTCCTGGCTCGAATACGCTGATATCGAGGTGAGGTGGACCCAAATATACCTCTATAAATGTATCTTCCAAAATAACAAATACTCCATACTACGCATTCATTGACCAATTTATTTATTTCTACTGAAAAGCTGAAATGTTTTGTTTGTACAGATATTTACGAGCTTCTAATTGTGACATACATTTGGAATACGTCAGTACAGAAATTTATGCGCCACGACCTGTTTACAAATAATTGAAAAAACCACGAAGAAACCCTTGTGCAGATATTTATTATATTTCCACTTGTTTAGATAATTTTGAAAAATCGTAGTACAGATATTTTATCAATTTTCAGTTGCTTACATATTATATTGAGAAGCTTGCTCAGATAAATACGGCAGGTAAAACGTGTATATATTTTTGATTGAGAAATCTGTTCAGATGAATAGGTCCCGGTCCATGTACATTTATTATTGAAGCCTAGGAAATGCTCATATATTTATGAACTCGACTTTACTATTTAGCACTTTGCATTAAATAATAGTAATTCTTCGCAGTTAAGAAAAAAATACTTCAATGGTTCGCGGAATCGACCGACGCTAAAGAAAGATGTAAAAATTTATGAAAAAAAAATCGGTTGTCTGTAAAGTCGGTTTACTGACGATAGTCGAACGTGATAACGTTGACCTTGACCCTGACTTTGACTTTGACTTTGACTTCGACTTCGACTTCGACTTGAGTACCAGCCGCCCTTTTCTCAGCAGCAGCAGTGATTTTTTGTCACGATTGGCCGCCCCTAATATCTGGCCGCCCTAGGCCCGGGCCTACTAGGCCTTAGGGCAAATCCGCTACTGGTCTCTTGTCATTCAATAGAGATTTTTGACAGCCGTATCTTAGGGAATAAGGGCTATTTTATTAACAATTTGTAAGAAACTATCGTCTTAACGACTTTAGTGCTGGAATAATATAAAGTACCTATTTGACAGGTAACGACCCTGCAAGGTAACGGCCCATGACGTCACACTTTTTCGTGCGTGCAGCCGGCTCCATCGAATTATAAGACGTTATCACGTCAAAAAGTATTTTTATGCACTCTTCATTAAAAAAACCAATATTCATACGATTTCGGCATAGTGACAAAAGATTGTGGTCACTGTGCTAGGTAGATGGTTCTTGGCACAACCACACTTTCATAGAGTTTAATCGAATGACCAGAATAATACAAAATAAATGTGCTCAAATTGTGGCTACAGTCTACACTAGGTACTATAGGACATCAAATGTAACAGTGTTATGGCAAAAACCTCTGCAATTACTAAAAATAGGTCAAGTGCGAGTCAGACTCGCGCACCGAGGGTTCCGTACAAACTCGTTAGTAGATAAGTGAATAGTTCAAGAAGAACTGAATGGCGATTAGTTTAGGAGGAGCAAATAAGTATGAGTTTTGATTTTTACAAATAAAAAAAAAACGGTGCAAATTAGGAAAACCGATTTACTTTTCCTGTAATATTTAGGATGATATTAATAATCAGTAATTATTACAGATTTTTCTGCTCACTTCGGAGATAATAGTGGGGAATGTATTTTTTTAACTTTTTTTGTCTTAAATAAAAAACTACATGCTGAAGAAAAAAAAATAAAAACGGTTTTAGAATCTACCTATACACATTAAGCCCTTTCATTTGATATCCCACTCGATAAAATAGCTCTACTTTTGAATTTCGACATAACATTTTAGTCCCCTTTAAAAAAAAAGGTATAAGGTTTTGGTTTCATCCAATATTCTCGGGTTAGCACTTTTTAACACTATTCCAAATATCAAGTCGATAGCATCAGTATATCCTGAGATATCTTGCTGTGACAGACGGACAGACTGACAGAGTCCCACCATAAGGGTTCTTTTTTACCATTTTACCAATATATTTATTTTGACCATCAAACTCACCTCGATATCAGCGTATTCGAGCCAGGAACCATCTATCTACCTAGCACGACCCAACCTAAACCAACCTTTAGTGTCACACTGCCGAAACTGTATGAGTAATTACTTTTTGATTACAAGTACCTAAAAGTACATTTTTTTTCATGAATTTGTACCTCATTCTTTTGCGTCGGCTGTACTCCGCGAACCATCGAGGGACATTTTTTTTTTACAGAAAAGAGGTACAATTATTTTATGTACGGTACAAAATAGTACAATTTCAGTACATTTATTTTCACTATCAAACTAACCTCAATGGCAGTGTGGTCGTGCCAGGTAGCATCTACCTAGCACGACCCCCACCTTTTGTGTCACACTGCCGAAACCGTATGAGTTATTACTTTTTAATGAACAGTACATAAAAGTACATTTTTTTTCGTGAATTTGTACCGCTTTCATTTCCGTCGGCTGTACTCCGCGAACCATTGAGGGACATTTTTTTTTTTACAGAAAAGAGGTACAATTATTTTATGTACGGTACAAAATAGTACAATTTCAGTACATTTATTTTCACTATCAAACTAACCTCAATGGCAGTGTGGTCGTGCCAGGTAGCATCTACCTAGCACGACCCCCACCTTTTGTGTCACACTGCCGAAACCGTATGAGTTATTACTTTTTAATGAACAGTACATAAAAGTACATTTTTTTTCGTGAATTTGTACCGCTTTCATTTCCGTCTGCTGTACTCCGCGAACTAAAAAGGTAATTTTTTTTTAATTGGCAAGTGGTACAATTATTTTATACTCGGTACAAAATAGTACAATTTCAGTACATTTATTTCGACTATCAAACTAACCTCGATCTCAGTGTGGTCGTGCCAGGTAGCATCTACCTAGCACGACCACAACCTCTATCTCACAACTCCGAAACCGTACGAGTACAAATTTTTTAATGATTAGTACAAAATAGTACATTTTTTTTCGTGAATATGTACCGCAAAAGAAATAACAAAATCGTCCGTGGTCGTGCTGTATAGTATCACACATGCGATTTCGGTATTTTTCTTACTTTCTCGTGCATTTCTTTATTAGAAATATTAGAAATAAGTTCAGAGTTAAATTCGAGATGTTTCCATATTAGAAATAATAAATAAATATCGGGAGACAATCTTACACAAATCGAGCTAATCCCAAAGTAAGCAATGCTTATACCACACTGTCCTACTAACCGAAAAAGAGTACCAGGATTTGAACCTGGGACCGCTTTGTGAGTCTGTGACACCGTTGCTCTTAAACGGGTCAACCGATTTGGATACTGTTTTTTTAATTTGAAATCCTGTTTTCCAACGATGGTTCTTATGCATATTTTATTAAAATCGGTTCAGCCGTTCATGAGATATTCTAATTTGAAATGATAAAATCGGAGATTTTTTTAGTCGGGGGTTATTTAATAAAAATATGAGCATAAAAGACTGAAAATAAGAAGATAACTTTTTGTAGCATTATTCCAATAATCTTTACGCCAGTATATCTAACAGATATACTGATATAAAGCATAGGCTTTATATGGGTAACTTAAAAATTAAGTATGTGACTGACGTAGGTATGTTACGGTGACTCGAATCGCTCAGTCAATCCTTAATACAAACGGAAGGAGGTTAAGAATCGAGTTTAATTACATCCATTTTGGTTGAGAAGTGATTTCTTATATATACCGTAATACAATCATGTTGCCAACGAAAAACGACATGATAAGTGTTAAAACCCCAAGAAAATATAATTTTTAAATAATTAAAACTACTACTTCGAAAGATGCTAATAGATAACGCTGCCTTAAAAGTTCGACTACTTATATGTTTTTTCTGTTTTTTTTCGGAACTTCTCATATAATTTCGGACAAAGAAAATCAAGCTATAAATTAAAATGTGTTTCAACTTTCAACCAAAATGCCATTTAAATCGATCGTCAATTATGTCATTTAAATGGATTCTTAAGCCTCTTTATGATCATATCGAGAACCGAGCCAGTCGATTCACTTTAACATTTAATTTTTGGTTTGCAACCAACATAGTCAAATAAAAATATGCATACGATGTTGTATTTTATTCCAGACACAGATAAAAATAAATATTTTTAGACGTGACTGTGCCTACCATCCCTATTGGGTGGTACCACTACTTTAGGTGCCGCGGGTGAGTTAGAAGCGAAGTTCCATACAAATGTTGCTCGCGGCGAACTCGCTGCGAGTTAGCCGCGACTGGTTTTGTATGGAGACTCGCCCGCAGCTCGCTCGCAAATCGCTAGTGTGATAAGGCCCCTCCAGCTAAAGGAAAACATCGAACCAAGTCGTTTTTTTACCTGATTTCGTATGAGAGCACCAAGACAGTGAGATTATCTGGTTATATTCTGTCATTGTAATACAAGTTTTGCCAATGTCTCTGTTCGCAATCCCAAACAATTTTCATCCTTAAAAAGGACGTAACTGCCCAATCTCACTACCGACATACGTCTCGTATACATAGGAAGTATCGAAATGTAGGTACGCTGTGTATAGAATGATGGACATTACGGAAAGCGCGAAAATAAAATAGAGAGAGTGAAAAATTGCTTTTGGGGAAATTGACAGTTGGGGGGAAAGGGTTATTCTGAACATAACCATTATGTTTTACCCATCTTGTTCAGTCAAGCGCTACGGTGCTTCAATCCATGCAGTGATAAATATTACGCGATTCGCTCTACTGACCTTACGACCACAAAAGCACCAACCTTTGAAATTCCCTTCGCTTGTCTTCAGGTATCAAACTTAGACAGGACATTGCTTTCACAAACCCATATTTAACACATTGTATAAATATAAAATCAGCTCTAAACGAGCGTGTTTTGAAAAATAGTAGAAATTGAAGCAGTGTTGTGTTTCTGTCGCCAGGGTTACCGATAACTGTCAGAATCAATAGATTTCGAAATAATGTGATCGAACAGCCTTGGCTGATTTTGACAATACAGGTTGCAGTACTATTGTACTATTCACCATAGTAATCAGGTAAGTAGGTCATCCATCAGTAGGTACCTCATCAGTACCTTTTTTTTTTTTTTTTTTTTTTTTACCCCAGGAAATGCATAAAACTGCATACCACTACGTAACCTAAGGCCATCGGGGGTGACAACCAGATGTTACGTATTGGTTATGTGGGGCTCTCCGCTCCTGAAGGGATTGGCCTACCCACTAAAACCCAGGGATGCTTCCGACCTGTGCCTTCACGGTGATGGCATGGGAATCTACTAACGCCACGCCATCACCAGCACCTCCGCCCTAGGGCGGACCCTCTCCGAAAAAGGCACACTGTAGCATGGCCAGTGTGCCTTCCCTCACCAGCTCCCCCCCGACCGAATGGCCGTCCCCCGGGGAAGCAGGGACCGGCACCAGACACACGGTGTCCCGGTCCCTCCCTCGCCGCCACGGGAGGACAATACGCCCCTACCCCGTGACCACGTGTAGTGGGGATGGTATCCGGGAAAACGTCCCTTCAACCAAACCACCACTACACCCCCATCCCTTGTCAGCAGTGAACTCTGCTATTGCAGAGGACACGCCGAGGGACCGTCAGGGTGGAAGGGTTAGCCTCCGGGACCGGATCATAGGCCCTCTGCCTACCGCATCCCTGGCCAACCGAAAGTAAGGCCAAGGGCTAGCAAAGTCAACGCAACGCGTCGACAGTTCTAACCCTTGCCCAGCCCAGATGCTGCCCATTAGCAGCCAATGTCTTGGTCTAGACGAGAGGGGTACCCATTACACAAGACATCGGGAGCAATCGGCAACACCTAGGTTACTCAACCACCCACCCTCGCTGGCCGAGAAGTAGCGATGGGTTGGAAAAGTCTACACAGGACGATTCCAACCCATTGCCGACGGCCGAGTGCTTGCCCTTTTCCGTGGGTTCCAGATCCATGTACTCCCCCCCCTGCCCGTAGGCCCCCGAGGCCCCTCTCCCACACTCCCCGGATCCTCGGGAAAACTGCAAGCGGTTTGTCAGGTATTAGCCACCAACAAGCAATGGCCATTGCTTGTTGTTGTTTCCAGGGTGCACCGGCCCAAGCAGTACCCTTCCATGCGGATCAAACCGTGATCAAGATGGATTGGTAAAGCTCGAGCACGCGTGGAGGAACCTGACTTGCACCCCACCTCATCAGTACCTAGGTGTAAAGCTATGTACCTATGGTTGGCATTTGGCGTTTTATACGACTGCCAGAAAAGGTTGTTTTTACAGAATAATTATGTATTGGTAATGCAATCTATATAATAATGTAACGTTTAATAAAGAATTCGCAATTTCACTCAGATAGTAAGTGTTTCCTACATGTTGTATTGTATGCTTTAATCCTAACTTTAACAATTCTGGCTAATAAACTACAGTGCAACCATGCTACTGGATGGACATCATGGCACAAATCGGGGTTTTCTGGTGGAGGAGTGACATTTCGTCACTACTTTAAAAAAAACTCGTATCTGATACTGACTTCAGGTAAAAACGCAGTAAGTGCATATGAAGTTTGTATGTAATTTTGACGTTTTTAGATATGAGTTTATTTCAAAGAAGTGACGATTTGCTTTCGACGATCGTGTGACAAAAAGAAATCCCCAAAAATCTAAAACCGTGTCCACATTTGAGCAACCTTAAGATTTAGATGTGCTGATGACTTGACGACCGGTTTAGCCTAGTGGTTAGTGACTCTGCCTACGAAGCTGACGGTCCTGGGTTCGAATCCCGGTAAGAGCAAATATTATCTGTGTGATGATATTTGTTTCTGAGTCTTGGATGTTTTCTATATATTTAAGTATTTGTATTCATTAAATATATCGTCATCTAGTATCCATAAAACAAGCCTTATTGAGGTTACTATGGGACTAGTTCAATTTGTGTAAGATTGTCCCCTAATATTTATTTTATTTATTACAGATTTTTCTGTTCAGTAATTTCGGAGATAATAGGGGGAATGGTATTTTTTTTAACGTTTTCTGTCTTAAATCAAAAACTACATGTCTAAGAAAAAAAGATGTTTTTGAAATCTACACACTAAGCCCTTTCATTTGATACCCCACTCGATATAAGCCCGGACGGCGCAGGGCCAACTCCTTATGCCTTGCACGACGTCGACTCCACTGGCGGGGTCGGCCACCGCGTTAGCCCCACACAAAATCTCCTCACGATTATACAATACATACATTTGAAACATACATTTTAGATAGGACTACAACTCACAAGACTTATAGTCTTGTGAGTTGTAGTCCTATCTAAAATGTATGTTGCAAACCGTTTTCAGCTAGGTACACTGGCCTTGGTTCTAGTGCCCCAGCATGCCAACGTTTTACTCCCATGGTACTGAGATTCAGCTGCGGCTACCTACCACCATGCAGTCCGACTATTGTTACAGCCTTAAAGGCTAACAGTGTACAAGCATTAAAAAAAAGGAAAATAAAAAACCTCATTTATTAACTTTTTTATGAGGGATTGCAGGGGCCCGTTTCACGAAGCTACAAGTTACAAATTACAAGCGGAAGTCTCTTTCTATCAAAAGGTATTGAAAAGAGACTTCCGCTTGTAATTTGTAACTTCGTGAATCTTTAAATGTAAATTTAGAAAGAAAGTACAATAAGATAGTTAAGGATGGGTACGCTTTACCCATCCCTCATCAATCTCATCATCCTTTTTGGTGTTTTGTACTTCAAAAGGAAAACTCTTATTTTAAAGGCTTGCAACACTATCTGGGGCAAGGACTGCCTGTGAGTGATATTGTCACTGTCAGTAGTGTCAGTACGTCAGTAGTGTCAATGTCAATGTCACTTAGTAATCATGGCGGCCGCGCTGCTGTCAAATACAAAATTCACTAATATTATTAGAAATCATGTTAAATTTAGGAATTCTTTCCCTAGTTATAAATTAATAATTTTAAATAAATCACAGTCGAATATAATATGTAAACAATGTGCAGTTACGAGCCATTTTCGGGTGAATATTCCTTATAATTCTCAGTCATACTTTCATTATTGTTTCGCATCTGTTTTCATGGTGATTTGTATGTTTTTGGAGGCGTATATTGACTTAAATCTTTGATTATATTACAGCATCACAGTACACAACCCCCAAGTAATGTCGGAGGCTCCGATACGGCAAAAAATGTACTGGCAGTGGTGTTGGCAAACAAACCTAAAACTGGGAAAATTCCAGTAGGTAAGTCTGCTATCATGAAGAAAATACGTAATGTTCTAATTGTTGATAAACTACAAATCCACGAAGACTTTACTTAAGGAATTAGCCGTATTTTGACACTTACATAACCTAATAAACTTGACCTTGTATTCAGTGCCGCCAAATTTTGTGATACGCGGCGATGTCACCAATCAGTCTAATTATAAATGCCCTGAAATGAACACACTTAATTTGGAAATATATACACGTTCCAAAACATATATTTTGAACTTCTAGAAGCAAAAATTCTACCTTTAATTTCTATCTAGTATATTAATGATAACTATCACTCAATACCGAGAGATAAACTCTGTAGGTATATAATGATTGCTTTATTTGAGCAGTAACAATCCATTTTTAATCTACATTATATTAAATGTTTGAAGCTTTCTTAGTTTGCATAACTTAAGAGGCCTTAGGAAATTGAAATGCTCGTTGATTTAGGCAATTTTTTCTATAATTCAAGACAGGTCTTCACATTCTTTTTTGCTTTACTGTTGAGTTCAGGACTATTGTGGTATAATAGCATACAATTGTCATGTATTTTATTTATTTATCATTTAGAAAACCTCAATCAAACTTCATTCCAAATAGCTAAAATTCAAGCTGAAATTGCGTTTTTTGCTCTTGTATGCCACTTCATAAAATAAAACCAAACATTAACCCCATTTAAAACTCACACAAAGCCATCATATACTTCAATCAGTTGGTAGAAATTATCAATACATTTGTCGTAGTATTCATAAAAACCTTTCAAATTTTCTAAGGCCTCTTAGGGCCTACGCTAGCTGACGCGGGTGCACAGAGCGGAAGCAAGCGGCGGGCGGGCAAAAATATGGACCCACGCCTGCTTCACTTAGCGCTGTTCATACAATTTCTTATTAGACGGGCGTCAGCTCCAGGTAATCCGCGTCAGCTAGCGGAGGCCCTTAAAATGCTATATAGTAGGTATAGTAGGGTTTTGTAATTACTTGTTTTACCATGTCATGCAGCTTAGAGCCTATGCATACGACGTCTTTTAAACACGCGTTTTGTAACACTGCCGCTTTTACATAGGGACAGCGCTATGAAACGCGCGTCGACGGCGCGTTTAAAAAACGCCGTGTGCGTGCATACACTCTTATGTTTTGTGTCAACAATCTAATTTTCGATGCAAGAATACATGTTATATATGTGTATGCTTGTTTCAGTTCTATAAATGGCCACAGATTTAAAACTAGACTTTGGTCTATTTACTTAAAATTGAATTGATTATTAGACTTGTCATCAAAACAAACCTAGCCTAGCATTGCCATTGATGTGACAAGCTTCAGTTAGTTTCAGATTTATTTGCATGTCTACAATAAAAGCATAGTCTAAAGCAGACTGTGGTATTTTACTATGATTAGGTATACCACAGTGTCCACAGTGTTGCTAATTTTTTCTTTTCCATTATTCAACCCTGTTTCAATTCTACCATTCGTTTTGTTACTAATACTTGGTTGAACGCAGCTCTTTATCCCGCACAACCTACCTCCTAGCCTAGCCATCCTAGTTTTGCCCCCTAGCAACCCATTCGCTATGCTATTCTGTTGCCAATGTTCCGTTACCTTTGTTTACCTTCACCCATTAACCCCACTCGTTAGCTACGCATTGTATGCTTCCTATAGTGTCCGATAGTACTTTTGTGTTTGTTTTTAATTTTACTGTGAAACTAAATACTTTTAGTGGATACGAAAGTCGTCTAATTGCTGTGAGCATGAATTACACTTACTTTCGAATTAAATAGTGAAAAATCTTGTATTTTATTATATCAAATAGTGTATGTATCTCAGAGCGACAATAATATAGCAATAATATTACTGATACTTATAGAGCAGTCAACATACAACAACATAAGGAACAAATAAGACAGTTTGAATAGAGCTTAATAAACATTCGGACACTGTAATCTATCCTTTTTCCAACCGCAACCTATCCAAACTCCTGTATATTTTCCCCCCTAGGTATCCAAAAGAGAGACTGCTTTCACCCAGGTGCCTCTGTTTTGTCCCGAGAAGACATTAACCTGGGGGATGCAAAGCCGGTGTCCGGGACTGACATGATAAAGGGCATGCTGGAGTACATATGGCCTAAGGTGAGTTCTATTGAAATCGAATACCTAATAATACTAGTATTGGAAAGGTCCTATTATTTCCTTCTAGGCACCTCTTTCAAAATGATCCATAATATTCTTCAAAACTTAAGGTGAATTTAAACTTATTAAGAGTCTTACATTCAGTTCAACTTCAACCTTTTGTTCATTTGGGAAGGATTTGTCAGAGACACTACCTTAACACGTTGTCTGTTCCGTTACCCCATATTATATGGGTCATGGCAAGCCTTATTTTAATTTATCTTGTTTTGACCCCTAGAGACCCTTCACATCTCTAAAAAAAATAGTTTTATGTTTATTGAAATGTATACCTATTAGTTAAGCACTTGTTTGATTAATTGTATTACTTATTGAAATTGCATTTTCACAATTATTGTAATGCTCAATGTTTATTTTAAAAGAGAAACTGGTGAGTTTCTTCCGGCGCTTCTTCTCACCAGAATGTCATTTGCCGAAGCGCCAAAAGAAAGAATCAGACATGTGAAAGAGCCCTTGAGGCCTACTTACAGAAATAAATTATTTCATTTCATTTCATATTATTACAAAGCCGTAAGGTTTACAATTTGAATTGAATTGATTTGAATTTGTTAAAGTAGCGCACGATTTGTATAAGAGCTTATGTCGCTATAATTACATATAGTATGAGCGCAGTAACTGTTGTATGAGCTGTATAAAATCATGTAAATTATTGCTAATGTAGATAACTTTGGAGTGGTTAACGTTATTGCCAAACAATATGCAGCGTTGTGAATGAGGTCACCTCTATTCACCTTGTTGTAACAAGAACATGCTCTATCATTTCAGATTATACGGTTACGGTAAAGGTAGATAACCGAACTGTTTTCGTTTGATTATGATGTCTTATAAAGAATTTTTCAACAATATATCGTTGTTGATATATCAAACATATGTATAGTTTAACATTTAAGGTGAATTTAGTCCATATAATCGAAAAGAGGGTTCAAAATAGACTTGAGCGACATCAAATTTGGTTGAAATGTATTCTATTCTATAGCTCAATACAATTTGTCTGCGCAGATCAACGTGAGCAGTTAATTGTTTACCCTCTTTTCATTTATATTTAGAACCAAGTGAGACGGTACCTATCACCTTAAGATTCTTATTCTTTGGGAACAAAACTGAAATTGCGAAGCATCCGTTACGTTCTGACAAGTACGTTAGTACGGATGCTTTATCATTGACTTAACGCACGTTAAGCCACCACATGTTATAATTTGGGATTCAATGTAACTTCTTCGGACTTTAAACCACTATTCTATTATAAACAAAAACCCAATTTGCTATAGGTGTGCCTATAATAATTGAAGAATTCCCTCGATTTCTTTAAGATTCCAACATCAGATCCTGACCTGGTGGTATTGGGAGTACCCTTTTGTCCAAAAAAATATTTTTCTAAATCGGTCAAGCTGTCTTCGAATATCGGGGCACATACATAAAAAATCCGACATACTGAAAACCTCACTCTTCTTGGTTTAAAGTAATTAAACATGCCAAAACTAAGTAGTTCTAGCTCTATTTACCAGAGTAATAAGCATTTTATAATTACAGGACAACACGATGATCCGCAACCGCGTGATGCTGTCCCTGTCTCTCCTGTTCGGCGCGAAGGTGATGAACGTCTCCGTCCCTTTCCTGTTCAAGTACGCAGTGGATGAAGTGAACGGCGCCGCCGTCGCGTCCGGGGACGCCCTGCTCGGCATGGCCACCGTGCCGCAGGCGCTGGGAACTACTGCCTTCAGCTTACTCCTTGGATGTAAGTCGACAATTATTTTCTCCCTTAGGTCATTGGTACAGAGTCGTTTTTGGCTTGTACTCTTTGGTCACATTTGGGACGATCGTGCCGCAGGCGTTAACTACTGCCTTCAGCTTGCTGTTCGGAAGTGAGTCACATTTTAATTTTCTACCTTATGTCATGTTCATACGAGTCGTTTTTGGCTCGTGCTCTTTGGACACATTGGGTACAGTTTGGTTTGCACCCTCGGATGAAAAACAAAATTAAGCAAGTTGTTAGTTAATTACTGGTTTGACATTATGCTTGAGAACATGAGAAAATAATAAGCACGTGTTTCGTTATATAGGCTCAAAGTCATATTTTCCTAAAAAAAAACACCCTGCAAAGTTTGAACCCTTTGAGGGTGTTTTTTTTTCTGTAGAAGTTGGAGTGTCTAGTCACTTTTCCGTACTTTGGAGGTCAGTTTGTCCCAATAGGTAGAGATTGGGCAGCTAAAAAAAATACGTGTCTGTTATTTTAGACTACTGTCTAACATATATCAAAATAAAACAAATTGGAGCCGGAAAGTTGGGTGGGTACCTTTCCTTGTTAGTAAAGATATATCGGTTTGCAGATGGTATTGCGCGGGCGACGGCGGCCGGCTTCAACGAGCTCCGTAACGCGGTGTTCGCGCGCGTGGCGCAGCACTCCATCCGGCGCCTGGCCTGCAACGTGTTCACGCACATCCACAACCTGGACCTCAGCTTCCACCTGGGCCGCCAGACCGGCGCCTTGTCTAAGGTATCCTTACGTCTGGATTAGGGAATGCAATCTCATCTCGAACCGAGATCGGCGATTCGAGATCTCGTCCAAAAAATCTGTACCTCTAGCACAACTGTGACACGCGACTCTTTGTCGCGCGACAAATGCTACCTATCTCTTTCCACTCAATATCGTGTGACAGTGACAGGTGATGCTCTGTCGCGCGAGAAACGAAGCCGCGGCCAGTTATGCTAGACGTACTGATTCGAGATTGGGTGTTTCGAGATCTCGACTTTAGACTTTCGAGATCGAGATTTGACAAAGTAATTAAAAATGAGTTATTTTGATCCAAATGCCTAAGATTCAGTATATACTGTCTATTTTTGACAAGGACTCGACGGAATTAAAAAAAAAATGGGTTAGCGAACAAAAATTATAGTAATAATTTTGGGTATGCTACATCCGCCCGATTTTTTTGCACAGATCGCCCCACTGCGCTCATATCGTCGGTGAAAACCGGCCGCGCACTGTAGCACCATGTAGCACTGCCCGAATAACAAGAATCTAGCCTCAAAAACATTAATCAAAACAAATTAATTCATTCGCATCGATCATACGCATAGATCTCGAAAATAATGGCCGAGATTTCGATCAAGATTGCAAGAATCGAGATTTCCTACTGTCGACGTTGAATCTCGAAAGTTTGCTCGAGATCTCGCGAGATCGAGATTGCATTCCCTAGTCTAGATAGACTGACATCACAGTTTATTTTTGAACCAATCTTGTCCATGTCAATACCTAACTCGTATATTCCAACTCTCGCTGTATTACTCGCCCTTGAAAACTTTAATTTTTGATTGCTGTTACTCTCAGAGTATTAACAATAATACTAATTCATCTAAACTCTAATACCAGTTAGAAATTTCCCTTTCTTAGATGGACCATTATTTGTTGGCAGACGATCATTGATGTATACAAAGGACAGGGCTAAGCGAGCGCGCAGACGGTTCCAACGCTTTGGCGGTAAAAATACCGCCAAAACATTACCAGTACAGTGCGATACGCGGCGCGTCTGATCTTTATAGCTGCATTTTGAAAATAGTTCCGAACTGTTCGGATGGGTCTATCCTTATTTTAGAAATAATTGCAGACGATAGACCGCGGTTCCCGGGCGATCAACTTCGTGCTATCGGCCATGGTGTTCAACGTGGTGCCCACCATCTTCGAGCTGACCCTGGTCTCCACTATCCTGGGAGTCAAGGGCGGGATGGCGTTTGCCGGTAACTTTGTGTTGCACATAGATAGGCGATACACAACTTCTAGTTATAGACAAAGATGGGCCTTATTCGAATAACTTTTTATTTGAATAATCATTCGAATAAAAAATAATTCACATATATTTTATTCGCGAATAAATTATCCTAAGAAGCTTGGAAGCGACAACTTTTTTAACGACGGATGATTTATTCGTTATTTTATTCGAATAAATCCACGAAAAATATTTATACAAGTCGAATAATGTTTAAAATGATTTAATTTACGTATATAACTTCTAACACATAATGTATTTCTAAAGGGTCGAGCCTTTTCGCCCAAAGGTTTTAGGCTCCGGAGCCCTTTTTTAGAGCTGGGCTTAGTAGATTTCATGATTTTAATAAGGCTCGAGTCTTAAAAAAGGCTAAAGCCTTTTTTGAGTTGTAATGGTGGAATAAAATTTATTATTATTTTTAGTGGTTGGATGGATGCTACGCTACTTATTTGTAATGTTATATGTGTACAATCAACCATGTTCGATATTGTTATATGTATAGATTTTATTGTTTCGTATGTTTGACGCAGGGTGTGCGTTCGGCTGCGTGGGCGTGTACGCCGCGTTCACGCTGGCGGTGACGCAGTGGCGCACCAAGTTCCGCGTGCACATGAACCGCGCCGAGAACGAGGCCGGCAACAAGGCCATCGACTCGCTCATCAACTACGAGACCGTCAAGGTGGGCCCATCATCAGTGTTTGGAATTCGGATCTTGGGCACAGATTAGAGAATATAAACAGATATTTCACTGTCGCGTGTTTCCATACAAAAAACAAGAATTCTCACGCTCGCATCTAAACAATAGACCCCCACCACCAGAGCCACAGCACGGTAACCTTCGCACAGTACAGTACGTTCTCGCACAGTTCTCGGTGGCGGGCGTCGGCCGGCATCAACGGCGTTTGCGTACTGTCAGGATAATTATATTGTGCCACTGTGACATTTCGGTTGCTGGCGACCGGATACGGCTACGCCCGAAGTGCACCTGTCTTGGGTGCTATTTGTGGTATATGACTTCAAACGTTACATATACAGAAACATGGATATTTCGCGGAATTCTAGAAATCAATATTATTGTAGATGCATTTTTTGTTTGTTATATGCGTCTATAGTGAACCCATTCCCGGAATCCTGATGAATATCCATGTTTCTGTATAACGTTTGAAGTAGTATACCCCAAATAGCACCCAAGATCCGAACACTGCCCATCCTCATTAGCCTATTTACTGTGACTCAGAGTGTGCGTTCGGTTGCGTGGCGTGTACGTAGCGTTCACGTTAGCTCATCATCGTCAGCTTACTGCTGGAATATCGCCAGGGAGCACTATTAGGGGTTAATCTCTTTTACCTGAAAGGCAGGTAAGGGACTTGTGACTCCTCTGGTGTATGGGTGGTGGTAATCGTTTGCCATCAGGCGATACGCCTTGCCGTTTGCCCCCTATAACATAAAAAAAGCATTTGCCAAACCTATTCCGTCCGTCTCCGTTCTACTGCGTTTGTCGATCGAAGTGATCTCCATAAACACCTTTACTCCGCCGGTTGATTTTCTTGTGACGTCGATTTTGGTCATAGGCCCGTTTCCCCGTTAGTTGCTCGTCCACCGGTTTTCCCGCGCCACTATTTTTCCATGTCAACATTTTCCCTCAACATCCACGTTTTCCTTGCGACAACAGTACACTATGGTTACTAAGTTACCTTATGGAAAAAATGGTTAAGACAAAACGTGCTATCCACTTTCTCCATAAGGTAATTTTCTAACTAGAAACATCTTTGTTACAGTACTTCAACAACGAAAAATACGAGCTGGAGAAATATGACAAGAGCCTCCAGAAGTACGAAACGGCGTCGCTGAAGACTGCCTCCAGCCTCGCTGCTCTCAACTTCGGCCAGCACGCCATCTTCAGCGGCGGCCTCAGCGTCATCATGATCCTGGCTGCCAACGAGATCATCAAAGGTATCTTATGTTTAAAAAATAAGGTTCAAAATTGTTTGAATCCATTGAAAACTGCCTGCAGCCTCGCCGCGCTCAACTTCGGCCAGCACGCTTTGTTCAGCGGCGGCCTCAGCGTCATCACACGAGATCGTTAAAGGTATCTTATGTCTAAAGGATAAGGTTTAAAATTGCATGAATCCATTGAAAACTGCTTGCAGCCTCGTCGCGTTCAACTTCGGCCCGCACATCATCCTCAGATCAAGTGAGAAGGGATTGCCTAGGAGTGACGTCACAAGCCCCCACTCCGGAAGTTTGATGATAATTACCTACCTTTGTTAATTTTTAATAATTTGATAAACCAAAAAATGCGTGTCCCACATTTTTCCATAATCTAACTGACAGACTAAATATAATGTTATATTTTTAACCCAGTCGTCATCCCTATTGTATGCACATGCATCGAGTAACCGTAACGTTTAGCAACATGTCTCCAAGGAATAAGATTGAGAACCCAAAATTCCCCCGCAGGCAACATGACGGTCGGCGACCTGGTGATGGTTAACGGGCTGCTGTTCCAGCTGTCCATCCCGCTGGGCTTCCTCGGCTCCGTGTACCGCGAGGTGCGGCAGGCGCTCATCGACATGCAGACCATGTTCACGCTGATGACCGTCGAGTCCCGCATCAAGGTAATATATTGTACTCCTGTAACCCCGTCAAGGTACTATATTGTCCATCCCGCTGGGCTTCCTCGGCTCCGTGTACCGCGAGGTGCGGCAGGCGCTCATCGACATGCAGACCATGTTCACGCTGATGACCGTCGAGTCCCGCATCAAGGTAATATATTGTACTCCTGTAACCCCGTCAAGGTACTATATTGTCCATCCCGCTGGGCTTCCTCGGCTCCGTGTACCGCGAGGTGCGGCAGGCGCTCATCGACATGCAGACCATGTTCACGCTGATGACCGTCGAGTCCCGCATCAAGGTAATATATTGTACTCCTGTAACCCCGTCAAGGTACTATATTGTCCATCCCGCTGGGCTTCCTCGGCTCCGTGTACCGCGAGGTGCGGCAGGCGCTCATCGACATGCAGACCATGTTCACGCTGATGACCGTCGAGTCCCGCATCAAGGTAATATATTGTACTCCTGTAACCCCGTCAAGGTACTATATTGTCCATCCCGCTGGGCTTCCTCGGCTCCGTGTACCGCGAGGTGCGGCAGGCGCTCATCGACATGCAGACCATGTTCACGCTGATGACCGTCGAGTCCCGCATCAAGGTAATATATTGTACTCCTGTAACCCCGTCAAGGTACTATATTGTCCATCCCGCTGGGCTTCCTCGGCTCCGTGTACCGCGAGGTGCGGCAGGCGCTCATCGACATGCAGACCATGTTCACGCTGATGACCGTCGAGTCCCGCATCAAGGTAATATATTGTACTCCTGTAACCCCGTCAAGGTACTATATTGTCCATCCCGCTGGGCTTCCTCGGCTCCGTGTACCGCGAGGTGCGGCAGGCGCTCATCGACATGCAGACCATGTTCACGCTGATGACCGTCGAGTCCCGCATCAAGGTAATATATTGTACTCCTGTAACCCCGTCAAGGTACTATATTGTCCATCCCGCTGGGCTTCCTCGGCTCCGTGTACCGCGAGGTGCGGCAGGCGCTCATCGACATGCAGACCATGTTCACGCTGATGACCGTCGAGTCCCGCATCAAGGTAATATATTGTACTCCTGTAACCCCGTCAAGGTACTATATTGTCCATCCCGCTGGGCTTCCTCGGCTCCGTGTACCGCGAGGTGCGGCAGGCGCTCATCGACATGCAGACCATGTTCACGCTGATGACCGTCGAGTCCCGCATCAAGGTAATATATTGTACTCCTGTAACCCCGTCAAGGTACTATATTGTCCATCCCGCTGGGCTTCCTCGGCTCCGTGTACCGCGAGGTGCGGCAGGCGCTCATCGACATGCAGACCATGTTCACGCTGATGACCGTCGAGTCCCGCATCAAGGTAATATATTGTACTCCTGTAACCCCGTCAAGGTACTATATTGTCCATCCCGCTGGGCTTCCTCGGCTCCGTGTACCGCGAGGTGCGGCAGGCGCTCATCGACATGCAGACCATGTTCACGCTGATGACCGTCGAGTCCCGCATCAAGGTAATATATTGTACTCCTGTAACCCCGTCAAGGTACTATATTGTCCATCCCGCTGGGCTTCCTCGGCTCCGTGTACCGCGAGGTGCGGCAGGCGCTCATCGACATGCAGACCATGTTCACGCTGATGACCGTCGAGTCCCGCATCAAGGTAATATATTGTACTCCTGTAACCCCGTCAAGGTACTATATTGTCCATCCCGCTGGGCTTCCTCGGCTCCGTGTACCGCGAGGTGCGGCAGGCGCTCATCGACATGCAGACCATGTTCACGCTCAGGGTGGCCACTTTCTGGAAAACCGGGAAAACCGGGAAATGTCAGGGAATTTCACTAGTCATGGAAAAGTCAGGGAATTGTCAGGGAAATTTATTGAAGGTCAGGGAATAAAAAATGAGACTATGATTTGCGAATATATTGTATAAATAAATACGTAAATAATACATACGTAATTAAAAAAAAAAAAAAATATTAAATTTATCATCTCCTAATAGGTAGATAATAGGTACATTTGACCGCGCGGCACGTGGCAATGTAGGTATCAAGTACTCAAAAGTCAGCGAGGTCAAAGGATGTCGACGGTTGGGCGGCACTGGTTGGCGGCAAGTCATTTTTACAGGACCTAAAGTCCAAACTGAAAAATGAGGGCAAACCAGAGGTGATCCCATTCTCCTTAACATGGGGAGTTGTGGACTTCACAATCTCCATAATGCATTTAAAAAATCAATGAAAGCCTCGAGATGGAACGTTGTAGCGTTTTTGCGTTCGCTATGCTATCTATTCTGCTATAGCCCCGCGCGGCGTGAAGACTAGACGAGGTTTTCAGACTCCAGTACATTCCCGCTAAAATTCTGTGCGGTCGAGAACTTTAGCGTTGTTGATCGCGCCACTAAAATTATACAGAATGTTGAAAAATATGTGCAGGGAATAAAAAAGGAAAACAAAGCAACTGACAGCGCAAGCTTTACGGTAGTAAATTCTGCATTGGAAGACAAACTATTAAAGGCTAAATTGGCCTTTTTTCAATCAGTGGAGCCATTTTTAACACTATTTCAATCCGACGCACCCCTTGCTCCACTTTTATAGGAATCACTTTTGGCCAAACTGAAAAAAATCATGCAAAGAGTTGTAAAACCTGATGTATTGGATTCTGTCACTAATATCACGTCGATCGACTTGAAAAAGGAGTTTAATCTGATAAACGCGAAAAAATCGACTTGGGCTTCGGCGTAAAGAAGGCTCTTCGGAATAGCCGCGATATCAAAGATATCGATATCTTGCGTTTTCGTCAAGACTGTCGGAAGTCTTATAGAATTTTGCGCTTCATTGTGCCAAACATCTCCACTTTCGTATACATTGACTAAGGGTATAATCTTGTTTCGATCCCGCAATCGCAGTAAATGCAGAATTCCGAAGGGAGAGGCTTGATAAAGTGTTGGACATATTTGTCAAAAATAACCGGCTTTCAGGATGTGAAGCAGATAACGCGAAAGGTACCTTCAATGATATTTGTAAATCACCTGAATTTGAAAATTCAATGAAACAATTTTCAATTAAGGATGGTCACCGACTGGATGACCTTTGGCTCGGTTTGATAAAAAATGAAAACGAAGACTTGCAAACTTTTATCAAAATGGTTATGGTGTTATCCCACGGAAACGCTTATAGTGAGCGTGGCTTTTCCATCAATAAGGAGATATTAGTGGAAAATCTTTCGCAAGAGTCTGTAATTGCGCAAAGACGCGTTTATGACGCGATATCCTACTACGGCGGTATAAACAAAATAAACATTGAAAATAAAAATGATCCACGCGGCTCGAAATGCTCACTCCCGTGTACATGGAAGAGCAAAATAAAAAGAAGGAAAACTTAAGGTCAGAAGAGAAAAATAGAGCAGAAAAAAGAATAACTACAGAATTGGTCAAAGAACTTGAAGCCAAAAGGCAAAAAAATCTTGAAGGAGCTGCCAAAGAAGCTGCGTTATTGGAAAGACAGATTACCAAGTTACCATAGATTTTGTAATTATTATTTAAAATGTATAGTAAACATGATTACTCAACGAGTTAATTTTTATTTCACTTACACCTAAGATTTTAAACCGACTTCAAAAAATTAGGTTTCTCAATTCGTCGCTTTTGTACCATAATACTCGAAACGTTGAACGTCTTCGTAGTTCAAATCTTGAAAAAGTATTCCAATTATATATTTCATCCTTATTACATTTAAGATTATAGTCAGGGAAAAACTAGAAAAAAACGCCTGGAAAACCGGGAAAAGTCAGGGAATTTTGATTGTTGTAAATAGTGGTCACCCTGACGCTGATGACCGTCGAGTCCCGCATCAAGGTAATATATTGTACTCCTGTAACCCCGTCAAGGTACTATATTGTCCATCCCGCTGGGCTTCCTCGGCTCCGTGTACCGCGAGGTGCGGCAGGCGCTCATCGACATGCAGACCATGTTCACGCTGATGACCGTCGAGTCCCGCATCAAGGTAATATATTGTACTCCTGTAACCCCGTCAAGGTACTATATTGTCCATCCCGCTGGGCTTCCTCGGCTCCGTGTACCGCGAGGTGCGGCAGGCGCTCATCGACATGCAGACCATGTTCACGCTGATGACCGTCGAGTCCCGCATCAAGGTAATATATTGTACTCCTGTAACCCCGTCAAGGTACTATATTGTCCATCCCGCTGGGCTTCCTCGGCTCCGTGTACCGCGAGGTGCGGCAGGCGCTCATCGACATGCAGACCATGTTCACGCTGATGACCGTCGAGTCCCGCATCAAGGTAATATATTGTACTCCTGTAACCCCGTCAAGGTATTATATTGTCCATCCCGCTGGGCTTCCTCGGCTCCGTGTACCGCGAGGTGCGGCAGGCGCTCATCGACATGCAGACCATGTTCACGCTGATGACCGTCGAGTCCCGCATCAAGGTAATATATTGTACTCCTGTAACCCCGTCAAGGTATTATATTGTCCATCCCGCTGGGCTTCCTCGGCTCCGTGTACCGCGAGGTGCGGCAGGCGCTCATCGACATGCAGACCATGTTCACGCTGATGACCGTCGAGTCCCGCATCAAGGTAATATATTGTACTCCTGTAACCCCGTCAAGGTATTATATTGTCCATCCCGCTGGGCTTCCTCGGCTCCGTGTACCGCGAGGTGCGGCAGGCGCTCATCGACATGCAGACCATGTTCACGCTGATGACCGTCGAGTCCCGCATCAAGGTAATATATTGTACTCCTGTAACCCCGTCAAGGTATTATATTGTCCATCCCGCTGGGCTTCCTCGGCTCCGTGTACCGCGAGGTGCGGCAGGCGCTCATCGACATGCAGACCATGTTCACGCTGATGACCGTCGAGTCCCGCATCAAGGTATTGTACTCCTGTAACCCCGTCAAGGTACTATATTGTACTTCTGTAACCCCGTCAAGGTACAATATTGTATTCCTGTAATCCCGTTAAGGCACTATATTGTACTTCTGTAACCTCGTCAAGGTACTTTATTGTACTCCTGTAACCCCGCCGGTCCAGCCTCATCAGAGGCCGCTTCACCTGGCGCCCTCGCTCCCTCATCACCGATCCGGACGACGACATCAGCAGGATTCGAAAGAATCATAGCTGCGAGGTCGTCGGACGGAGTCCGACGCACACAGCGTCGACCCCGCCGGCGGGGTCGACCTCCTCGCGACAGCAGCACACAAGGGCCGCGTCCCGATTTGCCCTAGGACCCGAATGTACTAGTTTAACTTCACTCCAACCTTGTTTCTTGCCGGAGTCTTCTTAGCTGGGCTAGGTTTAGCGAACCGGCAACTAAAAGTCCCATTCGATCGATACACACGCTCACATAAGGACAGGATGATCCGCTTCATCCTTCCCGCTGGTCCGCTGCTCACTTTGAGCAATCAGCGAAAAGTCAAGGTGGCCCTGGCCAAACGGCCTGGTTCGACCCCAGGCGTTCAGGCCCCCACCTAGTCCGACCCTGCGTTCGCGACCTGGTTCGACCTCAGGGAACGCCACGGCTGACCACCCGGTCAAACTATCGCTATGCCCAATAAGAGTCGCGAGTTACTCAGTCTGAAAAAAAACTCCTGTAAACCCGGCACACACTCGCAAGACACTGCGAGAGATGTCTCGCCTGACACCCTCGTCGACAGGCTCTCCAATACGAACGTGAAGCTTATCCCTACCTACGTTTTTGAGTTACGACCACGCATCCGAAAACGCATAGTGAGTAAGACCCCCCACAAGGTGGACTCGATGACCACTAAAGGTAGCAAGTCCGCTGGACGGCACAGGATACGTCATGGCGGCATTATTTGGGGGAGGCATATGTCCAGCAGTAGTGAACGTCTTTCGACGGATCATGATAACGATGACCCCTGCCTTAATACTGTTCGCACCAATGTTCCTAATTTGCCATGTTTCCAGGAGAAATCCGCTGCTCCCGCGCTAAAAGTGGACCAGAAGACGGCCACCATCGAGTTTAAAGACGTGAGCTTTAAATACATCAACGGAAAGCCGATCTTCAACAACCTGAATCTGACCATCCCGGCCGGCAAGAAGATCGGCATCGTCGGTGGATCGGGGAGCGGGTGAGTACACAGAAATATAACTAAGGAAATAGTTCGTCGATTTGTAAGGGAACCAAGTGTGTAAAGTGTCATTTAGTGATGGAAAACATACATTTTCCATTTCATTTGGTGGTATTTGAACAATTTAATTATAGAGTCTGTGCGGAAAGAGAATAGGCGTGGCGAAAAACGGAACTAACCTAACCAGTATGGCCACAGAACAGAAAATACGGCACATACGGTAGAAAAGCATTACAGCGCTCCCCAAAATTAATCCTATTCTCTTTCCGCACAGAGTCTACCATTATTATCAGATTTTCAAATCTGACAATAATATTGACGGAGACTGAAGTTTATTTTTAGCTCGCGCGGTACATACACTCGTTTTTTTTCCTTTTACCTCGATATATTTCTATGGGAGAGTACTTTGGGTTTATTTGTTTAACCACTATCGTTTACATCCATACATCGTGTATATTGCAGCGTTTATGTGATATTAGTTCCTACAGGTATTTACATCTTATATACATGACAATAACGGTGTGCATAATACTTGCAAACATAATATTATGTAGTGAAATCAAAGAGACGAGATGAATAATAATAACAACGTATTATTCTGTCCAACGTATTAAAATGTCTAGACCAGTACGTCTAGCACAACTGTGGCACGCGACTCTTTGTAGTGTGACAGTGACAGGTGATGCTCTGTCGCGCGAGATGCGAAGTCGCGACCAGTTATGCTAGACAGCCAGCTATTCTAAAGTGTACTCCAAGGAGCTCTAGTGCTGCATAAAACCTCTGCAGAGTTCTGCCAAGACCCATGAAGTCTCCCTCGAGGGAGGGCCTTACCGACGAACATGGCATCTATGGGGTGGTGTAGTACAATCGAACACACTGTTAACTGTACATTTGTAAACGAATGTCAACTTTATTGCGACGTGTTAAAGTCTATATGGGTGGCAGAGGCGTAGCGAGGGTGGTGCAGGCAGGGCACGTGCCCTGGGCGCCAACAAAAGGGGGGGCGTGCCCCTGGGCGCCGTTTTACGTCGGGACGCCACTGATGGGTGGTCAGTTAACAGTGGCTTCGTTTGTACTATCGAGCAGTAGCACATTCAGAATCCGAAATAATTCCGAAACACTTACTTCCAAAGCAGCTCAAAATACACGCAGTGCTCATAAAACGTGAAGCCAATTATTTGTGTTTGTCAGCTAAAATGACAATATTAAATAAATATTAAAACCGTGCTTGTCATTATGACCTAAGCAGTCACCTAGAAGTATGCATTTTAGTCGTGATTTCAGGGTCAACCACAGCGTCAATCAGTCGATTTTTTTCTGTATTCACTACTTGGCTGAACAACGGATGTGTTGCAGGAAATCAACATTGGTCCGTCTCCTATTCCGGTTCTTCGAACCGCAGTCCGGCGAGATCCTGGTGGCCGGTCAGAACATCCGCGACGTCGACCTGCCCAGCCTGAGGAAAGCGGTCGCCATAGTACCTCAGGTACTACTACATATAGATACAAGAAAACAAAGTACATAGAAAAATTAAATGGCACTCACCTGTGTCCAGACCGGGAATCGAATCGATGAAGAGACAAAAATGTTTCTTTCATATAAAGTATATCAATACTGCCAAATAAATACGCGGACAAAAATCAATATTGGCACCCCTTCTGTTCCAGTCCTTCGAGATACAGTCGGGCGAGACTGACGAAAGCCACAGCCATTGAACCACATGTACGCAGGCCATAAATGTATCTGAACTTTAATTGATTCTACCAAAAATATATGCAAAAAGCTACTTTGTATTCATTCTGTCACAGGAGGTTCAAAGTCAAACTTTAAAAAAGTTGTAGTGAATGTAAACCTCACCAAACTTGTCTTGATTCCTATACTCAAAATGCATTATTTTTACACCAATTTCGCCTCAAATCTAAAATAAAATTATGGACATTATTTCGATCTGTATGCTCTTTTTGTGGGATTTTTAAAAATACAAGTTTCTAGTAAAAATAGTATATTTTGAGTTACTTTTGTTTTGCATCCGATCCGTCTAGACGCGAGGTGAAAACTAACCTCGAGTTGAAATACAATCTACAATAAGGGGTTGTCCATTAATTACGTACAGAAGGGGATAAATATTTTCTCAATGAATGAATATTTTCCGTGCAGGATTGCGTGCTGTTCCACGACACGATATTCCACAACCTGCACTACGGCGACCTCTCGCGGCCCGAGGAGGAGGTGTTCAAGGCCAGCCAGATGGCCGAGCTACATGAGGCCGTCAAAACGTGGCCTAAGGTAATCTTACTATCTTATATTATCCTACTGATATTATAAATGTGAATGTTTGTGAACATGTTTGGAGGTGCCAACATGTTTGTTACTAAATAACATCGTTTTATTAAAAAGAACCCGACAGCGGTGCAAAACATACTGCGCATTAAAATTAGAGATGTGCCATTCTCGGAAACGTTCTCCGTTTAGTATGGAGAGAGAACGTTCTCGAGAACATTTCCCATACAAAACTGAGAACGTTTCCGAGAATTCTCGAGAACGGCACAACTCTAATTAAAATGCATAAATCCGCCATTTTGTTTGTTTACAAATTTTACGTACCCAGTGACACTCGCGCCATCAAGACGAATCGAATGATGTGTCATTTATCAAAATCGGGTGTGTCGTTGAGTAGTTACGAGCAGACATACATACAGGTTAAACACATAAAAGGAGGGGCCTTTTGCGATTCGCCGCAGTCGGGTAATAATGCGGTAACAAACGTCTGGTAGCATAGTTAGATAGAACTTTCCATGGCAACTTCGCTCCCGAAATTACAGCTGATTTGAATACAATTTAGTAAAAAAAAATTGATCATCTTGCAAGACAAATTTCATAGTCACAAATTTCAGTCCCTTCAACTAAAACGACATATCGTCACTACTTTTAAAAAAACTCGTATCAAAAAACGTCGTAGTGAAAAACGTCACAGTTACATACAAACTTCATATATATACTTACTTTGTTTTTACCTGAAGTCAGTATCAGATACGAGTTTTTTTAAAATAGTGACGATATACTAGTTTTAAAGATTGTTAGACCTTATTCCCCAAACTGCGATATGCAGGGCTACGAGACTCAAGTGGGCGAGCGAGGGCTGAAGCTGTCGGGCGGCGAGAAGCAGCGCGTCGCCATCGCCCGAGCCATCCTCAAGGACTCGCCCATCATCGTGTTCGACGAGGCCACGTCCAGTCTCGACTCGCTAACTGAGCATGTGAGTCACACACACCGACACAAACATTCTCACGTTTTAACCCACGCTCGTGGGTTTAGCCCCCGCACATTGGGCCACTATACCCTGTCTACGTTAACGAGCTAGTACTAGAAATCTCAAGCGGCACGTAATTGGTCAGCGATAAGTGCGATGCATGTGCACCGGTTGGGATTACATGGCGGTGAAAGGTTAGTCATCATCTGTCATTGTACGGTGCGGACGCGTTACATTGCTCTCATTTTCATTGTTTTCGGCTTCTTGTGAGACTCGGCTTGTTTACTGGACTAAAACAGTGCTTACTTCGAGAAAAACTTTTGTTTTAACGCATTTAGTATCATTTTATAAAAAAATGAATAAAGTTATTTCTTTAATATTTTAAAAACAAATCATAAAAATCATTAGAATTTTAAAAAGAAATAATCCGTGCGACGGCATGGAAGCCGAGCCTGCGAGCGGGATGCTAATGTTTACGCCCACTGCCCTATTTTGTCCCTTTTATCTGCATACAATAGTGCGAAAGAGAGGTCCCTATACTAGCTCGTTATCGTAGACAGGGTATAGTGGCTGTGACAGCTCGGCCATTGGTGGCCGCCACAAGCTACGGGCGAGCTTTTTCATAGATTTTGTATGGCATCGGTCGGGCCACAAGCTGAGGGAGTGGCGCGCGGCTAGTGGCCGCGACTAGTGGCCGTAATGTACGGGCGCCCTTAAGGTCAGTAGTGGCCGCGGCTAGCAAAACTGCGTGCAGAAATGTAAGCCAAGTGGAGCTTGGTCAAGGTTCCCATCCGAGAGCTCTTTTAGAGTCGAGTCAGGTTCTAAAAAAAAATGATAAAAAAACTTTTGACATTGCCTGGCAGCTGGTGGAATTACCATGACAGATGATAATCACTTCTTGAAATCGTCAAACGGAAAAACTAAAAATAAGGCACCGATTTGACCATGTTGAGCAGTGTTACAAGTCAGTTTTTCTTGGACCCGCATATTATCTAAGCATCAGTAGCGTGGCGTCCAAAGAACTCGATTCCTACCGGCTTGCCTAATACCAGGCATTTGACCACCTTACTTTACAGCTCTTAAGGAAAATGTACGCCAAATCTGCACCGGCTTGCCCAAGGATATCTTTTACGCCACGCCACTGCTAAGCATTGGACACTTCATATATGGAAGCTGATCCGATTTGTCATCAAAATTATATTGATAGTCATACTGCTGAGCCGCGTTGGTGACAAAGTTTTCTTTCCAGGCGATCCTACAGGCGCTAAAAGCGGCGACCGTCGGCCGCACATCCATCTGCATCGCGCACCGGCTCTCCACCGTGGCCGACGCCGACGAGATCCTGGTCCTCGAGAACGGTAACATCACCGACCGTGGCCGCCACGATGACCTCGTCGCCAAACCTAACTCTCTATACGCGCGGCTGTGGGACAAGCAGAATAGGGACGCTAAGTGAACGTGTCGACATAGCTGTTACGATATCGACCTCGTGGTCAACATACATCTGCATCGCGCACCGCCTCTCCACCGTGGCCGACGAGATCCCGGGCCTCGAGAACGGCAACATCCGGGACAAGCAGAATAGGGACGCTAAGTGAACGTGTCGACATAGCCGTTACGATATCGACCTCGTGGTCAACATCCATCTGCACCGCGCACCGCCTCCCCACCGTGGCCGACGCCGACGAGATCCCGGCCGGTCCTCGAGAACGGCAACATCCGGGACAATCAGAATAGGGACGCTAAGTGAACATGTCGACATAGCCGTTACGATATCGACCTCGTGGTCAACATCCATCTGCACCGCGCACCGCCTCCCCACCGTGGCCGACGCCGACGAGATCCCGGCCGGTCCTCGAGAACGGCAACATCCGGGACAATCAGAATAGGGACGCTAAGTGAACGTGTCGACATAGCCGTTACGATATCGACCTCGTGGTCAACATCCATCTGCACCGCGCACCGCCTCCCCACCGTGACCGACGCCGACGAGATCCCGGCCGGTCCTCGAGAACGGCAACATCCGGGACAATCAGAATAGGGACGCTAAGTGAACGTGTCGACATAGCTGTTACGATATCGACCTCGTGGTCAACATCCATCTGCACCGCGCACCGCCTCCCCACCGTGGCCGACGCCGACGAGATCCCGGCCGGTCCTCGAGAACGGCAACATCCGGGACAATCAGAATAGGGACGCTAAGTGAACGTGTCGACATAGCCGTTACGATATCGACCTCGTGGTCAACATCCATCTGCACCGCGCACCGCCTCCCCACCGTGGCCGACGCCGACGAGATCCCGGCCGGTCCTCGAGAACGGCAACATCCGGGACAATCAGAATAGGGACGCTAAGTGAACGTGTCGACATAGCCGTTACGATATCGACCTCGTGGTCAACATCCATCTGCACCGCGCACCGCCTCCCCACCGTGGCCGACGCCGACGAGATCCCGGCCGGTCCTCGAGAACGGCAACATCCGGGACAATCAGAATAGGGACGCTAAGTGAACGTGTCGACATAGCCGTTACGATATCGACCTCGTGGTCAACATCCATCTGCACCGCGCACCGCCTCTCCACCGTGGCCGACGCCGACGAGATCCCGCCCGGTCCTCGAGAACGGCAACATCCGGGACAATCAGAATAGGGACGCTAAGTGAACGTGTCGACATAGCCGTTACGATATCGACCTCGTGGTCAACATCCATCTGCACCGCGCACCGCCTCCCCACCGTGGCCGACGCCGACGAGATCCCGGCCGGTCCTCGAGAACGGCAACATCCGGGACAATCAGAATAGGGACGCTAAGTGAACGTGTCGACATAGCCGTTACGATATCGACCTCGTGGTCAACATCCATCTGCACCGCGCACCGCCTCCCCACCGTGGCCGACGCCGACGAGATCCCGGCCGGTCCTCGAGAACGGCAACATCCGGGACAATCAGAATAGGGACGCTAAGTGAACGTGTCGACATAGCCGTTACGATATCGACCTCGTGGTCAACATCCATCTGCACCGCGCACCGCCTCCCCACCGTGACCGACGCCGACGAGATCCCGGCCGGTCCTCGAGAACGGCAACATCCGGGACAATCAGAATAGGGACGCTAAGTGAACGTGTCGACATAGCCGTTACGATATCGACCTCGTGGTCAACATCCATCTGCACCGCGCACCGCCTCCCCACCGTGACCGACGCCGACGAGATCCCGGCCGGTCCTCGAGAACGGCAACATCCGGGACAATCAGAATAGGGACGCTAAGTGAACGTGTCGACATAGCCGTTACGATATCGACCTCGTGGTCAACATCCATCTGCACCGCGCACCGCCTCCCCACCGTGGCCGACGCCGACGAGATCCCGGCCGGTCCTCGAGAACGGCAACATCCGGGACAATCAGAATAGGGACGCTAAGTGAACGTGTCGACATAGCCGTTACGATATCGACCTCGTGGTCAACATCCATCTGCACCGCGCACCGCCTCCCCACCGTGGCCGACGCCGACGAGATCCCGGCCGGTCCTCGAGAACGGCAACATCCGGGACAATCAGAATAGGGACGCTAAGTGAACGTGTCGACATAGCTGTTACGATATCGACCTCGTCGCCAACTGTTAGCGCGGCTGGACCAGAATAGGGACGCGAAGTGAACGTGATAAGTGTACATTACCTTTTTCAAACGCGCGCATATGATCCGACCTTATCGGGATACCGCTGTTGGATGAAACTTATATGAGTGGGATGTATTTTAAACATTATTTTTGTGCTGATGAAGTGCTTAGGTTTGGAAATCAATCTCGTCGCCAACACCACTGTGGGAGAAAATTACTAAGACGCTAAGTGAACATGTCGATAAATGTAGACAATGATCCGTTGTTCGACTGCTGATGACATATTATTATGATTACACGGCTAAATTGAGAACGGTGGCAAGGGTCGTAACATTTCCGTGTGGGAATTGTTCAATATACCTGAAATCTGTTTCAAACGCAGTGTATAGTAAGAATTATCTAAGGTGTCCGAATTTATTCATTCTCTTTACGAACATTTTGACACCTTAGATAATTCTTATTTTACTATACCAAAATAAAACCTCTGCGTGTAATGTGCATTCTGTATGCAAGCGTCGTATTTATTTAATTTTATTTGTATATCAGCTATATATTAAATTAAGTGTTCATTGTTGAAATAAACAAAAGTGCCTGGGTGCACAAAAATATGATTAAATTATTGAGAAGCTAGAAGCTCATTGCAGATGGCGACACCGTTGAGCGTTCCTTTTTCTTCTTTTTTTAACAATTATCGCCTAATTACTAGTCCTTTAGTTTAGGCCATTGAGTATTACTAAAAACATGCTGTATAATAAATAAAAAGAAAAATAGGTAACAAGCAGTCTTTAATATTTTATATGTTACAAATTGACCACATAATACGCCCCTTTGTTTACTTACAACCTTCACCTTTTTGGAACACTCAAAAGTAGCGACATCTGGAGTGAGCAATTGCCAATTTTTAACCCTAGTTTTTATAGCAATATTGTTACACGATAAATCTTTCTCCATTTCATCAGTCTTGGATCACTAACAGACTATTGTTATTTACGCCATAAGTGGAGATGTCAAAAATGTATCAGAGTGAAATTTATACTTGTAAGAGGCCAATAATCTTATTGCCGATTGTTACAAGATAGAACCATGAAATTTAGACTATAATGCAACGTTGACTTGTACAGTTGATTAAGTATATTATTTTGTTTAAAAATTGTGTTTTATTACACCTAACCAAAATATGATGTCCAATGATTGTACATTACACAACTAGTGTGGTAAAACAAAGAAAGGCCGAGATGGCAGATTTTTGCGGCCCGAGCTGCAAGCGAGTGACATAAATATGCGATTGAGGGCTTTCTTTATTACCTACCGTATTGTGTACATCATTTTATGTCTATACTTGGCCAGAAAGTGGCTTTTTCCGTACGCTTAGCGTGCGGTAAAAGCCACTTTATGGCCAGGTGTGGCATAAAATACAATAAGTAATCTTCTTGGAAGTTATAAATCAATAATTTAACTGAAAGTTTGCCTTATGAACAAAAAAGGATCCTGTTTTTTATCACTTAGAAATATCCCGTATAAATCAGAAAGTCAGAAAATTGAACCGTGGCGAAAAGGTATGTATAGGCTTATCTTAGTAAGTACAAAACGGAAATGAAATGATTCCGCATTCCATCAACGGACGCCGGACTGTCAACATCTCCAGCTTCTGATGGTCCGGCAGGCTCCTGAGGATGCCTTGAGTGGCGACGTAAGTAAAGGTCTACTTTTTGATTTTTTCTAATGTGCGGCGCCGATCGAACAGAGGCGGTTTCGGGAGTGTTTCAAAGCTGTCAAGTCGCGCTTAGCAAAAGGCGCCGACTCCTTGACATGACGTTATATAGGCATCAACGGCCGTATGTTCCAACGTCGACATAACCCCAGCCGATTTTTTTACTCTATAACTGACCTACTAACTTTTAGTAACCAACATGAACCTCAAAAATTCTACATATCTAAAGGTTTCAGTAATAAAGTGAGGTGAGAAAACTTCAAACCCAAATTTAGCTCTAACATTTAATAAATTTCTCTAATATTCTAACATATTGACACATAAGTGATATACAATTATTCAAAATTACACAATTTTCATAAGTCTCTAATTTCCTAATTGATTCCTTAATCACACATAGTTTTTTTTCTATCATTGGCATTATAAGATTGTTGAGGGCAGTGTCATTACAACAGATAGCTGCAGAGTATATAAGTCTACTGACATCTTTGTCTCTGTCATAGTAGTACTTTACTACCATCAGTAGCGCATACAAGTTAAAACTGAGGCCTTTCATATCAATGTACAAATCCGTACATAAATTATGACTGTTTATGAATGAAACTTGCTCTTGAGATAACTTTACACCTTGGCTCCTTATGAATGCAACTACATCTTCAAACACAAATTCTACATAATCTAAATCATTACTCGGCAAAAAGAAGCCATACTCTGTTATAAGCTTCAGGTTGTGACTGTCTCCATAGCATATAAATACTTCTGTATAAGGATTAAAACTATTTTTAGTGTAAATAGAAAATCTTACATCGGAAAATAAGTTTTGGCTCAAGTTACATATGCTAATGTTTTCGATATTCTTGCGGACCATTAATTTGGTCTCATTTTTGGCATAAGGGCTATGATTGATCATGTCTAAGAAAGGGCAAAGTGATATTTTTGTGTTATCAGTAATGAGGTTCAAGACTGACTCTTCAATATTTTTCAGATCAACAAGTTTTCCTAAATCTAAGTAAACACATCTAGTATTAACTGTAAAATATGCCCACTCATATTTAGACAGAGAAAAAAAATCTTTCAATTTAATTACATCCATTTTACTACTTATACTATGACTTAATACATCTTCAAAAATATGGAATGATGTTTCAATAATATTCTCTTGCTTAGTGATAACATTTAATATATCAGTATCTATATAAAACTTAGTTTCCTTAGGCAAGAAGTATGGTACAGTATATTCTTTAGGTAAGCTCTCCAAGTACACAAACCACTTTGATTTTGAACCCTGTGATTGAAGAAATAGCAAGTAAAATGCCATTAGTGACTGAAATGATACTGTCTGCCTATATTCTAATAAACAATTTTTACTATTATCAGAAAAAATACTACAAAATGTAGAATCCATCAAAATACTGGTTACGTTTATCGTTAAATTTAGAGGTAAGTTTATCAGTTCCTCGCCAGGACTAATCTTCTTTTTGGTGAGAACGCCTCGCCCAGTGTTTTGAAAGACGGCTAGGGTTAGTTTGCTGTTGCAGAGCATGCCTTCCTTCGCGAGCCACGAGTTCAAGAGAATTATTTCACTTTCAGCACCACAGGTCCTAAAATTACGCGCTTTCTGACTTCGTATACGTCGTGTCCTGCCCATGTTCACTCTTACTGAGACTAGTCTATAGATGTAAGTTAGTCAATCAATTGATGTTTGTTACGCTGACTTTATCGGGACCATGTATAAGCTGTATTTCCTTGTAAATAAAAATCGGCTCATGTTTTCTTGCCAATCAACCGATCGCCGTTTCTTGTTTGCTTTTTTTGCTAGTTCGGTTCATGAATTGAATTATGTACGTTTGTCGAATTTGTCGTTCGTCCCGTTGATTTTTTGTTTGACGTTTGTCAACGCGTTTTGTTAATCAAAAATACAACGGCAAAGTTTTGGTAAAGCGTGGGGAGTCAAAGGAAATCCACATTTCAGTAAAAAAATTAAAAACAAAGAACTTGCAGATACATATTTTTGCTAAGCAATTTTATTCGGTTTAAAATAACATCAATATCTTGTCTTTTAATAATCGCAATAGAATTGTCGTTACAAACATTTGCAATTACAAAACGCAGAATCAATAAAATGAAAATTGGTCATCATTTCATGTAACTTATTTTTATCCATCTACGTTTATGATTGATTTCGACGAACTCTAGGAAGTAAAGGACCATACTAGTAATTCCTGTAAGATATTGAGCTCAGTCTTATTGCTCCTTTTAAAAGCGCAGTACTCTTTAGAACACCATTACCCAGAAGAGCTTGTTCACTAGACTGATGCCTTCTTACTTTACCATGGATCAATGGCGGCGTAAACCAGTCGGGTACTTGTGTAATTCGCACTATTTTTGTTCAAGGAAGTTCATAACTGAACCATAACATAAATCTTTAATCAAGTAATAACTGCGAAAAAGTGAGGACAAATATATGTAATAGTCATATCAGATGCCACTTGTGGACTTGTCCCACAATTCAATCCCAGGATGAGGAAAGCAGGTGTAATTGAAAATTTTGGTTCATTCAAAGGGAAAAATTGCTAGGAAAAATAATATACTAGCTGCCAAGGCTGTAGTGTTTATTTATTTTTTCTAAAGTCCATCATATTGGATTCTACTCAAAAGATTCTCTGATTCCTCTGTTAATAAAGTCCCCTACATACTATAAAACTAAATAATTTAATCTATCCAATGTTTTTCTTTTAAGATGAGGAGACTCATCACTTCTTCTTCATATACTTCAAATATTTTTTTGCATTGAAATTGTCTTCTACATCTTCAATAATTTTGACCTTCTTTCTTGGCTTCCTTTTTTCAATCCTAAGTTTTCGTTCCGCTTCTGACAGCTGCGACAAGTCTAACGGAAGCTAAAATCATCAAAAATCATAAATTTAACACACAAACAATCAAGTTGCGGAAAATAAGCCCGCGTTAACCTATAACACACAAACAAAACGTAATACATTTGTGTATATTGGTTTAAAATTGATGTAGTTCTGAAAACAGGAACAAACTTAAAAAATATTGTAATTGCAACTATGACCAATTATGATAGCTAGTTCTGTATCTGAAGTAGATATCGAACCTGAATGTTGTATTTCTCTATTACATTCATGTTAGTATGTATACATTTTAGTTTATCACAGCAATACAATCCATAAAGCAGGCTTTCAAGATAGAAGACCCAGGAAAGCCTTGGATTGAAAGAATTACCCAATATTGTTGTTACCGCGAAAATCATTACTATGAGGCTTCTATATGTAGTGTAAATGTCGTAATCATACCTTTATTATTTTCCTAGGCTCATGATATCTTATGTTAAACGAGGATCCATCGGGTAAGACCACCGTCGTAGGATACATTCTTGTATAGATTTCTCTGTGTATTTTGGTAACTTCAGGTATATTATTACTTAAAGATCTACTGAATGCGTAGTTGGACAATTGCGTCCGAGCATTTAATAACCAACGCCCATTCATGTTCAATCTAATATTATTGTTATCAGACGTTTTAAAATCCCATCCGCACAAATGTTAAGGTTAGTTTAGTCCTCAAATCAAATCAAATGTCAAAAACATTGACATTAAGACTTCGTTCAGGAATAGCAAGTAAAGGTTGTAATAACGCTAATCAAAATTATTTTTGGAGCTTTTCCTCAAAATTTAAAGTCAAGTGAAATATTTATAAAGTGGGACGTGGGACTACGCTAAGTTTGTTGAAATCGAAAATAGGTTTTATCTAAAAAAAAAATGCATATGGCATGGGCATTTCTCCAGAAATATGTCTGCGACTCATTCATCTGTCTTTAGTATGAAAAAGGGCCAGATGAATGAGGTGACCGCAGACATATTTCTGGAGAAATGCCCCAATATCACAAGCAAGAGGATTAAATTAATCTTGATACTTGGCAAATATCTTTCCGTTTAATAAGTATATAATGTACATATATAACTTATTTTGGTTGGAAATAGATCGATTTGTGCAAGGCAAGGCTGACCCAAATATTTATTTCAGTGGGTACGTAGACACATATTATAGAAGAATTATTGCCAAGTATCAAGATTAAACAATTCTCTTATTATTTTGGTCTCCCCATGTTGCCATAAATATTTTTTTAATAAAACCTTTTTTCGACCTCTGCAAACTTGGCGTAGTCGCACTCTAAACATGTTTCGATACTTTCGCTGAGCTGAGGAATATTGGTCACTTCCGAACGTATACTTAAGGAGAAGTGTAGAGTATATTAGGTGTTGATAAAAAAAAATACAAGATTTGGTCCCTGAAATACGATTACACGTTTACTGACGGAAATAAGTATTTAAATTCCTGTAATTTTATTGAATAACTTTTCTTTGATTTTTTTTCTTCATATTATTTTGATTTGCCGTACCTGCATTTTCGTTTTCCCCTCCCCACCCCACGCAACGCAACAAATCAAAATACAATAGTAGTCTTTGGAGTCAGGTCAGCGGCTCAAAAAAAAAACCCACGCCTAAATAGTTAGTATACTTTTTAATTTGTTGTTTGTGTTTATTTCTCTTTACGTAGCGAGATGTGAGTGTAATTACCTGTTCAATCGTCTCTGAAATATTTAATTAGGACAGTATTACGAGGAATTTATATCGAACGGCATAGTTATTCGATAAATACCAAGTGAATAATAATGGGTTGCGCGCAAAGTGAAATATCACCTCAAAATGAAACTCCGAAGAAAAGTTGCACTGATGTCCTCTGGCTGGTTATTTATATTATATTTTGGGTACTCATCGTGAGTAACGATTTGTTTTAATGTTAATTTCAATTACAAGCACTTAAACTCTCTATTTACCATGTTTTTTTTTTTATTTAGCTGATAATCGCAGCGATATCCTTCGTTTATGGGAATCCGCTTAGATTAATCAATGGGTTCGATTCATTCGGCAACACATGCGGTGTCAAGAGCAACCAGAAACATATAGACTTCCCTCTGGCCGGCATCAGCACCCTGGATAAACCCTATCTATTTTTTCTGGACGTGAAGGAACTGAGAAGATCCATCAAAATTTGTGTGAAGAAATGTCCTGACAGAAAAATGGAGTCATTGTCTGATATACAAAAGTTTTATCATGACACAGAATCGAATCTGTGTACTTATAATGTGAAATTGAATGAAGTGGTAAGCACACCAGAGTTACACAGTATGGTTGGCCCATGTCCGACCCTGCCAGTCTATGACTCATTCCCACTTCTAAATAGATGCATTCCGAAGTATGTGAAAGATTTGTCGACTAAAGTGTCCGCAGATATCTACAATTTACTAAACAGCTGGGGCACTATAGAACAAATGATGACTGATTTATATTCATCATGGAAGGAGATGACAATATGCGTTATTGTCGCTTTCAGTAAGTTACATTAATTATATTGCAAACCCAGTAGCGACATTGCACCAATTTTGCAACCACTTCCAGTAAGCAACCATTTGCCTCATGGGTCTTTTTACTTAACATTTTTAAGATAAAATGCATATAAATAAAATGCTTGCGATTTGCGTTATTAGAATTGTTGTGTAAGTAATAAGAATTTGATACCATTGACTTAACTAAGTGGTTGCCAATTGGTGCAACAACCCTGTCTCAAAAATAGATGATAATTTTAATAGTTAATTTGACTTACTCATGCTAAGGCTTGTTTTAACTGGCCATTTCGGCTGGTTAGAACTGGCCATTTTGGCTGCATAGACCTGGCCTTGGTAGATGACGGGTTAAATCAACAGCAACTTTTGAGATTGATTGGGGAAGGGAGAAATCACATCTTCCATTTTTTAATAAGCAATCAACAATTCACTGACTCAATATTACAGGGTCCTATGTTACATTTTCAGGATAGTTAAAGTTAGATTTTGCGTTACTATGAATGACAATGCACAAATTTCAAATTATTTAACACTTTAAATGCGAAGGCCCTAATTTTCCATACAAAATTAACCCGATAGTTGGCATCTTGACACTGAACGTTTTAAAATATAATGTGGAGCCAGTGACTTGAATCAGATTTTTAATTGACTGAATAAATTGACATGTACAGGTGCACATCTGTATGCAATATGTTTCACTGATTAAACATGTTCTCTTGTATGACCAACACATCTGGCAACTTGCCGTCCAATCAACAAGCTGATATATTTTTTTCTTGAAGTGCAATATCTTTTGATGTCGTATTTTAATGGCACATTCATACTATGTGCCAAAACATTTTGAGCACTTTTTTTAGAGTATATAAAACTGCACCTACACATAAACACTAATTATTGGAACTTATTCACTACATCTGCTTTGTCTTTCTTTAGCTCCGCAGATGACTGATGGACAATGTTATAAAGTCGCCAGTTAGTTTTACATGCTATTAAGTTAAAGAGACCTTATAGAAAAGTAATTAATTTTAAATCAAGTTTTTGAAAAAAGTATTGATACTTACAGCCGCCTAATTGAAGTATATGAATAATATATGATACTTATGAAAAAACATAAAGAGTTATCTTGAATCATGGATAAAATTGCTTAAATCTTAGTGTTTCAGACGTTAAAGGCACTTTAAGTAAATATGATCGTCAACCATGAATAATATCTATACCTTACCACCTGACCTTTCATACCCATCAGGTCGTAAACCCCTTGAACACAAAAGATTGAACACTTTTGTGCCGGATTGGCATTAACTGATTGGTGTTGGTAAAGTACAAAAGGTTAAATACCAGATCATTTGAGTAGATATAGTTAATTAGTTTTTAACTTCCAAGTAAGATATTGTTATCTACAGTACATACTGGTGTTAACAACCATTTAGCATAGTTTCTATTTGTATAGTGACTAGAAATAGTAGGTGCTAATAGTGATCTAATTCCGTAGGCTGACTCAGAGTTTAAATTGTTACTTCTATTACATGACATCATAACCTTGTAGCAATTTTATCAAAGCATTAATCTTATTCATGAATAGGCAACAATGCTATTCCTGGTTTAATATTTAACTGACTTTATCAACTAAAACTATAAAAGAAAGGGTAGTAGATAGGAACATAATATATTTAATTTGTACCTGTGGTCAAATGTAAAAATATGTAGGTATACGATTTTGAACCTTATCCTAAAGACATAAGTTCCGAAATGTATACATATTTTTCGACGTTACTGCACAGTTAGCGTCAAATAGTCTGTAGCATCCAAAGGGCCATATATGTATATCGTAACACGTTTTTATTACTAATTAATAGTATATTATATATATAGTCAGTAAAGTAAGAAATGTCTTAGATCACATGTAATTGTCGGCCGAGGGGAAGCCAAGGCTTTCTTATTTACTGGCAAAAGTGTCGGCCGAGGCGAAGCCAAGGCTTTCTTATTTACTGGCAAAGGTGTATATACAATTTTTCTGTTCGACGGAGCCGGAAAGCGGCAACGTCGTTTAGCGGCAAAGTTGACGCTTTCCAGCCGGAGGACAGAAAAGACGTATTACGAAATATATGGCGCTTTGGATGCTACAGACCATTTGACGCTGACTGTACACTAACATTATAATTCTATGAAGGATTTCCTGTTATTAATTAAATTAAGCATTGTTCTTTTCTTGAAGGTCTTGGATGTAGATAAGAAAGTGGTAAAATTTAGTAGATTCTGATTTTATTGCTGATAGAACCTTGTCGCATTAAGTATTTTTATGAACGTAAAGTTTAAGTAGCAACATTTTATGACAGAGTAGCCTCTTGACAATTACCCTCTCAAAATATTAAAAGAAGATTTTTAACTCTTAATAAATTAGTCTCTTAGTAAATCAGTAATAAATTAGGTATTGATATAAGAACAGCCATCCATATTTATTTCAATATATTTAAGTCTCACAGTAGATCCCAAAATAAAGTAATGTTTTATGCAATATTTATGCACTTTTTAAATTCATAAAACTGTCTCACATGCTTCGTAGTTTTACTATGGTACTGATAGATTTCCTTCAATTTCCAGTATGTTCCTTGATCATGGTGTCTATACTGCACTTGTTAGCTACTGTTGTGTCTTGGATTTTCATGATAGTAGTCTCAATTGTGAGTGTAGCCGGCACTGCCCTCCTTTGGTACACCTATTACGAAATAAAAACAGGAAAACAGAGCTTCACTGGATCACAATTTTTATCCGTAAGTAGTAATACATTAGTCATTAAGGAAATAGGAAATGTTTCTTAAGAATGACTATGCTGTTATTCAAAGGCGTGTTACTGTATATATTTTTTAATTCGTTATTTTGTTTTAGGAAACCCTTAAAAATGAGACTGCATTTCTATGGTACTCCATAATTGCTACTATAATTACGGTAAGTAACAAATAGTTGTGTACAGTCGTCTAAAAATATGTATACTATTTTAAATCTTATTCCACACACATAACTTCCGAAATGTGTACATATTTTATGATTATGACGTGACTGTGCTTAGCCTTTTTACCTTGTTATAATGTTGTAATTGCGAGTACTGTTTAATATGAAACCGTATCTGATTCTAATTTTGGCCTAGAAAAATAATCTTGCGTGAACATGAGTTCAACAGAAAGGCTATAAACCCGAGACCAGGAATATTGTCTTTTATTTAAATAAAAAGAGTTATGATGGTTAGGGACGCGACATTAACTCAGCACAAATCGCACAAAGAAGTGGTTGAGGAACAAAGAGTTCGTGTTGCAGCTGATCCTGCTGCTGCTGGTGTTTGTGATGCGGTCGCGGGTATCTTTCCTGGCACAACTGTTCCGGGAGACGGCGCACTGCCTCGGCTCCATCCCTGCGCTGTTCCTGCAGCCCATCGTGACGTTCTTCTTCCTCGTTCTGTTCTTCGCGTTCTGGTTCGTGGTGGTGGTGAGTATCCTCTGTTGCCGACTGCCTTTCCTGGCACAATGTTCCGGGAGATGGCGCACTATCTGGGCTCCATCTCCGCGCAGTTCCTGCAGCGACGAAAAAGAAGACCTCGTGCTGTTCTATGCGTCTATCTGTCGCTACCTGGTTATAGCAATTGTTTAAGCAATTTAAGGCTCCTACACACTATTCTGGCGGCCTGGCCAGCGCATTATTGCCGCGCGGTTATGCCGCCGGCATTTGTAGGCCAAGGGCCATACTGATGGCTCATTTGTGCGGCACACCCGACGCTTCAAACATCCACCGGGTATACCTCCAGACCTGGTATGCCAGCGTGTAGGAGTTTTTGTGATCCCAAACCGATGAATTAATACTTTTTCTGGCACAAGCGGATTGTTCCTAAGGCCCGAGCTTAGTGTGGTCAAATTTCGGGACCGCCATTAGCAGGTAACAATAGAAAACAACAAACGCACGGCTAAAGTCTTAGTTTTTAGACATTTAACAAAATTTAAAATATGTTCCCAGGCGTGCCTCGCGACGGCGACGTACCCGGGCATCCCGTACAAGTATAACTTCTTCATCAACGGCACGCAGATGCGCGACCAGGTCAACAACGTGTCCGCTAAGACGCAGAACGTTAACAGCAGCGCCATCTGGAAATGTAAGCCAGTACCTCTACCCTGTGACCCGCGACTCTTTGTAGCGCGACAAATACTACTTATCTCTTTCCATTCAATATAGTGTGACAGTGACAGGCCATGCTCTGTCGCGCAACAAGCGGAGTCGCTGCCAGTTGTGCTAGCTAGGTAGCTATCAGTGACGTGGTGTCCAAAAAACTCGATTCCTACCGGCTTGCCTAATATCAGGCATTTGACCACCTTATTCTACAGCTCTTAAGGAAAATGTACTCCAAATCTGCACCGGCTTGCCCAAGGATATATTTTACATCACGCCACTGGTAGCTGTGCATATATCTTTCTGCGTTAGTTTGATCTCTTGCCTTTGAATTAGCCAATCAGGAAGCACTAGCCGGCCCCCAGCGCCCCTCGAGTTTGTCACAAACAGATACTTAGCAAAAAGCCACGAAATAGTACCTTGGGGATTTGCCTGTGTCCCTATCGGTTCGCCCGGTCGCTACTTCTGGGTGGATTTTAATTTTGAAAAGGAAACCAGTACATATATACAAATTAATAAGTAGCATTGGGCTGCGTCATATTGGACACTTTATACTCTCGCGATTTAAACACATAATATTTTCTGGTCATAATTGTTGTAGAAGCGATAACTGTTGATGTAGAGAGGTATCTTTCTAGAAACTGAATCGGCAAGTGCAGTGATAGCCTATGCATCGAGGTGCCACGAACGGAGATAACCTAGTGAAATTCCAAAATACGGCTACGTCATATCTCTCGCGTGATACGGCATGTAACATGCGCATGCGCATATGTAACACAGCTACTGGCAACGCAATAAGGGCTACCTACCTCGAATGAATTTCGCCGCTAGAGGCGCTAGTGTAGCGTGAGGTCTCCGAAATGTCAAATGACACTGTTTGGCTAAACGGGTTTATTTCTTATTAGAATAATGTTATCAATATTTTGCAATATCTGAGATTATTTATGGCAAATATGAGTTACGGGTCAACGAGTTTCATCATTCGGAAACTTATCGCTTTTTCCCGAACTAAACAGAAATATGCGGCATGTTCGAGATTGTCATGGTACGGTATTAAGGCATTAAATACGATTGAAATGTAAACTTCGTTTTCACACCCGTAATAGCAAACTGGCAGCTATGCTTCAGGACCCTACTGCCTACTACCCTATTGCTTAGTTGCTGTAATGCAACCTAATCCCGTGCGTCACATGTTGTGTTCCCCTTTACAATCGAGCTGAGTATGAAAAGAACTTGGGAAATTAACTATTAATTTACTGTCAATAAAGTTAAAATTTAATTGTGGTTAACCCTCACTGTAACGGTTAAATTACTGTTAATCTTCACATTACAATCTTATTGTTGCAGCGTGGGCCTTGGACCCGATCGAGTTCAGTCCAGTGTGGGTGCAGAGCATGTGGTGGATGTGCCTGATCTGCCTCGTGTGGGGCAGCGAATTCATCCTCGGCTGCCAGCAGATGACCATCGCCGGCGCCGTCTCCCACTGGTACTTCCGGTACGTGACACAGTGTTGCAGCCTCGATATTATGACCAGAGTATAAAGCCAGAATAGTACATTACATAACTAGGGTGGTAATACAAAGAAAGGCCGAGATCGCAGAAGTTTGCGGCCCGAGCTGCGAGCGAGGGACGTAAATATGCGATCGAGGGCTTTCTTTATTACCTCCCGTGTTGTGTACATAATTTTATGTCTATACATGGCAAGAAAGCGGCTTTTTCCGTACGCGCAGCGTGCGGAAAAAGTCACTTTATGGCCAGGTGTGGCATAAAAGTCCTCGATCGCATATTTACGTCCCTCGCTTGCAGCTCGGGCCGCAAACTTCTGCGATCACGGCCTTTCTTTGCATTACCACCCTAGTTATGTAATGTACTATTTCGGCCGTTTAGGAGCGTGCGATACCTATAGGGAACGTGGACGAACTATAGGTGGCAGCACTAAACGACAAAAGAGACACGGGCAAATAAAGGAAACTATCACCCCTGTCAAATCAAGCTGTCAATGACAATATCTAAGTGTCAATGTCAAATATAGTAAGTCGTAGCTACACTGACGTTAATCGTCCTTCATCGCGATAAATTAAGGGCGTTTTCGTCAATGTGGCCCCAGCATGAGAGAGTACATGATTTAAATTGACGGCACCAGTTGGCAGCACCTTCGTCGTGCACGTTCCCTAATGTGCGATACGTATTACGTATTGGCTAAATCTTAAAACTTTGCTTGTAGTTCGTTCACGGCGCGCACAAATACAAGCCGCGCAATGTACCATTGTACAAAGATAAATTACTGCTGTGTTATGACTCAATAATTATAAAACTAGAATGCCAGATGTGTTCCAGTTGCTAATAATTGAGTCACAGTATCTTATTATGTATTTTTGTTCCAGCGGCGAGAACGCGAAGTCCCCGGTGCTGTACTCCATCGGCAAGCTGGTGAAGTACCACCTGGGCTCCGTCGCGAAGGGCTCCTTCCTCATCACCCTGTTCAAGGTCCCGAGACTCATCCTCACTTATCTGCACGCTAAGTAAGTTAAAACTTAGCTTAGTAGTAGTAAAACCAAAAGGCTCATTCAACGCGTCCAAAATGCTTGTGCTCGCTTCTGTTTCAATATCCCACGGAGAGCACATGTCACTCCATTTCTAAATAAACATAACATCCTTAAGATGAGACACCGCCGGAAACTTCATATAGCCTGTTCATTATTTGGAGTAATGCAGCACAATGCTCCATCATATTTGATCGAAATTTGTCATGGTCGTCCAGCAAACGTGGAACACGTCAATGTAGTATACATCTGATAACGCCGCAACATGCATCAGCTGCTTTTCGTGGTAGTTTCCGCTATGTTGCAACTAAATGTTGGAACAACATTCCTCCGCCAATTAAGAACCTGCAATAAATAAAAATATTTAGATTGTTACTTAAAAAACATATTTTTGCACATCAAAACAATGAGGAAACATTGAAGCATGACACAAGCTGTTATTGACTTATCATCACCAATAAATAGTGCATACCTCTGTTTTATGTTCCATTAGCATTGACCGAGCGAAGTTGTGTGACGAGATCAAGTACTTCAGTTACTTTTTATGAAGTGTCAAAACACTTGGATAGTATAAACTTTCTACGGGAAAAAGTAAAATGACGTCATTTTACTCAAACATCAAATCATTTCCTTATTTATAGTTTTTAATCTTTTAAAAATAATTAAAAACCCTGCATGGGCATTTCTCCAGAAATATGTCTGCGACTCATTCATCTGTCTCCATACATTTAGTATGAAAAAAGGCCAGAGAAATGCCCGCATAGGTGACGATTAGTAAAGTTAATTTTGGCTTATTTTCGAAAGCAGATTTACAGGCTAGCGTGAAATAATTTGTATTGACAAGGGCAAGTACTCTTATTGCCTTTTGTCGCCATTTGTAATGTACATGTCCCTAATCTAATAGGATACTGAGCAATAGCCACTAACAGTTTCTCCAATTTGTAGGCTGTCGGCTAGAGCCGACAAGGGCTCGGAGTGCGCTAAGTGCAGTCTCAAGTGCGGAATCTGCTGCTTCTATTGCCTGGAGAAGTTCATCCGGTACCTGAACCACAACGCCTACACCATCATCACCATCGAACGCTGCCACTTCTGTAAAGCTGCTGCTAAGGTTAACCAACAACAAAACACTATTTTTTAGCCTGTCGGCAAGAGCCGACAAGGGCTTAAGGTACTCTAGAAATCGTCACAATCGTTGCTAATTTTTCAGGCACCTAAACACTTTGAAAAGAAAAAGTAAACTAAATTCGCTCCGACATACGCAAGAATGTACTTGTTACGTCATTGATGCTTGGTGAACTTAATTCCAGGCTTCAATCACAATATAGAGCAATCTGATTTCTGTAAAGCCACTATAACTTACTTACCAAATTGAGTTAATTTACTTATACTTGTAATTATTAAATACCAACTAAGATAATGATTACATTTCCAGGCCTTTAGCACGATAGTGAACAACGCGCTGCAAGTGGCCACCATAAACAGCGTGGGCGACTTCGTCCTGTTCCTGGGCAAGTGCATCGTGACCGCGGTGACCGGCATAATCGGGCTGCTGCTGGTCAAGCGCAACCCGGACCTTCACTTCTTCGCCGTGCCCACGCTCGTCATCTGCATCTATTCCTTCTTCATCGCGCATTGCATCCTCTCCCTGTATGAGGTTAGTCAGTTTTGCATGGAAAACTACGGAAATAAATTTTATGCTAAAATTATAAATTTCGTGCCTTTATCTTTATTTATAGCAAGCTAGACGCGGCCCCGCGACTTCTCGGCTTTTTCATACAACTTTCATCATCTTGATATAGCACTTTTTATATATTTTTAACGTATTGGTTTTAATTTAATGTAAAGATTTCTGTTACACTGGCATGGCCGTGTACTTGTTATTTTGGGAACGCCACTAGGTTTGTACAAGCAATCTGACTTAATATGAAAATGGTGTAAGCGATATAACGTCTGTTGGCGTCCTGGAGGTTGCAGTTTCAAACAAATTCGTTTGAAATTTGAACCTTATCTATATATGCTATTTACTCGCCGACATGAGCGGTAAAATTTTTAAAACCGTCAATCTGTAGTGGTCGAGCCGTTGCAAAGTGTGTAAATAACACAAGGTTTGTCGGCATATGCCGACAGGAGCGGTCGAACGGTTAACATCGTCAATCGTTTACAGATGGTGGTGGACACTCTGTTCCTGTGCGTGTGCGAGGACCGCAACATGAACAGCGAGGGCCGCTGGAAGTCGTCGCGGCTCGCCGAGCTGGGCGGCCACCAGCCCGCCGCCGCCGCCGCCGACGACACCGACACCGAGCTGCGCAACCTCTCCGCCAAGTACTGAGGTCAGTTAGCCCGTGTGCCCAGTGGTGTGTTAGTGAGGACCGCCACAACTTAGTGATGTGCAGATATAACTACAAAGGCACTGCATACTCTCATTGGCCCACTATGGAGCCGATTGGTTGTTTTACCCACTAAGGAGCCGTAAAATGACATAATTTTTAAATGGTCACTAAAAAAACTGTTTTAGAGAAAAATACTTACGAGTACGAAACGTTTGTCGGTGATTCAAGCAAGGGTAAATGCTTTCTAGAAATTTAAAAAACCGAAGAAGTGTGATATTCCTTATGGACGACCTGTAAGTTGTCTCTAGTTCTATTGTAATTGGCACCAACCCTCTTTTGGCCCTCTTTTTTACCTGACTACGGCAAAGCAAAAAGGAGGGTATGTATGTTCGTCTATATAGGCTAATTAGTTAAAACCAATATATGAAAACTGAGATCCTCAAAAAACTCAAGCATTCAATAGTACATGTACAAGCGAGGGACGTAAATAAATATGCGATCGAGGGCTTTATTACCTCCCGTGTTGTGTACATAATTTTATGTCTACACTTGGCCAGAAAGCGGCTTTTTCCGTACGCGTAGCGTGCGTTAAAAGCCACTTTATGGCCAGGTGTGGCATAAAACATATTTTGATGCTTGCTAAATACCCAAGTGGCAAGTAATGCAAGTCTTCATTAGCAGTGATTTAATCAATAAAAACCATTACAACGTGTTTTTCAATTTCAGGTAGCGAAAATCCCGAGGCATTTATTTTTATTTAATTTAGTATTAAGTTTGCATGAAAAATGCTACATAACATTGTACTGATTTTTTTAAATCATTTTGATACATTTATTATACTTTCATTTGAAGCTTTTAATGCTTAGTAATATTTAGATGTGTAAGTTTTTACATTAATTTATTGTGAGTTTAGAGTATTATTAGGGATCTGATATTTTTATCGAGAGGTTTCATTATTACAATCTGTTCTTATTCTATGATATCTAATGAATTATGAACAATCACTATTTTAAAATCAAATATCATGGGTGTGCACAAAGTATGTAGAAAACATCAATTCATTTGCACCCATACTCGCCATATATTCAACGATTGTGATGAACTGATGAATGTTTATTATTTTTCTATTAAAGTTATATTAGAAAGCTGGAACCATACAGCTATTGGCAGATGATATGAAGTTTTAATGGTGTCTATTATACAAGTTGCTAGTATTTTATAGCCTTTATATAAGATTTTTGATAGATGTGGATTTATTTTTATGGTTCAAGAAAACACTTGTAACGGTACGTTTTTGATGAAAAGACATATATGTGTGAAGCTTTAACATACATACTTATAATACTTATATAGATATAGAGAAATACTCTAATGTCCATTTTAATTTTTACTTTACTAGGCATATTTTATGCCCTTTCTTTCGATGTACAATTTTTCACTTCCGTATGTATTTTTTAAGGTTTTGAAATCAACTCTCACGTCAATGCAGTATTTTTTGCAAATACATATATTTCATATCTCATTATTGAATAATCTTATATTGTATTTGACTTAGTCTCTAAGTGTAAATCGTTAATAAAGTTTCCAGTCCTTAAATGCAATAAATAATATACGTATGTAAGATGTAATTTAACTTTTTTGAGCACTATCAGTGGCGTGGCGTCCAAAGAACTCGATTCCTGCCGGCTTGCCTAATATAAGGCATTTGAGCACCTTATTCTACAGCTCTTAAGGAAAATGTACGCCAAATCTGCACCGGCTTGCCCAAGGTTATCTTTTACGCCACGCCACTGAGCACTATAATATGAGTTTTCCAAGTACCAGCATCCATCTTGAATGAATAATGTCTGTGACATATTACATGTGTGTGCACATGGCGCAGTATGAGTAGTATAAACATTTCTTAAATTCGGCAGCAAATGAAACCGAAGGTACCTACACTATATAGAAAGTTTACATGCATTTTTGTCGACTATACAGCTCAAGGTAGACGTTGTTACTTGCTTCTAACTGAAAAACGTAACTAGTTGATGCTTTGTAGTGGCGTGGTCTCAAATGTCTGGCTAATAAGCCGCTGCAAGGTGTGCTTACTTTTTTCAATGAAATACGATGCATTACGGTAAACGTCCAAGTGCTCGTCACTGACCCAGTAGTTGCCATCTTGATCAGTAGCAATAGAGGTGACAGGAGAATGTTGACTATTGGGCAGTAGCGTGTCGAGCACTGGGATGTTTACCTTCTTGGTTCACCGTAAAAAAGGCAAGCCTGTTGGAATAGGCTTCTATAGATGCCACGCTACTGCTATGTAGATCTAGCTCAAATGCATTTTGTGACTGACAACCGTCCATGTTTACGTGCATAATAATCAAGATCTCAACTATTTTATTTGAATAGTTTAGTATGGTCATTTTTTCGACATTTTGTTGTATATTATTATTAAGAATCTCTATAATCATGTGGAAATTATTGTGAATTCGCCATTTCTTCCAACTGTACCTGTTTATTGTAATGCTTCTCTCATCCAAATAAAACTTACTTTTGTGTGGAAATATTTTTTTATATTTGTCAAAACCTGTTTTCATGGAATACATAATTAAATATGAATTTATTTTTTATTTGGTTTCTTCTTTTTAAATTGTTTCCTCTTCTTTATTTGATCGGATATGGCCTTGCTCTTGGCTTTGAGTTGTTTGCGCCTGATGGCCATGTCGGGTTTGCTTTTAGATTTCTTCATGACCGGTTTTATCTGAGCTTCTTCCTCACTATCTGCCTCTTCATTTATTTCTTCTGTAAGAGAAATACGGTTAAATAATGGTCCACAAAGGAGGAGACATTTTAAGATACATAGTTGAAGATGGCAAGCCGATAAATCAAAGAAAAAATGTGATTGACTGTGTCTAAAAAAATATTGAATTTATAGAGGATTGACACCTCCCAACTCAAGTTTGCAAATTCAAAACCATTTGGGTAAAACTGTATTTAATGCTCAAAAAAAATTCTTTTGGATTTTTTTTCCCATTCATTTTGGAAAAAATCGTCAATTAGTGTGAACCGGAAGTGTGACGTCATTTTCCCTGCATTATCGAGAGAGACCTTAGTGCTGAAACGATTAAAAAGTGTATGGTATCCGGTTGTCATTTTCTGACATACTTGCCGTCTGACGTTTATTTGTTTTGAAAATTGTTACAACTGCTTAGCGGCTTTAGAAGTTTAATTTTCTTACCGTTGGTTCATTTGCACGTTTTCGAAGACCTTAAAAGACTTGGCACTTTCCCACTGGACTCCGATAACGCATTCAAACATTATTAACTTGGCATTCTTTTACCGGACACCGATTTTTTTCATATAATGAAGACATCAGAAGGTTTTTCTCAGGCTGATAGCACGAATCTGCCGCGTGTTGAAATTATGATGATGGAGTACACATCGGCAAGTGATAAATATAATCCAGCCCAAATAAGAGGAGCAAAAGCATCGTTGTCTTCCCGAACTTCCTATGTTGACAACTCTGTAACGCCTGACAGTTATTTTTTTAATCGTAATTGTCGCTCTGGATTCTAGTTTTTTTAAATCGTAATTGTCGCTCTAGATTCTAGTTGGGAAAGTGACGTCATTTTCTACATACGCCCTTTTAGAATGAGATACTTTTCAAACTGCTATTTTTAATTGAGAAATTGAGTTAAAACGAAAAAGAAAAAATACGGGTAGCTTAAAATTCCACCTATTTTCTATCCAGCTCATAAAATGAAGGAGTAGAAAATTTGAAATATTGTCAATTCAACCTATGGTTGATGATATAGAATAGATAATTAATGTTTATTGCATTGTATTTACCTTTAACCACCACTTCCTCAGCTTTATCCATTGCATCTCCCTTAAAGAAGTCTGCATCCTCTATATCCGGGTATCCAGTTTCAGGCTTGGTAGCCTCATAAACAGCTTTCTTCTCAATCCTCCTCTCATATTTGTCTCCAGCTTTCTTGGAGAATGCTTGCCTCATCTTAGCAGGGCTCACATATTTTGGGTTCTCCCATATGGTGACCCCACCAAATGATCCAGAGAATATTTTGACCTGAAATAATGGAGTTCATTAACCCATTCACTGCGACGTCCGAACTCCAGAAGCATGTACGGCGCGCTGTCATACATTCGAACTAGCTGCCGTAGAGTCACGACAGCGTGTCGTTACTCAGTGGCTCAGCGATGCGAGCTTTATATTGGATAGCGTTATGCGCGATTTCTCTTTAGCCAACATAATGTTTTGTTTTAATTTTAAAATGTTTTTTGCTATTTTTTTATTTAGCATATCTTTATTTTCTCTGGGTTGTTTTTAGGGTTCCGTAGCCAAAATGGCTAAAAAGGAACCCTTATAGTTTCGTCATGTCCGTCCGTCCGTATGTCACAGGCATTTTATTCAAAAACTATAAGACGTATACTGATGAAATTTGGAATAATGATGTCTTGTAGATGCCGCTACTAAGTTTGGTAGTTAAATAATAAAAATAAAAAAATCTAGGGGGGGCACTCCATACATGTAACAGAAGCTAAAAAATTTTTTTTTCAGCAAACATCAACGTGAGGTACATAATTCGATAGTTCTTTTAAAAACATTATAAGGCTTTTATGTACTTTTTTTTGATTAAGTGAATACTTTCGGAAATAATCGCTCCGAAAGTTGCATAAATTGTGTCCCCCCCCCCCCTTTAACTTTTAAACCGTAAATCCAAAAAATAAGAAAAAAATCAGGAAGGTAACGCTTAATAAATACATTCAACGACAATTATTTAGAATAGTAACGAATAAACCGTTTTGAAGTTATTGCCGAAAAACTTCTCAACCAAAAGGTTTTAAGTGCCATTGATTTACACGGCATTTAAGACTTTTTGCCAGTTGTTTATTTTTAGTTTTATTTCTATCTTTAGCTTAGTTGGTAGTGACCCTGCCTACGAAGCAAGAGGTCCTGGGTTCGAATCCCGGTAAGGGCATTTATTTGTGTGATGAGCACGAATATTTGTTCCTGAGTCATGGATGTTTTCTATGTATTTAAGTATTTGTATCTATTAAATATATCGTCGTCTAGTATCCATAACACAAGCCTTATTGAGCTTACTATGGGGCTAGTTCGATTTGTGTAAGATTGTCCCCTAATATTTATTTATTTATTTATTTTATTTATTTATTTATTTATCTGTAGCATTTCCTTATAGATACGGCTATGGAACCCTACACTGAGCAGGGTCCGACATGCTCTTGACCAGTTATTTTACAATACATAAAATAAAAAGTAAAAAACCTAATCTAGGGTGCCGCTGGCAGCGGTAGTTATTTATTTTTAACTTGGGTAAGGTGTTTTTAGAAGTAAAATACAATGATTGTATGCAATTTAAATACTACCGAATGTAAACATTATTTTTTATTCAAGAATGTGAAAACCATACGTTATATACAATTCCTTTAAAACTTTGAACAGGTTTCGCTAACTCGAATTATACACCGTGTTTTTATTGTTTTCCGTTAACTTATTCGTATATTCTTCAGATCTAATTAAGTTCATTTCTTCAAGAAAGTAATGTTGTAACACTTGTAACTCATACCGTATACAAACATTACCTACTTAGTTTGGTTGAGACTAGATCGATTTGTGCAAGACTGTCCTGAATATTTATTTCAGTAGGCATGTAGACAAATATATACTTATTAAATCGGAAGATATTTACCTAGTATCAGGACTGAATTATCCTCTTTCTTGTGATGTTGCCATATGATTTTTTTTAAATAAAACCTTTCAACCTCTACAAACTTAGCGTAGTCCGCCTCTAATGTAGGTACCTGGGAATATAAACTCTAGGAATGAGAGTAATCGTTATCGCTTATCTTCCTTATGGGGATTATAGAGCGGCATTGGTAACAATGATTAAAAATAACACGCTAATTTGTGCATAAGCAAGACCACTGCTTCAACTACATGAACAAAAGGCATGGCGGGTAAAAGCTCAGTGTCAGTGCTAATTATTATCAGTAAAAATACGACGCTGCAAACCATTATACTCTCTATCTGCACGTGCAACTTTAATACAAAAGGGCCGCCGGGTAGGTAATTTTATTAATCATTAGTTCGTTACCTATTGCTCAAAACGTATTTTTTTTTCTCCAGACGTAACATCAAAATATTTCCTTTTGAAATGTCTATTCATACAAGGTGTCTCGTGAGGAATCCAAAAGATTTTAATCAAGCATTCCTGAGGTCATTACGAGTAAAAAATGTTTATAACATAATATCAAAACCGGCAAAAAAATTATTTGTTCTTGACGCGATGATATTTTTTGAGTTTTTGTAGATTTCGTGGTTTTAACCACGTCGCGTTTCTCAAAAATGCTCGTGAGGAACTCAAAATGTAAAATTCGACAGTAAAAAAAAATTTTTACGTACAAAAATCAATAAAAAAAATCCTTGTAACTTTTTTTCTTGTATTTTTGTATTATGTTATATAACATTTTTTACTCCTAATGATCTCAGGAATGTGTGTTTAAAATCTTTTGGATTCCTCACGAGCACCTTGTACATTATAATAAAATAATGTCATCAACACGATTAACATAAAATCGCCTGGTTGCGTATATACATTTACGCATTCATTTTCGATCAATGCACGGGATCAATGCATTCGCTTACCTAAAATCTCACTGGTAACATACAAAACTGCATAACGCCATTCATTACTCACGTAGTACCATTATCATGTACGAAAAAATATAACTCCATTACAATTCAAGGAGAAATAAACTTTGTGTGTACGGGTTACGGTCCAAAACGATTATAAACCAAGTTCGGAGTTACGTCATTATTGGCATTGAAGGAAATACAACACTCGCCGCTCGCTGAATCACAACACGCTGTCGTGATACTCAAAAGTACTAATATAATTAATATTTTATTTTTTAAATGTAACTATTTGTTATATTACTTATCGTGTAATTCGCTATATATGGCAGTCATGAAAAAATTTAATCAGAGAGTGTTTAATCTCTATTGAAATTTACAAAAAGTTTAGTGTTCTTAAATAAAGAGATTTTATTCTAATATTCTCAAAATAAGTATCAGTTGCTTTTAACACATCCTTTAAGTATGTAAAATTAAGAAAACGATATTAAAAAGATGTATACTGATGGAGATAAAAGCCAAAAATGTGGTAACGACACACTGTCGTGACCAGCGCGCGAAGAGCGTTCCGGAATCACGACAATGTGTCGTGATTAGCAGTGAATGGGTTAAGAAGACTGGTAAGATTTTCTTACAAATGAAAAAGTTTTCAAATTAACTACACAAATACGACAATACTTTCAGTTTTGTTGTAATTTTCTTTTGGTGTGCAAAAAAATATTATTGTATGTTAATACTTACAGGATTTAGTACAAATCTAGGTCCAATTTCAGCTAATGCACCATCTTCGGACAAAATCTGGTAGTTTCTAAACCAAATTCTGTTATCAAGAATCATAAAGGTGTACACATTGTCGAAGAATGGCTGACTTTTGGGATGGTGGTTGGGCACACCAAATATCTGAATAAGCAGCTCTTTCAGCAAGGAGTAGTGAGAGTCCTTGGTGAATTGGGGGTCAAAGGAAAGAAGAGGTCTGGATCCTCTTAAACAGTTGCCTGTCATTTTGAGCTCTCCCATTGTGTAAACTGTAAAAGAAAACATTGTTAAGCATACTAATAAAATTTGTAAAATCAGCCAATGACTGCCACAGCTAGACGTAAACCTCCTCCAAAGAAGAAAGGTCCCTTAAAGGTCCGAGTCTGACTTGCTTTTAATTTCAAAGAAATTAATAGTCAGCACTTACACAACCAACATCCCAACTAATAGGCACTTGTAACTTTAGTCAGTTTCTGGGGTATCTATTGTTCAATTTTTTATCTGATTGTGAAAGTGTAGATTGTCATAGTAGGTAGTAACCCTGCCAATATTTGACGACCGCTTTAGCTTAGTTGGTAGTGACCCTGCCTACGAAGCAAGAGGTCCTGGGTTCGAATCCCGGTAAGGGCATTTATTTGTGTGATGAGCACGAATATTTGTTCCCGAGTCATGGATGTTTTCTATGTATTTAAGTATTTGTATGTATTAAATATATCGTCGTCTAGTATCCATAACACAAGCCTTATTGAGCTTACTATGGGGCTAGTTCGATTTGTGTAAGATTGTCCACTAATATTTATTATTATTATTATTATTTATTAATATGAACCAATGGCAAATGAACACTACCTACTTTGTATGTATGTATGCATGTAAACACTTTATTGCACATTAAATCATATAGAAGCAGTACTAAAATCAATGGTTTGACCTGTCATTGTCAGAAAAATTGTGCTGCTAAATATGAGGTACAAAGCCGTTGCTTGTTCAATAAATAGAACCTGGGCTTGAACAGGGTTTTTTTTTTTTGAAGTTCGGGTTATCAAGGCCCCACTGTATTTTACACTGCAGATATACTAAGTACTCACTGTTTTCCACAAGGAACTTCACGCTGGGGCCGTTAGGAATGTTCGCCATCCACATGTACAGATCCCTCATTTTCCTGCCCTCAAACAAGATGCATTTATTGCAGTTCTTCATTTCGCTGATTTCATTGACCACATACAAGTTCTTGCTACGCTCCATTTTCGACTCAGTCTTGTGGTGGGGCATTAGTTTCTTGATGTCTTCCATCAGGTACCGGTGCCGGTGGTTGATGCCCCGCGCGGCGAACACCAAAACCCTCTGTCTGTTGATCCATTTTACCTAAAATCAAATATTTTCTAATTATTTCTTAACTGCGTCACTACATCAAAGTGCTGTGGACGTAATAATAGAGATCTTTAATTTACAAGCCCACAATACCTGCTTAGGCGTTGGATCATCTGACATCCTCACTGGAGGCAGCACTACTGTTTCTACTTCCATTTTAGTTGGTTGGGATTTAATTTCCTTCTTTTTAGCATTTTTTGCTTTTACTTTAACCATTTTTACAACGTATTTTGGTTGATAATGCGATACTTCTAGTTTCTTTAGGTTAGACTGACACCAAACACGACCGTTTGTAGGTAGATAGACAACGCACGTGTGAAATGGTTGAAAACTGACAGTTCTGTTCTGTCACTGTCAAAAGCAGTCAAAAGCCAGATGTTGCTGAAACACTAATAGCAAAACATCAGTCAGACGTTCTCTCTCGTCCGCATCACGCAGCATTGCGTTAGACAGAAAAGGACAGAACTAACAAACTTCGATCTTTGAGTTTCGGAGTGGAGCCTCTGCTTTAGAGCTGTCTAAGCCAATTTTAAAAACGTTTAAAATGTTACCTTTTTTTCAATTCAGGCTGTTTATCAAGAAAACAATACATCGCCTCCCTCCACTGAAAACTTGTCGAAACCAAATTCCAACCAAATTCACCGAAGTTAGTTGCAAATTTTCTCGTTAAAAAACAGTACAAGATCTGAGAATAAAACTCCTAGTTTTTCGCCGCTTAATTAGTTGCAACAAATGTCTTACCGAAAAGGACGTACGGCGTACGGAATTAATTCTTATCAATCAAACGTACTTGAGAGATAATATGTTTGAAAACAGTTTACCTACTTACTTTGTCAGTGCTATTATTGCGCTGTTCGGAGCAGTAGCCAATATGTTCAAATCTCTGATAGTGCTTGTCAAAACTAATGGAATTAGCAAACCGAATCTAATTTTAACACAGATTCGTTGTGCATCGCAAGCCCTGCCAGAATTTTCAGCGGTAAGTATTGATAATGTGTAAAACAATATGTTTTATTCCTGCAGTATAAATAAATACAGTCTGTAAATTATTTGACAGGTTCATCGGAGCAAGCAAAATTGAACTTTATTGTTTAACTACTTTGAGTTTGTAAAGAGCGGCAAAACTTGTTTGTCTATTCTATTCAATTCAAGTAGCTAACCAAAGACTACTATTGTATACTTGGGAAGCTAACTATAAATTCTATAAGTTCAAACTTGTTATTGTAAAAGAATTAATGCTATGTCTTAAATGAAAGGTGTCTAACTAATATTAGGAATAATACTTTCTCTCTCTTATTTTCTATATTTATGACAGACAAAGTACAACATCAAGAGGAAAGAATTCGGAGTGGTACAAGCTGATGATGTGAACTATTTCAAATCTATATTGAGTGAAGGACAAGTGCTCACTGATGAGAGTGACATCCTACCATTCAATATTGATTGGATTAAAAACTGCAGAGGTATAAAATCAATCTATGCAATATAATATTTAATGCAAATATGCATAGTTTTTGATAAATGTTTTTTTTAAATGTTGTATCCAGGTCAATCCAGGGTAGTTTTAAAACCCAAGTCAACACAGCAGGTCTCTAAAATCTTGGCTTACTGCAATGAGCGGAGACTAGCAGTATGTCCGCAAGGAGGCAACACAGGGCTTGTTGGCGGCTCCGTACCGGTGTTTGATGAGATTGTGGTCAGTTTTGGATTGATGAACAAAATTATTAGTTTGGATGAGATATCAGGTACAGTTATTATGTTCTTGTTTTAATTACTCAATTTTATAAAATCATAATCACAATGTAGTACAGAGCATATCCATTTTATTTGGCGTTTAGTGATGCATAAGAAAAATATTTGCACTGGAAATATTCTTTGGTTAAATATAAATAAGCATATGGTACAATCAGCAACCCAGAAAAGGTGCCATCCTGCAATACATGTAAAAGAGCCCTTGAGGCCTACTTCAGAAACAAATGAGTTTTGAGTTTATGTGACAAAGTAACTCCACATTATTGAATGTAAAAATAAAATATTACATTTCTGCATAATAAACCTGCACAAAAACTAAACAAACCATATAAGGGATCTCTTTCAGCTCACCTATGGGTAATTAAGTGTTATCTCCTAGATTAAGAGGAAAACCCCCTTTGCTGACCGCTTTTACTTATATTTTTGTGCATTTTGCATAAAATGATTTTTTCTCTTAGGTGCATTAGTTTGTGAGGCGGGATGCATACTAGAAACCTTGGACAACTACGTCCGGGACCGCAACCTGATCATGCCCCTTGACCTCGGGGCAAAAGGGTCCTGCCACATAGGGGGCAATGTTAGCACCAATGCTGGTGGCCTCCGCCTTCTACGCTATGGTAACCTACATGGCTCTCTGATGGGGGTTGAAGCTGTAAGTAGTAGACAAATATTTGGTTGTAGACTTGTAGATAAAATATAGATTTGCTTCATGTTCTAATGCTCTGTATAAAGAAGAAGTCATAGACACTAGACACATAATGGTAGGATTTAAAAAAAAATATTGTCGATCTTATCATTTATGATGCAATATGTTGTGAGTTCCACCAGTCCCACTCCTCGCGTCATATTCCTCATTGCTGAGAAGTCGAGATTCTCCCATTTATATTACCAGCGTTCCGATTCCGTTTCTACACGTCACACGTATCTATAACCACACGTTTCTAATATGGGCTATTTATTACGCAAGGCTCGTAAGGTAGGCCCTTTATTCTTGATTTTTTCCAAAAAACCTTGAGGGTAAAAATCAAGAATAAAGTGATAATCATAAATATCACATTAGGGGATACCACATCTCGAGTATTTATCTCAGGCTCACATCGCCAAGGTGGAGTGGAGGGTCCAAGTGTCCGAAAAATCTCTTGTGATTAATGGTCGTGCCTTGAAGTGTTTTTTGTAATTCTATTCTTAATTTGGTGCGACAGGTGAAAGCCGACGGCACAGTGGTAGACTGCCTGCGGACCCTGAAGAAGGACAACACGGGCTACCACCTGAAGCACCTGTTCGTGGGCTCGGAGGGCACGCTGGGGCTGGTCACCAAGGTCGCCGTGCACTGTCCCGTGCTGCCCAAGGCCGTCACACTGGGCTTCTTCGGTAATTATGTTATATTAGTTGCGACAGGTGAACGACGGCACTAGTAGACTGCCTCCACTCTGAAGAAGGACAACACGGGCTACCCCCTGAAGCACCTGTTCGTGGGCTCGGAGGGCACGCTGGAGCTGGTCACCAAGGTCGCCGTGCACTGCCCCGTGCTGCCCAAGGCCGTCACACTCGGCTTCTTCGGTAACTATGTTATATTAGTTGCGACAGGTGAATGACGGCACTAGTAGACTGCCTGTACTCTGAAGAAGGACAACACGGGCTACCCTCTGAAGCACCTGTTCGTGGGCTCGGAGGGCACGCTGGGGCTGGTCACCAAGGTCGCCGTGCACTGCCCCGTGCTGCCCAAGGCCGTCACCCTCGGCTTCTTCGGTTACTAGTTATATTAGTTGCGACAGGTGAACGACGGCACTAGTAGACTGCCTGCACTCTGAAGAAGGACAACACGGGCTACTACTATATAAAATACTTTTATGCCACACCTGGCCATAAAGGGGCTTTTTCCGCACGCTGCGCCAAGTGTAGACATAAAATGATGTATCCAACACGGGAGGTAATAAAGAAAACCCTCGGTCGCATATTTACGTCCCTCGCTTACAGCTCGGGCCGCAAACATCTGCGATCTCGGCCTTTCTTTGTATTTCCACCCTAGTTGTGTAATGTACTATTTATGAATAGGAGGTGTGAAAAAGTGAATGTCCCCAGGTGTGAAGGACTTCAACAGCGTCCTGCAGCTGTACCGGAGCGCGCGCGCGTCGCTCGGCGAGATCCTGTCCGCCTTCGAGATGGCCGACAACGAGTCCATCACTTCTACTTCCAAAAACCTCAACCTGCCGTGAGTGATTTGTTCTACCACAGTTTCCAGGGATCACCGACCGGTCTATAGGGAACGTGCACGAACTATAGGTGGCAGCACTAAACGACAAAAGAGACACGGGCAAATAAGCTAAAAAATACTAGCCAAATGTGACAGCCTATACTAACAAGGTCAAATATGTTAGGAAAAATTGTGACATGGGGGGGGGGGGGGAGGGTCTAAGTCTGAAAAATCGTGTGACGTACTTTGTGGATGACCCCTTGGGATGGTGTAACATATAAATGTATTACTAAAAAACCATCAAAATATGGCGAGTCATTGTTTAAAAATACGACGTGATAAGAGCGGTGCGGTATTCCTATACCTACTTAGGTATTATTTATATGTTGAAATACAGAGCACTCGATTCTAAACAAATATAGATAACAGAAAGAGACATTGGCGTGTGATAAAGATTGCTATGGTTTAATTATGTAATGATATAATTATGTAAGTATTATGTAAAATCACGTAGTTCTTCATATGATCATAAAAATATGTTATAACATCTTTCTTGTAAAAAACTGTCGCTGTAGTAAAAGAAGCAGTATTAAAAATTCATAACATGCATATAACAATGTACCTATGTTGTTTTTTATGCATAACAAAGTACCTATAAAGGTAACCTACTCGTAGGTACTGCAATAAAACAAATAATCTCTATGCTACACCTAGCCATAAAGTGGCTTTTTAAGGGTGGTAATACAAAGAAAGGCCGAGATCGCAGAAGCTTGCGGCCCGAGCTGCAAGCGAGGGACTTAAATATGCGATCGAGGGCTTTCTTTATTACCTCCCGTGTTGTGTACATCATTTACACAGCACGCTGCGCGTACGGAAAAAGCCGCTTTCTGGCCAGGTGTGGCATAAAAATATTTTTCCTTTTGAGGTACGGAACCCTAAAAACGTTATGCACCTTTGACTTGTAACTTGTAACTCCAGTAACCCGATAGCGGACTTCCCGTTCTACGTGGTCGTGGAGACGCACGGCAGCGACGAGGCGCACGACGCGGAGAAGCTGTCGCGCTTCCTCGAGCGGGAGATGGGCAGCGGCCTCATCCTCGACGGCACCGTCACCTCCGAGCCCGCCAAGATGCAGGTCACTGACTATCAGTGGCGTGGCGTCCAAACAACTCAATTCCTACCGGCTTCCCTGATATCAGGCATTTGAGCACCTTACTCTACAGCTCTTATGGAAAATGTATGCCAAATCTGCACCGGCTTGCCCAAGGATGTATATTTACGCCACGCCACTTCTAACTATAACCCTTTTTTCGACCAGGAGAAATGCATGAAATGGGGATGTTGACTAATGTTGAATTTTACAACATAATATAGTCACATGTATTGCAAAATACTAAATTATCATAACACAGGAGAAATAAACAAAAAATAAATAAAAAAAAAGAAAGTTATGAGACCACAACGTTTAAACAAACGATATTTTTTATCGTCTCAAAGAAAAATTAAAGTCAATCTCGGAATGCTTAAATAACTCTGAAAAAATAAATGTATGAAAACTGTGTGCTTAAACGCTCTTTTTCGTACCTATTCAAAACGGCAAAATGCTATTTTTTTCACACAGACTTGGTACTTACAGAGAGGACAAGAGATGACGTCACAGGGTGCGTCCGTTTTGTACGGGTCGTTTTCAACGCTCGGTGCGGTCGGCTACCTTTGATTGCAATTTGTGGCTGTTATAGTAATCCAAGTGTAGTAGTTATAGGTATATATTTGTTCCTCATAAATAGTAGAATCCATTTACGTCAAAAACAAAATTTAGGACACAAGCCTTTAACTTAGGGTTGCCATAAGTATGGGGACTCAGACCGGGACATTTAAATAGTAATTAGTAAAGGTAGAAAATAAGGAACTTGATACAGTGCCAGTACGCTCTCGCTCTGTCAACGCCGAGAGTCCGCGATCCTGCAATTGACAACATTTCAAATTATATGAAGTGGGCTAAATCAAAAACCATTTCGGCAAATATGCTTCCCGTATGTAACGTGGCAGTTATTTTATTTTTTTACCCGTTAATTTCCAAGATAATCGCGAAAAACTGTAAACCGGAAATGTGACGTAGATAGTACGTACATAGACAATAGACCAAAGACAAAACTAAATCTATCATTTTTTTCATGTATCCGGTTGTCACACTCTGTCAAAAGTTTTCAAATGACATTGTCAGTTCTTACATTTCGGTGTTAACGACTATTCTCATTTTACGATATTACTCTCGCTCCACTTGAAATACTTGATGACTTGGCTTTTATAACGGACACTGCTGCTTCTTTTCACGCTTACATCGCAATAAAAACGGATATCGCTGCTTCTTTAAACGAAAATTTGGCACTTGTATTTGGACTTATTGAACCTCATAAAAATGAAGACCTCAGATGGATTTGTGCAAGCATTTAGTACCAACTTGCCATGGGTTGATACTGCCATGATGTTAGAGTTCATACAAACGGACGATAAATATAATTTGGCTGGGATAAGAGGTGCAAAAGCTGCCTTATCGTCTCGAACTTCGTATAGTGCCGCTTCGTTCGTACCGTATAGATAGTTTCTACCCCATATTGTGTGCCCTACATTGAGCCCTGTTTTTGCTTTACATATACCTGTACCTGTATATGAAACTAATAACATTATCCTAAGAAATAAAACTGTAAGGCTTGGTGCGAGTATATTTATTTTCCAAATATATAAGTTTGTGGTTCCAAATTACAATGTGTTGTTTTGTCTTTTGTCGCTACCTTAACTAGTATGTCTTGGGTTGTCATAATAGGGCAGCACATTACACCTCAGGATGCAGAAGATGGTGTAGGTTCATCATGAGAGGTTGACGGTGCTGCCTGGTTTGCTTCTTTTAACGGTCTTCTTGTGAGTGATGCTGGAAGACGAGGTTTCAGTTTTGCATTGACATTCATGACTTTCCAATATCTATAGTTTCCCATGTCTTTCTCCAACTGTGAAATGACAAATAGGTATAATAAGCATAAGCCTGAACACCGTGAGGGTGATTTCAATGCACACTGCAAGAATTTGTAAGTGCAAGTGCCAATAACTATTTACGAAAGTCCTATATAAAAAAGGTTATATTAGCTAGTTAAGTTAAATATCACAACACATGAGTACGTACAGTAAACTTTATCAGTAAATAGTCCACTACCAATCTAATACAAAGGTGGGCTAGGTTAAGTATATTATTCGGTTGTACTTACATCGAGATGATCTTCACAGATGAATATCCTTTTAGGAACACGATCTAGCCCCGCCGCTCGACACCATGCCTCATTTTGCCCAGCAGGGACACAAAAAAAACTTTTTTTGTGGTGTCAGTCTTGTGTTATTACTACACGTTCTTATAAAACAGTTTTTAGTTTCTTTTGATGCCATGTTTTCGTTTTTACTTGTAATTTTATTGAAGAAAATTTGTGTTGACAATTATATGACAATGACGTAAACCTCAAATCAATCAACCGTCACGACCCATTTTTTTTTTTAAAGCAAGGGGCAAAGGAAAATGCGTACTCGTGACGTCATATGTCGTTTACGACCTTTCAAACATTCGCTATTTTTTCACTTGATATTTTTGAATGAAAAATTGCTTTTCTGGGAAAATAAAAAAACACGTATACCTTAGAATTTGATTGTTTTTCAATACATAACATAAAATAGCCCACTTGAAAAAATGAAATGTTGTCAATTGTTGACACTGTTGACGTAGATTCGTAAAAAATGAACGGAAAAGTGTCAGCGCTTTCGTCGTTCTATCCACGTACGATTAGCCTGGCTAGCTACGAGGGTGGTATGATAAGTAGTGAGCATACCCATGAACATTTATTTTTTATTATTTTTTTAATTTTTATTTTTCAACGTAGTCCCCTTTCAAGTTTTTGCACTTTTCCCAACGCGTCTCCAACTTCTTTAAGCCCTCCAAAAAATATGTCTTCGGAAACTGTGCAAAATACTCATCCGTGGCCTCTATGACCTCTTCATTTGACATGAAGCGTTTGCCTCCGAGCCAAGATTTCATGTTTGGGAACAGGAAGAGTTCACACAGAGCCAAATCCGGGGAATAAGGAGCGTGCGGCAGTATTTTGTAACCCAATTGATCCAGTTTGGCCTTGACGATGTGAGATGAATGGGCCGGAGCATTATCCTGGTGAAACAGCACTTTATTGCGGGCTAAACGGGGCCGTTTTTTCTTTAATTCTTCATCAAATCGAGACAATAAATCAGAGTAATATTGCCCCGTGATCGTTTTTCCCTTCGCTAAATAGTCTATGTGGATAATTCCTTGGGAATCCAAAAAAACGGTCGCCATCACCTTCCCGGCCGACGGAACCGTTTTTGCTTTCTTTGGAGCACTTTCGCCGGGACAAGTCCATTGCTTCGATTGTTGTTTTGTTTCGGAAGTATAGTGGTGGATCCACGTTTCGTCCACGGTAACGTAACGCATAAAGAAGTCCTTCGGATTACGTTTTAATAGTGCCAAACAATCTTTGGAAGTAGCCACACGATTCTGCTTGTTTTCTTCAGTTAGCAAACGCGGTACCCATCGGGCCGATAACTTCCTCATGCCCAAATGTTTATGAACGATATTTTGTACACGCTCCAGTGATAAGCCACATACCTCAGCTACCTCCCTCAACTTCAGTCTTCGATCGTTCATCAACATATCATGGATTTTATTGATGGTTTCCTCCGTGGTAACTTCAATTGGACGTCCTGGGCGGGCCTCATCACACACAGATGTTCTTCCATTTCTGAACTCGTTATACCACCGCTTAAATGTGGCAATCGTAGGTGAAACATCGCCATACACGCTATCTAACTCATTTTTTATTTCATCACGCGTTTTACCCTTCAAAAACAGAAAGCGAATCACTGATCGATATTGTTCTTTTTCCATTTTACACAAAAAATGCCACTTATACTGTTTAAAAAGCTATAATTCATGAATTAATTGACGGAATCATTTGAAACTGTCAATTTTCCCGCGTCCACGATGGCGGCTGTAGGTAATGACATTTTTAATATTCAGCCATACCGCATTGATTCAAGGCTCATTACTTATCATACCACCCTCGTAGTTAGTCGTGTTTATTGTAGGTATATTATTACTTACCAAGTCCAGGCCCCTACTAAATAGTTAACTAAATATGTTTTTTAAACCGGGACAATTTGCTTATCGGCCGGGACGCCGGGGCACCATGCTTCAAACCGGGACATGTCCCGGCGTACCGGGACGTATGGCAACGCTACTTTAACTGCGTAAAGTACGTACGCTACCATCCTAGTTGTGTAATGTAGTATCGTTCGGCAGACGATCTGGAACCTCCGGGAGAGCATCGCGGGCGCGGGGCTGCTGGACGGCTACGTGTACAAGTACGACGTGTCCATCCCCGTGGCGCACTACTACGAGCTCGTGCCGCGCCTCAGGGACAGGCTGCGGCACGTCGCCACCCGGGTCTACGGGTACGGACACATTGGTACGTGCACTGTCAACAGGTAGAGCTGCCATCTCCAAAATTGGACACCTAGGACAAGAAGCGCAAATCCCCGGATTTTGGAGCTTAAAACCCGGACATCTCAACAGCAACGCAATTTTTTCGCTTCCAGGGGGGGGGGGGGGGGTGCATTACGGCTGCCACATATCAAAAACTAGTAAGTGCTACAGATCAAATTTTAAAAAGAACGTAAAAACATTTTCATGTTTATGTTTTTACGCCCTTTTTAAAATTTGATCTGGAGCACTTACTGGGTTTTGATATGGGGCAGCCGATTAGCTCTCGCGAGCCGGAGTAACAAACCCGGACTACAAATTCAACGTTCCCCGGACGCTCTCCAAACTAGGACAAATCCGGGGAAACCGGGGAACATGCATGATATTTTTTTATCGCATTTCTTAACAAAATATGAAAATACCGTAAAAAAGATGACATAAAGTGAAAATAAAATTAAAATCGAACGAGAAATACGGAAGATATGAACATTTTAAAGCACTAATTAAACAGCGAGTAGACGGAGAGATCCGATATGGACTATGACGTCATAGTACCCAACCGCCATACAAACTCGATACTATGTTCTGTTTCATTAAAAAGAGATAGAGATAATTCTTTGAAGGCTCATATCTTTGTTATTTTTATAGTTATTCGAAAAATATTTTTTTCCTACTGTTTACGTGTTGGGTACCTTTCCTTGTTAGTCCACCACTGGCACTTTTACACATGTTTTGAAGTTATGTATGTCCCGCATTGTTATGCACGGCGATTCGGGCTCCCCCACGATTGCTCTGTCTAAACGTCTTACATCCACAACTTTTTGTCTCGACTAAAAAGTCCTAAAAGCCTGATCGTCGGTCATTTCAGGCGACGGCAACATTCACATCAACGTCACAGTCCCGGAGTACAGCAAGGAGGCCACCGCCATGCTGGAGCCCTACATCTTCGAAGAGGTCTCCAAGCTGCAGGTGAGATATCGCACCGCTAAGGTATAAGGTAATGTGGGGAGACCCACATTATCGGCCTAGTTTTAGTCTAAGATCCCAGTATACAACGACCTTCACCGAGCTGGTTAATGGATGAAAAGTATTGTATATTGAATTAAATATGTTAATAAACATATTGCAAGTGGGTTGCCTAAAAAAATTCAGTCCAGAATATGATTAATTAAAAATTGAAAAAAAATTTTTTTTTTAATTTTTCACCGTTTTGTTTAATAGACAAATGACATACCAATCAAAAGTATGAAGCCTATAGAATATGGAAACGTTAGGTTGCCTATATTTTTCCCGTCATAACTTTTGGGTTGCCAGGCATAAACAGGTACATCATATTAGTAATTTGCACTGGTCTGGTTAATGAATAAACTTTATGCCAAAATAAATATTATTTTATTACGAACACGGTGATATAGGGTTGCCTGCGAAAAATCAGTCCTGAATTCCGGTTGCCGAGTTTTAAAAAGTCAAAGCCCTTCAATCCCGGTTGCGTTAAGTTTGCACCTGGTTGGTATGTGATGCCAAGGAAACCAAGTGCAAACTTAGCTCAACCGGTTAATATGAAAAATTTAGAATGAAGTCGACACGGGTACATCGATATTAGTGATTTGCACTGGTCTGGTTAATGAATAAACTTTATGCCAAAATAAAGACTGTTTTATTACGAATACGGTGGTATAGAGTTGCCTGCGAAAAATCAGTCCTGAAGTGCGGTTGTCGAGTTTTAAAAAGTCAAAGCCCTTCAATCCCGGTTGCGTTAAGTTTGCACCTGGTTGGTATGTGATGCCAAGGAAACCAGGTGCAAACTTAGCTCAACCGGTTAATATGAAAAATTTAGAATGAAGTCGGCACGGGTACATCGATATTAGTGATTTGCACTGGTCTGGTTAACCCATTCATTGCCGACGCTCCAAATCTCTACACTACCCGCGGTGCCGCCGCCTTATAAGCGATGACGCGAATTCGCGTCTTCGGCAATGAATGGGTTAATGAATAAACTTTATGCCAAAATAAAGACTGTTTTATTACGAACACGGTGGTATAGAGTTGCCTGCGAAAAATCAGTCCTGAAGTGCGGTTGTCGAGTTTTAAAAAGTCAAAGCCCTTCAATCCCGGTTGCGTTAAGTTTGCACCTGGTTGGTATGTGATGCCAAGGAAACCAGGTGCAAACTTAGCTCAACCGGTTAATATGAAAAATTTGGAATGAAGTCGGCACGGGTACATCGATATTAGTGATTTGCACTGGTCTGGTTAATGAATAAACTTTATGCCAAAATAAAGACTGTTTTATTACGAACACGGTGGTATAGAGTTGCCTGCGAAAAATCAGTCCTGAAGTGCGGTTGTCGAGTTTTAAAAAGTCAAAGCCCTTCAATCCCGGTTGCGTTAAGTTTGCACCTGGTTGGTATGTGATGCCAAGGAAACCAGGTGCAAACTTAGCTCAACCGGTTAATATGAAAAATTTAGGATGAAGTCGGCACGGGTACATCGATATTACTGATTTGGTTGGTATGTGATGCCAAGGAAACCAGGTGCAAACTTAAGGTTGCGTTAAGTTTGCACCTGGTTTCCTTGCAAACTTAGCTCAACCGGTTAATATGAAAAATTTAGGATGAAGTCGGCACGGGTACATCGATATTAGTGATTTGGTTGGCATCACATACCAACCATATCACTAATATCGATGTACCCGTCTGCCATCTTAGTCTAAAAGGCGACTTTTTGCTATGGAAGTTCATAGTAAAAAGTCGCCTTTTAGACTAGGACGGCAGCCGTGCCGACTTCATCCTAGGGATATGATCATTTCGTCTAAATCGCAACTGGTACTAGCGGTAACAGGTCTAAAACGCAGCTAGTCTAAAACGCAACTGGTCTAAGTAGCTACCAGTCTACGTCGCTATTGGTCTAAGCAGTAAGTGGTCTAAAACACAGCTGGCCTAAGAGCACGTGGTCTAAGTCTTAGCTGGTCTAAGTAGTAATAGGTCTAAGTCACAACTGACCTAAGTAGTGTCTCGTCTAAAATGCAGTTGGTCTAAGTAGTCATTTGACTAAACATTTGTTGTTTTCTAAAACAGGAAGTAGTGAACTCGACTAACCTAAGTAGTAACTTATATTCGCCTAGTGACTGCAGTACAGCCACATCTCAATTTTTTTTTTTGTGAAAAAAGTGTTGTTAAAAAAAATTAAAAAAAAATGTTTTTTTTTTAGATTTGGCCGTATTGCAGTCACTAGGCGATATGTCACGTTATCATGGTTCGACTTCTGCTACGTCCAATAAGGATTGCAAGTTAGTCAGGCTTAAAAAAAAACCCGGCCTCTGCAGTACCTAATGTACTATTAACGGTCGGATATCTCACGTTAAGGGCCGTCGGACACCGACTTGGAACTTATGTTCTGAGTCTGTGTCCGTTGGCATTCAATGTGTTAAAAAAACCCTGTCTAAACCATCGACGTTTGGGTTACAAAATGCACCGGATCCGACTGCTAATAGCGACGCGTGCCATAACCGCGCTTATGACGAAAGGCGCGAAGAGCGTTTTAGACCAAATCAGCTTTAAACGAGGTGCGTCTTAGGCTAGATGTCTTATTAGACCAGTTGCATTTTAGATTACGTGCGTATTAGCCCAGTTGTGTTTTAGGCGAAACGCGTTATAGACCAGTTGCGAATTGTCTGCTAGGCTAGATGCTACTTAGACCAATAGCGACGTAGACTGGTAGCTACTTAGACCAGTTGCAGTTTAGACGAGATGCGTTTTAGACTAGCTGCGTTTTAGACCTGTTACCGCTAGTACCAGTTGCGATTTAGACGAAATGATCATATCCCAATTTCATATTAACCGGTTGAGCTAAGTTTGCACCTGGTTTCCTTGGCATCACATACCAACCAGGTGCAAACTTAACGCAACCGGGATTGAAGGGCTTTGACTTTTTAAAACTCGACAACCGCACTTCAGGACTGATTTTTCGCAGGCAACTCTATACCACCGTGTTCGTAATAAAATAGTCTTTATTTTGGCATAAAGTTTATTCATTAACCAGACCAGTGCAAATCACTAATATCGATGTATCCGTGCCGACTTCATTCTAAATTTTTCGTATTAACCGGTTGAGCTAAGTTTGCACCTGGTTTCCTTGGCATCACATACCAACCAGGTGCAAACTTAATGCAACCGAGATTGAAGGGCTTTGACTTTTTAAAACTCGGCAACCGGAATTCAGGACTGATTTTTCGCAGGCAACCCTATATCACCGTGTTCGTAATAAAATAATCTTTATTTTGGCATAAAGTTTATTCATTAACCAGACCAGTGCAAATTACTAATATGATGTACCTGTTTATGCCTGGCAACCCAAAAGTTATGACGGGAAAAATATAGGCAACCTAACGTTTCCATAATCTATAGGCTTCATACTTTTGATTGGTATGTCATTTGTGTATTAAACAAAACGGTGAAAAATTAAAAAAATATATATTTTTTTAATTTTTAATTAATCATATTCTGGACTGAATTTTTTTAGGCAACCCACTTGCAATATATTTATTAACATGTTTAATTCAATATACAATACTTTTCATCCATTAACCAGCTCGGTGAAGGTCGTTCTATACTGGGATCCTCTACTATTTCAGTAGTTCGGTGATTTTAGTCCGGTTCATATATATTTGTTTGAACCGGACTAAAATCACCGAACTAATGAAACTAGGCCGATAATGTGCCACATTATCGACGCGGAATCGCCTTATAGTAGATTGTGTCACAAGGGAGCAAAATGTTGTATTCGCTCGTGTCCAAAATACCGCTTTCCCGAAATACCAGATTTTTCAAAAAAACTGATTTTCGATTTATGAGATTCCTGTCTTACTACATTCCCGTTACAGTAGATTATAAAATCGTAAGTTACTCAAGGATCTAAATCACTTTCTTGGGTGTGTAATTTTGGCAATCTTGAATACGAAGAATCCGGTGTATCGAGAATCCGGTATTTTAAAAATCTGGTATTTTAGGAATGCGGTATTTTGGGAATGAGCGGTTGTATTTACGGCGAGGGCGTATAGTATATTAAATCCTGAACGAAGCGAAGCATTGTTCAATAGAGGAATTCAAGTGACATAGCCCGTAGTGAAATAGTACATTACACAACTAGGGTGGTAAAACCAAGAAAGGCCGAGATCGCAGTTGTTTACGGCCCGAGCCGCAGGTGAGGGACGTAAATATGCGATCGACGGCTTTCTTTATTACCTCCCGTGTTGTGTACATCATTTTATGTCTACACTTGGCCAGAAAGCGGCTTTTACCGTACGCGTGGCTCGGGCCGCAAACATCTGCGATCTCGGCCTTTCTTTGTATTACCACCCTAGTTGTGTAATATACTATTTTTAATACACATGCTCAAAAAGTGGGACGACCTCCCAGACAGTGACCTTACAATCGCAATTAGGATACACTATACATACACATAGTACACCATTTTGCATAACATTAGGATTTAATTATACAACTACACTCATAAACAATAAATAAGTTGGTTGGTAAAAAAGTGGGACGACCTCCCAGACAGTGACCTTACATTCGCAATTAGGATACACTATACATACACATAGTACACCATTTTGCATAACATTAGGATTTAATTATACAACTACACTCATACACAATAAATAAGTCGGTTTATATAAAATTTGCATATCTTATCCGCACGCGTGGGGGCTTCTCTCCCCCGTGCAACAATGATTGTACTGTTGGAGGGCCCATACAGGTGCCCTACAGTCTAGCCTAGTTACAAAAAAAATAGCTCAAAATGTGGTACTTTTCGTAGCCGTAAATCGTGCGCAGTTGTATTTTGCGTAATAGTGCTTTTTACTTTTCTGCTAACTTTTGAACACATATTACACATACATATTTATTTACAAATAAGTAAACTACAAAGTAATAATAAATATCGTCGACCGTAGGACCGAATTACGGTAAGGGGCAGGCAAAACAATGTCCCTTACGCTAATTGAACCTACGGTCGACGATATATTTCCGCACTTATATTACTACTAAAAAAAAAGTACTATTCTGAATAGGTGTGAAATAGTATATTACACAACTAGGGTGGTAATATAAAAAAAGGCCGAGATCGCAGATGTTTGCGGCCCGAGCCGCAGGTGAGGGACGTAAATATGCGATCGACGGCTTTCTTTATTACCTCCCGTGTTGTGTACATCATTTTATGTCTACACTTGGTCAGAAAGCGACTTTTTCCGTACGCGCAGCGTGCGGAAAAAGCCACTTAATGGCCAGGTGTGACAAAGGTGATTTCGGTTCTTGTCTATTGCCCACAGGGCTCCATAAGCGCGGAGCACGGCGTAGGGTTCCGCAAACCGCAGTTCGTGCACTACAGCAAGGACGCCGCCGCCATCGGCCTCATGCGGGACCTCAAGGCCCTCATGGACCCCCGCGGCATCCTCAACCCCTACAAAGTGCTGCCCGACCCTTGAACCGCTGCGAGCCGACTGGAGCGGGAAGGGTTGTATCTAAGGGTTGTATATATGTATAAAAGTAGAATTGTTACGTTGTGATAAATATACTCATATTTTTATATCGATTTACTGCGTTATCATTTCGGAAGTCAAGCCGAACATCTATAACGAGTAAGACATGTTTAAGTTAGAAACACTTTTTTTGGAGACTAACTCGCGACCCTTATTGGGCATAGCGATAGTTTGACCGGGTGGTCGGCCGTGGCGTTCCCTGGGGTCGAACCAGGTTGCTAGCCGGCCCACCTTGAGTGAATCGGACTGGGTGGGGGCCTGAACGCCTGGGGTCGAACCAGGTCGTTTGGCCAGGGCCACCTTGACTTTTCGCTGATTGCTCAAAGTGAACAGCGGGGAGGATGAAGCGGATCAACCTGTTCTTATGTGAACGTGTATCGAACGAATGAGAGTTTTAGTTGCCGATTCGCTAAACCTAGCCCAGCTAAGACTCCGGCAAGAAACTTAGCTGAGCCCGAGCAAGGTCGGAGTGCAGTTAAACCAGGACCCAGACTATAACATACTCGGTGAGACAGAGAGATATTCATTAGGGCGGAGCGAAAAAAATATTTTATTTTATTTTAATATTCCTGTATTGTCAATCAATGTTCCATAGTATCAGGAGTGTTCGTGTAAAATATTAGCTTTTAAAGTGAACATCATCATACAAATGAAATTTTCTTGGTGGCGCCCAATAGTATCTTTTTCGCCATTTTGATACGTAACATCACTATTACAAGTAATAACAGCGATAAACACCCATTTAATCAGTTTTATCACAGTAAAAATTACGAAAACAAAATCTTTAAAATGCAACTATTTTTAACACTAATTTACTAGATCTCGTTGGGAAACCATTTCATGCAATTACATTCTACACGTGAAATAAGACTTCAAAGAAAGCAAAAATAGTATGTTTATGAGAAAACATTGCAAAATAAATTTAATTTGCGAGTACAACTTAGGAGTAAAATCTCCATCGCGCGCCACCTCAAGATAAAGTCGTAGATTTTTTATTTTTCACAAAAATGTACCTTTTTCATAGGAACATCGATTTATTACACAAAACACACACAGATTAAAAAAATTAAAAAAGTTTTTTGGCTCCACCCTAATACTTTCCCGATGAAAACGCATCATGTGTATCTCCGCGTGGTCAGTCACCGTGTCATGAAAATCTAAACCAGGTACACGAGAATTCCAAATAAAAACTACGATGTTGTTTTATTGAAATGACTTTTATTAAAATATCCATTTATTCTTATAACATTCATAATATCACTGCAACAAAAATACAATGGAATATTATAAACATTCTCCTAATTGCATCAAGTAAACAAACCCCGTACTGCATAAATATTTTCAAAAAGTGGAGTTTAATATGAATCATGTACAGTGAGAAAGAGAGGCATACAACCTGCCATAAAAACATTTAAGTATGGCAGGATGGCACTGTTAGTAGCATCGTACAATAAAACAAGGTAATGTTCTTCCCGGGGTGGACAAAAGCTTGTAATGTATGTTTTGCCGTTGATTAAGAGTTTCAATATAGCCAAGACAGGTATGAAAGCAAAATGAATTTTTAAACAAATTGCTGATTAGCGTAACTATGTAGTTGCCATCTATTTTCTTGTTATTTATTTATTTAGATCTAATTATCTAAAGTTACTAATCCAACTTTTTCAGAAATGTATTTTGCTGGGTAATTTATTTCAGGAGAGTAATTTGGACAGGCGATGACGTGGCTTGTTCCAACAACGGCCTCAGCTGACACGGGAAGAACGTATTGTATTATTGTACCATACTGTTGCGGACTGTACATGTTACGGCTCGTGTATGTGGCTTACTTTAGCAGCACTCGTGGAAGCATCTCAATATTGTTGACCGGCGATAGGGTTCCAGACACTCGGCAGTTATCACTCTACACTCAAAATCAATCATATCAAATGTTAACAAAAAACAAGTATGGCGGCTCAAATTTCGTGTCATTCGCGTACTTTTACAAAGTTATGTCGCTATACAGTCAAATTCATCAACATGTATAATTTTTTTATTAATTTTACGCATATTACCAGACGGCACAGTTTAATTCTGCGAGCAGCTAAAACAAATTCAATATTTGTGCTAAAGGAAACACACATGCAACGCAAAACCAACACCTTACATTTTATTCGAATCGATTGTTCAAAATGAACTGACGACAAACAGAATAATGCATTGAATTACATTAAAATTGATTGGATAATTATGATAAGTAAACATTACCAGCATTTATATTACGGTCAGCCTTTAGCGGTTAAATGACATTCGGCAGTTCATACGTGCTGAAACGGTACACGATTTGTAGCAATAAATTCTGAATAGCAAAGTACTTAGCTCGCTTCGACCCCTCTGTATCTCCTATAGGGAGGCGAAGCGACCAAGTCCACACGGGCTCGATATGTCATGACGAGGAAGAAATAAATGGAGAGATAATGAGATCACTAAAATAAATATTATTTAAGTTTAGACGAAATGTAAACAAGAAACATGGCTTCCAAATGTATGGCCGTTACCTTCCCACCGTTGTCAACTAACATTTACTACAACATAATCATAGAATCGCGTATTCCTATTTTCAAATGGCTTGTTTACATTTAGTCCATGGAATTTACAATTATCACCAAATGTTTAACATGTTTACGTATAAATATAGACATAAAACCAAACACTGGGTGGGTTTAGACTCGATTGTCAATGTCGCCATCAATATTCATAATATTTACACGTAAACAATCCACAGCAACAACAGACCAATTTTTTTAATTTTAACATATAATAACGTATGTACTGTATCGACAAGTATTCTATTATGCTATTCAAGAAAAAAGCACGATGTTAAAAATTAAAAAGCTCTTAAATATTTAATGTCCAATTATCTAACCACTCTAAAAGAGCACCCGAACGTCGTTGCGAACAAACATTAGTCTATTTCGCTAACGGGGAATTACAGAGCGTTTCAACTGTTCAAATAAATTTAATTGCTACCCGGTTACATTATTTTGGTTATGATTATGACGTCACGTACAGACCAGGTGCAAAAAAACTGGGAATGCATAACCAGGTTAGCAGACGCGCAACGCGCCGAATCAGAGATCCAATTTGTGATGATTAAGGAAAATGAAACTTATTACATAACATTAAAGTTCTAATTTTCATGCGGCCGCCCAATGGGCGCGCGTTCAGTAGAATTCTGAGAGCCGCGATATGAAAAATTTGAACATAACTATCAAATATACCTTTTGTTTTCCCTTTATGAAGAGTTTCGATCCAATTATGTATATCATGTTAGTCACGTATTCAATTGAGAAACATCTTGGTACTTCCAGCTCTGCTCGGGCCATATCTTTGTTTGGTTGAAAAGCTCTGCATACCCAATTATTAACTAGTTAAGAGCGTTTTTGCACTGCCGTAAAACGCTACGTCGGACGCACGGAACGCCCGCGGCAGTGCATAAACGGCCTCGGGGAAGCGTCTCGCGACCTCGACAAACGCTAACGCACTGGAAGGTATAAAAGTCTATCTGGGTAGTTCTCTGCGGCTAAACAGTAACACCAATCGCATCATTACCATCGCCACATTATGGATGAGCTCCCTATAAACTATGGAGTCGTTTTCGGTTATCATGTAGAAGTCGCGTGCCTCTGCTAAAATCTGCTGATAAAATCGCAGAGAACTACCCATCTGTTCTTACTTGTCTTACCTATTAAACCACTTTATAACCTCAAAATGCACCGTTTTGGTCGAAAACAGCTATTTCCTCGCAAATTTAGCGCAATAGGTCACCATATCTGTCATGTATAAATTTGCCGTTTTTTTTCGCTTTATATTAATATGTTAGGTTACGCGAAATAAATGAATTTTGAGGTTAGAAAATAATATGCTTAGGTATGATATATAGGTATATTAAAATGTCATGATCAAATGTTTAATATTTCGCGTTTCTCGCCGCACACAAGAATAAGTAAGACAAGGACGGATAGACACGTGTATCGGTTTCGAGCATCGATTCATATCATAAGTATCGGTAGTAAGGAGCTGCATTCGACAGATCTCTAAGGCATAGACTTCTAGAGTGATTACAGAGTTGGTCGCTCTAGGATAAATCTTTTTATAGTTTTGTGTTTTATATTTTTTTTAGTTTGCTCGCATTGACCTAGCCGCGGGCCGCGTTATCGGTTGATCTGGTTGGACATCTTCAGGAACTCGAGGAAGCCGGCCTGCATCTCGGCGTCCATGCCCGTGTCCCACGCCTCGTTTTCCAACTCCTCGCTACAAGATAAACTATAAGGCTTTAGCAACTTTTTATTGCGACACATTTTTTTAATGAACTACATTTACGTTCTGAAGTCTGAGCAACAATTACGAGCCCCTGCTATAGTCTGTAGTTTTAGGTATTTAAAAAAGGTAAACAAAAAACCACGTGACTCGGGTCCTTCAGCCAGTGGTATTGTGCCCCAGATACAAAATGTTACTTCAATTGGCTGAATGACCCGAGTCACGTGGTTTTTTAAATACCTATTACCTAAAAGTACATACTATAGGCGGGTTGTTGGTCGTGAATGTGTACATGAAGGCCGCAAGTCAACGGTTTTTTTTTAGAATCTGACAAACTCGCAACCCTTATGGGCATAGCGATTGTCGGACCGGGTGGTCGGCCGTGGCGTTCCCTGGGCTCGAACCAGGTCGCTAGCCGGACCACCAAGAAGTCAACGGGTGTACAAATGCAGACGCAAAGGAATTAATAATGGTCCGCAGCAGTCTCAGAAACACACCTTATAATAATACTAATAACCGTACATAGCATATTGCGTCGATGCTTCAAACTTTGGTGTTTTGTTTCAAGGTGATCCTTGAAGGGCTTCATTCCCCTGGCCAAATATATCGTTCCTTTACTTTCTCAACCACGTGTCTAATATTCGGATTCCGTCTCATTAGAATGGCATTTTTAGTGAATCTGTTAGCTTGGCCGGAATAACACAATAACAAAAACGCCATTCTAAATAGGCGGGGATCTTCGGAATATTCGCCAATGTGTGTACAGGGGAATTATAATTCTCAAGAATTACCCTTCAACGAGCTCGACCTCTGTTTAAAGTGAAATGAGTGCGTCGGTTTTCTACACAAACCAAAAGAGGGTCATTATTTGCTTCCACAGCATCAATGATGTCTAAGGCCGGCCTTACACAGTCTGAATCCGAATCTGAATTCATACTCTGAATTCCGGAGCCTTGCCTTACACAGTCTGAATCCGAATCTGAATTCGTAGTCTGAATTCCGGAGCCTTGCCTCCAGTGTTGCCATTTGGTTCCGTTTGTTCCGATTTTCGGAACTTTTGACACCTCCGCGGAACTCGGAAGGAATTTTAGATTTTAGGACATTTTTCGGAACTTTTAAGGACCCTGCCGTTAAAACCCACGAACAATATAAAAATTTTAGGATAAAAAAAGTCTACTGCTTTATCAGTAGATCTGGCAACACTGACTGACGGATTCATAATCTGAATCCAGTATGTGTGTGCTCGTCCGTACTAATCGTATAGAAAAGGGTGCGTCCGGAATTCATAATCTGAATTTTCATATTCTGAATTCATAACGCAAGTCAGTATCATTTTGTCAGATCAATCTGAGAAATTCATAATCTGAAAAAATCAGAATGTGTGTGGATAATAGCTAAATAGGGTATTTGACAACAATCAAAATATATTCATTGACTCTAACCAGCAAATTACGCTTCCAAAACAGCCTGGATAAAATCATTCAAACTTATTTTCGTGCCACCAACGATTTTACAATGACGAAAACTAAAAATAAGGCACCATGTTGAGCATGACGTCACAAGATAGTATTTTATACTAAACTGCATACTTTCGGAGCGTTTTGACACTTCATAAAAAGAAGCTGATTTGAACTGTCATCAAGTAGCCTATTGTATGCAATTCCGTGCGTTCTGAATTCAGATTCGGATTCAGACTGTGTAAGGCCGGCCTAATGAATAAATGCCAAATGACATGAGAAATACTTTTACATGAAAGAAACATTTTTGTCTCTTTATTGGTTTAATGCGGGTAATTTACACCACATTTCTATGTTACATATATAGATACAAGAAATCAAAGTACATAGAAAAAGCGCGGGAAGTCAAAGTAGATGGCAAATTTGAAGGCGTTTTCTGAGTGTACGGTGGACGAATGGTTGAGTCACTGGGCCGGAAATCCAGAGGTACCAGGTTCGATTCCCGGTCTGTACACAGGCGAGTGCCATTTAATTTTTCTATGTACTTTGATTTCTTGTATCTATATATGTGACATGAGAAATCTCAAAAAAAGTCCGTCAGCGAGTGCCCGTCCGCCAGGTACCCGTCGTCGCCCACCCGTCCGCCTCGCCGGGCGTCACTATGTTACCGTAGACCCGTGTAGAGCAGACGTCGGTACTCACAGTATGTCCTCCTCGAGGGCAGCGGTCTTGCCCTGCGGCAGGTTGCTCTGCAGGAAGGCGCACTCCTCGGCCGTCAGCGAGTGCCCGTCGGCCAGGTACCCGCCGTCGCCCACCGGCCCGTCCGACTCGCCGTTCGTCACTGAGGAAAGCATAGTGAAGTCTAGTATAAAGTTAGTTAGCTTAGTTGTGTGTAGTCCCCTCCTCAACTACCTTCACAGTAAATGTCAAAAAAAAAGCGGATAACCTATGCACCAGGAATTATCCAGAACTGCGGGCAAAACCCCCCTCTCGTAAGCGGTGTTCGACTTGTCCTCGTCTGATGAAGTCCTTAACGTTGAACCCCCCACATCCGGTCATCTTTACAGCCGACGGGACAAATAAATAAATAGAAAGTAGGTATCCCGCACTGCGCTGACTTGCTGCAGGCCTCGTCGTGTGACCAACGTGCGAAGCATCAATGTGCTGAAGCACATACGAGTAGCATCCCACAGTAGGCACGTACCACGTCTATGTTGATGTTGTTGCGAGCTCCCCGTGCGCGGTGTGTGTGTGTGTGTGTACAGTTACCACGTCTATGTTGGTGTTGTTGCGGCTCGGCGAGCCCCCAGCGCGCGGCGCGCAGCGCGAGCACGGCGCGCACGGCGGGGAGGTGTGTGTGTGTGTGTGTGTGTGTGTACAGTTACCACGTCTATGTTGGTGTTGTTGCGGCTCGGCGAGCCCCCAGCGCGCGGCGCGCAGCGCGAGCACGGCGCGCACGGCGGGGAGGTGTGTGTGTGTGTGTGTGTGTGTGTACAGTTACCACGTCTATGTTGGTGTTGTTGCGGCTCGGCGAGCCCCCAGCGCGCGGCGCGCAGCGCGAGCACGGCGCGCACGGCGGGGAGGTGTGTGTGTGTGTGTGTGTGTGTGTACAGTTACCACGTCTATGTTGGTGTTGTTGCGGCTCGGCGAGCCCCCAGCGCGCGGCGCGCAGCGCGAGCACGGCGCGCACGGCGGGGAGGTGTGTGTGTGTGTGTGTGTGTGTGTGTACAGTTACCACGTCTATGTTGGTGTTGTTGCGGCTCGGCGAGCCCCCAGCGCGCGGCGCGCAGCGCGAGCACGGCGCGCACGGCGGGGAGGTGTGTGTGTGTGTGTGTGTGTGTGTACAGTTACCACGTCTATGTTGGTGTTGTTGCGGCTCGGCGAGCCCCCAGCGCGCGGCGCGCAGCGCGAGCACGGCGCGCACGGCGGGGAGGTGTGTGTGTGTGTGTGTGTGTGTGTACAGTTACCACGTCTATGTTGGTGTTGTTGCGGCTCGGCGAGCCCCCAGCGCGCGGCGCGCAGCGCGAGCACGGCGCGCACGGCGGGGAGGTGTGTGTGTGTGTGTGTGTGTGTGTGTGTACAGTTACCACGTCTATGTTGGTGTTGTTGCGGCTCGGCGAGCCCCCAGCGCGCGGCGCGCAGCGCGAGCACGGCGCGCACGGCGGGGAGGTGTGTGTGTGTGTGTGTGTGTGTGTGTGTACAGTTACCACGTCTATGTTGGTGTTGTTGCGGCTCGGCGAGCCCCCAGCGCGCGGCGCGCAGCGCGAGCACGGCGCGCACGGCGGGGAGGTGTGTGTGTGTGTGTGTGTGTGTGTGTGTGTACAGTTACCACGTCTATGTTGGTGTTGTTGCGGCTCGGCGAGCCCCCAGCGCGCGGCGCGCAGCGCGAGCACGGCGCGCACGGCGGGGAGGTGTGTGTGTGTGTGTGTGTGTGTGTGTGTGTACAGTTACCACGTCTATGTTGGTGTTGTTGCGGCTCGGCGAGCCCCCAGCGCGCGGCGCGCAGCGCGAGCACGGCGCGCACGGCGGGGAGGTGTGTGTGTGTGTGTGTGTGTGTGTACAGTTACCACGTCTATGTTGGTGTTGTTGCGGCTCGGCGAGCCCCCAGCGCGCGGCGCGCAGCGCGAGCACGGCGCGCACGGCGGGGAGGTGTGTGTGTGTGTGTGTGTGTGTGTGTGTGTGTACAGTTACCACGTCTATGTTGGTGTTGTTGCGGCTCGGCGAGCCCCCAGCGCGCGGCGCGCAGCGCGAGCACGGCGCGCACGGCGGCGAGGTGTGTGTGTGTGTGTGTGTGTGTGTGTGTGTACAGTTACCACGTCTATGTTGGTGTTGTTGCGGCTCGGCGAGCCCCCAGCGCGCGGCGCGCAGCGCGAGCACGGCGCGCACGGCGGGGAGGTGTGTGTGTGTGTGTGTGTGTGTGTGTACAGTTACCACGTCTATGTTGGTGTTGTTGCGGCTCGGCGAGCCCCCAGCGCGCGGCGCGCAGCGCGAGCACGGCGCGCACGGCGGGGAGGTGTGTGTGTGTGTGTGTGTGTGTGTGTGTGTACAGTTACCACGTCTATGTTGGTGTTGTTGCGGCTCGGCGAGCCCCCAGCGCGCGGCGCGCAGCGCGAGCACGGCGCGCACGGCGGGGAGGTGTGTGTGTGTGTGTGTGTGTGTGTGTGTACAGTTACCACGTCTATGTTGGTGTTGTTGCGGCTCGGCGAGCCCCCAGCGCGCGGCGCGCAGCGCGAGCACGGCGCGCACGGCGGGGAGGTGTGTGTGTGTGTGTGTGTGTGTGTACAGTTACCACGTCTATGTTGGTGTTGTTGCGGCTCGGCGAGCCCCCAGCGCGCGGCGCGCAGCGCGAGCACGGCGCGCACGGCGGGGAGGTGTGTGTGTGTGTGTGTGTGTGTGTGTACAGTTACCACGTCTATGTTGGTGTTGTTGCGGCTCGGCGAGCCCCCAGCGCGCGGCGCGCAGCGCGAGCACGGCGCGCACGGCGGGGAGGTGTGTGTGTGTGTGTGTGTGTGTGTACAGTTACCACGTCTATGTTGGTGTTGTTGCGGCTCGGCGAGCCCCCAGCGCGCGGCGCGCAGCGCGAGCACGGCGCGCACGGCGGGGAGATGTGTGTGTGTGTGTGTGTGTGTGTACAGTTACCACGTCTATGTTGGTGTTGTTGCGGCTCGGCGAGCCCCCAGCGCGCGGCGCGCAGCGCGAGCACGGCGCGCACGGCGGGGAGGTGTGTGTGTGTGTGTGTGTGTGTGTGTACAGTTACCACGTCTATGTTGGTGTTGTTGCGGCTCGGCGAGCCCCCAGCGCGCGGCGCGCAGCGCGAGCACGGCGCGCACGGCGGGGAGGTGTGTGTGTGTGTGTGTGTGTGTGTACAGTTACCACGTCTATGTTGGTGTTGTTGCGGCTCGGCGAGCCCCCAGCGCGCGGCGCGCAGCGCGAGCACGGCGCGCACGGCGGGGAGGTGTGTGTGTGTGTGTGTGTGTGTGTGTGTGTGTACAGTTACCACGTCTATGTTGGTGTTGTTGCGGCTCGGCGAGCCCCCAGCGCGCGGCGCGCAGCGCGAGCACGGCGCGCACGGCGGGGAGGTGTGTGTGTGTGTGTGTGTGTGTGTGTGTGTGTACAGTTACCACGTCTATGTTGGTGTTGTTGCGGCTCGGCGAGCCCCCAGCGCGCGGCGCGCAGCGCGAGCACGGCGCGCACGGCGGGGAGGTGTGTGTGTGTGTGTGTGTGTGTGTACAGTTACCACGTCTATGTTGGTGTTGTTGCGGCTCGGCGAGCCCCCAGCGCGCGGCGCGCAGCGCGAGCACGGCGCGCACGGCGGGGAGGTGTGTGTGTGTGTGTGTGTGTGTGTACAGTTACCACGTCTATGTTGGTGTTGTTGCGGCTCGGCGAGCCCCCAGCGCGCGGCGCGCAGCGCGAGCACGGCGCGCACGGCGGGGAGGTGTGTGTGTGTGTGTGTGTGTGTGTACAGTTACCACGTCTATGTTGGTGTTGTTGCGGCTCGGCGAGCCCCCAGCGCGCGGCGCGCAGCGCGAGCACGGCGCGCACGGCGGGGAGGTGTGTGTGTGTGTGTGTGTGTGTGTACAGTTACCACGTCTATGTTGGTGTTGTTGCGGCTCGGCGAGCCCCCAGCGCGCGGCGCGCAGCGCGAGCACGGCGCGCACGGCGGGGAGGTGTGTGTGTGTGTGTGTGTGTGTGTACAGTTACCACGTCTATGTTGGTGTTGTTGCGGCTCGGCGAGCCCCCAGCGCGCGGCGCGCAGCGCGAGCACGGCGCGCACGGCGGGGAGGTGTGTGTGTGTGTGTGTGTGTGTGTACAGTTACCACGTCTATGTTGGTGTTGTTGCGGCTCGGCGAGCCCCCAGCGCGCGGCGCGCAGCGCGAGCACGGCGCGCACGGCGGGGAGGTGTGTGTGTGTGTGTGTGTGTGTGTACAGTTACCACGTCTATGTTGGTGTTGTTGCGGCTCGGCGAGCCCCCAGCGCGCGGCGCGCAGCGCGAGCACGGCGCGCACGGCGGGGAGGTGCGCGCGGCGCTTGAGCCGCTCGAACGCCGCGTGCATGCCGCTAGGGCAGTCCGCGTCCAGCGCGATACCCGACAGCTGGACACAAGTTATATGATTACTGTTGAAGGATGTCAAAGTGTCAAGGAGTGCCGAGAGGAAAATAAAAAATCGCAGGTGGTTTGGCGATGTTGTCTTGGTCAAACTCAATCGTACACTAAATATTTGGTTTCTTACATGCTATTGCGGAACCATGCGTGTGCCGGTTAAGTGACATAGTTTTTCTCATATGAGTGCAAAGTACACCGACACCAGCATTGTTGCAGAAAATAAATGTACATCTTTGTACAATTACCATTCAATCTAACCCTTAATTTCACAAATTTGAAAAAAAAAAAAAACATAATTCAAGCCTCAGAGTATCTAAAGTAAAAAAAAAAACAAATAAAAAATACAAAAAGACTATCAAAAAATATGTCTAGCCGGCTAGACATTTTCACCTTAAGGGCTAAACTCGTTAGCGACATCAGGGGTATTTCTGGTAGAATTGACTTGGCGAGAGTATTGCCTTCAACTCTATATGTGCATTATATAAAAAACGAACACAATAGGCGTGAGAAAAGGCGCGTCAGGTCGAGCTACGAAAACCTAGCGCGCTCGCCCTATAACCTAAGATACTAGTAGTTCGGCCCAAACAGTGATCTCGCGACTTTTTTCACTTTCTGAAATTTGGTGAAATAGAAAATAGGTCAAAATTCTTTTTGATGCCTAAAAAAAGAAAAAGTCCCTTGTACATTTTGACGCATAATTTTTTACTCGTTAGTATAAAGTCCAAAAAACATGGCTATGAATTTAAAAAACGATTTTTTGGTAACGCAGTGGTGATTTGAGTAAGAAATGAGACTTTTTAGTAGAATACTGAGAAAACTAATAATAAACAGCAAGGTCAAATAAAACAGTTTGTAACCAAAAAACATACAACTACATTTTCCTCTTAAATGTTTGTATACATTATATTAAATTTCCTCTCATTGTTTACAAAATAACCGTTTTACACAGCTGACACACCCAAAGATAAACATGAACTCACATTATTATAATGGAAATTTGCATAGTATAATTTTGTCTACCTAAAACGAAATTGCGAACGTAGTGACAAAAATAAACTAATTGGCACAAACGATTGCTATTAAAAAGTCTGTTCGTACAAGAGAAAACGGCGCGACCTTATTCATTGGGGTCAGTAAGTGCGTCATCTTTATGCATAACCGCGTTTAAAGTAAATAAGTAATGATTGCAGCGGCATTTGTGCACGCATGCGTCATCGTACATACAAGAACGCACTTGCCAAGTTATAAAATAATTCACATGTTTTAATAGTGAAGCCTGATTTTTAATTAGCTAAATGAATTCAGATTGCTGAGATGAGTATTTTGCTAACTCTTGTCATAAAACCGTTCCGGGTGTAGGGAGTTATGTAAACAGTTGGTAAAATGTTGATGTTTTTATTATAGTAACAACACAAGATTAGTATGAAGATGACTAAAAAGATTGTTTTGGTAATCGAAATGCAAATAGTTTGTTAGTCATTATAACAACGGGTTTAGGATGCTGATGGGGCTGCCACGTTTTTGCAGCGCATCTTATATGTTTGCGGAGGCGGACACGACTAGTTTTGGTGCGATAATACGCAAAAGAACTGCCTCCCTGATGCAACGCGTGAGTAGAAGTCCCAACAGTGGGAGTCCTTCTGCACCTTTGACGGAGTATCCTGCCTGCGGTATGTAGAAGCATTGGAATGCCGTCCACATGGCTCTCTCTAGGCTGGCCGGGCCCCTAGGACGGGGCCTTGTAGGACTAGGCGGAAACCCGAATACGAGTATGTGGTATACGTTTGTTACTTACTTTGAGCAGTTGGCAGACGGATTTGATGTTGGTCTCATTGTCGGTGTCCAGCAGGTGCAGCAGCACTTTGCACAGGCTCTCCCCGAGCGACCGGATCCTTCCGCCCTGATTCAAATTAATTATAACTTGTTAATAATAATCATTTATTTCACGCATCAAAGGCCCATAGATAAAGACCTTACAATCTAACATACATATTAACTAATGCACCCCGGCTGTCCACCATCAGGGAGACCGAGCGAGGCGATACATGAAGTCGGTTTCTTAGTAACGCCTTGAGATGAGAGGTAGGGTTATCATGCAGTAGAAACTCTTGATTTAAGATATATATCTTGAATAAGTGAACTGTCAATGTGTATACATAAAGAGTTTCTTGGGACGTCTCGTCCCTTAAAATGTTTTATTTTTTGAAGCGTCAATTTTATAAAATTGTACGTGTGGGGTTTATTTGCAGAATATTTTGAAATTATTATGTATATTACCTGGTATGATCTAATGCAGCGGTCGGCAACCTTTTAGCGGCCAAGGGCCACAAAGTAACTAATGAATTTTTCTGCAGGCCGCACTTTGTTAATAAATTCTGAATATACAAAATAGGATGGCAGGCTCGCGGGCCGCAGGTTGCCGACCGCTGGTCTAATGTATCGTGTGGTACAGCCACGTAAAGAGAAGACCCCCGATTTCTTAGGAAATTTGACACTACAACTTTCCATTTCAGATTGAAGATCCAGGGACCGACCCAAAAACAATGGACAAATGTAGTGCTAAGGGAAATGACTGAATGTGAAGTCTCAGAGGACGATGTCAAAGTATAAAGGGGCATTTCTCCAGAAATATGTCTGCGGTCACCTCATTCATCTGGCCCTTTTTCATACTAAATGTATGGAGACAGATGAATGAGTCGCAAACATATTTCTGGAGAAATGCCCAGTCACCTCATTCATCTGGCCCTTTTTCATACTAAATGTATGGAGACAGATGAATGAGTCGCAAACATATTTCTGGAGAAATGCCCAAAGACAACCAAGTAGTACGACTTCGGCCGTTTAGGAGCGCGCGACACGTATTCAAAGAGACGCACGATCGTGCGTCTGTGTGAGTGCACTCCATACTGTGGCATGGGCGCGCATGGGCAAATGCTTGCCTGTGGTGTGTACATACACGGCGCGCACTCATGCAGGCTCCCGATCTACTTTTTGTTGGAAGAAAAACTACTGCTTATCCTGTGACGACGTCGGGTACAGAGCGAAGTGGAGAAGACAAGACCAGAAAGCAAATCCCACCACCATCGTGTGGATAATAGCTAGGATGAGCAGTAACCGGCACTGTCAGTGCAAAACTTGTAAAGCTGACATAAAGGTGAGCTTACAAGTCTTACAACCAAGGAAATAAGAAAATTATTGGCAGATCAGTGTTAAATTTAATTCTACATCGAAATCTCGGTTTTCCAATACTCGAGTATAAAGATATTAATATTTTCATGGCTGTAAGCACTCTATTATGTCCGCTTGGCAAGTTTTGTTGAAGTTTTGCACCGATAGTGCCGACCACTGAGGATGAGAGAGAGATATAGAGATAAAGAGCGAGAGAGGTAGAGATAAAGAGATAAAGAGAGAGAGAGAGATAAAGAGAGAGAGATAGATATAAACAGAGATATTATATACGTTACCTGGCTGTCCTCCAGCTGCGTGTAGATCTCGGCGAGGAACATGGCGAAGCCGCGCACGTTCTCCTCGGAGGTCTCTTGGCCGGAGATGATCTTGTTCTCGTCGGCGGCGCAGCGCTCCAGCAGGCACGCGCGGAACGTGGACTCGGCGGGCGGCGCCAGCGAGTCGTACATCGAGCACAGCCGCGCCCCGTTGTAGCGGAAGTTCGGCTCGCCGATCGACTGCAAACGATTCACCGTTAGACCGCTTTCACATTGTCCGATCCGATATCGGAGACGACACCGATATGTTGGCGGCACTATCGGACGCCTGTGAGCTATCGGACGATAATTTTTGTGTGTGTGCTATACGTGTATCTACTCTCTGTATGCGTAAGGACTGGTGTATATCTGAGTATGTAGCTTACACAATGGGATGTATCCAATATTTTCTGTGGACAGATCTTTTTTTGCGTCTCCAGTAGGTATAATAGATACAGCAAATAAAGTTTATAGGCTGGCATTGTTCGCACAAAGCTCGAAAAATAGCCGATCCGACACGATTTTATCGGAGATAATGTGAAAACATCACACGATATCGGATATCGGCTATCGGCTGTCGTGTCCGATAACGATATCGTGTCGTGCAATGTGAAAGCGCTCTTGTGTCTAAAGCAATGATTTCAAAAATAAGGATAGGCCCATCCGAACAGTTCGGAACTATTTTCCCCGTAGCAAAAAATGCAGCTATAAAGACCAGCTGCGAAGTGCACGCGCCGCGTGTCGCACTGCCGGCTGGTACTGATTTGGCGGTGTTTTTACCGCCAAAGCGTTGGAACTGTCTGCGCGCTCACTTATCCCTGTCCTTTGTATACGTTAACGGTCTAAAGTATATTTTTTATTCCGTAGACTAAAATGATATTTCATGTGTTGCCTGTTTTTTACAACTCGTAAATAGTGATACAACCGAACCGATTACCGACAAAAATATAGATAGGTACTTATGTTTATTGATATAAAGTGTCTGTTACACAATGAGTGGATAATTCGTGTACAAAATGATACAGTAATTTAGGGTAAAAGTGTCACCCTTTTGGAGATATTTAGAATTGTTATAAATACAACATTAGTTCTAATATTTAAAGGTAAATTTTATTCGACTCGAAACTCGACACTTATCATACAAAGCTTTATCGACCTGTGCACTATTTACAATTTTATAAGTCTAAACTGAGCAACATTAGTCAAGCCAACCAATGGTATTGTTGTTTTTGACCAATGTTGCTCTTTTAGACTTATAAAATTGTAAATAGTGCACAGGTCGTTAAAGCTTTGTATGATAAGTGTCGAGTTTCGAGTCGAATAAAATTTACCTTTAAATATTAGAAATAATGTTGTATTTACAGCAATTCTAAATATCTCCAAAAGGGTGACACTTTTACCCTAAATTACTGCTATTTTTATGCCACACCTGGCCATAAAGTGGCTTTTTCCGCACGCTACGCGTTCGGAAAAAGTAGCTTTCTGGCCAAGTGTAGACATAAAATGATATACACAACACGGGAATATAATATGGAAATATTAGTTGTGTAATATGCTACTCGTTTTATAACCTCGTAAGCCCCCGCGTACTTGTACAAGTACAAATACGGTAACCAGTTCAGACCTGATTTATCAACTACATAGATGGAGTAACTGCCTAATGAACTTACCTAAGTACAAATTATTTACTCCCCATATACTGGGTATTTTTTTTACATCGGCAACACTGACACGTTCATTCTCATTCTTGAGTCTATGATCAATTCCGCCATGTTAGACAGGTAATGTCAACTGTCAATGTCAGTGTCACTTTTTCGCAAAATGGCCACACGGTCGGATCGCCGGCCGGTACGAGGTAAGTTAATCTATTTTTATCCAAGTAATCATTTGTTTTTTCTTTTGTTTTATGTATCAATTAGTAAATATAATTTATGAATATTGTAAAATAATCAAAAGTTTAAAAAAGACTGTATATTTAAAGAGGTTTCTGTTAGGATAAAATAATTTGTACTTCAAGTAGTACGTTAGGCATTTGTTATATAAAACTTGATTGTAATTTGTACTTGTGATAGTACGTTCGGTCTATATTACCAAGATATATTTTTTTGTTATTTTCGCATTCGAGGAAAACCAAATATCACAACTTCTTAATAATTCTGACTTTGAGGACTCTAATGATGAAGATTTGTGTATACCTGGATCCGATCAAGTCTCAAATAGCGACTCTACTTCGTTTTCCGAATCTGAAGACCAAGAATTAGAAGTTGCAGTACTGCGTGGGCGTGGATCTAGTTGTCGAGTTCAAAGTGCTCGTGGCTGACGAGGTGCGCGTGGCCGTGGTAGAAGTTCAAGTACAAGGACGCGACGTGGTCAAAGTGCAAGAGGTAGAACTGAGAGATATAGCCCAGGTTTTGAACAGCAAAACCCAACTTCCCAAGATGCAGCATGGCAGGATAAATTTGTATTTTGATAAGTAAATTGATATATTATACAGTTGAGTATTATTTATGATTGTTTGCTTTTTAGAAGAAGACTGTTTATGTTATAATTAAGACAAATATTATTTTAAGTGACGCTAAGAGGAAAAAAGTGATGTTTTTATAATAAATAGAATTTTTAATTTTTTTTCTAATTATTTTCATTTTACTGTATGAACACCTAATGTACTCACAGAGGTACAAAATATTTTCAATAATTTCCTTATTAGACGAGTGTTATACATGATAAACATACCGAAAAAAATACAGAAATCAAGATCACACTTAAAAAAATACTTGTAAACCAACAACATTTGCGTCGGTCTGAAGCACTTTTCTTGGTTTGTACTTGGTAAAGTACAGCCGGCAGATATGACTACCGCTGTTAAAAAAACACAGGGCTTACGAGGTTAATGTTAATTTTTTTTATATAGGTTATTAATAATTACACCACGAACCGAAACAAAGAATAGCACTGTCTCTTCAAAGCAGGCCACATTCTTTTTACGTTTGACATTTGTAGCTGTCATTTTAGTCTACGGTTAAAAAATGGACTTTAGTTATGAAGCTTAGCTTGACGACACGTTTAGCTCGGTGGAAGTGCCGCCTACGAAGCTAGAGGTCCCGGGTTCGAATCCTGGTAAGGGCAAATATTTGTGTGATGGGCACGAGTGTTTGTTCCTGAGTCATGGATGTTTTCTATCTATTTAAGTATGTACTACTATATAAGTATGTATTATCTGGGCGATTCTCCGAGCGTTTTAACCGCGCGGTTTGACAATCATTGTTGTCCGATGATTATTTACTATAACGAAAAGACAAATTGTGACAATTTTGATAAAACTAGACTTAAGCACGGGACTGTTTTTCGGTTTCATAAAAAGTTAACTCTAGGCATCGTTTTTTGAACAATATTTACTGAGACAATAATGACGAAAATAAAACGCCGTAAAAACGCTGAATATTGGCCCATCTATATAAGTATGTGTATCGTCGTCTAGCACCCATAGTACAAGCTTAGTTTAGGACTAGCTCGATTTGTGTATGATTGTCCCCTGATATTTATTTACTTTACGAAGTGGCTCATTTCGCGATTTCGTCGCGCGGTCTTGAGGCCCCCGCGAGGACCTAGCCAGCGACCAGAAAGAGCACGCGTTATGCGATGGTGAGAGGCGGTCCGAACAGATGCGTTACCACTAAATGTACGGTCTTAGTGGTAACAGATGGGAAAAATATTCCCAGCTGTTACCACTAAATCAATTTGGTGGTAACAGGTGGAAATAACCCATTTCTGCGATAAAAACGATCCTAATTTATTTCCATATACATTTTTTACACTCACCACTAACACTCCTGGAAAAACAATTAATGTACAAATATTGTCATCAACAACATCATTTCAACCTTGATACGTCCACTGCTGAACCCCCATTCTCCCCCAAAGACTTCCACAACAAACGGTCGCACGCCTCCTGCCCCCATCGACTTCCAACAAATGTGTCGCTACTCTCTACGTACGGTTCCACCGGAAAACCAGCGCCATGTCTAGAGTTGGCATTATGCTGAGGTGGAACCTTTTTGTGGCAGCAAGATTTCTTTTCTCCTTACTTAACGATTGTCTACCTTTTTATGTTGCTCCAGGCGTTAGCCCGATTGCACCCCCCCCCCCCCTCCCCCGTCGTTGAAAAAACAACAATGTGGTGGTTTTTTTTGTCGTGAGGGGCGCTGAAAATGTTTATGCCAATCAAAAAAGTTCGAGAACCTATGGTATACACTATAGACAGCTAGATCACCTGGTTGATGATGGCATCAATGAGCGGGCGGGTGTAGCTGCGCTCATGCAGCATGGTCGCGAACGAGTCCACGAGCGGCCCGCACAGCGTGTCGAACTTGCCCGGGTCGAAGGTTATCTCGCACATCACCGTTATCAGGTTCCCGATGTTCTCCTGTTCAACATTGTATATAGATAACCTTCCGAATAACTTTGCTTTGTTTTTGAGGTTAGTTTTGGGTAAATGAACTATAAGTTGTAGTAACCTTTAACACTTTCATGAGTTCATGCATGACCAGACAATAAATTGAACGATACACCAGAAACTGACAGAGCCTGCTAGGTGGGTTTGCGAGGTCGATAATGTGCAACGCAAAATGGGCCCGCATCTGAACAAGTTACGTGTTCCTGCTAGGCGCGGTGTTGGTCGTGAAAGTGTTAAAGTAAAGCGTAACAAGACAAGACCTGTCTCTTAGGGGTCATCCATAAAGTACGTCACACGCATAGAGGGGTGAGGGGGTCTAGCCAAATGTGACACCCTATACTAAAAATATGGAATTTGTTAGGAAAAAGTGTGACATGGGGGGTCTAAAAATCTGAAAAATTGTGTGACGTAATTTGTGGATGGCCCCTTGTTAAGAACTATGTTAATATTTTCTTAATCAATGCGCATGTGAGAAGTATGGAACCATTGTTAATGGGATTCTCACTTATCATTTTGGCTCAGTCTAGAAGTTGGTTGACTCTTAGAGTTCTTAGACTCGAAACATAGCAAACATTTCGTACGCGCACATGTTCCGGGCTACTATATTTCGTGTTTTCACAGTTGTAAATATATAACCACTATTTGGTACGAGACGCTTCTCTACGAATTGAACACTTCGTAGAGAACTTCATGAACAATTTGTGTTATAAAAAAACCTGACAAATGCGAGTCGGACTCGGCTACAGAGGGTTCCGATAAATTAAATAAAGACTATATTTTTTATGACTTAATTACAAATGTATAGTTTTCAGATTTTTCCCTATAGGTACTTGTAGTATAAGACGGTATTACTTGCCAAATTTCATAGTTCTAGGTCAACGGAAAGTACCCTATACATTTTGACTTCCTTGAGTGTCGAAATATACGTTTATTGCGGCATAAACGGCCATATATTTTTTTATGTTAACTTAGACCTGAGTATATTGTTTTATTTTCAACTAGATACCTCCACGCATTCCCAAGATAAAGGGTCTTGACAGGCAGACAACAAGTGATCCTATAAGGGTTCCGTTTTTTTCCTTTTGAGGTATGGAACCCTAAAAACGATAAATACATGTATAATAAGCACGAAAATATTGAAGCAGCCAAGGCACCTAGACGCACGGATTCGCTACAGTAAAAAAGGCGTGTGGAATTGCTATGTCTCAAGCCTTATGTAACTGTAATTTGATTCTTTAAACATTGGTTAAGTTTCTCTGATCCTGATTCATAACTAAAATTTTGTTTTTCGGGCATGACACCAGATTACAGATTAACATAGAATATTTATTTTTTATAGAAATCCTAATAGTATGACTACTTATGATTTTTTTTTCTGTAAGCTTAAACTAATATAAAGGAAATAACAAGCACAATATCGATACCCTTAGATTCAAAGGACGTAAACGCCATTCGAACCTACAGCGTTTACGTCCTTTGAGTCTAAAGGTATTGATATGTAAGAAAATAGCTTGATCCAAGTTTAAACTTATGCAAATTTCAATGTAAACAAGAATGTAAAATGATTCCCTTAAGAATGAGTTTTTTTTTAAGGAAACAGTAAATACATACCCTCAGGTCCATATTCTCAGCTTCCTCAAGCGAGTATGACATGTTGTCAAAGTTGTATGGGTTCTGGTCCTGCGCCTGCCGTAGACGGTCTTGAACAGAGAACCTCTGGGGTCTGTAGGGCGCAGGGTCGGCCGCGTACGCGGGCGGCGCCTGCGGGGTGTAGTTGGGAGGGTACCATTCCTTCGCCTCCGCAGACAGGTTCGACTTGGGTGCCGATGCTTCCACTAAGGAGATTAAATTTTAATATGTTATCAAATATATTTTTTTCATACACTATCTCTGGCAAGTTGAATAACTGATTAGTCTTGATAGTGAATATTTGCTGTTGTTTGTGTGATAAAACGGGATTTTCAAGATTATTTTCTGCCTTTAATATTTACATCACCTGTATGTTACTTAAGCATGTAAACTATTCGAGCACATAAATTTTCAACCACTTCTAGTGGGCTGATTTGACTTGAGATTGATGTCATAATCATAAGTACAACATTATTAAAATGACCTACTAAAAATGCTTGTGTCTATCTTTGATAAAAATACATATTATATATACAGGTTTAATCTTATTATATCTTTAATTCATAACTTAAAACTTGTTAGCAAAGAGATGGTTTATAAACTTGATTTTGATTAGCATTATACATAATTAACTAATCCATGGTGTTTATCACATATGAGTGACAATACAGCCACAATCCAAAGTCCAATCTGGAACTATGTAGTTTGTACTGACTCCGGAGACCAAGGGGGTCCTTAAGGGATATATAATATGGTATCTCCAATGCAATAATTTTTTTGTTAAAAAATAGGTCACTGACTTATGTTTACTTTATAAATTTCTAGTATAAATAAAGGAAATACTTACTTAAATGTGAAAATAGAACAGCCTTTTAACAAAATGTGTGATTTGAATGCATGTGCTACCCTCAAAGAAATTGAATTCACAAGCCACAAGGCATCAATTATTTGTCACTCTTGATAATTACGTAGTAGGTATGCGAAATGAGGACATTTAGTATATACCATGAACAGACTTAAATATCATGAACAGGGATTAAGAACACAACGGAAAATGCCGCAAGACGTGCACGGTCGGCCGTCTCGCTTCTGTCAAATTACGTCGACGTCATTAGAAATTGAAATCCTTACTTTCACCTGAAGTCTTGAATGAAAAACGCAGTTAACTGGCCGACTATGGCGATGCTACTGCGGGCTGGATCGGCATGAGAAAGGAGAGTATTTTACGTTTTCTGTTACCTTTGACATCCTCTCCGACGATTCTTGGGCGACGAAGCTCCCGTGGCTGGTTTTCCGGCTGCTGCCAGCCGCGGCCTCTACCTCTGGACCCCCCGATGTCTCCGTTATTCATTTCACAAATTTTAGTCTTCCGCAGTAACTCTGTAAGAATGTCTTTGTAGAAATTTCATAACCCACAAAAGGATGGTTCTTTATACACTTGTTACATCCACAGTTTTCAGCTTTCATTAATTCAACACGTAAACAAAGACAAAATACGCTCAAGTCAATTTCTACAGCGCCGCCTCCATGTTATTTGTGCAAGCGAGACGGAAGACATTTCTATAGGTCATCTCGCTCATGGATGCGTTCATAGTCTAGTAAATTCCAGAAAAATCTACGTTCACTCATAACATCTGCTTAATTTGCTCTGGTGGCGATTGTGGCCAAAAACGAAAACGAAAAATTAATATGTTACGTTGAGCCAATAAATACAATAAAGTGAATTCAAAAATGCAAACACTCTTTAAGATATATAACAACTCTAGAACTAGAATTATTTGTTCAGTTTGTATTGTCCAAAAGAAGAAAAGTACAAATGGCGGACTTAATGTTAAATTAAATTCTTTCTTTTAATATAACGATTACCTACACAAAAAATTATCTTCAAGCGACGTAATATTCCCGAAAAAGAAACACCGAGTAGCAAAGAGATCAAGAAGGAACTGAGGCTTAGCGAGGGTGGTGCAGGAAGAGCACGTGCCCTGGGCGCCAACGAGGAGGGGGGCGCAAAAACGAAATTTACTAACTACATAATACAAAAAAAAATACCATCAATCCAAATTCGTAAACATGGCGAAATAAGTCTTTAATTAAATTATTTATGGTGAAAACTATCAGGTCGTAGGTACGGTTATCGTATTCGCCTTCGGCTCGTGTGAAAATATTTGCATTATTTTTTCGCTCTAGTAGGGCACTGAAAAAGGATTTCTGAAGGTGAAGGTATTCTATTGGTGCACTAATAATTTCAAGGCCTTATGTCACAAACAGCGAGTAGCAAAAACATGAGTGTGGTTCAAGCTATTTAATTTTCATAAAACAGAGGTAACTTGATAAATTAACAAAGTTTTATTAACAGCTACAGCTAAGCATATAACTTAAAGTATATTACAAAAATATACATGATCACAATGAGTTGCTATCATTCACTATTAATTTGTAAGCCACAACAGTAGTAAAATCTCACATTTTATATTTGAAAAAATAATAATTCGATACCTTTAGACTCAAAGGGCGTAAACGCCATTAGAACCTGCGGCGTTTACGCCCTTTGAGTCTAAAGGTATCGATATGTAAACTTGAGAAGTGATGGAAATGAGAATACTGATTACTTTAAAAATATGTGTCACCAAGATAAACTGCATCATTAAATAAGTATGCATATTGTACACAATAGGTTCAATTGGAGGCTTAGGTACTTCAATTGAACTTCAGACCTTCAATTGAAAGTCAGCAATATTTAAAAACTGCTGCTATTACATGATCATACAATTCTGACTATGCTTAACAGATCAAATGATGAATAGATTCTACTAGTTTATAGAGATTGATAGTCTTCATATAGTGACTGGTCTAAAATATTACAATTGGCAAAGAAATGCCCTCATTTAATAAATTTGCTCTATATACTAAATGACTCTCCGCATCCACAGGTGCCTTTGATGTTTGGATTGTTAAACACAAACTCGGCTGATAATTTGTTCTCTACAAAGTCCATTTCAGTACCTGTAAAAAAATACACACTTTTAACTGTAAAATAAAGTTAGATAAGAAATGTTAATACAAAAAGAAGTAATTAATAACTTACAAAATAAATCAATGCTACCCATTACATTTCTAGTTTATTCTGTTAGAGAGATAGTAGAAAAAAATCTGGCTGGGTACCAAATAATAGGATTGATCTGATATTAGATTGGCAGGCAAGCTTGCAGCCAACCAGAAAGCAGAAACTGCAGTTTTATAATATACACAGTCTCAAACCTCAGTAGTACAAGTCACTCTGAGGATTGAGACATCTGTAATTCTGTAAATTTCACCTATAAGTACATCTAGTTTATATACTTTACCAAGACGTCTACATTGTACCAGAGCTCGGAAACCGGTATTTGCTCCATACAAAAATACCGGTATTATTTCTGTTCTATTCATTCTTTGGTTGATTATTTCGTTTTTTAACCGGACAATCTAATGATACATTATTGAGCTCTACATAAAAAGCATAAAATCGGGGTTTTTGCAAAATACCGGTTCCGAGCCCTGCATTGTACTTTTTAGATCAGATATCTGGTCAATTTAAATTTAGTACCTTATTTGCTAAAGTTATTCTTTAATAGAAATGTGCATATCACAGATTTGGCAAACATTTGGCCTGGAAATTTTCTGTCAGCAGGTCATACCTATTTTGAAGATCGGATTGTCAAACCCGGGACCAGTTATATAAGAGCCTTATAATAAGTTACTTTAGAGAAGTATCAATACAAACCTAATAATGTTAACTGTGCCTTCTTATCTATAATAATTGTAACTCCATCTTGTTTCACTTCTTCATCTAATTTCTCTTTTGTCTTGGCATAATCTAGTGTGTAGGATAATCCATTACAGCCTCTTTGCCGAACGCCTACTTTCAGCCCTATGAAACCTTTGGCTTCCTCTTTAGCCATTATTTCTTTGATCTTATTCACTGCTGTGGGAGTCAGGACCAGCGCAGCACGAGACGGCAGCAGTCGTTTTTTTACAGCCCTTACAGTAGCACTTGCAATAGTTTTGGTCGCCATCTGGAAACACCATTTACGTAATGAAATAACCAAACAAACAAGTCACAGTTTACAAATATCTTCATGAAAAATAAGCACGCATAAAGGTCTATTGCCAAAAAACACTTATGAAACAAAAACGACAAATTACTAAGACTGCGTATTTAGTATTTAAAGTTAATTGCTCTGAATTATTGTGAGGTACTTCATTATACTTACAATGTTTTTTTATTTCGTTTTACTGTTTCATAATAATTGTCTTTATTGTATTATTTTTGTATTTTCAATTTTTCATCGATTCTGTCAAAAGATTAAAAATATTTTGTCAATGTCAAGTCAAGATGTCAGAATACTCACACTCAGTAGCTCAGAATAGTGTGAGATTAGCTGTGAAGCTGTTTGAGAAATAGATTAATACGCTCTGTTTTTTGTTAATAGAAAATTATATATGTCTCCTTAAACCGTGCCATGACAAATGACAACAGAATTTTGACAATGACGTTTAATGACACGTCTCCGCTATCGAGCTCGTGTTGCGTGTAGTGATTTTCGTTTTCTTCACAAATGATTTGATATAACAAAGATGGGAGGCCAAAAATTTGAATATGATGAGAGTGGATCAACATTCTTTTATTTTGTGTTATCATTCCTCGCTTTAATATTAGTGCCAGCGACGTTTTATTATTGGCCGAGGAAAAGAAAAGAAGGTAATGATTTAATCCATGTTTTTTAGAGAATGCGGTGTTAAATCGCATTTTTTAACGTTTATTTAAGGTTTGTCCCATATTACGGTGAGTACGTGACCCGTACTTCGGATATAGTTGGGCGCCAGTACCGTTATGTCAATAGGTTTGTCGCGCGGCGATACGTTGCACAGACACGTTAATGTATGACTGACACGGCCGCTGCACATTGAGATAGCTCATTTATTTTTATAAGAAACCACTGACTACTTTGGTGGCTGACGAAATTTTACCTACCCTGAGCTATAAACATGAAGAGCTTAGCTATGTCTTATCCATCACCAACAAAACATTATTTGCCACACCTAGTAGGCCTACCTTTTAAGGAAACATGAAGAGTTTCTGTTAGCTATTAAATATGCAATTTCAAATGTTGATATACATATGTTTCAATCTGATAGAACTCACGATTACTCCCATGGAATTCCTATTAAATGCATACTAACTTATGGAATTATATCCGTAGGTTAATTCTATATGTTGTACTCATAGGTTATTTTTCACTTATATTTCTCTTGAAGTATGAAATCATAAATCAAATATTAAAATAAAATGTTATATGAATTACATTTGTTTCAGATCCAGCTAAACAGGCAGAACTATGTCAGTGTCCAAATTGTATAAAGAAACAGTCAATAATAGAGCAATCTCAACCTTACAAAAGTTTAAAAAATTTCTTCATAAAACTTGCAATTATCTTGGGATGGGTGTTACTCGCATTTTTAGCATATAAGGTGTCACAGTTTGACTATGAGATGTCTAATTTTGATCCATATGAAATATTGGGGCTGCCGCCTGGTGCTACCCAGGCGGAGATCAAGAAGTCTTATCGTAAGCAATCTCTAATACTACATCCTGATAAGGAAACTGGTGATGAGAAAGCTTTCATGAAGCTTACAAAAGCCTATCAGGTAAGACTCTTCAGTTAATTATCTGATATTAACACTTAAATGTGTAAAGTTTACTTTACAGCAGATGTCTTTAATAAATTAGGCTTTTGATGCTATGTTTCATTGTGTGATAAATAAATGATAGAGCATCCTTCACTCTCACACACTATATGTCAGAATGTGACCAATGCTTTATCATTTATTTATCGCGTTACAAAGCATAGCATCATAAGCCTTGAAGCACTAATGTTAAATAAAAAAAAACTTAGAATTAAATATCTAAATAGTGTAGAGTCAAAGTGTATATTTATGTATTTTGAAAATTAAATGAACTTATTATATTCAGTCTCTGATGCTCTGTTATGTGTTCTGTTCTATATTTGGTAGATGTTATCGAGATCAAATAGCATTTCCACAGTTTTTTTGTAAAGTACTGACAATATATAATTTTGTTGTCTTTATTACCTAACCAGCCTATTATTTTTAGGCTCTCACAGATGACGAGGCAAGGCGTAACTGGGAGAAGTATGGCAACCCTGACGGTCCCGGAGCAATGAGCTTCGGTATTGCCTTGCCCAGTTGGATTGTTGAGAAAGAAAACAGCGTCTGGGTCCTGGGGCTCTACGCTCTTGTATTCATGGTTGCTTTGCCCACCGTTGTAAGTGTGAAATTGAAATTACCTCGGCATGTTACCCATGAATTTATTTGATAGTGGATTTATTATTCATCAATGTACGAACAGGTCGTTTTTACAATTTTCTAATGTTATAAAATTGGTGGAAAAGAAACAGTTATCAAGTTGACAATATTAAAAAACACAAAAGGTCTTGTTGCATGCATAATTTTAGTTTTTCATTGTTATACTTACACCTACAATTTTTTTTTCTTTTGAGTAATTGGGTAGCATGTATTATTCTCTTTTTTTGATTGGATACGGTAATAGTAGTACAATAAAGTTGAACAATATTGGGTTACAAGAGGCAATTGCGTTTTCTTCGAACAGTAGAAAACTAGCAACTTGATGATTAGTCATTATGTCTATAGTTTTCTATTGCTTTGATTGAAGTACAATCCAAATTTGAAACAGAATTATTTCATAAATAGGTAATGTAAAGATAGCTTTATCAAACCATTGTAAGATAACTTTTATCAGTCTTCTCTGATTTAAATCGGGTAATTATTTTAATTATGTAATGATGAGTATGTTATTTAACAGATTTTTTTTTTAGGTTGGTACCTGGTGGTACCGCTCTATTCGTTTCTCAGGAGAGCAAGTGTTGCTCGACACAACTCAGATGTATTTCTACTTCTGTCACAAAACTCCGTCTATGCCCTTAAAGCGGGCCCTCATGATCCTCGCTGCCTCATGCGAATTTGACCGGAGACACAATTCTGAGGTTATTGAGAGGATTACTGATAATGAAGAAGTGCCTATGGTAAGATGTTCTGTTTAAGAAATTACCCAGATAAAATAGAATGAATGACTAGAAAAATTTTGTTATTTTCAAGTACCAAAGTTAATATGTTTAAAAAAACCGACAAAATATAACAAATAGGCACAAACGAAGACTGTTAAGTGACCATTAGTAGAACTTGAGTCCAATTGCAATCAGGTTTACAAATAGCCAGTTCCGAGTAAGTCTGTCTTCTATTGTAGAATATAGCTTACAAAAACAAGTCACCTAAAAACGTTACGATGTAGCCAAGCGCTCAAAATATTTGCTATAACTACCTATTCCTAAACCTGCCAGAGTGCAGGTGATCTGTTTCAATAAAAATCAATTATGATTTGCGCCACATTAGTCTACAAAGGAGTTAGGTTTTCTTATGATTAGTTAGGACATTATTCTAATAAGGAGCAAAGACGTGATTTCACTATCAAGTACCTTTTTCTGTACCTTCAGTAGCATCTGGTTTAACTAGCGGTAAACACCATATGAAGGTGGGAACCCACCTTGACACAGAATAAGTAATAGTACTACGTACAGAAGTCTCTCTCTCTCTCTTTCTCTAACAAAACTGTCATTCGGGTCCGACCACCGGCCGGAGCGCACCGGATCCAACCGTCTCTCCATCGCATAACGCGTGCTCTTTCTGGTCACTGGTTAAGGCCCCCTCGCGTCAAGGCCGTACGGCAAAATCGCGGAGTGAGCCACTCCTGCATATGATAAGACGTCACTCCATACAGGGTTTCCCAACTTTTACTTCGCCGAGCCTCCCCGAACCAAAAACAATATTTTCATGCCTCCCTTAATTTTCAACAAAAATAAGAAACACATTATAACAGTATGACTTGTCGAAACTTGTGTAGCAGCGATTGAATGGCAATTCGGAACAGTTAATATACCTATGCGTTAAATAGATTTTTTCTGATCTGACATTTCTCCGCGCCCCCCAAGGGGGGCGTGCCCCTCGGTTGGGAAGTCCCGCTCCACAAGTTCGAAGTCCGACGACAAGCTTGTTCCAGCTTCTCCGCGAGTTGCCCAACCTGGGAGAGAAGAACAAAGAGCAGCCCCTCTGCCGGCCATACAGCATCAAGGCGCGGGCGCTGCTGCACGCGCACCTGTCGCGCATGCGCCTGCCCAGCGAGGCGCTCGACGCCGACCGCCGCTACGTGGTGTCGCGCTGCCCCGACCTCATCGTCGAGATGGTCAACTGCGTTAATCAGCTGATCGCGCTCGCCTACGCCAGGAGGAGTGAGTCTTATGATATGATTCTTCTAAATTTTCCGTCAGTGAATGCGTTTTTGAAACAAGCTTTTATTGCCGACTATACTTTTTTATCTATCTATATATCTATCAGTGGCGTGGCGTCCGTAGAACCCAATTCCCACCGGCTTGTCTATTTTAAAGCATATGACCGGAGTATCTACTACTCCTGAAGAAAAAGTAATCCAAATCTACTCCGGATTTACTAAGAATATATTTGACGCTTCGCCACTGATATCTAAAAACATAAAACAAAGTCGGGTTAGTTACACCATTTATGACTCGAGAACGGGTGGACCGATTTTTATGATTTTCGATTTTTTGGTATAACTACCAAAACATTAATAATTCTGAGGCAGAACGAATTTCGCCGGTATTCGTTTCGTATTATTATTACTTTAATGCAATATTGCTACATAAATGTTACGTGCTATAGTTCCAAACAATGCAATGTCTACAAACATTTTTAAAATGAATGCGTCTCCATTACAATAGTATGGAGAAAGAACTGTCATAGGGGTCATGATTCGGGGTGAGGCGTATATAGAGTGTTTTGTTATTTTGGTCGTTAGTTAATCCTTGTGTGATTCACGTTTCACCAGCTTAATTTGTCTTTTCGAAATATGGTATTGATTTATGAGAAAAGGTCCTATGCTCAGCAGTGAAACATGTATGGGATGAAGAAGATGATAGTGATCGTAATCTGTAATGGTTATTTATTACAGCATAAAAACAACTGCTCAGTTTTCCAGAAGCTATTTCATTATAATTCCGAGAACAAAGGTTTGAATTCATAATTAACTGGCAGCGAGTCTCAGTCACGTTTTAAAACTTGTTTTTAGACCGATAAGCTATGTAAATTGTACTACTTTAAGTAACTTCTCTAACAAAAAAAATAACCGATTTCAAGCAATGAATATGCGACAATAGCATTTATGAAATTCTATAAAAATACTGAAATTGTTAATATACATAGTGAAATCAGAGACGTAATCAGAAATCACTTTTTCAGACTCGGGAATTGATAGTCATTTTAAAGCAATAGTACTCACATAAAACAAAACGAGTTTTTTTTTATAAATTTTTGCATGAAATAAATCCTCTATGCAAGAAATTATGTTAAACCTATATTTAGAATCTCTTCTTTGGATTCACATTCAGGCTATTTTATTCTATAACATAAGTATCATTTCCGATGACAACCTATTAATTGCCAGTCATTGCCATTGCTGGATACTTAGTAGACATATGAGACTTGTCTTCTTTGCATCTCTTTCTTTTCACACATTGTTTGCAATTTTTTGATCACTTCAGAATTTTGTGTGATTTAGTATAATTAACGCAATAAATCTTTATATTTGTGTTATTATGATCCCATTTTAATTTTTAATTAAGTGATATCAAAACCGATCACGTCTCCGATTTCGCCCTGTATATTATTTGGCGATTTTGAGGAATCCCTTCAATTCGTCATGGATTCTATCATCACGACTGGATTTGTAAAAAAATGGGACCGATGGGTTTAATCCGGCCCGCCGACGGTCCTTCGAGATAAGTATTACCTATATCGCCCGAGATAAAACATTTTTTTTTAATTCTTGCCCTCTGAAATTTCCTAAATTTTCTGCCCGCCATTAAAAATATTTTCCCACCGCTGCCTTAGGTATATCTGCCAAATACTTATATACTTGTATACAATGCCTTGTTACAATCTATCACTAGCTACATATATATCATCATCAACCCGCAGATGCCCACTGCCGAACATAATTCTCCTCCAAAGACTTTCACAATGAACGGTCGCACGAATTTTTACCACCGTACGTTTACGTTTCAATAAACCGGAACATTTATTTCCAGTACCCCGCCTGCCGACCATAGAGACCATAGAAAACTGTATGAAGCTCTCTCCAATGATCGTCCAAGGTCTCTGGGAATACAAGTCCCCCCTCCTCCAACTGCCCTACATCACAGAGGACCACCTGAAGCACTTTACAAATAGGAAAAAGCATATAAAGTCTCTGCTCCAGCTCGCTCAGTTGCCTGGCGATGAAAGGAGACAGGTGATGAGGTTCCTGAACGATAAGCAATATGATGACGTCATGAAAGTGCTGGGGAACATGCCGTATATACATTTCCAAGTGAATACTGAAGGTAAGTCGATACATTCATTTTCATTTTAAACGAAAGTAGTAAGAATAAGTATATAGACAGATGATGCATCTAGTCCTCCTTTACTTTAAAGATCACGAGTTACATGACTGCTATTTCTGTAGTTATTCTTGGAAGGCATAATTCCCCTGGTCACAAATACTCGGAAGATCCCTCCCCCTAGAATGGCATTTTTGGTTACATTGTAGAAGGCAGATTATACACAGTAACGAAAAATGCCAATCTGATGAAGGGTATCTACACATAAAAACAACCACGGAAGCACGAACGCTTGTCAAATCCTTGTTTCAACAAATGCTTCTTTCGTCAAATGCTTATTTCGTTAAATGCTAGTTTCGTCAATCCCTTGTATTGTCCAGTCCTTGAATCGTAATAAATTTGTTCTGTCACATATTTCTTTTGTCTAGTTCTACTTACAGCCAATCTTTATTTAGTCGGATCCTTGTTTCGTTAAATCATTGTCTCGTCTAATGCTTGGTGAGTCAAAGTCAGGTTTCGTATCGATCGTGTTTTATCAATTTTACGTGTACATGTACAACCAAGTTTTATATTTTTTATAATTAATTTATTTTATAATTCTTATATATTTTAGGAGGTAAGGATTTAGTAGTCAATAAAATTATTAATTATGGGTTCCTAAGTAGGTAAGGTATTTAGAAATAGTGTTATTTTGTATTTAAAATTAATAAATAAATAAGATAGTTATAATTTGTAATAGGTGTAAATAAATGCTACATTGGTTAATTATGCTTCGTTTTTTCGTACATTATTAAGTAGATAAATGTATAGGTATATATGTATATATCCGTTGCTTATTTTATACACATTATTACACATTTCATTTTACTTATTTAGCTTTTTTTAGAATACCTACTTCTTAATTTTAACTTATGTATTTTTGTAGAAAATACATTTTACTATTTGATTGTACCGTTACCAGACTTAAATGCGTTATTTACAAAATAAGGTTTTGACGAGAAAATGATTTGACTCACCAAGCATTAGACGAGACAATTATTTGACGAAATAACCACATTTTTACTAAAAAAAAAACCGACCGCGGTGCACTTTGAAACTGCATAAAATCCGCCATTTTGTTTATTTTAACGAACTTCATACCTAGTGACACTCGCACCATCAGGACGAATCTAATGATGTATCATTTATCAAAATCGGATGTGCCGTTGAGTAGTTACGAGCGGACACAGGAACGGACATACATACATACATACAGGTCAAACACATAACCCTCCTTTGGGCTTCGCCGCAGTCGGGTAAAAAGGATCCGACTAAATAAAGATTGGACGTAACTAGAATTCGACAAAACAAGTATGTGACAGAACAAATTTATTACGATTCAAGGACTGGACAATACAAGGGATTGACGAACAGAGGATTAGACAAAACTAGCATTTAACGAAATAAGCATTTGACGAAACAAGGATTTGACAAGTGTTCGTGCTTCCGTCCACACTTATTGGCGAATACTCAGAAGTATTCGCCAATATGTGTGGACGGAGGAATGAAACTTTTAAAGAATAACCCTTTGCATCCCATCACAGAGGGGCTGTATGTCCATTTACACTTAGTAAACATTTCAGAACGAGGCGCGTATTTCTTTTTTTTTTCAGTTTAAAATTTTTTTTATAAATGCTTGTTTTTTTTAATTGAGTATTTTTTTACAGTAATTGACGATGAGAATTCGACGGTTGTGACGGCGGGAGCTATAGTAACAGTGACCGTGTTCTTGAGAAGAACGAATATGAAGGAACTGTTTGGTGACACGACGATCAAAGAAAAGAATACTATCAAGTACATATTCTTTTTTTTTAGTTTTATTATTATAAACATTGCGATATCGTATCGTTATTTAAACGTAAAAAAAAAAACAAGAAAAAAAAGAAAAGTTGAGGGCATTTCTTCAGAAATATGACTGCGGTCACCTCATTCATCTGGCCCTTTTTCATACTAAATGTATGGAGACAGATGAATGAGTCGCAGACATATTTCTGGAGAAATGCCCTTGAGCGTCTTTTCAAAGGGTACTTTTTTGAACTTTAAATGACAACTTTTTTTAGAATATCTAAGGTCGATTTTAAATTACGAAAAATTTTTTTCCAAGTTATACTAGTAAATACCAACCTAAATTCACTTTAGAAGACACAGTTTAAATTGCTTGTCATATTAAATTCTCATTAGTATATATTTGATAAAGCTAATAGTTAATAATATGTGTGTTGTGATTTGAATGTCAATGGAATTTCAGTTTTACGTAAACGTCCTAAGGTTTAATTTTCATCGCACGCTATCAGATACGATTGACCCAAACCTTTCTACTCACAGAGACGAGGAGGAAGGCAACGGCGACTGCGCGAAAAAGGGAGAGAATGACAAAAACGAAGAGAACGACAAGGACAAAAAAGAGGTTTCTAAACGGCCGGTATGGATGAAGCAGGCCAAACGGGGTCCGGCCAAGAAAGGCAAGAAGCCGGCCCCGGCCAAGCAGGCTCCGGCTAAGCCCGCGCCGGCGGCCGAACAGCCGCAGGAGGTCAAGGAGGCCAAGGAACCCAAGGAACCTAAGAAAAAGGAACCAAAGAAGAAGGACGATGATGGTGAGTAGGGTAAACTAGTTTTCTCGGCCGAAACTAAAACCGAATTTTGGCTTTGATCTCAGTTTCGGCCGAAACCGGAACCGACACTTCCATATCGTCGACCGTAGGCTGAATTACGGTAAGGGACATTGTTTTGCCTGTCCCTTACCGTAATTCAGCCTACGGTCGACGATATAAGGGTTTGTTGTCGTGGGAAGGAAGATCAATCATAATCAGTCAGTTTTAATTTTGAAATGAAATATTAATTATTAAGTCTCAGATATTTGAAGTATATAGCATATTACCTATACCTTCTTATTTCAAATAAATTATCAGTGCTTTTTGAAATAAAGACGTTCAGTTCCGGTTTCGTCCGTAGTTTCGGCTGAATAGCAACCAAAATCTAAACTAAGCCGGGTTGTTGAAGCCGACAGAATTTTAAAATTCTAACATGAGCAGAATCCGCTGCTCTTCTACAAAATTTTGGAAAGAGGAAAGCCGCAAGGTCAATGTTTGACGCAGACTACCAGTACAGTTAAAAAAAGGCGCCAACGTTTCCTGTAAAAAGAATTTCCGTGTTACTGAATAAATACATTTTTATTATAACAAAACGGGGCTTAATCGCGTAAAAACATTCTATTACCTCGACGTTTCGGACGTGCCGTTACGTCCATGGCCGCGAAGGGACTAGCGAGGCGGGTGTCAACATCTAGCCGCGCGGGTTTTCCGAAATACCCATAAAAACGTGAAAAATAGTGAAAATTTAAATCAATATTAAATACATTTTTATTTATATTTAAGTTACATTTAACAATCTATTTGCCAATGGTTACCTCATTTACAGAAGAGGACTCCGCGGACGAGTGCAGCTCGGACTCGTCCGAGTCGGGCGGGTCCGGGTCGGAGGAGTCGCGCAAGTCGTCTGGCGCCGAGGACGACGACGACCAGTGGGACAAGTTCCAGAAGCGGCTGCACAAGCGCGAGCGGCTCGAGGGCCGCAGCCGCAGCTCGCACCCGGTGCACTGTCCCTACTACCCGCAGGTACGTCAGGTCGGGTCGGGTCGTAGGACGAGGACCAGTGGGACAAGTTCCAGAAGCGGCTGCACAAGCGCGAGCGGCTCGAGGGCCGCAGCCGCAGCTCGCACCCGGTGCACTGTCCCTACTACCCGCAGGTACGTCAGGTCGGGTCGGGTCGGGTCGTAGGACGAGGACCAGTGGGACAAGTTCCAGAAGCGGCTGCACAAGCGCGAGCGGCTCGAGGGCCGCAGCCGTAGCTCGCACCCGGTGTACTGTCCCTACTACCTGCAGGTACGTCAGGTCGGGTCGGGTCGGGTCGTAGGACGAGGACCAGTGGGACAAGTTCCAGAAACCGCTGCACAAGCGCGAGCGGCTCGAGGGCCGCAGCCGCAGCTCGCACGCGGTGCACAGTCCCTACTACCCGCAGGTACGTCAGGTCGGGTCGTAGGACGAGGACCAGTGGGACAAGTTCCAGAAACCGCTGCACAAGCGCGAGCGGCTCGAGGGCCGCAGCCGCAGCTCGCACCCGGTGCACAGTCCCTACTACCCGCAGGTACGTCAGGTCGGGTCGTAGGACGAGGACCAGTGGGACAAGTTTCAGAAACCGCTGCACAAGCCGCGAGCGGCTCGAGGGCCCGCACCCGGTGCACTGTCCCTACTACCCGCAGGTAACTGCAACCAAAGTATAAGAAATGAAAAGTAGCCACACTGCGGCCTATTCACGGTTGAGGTGCAGGGTCTGTAGTTTTTTGCACCCGAACGCACTGCAGTATACACGTTTTCGATACATTTCGTGGGAGCGAGCGACCGCGGCGCGATGTACCTTTTGTCGGAAGATATGTTACTGCTATTATACTGTGCTATAACTATAATCATTCATCTTTATCAAGATCGACCGATTGACGGGCTAAATTAAGCTGACGAACTATTTTCATCTATTATTGATTTCAAGTGCTTGTTCGCAGGATAAGCAAGAGTACTGGTGGTGCTACATCTGTGATCGCAAGTCGCACACGCTGCTGACCGCGCCTGCGCACTGCACGGCGCTGCTAGCCGAGCAGGAGCTGCAGCTGCGCTTCACGGCGCCGCGCTGGCCCGGCCTCTACACTCTCGCCGCCTGCCTGCGCTCAGGTACCGCCCTCGCTACACTCTCGCCGCCTGCCTGCGCTCAGGTACCGCCCTCGCTACACTCTCGCCGCCTGCCTGCGCTCAGGTACCGCCCTCGCTACACTCTCGCCGCCTGCCTGCGCTCAGGTACCGCCCTCGCTACACTCTCGCCGCCTGCCTGCGCTCAGGTACCGCCCTCGCTACACTCTCGCCGCCTGCCTGCGCTCAGGTACCGCCCTCGCTACACTCTCGCCGCCTGCCTGCGCTCAGGTACCGCCCTCGCTACACTCTCGCCGCCTGCCTGCGCTCAGGTACCGCCCTCGCTACACTCTCGCCGCCTTTTTTTTTTTTTTTTTTTAACCCGGAGAAATGCATGAAACTGCATACCACTACGTAACCTAAGGCCATCGGGGGTGACAGCCAGATGTTACGCATTGGTTATGTGGGGCTCTCCGCTCCAGAAGGGATTGGCCTACCCACTAAAACTCAGGGATGCTTCCACCCTGTGCCTTCATGGTGATGCCGTGGGATCGCTAGCAAGCCACCACGACATCACCGGCACCTTCGCCCTAGGGCGAACCCTCTCCGAAAAAGGCACGCTGTAGCATGGCCAGTGTGCCTTCCCTCACCTGCTTCCCCCCGACCAACGGCCGTCCCCCGGGGAAACCAGGAACCGGCACCGAACACACGGGGTCCAATCGTGTATCCGGCGCCAGTCCCACCCTTGCCGCCACGGGAGGACAAACGCCCCTGCCCCGCAGCCGTCCACGGGAGGACAAACGCCCCTACCCCGCAGACACTCCCGCCTGTCCTTACGGACCGCGGTGGGCCAGTCCTCCGCCTCCCGCCCCCAGCACAAGAGGTAGCGGTAGCCTGCAAGGCTGAGTTCTCGGGACGCAGAGGACTAGTCCACCGCCACCACGCAGCGGCACAGGTCACCCGTCTGGTGCCTGCCCGCAGTGCCCCCCAAAAGGAGACGTCGGAGGGATGCTGCCCGTGCCCGACGCTCCGCCCTCGCGTGCCGCACCTGGAGAGTCCTCTAACAGAGGAAACCCGGTGCGGGACCCCCCAACCCCCCCTGACAGGCTCATTCGCAGCATCGGCAAGTGATCAATTAGGGGCCCCTAAGAAATCACTTGCCGTTGCTCCCGGGGTGCACCGGCCAAGACGCTTCCCTTTCCTGCGGATCAACCGGATCAAGAGGAATGAGAAGAATCCAGACACTCTGGGAGGTTTCCTGTCTAGCACCCCACACTCTCGCCGCCTGCCTGCGCTCAGGTACCGCCCTCGCTACACTCTCGCCGCCTGCCTGCGCTCAGGTACCGCCCTCGCTACACTCTCGCCGCCTGCCTGCGCTCAGGTACCGCCCTCGCTACACTCTCGCCGCCTGCCTGCGCTCAGGTACCGCCCTCGCTACACTCTCGCCGCCTGCCTGCGCTCAGGTACCGCCCTCGCTACACTCTCGCCGCCTGCCTGCGCTCAGGTACCGCCCTCGCTACACTCTCGCCGCCTGCCTGCGCTCAGGTACCGCCCTCGCTACACTCTCGCCGCCTGCCTGCGCTCAGGTACCGCCCTCGCTACACTCTCGCCGCCTGCCTGCGCTCAGGTACCGCCCTCGCTACACTCTCGCCGCCTGCCTGCGCTCAGGTACCGCCCTCGCTACACACACGCTGTTGACCCGCGAGTAGAGATCGCGTTCCCGGGAATATTCCCCATTTGTGTAGTAACCTTCACTTCAGTCACTCGCATGGTCAATCCACACGCGGTCTCAAAGACGTCCAAGCCTCGGATACAAGAGAACGCCATCCTTTCCAATAGTAAAGGAGTGCTATCTCTTCTGAAAGTCGTACAGATCATCACGAGACCCTGTGTTGTAGATTAGGTTAACGCGGGCTAATTTTCCGCAACTCTACGACAGATATTGCGCCCATTTTGACTGTATTGTAGTGGCAACAACTATCGTTCCGTGTCCACAGATTCGTACATCGGGATGGACCAGCAGCAGGACATGAAGCTGGACGTGAAGGAGGCGGCGGCCGTGCCGCACGAGCACCCACAGTGGGACCTCTCCGACACCGACTCCGACAACAACGACCAGGTACACAGCGCCACAGAGTAACTAATATAATAGTGCTACGTACAGAAGTATCTCTCTCTAACAAAACTGGTCCGACCACCGGACGGAACGCACCGGATCCGACCATCTCTCTCTATAGCTTAACGCGTGCTCTTTCTGGTCGCTGGCTAAGGGGGCCTCAAGGCCGCGCGGCGACATCGCGGCGTCAGCCACTCCTCACAGCGCTGGATTTATACTAGGCGTTAGTGCCCTGGGCGGCAAATTCCCAACGTCTGCAAAAGTCAGAGCTTGAACGGTTCCTTCAGTGCCTGATGCGAGTGAGGTCTGGAGCATTTCCTACGCGAATAATCCCGGGCGGCTCAAAGGGCAAATCCGGCCCTGCAGGTATAAAAGGCCTCGAGCGGGACTCTGACTCGCATCTCCACTGCTCTCCGGGCCAACACGGGTCGTTCAACAGTTATCGCCACCAGACCCCTCTTTCCCAGTGGGCACTTTGGGCAAGTGCCCAGGGCCCCGCGATCGATAGGGGCCCCCCTCAGATCAAATACAAAGTCATAGGGGCCCATTTATCCTAATATGCCCAGGGCCTCCAATAGGTTAAAGACGGCCCTGATCGCCACCGACTCCGCCGAGGCCACGCTCGAGACATCGAATCTTTTAATCTGTCCCTCTATATTATACGATTTTCCGGGATGCTTGTAGCGCCATCTACTGCAAGGTTAAGCAACCTCATTTACAGCCTATTGTCTCAGGTTGCATTGAGAAATCGACAGTGTAATGTGTGCTACATACAAAGATTTACATTTTTATTAAAGCAGCATAATATTTTTTTCATCACACTTGCTCGAAAATGGTGCATTACACGTAGGTTTTGCGGGCCGTAAATGAGCTATTACGCTCTAGGGCGTAATGGTTTTCTTTTTAAATTTGAAACGCTGGTTCTGTTTTACTCTTATTTGTCATGTCAAAGGAAACGACAGCTTACTTTTTTAACTTTTATCACGGCAATATTTATTTAAAGATAACTGTTATTGCAAATACATGTAAACACATATTTTGGTAACATTAATTAAATGTTTAAATAGTGTATTTCAGTATGTTGCAAATATAAAATCAACGATTTTAGGTCTTTACCGCTATGGTTTCCGAACGTGACTCGACATTCGCATTGTCTATGACATATGTCACTAATGTCACTGTCTGCTTTAATATTTTCTTGTCATACTGGGACGATTAGTAAGGTTATATTATTAAGATTTCCTCACAAGTCTGATGAATGCGAACATAGATTGATTACATTAGTTAGAGCAATTTAAGACAGGGCCCTTGAAAAAGGTTGAATTCAACCTTTTTCAAGGGCCGAGAATGTTTTTTTTTGCATATCGGGCCGCAATATAGGTATTTATAACGATTTCCCACATTCCTTATACAAAACATCACGGCGATCCGTTCCTCCAGTGAGAGATGGCAAGCAGCAAAATCGACAAACACCTTCCTAGCTTATAATAATTGGGCCCGTCATCAGCTTATCCACTATTAAGATGTTGACGGGCCGCTGATGAAACCCCCTGGGCCGCTGGTTGAATACCCCTGATTTAAGACTAGGCGAGCTCCCGTCTTGGAGTGCTTTCGCCATTTTCATTCATCGCTCAAAAGCTGTGCCCTTATTTTTGCTGACGTCACCGTTTGTTGCAGGGCGGCAACGAGAGCGAGTTCACGACAGACGACGAGGTGGAAGAAGAGTAGCGGTAATAAGTTATTTTTATAGAGTTTATTATGAGTGTAGCTGTCTGTGGATGGGAGTGAATGAAATAAATAATGTTTTTATGACAATCTCGAGTTTTAGTCAACGACTACGTGCGGCCTCGTTTCCTTATCCCTTTCCAATCAATAAATCAATCAATCAATCAAAATGTTTATTGCATAGTCATGAGTTGTACAAAAAGATCTTAAAAGTAGCATTATAGTCCGTCATGTCCTGCCTCCGAGAGACGTGCAATATTTTGTCTTAATTCTAAATACAAAGTTAATAATCAAAATGGCAAAGTTAATATTAGATACAAAGTTATGTCCAGTTCAATTGTATGTCACTATTTTAGATTGAATTTAATAATTTTTATATTACATTATTATATTATATTGAACTTAATTATATTGTTTACATTCATTTCATTCTTACTAACTATTTGTATCCACAGATCAGATTATAGAGTTTAATTAGAAAAGAACCTTGGAACCTTGCATTCGTTTGAGTGATAACTTTTTATGGTGGGTATACCTGTCGCCGCCAACTGGCTTAATTAGCTATTTGGTTAGCTGCCTGGCCTTTTCATTAAATACACTCCTTATTTTAGGTTAGGTTTGTCAGTCAGCTTGTGTCCCTCAGAGCAGAAATAGGGAACGTGCACGAACTATAGGTGGCAGCACTAAACGACAAAAGAGACACGGGCGGACAATAAAGGAAACTATCGCCCCTGTCAAATCAAGCTGTCAATGACAATATGTAAGTGTCAATGTCAAATATAGTAAATCGTAGCTACACTGACGTTATTAACGGCGTTTTCGTCAATGTGGCCCCAGCATGAGAGGGTATATGATTTAGATTGGCGGGGCTTCGACGACCTGCTGACGGGTCATAGCTTAGTGAAAATGCTTAATTAAACCAGTTGGCTGCGTGCGACATACCTACCGTACCAAATTTGGCAGAAAGGTGGGTTATGGTGAATCGAGTCGATCGGTTGTCCATACAAACATAATGAGATCAATTTTGATTATAACGCATTCCAAGACGCAGTGCCAAGAACCCGACTACCTATTGGGTTCATTTTGTATGGAAATTTGAGAGGTGGACCCTGAATGTGTTAGTTTACAGCTTGATACATTTTTACACCAAATTTGACGGTAATAAAGTCGATTCTTAAGCCACTTTTCGTTCATCTTAACCGGTGACGGTATTGTTCTAGCGCAGTGGTTCTTAACCGGTGGTCCCTGGAAGCATCCGAAGTGGTCCGCGAAGCTATCCGAAAAAAAAATACCTTTAACTAAACCTATTCACTTTCTATTGCCTCCAAACAGTTGGTGGTCCGTGGCAAGACACAGATTCTGTCAAATGGTCCCTCATCACTAAAAGGTTGAGGACCACTGTTCTAGCGTGACGCGTTGCTTGGCAACGCTAATTCCACGCTAATTTACAACGAGTATCTCTTCCCTCGTCTTACCTTGGTCTGACCTTAATTCCTTTTTTTACCTACACATTTTTCATTCCAAAATGACTGTGTTTATTGCTGTCATATTCATAAGGAGACCAAATATTATGCCAGATGATATTAAACCTTAAGTATATGGTACAAGAACTATTATCGCCTGAGATACAGTTGGCGCAGCTGATTGATAAACCATAATGCGCGGGCGACGGATGGCGTCCGGTCGCGAAACTATAAATCCCTATATTTTTATGGGCCAAAGTTATTATAATTTTAATCGACTGCATCGGAACCTGTTGCCGCGCTGTATTCCAATCGGGTTTAAGCGGCGCAAAAAGACAAAGTGTACCTACCTACACAAGTATAAAATAAAACAGTACATTCATTAAACCGATAGGTCTTCGTCCTCGTTTTTCATGACTGACGGTTGTGACCACATTAGGATGTTACTTAACGCACCAAAGCTCCACTCCACACGGTTTTCTGCCTTTCTGATTTGAGCTCTGTAGAGTACCTTGATGACTTGCTTCTTTCACGGCATCGATTTATCGGGTCGGTGATCTCCCACGTGCCATTTTTCGTTTCACGTGGACAACCGCAATGAGGACAAGAAAGTGATCGTATCCTCATAACACCAATTTGACATTTGGAGTCTTCTCTCATTCTATAAAAGTTCAAAACTCATTTCAAATTAGACCTATACTATACTATAGGTAAACCGGAGGTCCGCGAGGAGTGGCGTCGCATTGTAAAACGGGTAACTAACCACGACGTGACGGCCACGACCACTCTACCAAGAGTGTAACGCCGAAGAAGAGAAGAGAGATAGGTACACAGGGGCCTTAGGAGTACTGGCCCTACAAGAGTTCCGTTTTTCCATTTGAGGCACGGGATGGAACCCTAATACGATTTAAACGGGTTCTATCCTATGCTGTAAGCCTCGAAACCGAAAGTTCGGGATATAAAATAATCCGGGTTGGCAATTAAAGAAAATAATAGTACCTACCTTTGATTTGTGACGTTCTACGTGAAAAGGTACCTTATGAGGGTTTCTAGTAACGGAGATATGAACGGTTTTGTGAAATCCTTCAAAATCATCATTTTTTTCTTTTATGCAAAATTGTAAAATATAGGAATAGACGTGTATTTGTAGCTTGGTTTCACTGCTGTACGTTATTTTTTTCTATATAAAAATTGGGTTCAAAGTTTAGTAGAAAAGGTACCTTATGGCGGATCACATACAAAAATGATAAAGCTGTTGATAAAATTCATTAATAAAATTTACTAGCAACTTTTGCTTATTTCTTTTTTATAACACGACGGTGGCAAACAAGCATGCGGCCTGCATAATGGTAAGCAAAAATTTTCGAAATGATCCTAGAAAGCTGAAAATTTGGAAGGAAAGGGCCACTGGGTGCCACAGATTCGGAATTGAAAAAAAAATAAAAATAAATACATTTGTATGTCGTTTTTTTAAATTTTTAATTATTAAACATTTTTTTAAAACAGATAAAAAAGTGTTTTTGACGAATCGTATAACTTTTTGACCATTTTTAGAAAGACCTTGTTTTTTTTAAAAAAACTTACAAAAATAGACTTTTTTTGCGGTTTCTATAATTTTTTACCACTTTGTCATGTTTCCCTTTCAACCTTTTTAGAAAAAGTCTTAAAAACATTTTTTTTAAACATAAAAACGTGTTTTTGGCGAATCGTGAAACTTTTTGACCATTTTAGAAAAACCTTGTTTTTTTCAAAAAAATTACAAAAATAAAAAAACACTGGCGAATGCCTATCATTTTGACCATTTTAGAAAAAGGTTTTTATTCATTTTTTCGAAAAATTTACGAAAAAATACATTTTTTGGTGGTTTCTATAATTTTTTACCACTTAAGAAAAATTTTTTTTTTAATTTAAAACACGCTAAAATCCACGACGAACACTTCTCACAACTATTCGAACGAAAAGGTAAGCAAATACTGCTCATGCCGGCCGGCTGAGACTCCGAGCGGCCAGCAAGACCGAGAGAGAACGATACGTAAAGTGTTGGTGAGAGTAGGACAGATGCGTGGCGGTACTGGCGGTGTAGCCAAAATAATACCACAGCACGGCGGTATGAAGGACAAAAACTGAGCAAGTTACGACAAGTATTTCTAACATTTTTAAATTACACCGCCATAAAGTACCTTTTGTACTAAACTGTAGAAGCATATTATTCAGCCTTTAATTCGCCTATAACAAAAATAAAGATAGGCAAAGACGTGTGGTAACATATAATTTACTAAATGGAAATACATAATAAAAAAAAAACACAATTTTTACACAACATTGAATATCTCCGTAACTAGAAACCCTCATAAGGTACCTTTTCACGTAAGACGTCACATTTGAGAATTACTCTTAATTGGTCAAGATTTGAAGTAAATTTCTAATAACCTTTTTTCTTCAGTTTTCTGTCTTAATACAAGATTTGTCAATAAATAATGTAAATATCGTGCCATACTGTAATTATCAATAATTTTTGCTTATGGCCCGCCATAAGGTACCTTTTCTCAAATGTATGGGAATAATTTTTGATTTTTACGTAACTTCAATCGTTTCTAAATAAAAAAATACGACTTGTAGAATAATAATGACACTTTTGAGATACTTGTGTAGACTGATTAAATATAATTTAGAACTCATTATACGAAAATTGTGAATATTATAGGAATGATTAAACATATAATAAAAATGACATTTTAATAAAAATAAAAATATTTCGTTAACAATGTGATTTTATTTCTATCCCAAAATGTGCAGTCTAATATCTCTAACTATATACAATGGTTTAGATTACAATATGTTAAAGAACAGGCCGAAATTATTATTTTTTTAATTTCGTTCTCATAAGCGACTTGCTCTAATCAAAGGCTGATTTTTCACGACCTGGAAGTCACATTAATAAAACCATTACTGATTTCCAAAGAAAATTACCTTGAGATACATAATCAATCATCATCTCCATAACTTCCAACGGGAACATACTTAAAATTAGTTTTAAACTTCTTTTGACGATTTCTCAAAAGTGCAATTTTAGCATGTGCAGGTTTGATGTTTTTTTAAAAAAAAAGTATGGGACTTAGGGTCGTGATTCTTTTTGTATTAGATAGCTTATTTAACACAGATTTAGGATCTGTGCTTAACTCAATACCAACCATAAGGTACCTTTTCCCGTGGAACGTCACATTTATTTACGCAAGTTTTGATATTGTGCTTGTAATGAGATTGGTTGAATTATCAGGAGTCAACCGATTAGATTACACCATTTCAATAATGTATCAATACGTTATAGGCTAATTGCCTAACAAATCGAATCAGCATCTTGTTATGAAGTGTCAAAACGCTCAGATAGTATGCAGTTTCATAGAAAATACAAACGGATGACGTCACTGGTTCTTATAGTGAAATTGTCTCCGGATGTTAATTTTAAAATCGTTAAAGGCAAGTAAATAATCTGGATTTCTTTTGTATAACTTTTGGAGACTGAATTTGACAATTTATATTTAGGTACTCCAGGAAACTACCCTATTTCTAATAGTTCAAAAATATGTAGGTCAAGCCCGTGTAAATGTTACAAAACGACTGTGAATCTGTGAAGCCAACATACTGCCTGCTATATATACTGTGGTTGCCGTCGCATAGATTGAGGCTTTATTAACCTGGCACTGGCACTGTGCATCGCGCTTTACACAAAAGGACTTAGGCGAAGAACACACTGAAATCGCCCGTCGCGATTTTTTCCGTGTAGCTGCGCATAGTAGTCGCGAGTCGCCGCGATTGATTTACGCGCCAGTGTGCGCCACCCCGCGATTTTTCTATACAAATCTCGATGATTCTACATACAAAGTTGAAAATCGCTGAGTCGCGTCGCGTGTCGCCGCGATTTTCGCTGCAGTGTGAGATCCGCCTTAGGTTGGTTCTAAATTAGCGTTGCCAGTACGTCTAGCATAACTGGCCGCGACTTTGTTTCTCGCGCGACAGAGCATCACCTGTCACTGTCACACGATATTGAGTGGAAAGAGATAGGTAGCATTTGTCGCGCGACAAAGAGTCGCGTGTTACAGTTGTGCTAGAGGTACAGGTCTAGTTTATCAGATATCGGGACTTGGTGCAATAAAACATGAGAGAGTTTGTATCATAACAATTATGAAAAGTTAATCGTTTCAGAGAAAACATGCGTTATGTATTCCGATGATAACTATCATACTGATATTTAGAAGATTATTTCATAATCATTATGACCAATATACATTATAAGTATGACATATGACTTAAAAATCACGGTAAACTATATAGGTAGATCCATTATTGGGCCAATATTCAGCGTTTTTACGGCGTTTTATTTTGCACATTATTGTCTCAGTAAATATTGTTCAAAAAACGATGCCTAGAGTTAACTTTTTAAGAAACCGAAAAACAGTCCCGAGTTTAAGTCTAGTTTTATCAAATTGCCACGATTTGTCCTTTCGTTATAGTAAATAATCGTCGGACAATAATGATTGTCAAACCGCGCGGTCAAAACGCTCGGAGAATCGCCCGCCGAGAGTTAACTTTTTATGAAACCGAAAAACAGTCCCGAGGTTAAGTCTAGTTTTATCAAAATTGTCACGATTTGTCCTTTCAATCTTCATCACCGTCCAATCTTTGCCCAGGATGAAAATATACTATTTCCTTCCTGCAGGAAGGAAATAGCCCATGGGCAAAGATTGGGCGGTGGGCAAAGTTGGAGGGTTTGACGGAACCTAAGGTACATGAATTTCGTTTATCCAAAACGCATAGTTAGACTTTTACAGCAAGAAGTGAGCGGGTCCTAAATGTTGCAGGTTTTCGCGTTGCAAATTTGTATCACACCTACGCTAACTCAGCTGCTTGCTATTTTCCTTTCAACTCTAATTATTGCTATAAAAATAATTGTTTTGATAGGTAGCTACAGCTACCGAAAGCAAGTGAGTAGATACAACTTACATACATTACATAAGTCAGTTACCAATAAATCAGAACTTAAGTCATGCTTTGCGATTTTTGTAGTTTTTAGTGTCGACAGTGTCTTAGTATGACAACGCGCTAAAATGCTTTAAAATAGGCTAGCTGGCATGGTTCAAAGTTCAAATCAGATTCTATAGATGCCACGCCGCTAATGGTCAAGTCAGTCGGTAGGTAGGTAGGTACACGATAGTCAGCCGCGGTGACACAACTAAACAGGAGTGGTGACAAAATGTAAACATGCGGTTTTTCGGTCCGATCTGTTTGAAACAGATACAACCTTCGTACTAGTCGTCGTGAGCATAACCAATGTAATTGAGCCATTAGCCACAAATGAATAACCTGACTCACACTTTAATAGGGGATACATAAAATAAAGAATAAATAATCCTGATACTTTACTTTGGGGTATTGCCGTCATGGTTTTAAAGGTGTAAATGGGTTACAGGTAAGTACATCATGATCATGACACCCTGTAAGGGTACTGCAATTTCCTTAAAACTATGTATGAGTAGGTACTTACTTTAAAATTAAAATACTTATTGTCGTTAAAAGCTTTATGCCACACTTGGCCATAAAGGCACATAAAGGGGCTTTTTCCGCACGCTGCGCGTACGTAAAAAGCCGCTTACTGGCCAAGTGTAGACATAAAATGATGTACACAACACGGGAGGTAATAAATTTCTTTGTATTACCACACTAGTTGTGTAATATACTATAAAGTTATTCATTTTTCCGAATCAGACTTTAAAAGTAGATCAAGATTAGTTCGAACGGACATGTCAATCTTTTGCAAACATTAAGGTCAGGTACAGTTAATTATTAATTTTTGTTTCTAAGTCGGGGGTTAGAGTATTTTGGTCCACTCGTGCCGTTAATACTCTAATAAGCCAGTATCTCGTCTCGACCACTGATTACGAAGCGACGAATTTGTCGCTGGATCTGTAGGACTGGACGTTTATCCCTGACTCGAACCTCAACGACGGCTACAATAGCAATCGAATTTTAAGGTTAGACTGGAGTCCCGATGGATCTTCGCTCATTCACCCAAGTCTTCGTTCGAAGTTGGTATCTTGCTGGTCTTGTTACTCAAATATGCATGGTATAGAAGAGTGATGAGAGGAATAGTATGTACTATATAAATTTCAGACCAATATCTGGGACCTGGCTGGGAACAGGTCCTCACAAACGATTGGTAGCACTTTGGCCACGTGATGCGCATTCTCCACAGTGCAAGGAAAAGTAACAGCGAGGTTTTTTGATTTGACCCCTGTAACACACTTGATGGTTAAGCGACAAGTACGGACGCTGGCAGTGGCGTGGCGTAAAACGTCCCTGTGGCTAAAGCTGAAGCGAAGCTGGGTTACTTTTTCTACGAGGGTAGCAAGATAAAAGTGCTCAACTGCCTTAAATTGGGCAACCGGTGAAAATTGGGCTCTATGGACACTAGCTGCGCTGCGCGTACGGAAAAAGCCGCTCTCTGGCCAAGTGTAGACATATAGTACATTACACAACTAGGGTCCTAATACAAAGAAAGGCCGATATCGTTTTATCTTTGTTTTACCACCCTAGTTGTGTAATGTACTATTTCACTCTTGAAGCGGTTCAACCCAATTAGGTAGGTACCTAGATTTCAGTTACTAAAAAAAGTTACGATGATTGAGAGCTCTACAATTGTCGGTTCGCGTTGGTCATGAAGACTCCGAACAGAAACCTAGCTGCGTTACAAAATAATTATCACAACTCTCCACGGCTCCATCAGCATCGATAGCCAAAAAATATAAAATAATAATGTCGTGTGCAATGGTTAGTGCATTTGGAGCATAGGTTGCGGGTGTTAAGGCTTTGTTGTGGGTGGGAGGGTATCGTCCTGACCGGCGCCGGGAGGCTGCGCTGCGCCCGCGTCGGGGGGGTCGGCCGCGCGCGCGCGCCCGGCTCACTCGCGCGCCCGAGCTCGCCCTGGCACAACGACCGAACGACCGCCGCCCGCCACCGGTGTCGTATTACCTCTCTAAAAATACCCGCGAGCGCGATCGCCTATTTAGAAACGGCGCGTCGTGTTTTGAACCAGTGATTGACAGTGCCAAGTGAAGAAAAATACCCATACCACCACAGAGGTGAGTATCCCCGATGTGGTGCTTTGTGCAGATTATGTTACAGTCGCGGTATTAAAATAAACAGATGTTTCTTCGAATGTATAACGCTGGTTAAGCTAAATTGGGATGCGAAGGCTTAAGGAAATTCGAGATGGTGCTAGGTTTAAATTAATTGGCTGTTCGAGCAGTTCTTTGCGGTGTATATGTTAATCTGATCTATTTGTGTACCCGACCTTTCGGGGATCCTCGAACAGCGCTATGCTGTTGCATGGAACTAGGTCTTTACGCTAAATAGGTATTATTATTTAATATCAGAACAGTTGGCGGTGTAATCTTTAATATTTAGATTTAGCTGCTTAAGTAGGTACCTACGCAGATATTTCATTATATCAACATTAGTCACTGGACCTCGATCACACTTACCTAACCTGTCCTAATCCGCTTTATTAATGCGACATGTCCAGGATTTATGTGGCACAGACAGACCAATAGCGATGGCTTGCCAAGAATTGCAAAGGTTGCCTATCGGTTTAGCAAGTCCTGGCTAGAAGCGGACTAGAACGCGACCGCAACGCCTGTGATGAAATCGTTGACCGTGCTGTATTGTTCATACTCCCAGAGCGAGAAAATTCACTGTAATCTATGGTGAAAAGTACCTACTTATCTGACATTAGCTACCGCATCGGTTATCTAATGGAAACAGAAGACACTCATTTGTATGGATATCAGCCGTTTAACATTTAAATTCCCATACATTTGCAACATCTAGATGCAAAACAACTAGAGGTTCGCATAAATTAAATAATAAATGCAAATTAATAAGCAATGACATCTATCAGCTGGAAACCGGCTGTAACGATCTTACTCATTAAACCAACGATTTTATAGCAACGGAATAATGTTACTGTAAGTGTTATGTCGTCTTATGTCACAAGGAATTCAGTAAAATATGGGAAATTAGCGTTTTGTACGTAACGACGTGAATTACGCCCAGTCTAGTTGGGATGTGGCCAACCACCACCTACCTACTTGCAAGTTCAATGTCTAGCAATCACATCATGTCTCATTGAAAATATTTTTCTAATTTCTGACATTTCAAAGCAAGGTGTTTTGTCCAATAACATTTAAATATTTCGGAGTAGGTTCGATTGTTTTAACTGAATATATATTTAATTTAAAATAACTGTATTAGTAAGATACTATGAGGCATGATTTGAACTGAAGATTTAAAATTTCAATTAATTAAACAAATTCATGAAAACTGAAAAACCGAAATGAGTGAAGACGATGAAGAATTTTCCATTGAATCTATCAATTAGGTAACTTTTGGCTTTTTCTTTATGACCTTCCATAAGATTGTTGTTGGACTTTTTTTAGTACTTAGTGGGTGACATTTAACCGGTTAATTTTCAAGTTTCTTATTGTAAGTAGGTATCATTGTTTGGTTGGCTACATCGATGTGTGCGTGCATTACGAACCAAATACTTAACGAATTTTATGGCTTGCCCAATGAACTTTGGTCATTCAGACGGGGCAAAATCGTTTCGTGAATTTGAAACCGGTCGATGCGTTGGGCTCATCGTCGAGTCCTGTATTATTTTGTTCTGTACAATACCAAACAGTGGCGATGTTTGCAACAGAAAATTGCCTTCATAATTATACAGCAGCGGAGCGATTCAGACGGGAAAATTCTTCACCCGACCCTTCATAAAAACAAGGTAGCATCGTGACAAACCTTGGACTTCTTATCACACCTTTGATTCATCGTTGTAGAATTCAGTTGGTTATTTAGTTTTTATTACTGTTGCGTTGAGATTTTATCGCTGGCAGTTGTTGCGTTCAATTTCACTAGGTAACAATCTTTACGTAATTTTGGGGCAAGTTTCGATAACATTTGGCAACGGGCGTTCTCGTGGTCCATCACTAAGGTTGATATTTTCGTTGATAGAATATAATATTATATTGGAAAAATTTAAATTGACCAACCTTACCAATTAATCTATTCTCTGTCGGTTTTTTTTCCTAAAGAGTGATTCATTTGTTGCTCTGATATTCTTCCGATGATTGATGCATCAGGTTTTACACACACCACCGAGATGTCCATAGCTGTGTAAGCATTATTTACCAGCCTACATTTCACTTTAATTAATTAGCAGGTTTTTCTGATAGAGCAAATCTTCTTTATTAATATTTTTTTCAGAATAGAATTCTAAGTATCTGGTTGCAGGTAAACTGTTAATGTTGGATTAAAATATTAAATTCGCGAATATATTGGACCAATTTTTTTAAATACGAGAAATGGTTTTTAGTTCTCGAATTTCATTGGCTATCCGTCCGCAAATTTTCTAATAAGAATTTTTAGGTCTAAAAATTTGTACGTATTAGTGATGAGCACATATATTCCGAAAAGATACGGTTTTATGGAAAAACCCATTTACTAGAATAATGTTTAATTTATAGCTACATATATTTATAGCTAAAACGGAAGCAGAAATGCTTAGAATCAGGTTCCAGGACCGGATCAAAGCATATTGGTAAATCTAGCACGAAGCAAGATCAGTGAATTCTCTTGCAGCAATTTCTCAGCACATGGCACATGGATATCATGTAGTATACATAGAAGTATACTCATTGGTACTGCAGCTTGATGCCTAATTTTCTTGAGTAGCCAATTAGGTACTTTCTGTATGGAAAATCTTTACATAGAATTGCCGCAACATTGATGAATCTAGCAGGACGTGTGTTAGCGATTTTCTCGAGCAATTTCTGAGCATAATCGGGTGCTATGGACACCGTCGGTACGTGTATATTGGAGAATATAGCCCGCAGCACGATGGGTGATAGCACATGGGCACGGGCGATGAATCGGGTCGGGCTCTGATAGCGGGCCGGTTAGACGAGTCCGCAGAGTGCAACGGCCCAAACTGAAGGGAATTTTAAAACGATACGTACTTGCAAGACCTTTTCGTCGTGATACTTCCAACAGTATAAGTAAACATATAGCTGGCGTAACTTGGCTGCAAACGGAAACATAGGACACGGAATTAAAGTAGTAGGCATCTAAGTTTGTCTATGCCCATTATAAAAAAAACAATTAAAAATGTCGGTCTTTCGGATTGAAGAAAAAATTAAGCAATAGGTAAGCATCTCTATTAATTGTATTACTCGTTTAAAAACTGAAAAAATATCAGTTATAAATAAATAAACACACGATTTCAAAAATAACGAGTAACGCCAATAGAATACTTTGAATACCTAGGTAGATTTCAGCCTTTTCAGTTTTAAGAAGGCCATTTCATGTCTCTTTAAAAAAATATTATTTAATTTATGGTTAAAATCTTGATTCTGAAAATCGCTAATTAAATATTCGGAAACCAATGTTTAAAATGTATTTGCTAAACGGTTCGCATTCGTTAAAAGTAAATAAAGGATTACTCAGTTTCACACTGAGAACAAAGAAGTAATAAGGAAAAAGGAAATGCAAATTTTAAAAGTGGTTCTTTATGCTCATTCCAATATGGATTTGCTGGTCGTAAATTTTAGTAAAATCATAATAAAAACTATAAAAAGTTAAAGAGTGTAAACGCGAAGGTAATAGGTATATCTTATCATTATGTTAATTGTTATTCAATTCTAATAAACCTGTGAGTCTGATGCGTAGTAGGTAAGATATTACAACCAATAAACAACTAAGTTAATGTTTCTATCAAGTAGGTATCTTCTATGTACTTTAGGAGTATAAATTGCTAATAACGTCAACTAATCTGCACTGCACACATATACCTACTGTCAGTGCATTTACAGGTAGGTATTCTCATGAATCTAACACCAGATTTCACGCTATTTGTTGTTATAATGTAGTTTAAAAAGTTTTAAACCGCCGAGTTTGCTTATCGTCATATCTCTAAATGAACCAAGGAGAATAAAATACTTAATTTGAACAATAGCACCCTAATCTTCAAAACTAAGTATCGCTAACTATTCACAATAGGTAGGCCATAATAAGGTTTAACACTTAAGTGTTGAAAATAGATAGGTAACTGTAACTAGTTTCTGTCCCTTTGTATTGAACGAGATAAGACGATAAAGTGAGAATAATCATTATAGATTTTTTAGTTTATATAGGTACCTAATTCCTGGGTCAAAATTAATATCGTTGCTCTAAAATGTCTTCTGAAATTGTGACAGAGTTTCCTTTCGTGTAAGAGTACCTACCTAAGATTTAATTTTTTGACAATATGAATCAAATATGAAAATATACCATTATTTATTTTGTAACTGACACAAACACATTTTGACATTAATGCAGAGGCGGTTATGACCCTTCTAATAACGTTAATTTTAATAAAATTTATGTCTACGTATATGTAGGTATTTAATTAAAGTTCCATGCTATTTAACTAAGCACACACATGGCGGAGAAAAGTGTAGGCCTATAGCCAGTAGCAGACAGTGGACACCTATACTCTGTACTTTTAGGTACTTAAAAAAAGGTAAACAAAAATACCACGTGACTAGGGTCGTTCAGCCAGTGGTATTGTGCCACAGACACAAAACATTACTTTGATTGGCTGAACGACCCGAGTCACGTGGTTTTTTGTTCACCTTTTATTAAGTACCTAAAATTACAGAGTAGATATAAGTAGGCTATAATGAAAGAAAGTAAATAATTGTTCGATTAAAAAATATACTTACAGTTATCCAATTCAAATAACAGTAACCAATTGTCCGTTTTCTTATATGAAGTCGAATTAAAAAGTATGTCATCAACCTACTGAATTAGTAGTTAAGTCAAAACATGGCCAGTTAAGCACCACCCAATGAATTCAACCTTTAACACTCATTTCATGTGTTTGGCGTTGGCCCTAAATAATCGGAATTTGAACGCAAATTCTGGGTGTGTTTGGCTAAATCGGGACATTTCTGATAACGGTGGTAAATTTTGCTACTAGCTGTTATTTGTGTTTCAATAACTAACGACTACAGTTAAATAATGTACCTAAATGGAAATTACATTAAGTCTAAGTCTACGCATAAGTTATTACCTATGTATTAATTCTCCCGAACGATGACTGTGGGATGAGTCGATGACATTCGTACTCATGAAATCATTGGCTTCAGAAATTGAAATAATCAACTCGTTTCCATGAATACTGAGTCTTTATCATTTTATGTTTTTATTAAACAGAAAATTGAAAAATTATGTTTTAGGATTCATACTATTTTTTCAAGTTTCTCTATTATTTTTTTTTGCATTTAAATAGTACATTACTTACCACCCTAGTAAAACAAAGAATGTGTCAGATCGTAGGCAAGCCGAAGGCAAGGGCGATAAATACCTATGCGATCTGAGGCTTTCTTTATTACCGCCCGTGGTAAGTACAAAATTCTACGTCTCCCCCAGGCCATGAAGTGGGATTTTCCGCAAGCGTAGCGGACGATTATTGCCCCACTGTATGGCCAGGTGTGACGTAAAATTCTATAAGGCTTTGTTTTTATTAATATTTACGTTTCAATCAGATTATGTCTTTTTATTGTAATCTACAAATAAGGTTGGACATTTGATCAGATTTGTTAGAATATCTTCTTAGAAATGTCAAGAAAGGAAAGATCTTGCCGATAAATTCTTATAATTAAACTAACCTGAATATTTTGTTATGATGTTTGTTTTTGTCACAAACAGAAATACACTGTGGATATTTATAATTATCGGGCTTACTCATTCGTAGCGTAACAATCGTTTGTTTCTGAGTCACAATATCATCCGACGCTATTTACGTGAAAATTAGCATGTGACCGATAATTGAGCTACGTATATGTATATGTATGTAGTATTGTCAGTATCAGGGTAACATAACAGGGATTTGGAATTAACTATAGTCAGGCCCGCGCCGACCCCCGGCAGCGCCTGTGTGCAAACCTATGAAGCACCTCTCTACAAGTCATCGTGTTTCGAATTCCGGCGCCCCTAATGCCGTGGCGCCTGTGTGCGTTGCACACTTCGCACACAGGGGCGGCGCGGCCCTGACTATAGTTGAATATTAGTCTGACTTTGGGGGTAAATTGCTGTAATCGCCACGCTTAGTGATAGCAGTTGGGTGGTATACCATCCCGGCCGCTGGGGCCACACCTGCGGGTCATCCCTTAGTCACCCATGGGACGATATGGCCAGGGGAGGCCTATGTCCAGAAGTGGACGTCATTCGGCTAATGATGATGATGAATCTTGGTGCCTGTTAGTTTAATTATATAGTACATTACACAACTAGGGTGGTAATACAAAGAAAGGCCGAGATCGCAGAAGTTTGCGGCCCGAGCTGCAAGAGGGACGTAAATATGCGAGTGAGGGCTTTCTTTATTACCTCCCGTGTTGTGTACATCATTTTATGTCTACATTTGGCCGAAATAGCCACTTTATGGCCAGGTGTGGCATAAACTAATTTTATGTAAGGTCGGTTAATAGTCGGGTATTTAGTCTCGTTTCTTCGATCTACATTTCCTGACCCTTCGATCTACATTTTCTGATTCGACAGACGTCAAAAAAGTGCCGTTCAAAGAAAATATTCCCAAGTACCTAATTTTGCTTTGAAGATTGTACGGTAGAGGCTTAACGGAGCTGGCATAGTCAGTCCCAGCTCCTTAAAAATAATGCTCCTTAGAAATAAAGATAAAAAAAAAGTACCTAATTGTAAGGGCACTGTGAGGAATATTGCCGGGGACGGTACATCTCTAATGTTATCACAGTCAGAAACATTTACACTGACTGTATTAACACATAAACGTGTTTGACCGACACACATCATTAGTTTATCTTTCTTAGACAGTCAATTAAATTCTATCTAAAAATTTATAGGCGACGGACCGTGGCGAGAATAGAATTTAAGAATTCATTTTTGAATAGATTAACGTACAAAGCAAGATTTATTGAACATATATCAAACATTTTTATAATAAAGAACTTTATTACAAATTTCAGACAGGTTCCGTACGGAGTTACCAGTATTAGCATAGATGTAAATCATTTATGTGAAACATTTTTTTAATTTATGCAGGCTTTTTTTGGCGCCAGTTCTTTACTATTGCATTGTCGTCGGTTTTTTGACAATTTTAATGTTTATTTCAAAGTCGGAAATAATATAATATCTTTAACTGACTTTAAAACATTCCGTTTTTAGTTCGTCGGCATCTTAATTTGCATAGTTCAAAATGCCTTCTTTTTTTACTCCGTATTGGCCATATCGCATAAAATTGTATGGTAAAGATACTTATTAGTTATTACAAACTGATGTTTAATGGATTTGCCAGTCCTAGTGTCACACATGGTTCCTAGTGTCATGTGGACTTCACATCCGCAAGAATGAAATTAACTATACCTGTGTATAAATTTATACCAATAATTTATAGCATATAAACTTACAGTATATATAAGTACGCTAGGCTATTTATCTGTTCAATGTGCCTTGCCTACACATCACACACACTCATTAGACACACTGATTTTTCCGGTTTAAACAGATACATACTAAAATTTGCATTTCCGATAGCCATGTGTTAAATATGGCGTCCTCTTGGCTTATAGTGTAGACGTTTGGTCGGTAAACCATTGTTATTGTTGTTGCTTGGGGCTACCCGGGCGATGACTCAGAGCTTCTAGGACCGTGTTTAGGTCGACGGTCACCCGGCGTTACTCATATCGCTTGTACTCATACACGTATAGTAGGTATATGCAGTACATAACCTGGTGATTTATGTGTGGATTGTATAGGCTTCAATGAAAATGGTTTAATTCTTGTGTGTGCGTGCGTAATCGTAACGTTTAACAACGTCTACAAGGAAATAAGAAAGTGAAAAAGAATTGACAGAGGTGCCAGATATTTCCTAAACTGGTCTTAGTCCTTCTTACTTTACTTATTATTAGACCAATACGAATAGCATTTTACAGAATTGGGTATCGTGTCGTTTTTATTTTTACCCGACTGCGGCGAAGCCCAAAGGAGGGTTATGTGTTTGACCTGTATGTATGTATGTATGTCCGTTCCTGTGTCCGCTCGTAACTACTCAACGGCACATCCGATTTTGATAAATGATACATCATTAGATTCGTCTTGATGGTGCGAGTGTCACTGGGTATGAAGTTCGTTAAAATAAACAAAATGGCGGATTTTATGCAGTTTCAAAGTGCACCGCGGTCGGGTTTTTTTTAGTAAAAATGTGGTTATTCCCTGCTTTGATTGTACTAAATTGTGTGGCAAGGATATTTGAAAAAGAGGCGCTATAATTAAACAAGTTGCGTTCTTTTGGGGGTCATTCATTAATTACGTAAGGGGGGTTTAGAAATCTCTACATGCCCTTATCTTGGGAGGGAGGGGGGTAAACGCAATTCTTAAGTAATATTTTATGTCAATATGTGCGATTTTTAATATAATAAATAAATAAAATAATAAATAATATTAGGGGACAATCTTACACAAATCGAACTAGTCCCATAGTAAGCTCAATAAGGCTTGTGTTATGGATACTAGACGACGATATATTTAATAGATACATACATACAAATACTTAAATACATAGAAAACATCCATGACTCAGGAACAAATATTCGTGCTCATCACACAAATAAATGCCCTTACCGGGATTCGAACCCAGGACCTCTTGCTTCATAGGCAGGGTCACTACCAACTAAGCTAAAGCGGTCGTCAATATAGAGCGATGTGAGCGAAACTTTCCATAGTTTCATGCAATTTCTAAAGTCAGGCAAAATTTTACGTGAAAAGGGGGAGGGGGACCTCGAAGAAATCTTATGTGACCCCCCTAGCCCCATGGCTAGGGGGGGTCAAAAATGGTCAAAATCTACCTTACCTACCTACATAGCCCTTTCCAATAAATGCTAATATGGATGCTATAAGTAAGCGTCCCTTTAAGATTACAATAATACAAACGATCAAAATGTTGGTGTGATCTGCAGAAGTGTTATTAATATTTCATTGTGGTCATTGGCACAGAATTCCATTTAAATATAATTAAAATGACAACTTGAATAGCGGTTGCATGACCAATCTGCATATATTATGAATCACTGAGATCTAGATCACAATGTTAAGGTTGAGACAGAATTAGTTACCAAACGACCAAGATTATTGAATATAAATTTCTTTTTCTACTCCTGTACTGTTATCTGTCTTTTACTTGGTCACGAACACTAATATAAGAACATACATAATATGAGTTCAGAGAAGTCTATACTCTATTCCCCATAACAGCACTAGTGTCGTTATAGCCACTTTACGTTATTGCTAGCAACCACAGACTTCTAAATCTGGGTTAAACTTAGGTCAAGGATTAAGCGCTCAATTTTAACTTTACGGTAAAAATGCACAACTACCAACTTAACAAACAATTAAAATCCTACGGCTTTTAAGAAAAACGAAACTTTCTGAACTAAATTCATTGATGCCAACATAAAAACAAAAGTATTTTTAATATATTCACTGCGTGTCAACTTCATTTAAAAAATAAAAAGTTTACCATAGACACATACTGACAGTCATACGTCATATTTGCCTTCTTTGCAGGTTATGCCTTGTTTGTATTTTATATTTTAAAACCTGTCGTAGAAAAAGTATTGTATGCAACGTTGTATAATTAAGTCAAAAAACGCTCATTGCGTCTCTATTTGCGATACTCGCCGCATTCGCGGCTCGTATCGCAACTCACGCAATTCGCATTTTTTGAACCTTCTTATACAACTGTTGCATAAAATACTATAATTAGGGTGTTATATTTTTCTGGTAACTGCTAGACGTTTAGATTGTCTTTCGTCAACCATAAGCTCATCGTATACTTTTATTATCTTCATAATAAGGGGTCATCCATATAGTACGACACACCCATTTCTAGCCAAATGTGAAAGCCTATACCTACTAACAAGGTCAAATATGTTAGGAAAAAGTGTGACATGGGGGGGAGGTGTAAAAGTCTGAAAAATCGTGTGGCGTACTTTGTGGATGACCCCTAAAAGTGGGTTCATCCACGCTCCGCCGTGGCGGATTTGCCCTAAGACCCAGTAGGCCCAGGCCTAGGGCGGCCCGATATTAGGGGCAGTAGTCACCCAACACTGCAATCCGCCACTGATGAAGCGTGTTTTCGCGTACTACACATTACGCCCTTGACAAGAGTTTCGCCCTAAACTTACGTCTAGAAACTAAATTTATTTTAATATAGCGACATATCTTGCCCCTGAAGAGATACTAGCAATTAATTAATTACTTACCCAAAGAATCTGGAAGAGCCTGGACTCTGCTTTTGTCACAAACCCTACCATTACCAAGTAGTACTGGTTGGAGCGGCATATAAATAAATGGCTTAAAAAAACAACAAATAAAGTAAGTAATCTTAAAAAGTTTGATGTCCCTATATAAGAACTTCCCGTCGCATTTCGGTTGAGTTCATTCATAAACATGCCAATATCCCGCGGGATCAATCGTGCACATCCGTTCTGGACTGGCGCAGGAGTCTCCGAACAATCGTGTACTGTTATACTATTACTCATAATGTTGTCGGAATAATGAGTCGTGACGTCAGCGTCTATCCCCGCTCGTACGAGGGAGGTAGGAGGAAAAAGGAAACAAAAACCTTACTGTACATACTGCTGTCTGCTTTAGGTACATACATAGGTACTTACATGGCCATCTATTATTATACACTCATGGACAATGAATTCGGGTCATTTTCTATGAACAATTTTATAGAAAATTACCCGAATTATTGTCCGTGAGTTAATTTTATATATAAAATTAATTACTGATGAAAACTCTATTATGAGAAAGATAGAAGCTAAGGTAACGTCCGAGTGCTCGACACTGTCTCAGTAGTCGACATCTTGAACTTTAAGTAATTCATTAGCAATAGAGGTGACAGCAGGGTATCCACACGCGTATCGAACACTGGGACGTTTACTTCATTTGGAGCATTCCACCAGAATGTCCCGCACAAGACGCCATTTTTTCATACTTTTGACAAAACTAGACAAATTTTTGGTTTCTAAATTGATAGTGTAATTTAGGACTTTCTATATATATATTAAGGTAGCTGCCATAGTCGTCTCGTGCGGGACAAAGAGTACCACCTAGATGATTTCGTGGAATGCTCCATTTAACAATACGGTAGAGGTAATTATATTTAAGGAAAGAAAATGATGAGTAAAGGGTAAAGCTTAAAAGGTAGGCCAAATGGTAGGTGTCACATCGTGCCAAGTAGAAAATGAGCCGGTAGAAAGGGAAATGAGCCGATAAGAACAACACCTTAATATTGAATGAATGAAGGCTCGTTGTAATATTGCATAGTTTGATGAAACCGTGATCATTCCTTGACCCAAATAATTTTATACTTGGTAGATATTTTAATATGAATGTTTGCACACAGCAGATATGTTTAAATTGAAAGTTTTTGCCATTAAATTATTGGTTCGATGCCAAATCGCTTACCTTAGGGGTTCCCGTGGCGCACTTACAAGTTTAGTACTTCGTCACGGTGCCCTACCCTAGTTCGGTCAAAATAGGTATTGTTTCTTTATAGGTAGGTAGCGTGGCGTCTAAAGAACTCGATTCCTACCGGCTTGCCTAATATCAGGCATTTGAGCACATTATTCTACAGCTCTTAAGCAAATGTACGCTAAATCTGCACCGACTTTCCCAAGGATTATCTAATATCTTTTACGCCACGCCACTGGTAGGTAGGTACCCGTGAATATTTGTGGTTTTAGATAATGATAGAGGAACTCCTGGCTTACTTATTCACGATGTTGCTGACCGGCATGAATTGATAAAGCTATAATATTAATGATTTGATGTTGAGATTATGGCTTACTACTTTATGTACGAAATACTAAATAATATAATAAATAAATATTTCAGATTTTATTCCCACATTACAAACCTTTCTTACTTAAGTAGTGTACTTTCACGGCTCTCGAAAAATACGTGTTTCAAATTTCATCTCACTATCTGTAGTACCTAGTTAAGTTTTGGAACTGTGTTATACGTAGTAGTACTGCCTGCCTACATCACGTGCTTATACTAGAATTATTGTCATACATAATTACGTTTAAAGATACATCACATCTGTCACATGCATTAGTAATAGACTAGATTAGATTTTATTTTAAGGAATTGAGTGACGCAGTAATGTCCACTACATTTATAAGTCTTCATTGTCTGAGAGGGTGGTTCATCCTTACCCGAATGCATATATAGCTTTGTGGCTTCGCACGCGTGAGAATTGTTTGCATCCATCATCATCCATGTGAACCTGGCCATTAGGTACAGGCATTATATTTTAGGCCGCCCAACTAACTAGACATGAATGCCTCAGTAGGTCAGTATAGTTGTCTAGAGTACATAAGGCATTGAGTTCCTTGAAGGTATAAGAAACAAGAATAAATGTTTCGGAACTAATGCGATCGCTATTATATATATTTTTGTGTCATGGAAATAAAATTACTCATACTTACATGACGGAACTTCAAAATTAGCATGATTCAACAAGCACTTGGCATGTATCAATTACCACATATCATTCAACAGAACGAGGATCTTGCGTAAAATTTTGACTGTGTCATAAAGTCATTCGCGTGCACAGCGCGCGTTTTCGGATATCACGATGTTAGTCAAATACGTTTTTGGTCAGATGCGATTTTGGTTAGTTTCGTTAATCGAGAGTAACTATTCTAACCAGATTCGCCAATAGTCATATCATTTATTTAGCAGATGCATTCTCCGTCGGACCTGTTTATTGCCAGGTTTGTTTTTCGTCAGATCGTTTCTTCGTCATGTTGTGTCTAAGCCAGAAGCCTTTATTCGTCAGGTAATGTTTTTCTTCAGATCTTATTATACGCCAGATTCGTTAGGTAATTCATTATTCGTCTGATGATTCTGTATACAGCCGTTATACCTTCAGCTTGAGCCCTATAAGGGCTGTCTAAAGTTCTTATACAGCTCGCGTGCTACTAATAGATCGGTTATGGTTATATTGAAGTAGCATAAACCTATCTAGAGACGGGTACTTAACCTGTAACGTAAACAACGTGTATTCCCGGCGTTTTTGTACTATCGATCGAAGTTCGCCTCGCCCTTGCATATCGAGATATCAGTCGAGTGCTGTTTTATTACTAAAGTAAAGAGTGTTATCAGAGGAGAGCCTGCCGATCGCCACAAACAGTGGCCGAGCGCCAAATTTCGCAACCGCTCTATTTTTACCCAAGGTTCTTACTTTGCATTTTGGAGGTTATTGACACAATGTATTATACAATGTGTTATCCAATTTTTCATGAGTATCGCGATTGTGGAAGCGTGAGGGTTGGAGATGCCAAGTTGAGGCGTGCAACGACAGGGCCGTCTAGCCGGCTGTCGCTTATCTTGAACGTTAACAGAAATAAAACGAGGCTAAACGTTATATATAAGAAAATTCATTCAGTTTACGTAACGATGACGTACATACGACGTTAATACGCTGTTCCCTATTAACTGTTCCCATGAGTTCGAGTAAAGATCCAAAAATGCCGCCATTGCAAAGTACTTTTTATTTGTAATGTGAAGAATGCGTGCTAAAAAGTGCACCGAGCGCCGTTAAAAGGTTTCTCTGAAAGCGTTAGTTATTGACAAAGCGACATACCACGTCGTAGTACGTAATAACAAAAACAGCTGCAAATTTTTCAGCGATGCACCGTACCTTTTCTTTTCATATCCTGTGTGACGTTCTTAATGTTGGGTATTGGAGCTACCTATCTTTGTATCGATGCAAATCATCCCACTGGAATTAATTTCAAAGTATTGTAAAAAATAAATTATTACGCAGGCAGGGTTGTCATAATATAATAAGGAAAAGTTCTGAAAATAGTCGGTGCACCCAGCGAAAAGTCCTGATATTTTTCATAATCGGAGGAGGCACCCATATCGCTATTGTTGTGGATCCAAAAAAATCACGACGACAGCTGATGAGTTATTTTGCTTGGCAGTTCCGGTAACCCACAGACCACTCGGTAACCAAATTGACAAGTATAGCTGCAATCCCATGAAGTTAAAGTAAGGGCCTTATCACACTTGCGATTTGCGGGTGAGCTGCGGGCGAGTTCCCATACAAAACCAGTCGCGGCGAACTCGCCGCGAGTGACATTTGTATGGAACTTCGCTTCGAACTCGCCCGCAGCTCGTTCGCAAATCGCAAGTGTGATAAAGCTCTAACGGCACTTGATATTGTAGACTTGCGAAAAAAGCAACACCTACGTTGACCCACACTTGGTCATCTTTGGACGCCACCAAATCAACATTCACAAGTGAACTGATGAACCCTCAATAAGTATCTGTTTGTTTAACCTGGTCGGTAGGCGCGCGGGCGCCGAACCGACCCAGCTTGCGACATCTCAACACCCAAGGTACGAAAAGACTTAAGTGCTTTAAGGATTTGACGTTTCAGTACACGTAAGTCGTTTTTACTGGGCAGCTCTAATCCGACCCGTCTGGACACTGAACTCTGTACAACCTCAATATGTTGGCTATGCATTTGTTAACACATAAACAAATGCAAGGCAGCTGTTTTAGTGTGTTATGCTTATGCATGAAATGCATCATGTAAATAAGAATGAACATGGTTTGAATAAGAATAAACGTTTAGGAAAGTGATTAAGGAAACTTATAAAGTCGAGTGGAGAGTTAGTTGGCTGCGCCGTTTCATCTTTCTCTTCAGATCGTCGTCTAAGTTTAGTGTGTTTCTAGAAAACAGCAAAATGGGCGACATACCTTTTGCAGGATCAATATTTTACAATAAACAAAAAAATATCAGTCATTTTTAATGGATGACTATTTAACCTATAAATTCAAACAGTTTAGGTACGTACGTAGTACGTTAATGTTATGAGTTATGACGTAAATGTTAAAGTGAGTTGAGCAAAACAAGAATGCTTTTGAAATTTAATTGCGCGAGCGCACAACGGGCTTAAGGCTCCTAATTAACAAGTATTGATTATCTGTAATACCTCGTCATTTTTCACAATGGCTGACCTCAACAGTTCAGCTCGAGGTTAGAGTATTGCCGCCAGCACATCAGTGAAAGCCCTGGGCCGGTATTCAACACGTACAAAGCAATATTTAAAAAGTATTGCTATATCTATATTACCTTATTACGTGGCTATAAGGTATGTTTTTGAAGCGTTATTGTATCGGTTCAACAAAAAGGTTGGGGAGATGTCTAAATTTAAGGTTCTTCTTGGTCATCGAAGTGTCTTTGAGATGACGTCAAAATATTGCGGATTTCAGGTAGGTAGCATAAGTTATGCGGAAAGGATCAGCGGATCAGATCACTGGGCCAGCGTGGTATACTGACTCTCATCTACGAGAGTAGCTCTGTATCATACATAATATAAATATAATTCTTTTTGCCATCTTTGTCCAAAACAGAGAGGTCCCGTGTTGCTATAATAGTACATTACATAACTAGGGTGGTAATACAAAGAAAGGCCGAGATCGCAGAAGTTTGCGGCCCGAGCTGCAAGCGAGGGACGTAAATATGCGATCGAGGGCTTTCTTTATTAGGTACCTCCCGTGTTGTGTACATCACTTGGCCAGAAAGCGGCTTTTTCCGTACGCGCAGCGTGCGGAAAAAGTCACTTTATGGCCAGGTGTGGCATAAAAGTTATTATTGGTTCCCTTGTGGATCCTAGAGAGAATGGAGCCCTCCATTCACTCTATTGGCATTCGCGGTTAATAATCATAAGTCTATCGAACGCCGCGACCCCAGAAGGCCGCAGCTGGTCAAACACGCGGTTTCAAACACGTATGTATTTTGTAATTACATCGAATGAGATCACCGCCGTATCGTAGATATTTCTACTTAATAACAACAATAAGACACTCTCACGGCACTAGCGTTCCTTAGTTTACCGTACCAGCGTGCCACTATCGGGAAAAATGCTGATTAGTCTGATTAGAATAGTTCTCCTTAACTGTTCAAGATAAGATAGAAATAGCTAGCTGCACTGAAGATATGCCAAGGGATCTGAATACCGCTAGCAGCCAGGGTTTTTCTAAACAGCCGTTAATGTGGCGAATGGGTGGCTAAGACCTCATGAGCACGTTCCTCACACAGATATGAGTTAAACAACTTGAACTTACCCGACTACTTGTGCGCTAGAGCAAAGTGGGGGCTGAGGGCTTCCCCCCTAATATGATTGACTAATCTCCCAAGTTAAAAGTTACAACAACGACAACAAAGAGAATCAGAAGAATAACAAGTTAAAGTTAGGACAACTGGTAAAGAGGTCGAGTGAGCTGCCAAAAGGGTGAAATAGGGACAGCATTTTCAAAGAGTCTTCTTGTACAAACGAAGCCACTGTTAACTGACCACCCATAGACTTTAATTTAACACATTGCAATACAGTTAACATACGTTTACAAATGTACAATCAACAGTGTATTCGATTGTACATGAGCTGTTTAAATTACATATTTCTTTAAGCGCAAATAATTACATATCTGGCGTTGTCAGACACACTGCCTATTAAGTGGCATGACATGGCATTGTCACCAAGCGAAGTACTTTGAACGAGGAGGAAATAGTAACACTATTATCTAAGGTTAACTATCTTCTTTACATCGACTGTTCAACAAACGTAATTCTAACTAATCTTTAATCTTGCCTAGATCAATCAGATCGCAAGTCCGCCCACAGATGCATCAGTTAGCCGTTCTATAAAAAGATCTGTTGCGAGATTGAAAGTATTCAGTTTGGGTAGCATAGCGTTAGAAAAACTAGATTTTCGCAGTCGTTTTTCTAAGAATAACGGCGGATTATTCTATTTTTACCGCTGGGCGTGCTCCCACGCATCCCGTGGTGCCGTCTCGAAGAAAAAGACAGTAAAGTTCTATAAGATTTAGGTAGGTATATACTATATACAATGCATATTCATAGTTACCGGTGTTTGTGAACTGTGAACGGCAACTCCGCTGCCCGGCTTTCAGTAGGTCTTAAATGTTTACATTTCATCTACTCGCTAACCCCTATTGCTATAGTGTACTACTTATATCAAATATTAGGAAAGTTTTTTATTTACGGAAATTGATTGTTACAAGCCTATAACCTTACAAGTCTATTTTGAGTTTAGTTACTCGCGTTAAAGAAACTTTTTGTCGGTGTAGCTGGTTCGCATGCACCTCTCCCTTTTTCTCTCTCTCTGATCATCTATTGGTATATTCGTAGATCCAGCTTTTTGATTTTCCCGTAAACAAGACGCCTTATTGCATTATTATTTCATTTAAATGTACCTTTCGTTAATATTCATTAGGCATACAATCATGCCAAAGCTTATGTTGTTTTTTGATCCAATATCCCGCCGTTCTGGTAAACCTTGATGCTCTGTTTAATGTAACGCAGTAAACCTAGATTTAATCTCAGAAAATACTACGAACTTGAACATTTTCTGCAGTTCTAGAATTTTTTCTAAAATATGTACCTCTAAGTTTTCTGCAGCTCCAATTAAACTATTTTTAACTAGGTAGTTGAGCTAAAAACGTAGAAACAGTATTGTTCTGTTTGCGGTTTTGATCTAGTTCCAGCCAACAACTCTTGTTAGTCGATTTCGTCTTACAGCCATTAACCAAGTGTCTGGTTGAAATGATATCTTTGTCAGTAGGTATACCTTAATTGTCGTGACTTACAATTTAATTAATTGCCGCCCACATTTAACAATCATAACTGGCATCGCAATTATCTAGTGTTAACGATTGATTGACCTTGTTCCAGACATCTTCGTCAGTGTCGCGTGCTTTTCTTTTATTAGTTGCTTAGGAACTTCATAATTAGGTACGTCTGAAAATAAAGGTCGAGTATATTTGCCTACTTAATAGAAAGCCCTACTATGAATGAACATCTCGTGGAACTGGTTTAGTTTATTGGCATGTGAAGCCGAATAATGATTAAGTTGACCGTTACAAAAACTTTTTACATGCTTAATTATAGTTCTTTATAATTAATTTACAACGCAATCATCTAATATTAATAAAACAACTGTTAGTTTTTTATGCCACATCATTAAACGGCTAGGAAGCCCGGCTTGGCTCGATTGTCTTTCATCGCTCGCCTGTCGGATTATGCATTATCATTTTTCTCTCACAAAGGAATCTTCGTCTCACCCAAATACCGAGATAATCAGGTTTGTGACCGCGTCCCTCGTATGTTAGTCATGGGTGACGTCATCGATTAACGCATGAGTAACGATCAGGAAAAAATCAAACAAACGTCTTGGTAAACGCCTTCTTAGAATTTAAAAGGCCTTAAATGTTTGTTGAGACGCTCTTCGATATTAGCCAATTTCTCTGAATGTTTTTCTACTTTTCCTTTGAGTTCGGAACTATTGTGGTGGAATGGCATGCAGTTGTCACATATCGTCGTTGAGATTGCCAAATCTCACATGTGTAGAAATTTTGTTAATAAATAAAACACCTTATGTGCTAGGCATGCGGTGTTTTATTTACTAACAAAATTTCTACACATTTTGGATGTGATAATCTCAACGACGATTTTTTATTTATTTTTCACGGAGAAGTCCTGTATCAAACATTTATTTATTTAATCTTTATCGCACAATACAAATAGTACAAATTGCGGACTTAATGCATTAAGACGACATTCTCTACCAGTCAACTAATTAATAGGCTAAACAGAAACATTAACTTGGTGCAGGGCCAAGTAAGTAGTGTTTTTTGCTCTTGTATTCCACGCCATAAAACCAAACCAGTACCGTTTAATATTCACACAAAACTATACCTCAATCAGTTGGCAGAAATTATGATTACTTCTGTCATAGACTGCATTGAAAACATATAAATTTTTCCAATGCCTCTTAAGAGCGAAGCAACGAAAATCAGTTAGTTAGAAGTGCAGTGAATCCTATTCTTGAGGCCGGCTCTAGGTCACAGGGACATCGTGTTTACCTTTTTACTTTCATCTTGTGTCGGTTCAACAACTTGACAAGGCCGCGGTAAACTACGCAGTGCATAGGTTTATTTACTACGTAATGGAAAGTGGAAGGCAGAGTTGTTCTAATGTAAATAAACTGCAAGCGCCTTCTATATGTACACACCAAAGAAATAGTTCGTCGAGTTGTATGGGAACTAAGCGTGTATCGTTTTTCACTTGGTGTTTGACACCAAAAGTGTAATTTAGTGATGGAAAACATCAATTTTCCATTTCATTTGGTGGTATTTGAACAATGACCATTATTATCAGATTTTCAAATTTGATAACAATATTGATGGAAACTGAAGTTAAGGGCGTGCAAAGTAGGTCGCCGCCACTTCTTTTTAGCATTCGAGATACATACACTTTTTCCTTCTACTTCGAATATTTCTGTGGTACACACGTCGGGTAAGATGCGTACGTATCTATCTATAAAATACGTAGGTAGCAATTCCATAAGTAAATTTAAATTGGCGCAGTTGGCCGACTACCTTAGTCCACAAAAGAAAAGTGTGTCAAGTCCAAGTACGGATCCTTTTAACTACTGGTGCGAGACTAATTCTATAATTATTTTAGCAAACATACACGCGAACATTATCACAAGGCAAGGAGCTAGGTATGTTTCAGCGTGGAATGTAATTATACATTGCATTCCTTAGATAAGGAAGGCCGTTTGTTCTAACGACGGGTCATCAAGAACAGCCTGACAGGCCTCGAGGTGACATAGAGAACAAAAAACTAAATTGTTAAGCCACGTCACATTCTTGCCTAGCGCGGACCGGCTCTCCGGGTTGTAGGTTACTTTGTCCTGACGATTTAAATCGCCGATTTCTTACGATCGCTTTAAGAATAAGAATAAGAATAAGAATAAATTTATTTGTAAAACATAGGTATGTACAAATAAAATAAAATCTATCTAAGTTCCGGTATTTTATATCGGCGATTAGCGACTATGCGACTTCGTATCTGCATAGATACCTAACAAGTTCGATTGAATTCCCGGTCCAATAAAAAAATCTCAAACACTTTATAGCAGCCGACTACGAGTATCCCGTGCGAGAGATGCACCCAACTGGATCGCTCATTCGCTCTTAGGTACATCGCGAACTGCATTTGTACGTAACGTAACTAATTTACGAAAGGCACGTTTCTAATGATAAAAATACGCGCATAGAAATAATTGACGCTTCATCGCGCATCGTAAAGCCTTGCGATAAGCTGATCTTATTTTTTTTCTAAGGGGTGTGATCAGGGGCACGAATAGGCTAAGCTAAGGTGACCCACCCGCCCATTACCACTCGCTAACTCTGATAGCTACTCGTATATCAGAGTTAGCGAGTGGTAATGAGCTGGGCATAGCGGGCAATGGGCATATATAAGACCCGATGGTCGATGGCGTAAAAGTACTAAAGGTTCTGGAATGGAGACCACGAACCAGAAGAGGCAACGAGGGTCGTCCCCTACAAGAAGGAATGACGATCTAGCTAAAGGTTGTCGATTGAGGCAGAAAACGTGTGACCGATGTGGAAGTTTTTGTGGGAGACCTATGGTCAGCAGTGGAGCTACAGATTGAAATGATGATGATGATGGATAACGTTAGCAATAGAATAACATGAAGATCGCGCTATAATCGCTAATGGAGACCCTGAACGCCTGAGTACAAGTATTTTGTAAGCGCATTTATATGAACACAAAAAGTTGACAGTGCGGCGCCTGAATGACTCGTCATTAATAACAAACGACTTGTTTAGTCGCTCACAATCTTTTTTTATTGTGAATTGAAGTGAATTGATGGAGATGTCAGTTGAAGAGTGTCGCGACCTTTTGATTGGCACCGATGCATCGAAGTATGAAGAATGCGCAATTCACTCGAAGTGCATTTCAACGCTTAAGTGCGAAGAAAAAGAATATATAAATGCACTTTGGCTCGATCCAAGCGTACCTAGATGCATATGTTATGTACTATAATATCCTTAGCTTTTATCCTCACAGAGGTACTCGTAATCCGATTTGCACAGTCTGGCGGATCCTAATAAAGTGTACCTACGTTTGTTGCTAGGTAAGGTTTTATCGTACGTACTGATGTAAGGTAAATTTGCCCCAACTTATATATGTATAGAAAAAATAGTAGATCCTTGTTTTCTCTAATTCATTGGCCCGATTGGCCGTATCGAATTGCTCACTAATACAAGGCATTTCACGTAGTCGCCATTATTTAATCGCTAAATATTTTCTCGGCGATGTAGGTACCTTATGACGAATCGGCGAGCGCATATCGGCTGATGAAGAATAAGATATGATAGATGATCAAACGAACTTCTTGAAGTGAAGTTCGATCGATATTATATGAGTCGCTTCATTTGAAGATATAAGATTATATGTTTAGTTTACAACGTAGTAGTACCTTAAGTCTACAAGGTAGCATTCGCACAATTTTATTAAAAGTAACTTTTTGACTTTTAACCAACAAATCAATTTCCGGCTACCCGCGACGCGCGCGGAGCCATTTACTTCTTCATTTCCTTTAGAGTATAATTATATCTATACTAGGTAACCAAAACTTCTTTCAGGGTCCTCGGGTGGGAGGGAACTTATATCTTCAAATGAAGCGACTCATATAATATCGATCGAACTTCACTTCAAGAAGTTCGTTTGATCATCTATTATATTACGTCGCTTCATTTTTCAGATATAAGATTATATGTTTAGTTTACAACGTAGATGTTTAGAGGTAGAAGTTTTGGTGAAACAAATAAAGCCAAGAAACAGTTTTATGATATAGCTGTTTATTTGATACAACAATCCATCTTAGAAATATTAATAATTAACATCATTAATAATCACCACATTAAACCAAATATGCTATTTTGTCTTATTTGCTAAACAAACAGATCTAGCAAATTCGGATTGGTCTATAACAGGCCTGTTATAGAACTTGGCGAATGTCAGTGAGGAGTCAGACCAGCCGGCTGTCTTTCTAATTACATCGATGTTGACGCCGACCGACTTCGCAGCAGACGTGGCGGCGTGGCGCACGCTGTGGCCGCTGAACAGCGTTACGTCTACTCCGCTCGCTGACAACACTTTCTTTATCCATTTACTGATGGTCTGAGCAGTAGCGGCTTTATAGGGTCGTTTACAAGTTAAGAGAAGATTTTTAACTTTCTCATTTCTCATATGTTTTGTGAGACGTAAATAATCTTTTAACGTTGTAGCTGGGCATATTTTAAGATCTTCCTTAAAATATGGAAGGAACAATACTGGTTGGTCTCTATTAGGACCCGAAGTTTTTATGATGTCAGTGATGAAAATTTGGGCCCCATTGGCTGTAAAATGGATGTTGTCTATTTTTATTAACGATAGCGTTTGGACACGGTGTCCCGTACACAAAGCTAATAATATTACTAGCTTTTTGGTTAAGTTTTCATGTGAGATTTTTTCGTGAGGAACCCATTCTGAAACATGACTTAGTACATTTTTTGGGTCCCACGTATAGTTATACTTAGGCCTAGTTGGTTTAAGTTTATATACACCTTTTAGTAAACGCTTAATTGATTCATCAGATCCAATATTATTGGGGCCTAACAAAATAGACAAAGCCGATCTATGACAATTAATCGTACCATAAGACGCTCCCTTATAAAATTGTTCAGACAGGAATGATATTATTGATTTATTGGAACATTCATAGAAATCAAGTTGGTTGGTGACACAAAAGTCCCACCAAAGCTTTAGTGAGCAATTATATTGCTTTATGGTGTTGTCAGCGAGCGACGCTACCATCAGCTCTACAGCGGTTACAGTATAGCCTTGTCGAGCGTAAGCTTTCCGCAAAGCCTGGCGACACCCAGGGTAAGACGCTTGAACAGGGGATGATGACTCCTGAAAGGAGAATGCAACAGGTCTTTATGTGGTTCGAAATAAATTATTTCCGAGCTTAGTACGCTTTTTAAAAGTGGGTACCACGGCTGTGACGGCCAGTATGGGGACACAACAATGCCTGTCGCCTTATCCTCAATTATTTTCCTAATACATTTTAGCATCAATGAAAATGGAGGGAACGCATAAAAATAATATTGATCCCAATTGACTGTGAAAGCATCAATTGACTGAGCTTCTGGGTCTCGCTTCCAGGATATATAATTTATGCATTTGGCATTAGTGCGAGACGCGAACAAGTCTATTTGAGGTTGCTACTATTGTGTCATAAACTGACTGTGAAAGTTGCCACTCTGTATCTGGGTTTACTCTCCTGGATTCTTCGTCAGCTTCAACATTATCTCTTGTATTTATATAAGAGGCGAACAACCAGATGTTTCGTGTCTCGCACCACTGCCAAATTTGCCTTGTGGGGTCATTTAGATGGGGATATTGAATACCGCCCATCCTATTGATATAACTCAATGCTGTTGTATTGTCCACCCTTAGCAGTATTGTACAGTTAGTATTATTCGGAAGTAAGCTTTTTAAGCCCAAAAAGATAGCTAACAGTTCGAGATAATTAATATGGTGATTTCGCTCGCTGTCTTTCCAATAACCGTTGACGCGGTCATTTTCACAAACTGCTCCCCAGCCCGTCATAGAAGCGTCTGTATAAATAACTTTGTCATAATTTGGCATTCTCATAGGGCAAGTCACGTTAAATATATTTTGAGCCCACCAAACTAAATCATTAATGATTATTTTTGGAGGTTTGATCTTTGTTTCATAATCATAGTCTTTTTGTAAAAATAAATACTTTACTCGCTCCAAAATTTTGGTGTACAACCATCCATAGCGAACGGCTGGGCATGCAGCGATCAAAACACCAATAAGTTGCGCAAACTCTCGAATTGTGCATTGGGGCAAAGACATAAATTTATTGACTAACTGTGCAATCTTTTCTTGTTTATCTATCGGCAATGATAGCGTCAAATTATTGCATCGAAAATAAAGCCAAGGAACTTACAAGTTTGTTTTGGCTGTATGCAACTCTTTTCATAATTAATGACAAAACCCAGACAACTGAGAACACTTAGAGTTTCATTGACATTTTTAACACATTCCGAATAAGTATTGCCGATGCATAAAATATCATCCAAATATACAACAGATTTAAAGCCACGTGACCTGAGGAACGATATGACCTCTCTCATGATTTTGCTAAATACTCTAGGCGCTACTGAAAGACCATAAAGTAAAGCCTGGAACTCTTAAGTCAGTAAGCGTGATTCGTTATCCTCGAATTAAAAGCGTAAATACTTTCTTTGTGACTTATGTATGGGCACTAAGAGATATGCCTCTTTTAGGTCGATCGTGGCTAAGAAACCGTCCTTTGGGATAAGCTTTGAGGCAGTTCTGTGGTCTTCCATTTTAAAGTGACAGGTGGTTATAAACTTATTGAGCGATTTTAAGTTTAATATAAACCTTTTACCCCCGTTAGGTTTAGGTGCCAGAAATATTTGGATAAAAATTGATCTGATGATGGAAGACATTCAGACACTGCCCCTAAGTTTATTAAATTTTGAATTGCTTCCAAAATTTCTTTACTTTCATGACGTGGCCAAAGTCTGTTAGGTACCACGTGTTGAACCACTTCAGTGTCAAATGGAATAGTGTATCCTTCAAGGATCCAATTTAATACTGAAGCGTTACAAGTAATTTTTAACCAGCATTCATAAAAGTAATGAATTCTACCTGCATGTGGTACCTGGGCTACTGCTGCGCCTGCTGTGCACGCGCTTGCGGCTTGCTGGTCGGTTTCGCTTGAGCAGCCGGGGTTGTGCTCGGTTTGCGATAAGATGACGCTGTCTTCTTGGGCCCTCCTCGCGTCATCTTGTTCGACGAGTAACGAGGAGGCCCCGTCCAGTTTCCCCGCTGTTGAGGTGGACGAGCAGCTGTGGAAGTAGATGGACCCGGATTTGCTATAGTCTTCTTGATTTGAAGACCTTGCTTCTCTATAGCTTTGGAAGCCTTAATTTTTTCGGATAATTTGTTTCCGAATAATGTTTCATCCCGGCATGTGTCTTGAATCACATTAAGAAAATGCTTGTCCAAACCAGGTGTTATTAGCTTGATCCTGGCTTGCGTCTCCACATGATGTAGATCGGTTAGAATCCGGCAAGCATCGCTTAAAAATTTAATAACTTTTAATTTGTCGTCCTGGGGCCCGATAAGCACATCTATGGCCCTATTGACGGCTGCAATGCCGGAGCCCAGCTGTTGCTGGATATTGAGCATTTTTTTGTCCCTATTTCGGGAACTTTCTGTTATTGCGGCAGAAATTTCTGCATTTAGTTTCGGTGCCTGCAATAATGTACAATTTTGGGGAACTAAATATAGTTTAAGGATCTTATCCTTGTCCTCCTTCGACATGCCTTTCTTTAACAAAGGCAACCATAACTGGGCCAAGTTCTCGTGTATTTTGTCCCCATATTCGGGATCGTCGCCGGTTTTGGTACCAAGCGCCACCAAAATCTCAGGGTTCAATTCAGGCTCGGGTTCTTTCGTAGCCTCGACCGTTGAGGAACCAGCTAGTGGTAATTCAGGGAGATTCAAACTTGGACCTGCTTCGACACATATCTGTGACGTACCACTTTCTTGCGGTTTATTATTTTCCGTATCTGTAAAATACGTAAAAACCGTTAATATAAGAAAAAACCTACAAGTAGGCTGTCCCCTAATTATCCCAACGTTTAAAGACTAATCACTATTTAAACCACTATTTTACAATAAAAAGTGGGTAGGTTGATAGTGAAAAAACGCCACGTGTTAATTCACGATTAACTCCAGGCGAATGTTTCGTATTGTGCCATATTCAATCCGTGCCGTCGTGTTGATTCTCGACCAACCCCCAGGCGTAATAGGATACTTGAATATATTTTCCTTTGTGTTGGTTCTCGACCAACCCCCAGGATTTAACTTTAAGTAATTATTAAATTGCACATGCACTAAAATGTTAACTCACGGCTAACACAATAGTACGAAACATGAGTAACGGTTAGGAACGGGTTTGAAATAGAATTTAAGAAAATATTTTCAATCAATTTTACTGCTGGTACTTACCAGAAGCTTCAGAATCGGAGGAATCCGATGATGAATAGATAATTCGTCGTCGACGAGGTTTACTTTCTATTTTCCTTATTTTTTCCTTGTAATGTTCGACGCGGTCTTCTGCACTACGTTTAGGCATCTTGACGCGTGTGCGTGCTACCTCGCACAAAAAAGGAATGAAGAAGTAAATGGCTCCGCGCGCGTCGCGGGTAGCCGGAAATTGATTTGTTGGTTAAAAGTCAAAAAGTTACTTTTAATAAAATTGTGCGAATGCTACCTTGTAGACTTAAGGTACTACTACGTTGTAAACTAAACATATAATCTTATATCTGAAAAATGAAGCGACGTAATATAATACTCATTATCGAGGCGATCGAGAGAGAGTTGTGATTGTGCCAATGTTTCGTCTGCCGTCCTTTTACAAGGTTACGGTTGGCCCTTACTCTCACTTTCGAAAAGTGTTTTGTTTAAAAAATAATTGCGTCACTAAATTAAACATTAAACGATCGATCGGTCGATGAAACTTTGCGCCTCTCATCGAGCAGAGGATATAATAGTATCCAGACAAAGTATAGGCCGCCTATACTCTGGGTGACCTGGACCATTTTAACTGTCATTTTAAACCCAAGTTTCTTCGTTTCCCTGGTATATTAGAGGGTAATATTGCACTAAGTTCACTTATTTTAGTACCTTATTACCTTTTAAAAACAGCACGAATCTACAATTTCCTCAAGGAACACTATTCCTTGAAGAAATCGCATGGTGCATAATGCACGATTTTTCAAATCTAAAATAAAATTAAAGGTAAGAATAGTGATTTTCTTTCCCCGGGAATATTCCCAAAATGATTAGGGAAAATTCCTCAATTGGGCACTACTTCTCATTTATGTTCCTACTCCTCAGGAAACACTATCCTCAGGATCAGGGGTCTCCAAACTTTTTTAGCAAAAGGCCACACTGTAGGTAAGGTCATCTTTTTTCTCGGCCGCTCTGGCGTCATTGGAGAGCGAGCGCTCGCGACTATGGGTTCTTCCGCGGGCCAGATTGAACCGGCTCGCGGGCCGTAGTTTGGAGACCCCTGCTCTGGATGAATTAATATTTCGAGCCCACAGCCGAAACCGCCTTAACCTTTGTAATATCTTTAAATTTAAAACCATAATTAACTTTGATATTTTACGATGCGCTTTATAGGTAAACTGTTGCTTCAGGAAACATAAAATGAACGCTGTTTATGACCTCATACTGCACTGAGCCAATGTGGGAACGTTTCCTCTTATAATCACGAAAACCTACTTAAGTCTGTTTTGTAATTAATATCATTAATCCTTGTTTCTACGTACCTTTGACATTACTACCCTTTGACTGACTCTGACCTCATCAAGACTGCTCAGTCAAGAATGAAGGCATCCGAGATCGTACCACCAGATTCCTTAATTAAATTTAGAATCACGAAGTGAAATCTAAGACCTGTTGAAGAAAATTGATAAATGATTCGTTTATTGTTTATTCTTTGTACAAGTAAACGAAAGTTTTGCTCACCTCCTTTCACTAATGTCTTTTCGTTCGCACTCAGATTTTGATCGTAGATAAAATATAGATCGCACGATGTCTGCACCGGCGGCCAGGCGGGCTGGGAGAAAATAAATCATCAATTAGGTCGATCAAATGCCACGCTTAATGCTCCGTCATACTTAATCGCCAATTTACTTTCTTTCTCTTAGGATTTATGGCCACTTTTGTCTTATCCTGTCCTAATGGACGCCGATAAGAGCTTAAAGTCTGACTTGTCCTTATGTGTCTTCAAATAAGTGTTAAAATGATAAATCTTCAAGACAGGTTTTTTCTTTCATACTACCTACTTGCCTAATCTACTACTTTTTGATGGGGTGACGACGAGTGGGTGAAAATATGTACACGTGTATTGTCTATGTATTGCGATGGTGTAATTAGCGGCATATCGTAAGTTTGCATCGCCCGGTGCCGACTAGAAACATGACGCTCCGTCCAATTTCTTATCTAATTCTTTGGGTCTAGTGAAAAGGAATACAAGACCCATATAAACTAGGTAGGTACTAGGTACAAAGAGTCACCAATTTACTGTAAGACTTAAGTTCGCCGCCCCTTTTCATTTGCTACGCTACCCACTGATGGCGAATGGGAACTGTGTTCAGACTACAAGTAGTGTAACATGTTGTTTTTGTCGACAGATGGCACAGTTGATAACTGTGCGGCTGAACAAGGCCGGGCCCGAGCCGCTGGGCTTCCGGCTGCAGGGCGGCAAGGACTTCGGCACGCCCCTCGTCGTGCAAAAGGTAACTACATTCTCTATACCAGCCGAGCTAGCACAACGAGGGTTATTGCGAGTGAATTCGCCCACTACGAGGCGCTAGTGTAGCGTGAGGTCTCCGAAACTTCAAATGAAACTGTTTGTGTGGGGTGGGGTGGGGGGGGGGGGGGGATAATATAGATTATGCTACGGTTTTAATGCATTAAATACGTTTGAAATGTAAACTTCCTTTTCACACCCGTAATAACAAACTGACAGTTATACTTCAAGACCCTACTCGACAGTGGCGCCAACTGGTGAGCACAAAAACGGTGGCCCTCACTGACCGCGACTTCGCTTGTCGCGCGACATAGCGTAACCTGTCACTGTCAGATTACATTGGATGGGCAGGGATAGGTAGTATTTGTCGCGTCACAGTTGTGCTACAGGTACAGGGTTTTCCAAACTGTGCGTCGCGACACTCCCGGGAGCGTCGCGGCATTCAAGCCGCCGTAAGTTAAATCTAGAACGACTCACATGCATCTTCGTTTACAAGGGCGTCGCAAACGATTACAGCCTGTCAAACGAGTCGAGGTACATATAGTTTGGGAACCCCTGCTCTATATCAAACGCGAATAGGCACAATCTAGTCAAGCGTGCTCTATCATCGACTTCAGCGTCTAAGTGGAGATCGAAGTTGAATGAATGTTTGATTATTATATTTATTATGTACGAAAAATATTATAAATGGATTTAAATTCCCCGGGATTACTAGATGCAAAATGAAACGAAGATGGAGCAGGCGTACCTAGAATATCCTTGTGCACTGTAATTAGTTTTAAATACATCAAGCTCTACAATTAATATCTCAAATTAATCAATAGCGATGTAAATTGGCTGAAAAAAACGAATTTAGTAAATAAAATTTGTGAAACCTTAATCTTAAATAATCGGTCATTCATCTTTATTAAGAAAAGCTACTTTGCGTTGCGATCTTATCGCCCTTCATTCAAAACTATCGTTTTTTTCATGTGCCAGAAATACAAAAGAAATGAACTACAATGAGTTAAGTCGCATAAAAAACTAACTCCAACTCCAGAGTTCTATAATAAGTTCTTTCTTTCTTTCTTATTTTGTTACCATTTTTTTAATGAAAAACAAAACTTTTATTGATTATTTTGCATAATTAAGATTCTATTGAGAGTATTTTACCCTAATTATCCATATACATTAACAAAACAATTATAAGAACCTCCACTAATGGCACATTATTCAAATTAATGGTACCTACGAATGCGAAAGTAACTCTGTATATTTGTCGGTCTCGTTCACGCTTCAATCGCTGAACCGAGTTAGCTGAAATTTTCTATATAGACATAGTTTGGGATCATGGGATAGTTTTTATCCCGGAAATCATATCTTAAGTGGGCAAAAATTGGGGTGGAAGTAAAGTATGGGGAATCAATTAATTTCTCAAGTATAAGGGATATAAAATCATTCTATGTAGACGAAGTCGTGGGAAAGAGCTAGTTACGGATAAAGACAGACCTCCTAGACTAAAAGGTAAGTAGGATAGTCTATGCTGCAGTGGCGTGGCTTCCAAAGAACTCGATTCCTACCGGCTTGCCTAATATCAGGCATTTGAGCACCTTATTATCTGCACCGGCTTACCCAAGAATACCTTTTACGCCCCGCCACTGCTGTGCTGAAAAGAATAGGATTTAGATTTGGGGGCGCTGTAATGCTTTTCTACCGTATTTGTTAGTTCCGTTTTTCGCCACGCCTATTCTCTTTCCGCACAGACTCTAGAGATAGATGATGTAGTTATTATTAGGGTCCCGCTGGCACCGTTCGGCGCGCCGTACTTAAAAGCATTAGCCATATCGCTCGTCATGCATAACTGCTTCATTATTTTTATGTGGTTATACATATTTTGGTACAGAGGAGATAAATAAGTATATACCTACAAATATATTAAAACTTGACATTCATCCGCGGTTCTCGCAATATTATATTACATACCTAGGCTAGTAAAGTAAGAAATGTCTCAGAACACATGTGATCCGAGGCTTTCTTATTTACAGGCCAAGGTTTGTATACTATTTTTCTGTCCGACGGAGCCAGAAAGCGGCAACTTCGTGTAGCGCAGCGGCCCGCAAATTGACGCTTTCCGGCCGGAGGACAGAAAAGATAATGTATCGTACTTACATGCTTACGGCGATGGCAGCGAGCTACAATGTATCCTTCGACATAGAATAAGAAGTTAGTACTACGTTTACGCGCCATCGTTCCTATAATTGAGCGTTTGGATAAACTAAGTCAATGTTCGGATAATTGAGGGTTCGGATAGCCAATGTTCTACTGTAGTTTACTGTTCAAATTATATGAAGGAAAAGATTTTCGCCGAAGTCGATACCTAATTAGCCTACTCACTACTGACGTCTTCCTAATTTACAACTTACAACTTTACTGGGTCTACATTTTTGTGTAGACTGAAAAAATGTAAACACAGTTAAAAGAGCATTTACAATCATATTAACCTGTATTACTTAACGCTACGTACTCGCTCGTTTATGCACATAAACCAGGGAGTAATTGCGGGTTGTGCTTATTAGGTGCGTACATATAACTATTTTTTACGCAGTTCAAACCACATTTTGATTTGATCAAACAAACAAATCACCCGCTGTTAAATAACTGTACAATATTAAGGTGGATTTTACGCGTGGGTTTGTTCAGCAAAAAACATGTAGGTATGGTCTGTACTATTATGTCTTTACCATACTAAAAGCGGTTGCTGCGCGATGCGTTTTTAGTGCGAGGTGCAAGTGTTTTTCATTTGTCATGCCAAAATATTGACTGATAAGTATGACCATTTTCATATGACCAATGTTAAATAATAACTGTGCAATACAAGAACTACATGTTTAGTAAGTAGATACTTATAATATTGCATAGGTACAGTCGAGTTCATTTACATCTACACATATAAGAGAACAAAAATATCTGAACACACTTTTATTCTCCTGATAATGGGTCGTGTTTCAATTATACATTTTAAAAAGTGTTTCAATTATAAATTGTGGTAAGTATGTAAATTATTGAAATACTAATTTCAAGTGGTAAGTATATAACCACAATTTTATGGGTTTTTTATTTAAAGTGCGTTCTTAACTGACAGTTAGCAGGTCGTCATAGAACTGACGATTAGTGTCAAACTCCATACATTTCGTCACGGACTGACAGGTTAGACGGTATTTGAACATAGCTTAAGTTTCGCCTAGGTGTAGATTTTAAAATAAAAATGCCCTTATGTATCGCCTAGACATGCCCGGATTTAAATAAATGGTTTTCGTAAGTTTACATACTGTATATTCCCGACCGGTTTTTATTGTCTTGCAATTAAGAGTTTTCCAAAAAAAAATACCGAGGTAGCTACTTTCTCAAAATATGGACTTTTGAGGTTTTTCTGGCTCAGAATCGTTAGTACATTCGAACCTTATACGTAAAAAAAAGTGTCCCAAAATTTGTATGGGATTTTTGTCTTTCCACTACGACATGTTCATACAAACACTATGCAAAATGGTGACGTAATGGAAAAAAAAATTGGAACACTTTTTTTACGTATAAGGTTCGAAAGTACTAACGATTCTGAGCCAAAAAAACCTCACAAGTCCATATTTTGAGAAAGTAGCTACCCCGGTATTTTTTTTGGAAAACGCTCAATTACTATATATACACACAAACCGCAGCACCTTGCAACCGCATCAGGTGTGTTGACTGCTTAACCCATATTGGTAACATTTCTTTTTATTGACTCAGTGCCCAATAGACGGTCGATAAGCTATCTCAAGCCGCTTTTACCTCATCATTAACGGTTAATGTCCCCGTTAAAGTAGTTTTTGACAGTCGTGACATATGTTCGATACATTTTAAAGACATCAATTTTATTTTTTCCTGTTTCTACGTAAGCAAGTAGCACGTGCAAATATGATTTATGAAGTGCAAATTATTTTATTTATTTAAACTTTATTTCATAACACACAAAAGTAGGTACTAATCATGGAATTTATTAGGCATTATCTACTAGTCAACCACTAAGCAAAACAGAGATGAGCCACTAAGCACTAAGAGTCAACCACTACGCAAAAAAGTGTGATGACACTGAAAGTTAGTGTCAAATCAATACATTTTCGTGACGACACGAAAAGTTAGACGGCATATTTAAGTACCTACCGTTGATTTGTACACCTTTTTTTTTTAAAACGCTTAGATACAAAAATAGTAGTACTGTTTGCTTTTAACCGGGCGAAAAACAGTATTCGCTTTAGATTTCGGGGTTTCTAAAAGATTGTAAAAACGTGAAGATCGAGCTCTCTGAACGCAGTGAATTTACCGCCCGTGGCACACACAATGTTTTTCATCACACTTGTGAGGAAATCTAATTAAAATTAACCTTACTTAACCTAAATAAAATTGTAAAACTGACAGTGACATTAGTGACATATCCATAGACAATGCGAAACGTTCGGAAACCATAGCGGTACAGACCTAAAACGGTTGATTTTATAATTGCAAAATACTCAAATACACTATTGAAACATTTAATTAATGTTACAGAAATATGTGTTTACATGTATTTGCAATAACAGTTCTCTTTAATTAAATATTTCAGTGATAAAAGTTAAAAAAGTAAGTTGGTAGTTTCCTTTGAACATGACAAATAAGAGTAAAACAGAACCAGCGTTTCAAATTTAAAAAGAAAACCTTTACGCCCTAGGGCGTAATAGCTCATTTACGGCCCGCAAAACCTACGTGTAATGCACCATTTTCGAGCAAGTGTGATGAAATAGTACATTGTGTATCAAGGGCGGTAAGTAAGGAATTACGAACGAGTGTTTGTTACAAGGCCGAGGCGAAGCCGAGGGCTTTAATAACACGAGTTTGTAATTCCTTTACCGCCCGTGGCACACACAATGTTTTTCATCACACTTGTGAGGAAATCTGATTAAAATAACCTTACTTAACCTAAATAAAATTGTAAAACTGACAGTGACATTAGTGACATTATCCATAGACAATGCGGATTCACGTCACGTTCGGAAACCATAGCGGCAAAGACTTAAAATGGTTGATTTTATTTTTGCAAAATACTGAAATGCACTATTTAAACATTTAATTAATGTTACAGAAATATGTGTTTACATGTATTTGCAATAACAGTTCTCTTTAAATAAATATTTCAGTAATAAAAGTTAAAAAAGTACGTTGGTGTTTCCTTTGAACATGACAAATAAGAGTAAAACAGAACCAGCGTTTCAAATTTAAAAAGAAAACCATTACGCCCTAGGGCGTAATAGGTCATTTACGGCCCGCAAAACCTACGTGTAATGACACCATTTTCGAGCAAGTGTGATGAAAAATACATTACGGACCTCGTGCTAACTTATTTCATTTTTGCATGTGTATTGTGTACCATCGTCTTTTAATTTATTAAAACTAAAAATAGTTTACAGTTTAAAAAACGATTCCTTTTAATCTACTAGTGACTTAATGCCAACATATTCTCGTCTCGGACATGAAACAATGTCAACAACATCACTTAATAATGCCGCGTTATGCTCAACAGCTTTAACGGTGCATGCTTTTCACGTCTATAAGTTTTAAATAGTAATATGCAATACAGGTTATACGCTTTCAGTGGTGTCGAAATGACGTCTTCAAGCATAGGTACCACTTTGCCACTTGTTAAGACGGAAGGTTATTTAATAGCTTCTTCATATCAGTAGCCTATTGCTATTACCTTATTGACAACAGTAAGTAGGTAAGTTACTTTTGATTGGTTATGTGCGCGACTGCATCGCCACTTAGGGTCTGTGCATACGGCGTCTTTTAAGCGCACCGTCATCGAAGCGCGTTTCGTAGCGCTGTCTCTTTATTTTTAGGGTGTAAAAGGGACGGCGCTACGAAACGCACGTCGACGGCGCGTTTAAAAGACGCCGTGTGCACAGGCACAGCGTTAGTACCTAACTGGGCATTTTTGGTTTCCTTGTTCCCAATTAAGAAATTGTTAACGGGGGTTTATTTTTTCCTTTTGGCTACGCACTTTTTCAATGCTTAAAATTAATAGCAAAATAGACAATGACAACCACTTTATCGCGAAGTTTAAAAGTTTCATTTTTTACCACGGTTTGCGCTGTTTTCGTTTAGTGTACAACCTCCACCATGCCATTCGCACGTCATAGCCAAAATCCTTACATAGGTATGCTTGGGTAGTTAAGCACAGAGCAGATCAGATTCTGCTTACTTTTTCTTTAAGAACTGTAGAAAGGGGTGCTCAAAAGCTTTGAAATAGGCACAACGACGGGAGCCGGGTTCTATGGATACCACGCTACTATATGTACCATATTACTTGATTTTCGGGAACGACCCATATAAATGAGATCATATCAAAAGTGATGGAGATCGATTACATATTTTTAATTTAGCCGTCGGTTTACCTACAATGGCCTAGAGCACCTTAAGTTTGTTTAATCGACTACCAATAAAAAAGGAGGTTCGCAGTTCGTTGGAATCTCCGTTTTATTATTTACAATACAATACTCTTTAAAGCACACCAAAAAAATACAGAGCTCCTTTAATAAACATGATATTAAAAACTAATGGTAGACAACAGGCGGCCTTATCGCTAGGAAGCGATCTCTTCCAGACAACCTTTGGGTAGCGGAGATGACGCAAGAAACAGTAGGAAAGTATTATAGTAGTTAGTTACAGTAGTTATTCATATATGGCACCCGATTACTCGATGACGGTTGAACCGATATTGCCACCAGATCAGAATCTCGTGATGGGATCTTGAAGAAACGGAGGGAACTTTTGAAAATATTTCGAGGTTTGGATGTCTTACTTTACTACCTAAATAACGCGGTAACAATTGAATGGATTAAATTAAAATGATTTTTGGCATACAAGTAGACCAAGCCCTGGATACTTTATATCCCGGTAAGAACTTTTGTTGGGATAACAACGGGAGGGAATACCGCAGTTGAAGATGCGGGTAAATGACGAATTTTGAGGAGGGTCAGGGTCGTGGTGTGTCCGGCGGCATGCGTGGGGTGGACTATATCGGGCCACTCGTGCGCGCGACACTATATTACTTGCCAGGGAATTTCGCGGATGGATAATACTTCACAATAATGTGCGCGGATTCGTCTACTGGCCGCATAGATACTTAATTATTATCATCATTTACTTTAGAGCTTGGTTCTTGTCGGTAAAGTTAACTGTCGTTTTGTTTGGAATTACATCCCGAGGGCACGATATTCATTCATTGATTTAGTTCATTAGCACAGACTTTTCTGCTTTATATCAACTCATTCTTATCAATATTGTTATTTAGGTGTGATTTCTTCTCGGTGTTCCCCTCCCCGGCCTTCAATCTTTAGGATATCTTTAAAGTAAGAATCATGTTAATGTCACACTGTAAATAACCCATCTTATTGCCCTGTTAAGCTAAGGCCTATTTTACTACAAGTCTCATAGATAAATACGACTTTTTGCCATAGGGAGGAAGTATGGGTACTTCGTTTCATCATTAGGTAATCCTATGATTACCTAGGTACATATACTTAGCATACGTTTGTGACCCTGCAGCCTGCAATCCAAGGTTTAATCATGTTCAACGCTCGTCCAAGTTGATTATTGCGAGGTACATGAAACGTGTCCCATCAGCATTGATTTGAGGACCGGTTTAAAACTGTTTAAGTCATTGGCGTTAATCTTTTGACAGACAGTTCTTGCAGAACATTCATTTCATGGCTCATAATTTCATTTTACACGTGTTTTATTTGTTAGCCATTACTTGAACAATAAAAAAGTTTAATACTCGTTCTGTTGGCTTTGATTGGTTCATTGCATACATAATTTTATTTGTTATGCTAATATTCTTTGTTAAGTATCTTAGTTTTGATGTAAAATCACCAGTCTATCGCAATTTGTAAGATATTTTTAGATTCTTTACATTGATATATCAACATTAAATTAAATATTTACCATTAGCTTTTCGATGAAGGAAAAACATCGTGAGGAAACCTGTATACAATCGCGAAGAAATTCAAAGGTGCATGTGAGGTCCCCAATCCGCAGTGGGCTAGGGCTGGGGACTACAGCCCATTCACTCTCATCTATGACAGTAGGTGCTGGGCACAGGCCCAGCAGTGGGACGTAAGCTATACATTAGATAATAGAGGTAAAATGATCGTGCAAACTTGTCACATACCTATTTAATGTGAATTTACACAGATTTTAACAGTTAAATTTAGATCAATAACTCAAGAGCATTTTGATGCGTGCAAAAATGTTTACGATTTAGTACATTTGTACTAGCCACGGTGAAGCCATCAGAAAAGAAATGTCTCATAAGTACGTTAATAGCAATGTGTTCGTACAGCCCTAGTGCGACAATGTACCGAAGATGACCACGTCCCCATCGGGAGTAGGGACAGGTTTTTACTTGGACGGCATTCCTGAAGATGGCGTCACCAATACTTTCACTCGGCTACAAGTTAACTTCGCTTTAACATGCTCGGGAAAAATGGGTCATCGTTTAAAGATGTTGTTATTGTCTTAGTATAATATTATTATGAATGGAGCTACCTACTTTTATTTAGTCTGGACTTCAGTATTGTTTTTTTTCGAATCTGATATTGTTTGCGTTCTGAACTGTACGTATAATCTCTAATTTACAAATTAAGGCAACTAGGTACGTAGTCGTTAGTCTATCCTCCTAATTTCAACAATTCAATGTTCAACAGAAAATAGGTCACCATTTTAATCGTATCATATCTAACGCTGCAGTTGCATACATAGCGCCGTGTTAATTTGTACGCCCTTATTTGTGAAACAATGTGGCTCATAAAATGCTAACGCACATGCTCCGTTTAGGGAGCAAGTCGACACTCGGGTGTTATCTTAACGGCAGCTCCTTTTAAGACCACCTACATATGGATGGATACCAGTGCATGCCAGCAGATATGACTATCTTAAAAAAAATTAACGCAATTTGTGGGCTATCCATTTACGTCATTGGTTAGGGAGAGAGCGGTTCAGATGTGACGGTGGTGATATGTGAGCGTTTTCCAAAAAAAAAAACCGGGGTAGCTACTTTCTCAAAATATGGACTTTTGAGGTTTTTCTGGTTCAGAATCGTTAGTACATTCGAACCTTATACGTAAAAAAAAGTGTCCCAAAATTTGTATGGGATTTTTGTCGTCCCACTACGTCACGTTCATACAAACACTATGCAAAATGGTGACGTAATGGAAAAAAAAAATTGGGACACTTTTTTTTACGTATAAGGTTCGAAAGTACTAACGATTCTGAGCCAAAAAAACCTCACAAGTCCATATTTTGAGAAAGTAGCTACCCCGGTATTTTTTTTGGAAAACGCTCATGTCCTCCCCTAGAAGTTCTACGTGAAGTTTTGAGTTAAAATATGAAGAAATCGCTCTGCTTTCGAAAAAATATCAAAGATAGTCAGTAATTAATCACACGATTTAGTATTTGTAATACAATTTAGACGACTTTGACCGTGAATCGAGAAAGACTTCAACTTAACTTGAATGAATGGCATGCATGCGTATCCGCCGACGGTGTAGCATTAGTCTACTCTACAGTCAATAAAAACTTGAAAATTCACTCTATTTTTAGCATTATGCCTGTCTATCTATTTATGACTAATACAAAAATAATCGATCGACACACAGAATGATTCATTGAATACGGCCATGTTGCTCGCCTTTTTCTATAGATGAATATGGACCTTGTTCGTCTATTTACATCGAAAATAAAGACACTCATTCAACGTTTCTTGTATTAATTTTCCTTATAACGGCACGTTTCGGTGTAAAAGTACCTACATGTACCTAGTTAGGTACATAGCATACTTGACATTTCCCTTCTGAAGTTCCTATTCCTTCAATTTTCCTACATGCTCTAATATTTCCATTCCATTTCCATTTTATTTTCATATATGCAAAATTTTCATCATACTCATTATATGCAGGTAAAATGACTATGTATTTAGCATTTGCTTAGTGAGGGAAGGACGGAGGAAACGCAGCCTTAACCTTAATTACTCTTGTAAGTAATCGTACATTACTACAGAGGCCGGGAAGTAAGGGGTTGCCGGCCGAGTACATATAGATGGCCGAGCGAAAGCGTGGCCAGATAGCTACGAGGATAAATATATTTATGCCACACCTGGCCATAAAGTGGCTTTTTCCGCACGCTACGCGTACGGGAAAAGCCGCTTTCTGGCCAAGTGTAGCCATAAAATTATGTACACAACATGGGAGGTAATAAAGAAAGCCCTCGATCGCATATTTACGTTCCTCGCCTGCAGCTCGGGCCGCAAACATCTGCGATCTCGGCCTTTCTTTGTTTTACCACCCTAGTTGTGTAATGTATTATTAGGTACGTTATTGAAACCGTGAATAGAAGTACCTATTTGTCATATACTATCAATGATAAGAAAGAGAAACTATCATTTAATGAATCAGAACATTGTAAAAAATTGACTGTCTAGGCCAGGGATTTCTAAACTTTTTTAGCCAAGGGCCACACTGCACCTTTGACAATCTCGCTCGGGCCACACGACATGGTCGACCACGGAGTTAAGTGGGCATTTCTCCAGAAATATGTCTGCGGTCACCTCATTCATCTGGCCCTTTTTCATACTAAATGTATGGAGACAGATGAATGAGTCGCAGACATATTTCTGGAGAAACGCCCAAGTAATCTTTTCTATCGAGCGGCCGCGGGGAGTTTTCATTGAACAGCCAGCTCTCGCGGGCCGTACTTTGGAGACCCCTGGTCTAGGCCTTAGCGTATTAGTAGGCTTCGTGCGTTACTTTACTCGTCGATAGATCCTATCACTGCTCCGACAAATCAAGTTCAACTGCGTAATTCCTTCTGATAGTTCGGACCTACCGTCATAATCATAAGTCACAATATCAATCACAGTAGGGGTCAATTTGTTCGCTTTATCAATTGCACTAGTACTTCAGACATTCCGCCATGACATGAGGTTAAAATGTAAGGTATGGGTAGAGGTTATCTATCTAAAGATGATATCCTCTTGGATATCGACGAGGATTATGCAAATATACATGCGACACTGTTTACCCACCTGTTATGACTAAATAAAGGGTTTCAACACAAGTACTCAAATTGTATAAGTAAGTATAAAATATCGTAGGAAACTGCATCCTTTTACATACTTACAACAGCATATAGACTGTTACATTTTATCCGCGAATGTTGACCCGTCTGAGGCAAATCATGACGCGTCAGACTAGAGAAGCCAGAGAAAATTGAACTTATTTTCTCCAGGATCATTATGTAATGCGATTTTACTATACTTACACGTTCTCAATAGCCGACAATTTCTCTACATGCTTCGAGTGCACCCGGTACTCTTAATCATGAGTACTCGCCATCGTAGTTTGTCGACCATTACAGACGTAGGTAGCTTATTTCGCCCTGGCCATCCAGGATTTCTCTCGTGAAAAACCATACGAATGCAATTAATTTTGCAATAAATTCGCCTGTAGGTACCCCGGTTGCTTCTCTTAACACGAAGTTACGTGTTATTACTTGAAGTCTAGAATACGCACATTTCAATAACAGGTTCTACATGCTTGAATGGGGTTCATTAACGCACTCCACGAAAAAAACTTGAACGATATCGAATCGATACAATACAAATAACCAGAATGCAGAACCAGACGGTCCTAACCGGACTGACTGTCCGCTGTTACGCAACGGTCTGGTTCTATCTCCGACTGAACACAATCTGAGTCACGTACGACTCTAAATATATGTATACAACTTTGTACCTTATTCCCCATACTTAGGCTCCAAAATGTGTACATATTATTAGACGTGACCGCTGGCTGGGATTTGTTTTGAAACTGGAACGCCGAACGACAACGCCTTCTGTGGATTATCGTGTTGGTATTTTCTAATTACCTACGGTAGATATGTCAACGTTTGTTTACTAATGTCTGTGAAATATAGAGCTAGCCGAGCAAGCCAATGGCATTCTTTACTATTAAATCAATGCATACTAAACTAAGCAATGGTTTCGTTCGACAGTTCTCCCGCTTAAGTTTGAGTGTTGGCCTATTTGTGAAGCTAAAACTTTGGAGCAATATTAGTAGTTACTGTACTAATTTAGGTAACTCGAATCAAATCCTTTTTTAACCGACTTAAAAAAAAGGATGGGGTCCTCCGTTCGTTGGAATCTTCTTTATTTTACTGTGTGATAACACTATTACTATACTACGAGTAATATAAAACATTGGCTACTTACTTCTATTTGTTTTCTATATATAATACGCAGAGCATTCCTGAGACAATAAGTTTAGTTCTGTTTAACTCTGATCCAAATTCAACATAGTCGAGCAGAGGATTTTTCCTACAAGCTTATCTTATTCATCCAGCTGCTTTGCATGTAGCCTTAGCGATGGTGTTGCATTAATGTCTTGTTCTTGTTATTTTGCCGTATAAGGCCCGCGCGTGCGCGTGAGGCCGGCACAATAAATACAAGGAAAAGAACCGTGGCGTGCTTCGTCTTTTCGAGAACTGCACTTGAACATAAGTCACGTTTTGTCTCATCGTTGTTACAAGTAAATGAATGTTGTACTGGCATTTAGACCGTCTGTCTCACTAGTCCCAATAGTATCCCATAAAGCGACAACTATTCCAGCCTGTAGGCTTATGATGCTACGCTTTTGAAAATGGCAAGCGTAGGCGGCAGGCGGATACATTTTCAGCGTTTCTTTTGGAGCATTTATGTCTGGTTTATATATTTTGGTCGCCGTTCTGCAAATAATTTTCCAAGGAATGATGATAAGAGTTGAGTTTAGGAACGAAGGCGGTATACATGCAGATAGAGTGCGACTACGACAACTTTGCAAAGCGGAACATGGCAACACCTCCATTTTAAAGTCATTCATAGAAATTTGACTTTTAAATGGAGGTATTGCCATGTTCCGCTCTGCAAAGCTATCGTAGCCGCACTCTACTGATTTTATAAATAGTTCTCGCCACTCTATCTATCTGTCACAAACCTAACCTACTGCATTCTATAAAACCATAAGAAAATACACTGAGAAACATTTTTGGTTTCGGAGAAAATCGAGAGTTGGGAAATAAAACATTTGGGAAAAAAATATTCGGCGAAAAGGCAGGATACCAAAAAGGTTAATGACATTTTAGTGAGCTGCTAAAATGGTTACTAAAATATCTTAAAATTACGTGTCTTGTCTTTGTAACAAAGAGCGTCAATCAGCAGTTTTGGTGGACTACTGAATGGCCATACGAATTTACATTAGATGTAAAATTGAGAGGGATTTGAATTGAACGTTCTCCATATTCTGGCACCGAGTTACAAGGTGTGAGAGATCGAATTGCACAATTAGTCCACAGGTGTGGTCCAAGACACATTTAGTGACTATTTGAAAACCTTATTGCTGTAATAACTACAAATTGAAATTTGAGTGCGTGACGCAACTTACGATAACGGGTGGGTTTAGTCCTAACTTTAAAATTAGAATGACAAAGATACTATGGCGCGTAGAGAAGAGAGTTGTATATCAGATTAAACTAAAACGTGGAATATTGCATTGATCCTATGAAAATACACCGCTAAAATATCACCGTTCAATCTGGCACAAAATATGAATCTTGAAGGCATGACACTTTCATGCGGGTAGCTTAATTTCGATGTGGCTCCACACAACTGCAACTCCCTACGATTTGTATGGGAACTGAAACATGAATCAGTTCACCGGCGCCTTCTATTTAATTTTATTTACTTTTGCCTTGGTAATCGTCATGTCAGCAATGTCAAGTTTACACATAACTGCACTGCACTTATTCTCTTGAAAGAAACATTAAGAACCTATGCGACATGCAATTTAACTATATGCATTTAACGGTTCACTAATGTTTGACCAAAAAATTATTGACAAATGGTCATTTGACAAACAACGTTTCACCAAATAATAATTTGGCAAACGAGACATTTGGCAAAAGTATCATCTTACAAAAACTCACTTAGCAAATGATTAATTAGCAAACACTACACTTGGCAAATGTCTTAAACAATAAAATTTCAATTGACCTTTTTTCATTTCACCTAATAATATGTTTCGCAAATTAAGCATTTGTCCAAATGTCATTTAACAAAATGTTATTTCATAAAAAGTACTTCTTTTTTCAAACATTATGATTTAGTCTGTTGGGTAATTTATTCTGCTACCCTCTTATCGCCATAAGTTACAAGATTATATAGAAGGCAAGCAATCATGCATTATGGCTATTGGTGGTCATAATACAAACCTAACCTAACCGACAACCTAGGTTTTTTCCATGATTAGTCTAAATGCATCAGTTCGTTTTTGTTGGGGGACGCAGTTCAAACCCTAACCTAACCTAACAACCTAGTCTTTCTGGCAGCAGTTCGTTTTTGTTGGGGGACGCAGTTTAAACCCTAACCTAACTACCAAATTTTTCTGTCAGTAGTTCGTTTTTGTTGGGGGACGCAGTTCAAACCCTAACCTAACCTAACAACCTACTCTTTTTCCAAATACTGTGTATTAATTTGACCCATACCATATCTATTATTAGATTTATTAATAAACGAAACACTTGTCAAATAATACATTGTACCAAACGTTTTTAGACCAAGAGTAATTTTGTCTGATAACTCAGTTGCTAAATGTTCATTTTGTCAAATGATTATTTATAAAATGTAAATTTAACTGTTGATCATTTGGAAAAGTGAGTCATTTGTAAAATGACTAGTAGTAAAATGATCAATTGGCGAAACATTTTTTTGCAAAACGTTGTTTGTCAAGTGTAATTTTGCCAAATGACTTTTGGTCAAACGGCAGGACACCGCATTTAACGTTTAGTTTCCAACGAATATCCAGTGAGATACGAGTATGTTGAAATTATAATTGACTTGCATTGCTGTATCCAAAACGACATATGTACGTTAGTCGTCGAAGAACATAGCCCTTTATGGTATGTTACGGCATATTGGCGCCAGTATTTCCGAGGCCACCGGAAGGCTGCTCAGGACTGAATCCCGACGGCCGAGGAGGGGGCTTGCACAACTATATAAACGACACGTAACTGCGTGCGTGCTTTTTAAGATACGGCACGCCGAGATTACTGGACGCAAGGTTGATAAGTGCACACTGGCACAATCGTGAATCGTTCAAGCCATGATAAATACAAATTGAAAAAAGTGCGTGTATAAATCTGTTTGCTCGTGAAACAAATGAGCATCAAAGTCGTTCGCAACGTCTATTCCAATTTTTAATAATATCAAATTTGTACGAGAAGAAGATCGATCTCATAAGATTCCCTAGTCTCACGATAGAGATCAGTTGGTGACATTGAAAATTAGCTTGCATTCTCATTCCGGTGTGTCTTGGCATAAGTGTGGACAATAAATAAACTGTGACCGTTAAGAGTGTTTAATTCTGTGTCCGCCTTCAATTAGCAGTCGCAAATAAACACCGTATTTTAGGTATCAAGGTAGGTCAACCACTTTCGTTTAAGGTCAGGTGTAAATGACAACTGTAAGGTGCACATTTTCGATCCAGTCGACCCATTCCTAAAACTTGTTTGTAGTTATGATAAAAACCTGGATTTTAAGTAGGCACGCTTGTCTGGTGCAATGTGCGGCTAATTATTTCGTAATAGGCTGCATTTTTGTGTTATTAACATATTTTGCGGCTTGAGGTCAAACATCTGCCTAGTGCATTCTTTGTTTACGTCTGCAGTAAAAAACTGCTAAGGCTTGAAGCTAACCTTGCACTTTTGATGCATACCTTCTATAATAGGTTGACATAATGGTTGGATCAAAATACAGTAGGTATTTATGTTGCAATTCCGAAGAACGTTTTGGTTGCATGGACCAATAAATTTATGAAAAAATCTAATAACTAAGTGAATGAGGAGTCGATGTATTATGCTCGAACTTTATGCGCTCTACACAGCTTTCAGTTTTATCACCAACATTACGCCCGGTCGCCAGCTGAATAATCGCAAGGTGTGTATGTAGGCAAATTGCGGTTTGTTTTCCCCATACCTCTAGCTATAGCCAACCGCAGCTCTGACCGATCGCAACATGATGGCGGTGAAGTTGGCTGGCTACAACACTATTTTAATTCCAAAAACTGGCAACTTCTCAAACGTCACTATTGCTAGAATTAAAAATTCTACTAAGAACTTTGTGCCATTACACGCATTTAGAGATGTGCCATTCCCGGGAATATTCCCCATACGAGTGGGGAATATTCCCGGGAACGGCACATCTCTACACGCATTGCTACTTCGTTCACGTAGACTTATTAGATTTTTTTATGCGGATTTATCTAGCCATAAGTTAGTTATGTACAAATTTCTAGAGTTACTGCGCGTGTCATATTCTCTATTTTCACGCCTCGCATAGTCGTGTCACATGCAACATATGTTTTGAAGCACCTTGCCTCAGATATTATCGCAGGCGACTGTGTATAATTGCCGACAGATTGATAGATGTGGGTGGCTGTATCTCTAGAGTAAATTTGGATGACCGAAAGACAGGTTGGCTTTCATCCAAAATAGCTAACATATGAACCAACTTTAAGACGTTGTTTACCTTTTGTTGTACGTGGTTATATTAATGATATACATATTTGTTTTTTGACTCGTTGAAAGAGTTGTTTTTCTTGATTTTAATCGTTACTCGTAGTTCAACACTTCTGGGGTTACCAGATTTCATAAATTACAAAAAGCGTTGTGATAATTGACCGAATTATCTTTTACCGAAATATGTAATTTTTTTTATTAGGTCTGCCAATAGTGGTTATAATCTAACAATATGGAGGTCCATGCTAGTTAGGTCTTAAGCAAACATCACATGCACTGCACCTATACAAATTTAGCTTGAAGTAACTTAACGAGAATAAAAACGGAAACATTAGAAACAATACTGCAGTATCGTTGTTGTTTGCTTAACAATAACAATAACTTATTTGCTACTACTAAACTAACCGCCATACAGTTTTTCTTAATTCACGTATCTACTTACTAGTTTGGACGGAACCCTCGGTGTGCGAGTCTGACTCGCACTTGACCGGGATTTTTACTTATTCAATTGACTGATTTATGAAATGAATTTAAGTATTAACCGTAAGAATGCACGAATGAACTGAACACATACTACCTACAACTATAGAAACATTACGGTCATGTTCATGTATATTTCAGGTTGTTGAGTCGCGTTTAAAAGTGAATTTTAGTTAGTGTCATTGTTATCAGTGGGACAATAACATTAACATCATAATGTCTGCCTACGTTAATTGACTTTTAATAGGTATCATATACTTAGTTATCCTTTCCTTATACCGTACAAATACACATTTTGATAGTGAGTACCTAGGTATATTTGTTTACGAATGAATGGATGTGCTTTGTGCTCTTATGGATACTAACACATGAATATAATATAAATAAGTACCATCTCGCGAACCCACCATTCATCTGCGATGTCGCTTATCTAGCTTATAAGTTCAAGTTCATTACCTACTTCCTTTTATATTGCACTTAATTCATTACAGTCCGCATAATCATATCATGTTCTTTGAATTCCAAAGTTTTTTCTACTTTGACTTTGAGCGGCTTAATTCTCAAATTAAGCCTTCCATTATAATTAATGATTCGTCGCAGTTCACCTTTACTTAATTAACCGGCTAAATATAGACGCATAGCGTCTTGATAAGCGCGTCCAGTTTTTGCGCGCTGCGATGCGGCCGGACGGGTGCGCGCGCGCTGATCTCATGCGCGGCGTCACGGCTTCCTTCCGCTGCCCTGTTCGCATTCCGACTTTGATATCGGGAGCGTTCAATATGTAGGGCAATGTGTTAGCACCTAAACCTAACACAGATATCGACAAGATGTGTAGATTTCGTAAATAACTTTAGATATAATCCGCAATTTTAACGTAATTTTTACCATCAGCCGCAGGTACTTATATTTTATAAAAAGGGCGCTCCTATGTCTACTACCACATCTACTTTTATACACTCACGGACAATGAATTGGGGTCATTTTCCATGAACAATTATATAGAAAATGACCCAAATGCATTGTCCGTGAGTGTACCTATATCAGATACATATCCTGCAAATCTCATATCATTGGCGACTCTATACCTACATACTCTTCTGTTATTTGACTGTTCGACCGACCCGGTTGGATTGGAGCTCTATCAAAGAGAGTACTAACATACTGACTAGTTAGGATTAGCCGTTAATATCAATCTCGTTCCTAATCACTTTTATTATAGATCAGTCTCGCATCAGCTAGAATAGAACTGGCACTGTTAGTGGCAGTTGTCCATTCCCCGTCTTTCTCTCTGTGCCACTTTAATTCGGTCAAAGATACCATTCCGTGTGCCCAAAAAGTCTATTCTGCTGACCAATACACAGATAAACCAAAAAAAAATCCCCCTCTCTCAAGTTGTATTGAGCGTAAACGATAGGTGATCCTTTTTGCGCTCGATAAAGAGTCGTGCTCAGTCGTGCTAGACGATCTGGACGCTCATGATCTCTTCGGTAAAGCAAGGGCGCTCATTGTTGCAGGTTAACGGCGGCAGCGCGGCGGAGCGCGCAGGACTGCAGGCGGGCGACGCGCTCATCAAGGTGAACAGCACCGACGTGTTCACGCTGCGGCACCAAGAGGCGCAGGACGCCATCCGCGCCGCAGGGGGTGCGCTCGAGCTGGTCGTGCAACGGTACAAACAGACATATTGTAACACTATCCGCATTTCTCCAGTACCCTAACATTACCATTGGTAACACATACGATGGGGAATAAACTAAATGGGGAAAAACGCGATGGGAAATAAAAATAATGGGGAAAAAAATGTGTAATCAAGCTATATAGCCGGCACCACGCTAGGTTACAACATTGAACAGATAAACCAAAAGCCCCGTTAAACAAACGTCAATTTGTGTTTTATTTAAGGCTGACAATTCCTATAACTACGAGTAGGTACCTATCTGTTAGACACTGTTGAGTGCAGTCTGTATAGGACTGTCGTCTGCACTTACTGAGTATTGCGTCACGCCTATTAATATGGTACTACATACTTCACTTTGTATCGCTCCATCCTTTACCTGTCTTAATTTTGACCGCCTCTATTTGGGTTAGTAAACAAAAGGGCTACCTGTAGATTGACTCCTTAGTCAAGTCAGCTGTTGGTTAAGCATTGTGCATCTTTCAACATTGTTCAAATCACAATCCGATTGTCTGGCAATTGGCCCATAACCTAGTTTGACAGGACGGGCTTCCCACAAGAGTTGAGCCAACTTTCATGAAAGTGAAGTGGAGTCTTCAATTTGATATTTATGTTTTGCGCTGCGCATTTGATGGACTCTGAACGTATCTTATATTAGAAAAGAATGGCCTCTTTAGGCTGGCCCCCTAGGCCGGGTCCTTGTAGGCCTAGGCGGAAATCCGGCGCTGTGTCATCGCTTTAGTCATGAGTTTTTGGTAACATATGTTTTTGTGACCCAGCGGTGGCGGCACCTGGCGGCCGGCAGTGACCCCGACGGGCAGCCTGCCGCGGCCCGGCTCACGACCCCTTGGCGCCAGCCCCACCCCCGTCACCAACACCTCCCTCAAGGCCAACCAACAGCCCTCCCTCGCCTTCGGCTCCGGCCACAACAACGTCGCCAAGCCTTTCGGTTACGTAAGTACCTATACTATTGGTAATTCTTCTGCTGGCTGTGAACTCAAAGTATGCATCTAGAATAATTTTGCCCTACTTTTGTGTATAATTTAATAAGTTTTCCTCAATTCTTAAAAAAATCTTAGATAATTTCATCGCAAACAAGTCCATGATCTTGGGATGGTATGTCATTCATAAAATTCCTTTTCAATGTCGATTTGATTAAATAAATTGGATGACATTGGATGACTTCATTTAATATGCTCGGAGACGTTGGTATTTGCATTTGCGCCCAAGAAGTACATTTGATTAAATCTTGGACAAAGTTATTTGATCAAACTTAAGACCTTATTTATTATTTTTGAATATTATAATCTCTGAGCTTTTTCTACTCGTCTAAATTTGAATGATGATAAAATAGGAAAGACTTCCACACAATCCATCTTAACTAAGACCCAAAGATCTTGGTCTTTTTCAAACACTATTCCACCCTATTTTGCGTTAATTTCCAAAAATATGCTGTTTTGAGGTTACCTAACTGCCCTCAGACATAGTCCAGCATAAACCGAAATAATAAACATTGGACTGACCATTTCAGATGAACGGCGACAACGTGAAGAGCATCGTGAACAAGCAGTACAACACTCCCGTCAAGATGTACAGCGATCAGACCATCGCCGAGACGCTCTCCGCGCAGACAGAGGTGTTGGCCGGAGGCGTGCTTGGGTAAGTATTTATTGTCACTTCTATCCATGAAGAATATTAGCCAATTCTCCGCTCGAACATAATGTTCTCAAGATCCCACAAAAACATTTCAACAAGTAGTGGAACACCCTGAGAGCTTCGGACATCTTTGGGGCCAGAGTTCATAGGCACGTCTGAGTATGATCGCTCCATCTTTGGCTTTTTAAATGCTCCCCATCAATAATGATTGGAACTGGGAACAAAAACCAAGTAATTTTTAATAGAAATTAAAAAAGAATGGATAGAAATATTTTCTGAACAAAAGAGAATTTGGCCTCTCATATATGCTGTCTTAGATGTTTCGGAGCCCTAAAGTTTGGTGTCAATGTTGCGTCATTTGATTATAATATTTCGTCAATTGATTACGAAGGCCTAAATTTGTCTCCTATAATATCAGCTTTGTATTGCTGATGTTACAACTCCTCTTACAACTGCTATGTTAGTTGTTTCAACAAATTGGAACGTGAGATTGCTTTTCAAATGCCTGTAATTTCCCTTTGCACAGTACAAGTACTAATACACCCTGACTAATACGTAATTGCCAGAAGACAGCCTTTAGTCAGTATGTTATTCAGCACCTTGTTTAAATTTTGGCGATTTTATGTGTGTATCAATGTGGAATGTTTTCGTCGACAGAGTTAACTTCAAGAAAAATGAGAAAACATACGATGCCGAAAAGAGCGCCGTCTTTAAGGTTCTTCAGGAAGAACAGAACGATCCCGAACCAGGTATGACTGACTTGCATCCCCCATAATATTTGTACATCTCTTTAAAACTCTATGTAACGTGATTACTACATAACTTCTCTCATATGACAGACATCTTGTAAATACATCATGATCCCTGTCGTAAAGGTTAAGAATTCCAGTTGAAGGAGAGAGACAAATTTTTGTGTGACAGAAATTAAATAGAGAAAACAAAATTGCGCGTGACTGCTCTATGTATCTCCTAAATCTGGGTGTAGAAAGGTGTACCTCAAGCCCTGATACTGTGCCCGGTGTGTAAATACCTATCTTTTAGTACTTTCATGAATAAGTCTGTCTTTTAAAATTCGATTTTAGAGCTCTAAAATTATTGGGAATTTGGAAGGTGTAATTAAGAAACTTTTAAATACAGTGTCGTTACGAGAATACTCGTAATAAATTGTTAAATAAATTTACATCGAAAAGATAACAGCGTCAACGTGCCATATTATCATGGTCGGTATCTTTAATTTTCTATGTTATTGGCCGTATCAGAAAAAACTAAATTAATTGAGATTCAAAAAATAATCATGGAAATGAATTGGCAAGTAGAGGTCGGGTCTCCGGGGGCACCTCCGGCGCCGACCGGGCTCCGCCACGTTCCGGCGCCCGCGCCGCGGCCCGACGCGCCGCTCAACAACACCGGCGGCTTGCCCGTCGGACAGAACATTTGCGAGGAGTGCGAACGACTCATCACGTAAGTCGGACGACACGCGCGGACCGACACGGGGCAAACACCGGAATTTCGCGATAGGGTTATCGTTGTTCAATCGGGGCGTCGCCGTACTCTAATCGAGCCGTCGATGTCTAAATTAGACGGGCACTTTGAGCGGAGCACCCGAGGTTAGAATCGCAATTGATAATCGAATGTCGCACGGTATAATTATACGAGTATGACACGTCCACACCGACGGTTCGAGTAGCGCACGGCCCCACTCGGCATGGTTCCCGGCACCGCGTCCTCCCCCTGTGCTGTTGTTGTTGCTGTATGTAACGGAATGTTGCGGCCGCAGAGCCGTCCCACTTTTACACGCGTGCGAGCGTGATGCGCACGCCGTGCAGCCTGTACCGCTCGCACCGCTCGCGCTCGCGCACGCCGCACGTGGTCACGAGCGTGGCGGGGACGCCGCCGCTGCACGCGCAGGGCACGCCGCAGCCTCGCGCGCAGGGCACGCCGCAGCCTCGCGCGCAGAGCACGCCGCAGCCTCGCGCGCAGGGCACGCCGCAACCTCGCGCGCAGGACACACCGCAGCCTCGCGCGCAGGGCACGCCGCTGCCCCGCGCCAGCACCGGCACGCAGACGCCGGTGCCGGCCCCGGCGCCGGTGGAGTCGCTGGCGCCGGAGCCGTCGCATCGGCCCAGCATCCCTGTGGGCTGCCACCAGGTGCTGCCGGACGGGCGCATCACGCTGGGCGCGCCGGCGCAGCCGCAGCCGGACTCTGGCGCCCTGCCCGTGGTCAACGACACGCCCTATTGCTCGGAGTGTAACCGCTACATTATGTAAGACGCCTCGTGGAATGCCGTGACGTGTTTGCGACCGTGTCGATCTGTGCACTATTAGTTCTAATGTGTAGATTGTTAAGTATGTTCGTTGTCATCATTCCTGTTGCGGCTCCGTTGTCCGTTCGTTTCGTATCGTTTGCCTCGGGTACCCGGTTTAATGGAGCGGTAACTTGTAAATTAACTCGGCAAATCTATCTGCTGTGTTCTGTGATGCACACGTCTGGATGCTTCTGCCGGTTGATTCTTTTCACTTCTCGCATCTCATAACACTCGATTACGGAACGAAAAATCATTTTACTCTTCATTTGCCATTATCTTCTCACATATTATCTTTAAAACATATCTCTTTTTCAATCAGTATCATCTGTGATCTCTCTACATTAATCCTCTTCTTTCTTAATTGTATTCGTAGATAGATAGAATGCGAATCACTTAGGTCCAGCACTGTCACTCAGCATGACTCTTCGCTCACTTCGCTACATCTCATGTTCGTGCACTGTCATGTTGCCTGGTAGATATATGAACCGTATCGTAGGCTAGGCATGCTTGTAAAGTAGTAGACTCAAGGAACAGGCGATATCTGGATCATCTTCTTAATCATGTTTCACGTCTCTCTGACATCACATAGCTACATTTCTTGGAACATAAAGCTCCTCAAAAAGTAATAATTGTTGAGAAATATCAGCAAACATTGTTTACTGCGAGCGTCTCTTTGGATTCACCAAACTCCAAAGGGGCGTACCGTTGGCGGTCTTAAGAAACGAATGCCTGTAGATTAACCCGTGATCTTTCGATGTAGCGGCGTGTTCGTCCGCATTAAGGACAAGAACCTGCACGTGGAGTGCTTCAAGTGCTCGACGTGCGGCACGTCGCTGAAGAACCAGGGCTACTACAACCTCAACGCCAAGCTCTACTGCGACATCCACGCCAAGCTCGTGGCGCGCCAGAACCCGCCCGGGCCCAACCTCGAGCCCGTCACCGTGCCACCGTAAGTACACACTTTATTTTTCACCTTTGTAATCCGGTTTGAAGGACCAATCGTTTATGGAGCTTTAAGTTTATATTTTTTCATCACACTTGCTCGTAAAGGGTGTTATAACACGCACGCTTATAGACCGACTCGAGCCGATTTACCCCCCGTGGGTTACAAATATCTATAACTCCCACGGGAGGAAAAACTGTATGAAAATCTATAACTCCCTCGGGAGTTATGAGTTTAGTTTTAAAAGTCGTACGTCATTTCAGACTAAGGAGGTTTCGAATCAGCCAAGGCTATTTCACATCTTCAAAACTTGGCTACAAAACCAATTTTAGTGTAAAATAAAACTTATAATTATGGTATATTTTACTATTATTTCCGTAGTTTTTGCGATTATTTTAATGCAATTAAATTAATTTAGTTTAAAATTTTATTTTGAAAATGGGTACAATCTGGCGACATTGCCTGTCAAGTTTAAAAACTAAACGCAGTTCTTAGCATTATCTGTGGAAGACTATATTGAAAAAGTTGACAGTTGAAGTTGTCTCTTAGCGGGTGCGTTTAGTTTATTTCATTTTTATGTTTTATTTTTTTTTCCTCGCAAATGTGATGAAAAACATTGTGTGTATCACGGGCAGTAAGAAGATTACAAACTCGAGTCATTAAAAGCCCTCCGCCTACGGCGTCGGGCTTCTAATAGACTCTCGTTAGTAATCCCCTTCTTACTACCCTCGGTGCACAATGTACTAATACGCACGTACATTCGTAACCTTGAGCCAGCCATCAGGCACCGTACAAACGAAGCCACTGTTAACTGAACACCCATAAACTCGTTGCAATAAAGTTGACATTCTGTTACAAATGTACAGTTAACAGTGTATTCGAAAGACCAAATATTAAGTATCGAAATTATTAAACTTAAGCACACACAAAAAAATTTGCCATAAGCAAAATCCGGTTCGAAGGACCAAACGCTGAGTAGCTTCATGCATGTATTAACCCTTCATATGATAAACGAACCGCCCACCCAAAACGAGACTCGTTTTAGACTCGTTACCTATTAATTTAAATTTCGTTTTACCAGCGGTGGCAGAATCCCGACGAACACGTACTCGACCCCGCTGCCGCCGCTCGCTACCAGCAACTACAGCAACGGCTCCTCGTCTTTGTTCAGCGTGAGTACCCTTACCTTAGATCTCCACACTTAATTTGCGTTATACCTTAGATTAGACGTACCAGTGGCGTGGCGTAAAAGATATCCTTGGGCAAGCCGGTGCATATTTGGGGTACATTTTCCTTAAGAGCTGTAGAATAAGGTGGTCATGTGCCTGATATTAGGCAAGCCGGTAGGAATTGAGTTCTTTGGACGCCACGCCACTGAGACGTACCGATTTACCCAAAATAGGGATATTAGAGCCAAACTCTTAAATTCTGATGGTGACACATAGTACAACATTATTCTCGTATTGTAGCTAAACGTATTTTATGCCACACCAGGCCATAAAGTGGTTTTTACCGCACGCTACGTGTACGGAAAAAGCCGCTTTCTGGCCAAGTGTAGACTTAAATGATGTAGGTACACAACACGGGAGGTAATAAAAAAAGCCCTCGATCGCATATTTACGTCCTTCGCTTGCAGCTCGGGCCGCAATCATCTGCGATCTCGGCCTTTCTTTGTTTTACCACCCTAATTGTGTAATGTACTATTTTGTAGCCATCAAGCAACCTGTCCGGACCGAAGCCGTTCGGATCATCGATCGGCTCGGCGTACTCGCCGTCTCTGTCTCCCCGCTCGGCGCCGCTGTCGCCGGCGCGGCCGGTGAACGCGCCCGCTGCCCCGGCGCCGGCGCCCGCGCACGCGCCCTATACGCCCGCGGCCGCGCCCGCGTACGCGCCCGCTCCCGCGCCCGCCTACGCGCCTGCGCCCGCTCCCGCTCATGCGCCGTACGCGCCAAGTAAGCGAGTTACTTTTGCCATCTAATAATAACCGTAAAGATCGGCCACACATCACGAAGAGAATCTAGATAATAACAGATACTTATTTTATTTGCTATTAATATAACATTAACTGAACTGGTGTGACGATCTTCACGGAAATATAAAGAGGTTAGATTTTCACAGTATGAGTAATAAATTGTCACAACACAGATCTATAAGTAATCTTATTTTAACATACGTAAGATTTCTGAACAGTCAATATAATCTGCCTATAACGTCATGTATATAAAATTATGTTGTTGACAGTTTTAATATATTCTATAAATTATAAAATAGGTATATTTCTAGCACAAACGTGTATGTATTGTTGAGGAAGTCAATAGGTCCTTATTAGTCATCAGTAACTATTGTCAACCATACGAACGAAAAGAAGATACGAAAAAACGTTGAAAGTTAACTGCTTACGGAATAGTTCTCCCGAAGTTTAGGTGACGAAGATTGATGTATCACACACCTATTTTTAGATCAGTGAAGACGTCGTTGTATATTCTTTAACTTGGTTAGCCCAAAAAACTGACATTGTCTAGCAATCTCTTTATTCTAACATAGCCTTTAAAAGGTATAAAACCCCCATGTGGTAATTAAGGTGCAGGTTTTTTCAAAAGCTTCCAATAATACCATTTCGCTGGCCGATATGGTCTTTTGTCAAGCTAAACACCGAAAGATGAGATGTGCCATTGTGTGTTTGGTTGGTATGTGGCTGTAGTCGAAATTTGTAAACGTTTAAATTAGATTTTTCTAAAACATTATTATTTTTGGCAGAGTCTCCAGGTTCCATTTTTAAAGGTAAAATATAAATAGGATAATGTGTATAAGCGCAGCTCTGCTTATAATAGCTATTTTTGTATCTAAATACATGTGTATGCGCTAAGCGAGCAGCCAATGTCAACCGCAGCATCAAAATAACTTCTCCTGGCACTGATTTTCTTACGATCATTCATACCTGCGCCATCGTATAACTTTTCGTTATGTTTCTTTAGTTACGCTTCTAATCGTTTTTAGGCAATAGAATTACTTCTGCTTTTTCGAGATTACTAATTTATTTCATCAATTTTTTTCTTCCAACCACTTTAAACCCCACAAAACCATGTAATATACTAATAGGCAAGAGTGTGAAAAGCGTTGTGTGGCCCCCACCGAACCCACCAGAAGATGAACCCCCTAATGTACTATGCGATTCTAATATGAAAACGGTTGGTCAAAAACCCCGGGCTGAACCAGCCCCAGTCCGAGAAGCGCCGATGGAAAGAAAAATGAGCACGGTATCGATGCCAGTTAATGCCAAACAAGATACTAGCGTAATGCAGTCAATTTCAAGTTCTCAGCAAGTTGCCGAATTTTCATCTAGTGCTTCATATGCAGCAGCCTCAATGTCGACTGCCACTGCGGTCTCAAGTCAATCAGAGACTGTTTCTGTGGTGGAAAGCAAACAATCACAACAAATGATAAGTGAGACAAGCTGCACTGTACAGTCTTTTACAGAACAAGCTGTTTCACAGAGTCAGATGTCAACTATGTATCAATCTCAGACAAGTCCTCCCGTTGAAAAAATCTTTGATAATCCAATGAGCACCATTGAATCGAAATCCATGATGCGAAAAGAGTCTGCCACAGCGGTCAAATCCGAAACAATGACTGAACAAAGGTACCAAGAAAGCAGAAGGGAATCAGTAACTGGAAGCCAAATTATAACTGCTGATGTTCCAATAACAGAAGCTGTAACCATGGAAAAGAGCCAGCAAAAAAGAGAATCGCTTACTGAAAATCAATTTAAAACTGTAGATATTCCGCAGACAGAAATGACGACCGAACAAATGACCCAACAAAAAAGGGAATCTCTTACTGAGGATCAAATAAAAACTATGGATCCGAGAACAGAAGTGGTCATGGATCAAAGGTATCAAGAAAAAAAACGAGAATCTCTAACCGAGAGTCAAATGCAAACCGTCGAGGTTTCGAAAACAGAAAACATAACTGAACAAAGAGCTCAAGAAACCAGAAGAGAATCATTAACTAGAAATCAATTTAATACTGTTGACGTTGCAAACATGACTCAAGAGCCAAGTGTGGATACTAAGCAGTTTGAAACCAATATAGAACCACCTATTATACCTGTTCAAGAAAACACACTAAAAGACACAAACGAAACAACCGAAAATGTTCCAGTTCCTGATAAAGTCCTCACTGGAAATCCTACCGATGTGTATATTTCGGAGCCAAATCCTGTCTCGGCAATAAAACCTTTGCCGCCGACAAGCATTCCCAATCCCGTCCCTAAAGGTTTTACATATTCTATGGTAGATGCATTAACGACAGCTCCAGACAGACCATATTCCCCTCTGCCTGAACCAACACCACCAAGTAATTTACTTATTCAAAGTAATGTTGAGACCGAAAATCCAAATCCACCGGTTTCGCAAGAAAGTCAATATGTGGCACCACCTCAGCAACCCCCAGAACCTCAAAAGGTAGAACTGCCGCCTCAGCAATCTCCCATGTTTGCACAACAACCTAAACGTGGCATAACGCCTATTCCACCAATAAAGACTTATAATCCGCCCGAAAAAAAAGATGAACCTATACCAATGCCTCCAGAAACAAAACCATACATTCCACCGGACTTCAAAATAAACATTGAACCTAAAGTACCCCGACAAGAGGCCTCTTCTCCAATGATTGAAGCTTTGACCACTGCACCTGATAGGCCATTTACGCCAGGGTATACTATTCCCCCTATGGAACCACGCTCTCTTGTAGATGCTCTGACTATTGCTCCAGAGAGATCTTATAGTCCCTTACCGTTAAACATTACAAATAAATCCACTCACTATACGTCATCGTCTACAGTACAAGTTCAGTCAACTTCATCAGAAATCGTGCGCCCTATTGCAACGCAATCAACTACACAGATGACTCATTCAGAAATATCAAATATGCAAAATACATGTAAGTTACAATCCTCCTCTGAAATGTCTGCTTTTAGGCCTGTCCCCAAACAAGTTTTCCCTCCACCACAGCCAGAAGAGTATTGTCAACTTACAAATTTCCCACCCATTAGTCAAGAGTTCAAAACTAATTTCGAAAAATCTGTACGAAAACAAGAAGCTATGATAACAGAGTCTCAAATGATGCAGCAATCAACAAATACATTTAGTAATATGACTGCCCAAGGATATTCTACTGTTAAATCAGCTCAAAGCTATTTCGAACAGTTAGATCAAAGAGAAACTACATCTTCAGTAGCCATTAGATCGAAAGCTGGGCTGCAAAAACCTGATAATATTCCCTCATACCAAAAGCATTTCGACCAACTACCATCTCAAAGAGGTATCACGCCAGAAATTTGTAGTGCTCCAGCTATACCTCAAAGACCTGTTACCCCCACCACTGATCCGCCAATTAGACCAAAAGACAAACCGATAGAATCAAAACCACCTGCCCCAATGACTCAAGCGGTTAAACCCGTTCCACAAATACGAACCCCGGTGCAACAGCCACCCGTTCACTTCCACAAAGATGCCCCAATTACCATGACATTTCAACCTGTCACTGATGAACATTTCTTAAGATCGTCTCCTGCTCGAAGCCGACCTTCAACTCCAAGTATGATTAACAAACCGGCTCCTATTATCCCATATTATCAGATGAATTTAGTAACAGTTGAACATTCGGCGCCAGAGACTCACCTTTACGAGCCTTCGAGCCCAGAGGCAAGTCGTTCACCTACTCCAAGAATGAGATCTAAATCTCCAGCTCAAGGACCCCCGCCAAATCCATTAAAGGCGCAGGCGCCTCGCATTAAAGAATCCACTCCACAAAGACATGCCACTCATTCCCTTTTGACTCAAGCTACAACGAATCTACGTAAAGAGCACGAAATAGCACAGAAAGGATTCCAGAGTGGCGTCGAAGTCTTTAACGGTTCTGGTGCTAAACATTGGGGTCAAGATCAGCCATCGGTTATAAAAGAGCAGAGGCACTCAAACGTTGGATTCAAAAGCGAAACTTACAATAAAGGTAATATGAGTATCAAGGAAGACTCCGCAATCAATCAAAACTATGGTCAGAGACAAACGCAATCGCAAAATGTATCAGAATACGGCAGTACAACTGTGCAAACAAGTAGGAAAACATTTGAGGAGTATGAGAGGACACAGTCTGCTAAAGTTATAGAAATACATAAGGGTGGTTCGTCATCGTTTGGTGCACCACAAATTGAATCTAACGTTCATACATCCAGTAATCGCAAACAAGTCTTTCCACCTCCAGTCATGAGTTTGTCTTCTTCCCAGCAGAATTCATCTGTTAACCTCACTAATCAAAATGTTGTTGCTGCTAGTAGAAACACTGAAAGCTACCCAAATCCTTCAATTTCTGGTGCTAACCAAGGTCCAGTGTGTGATCCTACCCCGTCGACAGGTTCCAGCGTAGGAGCTGCCGCCCGTGGCAAAACCTTCGGTGTATCTTCTGCCCCAAAACGCGGCAGAGGTGTTTTGAATAAGGCTGCTTTGCCGGGGTCTCGTGTACCTCTTTGCGGTTCCTGCAACGGCAACATTAGGTGACTTGAGACAAAAATAAGCAAATGTCGTGTTTTGCGTGTTGCATGGTTTCGAGTGATTAGATTATTTGACGTGTTGATTGAAATAGACATAATAATAAATAATAAAGTAGGATATTAACACTTCGATTTTGTGTTTGATGTGATTTAAGTAGTTTTTAATAATCCTGCTATTAACATTGTTTTAAATTGATGGTTTTGATTTTCTAACAGCTAACGAGACGCCGACTCATCATGTCCCTCACAAACCAGAGTTTAAAAGTGCAGCAGAAGAAAGACTTATAAGAAAAATGGCAAAAATGGCTCTGAATGGTTATGAGATTGGTGTACAAAGAAAAATAAAACCTGCAGATCATATACAATCCATGGCTGATAAAATCCAAGACACAGTCGTAACAAAACATCCCCTGAATACGGATAATTTGTCATCAGGTGACAGCAGTCGAGAAAATACTTTGAAGCGTCCCTTAAATAAAACATTTGAAAGAAATTACAAACCAGAGAATAGCATTCAAGGCATTGGAGATAAAATTAAAGATACTCTTTTAAACAATCATCCGACCGTAACTGCCAATTTCACAAATGGTAAAACTACCGTGCCTCCTGCTATGAATATTGAAGATAAAGTAAAAGACAGTTCTAATCAAACCACCACAGTCTCATACAACTCGAATGGTGTCCCACCACCACCGCCGCCAATGTGTTTTGATAAATTTAACGACACTCCTAACAAAAACTTACTGGCCCCAAACAAAATCAACAGTTCCCCGGTTCCACCGCCTATTCCAAACTCTCCCATACCGACATTTAACGCCAGAACTTCTCCAACAGGCCAATTGTTAGACATGATAGATTCGAAGGCATTATACTGTGCCACCACCGGAGCCAATCTTAAAGACAAAACGCAGAGTCTTGATAGAACGCAAACAAACAAGAAACTTAACGGGTCTATTGGTTTTATTGGCGTCGAGAAGGAAAAAATCGAAAACAACTATTTAAACACATTGCGGAAAAAGGACTCCAATGAAAAGTCTTCCTTCCTTAACGGTCTGAATAAACAAGATTCCCCTAAATCAGAGCTGTACATAGACTCCAAAAAACATATTCTGGGGAAAAGAAACTCGTTTGAAAAAGAGAACCTTACTACTGATCTAAATGGTTATTCAGACAGTATACACCAAAAAGATAAAATTACTAGTATGGTTCCAGATACAAACACATTGAAAAAAACAAATATGTTTGAAAAAATCTCCAATGAAAAGAGTAACAATAAATTCCACAATGACGACTCCCCAAAAACAGATGCGATTACGCATAATTTATACGACAACACATTGTACTCTTTAAAACCTGTAAAAGCCAATGGCAATAGCATTGTTAATAATAAACGTAATTGGAATATTACGGATGACCCAGATTACGTTGAAGAAAAGACTGATTTAAATAATGATATTAATAAACAGAACGACAATGACGCTGACGTTGTCGTAAAGAGAAGACAGAAGCGAACGGAGAGAAACGCTGATGGCAGGAGAGATTCCCATATTATTGCTCGTCCTCTAAGCACAATGACATCCGCTGACGTTGCCGACGGACTGTTACCCGTATGCCACAAATGTGACAAAACCATAACCAGGTAAAACCCTTTTGTAAATAATAAAAGGTATATTAAAGAAAACACCACGAAGTAAGTTATAGAGCATGTGTGTCTGAGAATTAAGCACGAGTGTTTTCCATTAACAAATTAACTGATAAAAATTATTTTCATTAAAATACTTTGTTAGTTTCCTATTGCCGCTGACGCTGTATCGTTTGGACAGGGGGCCGTTCATAACAGCGTTGGGTCGCATCTGGTGCCCCGAGCACTTCATCTGCGTGAACGCCACGTGCCGGCGTCCGCTGCAGGACATCGGCTTCGTCGAGGAGAACGGCCAGCTCTACTGCGAGTTCTGCTTCGAGCAGTACATCGCGCCCGCGTGCGACAAGTGCCACGCCAAAATCAAGGGCGTAAGTACTTGTGATTTTCGTTTCATTATCGTTATATATTTTGTATCATTTATCTATGCATGTTATTGGAGACAGTTCTTTTTGGTATTTGTTTTTTTTTGTTAAACTGATATCGTGTCTTGCTGCTAGGCAAAAGTCTCTCTGCTGGATTTCCACTCAGTGTCTAGCTTTGATAGAAGTATTATTATCATATAATAAATATTCCATAAAAAGTTCCAATTCTATAACGAGCGCGAATTCTAACCTGCGAACTTTTCCTGCGATTTAAAATTTTGATTTGATTATATTGCGTGTTTTAGGATTGCCTGAACGCAATTGGAAAGCACTTCCACCCGGAGTGCTTCAACTGCGTCTATTGCGGGAAGCTGTTCGGTAACAACCCGTTCTTCTTAGAAGATGGTCTGCCATACTGTGAATCAGGTAATATAACCTATAGTTGACAATGGATGCAAGATATAAATAGATTACGTTATTTAAAACGCATATAACGTACTTAACGCGATATTTCGTCGACTGTGAGTTTAATTAGTTTAAGAGACATTCCTTTGTGCCTTACTCCAATTGAACACACACAGTTGATTTTTTTTAATACCTTTAGGTAACTCCCATCTCAGTCATTAAATTCAGAAACCGCCTGTGGATTAAGCTCTTTTAACGTGCTCAATGAAAAATAATGCCAAATCCCAAACTATATATCCGTATGAATAACGTTTATCCTCTTCCTTATCAATGTAGAATTAAAATGTTAAGGGGTGGTTTCATAGGATATGTATAAACGTAAATTTCCAGATTGGAATGAGCTGTTCACGACGAAATGTTTCGCGTGCGGGTTCCCCGTGGAGGCGGGCGACAGGTGGGTCGAGGCGCTCAACAATAACTACCACAGTCACTGCTTCAACTGCACGGTGCGTATGATGCGATCCTTACTAAATACACACATTCACACTCATCAGGCCAAGGGCCGATTCGCAGCGTCATTGAGATCTGTTGGAGCGTGAGATCGCATAGTCTCATGATGTACGGATGTCAACGATGGCGGGAATCCTTTACTCGTGTTATGGCAACTTAGACGGAAATTTTCTAGAGACTCCTTACAATGGCAATATTTGTGCTGTTTTCCTAAATGAGAAATGTTCAATATTTCGCGGTGTTACACACGGGTGACATGCTACCGACGACAGAGGTAACTGCAGTTAAAATACTGCACTACCGAGACATGGCTTAGTAGAATAAGGTGGCCAGACCGGACCATGGAAGGCAATGTTCCTAGTAAGGCCTTCAATGGTTCATCCATCTTAGTTGGCATTATGACCTTTGTGATAACAATTTGAGGCCTTGCCCTTAGACGGCGTTGCCGGTTGGAAGACCTGAGAAATTGCAGTCTTAAGGTAATTCGAGTCGGGTATAAAATAAAACGCATTTCGAACATAATTGATGCCATGGAAGCAAACAATGCCCTCTTTGTGTTTTTATGGAAAACCAACCGACTCGAATCACCTTAAGTCGATTTAGTTAGCGAAATTGTCACTACGCGAGTAAAGGTTGAGAATCAAGACCCTATTATCAAATTGTATCATTACTTATGAAAATAAAAATATTTCCTCCTTTAAACTCAAATCTTGAAATATTATATAAATATGTAAATACCTACCTACATGAAATAGTCAAACTGTGAAACATTTCAGTTCAAAGTATAATTTTGATGACACGAATTTCCGGCATTATCTTTTCTCCTGTAACAGAATAATTTTCTCTGACACAGTAACTCCTCTGGTCCATGCAGTAATCCCTTGGTACACGAAATCATGCACATTGAGGTTTCGAGATGAAGTTTTTATGTAATAAATAATGTGTCTATCTCGAAATCGCAGTGTAAATAATTATCCATCCAGTGCAAAGTGGATCCAAGTTTCCGAGAAGAGTAAAGTTACTTTTACAGGCACATTTCCGATGTCCAATACTAGTAATTCAGATACCTACTTTCGATTTTTCAGTCTTAAAAGCGGCTACGAACCTGAGGCTTCTTTCTGACATTTTGATAATTTCACCATGTATATTTTAAGGATAGGTATAATGAAATCAGTATAACTTTGTATACCGTACCGATTCCTTTACACACAGTTCATTGCGTCTAGCGTTACTCACTAAGCCAATGAGTATGTGACAAACAGATATCATCATACGCAGTAACATCAGAGTTAAGTTTTATCCAATTAACAATTACTTGTCATGCGTGAGTGTTCCCCATAGAATAATATTAACTGTGTATATTAGTAGTTATCCCTATATATAACAATCTGTTTATGGTTACCAAGCTTCCCAAAGTTCAGGAAGACACGTCATGACCGATTGTCCCGTCAGCTGCTTGACTTGTCCCCGGCAATGCTTTTGTTTCGTCAAAATATACGAGTTTGAATGACATATACATCGAGTTAGTAGTAGCATCGTTTGGCTATTTTATGTACCTACGTACACATGACACATTCAATGAATTGTTTGTTAAACTGGTTCGGATCTCCATAGAAATGTTTATAGTACTGTAGCTCATTTACATTAGTGAAGCTATATCAATTCATTGAAATTACATACGATAATGTACCTCGATTTGTTTTAATACATATGTAGATGTGTTCTTACTAATTAAACAACATAGTCTGTCCCGTATCAAGGTCATCGTCACGATCGTTTCACTATTTCCAGGTGTGCAAAAAGAACCTCGAAGGACAGAGCTTCTTCGCTAAGGGAGGACGACCCTTCTGCAAGACACACGCCCGCTAAGTGCAACCACGTAATATACAACTCTGATACTGTTTATTCGACGACCACTTTCCGGCCCGTCTCTCCCCTGCCGCGCTCGCCGGGCGGCTCCGCGTCGCCGCAGAGGACGCGCAAGTTGGAAACGCCCCTCCACTTCGATGGAGGACTGTTTTCCGACATCCGGAGCCGCGACGGCAAGCTGCTCAGCAAGGTCACCGTCGACCGCGTGCACTGCGCCTCGCGCTGTGACGTCACCGACTCGCCCTCCTACCAGAGCGTCGGCGTCCGAGGCGCGGACTACGTGGACGATATCGTCAAAACCGAGACCATCACCAACGAGGAGGTCATCAAGGTCAAGTTCACCCCGGTGCCGCTGGAGTTCGGCGGCCCCCCGCGGCTGCTCACGCCGTCTCAGTTCAACGATCGGCCGCAGTCGCCGGTTCCGTTCATCAAAAACGGATACGAGGATCTGCAGAGCTACAAGATCGTCAATTCCATTTGCAAGGAGAAGCTCTTTGAGAGTAACGATCTTTCAAAGAGTTTGGACGGCCTCGATGTTATGGACTCGATCAGGAGATCTCCCAGCCCTCTGATGAGCTATCTAGCGTCGGAGCCTATCAGGAGATCGCCCAGTCCTCTAGCGAGCTTCCTGACGTCGGAGCCGGTAAAGAGATCGCCGAGCCCTCTGGCGAATTTCCTTGTGTCAGAGCAGATGACCAAGATAGACCACTACTTGCAAGAGAGTTTGGACGCGTGCGCGGGGAGCGGGGTCGCCACCCGGGGGTCTCCGCTCCTGCAGGTCGAGGGAGAGACGCGAAGGGAAGTGAAAGAAACACAAATGAAACGGCAAGAGAATAAACTCGAAGCTAGTGCGATTAATTCGACGAGTGGTTGCCGAAAGGAAAACGTGACGAACTATGAGACTCGATCGTACGCGCCGACCGAAGTCTCTTCGGTGGAAGAGTTTAAGAAGACGTCTAAAATAAACAGTGTCAAAGAGAAGGAACCGGGAGTCTTGCGCGCTATTTATAATATGCCCATACACTATCATGCCATCGTTCTATGTTTCTTCTTAATTGTATATAATCTTATTTATCAATACGTTAAGGAAAATTGTCATGGTAAAAAATAATACGTGTTAAACTCAAAATTACCAATATTTAGTCAAATATGAATGCATATTAAACTAGTCATCGAGTTACTTATGTACTTTCAAAGAAGTAATTTTGAATGTTGGTACACGACACCTATACGCATATTGTTATAAGATGTTGAGTACAGAAAACCAATACCTATATACTTAACCGACAGATGTACATAATTAAAGTTAACCAATAACTCACTCACCTTTGTGTATGAGTAATATATAAATTAACAATTGGTGCTTATTAAATGCTCGCATTAAACTGATTATATATCTGTTTTCTATAATATTTAAGGAAGAATATTAAGTGCCATAAACAAGTGATTAAAACTAGCCGTTTTCTTGTTTTTATAATTTATGGCACTAAGTAACTTTCTTAAAATTGAAGGCTTTGTATACAGCTTCCGGAATGTTGCCAGTAAACTAATACTAACAAAGTACAGTCACACTAACATGCCATGTTGCGACGCCATCGGGATCGTGAATACAATTTGTATCATAATAATTATGGTGTTGCAACGGTGTGTGACGAAAGCTTAGTAGTTATTTTAATAATATTTGGTTAATTTATGAATGATGAAAAAAATGATAAATCCGACAATGATTGGTGCACCAAATGGAAGTAATAAGTACATCATGTTTAGATATAATCTTAGCCATTTAACTATCTTAATGAGGTATTAATATTGTTAATGTTTATTTTAATGAATATAGCCCATTATAATACAGTTAAATTTACCATTTTCTGATAGTTAATGTTAGTTTTAAGAACTTAACTGTAGCAACATTTTATTATGACATGGACATAATGTAAGAGAGAATTCAAAATTTGCTGTTTTTGTTGATAGTAATCTTAATCAACCGGATATATTTATTTTAGACATTATTACAATTATCATTAGATTGATAAGCAATTCTGAGCTTAAATAAAATATTTTCTTGTAATATTGTTTTATTTATGTTTATTTTAGTTTTCAGAAAATAATGCATAGGGTGTATGTGGTGTATGTATGTATCATATTGAAGGATCACAATGTCATAGTCTTCAGAATATTATGCTCAAGCTAAATGATAACACTGCCATACAGAACATAAAGGAGAGTAAGTTCAATTCAACCAGAAACATATTCACTTATTGTACTTTAGGTCAGGGGTCTTCCAAGGGCCAAGAATGTTTTTTTATTGCATAGTGGACTGTATCGTAGATATTTATAACGATTTTTTTAATTAAGTAAAAATTAGCCCACATTCTATTATACAAAAAATCAGGTAATCAATTAATTAGCTATATTAGTTGCGGGCTGCAGATGAAACCTCGGGCCGCGGATTGAAGACCCCTGCTTAGGTTATACATGACAGAATATTACATTACACAACTAGGGTGGTAATGCAAAGAAGGGCCGAGATCGCAGATGTTTGCGGCCCGAGCTGCAAGCGAGGGACGTAAATATGCGATCGAGGGCTTTCTTTATTACCTCCCGTATTGTGTACATAATTTTATGTCTACACTTGGCCAGAAAGCGGCTTTTTCCGTAGGCGCAGCGTGCGGAAAAAGCCACTTCATGGCCAGGTATGGCATAAGAATAATTACAACTACAATCATCAACATAATCCTCAGAAAAGAGACTGATAAATCATTAGATTTAATTTTTCCCTTAAAACCTGGATATTTTAACCCTTTCAAAGCTAGGGGATGGAATCTCGATCTCGAAATCGCGTTTTTTTGGTAAGTCGCTCGGCGCTTGTCAAAAATAGTTAAGTATATACTCAATTCCTAGGTAATTTTGATGAAAATAACTAATTTTTAATCACTTTGTCAAATCTCGATCTCGTCGAGTTTAATTGCGATCTCGAAAGTCTGATGGTTGAAATCTCGAAATACCCAATCTTGAAACAGATTTTTTCCACGAGATCTCTAATCCGCTCATTCCCAAAATACCTCATTCCTAAAATACCATATTTTTAAAATACCGGATTCTTGATACACCAGATTCTCCGTATACAAGATTCCCAAAATAACACACCCAACAAAGTGATTTAGATCCTTGAGTAACTTACGATTTTATAATCTAGTGTAACGGGAATGTGGTAAGACAGGAATCTCATAAATCGAAAGTCTGGTTTTTGAAAAATCTGGTATTTCGGGAATGCGGTATTTTGGACACGAGCGATGCCAATAACAGCTTAATCCTTCACAGAGTGTAGAGCCATACAGATCTATATTCTATATGCACCAGCATAAAGTTCAATTTCGTTTTTGACACTGTTATGACATGACATCTGTTTTACAACTGTTATGTTTGGCATTGCATTGAATAGGGAATGCAATTTCGAACCGAGATTGGCGATTAGAGGCATTGAACCTGTGGTTTGGATATACCCATTGTTGGCATTGAGACAAGAGTTAATAGGCAGGTAAGACCAAGATGACACCCAAATCCTTTAATAATAATAAATAGTACATTGTGTATCTAGGGCGGTAAGTAAGGAATTACAAATGAGTGTTTGTTATAAGCCCGAGGTGAAACCGAGGGCTTTAATAACACGAGTTTGTAATTCCTTTATCGCCCGTGGCACACACAATGTTTTTCATCACTTGTGAGGAAATCTTAATAATATAACCTTACTAATCGCCCCAGTATGACAAGAAAATATTAAAACTGACAGTGACATTAGTGACATAATGTCCATAGACAATGCGAATGTTAAGTCACGTTCGGAAACCATAGGGGTAACGGCCATTTTAGTTGATTTTATATTTGCAAAATAAAGAAATACATTATTTAAACATTTAATTAATGTTACCGAAATATATGTTTACATGTATTTGCAATAACAGTTATCTTTAAATAAATATTTCAGTGATAAAAGTTAAAAAAGTAAGTTGGCGTTTTCTTTGAACATGACAAATAAGAGTAAAACAGAACCAGCGTTTCAAATTAAAAAAGAAAACCATTACGCCCTAGGGTGTAATAGGCCATTTACGGCCCGCAGAACCTACGTGTAATGACACCATTTTCGAGCAAGTGTGATGAAAAATATATTACTTAGATTTACAATACATACCTAAATAGATATTTTTCTTTGCAATTTAAAATAGGTAAAGAATATTTATTAATTTTAAATAGTAAAGGACATGTGCTAGATATTTGTGACAGCTAAATTAAAGTTCCATTCATGAACCTACTTTATTTACTAATATAATTACAACTATGCAGAAACATTTGACATTAAACTACAAACAAATATACAACTTTGTACAAAATACTACAATTTGAGTTTACCTACTTATTCCTTAGGGACTGGGTCAGTTGGGTCAAATGATATTTTCACTTCACCATCACCCAGCATAAAACTTGCCACTCTGAAAAGATATATTAAATTTAAATGCCATAACTCGCACTCTTAACAACAAATAATGATTATCACCAGACCTCGGCAGGGGTGAGCCATTTTTACATCATTAATAAGCTAACTGTCAGTTAAGAACGCACTTTAAATAAAAAAGCCCTTCTACATCCTCAGTGAGTAATGTGAAATTGTACATTAAAATAAAATGAAAAGTTTTTCTGCATACTCCCTAAACACACATTCATTTGTTTTGATGGTGACGTAAAGATCGTCGTAAAAAGGCAGCCTAAATAAAATAATTTAATTAGTTAATAAATTACACCACATCTACCATTGAATGACAAGATATGTCCACAATATGCAAACTCTACAAATCAGCTCACCCCTGTCGAGGTCTGATTATCACTTCTCATGTAATGCAGTGTGAACAATACAAGAGTTTCAGAATAATAAATATCAGAATCAGAATGTGTCGGCACATCTCTAATCCAGTAACAATTTGAAATAAGTGTATGTACAAATGTACAAATATTTCAGTCAACAAGAGTCAGTCATTTACATGCAAGGAAAAATTTATGTAGTATTAAGTCTGTATTAATATTACCTTTTCCACTCAACTCCAAGTCCAATAAAAGTAAACGTTAAGAATCCGTGCCATAGCACTGTTACTCCGGGTATAGGTTGTCTTTTATGCCCAAAATTTTTATAACTTCTTGAATTATTAGGGATTGAAGATCTTGCAAATAATTGTTTCATTTTATTACTAAACATTTTTGTTAACTATATTAAATGAAACATTTGTTTACGAACCCGCATAGGTTACAAATTAGAATAGAATTGACTTGACATTTATCAAATTTGACGTTGACGTTTGCGTTCGGATATTATCGGCCATTCTCCAGAAATATGTCTGCGTCTAATTCACGCGTCTCCATACATTTAGCATGAAAACAAAAGGAAAGTAAATTTTTGGTCAGCCGTTATTAAAATTGATCCGCAAAAAAAAAATAAGCAGTTAAATCATTTGGGCAGCATACAAAGATTTGGCTGGCAATAAATAAAATCGGGCGGCAACTCTTGTTCAGCAAACAGTTTAAAAACGGTTAACATTTTAACCAATATTAATCTGCTTTTTTTATCATTTGGCTGCCTAATAAACAGTCGAGCTGCAAAATAATTACTTGGGTAGCAAGATTTTACAATTGGTCAGCAGAGAGTTTAATTGAGATATACAGGGTGTTACTGTGATATATACTGGGTGTCACTGTGATATATACAGGGTGTCACTGTGTTATATACAGGGTGTCACTGTGATAGATACAGGATGTCACTGTGATATATACAGGGTGTCACTGTGTTATATACAGGGTGTCACTGTAATATATACAGGGTGCCATTGTGTTATATACAGGGTGTCACTGTGATAGATACAGGATGTCACTGTCAGCAGAGAAAACATGTCTGTAAGCAGTTTAATTGAAATATACAGGGTGTCACTGTGATATATACTGGGTGTCACTGTGATATATACAGGGTGTCACTATGTTTTATACAGGGTGTCACTGTGTTGGATACAGGATGACACTGTGATATATACAGGGTGTCACTGTGTTATATACAGGGTGTCACTGTAATGTATACAGGGTGTCACTCTAAAAACGAAACAGCTCCCAAAAATAGGTAGGTTAGGGTTATTTTTTTTTGATGACCCTAAAACGAAACGGCTCCCAAAAATAAGTAGGTTAGGGTTATTTTTTTTGATGACCCTAAAAACGAAACGGCTCCCAAAAATAGGTAGGTTAGGGTTATTTTCTTTTTGATGACCCTAAAAACGAAAGTGACACCCTGTATACATTACAATGACACCCTGTATATAACACAGTGACACTATGTATATATCACAGTGACACCCTGTATATATCACAGTGACATCCTGTCCTGTATCTATCACAGTGACACTCTGTATATATCACAGTATCACTCTGTATCTATCACAGTGACACCCTGTATATATCACAGTTACATCCTGTATCTATCACAGTTACACCCTGTATATAACACAGTGACACCCTGTATATATCACAGTGACACCTGCTACTTGACAGCTGACAATTACCGAATGACAAAATGCGCACACGATTGGCGGCAAAATAGTTGCGCCCAGTTAGGTTTTATTGCCCCCTTTTTTTTGATGAACAAAATGAAATATTTTGCTTACCTACTGATTGCTTACCAAAATTTGATTTACCGTAGATCGCTTAATGCAGCTCAAATATTTAATTTGCTGACCAAAATAATTTAGAGCAGATCAGTATATCATTAATTGCAGCCTGATTTATAAATGTTTGCTTACCATAAGTTGCTTACCAACTAGCTATTTTGGCTGACCAAATACATATTTCTGCTGACCAAAATATGAATATTTTGCTGATCGATTAAATGATACCCAAAACAAAACTTTGGTGACCGATTACAACCCCGATACCGATATATTATATCGGTATCGCCGATTATATACAACCGATATATTGAAGAGCGCGAAATGAATTTGGTGTCCGTCAAGATAGCGTACACCGTAAAGATATTCAAAATCTGATGCAGCCAATAAATAGTACCCAAATAGTACCCACGAAATACCTAGGTGAAAAAAATAGTACCCTTAAACTTTTCGAAATATAAGGCCTGTTCACGGTGTACGCTACCGGGCGTCAAGCTGGCGTACACCGTTTGTATCTCTGGAACGGCTTTGTTTTTGGAAACGCTTTATATCTCAAAAAATAGTACCCAAATAGTACCCTATGTCGCGACGCCTCGCGAAATATCATTTTGTACATAGCAACATTTCCCGCATCTTTATCATAGTCTATGGTAAGACAATTGAATTTGACGTTTTACTAACTGTTTTTATAGTTTCAATTCTGTTTGAGAATAATTGTTAAAATAAGTGATTTGTGTCGTCTAAACTCCACGCCGACGCTTGCAGCTGATATAAAGCTAAGTGTGCCATGCTTTGTCGACTCTATTTATTATTCATGTGTTGACGTTGAGTCTTGTTCAATTCTAATTCTAGCCTTCATGAGTGTGACTTATTAACCAACATTTTATAAGGAGAAAACTAATGGCATGTTGTGGATCTGTCCACTTCGATGACTAGGGACTTACGTCGTGACCTCCGGTCGTGAGGTCCGACCTGGCTGTCTTGCATGGGCCTGCATCAGGGTCCATGGGTAAGACAGCAGGCACGAGGTGCATTGCATACGTATTAAGGTAGGGACTTACGTCGGGACTTCGGTCCGACCTGGCCGTTCTGCATGGGCTTGCATCAGAGCCCATGGGTAGGACGGCAGGCACTATGATGTGCATTCTGGTCTGGACTCCGTCCGACCTAGCCGTTCTGCATGGGCTTGCATCAGAGCCCATGGGTAGGACGGCAGGCACTATGATGTGCATTCTGGTCTGGACTCCGTCCGACCTAGCCGTTCTGCATGGGCTTGCATCATAGCCCATGGGTAGAGCGGCAGGCACTATGATGTGCAGTACGTTGGGACTGTGTCCGTTTTAGCTGTCTTGCATGGGCCAGCAAGAAGGCCCGTGGGTAAGACAGTGCGTACTATGATGTGACTTAACGCGACTATACGCTATGTGCTATATTTCACACTCTTTGCAATGTCTGATGTCTATATATGTTTACCAGTTTAAGTTGGTTGAGCCAACCTGTAAGACTTAGCATTAGCACTCCTTCATAGTCGTACAAAGCATTTCTTGGGGGCTTCTTTGAAGTCACAAATATATTCTCACCACAGATGGTGTACGGTCTACCGCGGCATCTCATACAAGAGCTGAAGGCTATTAAGTTGATGATGATCTTGGGGCGTGGAGTTCACAGGAATTGAGGTATGAGTACACACAATTATTCTAGCAATTGCCATCGATAACATGCGGCGTAATGATATAGAACTCATGGCATGTATTGTCCTTTGTCTCTGCGCCAGTTTAGCCGCAGTAACTAATATTCATAATAAGCGAAGCAGATCATACTATAACCATTTTAACGCGTGGAGACACCCTAGGGCCCTTCAATTTCATTTCTCTAGCTATCGTAGAAGCTGAGATATAGTGAGCTCTTTCTATAAGAAATTTCCGGGTACGCCAGCTTGACGGTGTGAAATTTTCAACACCGTTAAGTCATGGAATATCTTGGCTTCTACGATATCTAGAGAAATGAAATTTTAGGGCCCTAGGGTACTATTTGGGTACTATTTTTTGAGATATAAAGCGTTTCCAAAAACAAAGCCGTTCCAGAGATACAAACGGTGTACGCCAGCTTGACGCCCGGTAGCGTACACCGTGAACAGGCCCTATATTTCGAAAAGTTTAAGGGTACTATTTTTTCACCTAGGTATTTCGTCGGTACTATTTGGGTACTATTTATTGGCTGCATCAGATTCTGAATATTTTTACGGTGTACGCTATCTTGACGGACACAGAATTTGCTGTATGAAAAAAAATCTACAAAAAGTAATTTCAATCGCTGACTTAATTTATGTATGTGATATGTGCAATGATATAGTATATTACACAACTAGGGTAGTAATATAAAGAAAGGCCGAGATCACAGATGTTTGTGACCCGAGCCGCAGGCGAGGGACTTAAATATGCGATCGAGGGCTTTCTTCATTACCTCCCGTGTTGTGCACATCATTTTATATCTATAATTGGCCAGAAAGCGACTTTTTCCGAACGCGTAGCGTGCGGAAAAAGCCACTTTATGGCCAGGTGTGGCATAAATTACTATGTCAGTTATATCTGTGGTTCATAATTAATTCGTTTTTTTTTTTAATTGTGAGTAGACATGTGCGCCGATCAAAAAATTGTCGGCGGCGGCGTTTGGCCAAAAATCGGCGGCGGCGGCGTATTTTCGGCGTGAAATCGGCGTGATTGAAACATGATTTCACACAGCGAAAAACCGTAATTCAGGGACACAGTTATCTAAAATATCGCCGTACATCACCTTAAACTCTGATTTAATGTTATAAACCTATATTTTTACAAAAAAAATTGAAATAAAATGGTTAAAATTTGCGTTTTTTGCCTTTTTGGCACTAGTGATCATAACGTTACGATGCCAAAGCCATCTACTGAGGGAAAGTGACCCATGCTTCATCTTGGTTCTACATGGCACATCTTCGGCCTATTCGAGAGGTTTTAGGCCTTATCAGACATTATTTATTCGAGCTATATGGTATGGCATTACCACTTGGTTATTCGGAGCTACATCAATTAAATAGTGCTTATACGGATTTCCTCATTTCTACGGAGCAACTTAGGTTCACACACGTCATCACTGCCTGTATGAGAGAAGTTCACTGGCCAAACGCCTATAGTTACAGGATCTAAAGCGTCGCGAGGACGAACTTAAGTTTTTCCAACGTTACCCAAACAGACCAAAATTAGATTAAGTACCACAAAAAGGCTTGTTTTTTTCGATTTTTGGGACTTTACTGTCATCTTTCGAAAGCTTCCATGTAATTCCATATTCTCCATAAGAGCGCGTGACCAAGGTACCTCGAGGCCGAATCTCTAATACGGTTCTGTACTGGAAAAACATATAAGTAGCAGCAGACATAAGCAAACCACAGCTCTCAGTAGCTCTAACAAAAGTATAGTAAACTAGGTTAATAAACCAGCAAACAAAATGATTAAAAAGGGCAGAGCTCAAACTGGCTGGACTACCAGCTACAAATAACTTGCCATTCACTTTGATGGACACTTTAGTTCCTCTGTTGCCCAATATCTTCCTGAACTCAAATATTGCCAAATGCTTAGAAATGGGCCGAACTAAAAATAATAAAAAATATGCTCAACGACCCCTGTGTTTATAAGACGAAAGTTATGTCGAACTCCCTGATCCCAGTCGGTCTTGGGGCAGTTAACCTTGAAGTTGTCTAGGACGAGAACTACGAATACACATATGTAACTGAAACATACACTCCAGTTCTTCTCTCTCACCATGTCTCAATGTCTCAAGAATAGTTTTTGACTAGTGACGAGATATCCAGTAGACGTTTAGTCTTTCACCTTCATAAATAGGGTCTAGTCACTCAATGTTCCATAGAGAGAGCTATGCTTGGAGTTTACGTTACCAAATTAGTAAATCCGTTTCGTTCCGTTTCCAAAGAACCTACTTAGGTGACATAACTCTAGCAAGATGAGGTGGTAATGGACTGGGCATATAGCTCGAGCAACAATGACCGATGGGATGGAAAGGTTCCCAAAGGGAGACCACGAATCTGAAGGAAGATGGAGCGTGGGTTGGCCTCCACAAAATGATCTGAGGACATGTTTAAGTTCGTCGGCATTCGATCAAGAGATTTTAACTAGCCTCTGCCGTCTTTTGAAATCCTACGAGAGGATAATAAAAAAAAACGTTATCCAAAAATGGGATGAACCTAGATTTCAACAGAGTATATGCCATGAACTGCTAGAACAAAGTGTTAAATAAGGTTAGATTTGATATTTGGTACGAAAATCTGCTTTTGCAATAAATTTTTATCCACGCCGATTTCACGCCGATCAGAAATCGGCGGCGGCGGCGTGGCCAAAAAAGCCGGCGGCGGCGGCGCGCCGGCGCGGCGCACACCTCTAGTATGGAGTGCCCCCCCTAGATTTTTTTATTTTTATTATTTAACTACCAAACTTAGTAGCGGCATCTACAAGACATCTATATTCCAAATTTCATCAGTATAGGTCTTGTAGTTTTTGAGTAAAATGCCTGTGACATACGGACGGACGGACGGACGGACGGACGGACGGACGGACGGACGGACGGACATGACGAAACTATAAGGGTTCCTTTTTAGCCATTTTGGCTACGGAACCCTAAAAAGAGTTTACAGACACTAAAGTCTAATCTTACGGAAGACCCGGAACTGGCAAAACCCTTTACGGCTGATGAAGTCCACCTCGCAGTCAAACGTCTACAAGCCGGAAAGTCTGCCGGTGCGGATGGAATCTACAACGAATTTTTGGTCAGACTGGGGCCGAACACTATCAAATGGCTGTCTCTTTTTTTCTCAGATGTTCTCAGTTCCAATAGACTCCCCAAGATGTTTAAGGAATCGAAGGTGATTGCTCTTTTAAAGCCAGGAAAAAGCGACAACGATCCCTGCAGCTATCGTCCTATTGCTCTGCTGAGTAACAGCTACAAACTTCTGGAGAAGCTAATTTACCAGCGAATAGCGCCTCTCATAGATCGCGTGGTTCCGGTGGAACAGGCGGGATTCCGAGCGGGACGGAGTTGCACAGATCAGGCCTTGTCTCTAACTACTCACCTGGAAAACGGCTTCCAGAACGGACTTAAATCTGGGGCGGTGTTTGTGGACTTAACTGCAGCCTATGACACAGTATGGAGAGAAGGATTACTGTTCAAGCTGCTGTCAGTAGTCCCTAGCTTGCCTATCTGGAAATTAGTCTCAAATATGCTCACCCAGCGGAGTTTTAGTGTGCATTTGGGTTCTCAGGTGAGCAGCGCCAGAAAGCTGAACAATGGCCTGCCTCAGGGCTCGGTATTGGCTCCCATTTTATTCAACTTGTACATTCACGACCTGCCACACACGAACTCGAGAAAATTTATCTACGCTGACGATATATGTCTCATAACACAGGCCAAGAATTTCGAGAATCTCGAATCAACGCTATCTGGCGATATGGAGACACTAGCTAAGTACTTCAGAATTTGGCGCCTAACACCGAGTACTAGCAAAACCGAGTCGTGTTGCTTCCACTTAAACAACCAACTAGACATGTACGCCGATCAAAAAATTGTCGGCGGCGGCGTTTGGCCAAAAATCGGCGGCGGCGGCGTATTTTCGGCGTGAAATCGGCGTGATTGAAACATGATTTCACACAGCGAAAAACCGTAATTCAGGGACACAGTTATCTAAAATATCGCCGTACATCACCTTAAACTCTGATTTAATGTTATAAACCTATATTTTTACAAAAAAAATTGAAATAAAATGGTTAAAATTTGCGTTTTTTGCCTTTTTGGCACTAGTGATCATAACGTTACGATGCCAAAGCCATCTACTGAGGGAAAGTGACCCATGCTTCATCTTGGTTCTACATGGCACATCTTCGGCCTATTCGAGAGGTTTTAGGCCTTATCAGACATTATTTATTCGAGCTATATGGTATGGCATTACCACTTGGTTATTCGGAGCTACATCAATTAAATAGTGCTTATACGGATTTCCTCATTTCTACGGAGCAACTTAGGTTCACACACGTCATCACTGCCTGTATGAGAGAAGTTCACTGGCCAAACGCCTATAGTTACAGGATCTAAAGCGTCGCGAGGACGAACTTAAGTTTTTCCAACGTTACCCAAACAGACCAAAATTAGATTAAGTACCACAAAAAGGCTTGTTTTTTTCGATTTTTGGGACTTTACTGTCATCTTTCGAAAGCTTCCATGTAATTCCATATTCTCCATAAGAGCGCGTGACCAAGGTACCTCGAGGCCGAATCTCTAATACGGTTCTGTACTGGAAAAACATATAAGTAGCAGCAGACATAAGCAAACCACAGCTCTCAGTAGCTCTAACAAAAGTATAGTAAACTAGGTTAATAAACCAGCAAACAAAATGATTAAAAAGGGCAGAGCTCAAACTGGCTGGACTACCAGCTACAAATAACTTGCCATTCACTTTGATGGACACTTTAGTTCCTCTGTTGCCCAATATCTTCCTGAACTCAAATATTGCCAAATGCTTAGAAATGGGCCGAACTAAAAATAATAAAAAATATGCTCAACGACCCCTGTGTTTATAAGACGAAAGTTATGTCGAACTCCCTGATCCCAGTCGGTCTTGGGGCAGTTAACCTTGAAGTTGTCTAGGACGAGAACTACGAATACACATATGTAACTGAAACATACACTCCAGTTCTTCTCTCTCACCATGTCTCAATGTCTCAAGAATAGTTTTTGACTAGTGACGAGATATCCAGTAGACGTTTAGTCTTTCACCTTCATAAATAGGGTCTAGTCACTCAATGTTCCATAGAGAGAGCTATGCTTGGAGTTTACGTTACCAAATTAGTAAATCCGTTTCGTTCCGTTTCCAAAGAACCTACTTAGGTGACATAACTCTAGCAAGATGAGGTGGTAATGGACTGGGCATATAGCTCGAGCAACAATGACCGATGGGATGGAAAGGTTCCCAAAGGGAGACCACGAATCTGAAGGAAGATGGAGCGTGGGTTGGCCTCCACAAAATGATCTGAGGACATGTTTAAGTTCGTCGGCATTCGATCAAGAGATTTTAACTAGCCTCTGCCGTCTTTTGAAATCCTACGAGAGGATAATAAAAAAAAACGTTATCCAAAAATGGGATGAACCTAGATTTCAACAGAGTATATGCCATGAACTGCTAGAACAAAGTGTTAAATAAGGTTAGATTTGATATTTGGTACGAAAATCTGCTTTTGCAATAAATTTTTATCCACGCCGATTTCACGCCGATCAGAAATCGGCGGCGGCGGCGTGGCCAAAAAAGCCGGCGGCGGCGGCGCGCCGGCGCGGCGCACACCTCTAATTGTGAGTTGATAATTTATTTATTTTTACTTTACACTTTCAAGGTTGACTTGAGTTAGCTAAATAATGAATGAATTGAACTTCAGATATTTGTATGCCCTTATTATGGTGCGTACACACAAGCCAACGAACGCCAACGAATGGGCTTCGCCGGCCTTCGTTGGCCCAGTGTGGACGATTTAGTAAACGCCAACGAAGGTTCGTCGGCGTTGGCTACCGCACGTTAGTTGAGTGCGTTCAATGCGTTCTTTGGATGCACCTTCAATAATCAACGAATGTGAGACACACGGCCAACTAAAGGTGGATTTAGACCAAACGAATTCTAACACAATCTAACCCCACTCTGTGTGCACACAAAGAATTTGGTAGAGTGGGGTTAGAATGTGTTAGAATTCGTTTGGTCTAAATCCACCTTAAGGCCAACGCAAACAAATTTGTTGGCGTTCGTTGGTCTGGTGTGTACGCAGTTGACCGAGAACCAACGAACGTGCGACAGCCAACGCCGACCAACGTTCGTTGGCTTGGTGTGGACGCAGCATTTGTTAAACCGACCACACACGGCCAACGAAGGCCAACGCAAACCCATTCGATGGCGTTCGTTGGTCTGGTGTGTACGCAGTTGACCGAGAGCCAACGAACGTGCGATAGCCAACGCCGACCAACGTTCGTTGGCCTGTGTGTACGCACCATTAGACCTAAAACTTGGCTTTATTTAACAGAGACCGCCGTTTATTTACTACAATAATCGGTATTGTATCGGCAAAATTATGTATCGTTACATCCCTAAAGAACGCTCTCAGAAGGTGCGGCGGATCCGCCGCCGAGTCTGTAATGTTTTTTTACGTTACACCTAGCCATAAAGTGGCTTTTACCGCACGCTACGCGTACGGACTACGGATAAAGCCGCTTTCTGGCCAAGTACATTCAAAAAATGATGTACACAACACGGGAGGTAATAGTAATAAAGAAAGCCCTCAATGGCATACTTCTGCGATCTCTGCCTTTCTTTACTTTACCACCCTAGTTGTGTAATGTACTAATTCCGCATCGATGTGGTTATAATAGTAAGACTTGCTCAGTTGAAAATCTCGTACTAATTGTGGTTGTTCAGCGGGCGCACGGCCGAAGCAATGCGGAATCGCCGCGTACGAAACGCGAGCAGTGGTCGTTACATGAGTTTAAAATGAGACAGACTTTTGCGTCCTTAAGCTGCGTTTCCTTCCACTAGAGCTGTGCGAGGAAAAAATCCACCAATCAACGTGCATAGCCTCGCTCAGCGGGGCCCGGTATTGGAGGATTTTCCCTCGCACACCGCTCCGCTACCTCGCTCGCACAGCTCTGGTGGAAACGCAGCCTTATACTTTGACCGGGCAGAAGGGGGTAATAAAAAAACTGATGTTATAGTCAAATATTTTTTTTTTATTAAGAGGCGGCTTATATATCTAGATAAAACAACTTCTCTTATGACTTTAATTACCTACAATATACGAGAAACGCGAAAATTAAACGAATAAGATAGCTTATAATAATTACCTAGTATTTACAAGTTAGGACTTATTTACCAGAGCAAAATTAAGGGCTTTGAAACTACCATATATATGGAACAATTTAGACAATGCGATAACTTTGGAAAACAGGGTTTTTTTTATAAAACATTTGAAGCATGGCGTTATAAAAAATATATTGTCAAATATGATACTAAAAAATTAAAGCACTGGAAAGTTATCAACAACACCTAACATTATGACTACCCATGACATGAGTTTAAATTATCCAATCATGCATTTATGTCAAAAAACTTTAATTTCATGTTAGAAAAACGTCCTTAAAAATAAAATCAATAGGCTTAATGCCTAAAATATTAATAAAATATTATTTCTAAATGTATAAGGGAAATGCATCAGGAAACAAGATTTACACTTTAACATGTCCAATGCAATTGTAATATTTCTTTGTAAACTCAAGGCTCATACATCAAATAAGCTTTTTCTACAACAGGGAGATTTCTAAAATATACAAAATATTGTTTGCAAGGGCAGTGGTATGAAAATTAAATACTGTGAAATACTGGGTGGCATATCATTAAACTTGTGCTTATCTTTGCCTTGGACATGAACAGAAAAAAGTATAAACCGTCCTAGTCGCCATCATCAAACAGTCTGCTAGCGAACTCCGATTTATCGGCACTTGAGAAAGGAGGACGGTGGGCATTGGCATGTTCAATTCAATTTTTAGGGTTCCGTACCCCAAAAGGAAAAAACGGAACCCTTATATGATCACTCGTGTGTCTGTCTGTCACAGCCAATTTGCTCCGAAAGTACTGAACCGATTGAGTTAAAATTTGGTACATATATTAAGGTTAATGACCCAAACACGGACGTGTCACGGAAAAATATGAATTTTAATCATGGGGGCCACTTTTGGGGGGTCAACTAGAAAATTAAAAAAAAGTTAGCAAACTATGACGTGACATATTAAATGAAAGGGCTTACTGTGAGAATCTCAAATGTTTTTTTTATAAATAGTTTTGAAATTATTTAAGAAAATAGGCAAAAATTGGCGTGTTATGCCCCTCTATTGTCTGTTTGATCCTCGGAGCTTGCGCGCGGACTGTTTTTCCATGATGTAGGTACCCTTTGAGACCCTAAAATGTACAGTTTTTCTTATAGACCTGGGCTCCAAGAGGTTAGTCCTCGAACTTGATGGAGTGGACTCCCGTGTCGATGGCGCCGCCGCGGTAAGAGCCCCGCTTCTTCTTCGTTTTCTCATGTTTGAACGACTTGCCTCGCGTGTGCCTCAAGTCCTGGTTCGCGCGTTCGCCCCACGAGCCGCGAGAACCGCTCTAGAGAACAAAATTTAACGTTAATAACTAATGAAATGAGATTGTGAATTTTCAGATGAAATAAAAGCTTTTTAGGCATTATTTTTCGGGTGACATTGACAATCTAGGAGCTAGGAGTCTAGGCTAGGGGTTGGAGGGTTTGGTTTGGAGTCTATTTCAGGTAGGTACTGCTATCAGAAAAACCATTTGTCTTAAGTCTGATAAAAAATAAGCTAATCAAAATTGAACAAATTATGTAATCCTAAACTCGCAGTATACACTAGTTACAAGCTCACCTATTATTTAATCGAATGTGATTTTCTTGTTCTGATTGTTGTCTCCTCCATCAAAGCTTTTTCGGTCATTGAATCCCCCCTTGTTGAATCCTCCCCGGTTGCCGCCCCACGAGTTTCGGTCTCCGCCCCGGCCCCCGCGGTCCCCACCTCGGCCTCCACGGTCCCCGCCGCGCCCCCCGCGGTTGAAGCCCCCGCGCCCGCCGCGGTCGAACCCTCCCCGGCCGCCTCTTCCACCCCTATCGCCGAATCCTCCGCGACCACCTCGGCCTCTGTCGAAGCCTCCTCGACCTCCCCTATCGAACCCGCCGCGACCTCCCCTATCGAACCCGCGACCCCTGAAGCCACCCCGGTCGCCCCCTCGGCCGCGGAACCCGCCTCGACCACCGAACCCAGACTTGAAACCGCCAGATTCCTCGTTCTCATCGCCGTCTTCGTTTTCACCCTCCTGAGGGAGAGAGAGGCTTATAAAATATACACCAAGACAACCCTATGTAGTGCACGGTTAGTTAATAAAGTAAATGCCCGAAATTATAAGCCACTAAATTACATTTCCGACTATAACGAGGGTTATTTCGCTTGTACATAGAGTTGCCTTGGCTTGTCAAATTTGTGGGCATTTACCTTAGCGTCGAATGAATTATCCTTAAGTCTAGGGTCCACTTCTACTTTTTCTTCAGCCACGCGACGGAATGGAGTCGGTCTATTATTTTCGCTGGGAGTAGAAGTGTTGTTTGAGGTACCCTAGAAGATATCGTGGATTTAATTTCGATAAAAGTTTCGGATTTATTTTCCATATTGGCAAATCTATTATGTTAAGTTGAAGAGTGATCATAATTCTGTAAACAACAATGATAAAAATTTGGCGATGAATATTATATGACCATCCTTGAGGACTATTTAATGCTCAAGATGATAAGGTTCCTTTGGACGCCACAGAACCTGCCTTTCGGACGCCCATGATGCGACTTTAATATGTATGGTTGCAAAGAAGTGAAAACGGAAAATGACGCACCTTCACAAAGTTGCTGTATGGTTTCTTGGCTGGCGTGGCTTCACTGCCTGATGCTTTCCTTTTTCTTCCAGCCTGTAATAAATGAAATTATACTGGATAGTTAACATTCGAAGTTGAACACATAGTGCAGGGTTATATATAACCTAACAAAAGATTACTACCAGTTAAAATTTACTATTAAGTATCAAAATACTTAGAAGGTATGAAGTTCAATGGTCAACTACCTCCTCTTTTAGAGTTTGGTTAATTTATGATTACTTGTTGAAAGCGCAAAAATAAGTGCGGCTTGGTTTGGTTAGTCTATTTCTGAGTTGTATTTGTTAGTGCAGACTTATTTAAACTGACAATAGGTTATTATTAGGCATTTTGCTCATGATTTGATAACAATTTTTTTTTAGACTTTCTAATGCATAATTAATCTGTATACTTATTAATTTTTAGGTCCACAAAGATGTCTAATATCTTTATAATCTTAGTCAAAGACAATGTTTTAACAGCCCTGTTCTGCCATCCTAATATCCTGAGCTTCATATGGAAATTCATTGAGAACTTTTCTATGCAGCAATACCCTTACCTCATACCTGATGGTGCATTTATTGCAGACTAAAGGACCCGCCTGCAACTTCTGTCGCGGACGTGAAATAAGTCGGATAAAAAGTATCCTTTGGATAATCTACTTGTATACTAAAATTTCATGGAAATCAGTTCCGTAGTTTTTGCATGATGCGCGAACTAACATGACATTTTTACGGTTTTATTATATGTATAGATGAGAAAAACTCTGAAAAAGAAATGTCATTTATACCTGCTGATTTTCTTCTTGGCTAAATGACAACTTCGCTGCCTTTTTCGGGGGTTCATCTTCATCGGAATCATCTTCAGATGAAGATTCTTGTTTCTTTGCTGGTGTAGCCTTTGCCTTCGCTGCAGGTTTTTCATCATCACTGGAGTCACTATCGTCATCAGAAGAATCTTTCTTCGCAGCAACCTTAGCAGGGGTAGCTGCAGGCTTAGCGGGAGTCTTCTGCGCTGGTTTTTCATCTTCACTGCTGTCATCACTGTCTTCCGAAGAGGAATCCTTCTTAGCAGCTTTAGCTACTGGCTTAGATGGAGTAACCTTAGGTTTTGGTTTTTCATCTTCACTACTGTCATCATCAGATGAAGATTCTGCTTTTTTAGCTGGAGCAACTTTAGCAGCTGGTTTGACTGGGGCCTTAGCAGCTTGTTTAGGTTTCTCATCTTCACTTGAATCATCAGATGATGAAGACTTAGCCTTCTTAGCTGGTGGAGCTTTAGCAGGTGTCTTCACTGGAGTCTTGGCAGCTTGCTTTGGCTTGTCATCATCATCACTTGAGTCATCATCAGATGAAGAATCTGCCTTTTTGGCCGGTGTTGGCTTTGCTGGTGCCTTAGCTGGAGCCTTAGCAGCTTGCTTGGGTTTTTCATCTTCACTGCTATCATCATCAGATGAAGAATCAGCTTTTTTAGGAGGTGCTGGTTTTGCAGGAGTCTTCACTGGGGTCTTAGCAGCTTGTTTAGGTGTCTCATCTTCACTGTCATCGCTATCTGAAGAAGAATCTTGTTTCTTGGCTGGGGTGGGTTTAGCCGGGGTAGCCTTTGGTGCCGGTTTGTCATCCTCGCTGGAGTCATCAGATGAAGATGATGCCTGTTTCTTGGCTGCAGGTTTAGGTACATTGACTTGTGGCTTTACTGGTTGTTTCTTGGGCTTGGATGTGGCGTCGTCACTGCTATCACTGTCATCTGATGACTTCGCTTTCTTAGGTGCAGGCTTAGCTGGTGTCTGTGCTGCCTTCGGTTTCTGAAATAATGATATTTTTTTAATAGTGTTCAATTAAAAGGTCAATCATTATAAAATACAGTGATATCAGAGGTAGTGACGAAATTGATTGTTATAAAATCACAGATTTTTCATAAGCAATTGTAACATCATTATAAATCAAACTATAAATCCAGATAATGTTTGGTATTAGGGATGTAACGATACATAATTTTGCCGATACGATACCGATATTTCTAGTAAATTATCGGCGATACCGATATCTTAACTAACTAATGAAGTATGAACTTCAGATTTATTATTTTTATGTCCTTATTATACCTAAAACTTAGCTATAATTAACAGAGAGTCAACCTTGAAGGTGTTAAGTAAAAATAAATAAATTGTCAACACAAAACTATTTTTTTTATTATGAAACAAATATATAATTAACATAGTAATTATTATTGCACAAGGTAATAGACCAATATATAAATTAAGTCATTAATTGAAATTACTTTTTGCAGTTTTTTTTTCATACAACAAATTCTTATAGCGCTCTTCAAATATCGGTTGTATATAATCGGCGATACCGATATATCGGTATCGGTATCGTTACATCCCTATTTGGTATCAACAGGAATGAAAAAGTAAAGAAATTTTCTGTGTACCTGTGCTGGTTTTTGTTCATCTTCAGAGCTGTCTGAGTCTGAGGATTCTTGTTTTTTCTTGGCAGCAGGTGGATTGCCATTCACCGCAGGCTTGGGTGCTGGCTTCTGTTGTGCCTCATCGTCACTGGAGTCATCTGATGAACTGAAATTACAACTTTTTAATAACACAGTCAACCTAGTAGGCTTATGAAGCTGGAGCTACGAAGCAGGTTCATGGTATGGGCAAATATTTGTGTTATAAGCACAAGAGATTGTTCCTGAGTCATGATGTCTATCGGGTTCGGTTCAGGAGGTCCAAGTTGTGTTTAGGCATAGTAAGCGAAATGCCTTTGTTGTATATTGTCCAGGTAGAGAGATGTCTTAATGTGTAAAATATCCTCATTGCAATATTCCATAGTAGATGAAAGGACTTGGTTGTAAAACGTCTTAATGTTTTAAAGTTTTAATAGGCAATTGGGCCAGATGATCATAACAACCAATGTGGTAGAACGTCTAGATTGCATAATGGTAATACATAATTTTATTATTACCTCACAAGTATTCCAAAATCCTTATCCTTATTTTATGCTCCCAAGAATAGATCATTTGTCAAATTACATAGTTAACAAGTTCATCTTTTGTAAATCCATCTATTCAGGATAGATTGAAAACATTATCAATAATCTGTACAACCTAGTCATTTCATAACTATAACGTTTTACGTATTTGGGCATTTTGCAATTAAGACATTTTGCCGATCTAGACCTTTTGCTAAGAGGAGCATTCCATGAAAATATTTCGTAAGGGACACCACCGTTTTAATACTTTCGAGAAATAACTTCAGGAAGCTAATTATCAGCATTGTAATATCATAACTCGGCTTTAAGATTGGTAGTGTTTCTTAGCAGCTAATACGTTTTATTAGGGTAGCTGCCATAGCGTTTCGTAAGGGACAAAAAGTTGATGTTTTCATGGAATGCTCCAAGATAGTTCTTATACAATTAAGTTGTTCTGCCTACTTGCGCATTTCACGAATTAGACGTTTTGCCAAGTCTTTATAAAACTAAGCCTTATTGCATACCATGACAACATACAATTTTGACCTCCTCAACCGAACCCTTTCCATCTATTAAAGCAGTGTTTTACAACGTGTGGGTCGCGACCCCCTGGGGGGTCGCGAGTCTTCTTTAGGGGGGTCGCAAGAGTTCTAGAGGACTACTTCAATAAAAAATTCGATAAAGTTAAAAAATATAGATTTCATGTATGTCACATGATCAAAAAGTGAAGGGGCGAGGGTCGCAACAAATTTTTTCGTACCAGGGCGGTCGTGTCATGAAAAAGGTTGAAAACCACTGTATTAAAGTATACATTTATCGATATAAATATGTATATTGGCGTCTAGTAGCCATAGTACAAAGATAGCTTAGTTAGGGGCTAGGTTGATTTGTGTAAGATACCCCAATATTTATTTATTTAACATATTTTCTAACGTGCGACGTGCATTGCACATAACTGAATTTGAAAAAGTTATCATTAGTATTAACAACGCTATTTACACAACACGTAGTGACATAACCTAAAAAGTGACAAATGTTTTTCTCACCTTTCTGCTGGTTTTTTGGCCGGCGCCTTTTTCAAGCAGTCTGTTAGTATACTGACCAATGTAGGCAAGTTTTTCGCGCGTGGTTTCTGAAATAAGTACAATTACATGAAGACTGGTCTTTAAATGTTTTATGTTACCTATATCTTAGATCGCATCAGAGGTAGTGACGATTGTTAACTTCAATCACAGTGTGTCATGTAACAATTAACATCATAGTTGGCCAGGATAGCTCAAATATGGCTCAAGTACAGTATTTGAGGTTTCTCATGATCAGTACATATATGTTAGACACGTATACATCTGCAAATGGTCGCCGTTGACTGGAAACGTACAATAGTAATAGTGGTCAGTGCACGTGGACTAAACAATGAAATAGTAATAGAAGAAGCGGAATAGTGGAAACGGCAAGTGCAAAGTTGCAACTAAAACTGATCATGGTGTATTTAATCACATGTGGTATAATTTAAATACTAGTTCATGTCCAAGGATGCGTGCGGCGTTACCTGGATTTGATTTGCAAAATGTTACTGGAAAAACGTTTATGCAGGCGCCGGGTACTGGTCGAACACGTGTGGGATGCCCACACGTGGTTTTTGGTTAAAGAACTCACCGCTTTAGTTTTCTTCAAAATCTCAGCAGCTAGAGATTTATCCACACCGAGCATAAACTGGTGTATCAAAGACAGGGCCTCTGCTTGAATATGTGCTGGAACTGCCATTTTTATCTTTTAATTACTAAATTAATTTTATTTCAGCGAGACGCGCGGCCTCTTGTCTCGTCCGCGACGGCACAGATTATAAATATTTAACTTACTAAATTATCAAGCTGTCACAGATCTATGAGTGCAGATGAATTTTGTATTCTTATCATTGTTACCAACATTATCACACTACTGAGAGCAAAAAAAAAAACGATCAGATTAGATCACTGTGCGTATACCACCAATGTTGCCAGTCATTAAATGTGTCTATGGTAAGAAACAATGTTTTTTTTTTAATTCACTAATCTGTGAAAAATCAGATTGGGTTTGACAGTAGACGAGTAACTAATAATTTTTATTGATATTTTCGTGTAGAGCTATGATAATTACATGAAATGTAAATCTTCTTGACTGCTAACATCTTAACTCTTCGCGGAAACGTTGATTCACGTTAAACAATAGTGTCATTAGAAGACAGTGTCATGTATTCGGATGGTTGCTTTGTCGATATTCGATGCGAGTGCAAGTTATCTAGTTTTTTGTAATTCTGTAATGTTATGAGTGCTCTATTGAGCTTTATATCACAATGCCAGTACAGCAGATTAATGTTAAGAATACGTCGGAAATTGAGAGTTGGGAATGGAATGGTGGTTGTGGGCGAGAGGCGATCAGGGGAGGGTCGGACAGCAGTCGAACGTCGTGTAGCAACTCGAGCGGAGATATCTGCCGCATCTGCCACTGCGAGAGCGAGGTGCACAACCCGCTTCTGGCGCCCTGCTACTGCTCAGGTTAGCCACTGCTCTTCAGACGATATGACATCATAGTGCCTATCATGAATCCTTTAAAAATAACATCAAAACACGTCACGCGTCGGTATCCTCATCTGGTTGCTCAATCAGTACATTTGCATGTCAATAAACATCTGTGTGGTATGTTTGGATCAATCCTATTTATGTGATCAAAGGACATTCTATGAAATTAAATTGCCATGAAAGATGTTGAGTGTTTGCTTGGGTGGGAATTGTATAAACAAATTTTTGTGTAGCATTGGCTGTAACTCTGACAAACATATTACAACATAATGGAATAGAGTTGACATTGACTTGTTAGCAGGTGTTAGTGAAATGATACACTGTGTACACAATATCAAGGTCTTGGTTTAAGGTCTAGTAACAAACTTCATATATAACAATGAAAATATTATAAATAAACTTTATTTCACAAGGGCTTAAAGTAAGGATTCTTAACACATTCACATTGGCATATCTAGGGTTATTTTTAGGGCTGGGGCCTGGTTCCTGAGATGCCATTATTTAGGTGTCCATTGTGGAATTCCATATCGGTAACCCTACATCCTGGGGTGGGCACTGTACCATACTGGGATGGGTACGGCCCACCAGGCTCCCCTCTATATACGCCTTGGTGAAAATAATTTCCATACAAAATGAATCTGATAGTCAGGTTTTTGTTGATAGTTTGACTATACTCTGTACTTTTAGGTATTTAAAAAAAAGGTAAACAAAAAAATCACATGACTCGGGTTGTTCACCCAATCAAAGTAATGTTTTGTATCTGTGGCACAATACCACTGGCTGAATGACCCCTGTCACATGGTTTTTTGTTTACCTTTTTTTAAATACCTAAAAGTGTACTGAGTATATGTATACTATCTCCTCTCCTCCTATAGGTTTAGATTGTATTTTTTTTGGGCCTGCCTATAATTTAAATATAATTCTAATGAATAATTAAAGTGCATTAGTGGATTACAGTTATTATCAAATTTTTCTGCTGAAAATGTGAGCACACTGGCTCTGTTTGCACTTGTTAAAAACCCTTGGGAAGAAAAGATTTCTATATCACTTTATTCACTATAAAAATACAAAATGAATATTTTTTATACCTTTTATATTTATATCAATATGCTTCAGAATATTGGCCCCAAAAACCAATTTTTTTCAAATATTGTTACAGGAAGCTTGAAGTTTGTCCACCAAAGTTGCCTGCAGCAATGGCTGACAGCGTCAGAGACCAGGTCCTGTGAGCTGTGCAAGTTCAACTTCATAATGCACACCAAAATAAAACCCTTCAATGAGGTAAGTTTATTTTTAAAACAACTCGTTTATTTGATGAGTGTCTTTGCCAAGAGCTTCCCCCTTTTGATGATTTTTGATGAACCTTATTATAAAAAATTTACAATAAAGATAAGTAGTAGCAGTAAAATTAAGAAAAATTTGTTATAGCATTTTGTACTATGACCTGGTAGTATTTGTAGTAGTTACTATCTCTATAATAACTAGTTAGTGCAAAATGAATATGCTGATGCATAAAATTAGGCACCTTTTTAGTGCTATTGCATTTCGATATTCAGAAAATCGCGAAAAACGGCCCACCCTAATGCAGGCATGATAATTGTTTTCAGAACTATTGTTTAAAGCCATTGCGTCAATACAAATAAATAATACATACGGTGCTAAAATCATAACCCTCCTTTTTGCTTCGCCGTAGTCGGGTAAAAAAATAATGACATAAAAATCTTCAAACGGCTATATATAGCGTTGAAAGGTCAAAACAAACAAATAAATTATCGCACGGGATCAACTTCTGTTTGGATAATAAACATTTTATAGGTAGTTTCACGGGAGTTGAGGCCACGCACACAACAACACTGTCATGTAATGACAGCGAGATTTTGAAATTACTGTTCTTTTTTCGTACCGATAGCAGGTTCAACAGTGAATTGCAAGATAGACCAAAAAGTTTGTTTAAACTATTGACTTGTGTTTATTTACTCACTCATTCATTTCATTCATTCACTTTTTTTGCAATGAGTACTTCATGTAGCTGTGTGTGTAATCATTCACCTCAACTCTCGTGAAATTACCATAAATGCCAGTATTGTTAACAGTTGGATTACCTACTAGTCTAACTTATGTTTAAAGTTCAAGGACATTAAAATAATTTACCGAACGGAGCCTCACTAACATAGAACTGAAGCATGTCTAGTCCGCCGGCTACCTATAGTACCTATGTGTGTGTGCTGCTCGCAATAGGAAAAAACTAGTTGATGTGTGCTTGCGGCTCGTAAGTACAAGCAGACGGCTTACTAGAAGTTGCTTCTGTTCGAGCGAGGCTCCGTCCGGCTATTTATTGTAAGGTCCTTGATAAAGTTAATAATTTGTGTGTCCAACTTTGGTGCTATAGTAGTACAGTCAAGTGTAAAAATATGGGTGCATACAAATAGATGTCCGGATACACTAGCAGTGACAATAAGAGCTTTGTACCATATTTTTTTTTTTTTATTTATTGGAGAACAAACAGAAACAAGTGTTCACAGCTGGTTGATTTTTCTAAACACTAAAGTTAGAAATATACACTTATTTCCTTAACAGCTCTCACTAAGACAGATTTATTTATAAAACGATTTATTCGATATTTGTTTTTGGACTTGACCATACTATACTTACCTCTTCTGTGGGTTCTATGGCTTGCAGTCTACTTATTTTATTGAACTTTTATTTGTTAGCGTTTATCCGTGGCTTCGCCCCCGTTATTTCCCGTTATTATCCAACCGGGATAAAAAAGTATTCTGTGTTTCAATTAAGGACCACCTGGTCTTATTGTATGCCTAATTTCATCTCAATCCATTCAACGGTTACCGCGTTTTTTAGTAAAAAACATCCAAAACTCCAAATATTAGTAGGAGTAGGATAAATACGCGCTGGACAGAAACCCGTGGGGGCAGATCATCCGATCCAGATGCAACCCTGATGCTGACCACCAGGGGTCGGATAACGGTATTTTCTCCATACAAAAATACCGGTATTTTTCCGTTCTTTTCGTTCCTTGGTTTATTTTTTTAATCAGACAAGCTAATAATACGAAGTTATTACCTATTTACATTATTGAGACCTACATAATAGTATTTTATGCAACAGGTGTATAAGTTAATACTCAAAAAATGCGAATGGCGCGAATTGCGAGCAAATAGAGACGCCATGAGCGTTTTTTGACTTAATCATACAACGTTGCATACAATACTTTTTCTACGACTAGGTTTTAAAATATAAAATACAAAATTAAACATAGCTCGCAAACAGACAGTATGTGTCTATGGTATTTTATTTTAATTTGACGTATACTCGCTAGTGACACGCAGTGACGATATTAAAAATACTTTTTTTATGTTGGCATCAATGAATTTAGTTCGTAAAGTTTCGTTTTTCTTAAAAACCGTAGGAACTTAATTGTTTGTTAAGTTGGTAGTTGTGCATTTTTATCGTAAAGTTAGAATTGAGCGCTTAATCCTTGACCTAAGTTTAACCTAGATTTAGAAGTCTGTGGCTGCTAACAGTATCGTTTTGGGACTATAACGACACTAGTGCTGTTATGGGGAATAGAGTATAGACTTCTCTGAACTCACATTATGTATGTTCTTATATTAGTGTTCGGGACCAAGTAAAAGACAGATAAAAGTACAGGAGTACAAAAAAAGCATAAAATAATTCAAAATATTGGGCTGTTCCGAGCCCTGCCACGATCCTTAGACATGAGGGACCGACCCCAGAGAGAGAGGATAAATATTAGTAGGAGTACGATGATAGGAAGGATTGCATTTCTTCATAAACATCCAAATAACATCCGGGAAAATAATTCTGAACCTAGTTTACCCAGTTGCTTTGCTTTTCGGCCATTCTCACGAAGTATATCTGCGGTCACCTAATTACCGGGACGCTGTTTTCATACTAAATGTATTGAGACGCGGTAATTAGACGCAGTCATACTTCGTGAGAATGGCCGTTTTATATTTTGATTTTAATAAGAAACCCTAATTAACAAAAGTTCCCGGTCGCGCTTGGCTATTTGCAATAAACTTTAAAAATGTTTAATCGATTTCGAAGTAATTTTTCAGTGCGTGTAGTTTAATACATTTAATTCCCGAAGGGCACTTAATCATCATTCATAAATAAACCTATTATATGAAGGTATTGAGTCTAGTTTAACTAGCTTTGCTTATTAATAATTAACACGTAAGATAACATTAACATTTTCAAAAGACCTGACTTCAAATTAACATATTGAAAAAAAAAGTTACTATAAAAACTCAATTTCTCCAATATTGAATCAGATCCTGACAAAACATCTAGGAGGACTCTTTAAAAAAAAAATTAGATCGATTTTCCAAATCGGTCTAGCCGTTTTCGAGTTAAAGGACAATATAATATAAAAAAAAAATCCGATGTGCGAACTTTTCCTTTTTGAAGTTGGTAGGTAATAAACGAAATTCCTGGGTGCACAACTGGGTTTTTAGGGTTCCGTAGCCAAAATGGCTAAAAAGGAACCCTTATAGTTTCGTCATGTCCGTCCGTCCGTCCGTCCGTCCGTCCGTATGTCACAGGCATTTTACTCAAAAACTACAAGACCTATACTGATGAAATTTGGAATATAGATGTCTTGTAGATGCCGCAACTAAGTTTGGTAGTTAAATAAAAAAATAAAAAAATCTAGGGGGGCACTATATACATGTAACAGAAGCTAAAAATTTTTTTTTTTACAAAATGTCAACGTGTGGTACATAGTTGGACAGCTCTTTTGAAAACATTTTAAGGTTCTTAAGTAATGTTTTTGATTAAGTGAATACCTTTGGAAATAATCGCTCCGAAAGTTGTGAAAATTGTGTCCCCCCCTCTATCTTCTAAACCGTGTGTCCGAAAAATATTAAAAAAATTACAAAGATAACGCTCAATTAAAACTTTCAACGAAAATTATTTTCAACAAGATCGGATTAACCGTTTTTGAGTTATTGCCGATAAACTGCGCTTCTCAACAAAAGGACGTAATTGCTATGAAGATACGCTCTTTTGTTGTTGTACTTTTTTACATCGTATTTTTTACCTTATAGTTACGGATATGGAACCCTACACTGAGCATGGTCCGACATGCTCTTGGCCAGTTATTTTTGTTTCCGGTTAGCTTTGTAAGTACTGCACCGATTTTGATAAGGCCGTAATTGTCCTTTATCTTATTTAAGGGGATAGTTAATAATTTAATTTATGTAAAATATGTATATTATGTTTATGTTGATGTATTCCTCGGGGCAAGTATCTAGCGAGTAACTTTGTTCTTGTTCTATTATCGAATATGGTAATTTCAATATATGTTATTACATGTTTCTGCCACAAAACAACCATTCATTGCTTTGTTGCCACAAGCACACGAGGCGTCTTAGTGCTAGTTACTGCACTTCTGCAACCTTTTATATTAGAGGTTGTGTGCTACAGTGTATAGCTGTATTATTTTAGTTTCTATTGTTTATTCTTATAAATTAGTTGGTTGGTATAAAAATCTCGGTGTTGTAGAAACTTATAAATAAGTCACTGTCAAAAAAATATATTTTAGAGACATTTTTTTTATTGCCGACTTTACCTTTTTTGTATTATAATAGCAAACTGCATGTCTAAACGGCCATTCTCACGAAGTATGTCTGCGGTCACCTAATTACCGTGACGTTGTTTTCATACTAAATGTATGGAGACGCGGTAATTAGACGCAGTCATACTTCGTGAGAATGGCCGTAAACTCATCAAATGAGCCCAAACTCGATGAGCATATCTGTTTAGTTTAAGAGTTCCTATGGCCACCTTCTGACTCCATCATCAGGCCAGCTCCGTTGCACATGCGTGGTACCATATTATTGCAATGTCACCGATTTACGGAAGTACACCACATTAAAGCCCAAACTATCGTCAGTGCTTCTAATTTAGCTTCCAAGATTGACTCTTTACCCAAAGAAACATATAGTAAGTAAGAATTATCTAAGGTGTCCGAATGTTCGCAAAGAGAATGAACAAGCATTAGGACACCTTAGATAATTCTTACTATACAGAAACACCAAGTCAAAATTAAATAATTTATTTGTCATAAATAATTTAATCAGTAATAATATAAATCGTGTTTCAAATAAAAGTATATCAATATTAAAATAATAACTAGAAACTAAATACTTAATAGTAACCTAACAAGAACCAACATTAATTTAATATAATCATATGTTATTTATGAAATTTCCAAGACAAATTGTGACGTTCCACGGGAAAAGGTACCTTATGGTTGGTATTGAGTTAAGCACAGATCCTAAATCTGTGTTAAATAAGCTATCTAATACAAAAAGAATCACGACCCTAAGTCCCATACTTTTTTTTTAAAAAACATCAAACCTGCACATGCTAAAATTGCACTTTTGAGAAATCGTCAAAAGAAGTTTGAAACTAATTTTAAGTATGTTCCCGTTGGAAGTTATGGAGATGATGATTGATTATGTATCTCAAGGTATTTTTGTTTGGAAATCAGTAATGGTTTTTTTAATGTGACTTCCAGGTCGTGAAAAATCAGCCTTTGATTACAGCAAGTCGCTTCTGAGAAAGAAATTAAAAAAAAAAAAAATCGGCCTGTTCTTTAACATATTGTAATCTCTTACCATTGTATATAGTTAGAGATATTAGACTGCACATTTTGGGATAGAAATAAAATCACATTGTTAACGAAATATTTTTATTTTAATTAAAATGTCATTTTTATTATATGTTTCATCATTCCTATAATATTCACAATTTTCGTATAATGAGGTCTAAATTATATTTAATCAGTCTACACAAGTATCTCAAAAGTGTCATTATTATTCTACAAGTCGTATTTTTTTAGTTATAAACGATTGAAGTTACGTAAAAATCACAAATTATTCCCATACATTTGAGAAAAGGTACCTTATGGCGGGCCATAAGCAAAAAATATTGATAATTACAGTATGGCACGATATTTACATTATTTATTGACAAATCTTGTAATAAGACAGAAAACTGAAGAAAAAAGGTTATTAGAAATTTACTTCAAATCTTGACCAATTAAGAGTAATTCTCAAATGTGACGTCTTACGTGAAAAGGTACCTTATGAGGGTTTCTAGTTACGGAGATATTCAATGTTGTGTAAAAATTGTGTTTTTTTTATTATGTATTTCCATTTAGTAAAATATATGTTACGACACGTCTTTGCCTATCTTTATTTTTGTTATAGGCGAATTAAAGGCTGAATAATATGCTTCTACAGTTTAGTACAAAATACTTTATGGCGGTGTAATTTAAAAATGTTAGAAATACTTGTCGTAACTTGCTCAGTTTTTGTCCTTCATACCGCCGTGCCGTGGTATTATTTTGGCTACACCGCCAGTACCGCCACGCATCTGTCCTACTCTCACCAACATTTTACGTATCGTTCTCTCTCCGTCTTGCTGGCCGCTCGGAGTCTCAGCCGGCCGGCATGAGCAGTATTTGCTTACCTTTTCGTTCGAATAGTTGTGAGAAGTGTTCGTCGTGGATTTTAGCGTATTTTAAATTAAAAAGATTATTTTTCTTAAGTGGTCAAAAATTATAGAAACCGCCAAAAAATGTATTTTTTCGTAAATTTTTCGAAAAAATGAATAAAAACCTTTTTATAAAATGGTCAAAAATGATAGGCATTCGCCAAAAGTGTTTTTTATTTTTGTAATTTTTTTGAAAAAAAACAAGGTTTTTCTAAAATGGTCAAAAAGTTTCATGATTCGCCAAAAACACGTTTTTATGTTTAAAAAAAAATGTTTTTAAGACTTTTTCTAAAAAGGTTGAAAGGGAAACATGACAAAGTGGTAAAAAATTATAGAAACCGCAAAAAAAGTCTATTTTTGTAAGATTTTTCGAAAAAAAAATTAAAAAACTTTTTCTATAATGGTCAAAAATGATGGGCATTCGCCAGTGTTTTTTTTTTATTTTTGTCAATTTTTAAAAAAAAAACAAGGTCTTTCTAAAAATGGTCAAAAAGTTATACGATTGGTCAGAAACACTTTTTTATCTGTTTTAAAAAAATGTTTAATAATTAAAAATTTAAAGAAACGACATACAAATGTATTTATTTTTATTTTAAATTTTTTTTCAATTCCGAATCTGTGGCACCCAGTGGCCCTTTCCTTCCAAATTTTCAGCTTTCTAGGATCATTTCGAAAATTTTTGCTTACCATTATGCAGGCCGCATGCTTGTTTGCCACCGTCGTGGTATAAAAAAGAAATAAGCAAAAGTTGCTAGTAAATTTTATTAATGAATTTTATCAACAGCTTTATCATTTTTGTATGTGATCCGCCATAAGGTACCTTTTCTACTAAACTTTGAACCCAATTTTTATATAGAAAAAAATAACGTACAGCAGTGAAACCAAGCTACAAATACACGTCTATTCCTATATTTTACAATCTTGCATAAAAGAAAAAAATGATGATTTTGAAGGATTTCACAAAAGCGTTCATATCTCCGTAACTAGAAACCCTCATAAGGTACCTTTTCACGTAGGACGTCACAATTAATTCATGTAATTCTCCTAATATTTACGTTAACACACATAATCAACACACTCGCAAATCATTTCTATCCTTGCAAAAATCATCCACCGAGTAAAGTAATTGTAAAAATAAACCGAATGCTATGCTGTTGATAACCACCACTTCCTAGTAATGCAGTAGGTCTCAAAGGGGAATAACTAGAGACATAGTAAAAGGATTCATCCCACAGCAAAGCCTTTAACGAAATTTCAACCTTCAGATTGAGACTTAAGGCTGGTATTTCGTTGAAAACTTTGACGTGTTGGATTATTCTCCCTTAATTGCATTTATTTCGAGGCTAGCTACAGAATGAGTAATAGTACTGATTGTAATATTTATTCGTAAAATGCAACACCTCATGAGGAAAACTATAATACGTGATTACTTTTCTTGCGTAATGTATTTTTACTGGAAAAAAGTAGTCAGACTTGTATATACATAGATTAATCAATACTTATATGTCGTACTTAGGCAAAAAGTATTGCTTAACTAGAAGTCAATGAGACACGACGCTTCGCTAGATTGACTGGTTGTCATTCTCGTTCCAAAATAGCATCAAAGAGGCGCGTTGCGCCGTCATATATGATCTATGTTGCCTGGAAACACTGGTACCGAGTATAAAAAAATATTTTCATCACATTTGCTCGTAAAGGGTGTTATAACAAGCGCGCTTATAGACCAACTCGAGCCGATTTACCTCCCGTGGGTTACAAATATCTATAACTCCCACGGGAGGAAAAACTGTATGAAAATCTATAACTCCCTCGAGAGTTATGAGTTTAGTTTTAAAAGTCGTACGTCATTTCAGACTAAGGAGGTTTCAAATCAGCCAAGGTTTATTTCCCATCTTCAAAACATAGCTACAAAACCAATTTTAGTGTATATAAAACCTATATGGTATATTTCACTATTATTTTAGTATTTTTTGCAATTATTTTAATGCAATTAAATTAATTTAGTTTCAAATTTTATTTTGAAAATCCGTACAATCTGGCGGTATTGCCTGTAAAGTTTGAAAACTAAACGCAGTTTTTAGCATTATCTGTGGAGGACTATAATGAAGAAGTTGACAATAAATATTTTGATTTCTGTTTTATTTATTTTTTCCTCGCAAATGTGATGAAAAACATTGTGTGTATCACGGGCAGTAAGAGGATTACAAACTCGAGTCATTAAAAGCCCTCCGCCTACGGCGTCGGGCTCCTAATAGACTCTCGTTAGTAATCCCCTTCTTACTACCCTCGGTGCACAATGTACTATATCTCTGCGGCAATATAACAATTGGAGTTGCTTTGCAATTCAAACAATTGTTAACATTCAAATAATTTGCCTAGACACCATTAAAAAAATATGCTTAAAATACAATTTTTAAAGTACAAGTTTAAGGCTGAAATGACAATGACTCATCCCAGATAATTCCTATTGTCATAATTCACGTATAGATAAATTACCGAGAGCACTGAATTGCATATGTGGTGTTGTGTGCTTACGAGTATAGGCATTCTATATTTGAATGGACTATTTTCCCGTACTATCAGCATATAAAGAGCCCAATCACCTAAAATCCAGTTTTTTGTGAGTTATAAAACAGTGTATTATGAACCGTTATTATACTTATTCTTAACGCGTGTAAAGCTCTGTTAAAAAGAAGTTAATGCTTGCGTAACTATTGCCTATAACAACTCATCGGCATCTCATTAAAATACTTGCGACATGAAAATTATTGCTCCATCAATATCTACGCTCAATTTTATCTATTTACTATCTGATATTTCCTATTATTTCTGTTATCTATAATTCCCGTGATCAATGACTACTAGGTACAGTCAGCATCAAATAGTCTGTAGCATCCAAAGCGCCATAGGTATATATCGCAACACATCTTTATTACTATAAGTAGGTACAGTCAAGTTCTTATAATTCAGAGCAATAATTCAATCAAAAATAAATGAACAAAAACAAAATCTATGCCGTTAACCATAGAGTCGTGTTCACATATTTTTGATCAAAATTTTGCTCAAAAGTATAAGAACTCGACTGTATAAAGATGTGTGACGAATGGCGATATATATGACAATTTGGATGTTACAGACTATTTGATACTGACTGTACCTAGAACACAATAAATAATGTGAGTGAGTTTCCTATAGCCAGTTTCCTATTATTCTTTAAAAAAAGCTTTAGCTCATTGTTTAATAACAGCCTATTCACGAAATTATTGAAGGAAATCTTCTCAATCGCCGCAGAGTGGTCATGGTTGTGGGTTGTTCGGTCCGGGCGTAATCTAAAGTAAATAGCGCGGGATAGTTAGTATAGCTTGGCAACTTCGTTGGTGACACTCACCTGTGTGCTTTTTGTTATGTGCAGCCGTAACTACTTACACAAGTTACCGCCAACACGAACGGGGGCCTCCGGAGGCAGTCTCCGTCGGTCGCCGTTCGTGTTAGCAGTAACTTATGTAATGGCCAGTTCACATTATTCCAGTCCAGCAATCCAGTCCAGTGCTGGAATGCTACTGGAATAATGTGAACCGACACTGGAATGCACTGGAATGTACCCATTCCAGTGAGCATTCCAGTCCAGTGACTGGAGAGACCGTCAACTTTTCATTCCAGCTCACCCAATCCAGCGCCACTGGAAAAGTGTAAACCGTCAATCCAGTGCTGGATTGAACGTTACATAGTGAATACGCGTGGTTGTTTTTGGTAACAGTCTTTAACAACTCTTAAAAGACTGGAATAATGTAAACGATATGCTCCAGTCCACAACTGGACTAGATTAGTCCGCTGGATCACTGGACTGGAATAATGTGAACTGGCCATAAGTAGTTACGGCTACACAGAGCAAAAAGCACACAGGTGAGTGTCACCAACGAAATTGCCAAGCTATAATTCTCTTGGCTTTTATATTTGAACACGACCAAGAGACAGTATAATAGCAGCAATTTTTCTTGTGTGCGCGGTGTGAACGAACGCGCTAAAATAAAATAATTTATTTCTGCAAGTAGGCCCTCAAGGGCTCTTTTACATGTCTTATATTCTTTTCTCTTCTTTTCTTTTGGCCTTTCGGGTAATGACCTTCTGATGAGAAGAAGCGCCGGAAGAAACTCACCAGTCTTCACCATTTCACCATTCACCATTTCTTCACCATTTCTCCATGGTCTTTTTCACCATTTTACAATTATTTTGTTCCAACAATATGGCGTTAATACAAGAGATTTAATTAATACAATACATTAACTTAAAACTACATTTATAGAGATCCAAACAAGACAAATAAAAATTGAAAATAAATTGATACTAAATTTAATGGAGATGTAAAGAGTCTCCAAACGTCAAAATACGAATTGAGAATACTTATTTACTAAATATCTTACAGAAATGTAAAAAAATCTGTGACTCACATGATATAACTTAAAAAAAATTAAAACCATTTTTTCTTAGAGATGTAAATGGTCTCTAAGTGTCAAAACAATTGGCAAGTACAAAAACAGAAAAAAAAACACAACTAATTAAACATTGTTTTAAAATATATCTATTTCTACTATATATATCTATTGCTACAAGCAAAGTTTTATGAATGCGTAAGTGAAGAATGTGCCAGTACGGATTGCACCGTCCGTGTCTCGACCTTGAATAGGGATCGCGCGCTCCGAAAACGGCCAAAGTGTGACTACTTGTCTGTCTTGAACTATACTTTGACGAAGATCGCTTGACCGGACAGGTCAGTCAGGAGAGTAGTATAATATACGCCGCCACCGACAATAACCAGCAACAATTGACCAGTAAATAGAAAGAGATGAAAATATATGACGTGACGGCGATTGTGTTTCCTACAGTCGTCATATTTATAATACTTAGAAGTTAAGGGTAGGTGTTCAGCGTTTTAATTAGCTTGCGTGTCTTGCGTAATCGCTAAGTCGTCGATATTTTGGTGGAGCAGGCGAGGAGAGGCGAGAGAGCAGGTCACGACCTTAGTCGATGCTCTCGCCGTGTTTAATAAGTTAATTAGTGTGTATGGAATTCCCTACGATTACGTATGATGACAGTGTTATGTAATAGTACGATGTAATGGTCACGTATTTAAACTGATGTACATAAGGGAGTATTGGGGACCCTGGGACTGTAAAGGATCCCGTCTGACTAAGAAATTGAGCGTGAGAATTTACGGCGCTTCTCTTGGCTTGCGGTAGGAGCCCTTCGGCCAAAGTAATATAAAGACGAACAAGTAGTCCGACTTCGGTCGTTTATAGTTCGTACCGGATAACAATAGAGTCTAGAACAGAGTTTCTTAAACTTTTTTGGTCACGGACCCCCTACATTATTTCGAAAAACCTTACGGACCCCTACCGAATATAATCAGAGAAAAAGAAAATCAAGGGCACATGAAAGTTTGTGTCGAAGGCATAGCCGCTCTCGTATCACGGACCCCTAAGGGGTCCATGGACCACAGTTTAAGAAACCCTGGTCTAGAAGGACACAGAAGCAGGGATTTCAAACATTTTCTGTAAAGTTGTAATACTTGTAATAATATTTATTTAATGTAAAATTGTAAGACAGTTTGTAAACCAGTAATAAACATTCACTTCTTCGCGATGGTCGAGTGACAGCGCACGCTCAAACGCCTCTTCCACTGCCCCACAGAATCACTCGTATTGAATTGAACGTTACAAATAACTATTCACCGATTAGATACTTAGGAATAGCAAACTGTAACTGAAACAGTATACAATGAGGGTGTTTAGAAATCATAAACCCACCAGCTGGCAGCAGGATGGCAAAAGGTCTTTTTGACAGTAGGCATGACATCTACTGCCAAATAGACCTTTCGCCACCCTGCTGCCAGCTGGTGGGTTTATGATTTCTAAACACCCTCATTGTATACTGTTTCAGTTACAGCTGGTGGATTTCTGATTTCAAAATACCCTCATTAAAACAACATACGAAATTTAATTTTTGACCAACTACTTTAGAAATGTCATTTATTGAATTAGAAATGTCATTTGTCATTTTTTTCTTTTTACCCGACTGCGGCGAAGCCCAAAGGAGGGTAATGTGTTTGACCTGTATGTATGTATGTCCGTTCCTGTGTCCGCTCGTAACTACTCAACGGCACAACCGATTTTGATAAATGATACATCATTGGATTCGTCTTGATGGCGCGAGTGTCACGAGGGTATAAAGTTCGTTAAAATAAACAAAATGGCGGATGGATTTTATGCACTTTTAAAGTGCACCGCGGTCGGGTTTTTTTTAGTTATCTTCTGTCTATTCCTATACGGAACAGACTGTAGGAGCGCGCGACTCGTATTCACACAGACGCGCAATATTACGTCTGTGTCAGTGCGATCCATACTAGACCGTCCTTACGCATTTTTATTTATTTGCTTGTAGTGCGTCCGTACACGGCGCGCACACATTCAAGCGCGCGATGTTCCTTTTGTAGGAAGACAAAATACTGCTGTTATACTGTGCCTCGGGCTAGGGTCCGCTTGGCTTGTCGTAAATGACCCCTGTAGATACTGTAAGGAAAAATTGCCTGAATGTCGGCTGTCTCTTGGCTTTGGCTTATTATTAAAAATTAGACGTCACCCGGAACGTTATCCGCAAAAATAAAGAATTAATATGACTTTTTGTTGCACTGTTCTTAATAGAAAAAGTCTCCTGGAACCCTTCCTTAGATAAACTATAGTACATTACTTAACTAGGGCGGTAAAATAAAGAATGTCTCAGATCGCAGGTATTTGACGCCCGAGCCGAAGGCAAGGGCGATAAAATCTGGGGCTTTCTTTATTACCGCCCGTGGTAAGTACAACATTTTATGTCTCCCCAGACCATGAAGTGGGATTTTCCGCACGCGTAGCGGGCGGTTATTGCCACTTTATGGCCAGGTGTGACGTAAAAAACTAAGATAGTTAGAACAGCAGCGACAGGTATTTCTTTTATGTACTTTAGTACATTACACAACTAGGGTGATAATACAAAGAGAGGCCGAGATCGCAGAAGTTTGCGGCCCGAGCTGCAAGCGAGGGACATAAATACGCGATCGAGGGCTTTCTTTATTACCTCCCGTGTTGTGTACATCATTTTAGGTCTATAGGCACGCTGCTGCGCGTACGGAAAAAGCCGCTTTCTGGCCAGGTGTGGCATAATAGTATTTTATGCAACAGTTGTATAAGTGGGTTCAAAAAATGCGAATTGCGTGAGTTGCGATACGAGCCGCGAATGCGGCGAGTATCGCAAATAGAGACGCAATGAGCGTTTTTTGACTTAATTATACAACGTTGCATACAATACTTTTTCTACGACGAGGTTTTAAATTATAAAATACAATCATAACCTGGAATCAAGGCAAATATGACGTTTGACTGACAGTATGTTTCTATGGTAAACTTTTTCTTTTAATTTAAAATATACTTAAATTAAAAATCCTTTTTTTATGTTGGCATCAATGAATTTAGTTCGGAAAGTTTTGTTTTTCTTAAAAACCGTAGGAATTTAATTGTTTGTTAAGTTGGTAGTTGTGCATTTTTACCGTAAAGTTAAAATTGAGCGCTTAATCCTTGACCTAAGTTTAACCTAGATTTAGAAGTCTGTGGCTGCTAGCAATAACTTAAAGTGACTATAACGACACTAGTGCTGTTATGGGGAATAGAGTATAGACTTCTCTGAACTCATATTATGTATGTTCTTTCTTATATTAGTGTTCGTGACCAAGTAAAAGACAGATAACAGTACAGGAGTAGAAAAAAGTATGAATAGAATAGTTTAGCAGCATTGGGGATTTCATTTGCATTATTAGAGTTTATGCACGCTTATTTTAAGACGAATGTTTTTTTTTTCACCTTTACAGCAAGGTTAAAACTAGTAGGTGTATTCTGAGTGACGTCAAATGCTTGTCGAAATATCATTCAATGTCATAAAAGTTATTTCTTTTTAGGGTTCCGTACCAAAATGGTAAAAAAGGAACCCTTATGGTACGACTCGTGTCTGTCTGTCCGTCTGTCTGTTTGTCTGTCTGTCCGTCTGTCACGGCCAGATATCTCAGGAACTACTACTGCTATCGATATGAAATTTGGAATAGTTTTAAAAGTCGCTACTCGACCCTATTTGACATAAAAAAAATCTTGTACCTTTTTTTTTAAAGGGGGCCGTAATGGGAAGTCGAAAATATGCTATTGTATCAAGTGTGGTAACAAATGAAAGGGCTTAATTTTTAAATTTTGGAATCTACAAATTAACCCCTTTCATTTGATGGCTTTGGAGCCATTTTTAATTTTTTTGTTAATCATGTACTTTTTGATGTATGTATGACCAAAAACGTTAAAAAAATACCGTTCCCCCGTTCCTATTATCTTCGAAGTTACTGAACAGAAAAATCGAATAATTACCAATTATTAATATCATCCTAAATATTACAGGAAAAATATAACGGTTTTCCTAAAATGCACTGTTTTTTAGAAATTTGCAAAAATCGTAACACATACTTATTTGCTCCTACTAAAGCTAACCACCATACAGTTTTTCTTGAACTTTTCACGTATCTATTCAGTATTTATTCCCGACTTGAGTAAATGGAGATTATACCTGCATTTCCGGAAACAGGCTAGCTAGAAGAGAGTTCCACTCTTTTCCATTCTTTCGTACAGTTGGTACACATCAGAGGAATATCAGCAACATAAAGGTGGAACCCACATCCAAGCCTAGTCCTGCGATGGCGGAGTGGAGATGGTGGAATGAGAAACATTAACTGGAGCACATTATCCAGAAAAGTGGGACATCGCTTAGTTCGCTCCAAAACTAAATCATTTTATAGTAATTTCTATTTTAAATATGAAAACGTTTTATGTAGCAGACTAACCGTGCGACTCCATCATATTGAATTACTCACGTTGTAAATAGCCGACATGTTTCGTGTGTATTCGCACTCTTAATTATGTATGTAGTTAAATATTCGCGGCAGTAGCAACCCATCACACACAACACAATAATTCAGTTTTGCTCCATACATTCTATGCAAAAAAAAATTCAAAAATTGCAAGCAATTAACCTTTAGAATCAGAATTAGAGGTACTATAAAATGTTTCTTTTTTTGACCGAAATAAGCAATTTCCCACTTTTGTGCGGTGTGTGGGCAGGGTGCGGAGATCGAATCCCCAGCTTCTCGGTAATTTCTCAATCATTGCGCTGCGGGTGGCATTCTCATTAATCACCCACGTAATAAACAAAAACAACAGAGTACCGACGAATTACGTGCTCTCTGTAATCGTGTCATTAGGTTCGGCATTATTTGTTTAGAAAAGCAGACCTTTGCAAAATCACTTCCGCCGTTGACCTTGTAACACTAACGATAGCACTCAAGGAACACGATGTAAGCATTAAACGTATATCCTAGTAAGGTTTCATATAATATCCCTGTTGTTAAGCCGGAATAATGCTTTGTTTTCCTGTCACGATAAACGTTGACCCCGATATCCTTTTCGTACTTACTTACAAACTGGCTGGAAAGAGACTAATGTAATGGTCGACGATAAATGGTTTGCAGCAGTTAGACTCATGGCCACGTCAGTCAGAATGCTGTAAAAAGTTGTCGGCTCCAGTCCAGGGCTCCTGAAACTTCTTAACTCAACTCTGTTTCAAAGTCAAAGTCAAAATAGATACTTTATTCTTCAATTTAGGCATATTACAATGCACTTATGAATGTCAAGATTTACCACCGGTTCCAGTGTAAAAACCTCTGCCCCGAGAAGAAACTCGGCGAGGTATAATTTTTTAGGGTTCCGTAGCCAAAATGGCTAAAAAGGAACCCTTATAGTTTCGTCATGTCCGTCCGTCCGTCCGTCCGTCCGTCCGTCCGTCCGTCCGTCCGTATGTCACAGGCATTTTACTCAAAAACTACAAGACCTATACTGATGAAATTTGGAATATAGATGTCTTGTAGATGCCGCAACTAAGTTTGGTAGTTAAATAATAAAAATAAAAAAATCTAGGGGGGGCACTCCATACATGTAACAGAAGCTAAAAAAAATTTTTTTCACAAAATGTCAACGTGTGGTACATAGTTCGACAGCTCTTTTGAAAACATTTAAAGGTTCTTAAGTAATGTTTGTGATTAAGTGAATACCTTTGGAAATAATCGCTCCCAAAGTTGTGAAAATTGTGTCCCCCCCCCCCTCTATCTTCTAAACCGTGTGTCCGAAAAATATAAAAAAAATTACAAAAATAACGCTCAATTAATACTTTCAACGAAAATTATTTTCAACAAGATCGGATTAACCGTTTTTGAGTTATTGCCGATAAACTGCGCTTCTCAACAAAAGGACGTAATTGCTATGAAGATACGCTCTTTTGTTGTTGTACTTTTTTTACATCGTATTTTTTACCTTATAGTTACGGCTATGGAACCCTACACTGAGCATGGTCCGACATGCTCTTGGCCAGTTATTCAAACCTTCGTTGTCGTCATAAGGTCAAGCACTTCGAAGTCAATGTTAACTACCGATATCTGTGTCGGAGTGGGCCGTGTCATCTCGGCTGGTGCGTTAGAATTGTCAGTGACTTGTTTATTTAATTTTTCTATCAAATTTCTACGATAACGTCGAGTTTACTATATGGTAGCAAAATTCTGGTGCCCTCATTCTAATCTTGTTTTGTTTACAGTGGCGGTTGCTGGAAATGTCGGGAGTGGAGCGGCGGCGGCTGTGCTGCGCCGTGCTGTTCCACTGCGTGGCGGCGCTCTGCGTCATGTGGAGCCTGTTCGTGCTGATAGAGCGAGCCGTCGAGGAGGTGCACCGCGGACTCATAGGTACACACTTGTGACGTCACCCGGCAGTGGCGCGTGCTGAGGACGTCGGGCGTGAGGCGGTCGCGGCTGCGCTGCTCCACTGCTTGTTGCTAGGTATGCAAAATGACCGAATGTGGTGGAACGAACAATGATGGAAGTTAGTGATTATGTGTCGACGAGGGGGATAAATCGGCGTTCGGTTTGTAAGTCTATTTGTTCGACGCCAACTCAAGTTACTGTTTATCCGATCTTCCTGAAGGAGGAGGAAAGACTTCTCGACGTCATCTGGCATGGATTTCCATTTGGATCCCATTGCGGCGGTTCTAATCCTGGCCGGCCCTGTCGTCTTTTTCTTGTCTTCCGACCTCCTGACTTATGGTCTTCCCACGCTATATTCGTCCGAGGTCTCCAGTGTAGTGTGCGCTGGCTCCATCTGTCAGCATCCCTGCGACATATGTGGTCGGCCCGTTGCTATATTAGTTGCGCTACTCTTAGAATGTTCATTTTAGCAATAATTAATGTATCAGGTAATTTAGTAATATATAACCTGATGGAACTATCCTTATTTGCCAATTAATTTGCGGTTTCCATCACGTGGCAACCAACAACCTCTAAATGCGCTATATAAAAGATGGCAAGGGGAAAATGAATGGTTATTCAGCCCTATTACTCAGCAGGCATGCTTGAATTTCCTAATTTCGTATCTACATTTTGGGTTTTCATTTCAACCTGGTGACTTAATAATATTGACTGTCTTTCCTTTTATTACGTTACGTTGATTGAAGCATTTGATCATCGTGTATGAGTCTTAAGAAGGGGGAGGGGGTTAATAATTGTTTTTTTTTTCGCGTGTTGCGGAATACAACCAAAAATGCTGTTGGGGCATTCCAAAATAATGTCGGCTACGTGACCACGGTAGACGGTAGTTTTTGTTCCGATAAAAGGTACATCGGGAGCGCGCATGTGTGCGTGCCGTTTGCGCGCCGTGTACGGACGCACCACAGGCAAGCATTGCCGCGTCGTGGGCGCGGCGCGGGCTTAGTCAGGGCTGAGCCGAGCGGTCAGAGTATAGCAAAAGGGGCCCTTTATAGGACTTAAAAAATTTTTCATCAAAAATTTTTTTAGGCGTTTTAGGCTTAAATTAGATTGATTCGTGTAGATTACGCTAAAATAAGCATGTTTTGTTATATGAACTTTTTTTCTCCGACCAATATTTACTAAGATATTGTGGTTCAAATGTCAGTCATTTTCAAGGGCTCTGGGACTTAGAAAAATTTCGGAGTCGTGAAATTGATGTCAATATAACACCTCATTTTTATTAATGAATCCTATAAAACGTGCTAAAATAAGCATGTTACTCTACATAAACTTTTTTTCTTTGACCAATATTTACCGAGATATTGAGGTTCAAAGTTTCAAGGACTCTGGGACTTGGAATTGTTTTCGATTAAGTTGACTTTCCGTATCTCCGGCGCTGCGGGAACAGCAGCCCTGCCGCCCTTGCATGACGACGCACGGTCATCTCGCTCGGCTCCGCAGCTTCGGCTTGTTGGTCGCCTTCGGCGACCAGCCTCAGCCGCTCGCCTCACTCGTTCCCGCGCTTCGTCATGGCGGGCGAGGGCTGCTCTCCCTCCGCGCCTCCGGCTCTATAAAAGCACTCTAGGGCGCGCAGTGTCGGCACGCGTCCTTCCTAACCAGCGAGAGCCCTAGATTCGGACTTTCGCAGCTAATAATTATTAATTTAAAAAATTCATAGCTTCTAAACAATTGAGTTTATAAATGAACTTTATATGAAAAACATGCTTATTTTATCATGATCCACATGATTTAGTAATATATATAATTTTTTTATCTATTTTACTAGTCCTGGTTTCATAGCATTTGTATGACCAAACTTACAATTTCGAATTGCTCTAGTTTCTAAATGGTCAAGTTTATAAAAAAACTTCTATCAATAAAAGATGCTTATTTTAGCATGTTTTATAGGAATCATTAATAAAAATGAGGTGTTATATTGACATCAATTTCACGACTCCGAAATTTTTCTAAGTCCCAGAGCCCTTGAAAATGACTGACATTTGAACCACAATATCTCGGTAAATATTGGTCGGAGAAAAAAAGTTTATATAACAAACCATGCTTATTTTAGCGTAATCTACACGAATCAATCTAATTTAAGCCTAAAACGCCTAAAAAAATTTTTGATGAAAAATTTTTTAAGTCCTAAAAAGGGCCCCTTTTGCTATACCCCAACCATTGATACATAAAATGCCTTAAACACGAGAGTGGTTTTATGAAACGAGCCGAAATATCGTTACGTTACATACATGTACACGTACCAATACTAATTTATTTAAACTATTACTATTATACTTAATAAGATTAACATCAGATGTGTGCGATCAGATAATTTCATATTGAAATAAGTAACTTTTACTAGGTTGACCTCGAACGATAGTTCGTTTGATCGAGGTCAACCTAATAAAAGTTACATTCGTAGTAAGTAGGTATTTTACAGAACCGACGAGCGGCAGCCCTGTGCCTTAGGCCGACTCCGGTGTCGCGCGCTCCTAAACGGCGAAGACGAACTACTTGGTTGTCTTTATACTTTGACGTGACGCCATTTTTTTCATACTGCCAACAAAGTTAGGAAGTACATTTTTGGTATGTCAATATTTTATAACTTGGTTTCTGTATTGATAATGTCATTTAGGACTTTCTATTTGTTTTTAAGGTAGCTGCCATAGTCGTCACGTCGCCGACAAAGTAGACGTTTTCGTGGAATGCCCCTGTTTCAGCTTGAATTTTGACAATTTAGAGTAATGTTTAACTGTGACGCAAAATTTCTAAATAAAATACGTGTCAACTGGATGTCATTACACCACAGTAAACTCAACTTCGGCAACATCGATGAAATGTCAAGGCTCGTCTTGAATCATAGAAAAAAAAAGCCTAAATCGATAAGCATTTCAAACATCTGAGGCTTCTTAAAAGCATTAGTGTTTATGTGTACCTGGAATATGGTATTTTATTTTAAAGCACACTGATTTTGTGGCTTTGAGCCGCGACTCACTTTGAGTCATCATGACGCGAAAATGACGATAGCGTTGTTCCAAGAAATATATCCTTGTGATTTTGTTTTTATTTTGCTTTTTTATGATAATGCGATGTATGCCAAAGTTTTTTATCAACGGTGTTATTGTCATTATAGATGTTTTAACAATAAAACAAATTATGGCATTATTTTGCCACAGATAGATAATATAGATGTTGGGTTACAAATTTTCAGAAGATTCCGCCTCAGAATGGCCATTTTGGTTAATTTGTAGAGCTTAGCTGGCCATATAATAATCAAAAATGACTTTCTAAAGAGGCAGGATCTTCTGAATTTTTGCTAATACGTGTGCACGGGGAAGGGTATTTTTTTTTGAATAATCCTGTTCAGCCCTATCACTAAACTGGTGGTATAAAAGTTGATAGCCTGAAATGACATCACATCATTCGGTGTTCGATGTCTAATTCTGCCATACGATTAAATAAATAAAAAAGTTAATCTAATGCATTTTTGCTGCTTTTTCTTGGGATTGATAGCTTAACCGAAATGATTGGACCTTTAGAAAAATTTTGAAAATTTTACGGTGTCAGAAAAAAGTTCTCGACGAAATGGAAATTCGATAGAACTTTTGTCAATAAAACGGCTGGATCCTTGTTACCTGTCAACTTAATCGTGACAAATAAAAAAATAAGAATAATTTATTGTTACACTGAAACAGAACAGTTACAAAACTTTCACTTACAATTAAAATACATAATAATGAACACTAATTCCGTGTGACAAAAGGAACGGACTCAGCTAAAGTTTCTGACCCACACAAACCTGTCCGCAACTTTTAATCTTCGTTGTAAAATAACGCCTTTAAATAATGGTTCGTCTATGTTTAAATTTATGGTGTGTTAGCAGAACGTTGAATGTCGCGTCATAAAAGTACCAACAGAAAAATATTATATTAGAACCCCGATTTCTTGGTAACTCCAGATAAATTTTCGGTAACGCCAGAGACGTCAAAAGTGTGGGTCTAAAAGTTGATTCGGCCGTGTATCAGTGGCGTGGCGCCCAAAGAACTCGATTCCTACCGGCTTGCCTAATATTAGTCGTTTGAGCGCCATATTCTACAGCTCTTAAGGAAAATGTACGCCAAATCTGCACCGGTTAGCCCAAGGATATCTTTTACGCCACGCCACTGCCGTGTATACAGTTGTGTTGTGTTGTGTGTTCCAGCGTGGCCGTTCTGGACGAAGCTGGTGGTGGTGGCGGTGGGGTTCACGGGCGGCGCCGTGTTCATGTACATCCAGTGCCGCCAGTACCTGCACCTGTGCAACCGCTGGCGCGCCCACAACAGGTAACACCACAAACCGTGTATTAAAGTAGACCCAACAAATGCTTAGACACGCGTGTCATGACTTTTGCGCTTTGCGCATATTAACCTCATAGGTTACACTCGGGCCGTTCAAACTGTCAGACGCAAAAATCTGACACGCAACGTTCTCATACAAATCGAGTAACTTTTTTCTTCTATTGCGTTATAGTTCTGTGGGTGTGGGTATTTGTGTGGGTGTGGGTGGGTGGGTGGGTGTGTGGGTTTCCCTATATCAACGGTACACGGAAAGAACATGTCTAGTCCCCTAAGTAAGTGTTTGAGTTATAGTCAGTGGTCGGCACTATCGGTGCATAACTTCAACAAAACTTGCCAAGCGGACATAATAGAGTTCTTACAGCCATGAAAATATTAATATACTAGCTGAAAACCCGGCTTCGCCCGGGTAAAAAGTAAAAAATTACAAACCCCATTTAACCCTTTCACCTCGTCAGAAATAGCATTACCAAGAATCTCTTCAGTTAGGTACATTTTGTTATTTATCTTTCGAAGCCTTTTATTTTTAACCGACATCTAAGAAATGTGGGTTCTATATGTAGTTAAGTTTTGTTGAAATTCAGGGAACGTCACAAACATTTAATATATTAGGTATGTAATTTACATATCAAGGTTTACTTTCAAATATCTGAAATAATAGATTCCTATTCAAAATTTTACCCCTTTTGGAGCCAAATCACATTTTTTTAGTCTAATTATTAATGTCCCACTGAAGGGTAAATCTATCCCGCTTGCAATGGTTCTGGTCCAAAGGACCACCCAGACCAGCCGTTAAAAAATACGTCTAGGTTCTAGGTTGTCCTGCCATTTTCACCGTGGCATGCTACGTCCTCGCCACCCAGCCTGTACCTCGGGCTCACCCCACCCCAACATGGTCTAAATTTTTAATTTAAGCCCTCGTCCTTGAATTACAAAATATGACAGCCGTTCCGGTTCCGAGCTAACTTTGGACAGCCGTTAAGAAATGCATTCAGGTCGTCTCACCATCTTCGCAGCGGCCTGTTCTAGCGTCGTCGGACTGGCCATATAGTTAAGTTGGTGTTTTCCAGTTTTCCTAGCCGCCGCGGAGCCCCTACGGGCCTGGCCCCCGGCTTGTGGTTGTTGTTATTGGGCCCCGTACTCGTGGGAAGTCAGGGAGCCCAGTCCGGTCCTGTCCATTCAGCATGTCGCACCTACTTCGAAGCCAGTTTAGCCCGCCTATTTGGATACATACTACAGACGTGGCCGGCCTAGTCTTACTTCAACCTAAGGGGTTAGCATCTACATCATCAATGCAGATTGCGGTGCGCAGCGTGCGAACTCTGTCGGTTTTTTTTTTCACTCCCACCTTACTACGTTGGGTTTGATTGCTGCGTGCGTGATTTGACAAACCTAAAATTTGGATTATTAATTTTACCATGTTCTTCAAAATTTACGGACTCATCTTATGGAGGTAAAATTAACCGGCATCCTCTATGTTGCTTCCCGTAGGTAGAAAAAAATTTTTCGAAAACCTTATTTCAACGTTCCTATTCCTACCTCAAACATGAAAAAAAAAACCGGTCAAGTGCGAGTCGGACTTGCGCACCGAGGGTTCCGTACAAACTCGTAAGTAGATGCGTGAATAACTTAAGAAAAACTGTATGGCGATTAGTTTAGTAGGAGCAAATAAGTATGTGTTATGATTTTTTCTAAATTTCTAAAAAATATCAATTAATACAATAGCACAACTTGAAATTTTCAACCTCCCATTTCGGCCCCCTAAAAAAAGTAAAAAAGGTATTAGAAATTTTTTACGCCCAGTAGCTCAGGTTAGCGACTTTTAAAACTAAGTATTCCAAATTTCAAATCGATTGCATCAATAGTTTAGGATATCTGACTGTGAGAGACGGACAGACAGACACAGCCGCACCATAAGGGTTTCTTTTTTACCATTATGATACGGAACCCTAAAAACATTGAGACCTGCATCCTCAAGTTTATCTGTATTATGGTCGAATATTTCAAACGCCTGGTTAATTTTGTGTTTTCACCTAAATCATAAACATTTATTTTCACTTTTCTGTCTTTGTACCAAAAACGGGTATAATTTAATGTGTTTTTTTTAAGTCAGAATAAATTTAAGAAAACTTAAAAAGCTACCTACAGAGTTTCGCCCCTAACTTAACACTTCACCTTCAGAGGGATTAAAAAAAAATCTGCCTATTCCTTTTTTTTCGTTTAGAAATTTATCTGAGACCTTCGCCCACGTTTGTTACTTTTTCTTGGGTTATGTGTCAATAATATTGTACAATATTAATATATTATTTTTCAGTTATGTCAGTAACTTATTAATATTATCCCGTTTAAAGATTGTTTTCTTTGAAATAAAATTAAGGAAACGTATGATTTTTCTAATTAAAATAAAAAACGGTTTTCTTACCCATGCCAAGTATGTACAGCCGCGCCGGCAGTTATAGTCGCATGCTACGGACTCCTGCACTAAACTGTGACAATTTCCGAACGAACTCGAATTGACGCAAACAAACATGGCCGACTGTTTTTGGCATTATTCGAATTATTTTACATCTCGCTAGCATCATCACGCTAATTTCTCCATTATACGAATTTTGCGGATATAAGTTGTCGACTCGAAAGTGTTATTTTTTTACGCTCTATTTTTTGAGACGCTTTTCGTTCACGGTTACCGTAGGCCCCGGCTAAATTATTAATATAGATTTATACTCAAGTATTGGAAATCCGAGATTTCGATATAGAGTTAACTTTGACACTGATCTGCCAATAATATTCTTATTTCCTTGGTTGCAAGTTCTCCTTTATGTCTGCTTTACAAGTTTTGTTAAAGTTTTGCACCGATAGTGCCGGTCACACTGGTTATAGTTATAATCTGTGTTTTTAGGTATTTAAAAAAAGGTAAACAAAAAACCACGTGACTCGGCTCGTTCAGCCAATCAAAGTAACGTTTTGTATCTGTGGCGCAATACTACTGGCTGAACGACCCGAGTTACGTGGTTTTTTGTTTACCTTTTTTTAAATACCTAAAAGGATAGACTATAGTCATCGGGCACAATTACTATGGTAACCATCTCTTTAAAAGTGAAATATATATATATATATATATATATATATATATATATTATTTTAAGATATTCACCTGTAATCAAGTGGTAACTTATAATTCATTGCGAGCTCTACATTTTGAGTTTAAAATCAAATTTTCAAAAAAAGGTGACTATTTAGGTACGTTTCTTCCGTGTACCCTTCAAATAGCTCGTACCCCATGTACCCGAGTCGGCGGTGTTGGGGTTAGTATAAAAGTGCAGACGTGCACGTATTTCTGCGAGTCTCGTGTGCGGTTGCGAGTGGTGGTTAATTCTCCGAGCATTCTGACTGCGTTGTTCGAAATTAGCGTTTTAGAATAGAATAGAAATAGTCTATTGCATAACAATATGGTTAGAATTATGACTTAGTAGGTATACATGTGACACCCTGTATGGGCTAATTAATTTCACATACTTTAACGACACATTCTCATTCAATAATTACCTAACTGACTGAATTACGTTAGCGATAACTGTAATAAAACTATACTCAGCCTCGGGACTGTCTTTCGGTTTCATAAAAAGTTAAGTCTAGGCATCATCTTTTTGAACTGAGAAACTGAGACGACAATTACGAAAATAAAACTATGTAAAAACGCTGAAGGCCCTTAATGCCATACCATCAGTGATGTGGCATTCCATTTTCATCGGCTTGCCTATTTCAAAGCATTCGAGTTTCAAAAGCAAGCAAGCCTCGTTACAGTCTAAAAGTCCGTTGTTGTTATAGCCTAAGGGGGCATTTCTCCAGAAATATGTCTGCGACTCAATCATCTGTCTCCATACATTTAGTACGAAAAAGGGCCAGATGAATGAGGTGACCGCAGACATTCTAGAGAAATGCCCAAGGGTTGATAACCTGAGAAGCACTGACGTACCTACATAGTTACTCGTATATGAAGTTTCCGAGGAATTTCTCTGTTATTTTACGATTGTGTTCGCCCGACCGCACGCCGCTGGAGCGACCACAATTATTGTTTATAGACACAGTTGTGGAATAATAAGTGTTGATAAAGTCGTAGTATGATAAACCTGCTTAGCTGACATTCCAATAATGTTCTGAAAAATATAACCGTAAAGCAAAAAAATATATTTTCTTTAGGTTTCCGTACTAAACTGGTAAAAAAGGAACCCTTATGGTGCGACTCTGTATGTCTGTCCGTCTGCCACAGCCAGATATCTCAGGAACTACTGCTGCTACCGATTTGAAATTTGGAATAGTATTAAAAGTAGCTAACCCGAGCCTATTAGACGTAAAAAAATCTTGTAACTTTTTTTTAAAGGGGTCCGTAATGGGATTTTGAAAATTGAAAGTAGAGCTATTATATCGAGTGGGGTATCAAAATACCATTCCCCCCTATTATCTCCCAAGTTACTGAACAGAAAAATCTGTAATAATTACCGATTATTAATATCATCCTAAATATTACAGCTTGGGTGCCCATCAAACATTCGGCCGAATATTCGTATTTAGTAAAACTTATGTTCGTTTCATTCACTTACCCTACGGCTACACACATCGCGATAATGCGAAGATTCGTGTTGGCGCCTCGGTCTTTATACAAGGTGTGACACCACCTATTGAACACCTCAGACACCCCAACTGATTTATATTATTCTGAATTAGTCTACAGTATTTGTTTTTAAATCCGTGTATTATTGCCAAAGATATAGTGTGTTGGACTCGTAACATTTGGAATAGGTAATTTCACGAGAGTTGAGGCCACGCACACAACAACAACTGTCATGTACAGCGGCATTTTGAAGTCACTGTTCTTTTTTCATACCGATAGCAGTTTCAACAGTGAATTTGCAAGATAGACCAAAAAGTTTGTTTAAACTGTAGTTTTTTATTTACTCACTCATTCATTTCATTCATTAACTTTTTTTGCAATGAGTACTTCATGTAGCTGTGTGTGTAATCATTCACCTCAACTCTCGTGAAATTACCTATAGTAGTCGTAGACTGGGCAAAGATAAAAAGAAGAAATAAAAAAGGAACATGTATTAAAATATAGTGTAATCGATTGTACTCTTGATTCTGAATCAGTTTTCAGGTTTTCAGTTGGTCGTGTTAGGGCCGATACAGACGGACGGCGCGTCGGCGTGCAGTTGTGATGCAGTTCCCATACAAATCGTAGGGAGTTGCAGTTGTGTTGCAGTCCGTCTGTATCGGCCCATAACGTTGTATATGTCAGAGAAAGTGATGCCAACACGAATTTTCGCGTTATCGCGATGTGGATCAAGGTTTGTACCCGGCTAACCTAACCTGTGACATGGTATTCCAGGATACTGTTGATCCAGAACGCGCCGGAGAAGATGCCGATGTCGCACGGGTCGCCGCCGCGCCTGCCGCGCCGCACGGCGCACCAGCACAACCGGGGACAGGTTGGTCGCTTCGTCAGCCTTCACTCCGACCGAGGGCTTCCAATCCCGCAGCCTATCTTTAAGAGGAAACAGGAGGGCAGTTTTTCCATACAAACGTAGTCCCCTGTTTCCTCCCTGGATAATGCCAGTAGAGCAATAATTTTTTGTCCAAAAATCTATGGCTACTATTGATATGTTCCTATGTTTTCCTTTTTACGATAAATTGATTTTCAAAAGAGATATTAACCTTCAAAAACCTAAAAAAAATGCCAGATTTTCCGCTGTGTTCACACATCCAGAAAACAAATTTATTTATTAAAAAAAAGAAAAACATAGGAACACGGCCAAAGCCTTTCTTTAATGTTTAATGAAAAAATTAGTTAAATAGGTTAAGTTTTGGGGAAGAAATCAGGGGACTACGAAACGTAGTTTTCATGAAATTTTAAAAGGTATTTTCGGTCCAAGCTGCAGTTGTCTCTATCGCGCTCTGCGGGGGAGAGGCGGGCAGTGCGGGACAGCGACACATTTTACAAATACCTAATTTTCAATTCTCTCCACCTTACTGTTTCCTCTTAATCTCGGTACCTGCGGGATTGCACACTTTCGATCCCGCGGGATCCCGGTATTTGCGGGATCCCACATAGAAATTAATGATATCAATTATAAGGTAAATGAAACAACGAAATAATCGACGTATTTAAGCTTTTATTAGAGTTTACCTTTTAAACATTAAATATTACACATAAAAAATACCATTGCACTTCTATTAGTTCTATTGAGACCAAAATTAAAATCAACCTAAATTAAAAACAAACTCTAAGGAACTCAATTATAATATAAGACAAATTATTAAACTATAAAATTTATGTATGTATGTACCTAAACACTTTATTGCACATAAAATCAAATAGAAACAATACAAAAAAATAATAGATCTGTACAAAGGCGAACTTACACCTATAAGGGATCTCTTCCAGTTAACCTTTAGTTAAGCAAACAAGAAAGAATAACTAACATCGAAGAAGATAGACAAACTATCAAGCTAACTTACACGAAGAAAAGGCCAAGTTTTATTATTATTTATTTATAGCATATATTTCACTATTACTATGATATAATTGTCCAGACAAGAGTTTAGAGACATAGTGTGCAGTAACAGCCCAAAAAGACCAAAGCCTGTGCTAGGGCAAGTTATGTGACACAATTTCTAGATAGCGATCGGTTACTTAATTTTCTTCTAATCTATGGCCAATTATTAGTATTTATTATTTGTTTTTATCCTTGCGATTGATGAAGCATTTACCTACTCCAAAGCATATCCTTAAAGTAGGTAATATGCATGAACCTCGTTTATGGTTCGGTCTCGAAACTCGCCCAGGAAGCTGAGTTACTCCTCGTTTAAGTCAAGAAACGGCGTCATCGTGTACAAATATGTATCGGAAGGCGGCATTTGTCAGTATCGCTCGAGGTCTGAAATAGTACATTACTGACCTAGGGTGGTAAAACAAAGAATGTTTCAGATCGCAGGCATTTGACGCCCGAGCCGGAGGCAAGGGCGATAAATATGCGATCTGCTGCTGCTGCAGGAAGTGGGATTTTCCGCACGCGTCGCGGTAATTGCCTCTTTATGACCAGGTGTGACGTAATAGTACATTACAAAACTAGATTGGTGAAACAAAGAAAGGCCGAGATCGCAGATGTTTGCGGCCCGAGCTGCAAGCGAGGGACGTAAATATGCGATCGAGGGCTTTCTTTATTACCCCCCGTGTTGTGTACACAATTTTATGTCTATACTTGGTTAGAAAGCTTTTTCCGTACGCGTAGCGGGCGGTAAAAGCCACTTTATAGCCAGGTGTGGCATAATAGTACATTACACAATTAAGGTGGTAATAGAAAGAAAAGCCGAGATCGCAGATGTTTGCGGCCCGAGCTGCAAGCGAGGGACGTAAATATGCGATCGAGGGCTTTCTTTATTACCTCCCGTGTTGTGTACACATTTTACGTCTACACTTGACCAGAAAGTGGCTTTTTCCGTACGCGTAGCACTTTTTGGCCAGGTGTGGCATAATAAAAATGATTGACCTAGGTGGTGGCGAATATAGAACCGGTTCCGCCCGCGCCGGCGCCCGCGGCGTACCACGAGGAGGACGAGAGCGGCGGCTTCGAGACGTACCGCGCCGACCCGCGCCGCCGCCTGTCGGCGCTCGCGCCCCGCGCGACGCCCCCCGGCCCGGGGGCGCCGGGGGCGACGGCGGGCGCGACGCCCCCCGCCGCGGCGCCGCACGCCGTCGCCGAGCGCCGCTGCTCCGACACGCGCCTCGTCAGCGTCGCGGTCGAGGCCTCGGGCGTCTACCACATCAGGTAATATTCGCCTGTTTTATTCATAGAGTCCGACCGAAATTTCGGTTTCGGCAAAAAAACGGGTTTCGGCTGCCATCCGGCCGAAACTGAATTTGAGGGGTTTCGTGCTGCGATCGGACAGTCTTTATTTCAAAAACCATAGATAATTTATTTGAAATAATAAGTTATAATATTTTATATGAAAGAAACATTTTGTGTGTGTGTGTGTGTGTGTGTGTGTGTGTGTGTGTGTGTGTGTGTGTCTGTGTCTGTGTCTGTGTGTGTGTATGTGGCCGGAAATCCAGAGGTACCGGGTTCGATTCTCGGTCTGTACACAGGCGAGTGCCATTTAATTTGTCTGTGTACTTTGATTTACTGTATCTATATATGTAAGTTATAATATGTTATAGTTAATGTTACTCTAGAGACTAATTGATTATAATATGTCATTTTAAAAACGAAGACTGACTGATTATGATTGTCATTTTTTATCTTCCCACGACAACGTGGCCTTATATGGAAGTTTCGGTTTCGGTTGTGGTTTCGACCGAAACTGAGATCAAAGCCGAAATTCAGTTTCGGTTTCGGCCGTGAAGACTAGTTTCGGTCGGACACTATTTATTTATTATAAGTGGTCGGCACTATCGGTGCAAAACTTCAACAAAATTTGCCAAGCTGACATAATAGAGTGCTTACAGCCATGAAAATATTAATATCTTTGTATTCGAGTATTGGAAATCCGAGATTTCGATATACTGGGTGAAATTTATAACGTGAATCATGATAATAAAACCTCAATCTATCCATGATTTTGAAAAACTTTTACAATGGGATCAACTTCGTAAAATAAAAAAAAATACCGACTTTTTCTATGAAACATCTGCTTTTTTTTGCAAGGCTAGAAACAGTGCTCAGCGCTGACCGTCGGTCGAGTACTGTTTCCAGCCTAAAAGTTGTTCCAAATCATGGATAGATTGATGTTTTATTATCATGGTTCACGTTATAAATTTCACTCAGTAGAGTTAGATTTAACACGCCAATAATATTCTTATTTCCTTGGTTGTAAGTTCTCCTTTATGTCAGCTTTACAAGTTATGTTAAAGTTTTGCACTGACAGTGCCGGTCACTGTTTATTATACCAAGCCAGCATTACCCAGACCGGGTCGTGAGCGGATATTGGGTGGACCTGTACCTTTAGCACGATTATGACACGCGACTTTTTGTCGCGCGACAAATACTACCTTTCTCTTTCCACCCAATACAGTGTGACAGTGACAGGTCACGCTGTGTCGAGCGACAAACCAAATCGCGGCCAGGCGTGCTAGACCCCCCCCCCCCCCACCACCTGGTCTGATTTTTACTAAGAAATTAAGGTCTCTAGAAATACCAATTCCATCGGCCGGCGGCACGTTCGCGAAACGTCTATTTGACAGTAGACGTCAAAATGTGCGGTGCGATCGGTGGATTTTCACATTTGCTATAGAAAAGACTTCGCTGCTGGGCTGTCGGCTGGTGGAATATGGATGACGACTGGGTTAAAAATACATATATCATATCTTTTGGTTTATCAAATTATTAAAAATCGAGAAAGATATAGATCATTAAACTTCCAGAGTGGGGGCTTGTGACGTCACTCCTAGGTTAAAAATTGTACCAACGAGTGACGTCACTCGAAACTTCTAAGCACTGTATCATAGTAATTTTTTGTTGGTCAAGCAAAAGAAAAAATACGTGTAGGTACATTATTTTTTTCATCACACTTGCTCGTAAAGGGTGTTATAACATGCGGGCTTATAGACCATCTCGAGCCGATTTACCTCCCGTGGGTTATAAAAATCTATAACTCCCACGGGAGGAAATACTGTATGAAAATCTGTAACTCCGAGGGAGTTATGAGTTTAGTTTCAAAATATAGAACTTACTCGTACGTCATTTCAGACTAAGGAGGTTTCAAATCAGCCAAGGCTTATTTCCCATCTTCAAAACTTGGCTCCAAAACCAATTTTAGTGTGTATAAAACTTATATGGTATATGTTACTATTATTTTAGTAATCTTTGCAATTATTTTAATGCAATTAAATTAATTAAATTTAAAAAATTATTTTGAAAATGGGGTAATCTGGCGGTATCGCCTGTCAAGTTTGAAAACTAAACGCACAGGGTGGCCACTTTCTGGAAAACCGGGAAAACCGGGAAATGTCAGGGAATTTCACTAGTCATGGAAAAGTCAGGGAATTGTCAGGGAAATTTATTGAAGGTCAGGTAATTTACATCTTTACAACCTGCAAGCCTGGTCGCGGAAAAATGAAAACCCGCGAAGATACAGCGTCAATGTTTGGGCATCGTTAATTTGCCTGTTGCGTCCGTTACAAAAAATCGGGAAAAAATAAAGTTCATGAAAGGTTGTTTGGGATTATTGTACATCATTAGAAAGAGGATAGAGCACAGAATTTTTCAAAACAATTTTAAGAACGTGGGTCTCATTTAGTTTTTTTTATTGCAAATCAAAATTCATCTTTGACTAAATTTTTACATGTTGTAAAACATTTGCAGGTCATTAAAAAAAAACTAGCAGTAACATGTCAGTTATTTTAACTCTGATACAACCGTGAAACGTTACACATCACGATGCAATAAACATTTCATCTCTTTTGCACTTACTTTTTTTTTAATTCAAATTTAAACGCGTCGGCCCTGTAAATTCTTTAAAAACAACAAAAGAAAAAAAAATACACGTGGGCCAAACATTTTTTTAGAGAGCGTAGAGGGATAGAAAATAACCCCCCACCTATCCGCCATTTTAATTTGGCAAACGATGGACCAAACACCCTGTATATTTCATCCTTATTACATTTAACCCTTAAATGCATATATAGATAGATATATAGATAGATTTATCTATTTCATAATACAAAATTACATGATAAATTATACATGACATGTCATAATGATGTATATCTGCATCGTATATTTGATGGCCAGTGCAGCAATATGCAGCTATCCAAAATCACATTTATTACTTTTTTTAATAGATGTGACATTTACGTGTTAGATTCCGAATACATCCATAAATATTTTTGGCAAAATTGTATTTAAAAAAAAGGTATTAGATTTTTTGAGCAAAATGGCGGCAATTTTGAAAAAGTTAAATATGTAAGGTTTTCGTTCAGTGTGTTTATAACGGTTTTTAACAAAATAAGTAATTATTTTTTAGTATAATGTTGTAGCACATATCATAAAGATTACAAGTTTACTAATTTTTTTTTATATTTTTCTAGTGTTTATTACGCCATTAGGTATCCATATATTTTTTTTAGTAACGATAAAAAAAATCATGCCTTTAAGGGTTAAGATTATAGTCAGGGAACAACTAGAAAAAACGGCTGGAATACCGGGAAAAGTCAGGGAATTTTGATTGTTGTAAATAGTGGTCACCCTGACGCAGTTCTTAGTATTATCTGTGGAAGACTATATTGAAAAAGTTGACACAGTAAATAATTCGATTTTTGTTTTATTTTATTTTTCCTAGCAAATGTGATGAAAAACATTGTGTGTATTACGGGCAGTAAGGGGATTACAAACTCGAGTCAATAAAAGTCCTAATAGACTCTCGTTAGTAATCTCCTTCTTACTCCCCTCGGTGCACTATGTACTATAAGCTGAAATATAAAAAATAGTACATTACACAACTAGGTGTACAAAGCTTTCTTTATTATCTCCCGTGTCGTGTACATCATTTTATGTCTACACTTGGGCCAGAAAGCGGCTTTTTCCGTACGCGCAGCGTGCGGAAAAAGCCACTTTATGGCCAGGTGTGGCATAAAAGTAATACTAATGCAGTATGTCGTGTAGCGCGGACCCGCTAGAGGCGGATATCCGGGAGCTGCTGGCGCTGGACGCGCGCGCGGCGCGCTCCCTGCCGAACCTGCCGGCGCTGCCCGGGCTGCGCGCGTCCCGCGAGTCGCTGCTGCCGCCGCCCTCCTGAGCCCGCCTCACGCTCTACCCGGACCCCACGGTCTACTAGTGCGGGCCCCGCGGCGTGACGTAGCCGTCCGGCGGTCGCCCCAGGTCTACCACCCCACGGCGTGACGTAGCCGTCCGGCGGTCGCCCCAGGTCTACCACCCCACGGCGTGACGTAGCCGTCCGGCGGTCGCCCCGGGTCCACTAGCGACGGATCCACCCCACGGCCAGTATAAACAGAACCTAGTCCGTTTAGGACCGCGAACGCATTTACACGGACGCACGATCGCGCGTCTGTGTGAGTGCACTCCGTACTGGCATGGGCGCGCGTGGGCGAATGCTTGCCTGTGGTGCGTCCGTACACGGCGTGACGTAGCCCCCCGAGGCGGTCGCCCACGGTCTACTAGCGTGTCGACGGATCCACCCACGGCCAGTATAAAGACAACCAAAGTACGACTTCGGCCGTTTACACTAGGGCTGCCATCTTCAAAATTTGACATCTAGGACAAAAAGTATAAATCCCCGGAGCAACGCAGTTTTTTGGGGGGGGGGGGGGGGGTTGCATTCGCTCTCCGCGGGAGTAGCAAACTCGGACTACGGATGAAACCCCGCCCGGACGTTCCCCGGACGCTCTCTAAACTAGGACAAATCCAGGGAAACCCGGACGGATGGCAGCCCTAATTTACACAAACGCACGGTCGCGCGTCTGTGTGAGTGCACTCATTACTGTGGCAGGGGCGCGCGTGGACAAATGCTTGACTGTGGTGCGTCCGTACACGGCGCGCACACATGCGCGCTCCCGATGTACCTTTTGTCGGAAGAAAAACTGCTTATACTGTGCCACGGCGTGACATAGGCCGGCGTCGGTCGCGACGCGTTCGGAGATGTAGCGTTTCGTTTTGTACATAATTTGTTTTCTTCCGATCTCCGAGCGCGGAGGCGGCCGGCGAGGAAACGCGTCAGCTTTGGGCGAGTGGAGGATAATTAACGCGGGACCGACGTCTACTTAAAATGTGTACGAGAATGGACTTAGATGTACGCGATTCCGAAACGAAACCGCGATTCGATTTACCGGTAACTCCCCGGTCGTCGGTGGGACTCGGAGACTCTGGTCTCCTTATAAATACCTAGAATAGATAATATCGCTAGTCGACGAATGTTTTAAGATTTTAACTAATCGATTGTGGATATGAAACGATGTATATATACCCTGCGAATGCGCCTCGTCGATTATACATACCTAGATATAGATGAATGAAATGCAATAAAAACACGTAATGGAGAAGTTAATTATTTTTGTATAATCGTGAAACCTTGCAAGTTGGCCCGTTTGCCTTGACGTTTGCTCGTTAACCCGTCGAGCGTCCCACGCACTAACGGCAGTGCGTAGAAATTTTGTGCGGGTAGCGTCCCGTGGCCTACGTTAGTGCGCAGAGGTGGCCGCTCATTGGGGCATTTTTTCTGCTGCGATGCATTTGGTTGGCAGTCTTGATTTTTTTTACTAGCAAATCACAGTTATTGTAGCAACCAAATTTAATTTTTCAACCAATCAGAATTGAGAATTGGCGGCTGCAAAAATTTTTAAACTCCGTGTTTGAATTCAGTCCGCCATATTGACAGTTGAAGAGATTTGTTGTGATCCGAGTGTTGTGTAAACATGTCGAAATCTTTTAAACGATTAGTGATTATACCATGTATTTTATATCAAATTACTCGCAATTAAATAAAGTTTATGTTTTTGATGCCAAATTTAGCCGCACGACTAAATATTCTAGCAAAAAAAGTCTGAAACTTTTGAAAGTCGCAATATTTGCAATGGCGGCTAATGTATGCGAATTGTATGGCATCAATGGCCGATTCGCACGCATTTTTGTCAACAACGTAAATAAATGCTTGTTGTGAAGTAAATACAAGTGTTGTGGTAGTTATATTATGTAAAATCGACGCGTAAACTGGCCAGTTTCATTGTAGTGTGTGTGTAATGTGATATGTGGCTATAAATTAAGTGCTAATCGTAAATGAATTGTGGCGGATTGTGCAAAAACTTCAAGTCGTGGAAAATAAATATATTTGTCTCTCAATACAAGTAAGTGGCATGTCTAAAATTAATTGAATCAAACTCGAAATTTATCTAGCTTTCTAACGATATATAATACGTCACATATAATTATATCTAAGGTAGGTAGAATTCTTATCTCCCGCAAGAAATCGGAACTTTTTTGCTTGTATGGGACATTTCCCGCACATTTCGCTTCAGAGGGTCGGACACTTGACGGGTTAAGTAACTTATTAATACCGTTTATTTTCTTTTAAATCGATTTTACATGTATAATATGTATTTGCCTTTTTTGAGGAAATTATTTTGTTATGTTTATTATCTTGGTAAAGTAGGGGGGAGCGGCAATATTGCAAGATTCCACGAAACCCGTGAATCGGCTCCGTAATTTGTCCACTAAATAAGCGAATTATTTTCGTAATTTCGACCCGAATCCGCTTGTTTTCGCATAACGTGCCTACTAAAATTAGATTACTGTAAAATAATGTAGACTAAACTTTTTTCCTTTCTAATTCTTAAATCTATTCTAGATATTTATATGATTGGTGCAATCAGGGAGGCAATGTGTGGAAAAATATAGAATAATGGTAATAAAATAAGTTTGAGCCGCGGTTGCCACAGCCAATACCCTTATAACGAGGTATAGTCACGTTACACGATCCATATAGCTAAGCAAACTCACTCAAAAAAAGTTTTAAAATAGGATTAAAAGTCTTATAAAACCGTGCGATTTTTGCATAAGCGCCATTGTCACTTTAACTAAGTTACTTTTGATTTACTCGCGTTTATACTGGGCATTGCTAGGGTATTCCATGAACACATCTACTTTTTGTCGCTTACGTAACGCTATGGTAGCTACCCTAATATAACTCTTAGAACCACTATCAATCTTAAAGCCAAGTTATGATATTACCATACCGATGTTCAGCTTCCAAATTTTACTTGTCAAAGTTATTAAAAGGTAGTGGCGCGAACGAAACGTTTTCGTGGAATGCTCCTGCGGTGTTCGCGACTTTCTTGTGAACATCACAAAGCCTAATCTTATTCTAACAAGCACGTCATACTACTCTAATACTTGCATCGAAATATAATGCATGGAACGATAACGCTTACCAAAACTGCCGCTGAAGTCTACACCATGACATCCGCTTTTTAAAATTACTAAGTCTTACGTATCAAGTGGATAACCAACTTAATGTTTACTATGTGCGAGTCTAAAGTAATTTATAACAAATATTCATATAAATAAATATTGTGGGGTAGATCTTACACTGATCAGCAGACGTCATTTTCGGATAGGTTGCATATTGTTTAAAAAAATCTGCGAGTGGTTACAAACCTACTAACGTGACAAATTCATTTGATGCTATAGTTTTTTCTTCAGCACTAATTAAAGTAATGTTAGTTCCGCCGCGGTAGCACCTAGTCCGTGGAGCCGATTTTGACCGTCAGCTACGCTTCCATCATTATATTTTGATGAATACATTATGATAAAAACATAGTGATATATACTCGTACCAAGGACCATTAAAACAAGAGGACTGTCATTCTCCATACTTTGGATCGTAACCCGAACGCTAGGGGATTTCCGGGCAAAAACTAGATGGCGCTAAAAAATTAAACATTTAACGATGTTATAATTGAACAAAGAAACATAGTATAGTAACAATTAGTTCGTAAACAGCTAATAATAAATAAATTTTAACATTTAAATACTGTGTCACGTTTGCAAAGTTGAATAATTGTAAATAATATAATTCATATACCAAGCTTATACATAGATGGCGTTGTAAATTCGGGGAACAGCTTTTTGTATGGAGAATGACAGTCCTCTTGTTTTAATGGTCCTTGCTCGTACCGTTCATTTTCAATTATCCACGGGAAAGACATTTATTTGAAATCCGTATGACCCATTTTCGAATCAACTTTAGCGGAGTCTGTCACCTGTTGGCTCAGTGTAGATGTGGCTTCAATATCTAGTCTCCTAATGATCCGTTAATAATCAAAATTGCTTCCAAACAATCGTCATACTGTCTAGAACTATAGGACGTATTTATTGCTTCATTCTTTTTTCATTTATCATGATCGCGTGTATCGTCTTATTTATACGACACTATACGTTAAAAAATATATCCATTTGCCAATTTAAGGGGTAATCTACATTTTTAAAGTTATGTACCTCCGCTCTACCCCGATGTTACTTTTTAAATATAGGTTTTTATGTCCGACTAGAAAATTTGGATGTCGGTTCATCTAGGATTTGATTATTTAAATAGCGAGACAACCTAGACAGTTTCGAAGAAATAGCAATACCTAGTAAATCATAGGCAGAAGTTCAGGGGTGGGACACCAAATATGCAGGGGCGGATTTTAAAATATGGCGCCCCGGGCCAATAAGTTTCGCTGCCCGAGAAGAAGTAAAACTTGGTTGAATGGCACCATAACCAAAACAAAATACAGTCGACCATGGCCCGAATGGCCCTAGGGTAAATACGCCCCTGCAAATAGTCTGATAAAAAAAATCCAATCTTCACCAGAGCTCGTGTTCAGTGGCGTCCGTACTGACGACTGAGAAGTATTGAAGCATTAAATACGGCCCAAGACATCGTATAGTGAACTCGTCATGTGCGTGAGCTTAAAACTGCGTAATACAATACAATCATACTTTATTACACACCAAAAGAAAATTACATTGCAAACTAATATAAAAATAGTGCTAAACAATAGGCTGTCTTATCGCTAAAGAGCGATCTCTTCCAGACAATTTTTGGGTAGCGTCTATGCAAAGTTAACTAAAGGTAAATACAGGGTGGAAAAAATCTATGGGCTCTGGAAGGGAACTACCTTAAATCCTTTAGTTCCCTTCCGACGCGTACGAAACCGAAGGTTCGTAACCAGTTGCGATAAAAAATATTTTTGGTACTTGTACGAAACCAGTTGCGAATAAAGAGTTTTTTATATTCTTACGAACCCGCAGTTCTTCTTTCGTAACTCGTTACAAGCAAAAAGTTTTTATGTCTTAACTCAGGGACTAAAAGACGTTTCTTTTAAACGATGAATAGTGTAAAGGGTATAATTATTTCTTCTATGAAAATATCAGTAATAAGATTTCTATAAGACAACCTCATAAAGCCAACATAAACCTCATAAACCAGAATGATACAGAAGTCAATGTAGATGGCAAAATTGAGGGCGCTGGCTGGGTGCTCCCGTGGACGAGTGGTTGAGTCGCTGGGCCGGATATCCAGAGGTACCGGGTTCGATTCCCGGTCTGGACACAGGTGAGTGCCATTTAATTTTTCTATGTACTTCGATTTCTTGTATCTATATATGTAACATAAAATGTGATGTAATTTACCCGCATTTAAAAACCAATGAAGAAAAAAATGTTTCTTTCATGTAAAGAACCTCATAAAGGTCATAATTTACCCCTTATAAGACATATTGTATTTAGTCTCTGATAAGAAACGACATTATTAACCTACGGTGTACCAGAACAAAGTGGCGCGAATCTATGGAATTGGAAATCTGTAGAGATAAAAATCTCTTCAGATCTACTTGCATCTTAGACGAAATGAAAATTACATTTTGAGACAATCTACTTATTAGACAAGTTGCAACATAGACCATTTGCATCTTATACGAAATTAGACTAACCCATAGAAATGTGTAACATTGGGTACAAACCATTTCTTTGTTCGAAGCCAGTATCGTGTGAGCGAAAAAACCTATTGTTTGGTAACTAGTATCGTAAGAGGAATATTTTTTCTTCTATCGCAACTGGTTACGAACCTCCGGTTTCGTACGCGGCCGAAGGGCTTTAGTTAGCTCATTTTACTGAAAGACAACATTCCTTTATTTTTAAAAAGAAACAGCTAAGTTAAATTATTCTAATTAAAATAATTAATTTCACTAAACTTGTTGTCCGTATATTTTGAAAGGTAGACATTTTGCGACAGAGTCATTTAGCGATGCAGTCTTAATAGTAAGTAGTTGTTCTGGGTAGTGGGTTTCTTTCGCCGTCGGCCGTCGGCTGGACCTGGACGGACATTTTTCTACGTAGATATTTTAAATCGTAGGCTTTTTGCCTCATAGGCATTTTGCGTTATAGGTTTTCTGCCCTATAGGGAACGTGCACGACGAAGGTGCTGCCAACTGGTGACGCCAATCTAAATCATATACCCTCTCATGCTGGGGCCACATTGACGAAAACGCCGTTAATAACGTTAATTTATAGCGTTGAAGGACGATTAATGTCAGTGTAGCTACGACTTACTGTATTTGACATTGACACTTACATATTATCATTGACATCGACAGCTTGATTTGACAGGGGCGATAGTTTCCTTTATTGTCCGCCCGTGTCACTTTTGTCGTTTAGTGCTGCCACCTATAGTTCGTGCACGTTCCCTATAGTTATTTTGCGTGGTAGGCATTGACGTCCGGACACGATCAGGATGTGTAACCGTTAACTAATTAACCGGTTCCTAATTTTGGTTATTCAGCATAGAAAGATTTATAGCTAAGGGTTAATAAATAAAACCACAAACTAAAAATAGGCAAACGTCTCGACAGATATTTTAAAAATAAAATAGAGATTACCTATGTGATTCTGTCAGATCTCAGAAAGAGATCGTTCTTTAGCGATAAGACCACCTGTTGTATACCTATATCTTGAAGTTGTTTTTATTCTACCCAAGGCCGTAAGTAGCGCTACATGGAGATAAAATCCCATGATCCTTTCTTTGTATTACCACCCTAGTTATGTAATGTACTCTTACTACCGTGCCCCTATCTTCCCTCTTTCTCTCTAATAAAGGAATACTTTGATTGTATTGTTAATCGGTTACAAGTCCTAGGGACAGTGGCGGATTAGCCATATAGCAAGAGTAGCAAATGCTACGGGCCTCGCGCATTGGGGGACCCCCCCCCCCCCCCCGTTATGTAATAATTCGTCACGTATAAAATTACCGGTCAATCGGTATGTAAGTATATCTAAGACCAACCAAGGGCCTCTTTGAAGAAATGCTACAGGCCCCGCGCTGGCTTAATCCGGCACTACCTAGGGATGATAACTTCGTTTATGAATCCTGACCCCTGCGCATGCAAGCTTGAACATTATCTATGAGATATAAAGTTCATTTTCCTTTGTCCTAATTTGAGCTACAATTCGGTACGTTGTGTGAGAATGGTACATACTGTATAATATAAAATGAGTACGAATTTGACTAACGTTGGCTGTTCACGTGGATACAAATTGATTTGCCAACTGATAGCTACTACGTGGGTTTATAGTCTGTCTATGATTTGTTCTTCTACGTATAGAGTGCGACTACGATAACTCTGCAGATGGGTATATGGCAACACCATGGGTGTCGCGAGGATTGAGTTAAATTTTAAGGTTTTTACACGCCCTTATTGACATTGGTTCCTCCTATACTGTGTATGTGACTGTGATTGGCAATAATATTCCCTAGACTTATGTTATTAAAACTTCAACCAAAAGTGCGCCTTGAGCCCTTAAGTTTCCTCACGCCTGTCATAACAATGATTATCTTATGTGTTCCGAATTCGAGACATTGACATTGTTCCAAATCAGGATCATCGTAATACTTGATTATGGCAAAATATTGCACCCTAAGTTTTTACGAGTCGCTATTTATACATTTACACTGTCATTTATGTAACTGTCAAATGAGTTCGGATCCTGAAAAAAGATGAGGCAATGTCTTTAATTCGACTTCTAAAGCGTTCTCAAAGCAACTCGCTTACTCGTTGACAGATTGCGTAGTCAGTTTTAGGTTATTGAATCGAATATATTAATTAATTTACTCTTAATTATGTAACTAATACAAAATGTTATCAATACCTTGATTTCCCAACATGAACAATATGTGATGGTGAATACGATGAGAAAAATGCTTTCATTTCTTAGACGTTTCGCTATTCTGATCTCTTAGACCGCTTGTGAATTACTAGCAGACGAGAAATTTTTACTTGTCTCCCTATGAAGGACATATATGTAGATAGACCATAGGTAAGGCCGAAGTTTAAAGGACATGTAAAAAAGTTTCGTCTAATAGTAGTTTACGATCGCGTCCTTATTTGTCAATTCTCTCATTGCCTAGGGCAAGGCTTGGAGATTTAAATCTTAGATAATGAAATGTAGTTTAATATTTTAAATATGGAATCTCCTCGTAACGTACATCTCTTCTAGGGCTCTCTTAGTAACTTTGTATTTCTACAAATGAATCTATCAAACAAGAAGTGTGTTATTTTTGTAAAGGAAAACTTTATTTATTTAATCCCATGTAAATCAAATTCCACGCCATCCACGCCTGTAAAGAATCTTTTCTAACATTAGAATTAAACAGCTATATTAACTACCATCTTAGTAGTTCAATTGTTCCTTATAGTTCCGAAAGATAATGCCTTTGCATTTACGCAGACACTGAGTGGTTAACTAGCAAATGAACTACTAAGATTAGAGGTCAATATTTCAGAAAAATAATTGGTGATATCCTCGTTAGTCGTGCATTTAGAACGCATTTATAAATTGTGAATTGATAATAGTCGCTTTATCAGTTAACTGTTTGACAAGTATCAACACATTTAATATTTTAAGCGTCGTATGTACCGAAAATAACTCTATTTAACGATATTTTTTATAATTACGATTTTTTTTAGTTTGCTCAATCATACGCTTACTGAAGTTTCAACAGACAGACAGTGACGGTTAAAATATTAAAATGTAACATGTTCACATTTCTGTTCCACCTTTGTGTCCATATTTATTTAATCAATTGTTTTAATTTAAGATGTCAGTTTTGTGGCGACGATACGTCACGGTCAAATGGTTAATTGCAAAACAAACCCTGGAACATTAACTACAGATCTGATTTGACTAATTCGATGAACGATCATGCTGTTTAGGGTTACCATATTTCAATGTACATCGAAAAAATAAGCAATCATTAAACAATCCCGATATTTTTATTTTCTGACTTTGATCTATGTTCAAACTAAAATAATATCATATTCGTCACATTAAAAGTTCAAATGTAATGCTAAAACTGGGATGTTTTGGTCACACGGTAACCTTAATACAGTTAAATCAAGGCCAGTAACTTGAATTTCCACTGTAGAAATGTATCCAGAAGCTTCGTTCAGATTGGCTACTCGCTAAACTCTATGCGATCCTATTGTAAATATGTACTTCTAATTTAAGGTAATATTATTTATCACTCGATAGATGATTTTAATACCTCCGCAGTCCTGGTGAAGTATTATCATAATGTACGTCTCACCTTACGTACATACATAACGGAATACGGTGTTACAGATTTCTGTGGGGAATTCAGTGTCTTTTAATGCTAATTTGATGGATTGGTTATAACAGTTCTCAAAGATACAATGACAATTTGATATCTATGGGACACAGAATTTAACGTAATGTACAGGAAACGAAAGGGTTAGTCACTTTTTTAACTTATTATAAGCGAATTAAGTTCAAAAGTGACGAACTACTATACGGTATATGTTTCACAGCTCTGTGAAGGTATTAGGTATATGAAAATGTCATTCTATATTATCTGAAGTAATTCTTTAATATATTACGCACTACGTCGATGACTCAATAATGTTCTGGATAAGAAACAAAATGAAACATAAAATGCGTCACTACCCATTTATGTTGTATGCACATTGCCACTTGTAAATGTATGTATAATCTCGATTAAAGGCATGTTTAATATAATGTCACAAATTATTCACAGCTCATATTATTATATTTGTAGTTAGGTAGTTAATTAATAGTTTGGACATTTGGTGCTAATGAATTAAACAAAAAAGAAAATCAGTCCAAAATTAGGTGTTATTGTGTATGGCTATTTTTTACTTATGGATCGATTTGTTTGTTCTAATACTTGAATTAGTTCAAATTTTTTAACATATCTCTCTTCATTCATGACGGTGTAACAGAAAATCGTTGCGTATTGTTGCAAGTTTACTAATTATACAATATATGTTTATATTTAGAGGGCACTCAATTATTTACATTTTTACTGTTTGAGCGAAGGTTTGTTTTTAATTAGACGGTATAGCTGGGTTTAAGTATAGGCTAGTAAATATGCAAGTCTGTAACATGAAAACATTGCAGTGACATTTGAAATTTTTATGGAAAAGCGTTACTTAAACCCAGTAACTAACAGTCATTTCTGTCATTAGTTGTTACTTGTAGGGCTTCATTATTTGTATGTCATTATAAGTTGAACTAGTAGCGCCTGGTCAAACTGTATATTTTTGTAAAAAGATGGGGTATAGAATTCGGGCGCTTGGCGATATTTTGAAGTTACATGCAAGTACCTGCACGGATGTTGACCGATCAATGAAAATGCGTGTTGTTTAACCTCCAAAACAGTAGTCACAGCGACATTTCGAATGTTTAATTTCTAATTTTTTAACGGATGCTATGTCTCATGTAAATTTAATTTTTTTTTATTTAACTTTTAACGCGGTCGCTGGTGCCAATTTGAGATAGCAAAACAGTCGATATGTTCAATATTTGGAACGTCGGGCTTTACAAATTCAATGTATTACCATGTGGTATTTCGACATCTCCATCCACGCGGGTACTTGCACACCTGAGACACTCATCTAGTGTACTACTATGTGTGTCACATATCACTTTATTATTGTGTATCTGTAAATGAATGTTCTGCGGCTGTGTGTAAATAATTATTTTCATGATAATGATAACTCAAGCGTTCATCCGATAGTTTCCAGATTTTCGTCATGTTTCGAACGTAGTTAGTGCCTTATTTGAAAATATGTGAATAGCTTTGTATCACAATATTGTTACCTTATTGCCCCATGATTTGCGGTTCCCCGATTCCCGGCACAGGGGTCCTGGCACACGAGACAGCGCCTTGTCTGTATAATTGTGATATAGTTAAGTTTATTTTTGCTCAAAATTGATTTCCCTCTTTGACCTGTGTACTTATCATTCATGAAATTTGTAAGACTGTATTTTATTTTGTTGTGTAACATTGTTAGTTAGCTCCAGGTTATAAATATAGTTATTTTGAGATTGTAGCCGTTGTTTTTATTTAATTCTATTCTAGATCTCCTAGATCCTAGGTCTTAGAGAATACTAATTGCTTTTGGCATTTTTGAATAAGAACGTTCCATGTCCGGGTGCCCCCAATGAGGGGTCATGAAGGTTTTTTTTTTCAGGAGTCCGTGCTTCCACTATGGGGTCACTTCCCCATACTGATTGCACAGTTGGCACTTGTGACATTGTCCGATAGTTTTGTATGGGGACAGTGAACGTGTTAAAGCTATACGCACACGAAACTCTAAGATAGCCGCGGGAATTGAGTGCAGCTCTTAGGCGTGCGCGTTGTGAAGTACCTAATCATTGTACATAACATTATACCTAATAATATTGTACCTAAAACATTGTTCATCGATTTTTCAACTATAAGAAGTTGGTTTTTGAATGCATTCAGAACAATTTATTATTAAGGTAGGCTATGTCAATAAAAATACTTAATAAACGTGTTCAAAATCAAAGGTAGGTATATTTGGGTTTAAAAATCGATGATCAATTTACCCCGTGAATCAGAGTAACCGTAGTCCACGGTGCAATACATACACCGCGAGTGTGCTAGTGGCCTTAATTCAACTAGCTTCTTGAGCTTGCTGCTTATTAAAACGCCTCATGTAATTATTAGACGCCCATTTGCGTGTAGTAAAAGTTGAAGGCATTTAAAGACTCGCGACTACGTCGCGCTACGCTCGCAACATTCGAACCGATAACATGGGAAAACGGCCTTGTAGCGAAAATGTGCTACGCGCCTAGCGCCCGCGAAGCGGGTTCTTGGTGTTGAAAGTGTTAAAACCCAAGATTTTCGTACTTATTTACATTAGAACAATTCACGTATAGCCACCACATGGGAATGTTACACCATTTACCACTGTTTATAATTTAGCTGTGTAATGCAAATCGGGCGCACTTCCGGCACAGGCTTTCATTAACTTACGATACCAAATTGTTATTTCAGTTTAAACTAGGTTTTATTGAAAGGCCTTAAAGTAAAACAACTTGTTAGATAAAAATAAATAATTTATTAAACTGGTCGAATTCGATACGCGCGCGTCGACCAGAGCTCGGGTCGGTGACTAGACTGTACACTCAACATCATTATGTATACATAAACAATTTAATTTCTGTCCAAACAGAAAATCAACACTTAGTAATATACGTTACGTCGCTACTTAATATAATCCATATCGCTAATACTCGAGTATTAGAATTAAATCCACCGAAAAATATAACACACTGCCGGGAGCATTATTTATTACATATATAATAGCTTCCTAAAATAGTTTTGTTAGTCTTATCGTTACATTCCTAGCCGAAGTCAGTGTTTTTAATTGTTCGGCGCTTGTCTCGCCGCAAACCATTCTTAATCAGTCAACTGTAGAGACAAAGGTGCTTCTTAAAGTCTACACGTACACAGTGGCTGTGTTGTGCGATTTGTAGAAGCCGTTTGGGGTTATATTTTATTTTTTTAGACTTAGGTAACGGTTAGAACTCCGTGTCGCCGAGAACGTTATACATGAGGCGTTTAAATGAGTTCGACTGCTGGATGTGCTCTTCGTGTAATGAGTTCACCTGAAATTAAAAAAATAACTTTTAGAGTAGATGTTGATGTTACTAATTCACCGGTAATAGTTAGAGGCTAAGTTAGACGGTACGATGTAGCCTATTTCTAGGACACCATGGAAATCTAGGTAAGTGGTAGGTACCTTCGACTAACGCGAAGTTTAAATTTCAATTTGTCCAGAACTGTTGAGTTTCTTAGGGCTGGTGTGAGTGATTTATAAACTTTTTCTGGACTTATACAACACAAAGGCGCGTACGCATGAGAGAAAGAAAACAGTCGATTATCGATCTTGCCAAGTTTCAGTGTTGCTATTACATAGAATATGCAACAACCATTAGGCTGCGTTTCCACTAGGGATGTACGAGGATGCGTAGCGTGGCGAGGGATGTGTTTGTCATGAACCAATAGAAACACATCGTTTACCTAACCTCGCTCCGCTGAGCTGTTTCTATTGGTTCATGACAAACACATCCCTCGCTACGCTACGCATCCTCGCACATCCCTGGTGCAAACGCAGCCTTAAGTGGTAAGTGGGTTTAAATAAATAGGTCACCTAAAAGTTTGTCCTTATTACGTAAGAAAATAGTATATATTTGAACTTACGAAGCTCGTTTGTTTTCCGTGGCCGTTCACCTCGGGCTGCTTCGTCGGTTTCGGTGTGGGCGCGGGCCTCTGCCAAATAACCACTACACGTTAGTACATTTTTCTTAATTTACTTGCCTGGATTATTTGATGTATCAAAAAAAAATCTTATGCCACATTTCCTACCCCAACCGGCTGAAATACCTACGACCATCAAGGTTGAGTGACATATTTTCTATTAAGTAGTAGAGATGTGATGTGGATGTAACGTTTAACTTTCATTAAATTAGTAGTTGTCTCTGCGTACTTCGTTCCGCCTTTTAATTTTATAGATATTTTAATAGTTATTCTTTTATTCGGGGCCCAGACAAAGTCAACACAAAAATCATAATAATCGGTCCACCCGTTCTCGAGTTATAAATGGTGTAACTAACCCGACTTTGTTTTATGTACAGATCTACTCAGTCAATCAGCCTTAGAGCGTAAGCAGTGACGTACCTTGTTGGGCGGCGCCGTGAAGACCTTGGTCTCGACGGGCACGGGCACCTCCTGCACGAAGTCGCCGAGTCCGTCCTCCTGCAGCGCCTTGAAGGTCTCGGACTTGGCGGGGTCGTACAGCAGCGTCGGCTTGTGGCTGCGGGCGGACGGGGCGGCGCGGAGGGGGCGTTAGTGTTTAGTGGTTAGCGGGCGCAAAACAATAGACAGAAACATTAGACCCGACGGAGACCGTTAGCGGGGCGCGGAAGCGGTTAGTCACCGAGTACGGGACACGATTAGTCGTGTTTGTTTTTTAGGAAGGATAGGTCGATAAAAATACTGACATCGATCATTTAGAAATATACTTCGACGTGACTTATAAGCTAATTGTTTACGCTACCCACACACACACAATGTATGTCGCGTGAACGTGGGGCGGGTGACGGTGTAGCCGCGGCATCGCGCGGCCGGCGGCAGCAGCGGCGGCCATGGGTGGGAGCGGGAGGTCAGAGCTTGGTCTCTCGCTCCCACCCATCGTCGCCGCTCGTCGTTACCGCTCGCCGCCGATGTCGCGGTCGGGCCGTGAGGTGACGCGTCGCGGCGACGGTCGCGGACAGAGATCGAGAGTCGAAAGACAATTCGCAAGAGTCGAAAGATAGCAAAATAAAAATAAAAATAAGCATTAATGCGTCATGAGAGATGGGCGTCGACTTTGGCGGTGTCTAGTAAAACACTTGCCTCTTGACAACTTGTGGCCGTCCGTAATGGCCGTTAGCGCTATACAAGCAGAGAAATAGCCCATTATTAAGCATAATAATTTTACATTTTTGAAGTCCTGTGGATAGCTTGTGAATGTGCCAGACTGTAACTTCAATTAGTTAAGGTTAAGATGTAAGGGTTTCATGAACCGTTACAGCGCCCGATAAGAAGTGTCTAGTAATGAACTTTACGAGGACAGAGTAGTTGTTTTATATTGTCTGTGTGCAGCACACAAAGCAGAGGGATCACTATCACTAGATTCACTAGTCTAATTTTGAAATCTAATAAGCCAATACAGAATCACTAGTGATTTCTAGCAACTTTAAAAATATATACAACATATAAACGTCACAGGTTAAACGCCCTCTAACAGGGATTATATGTATATTCTAGACATTACTGTAAGTCATATGTTTTCAAGTAAATCTCGAAATAATGATTATACGGACAGACGGTCAGGCGGGCATTGAATGTGTGAACATAACTAGCTTGGCATTAAGCCATGCTCCTGAAATTCAGTGCCAAGATATTCGTAGTCTCAGAATGACACTCAACATTTTCTAGATATCTCTTTACTCTGATATCGTAAGAGTAAACAGAATTAATAAAATAATTTGAAATAACGCTGACGATTTTACTCTTAGTCAGTGTTCTTAAAATATCTGAGAAAATATATTTTTTATTAAAGTGATGCTAATTTAGATTTAAAGGCCGATGATCGAAACCGGTTCAATAAGCATCTCATATATCACGACATTTCATAATAAATTAGTATATTCTTTCAAAATACGTAGGTATTTTTTTGCTACAGAATGATCTCTATACTCACGGCAAGGGCGAGGTCTGTTGCCTAATCGAGTTGGCGATGTTTTGGTCCGAATATAGATTGATCGGGGAGTTGAACTGCTTGTGAACATACTGAAAAGACAAAGTATCACTCTTAGGTACAAATAACATGAACGAAAAACTATAAAAAGCCGACACAGTTTTAACTCATCTATTCCTGTAACATAATCACATTAATAATGAAAAGAGACCGTATTATCTTCGTTACAAAGTTCAATATTCGATGGGAGTCGTCGGGCGTCGATTTTATTGAAACTTGTGACATAAATAAGAAGGAAAGCACTCAAGAGTGACGCAAAACAATGCACGATGTTGTGTGAAAAATAAACGGTGAAAATGAGAAGCTTCAATCAAGATGGCGTATAGACACATGAATTGGCAATCCCTTGCAATTATGCACCAATGTACATTAAATTTAATAAATACATGTGATTTTCATTCAGAATTAATTGCTAGGGCGAGAGCTCTGTTTCGAGTATGTTTACGGATGAAAAGAAGACTAGCTCTAGTATCTACTGAGGTGGAGCTCGGCAGAGCGGAGCGCAACGGATCGTGACCAATCACAGTTCTCGACATCTCCACTGCGTCAATGGACTCATGGTCTGCTTCGCTCCTCCCGCCCAGCTCCGCGACAGTGGAAACGCACCCTTAAATTAGTGCGGCCTGAATATACCGCTTCGCGACACCTTTAGGGCAGTGTCGCGACTCGCGACGTTACCGAACGTAGGGTTCACGGAACGAGTATAGTAAACGCTCATTCTTAAAAATTACTGTTGCCCTGTGCAAACGTTTAGGGGTGTTAAATAAATCCCGGGGTAGCTATTATATATATTATATAAATGTTTTTCCACTACGTCACTTTCATACTAACATAAGTACAAAATGGTGACGTAATGGAAAAATAAATTAGGGCCACATTTTTTCACGTATACTAAAAAAATGTGTCCCTGAGCCACAAAAACCTTAAAAGTCCATATTTTGAGAAAGTAGCTACCCGGGATTTATTTTGAAAAACACCTTTTGGTGATTATCTAGAAGTGCCCGCCTCTTTGGAATGGCATTTATCATCATTTAGTTCCGGCAAAGTTCTACAAATTAACCAAAGGCGGAATCTTCTGAATATTTATCGCCAAGGAAATGATGTGTTTTAATAATCGCGCTAAAATAATGCAAGTCAAGGGATTGCCATAAGCTGCTGACTAGGGCTTTCAATCCCGGGATTATTTGTACGGCCAATCCCGGATCCAGGTATTGGTCGTACAAATAATCCCGGGATCGGAAGCCCTACTGCTGACAGAGGAGCATGCTCGAAGCCTCTAACACGCCACACGCTAACCACCTTGTTGCCTTCATCACCGACCACTCGCTGCAACACCGATTCAGCCACCTGAGTTGTTACCAAAAATTCTAAATATAGTACACGCTAAGCCGTGCAAATTTTACACAACAAGTAGCCTTTTTCCAAAATGATGACTGATAAATTACTATGAACATATTTATTACTTTCTTTACAAAATCTGAATAAATTGTTCATAATCGACAAGTTTTGTTTTATACAATTCTCTGGGTCTAGTGAAAATATGACTTGGACTGTACCCCACAAGTCCAAGTCAATATACCTATGTCTACCGCGTGTCCCAAAACTATGCGACATGAAGGAAAAGTGCATCAAATATTGTAGTTAGAATATTTTGCTGAAAGGAAACTTTATTTTATTTTTAAAAGTAAGTAATACTGTATTCAAAGATTTAAAAAAAAAATTACTTGCTTTGTATGGAAAATAATGTTCTTGGCATTTGAATCGAATATTATACGCTATTCCTTTCTTTTGAGATACTATATATTACTCATTTTTTTTGTCAAATTGTTTCGATTGGCATCATATAAAATACAGAATGTTTTTTTTTACATTTGAGTCGGTTCGATTACCAGATGAAGCAAGTAATTTTTAGAAAATCTTTGTTTGCAGAACATACTTTTAAAAATAAATAAAGTTTCCTTTCAGCAAAATATTCTATCTACAATATTTGAAGTGCTTTCCCTTCATATCGCATGCATAGTCTTGGGACGGTCTTTATACTAGGTAGGTAGGTACAGTCAGCGTCAAATATTCTGTAGCATCCAACGCGTCATATCATATAGATGGCGCGTTGGATGCTACGGACTAGTTGGCGCTGACTGTACAAAAGATCACAACTGTATTGACTTAGATGATATGTGACTTGTACCCGTTTTATCACTAGACCCACAGAATTATTTACTTATCTACCTGTATAATGTGATGTCTCAGTCATCATATGAAAAGCAAAACTACCTAACATCTAATGCAATTCTTTACTATTTGAAAACTAAAATGCGCCAATATTCTTAGGTATAAAACTATAACTATCTAAAGTTATAATATCACTAAAAGAATACTATGACAATGATTTCTAAAAAAGCCTTTATTTTTGCTTTTTAGCATCATAGAGTCAGCCAAGCTCTAAAGTTCGTCTTTAGCAAAAATCATTTAACACGGCAGACACTTAGGTACATACAAGTTACAACTTCGTATTTCTTCCATAAACTGGGAGTCTACTGTGGTAAAGTTTTTGCTTTGACTACTATAAAAGAGTAAAGCGTATATTTTCACGTGTTTAGTTGTATGGGTGTGTGCAGTTATGTGTGCGTGCATATGTGTAGTGCATAGAGAAATTAGGTGCAAACCTAAATTTGTACTTCGTAGAACAATTTCTCCCAGTTTTACATATAACTGTAGGTACTAAGTATCTCAATTTTCTTTAATCAATTACGATCATCCAATGTGCGCTATGGCCAATGCAAATTAAACCTAGGTAAGTAGGTACAGTCATTGAGTATAAAATACGCATGTAAGAACTGGGAACGGGTAAATGGGCGTTTTCCAAAATAAATACCGGGGTAGCTACTTTCTCAAAATATGGACTTTTGAGGTTTTTTTGGCTCAGAATCGTTAGTACTTTCGAAGCTTATTCGTAAAAAAAGTGTCCCAATTTTTTTTCAATTACGTCACTATTTTGCATTATGTTTGTATGAACGTAACGCAGTGGAAAGAAAAATCCATACAAATTTTGGGACACTTTATTTTTACGTATAAGGTTCGAATGTACTAACGATTCTGAGCCAGAAAAACCTCAAAAGTCCATATTTTGAGAAAGTAGCTACCCTGGGATTTATTTTGGAAATATCTGCCAGGAGTTCACGACCTTTTTGGTATTGAAATAGAGTGGTGTCAGATATTTTTGCATGCCTCATTTCATCACATATTTTTCCGGTCACTGTGCGTAATTTATTTTTACTATATCCGGGATTGTATTTTGATAATTTCTTAAAAATGTAGATATGTATTTAAATTAAAATATGTAAATGAACTTTACCACGTTCAACGAAATTCAACATAATAACCTACATTCCTATAACCGTTCGCTTTCTACGATCTCATGAAGTTATAACCCACAAAGTGCTTATGTTGCCCTTTAGGTATTATATTTTTGCGACCAATAGTGGGTACCAAATAATGGACTGTGGGCTCTTTCGCGGGCTGGATTGGACCGGCTGGCGGGCCGTAGTTTGGAGACCCTTGATCTAGTCTAGATACATTTTAACCCTATTACACAATACTGTAAGGATATTTTTGAATATGTTTACATTAGAAAATAATGTATTATTATCATGTAGTTTTACAAGAACAAAGTCTTAAAATATTGCTAGCTAAACGTATTGACAGGATTACTATCATTGTCAATTATTCACCAGCATAAAGGTCCCGTATGAAAGCGTACAACGGTTGCGCTACTGTTTTACCACGTAATAAATTCTAAACTGAAATAGAAGTGACCCGTCCATGGTTTTTAGTGGCCGCCTTGAATTTAACCTCCACCGTTAATGTAATAACTACGCAGTAAATTTAATTTAACTAATTCTGCTTATTCCCAGAAGAATTGTGCTGATCTGACATAAAATAAAATACATTTATGCTACACCTGGCCGTAAAGTGGCTTTTTCCGCACGCTGCGCGTACGGAAAAAGCCGCTTATTGGCCAAGTGTAGACATAAAATGATGTACACAACACGGGAGGTAAAGTTCAAGGTCTAAAAATGCATTTTGAATGATCCGAGGAATACTGTGATGAGTGACCAAAACACAATACGATACAACACCGTATCGTGGCACGTTGCCACATCGTGTTAGGAAGCGACGTGGTCTCGTGGAAATTAATCAATCCAAAACCAGCTTTAGGGCAGATTAACGAGACTCAAAATCAAAATACAGCTATATATACTAAACGATGTCCGACGGCCTGAGACTCGGTGGACAGACGGCCTCGCGAAAGTAGCAGGGAGGACGTTGTCCAGCAGTGGACGTCTGTGATAGATAGATAGACTACACGATGTCGCAATGTACTACGTCGTTATGGTATTTTTAACTTTTAAACTGGGCAAGGTCGTTGTTAGCTGTCCTAACTCAGTGGGGGATTACAATCCTGCAATCGCCATACGCTGTCACTAGTAACTTATCGCTAAACGCTACCCAACTAGCGCACCAGTTGTATGTACATATAAGGGCTTATTCCACCATTATAGGCATTATACCTCTAGTTTGAGTGTTATAAAGGCTGTATAAACCATACAGCTATACAGCTTGTGAGCAAGTAGGTGCAAGGACCTGCGGTGTCGATTGAAGCGGTTCAACCCACCGCTATCCGTCGGCACGACGCAACATCGTATCTGTAATAGTGTTTTGAGCCTGGGAAAAAAAGTAGGCGATTTTTAGGTTAATTTTGCCTACTTATTTGGCCAAACGCAGACATTCGACTAAGTAGGCTAATTCTACCTAGCGCACTAGGTAAAGCAAAAGTCGGTAAAATTTACCTAGTCCACCTTTAACCAACTTATTAGGTTTTGGTATTAACCTACTTATTAGGTAATGGAATACTCATACTCATACTCATAATATGGTAAAATCAACCTACTCACTTGGTAAGTAACACCTAACTTCTAGGTTGGAATTACCTAGCGAGTTGGTTAATATTACCAATTTAGTTGGGTAATGGTACCTATTGGTTAGGTTTGAACTACCTAGCAGTAGGTTAATAGTACCTCTTCAGTCGGTTAGAAACACCCAGCAAGTCCGATAATAGTACCTAATAAGTAGGTAGAAAATACCTTTATAGTAGGGTGGATATACCCAGTAAGTGGGTTAATGATACCTATTAAGTAGATTAGTAATACCTTTATAGTAGGGTGGATATACCCAGTGAGTAGGTTAGAACTACCTAGAAAGTAGGGTAACAGTACCGCGTAAGTAGGTTAGAACTGCCCAGCGAGTAGGTGTATTTTACCTATCAAGTAGGTTAATAATACCTTCATAGTAGGGTGGATATACCCAGTGAGTAGGTTAATGGTGCCTAATAAGTAGGCTAGTAACACCTTTATAGTAGGGTGGGTATACCGAGTCAGTAGGTTAATGGTACCTAGTAAGTACGTTAAAACTACCCAGCGAGTAGGTGTATATTACCTATTAAGTAGGTGAATAATACCTTCATAGTAGGGTGGATATACCCAGTGAGTAGGTTAATGATACCTAATAAGTTGGTTAGTAATACCTTTATAGTAGGGTGGGAATACCCAATGAGTAGGTTAATGGTACCTAGTAAGTATGTTAAAACTACCCAGCGAGTAGGTGTATATTACCTATTAAGTAGGTGAATAATACCTTCGTAGTTGGGTGGATATACCCAGTGAGTAGGTTAATAGTACCTAGTAAGTACGTTAAAACTACCCAGCGAGTAGGTGTATATTACCTATTAAGTAGGTGAATAATACCTTCATAGTAGGGTGGATATACCCAGTGAGTAGGTTAATGATACCTAATAAGTTGGTTAGTAATACCTTTATAGTAGGGTGGGAATACCCAATGAGTAGGTTAATGGTACCTAGTAAGTATGTTAAAACTACCCAGCGAGTAGGTGTATATTACCTATTAAGTAGGTGAATAATACCTTCGTAGTTGGGTGGATATACCCAGTGAGTAGGTTAATAGTACCTAGTAAGTACGTTAAAACTACCCAGCGAGTAGGTGTATATTACCTATTAAGTAGGTGAATAATACCTTCATAGTAGGGTGGATATACCCAGTGAGTAGGTTAATGATACCTAATAAGTTGGTTAGTAATACCTTTATAGTAGGGTGGGTATACCCAATGAGTAGGTTAATGGTACCTAGTAAGTACGTTAAAACTACCCAGTGAGTAGGTGTATATTACCTATTAAGTAGGTTAATAATACCTTCATAGTAGGGTGGGTATACCCAATGAGTAGGTTAATGGTACTTAGTAAGTACGTTAAAACTACCTAGCGAGTAGGTGTATATTACCGTTTAAGTAGGTTAATAATACCTTCATAGTTGGGTGGATATACCCAGTGAGTAGGTTAATGGTACCTAATAAGTAGGTCAGAACTAACTAGTGAGTAGGTTAGAACTACCCAGCGAGTAGGTTATGTTACCTACGAAGTAGGTTAATGGTACCTATTAAGTAGGCAAGAACTACCTAGCTAGTAGGTGTATATTACCTATCAAGTAGGTTAATAATACCTTTATAGTAGGGTGGATGTACCCAGCAAGTAGGTTAATGGTACCTAATAAGTAGGTCAGAACTAACTAGGGAGTAGGGTAATAGTACCTAGTGAGTAGGTTAGAACTACCCAGCGAGTAGGTGTATATTACCTATCAAGTAGGTTAATAATACCTTTATAGTAGGGTGGATGTACCCAGTGAGTAGGTTAAAGATACCTATTTAGTAGGTTGCTAGTAACTGTTCAGTTGGTTTAAACTACCTAGAGAGTAGGTTGACGGTACCTATTTAGTTGGTAAGAAGTACCCAATCATTAGGTAGTCCTAACCATCTTAATTGGTACTATTAACTGACGAAATTAGGTAATATCAACCTTATCGTTAGGTAATACAAACTATCTCGATTTTTAATGGGTCAGTTGTCACCGAAATGGCAGTAGTTGTGAGCAGTTTCAGTGCTAAACTTTGCAAAATACAACGTAAATTCTAGCACTAAAACTGCTCACAACTACTGGCGGTAGCTGCCATTTCGGTGAGAACTGACCCATTAAAAATCGAGATAGTTTGTGCTACCTAGCGATATGTTTGATATTACCTAATTTAGTCAGTTAATAGTACCAATTAAGATGGTTAGGACTACTTAGAGATTGGGTACTTCTTACCAACTCAATAGGTACCATCAACCTACTCTCTATGTAGTTTAAACCAACTGAACAGTTACTAGCAACCTACTAAATAGATATCTTTAACCTGCTCACTGGGTACATCCACCCTACTATAAATGTATTATTAACCTACTTGATAAGTAATATACACCTACTAGCTAGGAATAGATCTTAGCAACCTACCTTACACATAGCTCTTAACGTACTAAGTAGGCACCTATAACCCATTCACCAGGCTGAAACGATGCTGAAAACAAACAACTATTTATGTTATAATTTATTTAGAATCATATAACAGTAATTATTTTAAAACAGTAACTTAAAAGTTCTACCTTATAATTATGTACTTGGCTACATAATCTATGTATTAAAGTAATTCACTATAACTTAAATTACAATCTATAACAATGACTTTAATGTAACAGTTACTACAAGTAATAACTTTTAACTAATATTGGCTACATATCACGATGTATTATCGCCTTCATTACAGAGTTCGCGACAGAGCGCACCGCTACATTCCAGTGGTATACAGTCGAGGAAACTGAATTGCGCCTTTAGTCGCTGAGTACCTAAAACGCAGTCTGCCAATTTCGCGTTATGCCTAGACCTAACAAGATATTGGCATATTGCTATTTAGACCGATTGCGTATTAGTTCATGAGCGAAGTAGGCGAATTGAGATTTAGGTTTAGTGCGAAATTAGTTCGAGGACGAGATAGGTATACTGAGCTTTAGTCTATAAGCGAGGCAGGCAAAAAACATACATGTGTTGACACCTGGCGTTACTCGCATAATAATTAAAATTCAATTCAACAACAACAAAATAAATATTCACAACGTACCTACCTACGAATTTTAATTATTATGCAAGCTCAGTATACCTGTCTCGTCCTGGAGGTAATTTGCACTAAACCTAAATCTCAATTCGCCTACTTCGCTCATGACTTAATACGCAATCGGTCTAAAGAGCAATATGCCAATATCTTGTTAGGTCTAGGCATAACGCGAAATTGGCAGACTGCGTTTTAGGTACTCAGCGACTGAAGGGAATTGCGTACCAGAGTGGAACCTTTGTGCTACTAATCTGTGCTAATACATCTGCCAATGAAATCATAGTGAAATTGCTTATGAAAAAGTTCCACCCTGGTACGCAATTCGGTTTCCTCGACTGTACATTGTACTTAAATCAAAAAAATGATACTTGTGCCTTTGGACATTTCTATACCACGAATATCAAAGCCTGGCATGGCAGGTGCGTTTAAAACGGAGTTTAAAACTGGTGTTTTTTTGTACGTAGCACTAACACCACGTTATGTTTGCGTTTTTTTAAACAAATTCGTGCAACGGACTTAGGCGACCAGACTTTGATATCCGCAATCTGGGAACGTCTAAAAATCATAATACATGTATAGATAATTTTCATGTTGCTACATCTTAAGTAGATCAAATGAAGTGAACTTGAAAGAAAGTGCCAGACTATATGCTTGGCGACTATATGTTTAAGGTACAGTCGCGGAATGAAAAGGTTGACCAGCTTTGAAATAAATTCATTTATGCGTTGGAAGTACATGTTCCCTTTTTATCTGTGGGCCATGTAGTGAAATGACCAGAGCCCGTAAGTTTCATGCCGATGACGTAAAAATGACGTCAAGGTACATACAGCATGATTCACTTTAGATTTTAGATTGATTTATCGTTACCGGAAATTACCGGTATCGTAAAAGCTATGAATTAATTTTATCACTACCTTAATTAGTTGGTGTCAATGGTAGAAGCCATTTTATAAATCGAGATATGTATGTTATTTATAGAAACGGGAAAATTGAAAAGAAATCAGAAACGCATTTTGATATAGAAGGGACCGCATGAATATAATACATTCTGATAAGTATGTCAAATCGCATATTCGATTTATATTTCCAATGTTCCGTTAAAATAAAAAAACAACGACGTACCCATTTTTACTTACAAAATGTCTTCTACCATTGAAGCCAATCAATAAAAAAAGTAGATTATAATTAATTCATAACTTAAACGATACCGGTAATTTACGGTAACGGTAAATCAATGTACAAGCTTAACTAAATCAGCCTGTATGTAGGTTGACGTCATTTGCCTGTCATCGGCACGAAACTTACGGGCTCTGGAAATGACATTCATTATGACGGAATGTGTCATACTCGGTAGATAAAGCAAATACTGATAAGTTATACTGAGCAAGCAAAAACCAACCTTTTCATTCCGCGACAGTACAACTCGTGAAATTGCCTTCGCTATTGGGAGACAGACCGCACCGCTACATTCCAGTTGGGTCGTTTTCAAAAAAATTGTACATAGTTCAGGGCCTAATAAAAACAAAATCACGATCGCTTCCTTTGTGTGTAACGAAAGTTAGGCATACAAACTATATGGGTAACTTTCGTTACACAAAGGAATAAATTAAGTTTTGTTTTAATTAAATCCCTTAATTGTGTACATTTTTTTTAAAGTGACTCAGTTGCGTACATTTGTACATAAGTCAAATAAATAATTTATAATATATACATCGTTAAGGGTAGTCGCTGCAGGATCCCTGCTCTGCTATAACATAATTAAAATTGAATTAAGAGGATATCCTGCCTGTCGCGCGGCCCATACAAAAAACTTAAATTCGAGCCGCCGTAGTCTCCTATCTTCTCCACCAAATATAAACCTATATAAATATTTTTTCTAATATACATTAATGAAGAAGTGTTACTATGCCTCTATGTTTTGTTTTAATTGATTACTGGTTTCGTTAATTAACTAGAGACACCTATATAACGCTAAAAATTCAGTAACTTTACCATCGTCTGTAAAGAGTTAAGTAAACAAAAATAAAAAAAAACAGAGGCATGGAAAAACTCTTTAGTAATGTATATTAGAAAATTTATTTATATAGATTTAAAGGTCATTAAAAGGGGACTAGAGCGGTTCGAATTCAAGTTTTTTGTATGGGCCGCACGCCAAGGTAGGGTATTCTCTTAAATAATTCCACCAAACAGCATGATACTGCAGCAACGCCGAGAGAAAAACGCGAGTCTTTGGGCGTTTCTAGACTACGAATGTCAAAGCCTGGCAGCTGGGAGGGGTTGCGTTTAAGACGCCGTTTAAAAATAAATTTATTTTGAATTCTTTTTGTACGTAACACTGACCCAGTTTGCATCGGGCAAAAATGCTTATGCGTTATTTTTCCGAACGAATTCGTACAACGGACTAAGGCTTCCAGACTTTGATATCCGCAGCATGTAAACGTCCAAAAAGCATAATACTCGTCGTACAAGTAATATGTCGTTACCTCCTAGATCAAATGAAGTGAACTTGAAAGAAAGTGCCAGACTATATGCTTGGCGACTATATGTTTAAGGTACAGTCGCGGAATGAAAAGGTTGACCAGCTTTGAAATAAATTCATTTATGCGTTGGAAGTACATGTTCCCTTTTTATCTGTGGGCCATGTAGTGAAATGACATTCATTATGACGGAATGTGTCATACTCGGTCGATAAAGCAAATACTGATAACTTGTACTGAGCAAGCAAAAACCAACCTTTTCATTCCGCGACAGTACAACTCATAAAATTGCCTTCGCTATTGGGAGACAAAGCGCACCGCAACATTTCAGTTGCGTACATTTGTACATAAGTCAAATAAATAATTTATAATATATACATCGTTAAGGGTAGTCACTGCAGGATCCCTGCTCTGCTATAACATAATTAAAATTGAATTAAGAGGATATCCTGCCTGTCGCGCGGCCCATACAAAAAAACTTAAATTCGAGCCGCCGTAGTCTCCTATCTTCTCCACCAAATATAAACCTATATAAATATTTTTTCTAATATACATTAATGAAGAAGTGTTACTATGCCTCTATGTTTTGTTTTAATTGATTACTGGTTTTGTTAATTAACTAGAGACGCCTATACACCGTGGGCCCGAATAACCCGACCAATTTTAACCACGTATTCCTGATGGTACAACAAGTAAATAACGTTAAATCAACATAGGTGGAATTTTGTCATTTTACATTAATAGTCTTATGGAACAAAATAAATCAGTAAAGTCAGCCCCTCGTTATAAATATGTCTTTACTGGAGGAAAAGTTATCAAAAAATCGGTTGTCTGTAAAGTCGGTTTACTGACGATAGTTGAACGTGACAACGTCATAAGAAAATAAACAATTGACAATGGAACGCCGGTCAGGTAACGCCGAATACGTCAGGTAACGCCGCATACGTCAGGTAACGCCGCATACGTCATGTTTTTTCGTGCGTGCAGCCGGCTCCATCGAATTATAAGACGTTGTCACGTCAAAAGGAAAAAAAACTACAATGGAAACAAAAGGTAAATTTTTTGGCCTCGTAGTCGCTTACCAACAAATACTGCGAAGGTTAATTCCTGTTTAGTTAAAGGACTTTAAAAAAATAGTAAAAGCATCTTAGTCACATTTATTAGGGCTTGTTACACACTTGGGAGTTTTCATTTACAAAATAATGAATATGTCGGAAAGTAAGCGTTTTTCGACTATAAATCACATAATTTTTTTTACTCCTAATAGTTGTTAGAATCTATAGTTAAAGTTGGTCGGGTTATTCAGGCCCACGGTGTATAACGCTAAAAATACACTAACTTTACCATCGTCTGTAAGAGTTAAGTAAACAAAAATTAAAAAAAAAACAGAGGCATAGAAAAACTCTTTAGTAATGTATATTAGAAAATTTATTTATATAGATTTAAAGGCCATTAAAAGGGGACTACAGCGGTTCGAATTCAAGTTTTTTGTATCGGCCGCACGCCAGATAGGATATTCTCTTAAATAATTTCACCAAACAGCATGATCGTGCAGCAACGCCGAGAGAAAGACGCGAGTCTTAAAAAGCATAATACTCGTCGTACAAGTAATATGCCGTTAACTCCTAGATCAAATGAAGTGAAATTGAGCTACACTATCCGCTACAAATAATACGACAGTAAGAACCATTTTTTGAAATCGTCAAATACCTACACTACGTAGGCAGTATTAAGGTGGAAGCGCACACTTTAGGCGCGAAATTCATACTTTTTACAGTTTTTATTTTATTATTGTGGGTAAACGGTGTAACTTTTTAACTTCATAATGGCACTTGCGGTTGTAAAGCAGTGTTCTTTATATTGTTGTGTAAAGCTTTTTAAGAATAAAACTGTTAGCTTGAAATGAAAGTTGTCAAAACGTTGCAAGTCCGAATATCATCTATGTTTGACAACTTTTATATCAAGCTAACAGTTTTATTCTTAAAAAGTTTTACACGTTTCACAACCACAAGTACCATATGAAGTTAAACAGTTACACCGATTACCCACACTAAATTAAAACCTGTAAAAAAATTGAATTTCGCGCCTAGAGCGTTCCATCTTAAGCAACTGAATTTTTCATAGTGATATAAATTCTATTGTTAAGCGAATGCGAAAGACTGTTCGGAAGTGGAAAATACAGCTGAGTGAGCGCAAAGTATTTTACATCAGTACTTTCTTCAACTTCATAAGCATGGAAATGTGTATCAAAGAAAATTGTGTGGAACTTATGACATTCAAACATTATCTCACATGTATCTTGCTTAACGTAAACAGCAATAACTTTAACAAAACTGGGGTAATTAAAATTATTTTCATCCAATCCAATGCAAAGAATGTCTCTAGGGCGATACGTAATACTCATTGCCGTAGCATGAGTCACGGAATGGAGGGTGGCAATATTCGGCAGATCAAAATTGGATTTTAAATTTACAAATTTATCCCTAGTCAGCTCTCTCAATTTACCATGCTCAAATTGAATAGGCAAACTGTTTTGAAATAAAAAGTGACTCAACTGAAGTTGCAACTTAATACTTATAGTTTTGCAAATATTTATTCGTCCAGCATTCGCCCGTGCGATATTTTTTCCAACACGATGCTTAGACTCATACCGCATCGACCAAAGGTGAACAATAGGCCCGAATTTTGCCATCATTCTAGGGTAATGAATCAAGTGATGAAACTTAGGTTGCAAACCTCTTTTGCTAAGCTTCATATACAAAGTATTGAAATCGTTTATTAAATGTTTAAGTAAAAAACAAAGTTCAGGATATACAGCGTCTGTCAAAATGATGTCCAGTATTTGTCTTAAAAGTATGTAAAGAGTGTAAAATGTGTCACCTAAAGGTATCTTATCACCAACCAACAAAGAGAAATAGGTCACTAAAACCAGACATTCACTTGAAGACAACTTCCAATTAATCGAGTTTGATTGCCATGACAAAGCAGGGGGTTTCGAGTTTGAATCACAACCGTAGTTAAATTCTGCTATACGCTTGTTTAAAAAGGTCAAAGTAAAATAACCTTTATCCAATAATCCATTAATGATTACAGTCATGGAATATCCGCAGACCCCTTCTAACATGTCATGCATGCAATCAACAACAACTTGATCAAAAATGTTAAAATTGTCTACTAACATCCAGACACTTCTTTCTTTAACTCCGGTTAGTGAATGATTATTAGTTCTTAAATCACATTCGTAGTTGTCGACATTTCGAAGCAAACTGTTGTCTTCCATGGTTTGAGTTGATGACAATTCCTTAGGAGATCTGCATATTCTACAAGCATGATTCGCTCTAAAACTCTCTACAAACCCCAACATGGAATGCAAGCCCAAGTTGTCTCCAAGTATAGCCCCTAATTGGAATTTAACAACACCGTCAAATCCATCAGCTGTAACGATGCGAACACCCTCCCTGGATAAAAAATTTAATTCATCTATCAAAGCTCTAAAAACACTCAAATTGCCGTGTGTGCACCGATCGGATGAATGGAAAAGAAGAGCTAAAAATATGAACTTAAGCTGAGAAGCAAAACGAGGAGGAAAACAAGGGAGCGTAATATAAGCAGCACCAAGTTTATGTATAGAAGCATGACTACCCAGCGGGTTTCCAGTCTCGTAATCATCAAAGAAAAGAAACAGTGGATATATTTTATCATTTTCATTAACAGACACTTTCTCGTGTATTTTTTGCCAAACTTTAGATTGGGTGAAGTTTATGACATGAGGAAAGTTAGAACATTCTTTTATATATTGATCCATTTCCTTGATAAGTCCAGGTATTGATAATATTTTCTGGAGAACAGACCTCAAGGGAATGAATTGAGCAGTAGAAGGGACCAAAACAGGATCACCTGACGTTTTAGATACTTCCATCCTTTCACCCACTACTACCGGCTTAGGAGGTATGTATGTACCTAACTCAGTAAAAATTTTTTGTCTTTTGTAAATTGAACTAAACTTGCTAGTTGTTAAGCGTATCGTGGAAGTGAAATTTTCAACAAAATCTTTTAGATGACTGCATTCCACACCCCTGCTACTTAATGTTTTTAATTCTTGTTGCAAAGCACAATTCAAACCGTCATTAATAAATACATCTAGTTGTCTATAAAAATATTGAGCAGTTTTCAAATTTAAGGCGGGATTGCAGTTCAGAGAGCTAAATAAAGATGCTAATTGGTTTGACAGGACTAGCTCTGAATCGATATTCTCATTTACAGTAGTAATACTATCTTGAGAAGATGTAGGAATTGGTAATTCAAGAAATGGATAACTTTCGCATGGTGGTTGCTGTTGGTCAAGGCTATTTAATATTATTTCCGAATCAATAGGGTCGACATCTTGAGAAGATGTAGGAATTGGTAATTCAAGAAATGGATACCTTTCGCATGGTGGTTGCTGTTGGTCAAGGCTATTTAATATTATTTCCGAATCAATAGGGTCGACAGCGTGACATCTATCAATGTGTTTACGTAAGGAATTTGAACAGTCAAAAACTCTGTAGCAACCAGGTTGTCCGCAACGAATTCCTACACTGTTATGTGGAATCTTTCCACATGGTAACCTCAAATGAGTTATAAGCTCACGTAAAGAAGTAAATTTAGTGACACAGTAGTAGCAAGTCAACATTTTATATTATTAACAGTCTTAGTTAACAGTGGAAATATTAAGTTCGGTCAACACTTGATTCACCCCTACAATGGTCTTATCATTCGGCAAATCAATTTTGAAAAACCCTCGTTGAATGAGAAGCCATACGTGTTCGCACTCCAACGGATACTTTAAGTCAAATGCAAAAAAGATCTTGAAGCACATTTGAACAGCATCTAAAATATTATTGTACCTGTATAAAGGTGCATCGACGTAAACGTACGCGCTTGTCACAGCAGCCCAACTGCTGCCAACAGCAATAACTAGGGGTTGAATAGAAGTTCCCTTGGAGTGTTTTCGTTGTTGCAGAATAGTTTCTTCTCCATCGGCGAGAGAGTTAAAAAGCGAGATGAATGTTCTAGCTGCTTCCGCTCTCGACGCTCTTTGGCCTTTCGCATTTACTTTTCCACCCGACGAAAATATAAATGGTAGCAGCAACAGTGCAGTTTCAGTCTCACGTCCTAAAACAATAATGAAATGTTAAACAAAATCCATATCAATGACCTGAATAATAATATCATATTATAATAATGATGATATCAAAACCTACCTGACTCTATACTTTTAAATATATTATCAAGTATGTGCTTCTGAGTTTTGTCTCTGAGTTTCGAGTATTTCTCTTTAGCCTTCATAATAATAGCTTGTTCATGTTTTTGTAGCTCTCCAGCCAGGACAGTGTCATCGCGGACCAATGACGAACTTTCTTCGAAGTCTAAATCAATTAGATGTGTTGCGATTGCTTGATTTTTCAATACAGGGAATTTTTTAAGATATTCTCCTGTAGAGTGTCGATTTGCCAAGACAGCGAAACGCTCTTGTCTACTTTTCTTCCAGGCGTCTCGAAGATAGTCTGTGATATCGTTACCCTGAAAGTCTTCAACAATTTTTAGGCAACTTTCGCGGTCTGCATCTGTAATCTCTGTTGCAGTTATTTCTGATGAATTAGAGCTATTGCCTCCCTTTTTTGTAAAAGAAATTATGCTTTTAGAACGCAACTTTTTTCGTTCGTTATTCCAATTATCCCAAAGGCAACCGTAGTATCGTCTACCTTTTGAAGGTAGCTGGCGACTGCCAAATGATTGCCTGTTTGTGGTTAAGCCTGTTCCTACTGAAAAAAAGTAGAATTTCTTGTCTTCCTCGGGAAACAGTTCTATGACATATTGAGCCCACTGTTCAAGTTGCGCTGGCTTCAATATCGCCCCTGGAGTTATATCTATGAGATGTGATACGACGCATCTAGCTAAGGAGCATCTTTCCGTTTTAGTAAGACGTGTGCTGGATAGCAGTGGTGTAAGGCGGATTTGTTCCTTTAATAGTTTCTTTAATGGATTGCTGCGCTCGTGCGTATCTTCTGCGCTAATCTCCGAAGGTACAAACGATCTTGTACTAGTAGCGGAACTTGTTGCAAAAGCCTCCTCTGCCTGAAACAATGATGATTTTAAATAAGGATGTAACGATACCGATATATCGGTATCGCCGATATTATACAACCGATATTTGAAGAATTTGCTGTATGAAAAAAAAATCTGAAAAAAGTAATTTCAATTTCTGACTTAATTTATATGGTCTATTACCTTGTGCAATGATGATTACTATGTTAATTAAATCTTTGGTTCTTAATAAAAAAAATGAATTTTGAGTTGGCAATTTATTTATTTTTACTTTACACTATCAAGGTTGACTCTCTGGTAAATATAACCAGTAGTCATTGCCATTAGTCATAATAAGGACATACAAATATCTGAAGTTCATACTTCATTATTTAGCTAATATATAAGTATCGGTATCGCCGATATTAACTACAATATATCGGTATCGTATCGGCAAAACTATGTATCGTTCGTTACATCCCTAAAGAGAATGTTAGTATAGAAATAAATTTACCCCATGCACTAGTTTTTCTTTCCATGATAACCAGCAGACACGAAACTTGGTACGAAGGCCCACTGAAGGTATAAGAACCTTCAAGTCATCGAGCAATAGATTTGGCAGCGCCTCTAAATCCACTTCCTCATCTGAAATATTTGACTGGGTTGATACCATAGGTATG